>JAHVAK010000201.1:2697000-4045500 GCA_019845155.1 Luehdorfia chinensis | reverse complement strand
AGCTTACTATACTGACTTTGCTTGACTTCAACAATGCATTTAATACTGTGGATTTTGACGTATTGTTGGGTATTTTGCGTTCTCTCAACATATCTCCGATTGTAGTTGATTGGTTTCGTAGTTACTTATTTGGTCGCCGACAACGTATTCAGGTACAGGATGTTTTCTCTTCCTGGACTACTACTGTTGCCGGCGTTCCACAAGGTGGCGTGTTGTCTCCTCTATTGTTTGCAATTTTCATTAATACTATTAGTCATCACTTGTTTTCTTCTTACCACTTGTACGCTGACGACCTCCAGATTTATTTCCAATCTTCTCTGGAAAACCTGTCCATAGCAATTGAAAGCACTAATGCTGATTTGACTTGTATTTCGAATTGGAGTAAAGCATATGGCTTAACTATTAATCCGACGAAAACTCAAGCCATTATCATTGGGAGTTCTAGATTAGCTGCTAAAATCGACTGGTCTAGTCTACCACCAATTATTCTCAACGATACTGTTATCCCATACAGTAATAAGGTGAAGAATCTGGGAATATATTTTGATGCCTGTCTGACATGGACTCCACAGATAAATGAGACTAGTAGGAAAATGTTCTCTGCTCTAGGCTCTCTACGACGACTACGTAATTTCCTCCCCACTGCTACTAAAGTTGCGCTCGCTCATTCATTACTTCTGCCCATCCTTGACTATGCTGATATTTGCTATCTTGACATTACCGAAGTGCAGCTTGATAAACTTGAGCGAATTCAAAATTCGTGCCTACGATTCATATTTGGGCTTCGCAAATATGATCATGTTTCCGATTTTCGTAAACAGCTCAAGTGGCTGCCAATCCGACTTCGCAGGAATACTCATATTCTTTCTGCTTTGTACTGCGTGCTGTTCAATCCCTGCACTCCTAAATACTTGAAAGACCGCTTTCAGTATATTTCCCTCTCCCATAAACGGTTCCTTCGTTCTTCTGTCAATCTCTCCCTCCAAACTCCTATGCATTCCTCCTCTTTCTTCAAGAAATCTTTTACGGTCACAGCTGTGCGATTATGGAATTCCTTACCCCTACACATTCGACAAGCTAAGTCCCTTTGTTCCTTTAAAAAACTCGTAAAAGCTCATTTCTTGGAACTATGATTTTATGCTTCCCTTTTCCCGAACTGTCTATTGCTTTTATCTTCGAATGCCTTCATCATGTGCTTTACATTAATTTATGTACACCCCCCTCCGCTCCCTTCTTAATTACAACAATTCTGTTTCCATTGTAAACAGAATTGTTGTCTGGAAGAAATCGCTTTCTGAGCGATAAGACCGCCTATTTCATATTGTTACACTTTTGTTATTTTTGTGCTTTGTTTTGGTGTACAATAAAGAATATATTGATTGATTGATTGATTACTTGATAATGCATCGTTTTGAAGTTAAACACGTGTCATGTTCTCAACTTCTGTTGTGTGTATTGTCTAGACAATACTGTTAGTGTTGTAATGTTGGAGGGTATCTAGTGGCGGCTCTCGGTTTCGGTACAAGTTGGCTTGTGGACGCTATTGAGGGAGGGCGGGCGGTGCTCTTCAAAAACTAGTTAATATTAAATTTTGCATGCGGAACTTAGCAAATTCCCTTTCTTTTCTTTATTATAATGAATTTCCGCAAACTAACGCCTGATTCTATTAACTAGATTATATTGTATAATATAAGTGTATAATTAATATTCCCAGGTACACCACTAAGCCCGATAGCGTCGCGGGCTCATGAAAAAGAGTCCAACCGACCAGTCCGAAAATCATCCTCATCGCACAGGGTGACAGAGGCGGCCATAACGACAGACAAACGGCGGTTCTTTTGCAGAGAGTGGGCCTTCCAGAAGATCGCACACTGCCTCGAGCAGAGGCCCGTTAGCAAGACCTGTGGAGCGCTTATATTAGGTGAGGAGTTCTTAGATGTTACTTAAGGGATGCTATTATTGCATGTGCGTTTTAGTAAATAACTATGTATGCCCGCGGTTTCACCCGCGTAAAGACGCCAACCCCGATCGATGATATATATACTTCACTATTTGATTCGGATTTAAGGGGTTTAAGTTTTTTCGTACGGAACCCTAATTATTTTTCTAAAATTAAAGTAGCCTTACCCGCTATAATATCAGAGATATGTCAGTGAAAGTCCAGTCAAAATCGGTTCAGCCGTTTCGGAAATTGGACGGAACAAACACGCAGACAGACAGACAAAAATCTTAAAATTTGTTCACGGTCCACGTGAAAAATCCTACAAATTGAGTACCTCTCCGTTTGCTGGAAGCAGGTCAAAAGTCTCTTGTAACAGTGGCATGGGTGGTGGGTTTATATCTGTTTATTCCATTTAGATCCATCGCTGTTTTTCAACATTGAGAGCAAATTAAACAGAATCTTGGGTCAGTTGTTTCACATTGGCTTACAGATACCAGAGAGGGGACGAGTTAGTGTCGCCTCTGTGCTGAGCAGGTGGCGTGGTCCGATAGTGACTGAAGGATTTGTATATGTAAATTAGAGCGAAAAGGTGTAGAGTTCACCCGATGGTGGTATGTACTGCTCCAGGTTGTGCCGATAAATTTAAAAGACATCACCATAGTCATTATGTTATCAAATTAATTAAAAGATTTAATATCGATATCCCTAACGATTTAGTGATTTTTTATACAAAGTGAAGAGAAAGGTAAGTGCAACGTCTGCCCATAACAAATGCCGTGTACCACAGGACATTTCTGTGTGGGACCAAACTGCGACCGTCTTCCCGAGACATCAGTTCTTCAGTCTCATATGCCCAGTGATTACACTAACTCTCGTTTTGTACAACACAGTAATGTTTGCACACTACTGTTTCGCGACAGGATAGCTGACCCCGGCGGTGATACCTAGCCGGATTCCTGTGTATGTAAATGACTAGACGCGACCCATACGAGTGCAATATTTTTTCAGGCGATGCGGGCAGCGGTAAAACGGCTCTGTGTCAAGAGCTGAGCCAGCCAGGGCAGGGCCCTCAGGCGCGTCAACAGAGGGCTTTGAATAGGAGATTACTTGCCCGCTACTTTTTGCAGGTAATGTGTTCTAGGCAAAGAAAATCTGAAGCGTGCTTACTGTTAAATACGCACTGAAAGGGTTTGGAATGTCAATATTTATGTATGTACTTTTCAGAATGTCGGTCATTTAAAACGATGATTTAGAAAAATAATCAGTATCTAATGCCATTATGTTGGCAGTGGACTTTCGCAAACTACAATAAACAATTTAGGTGTTAGCCGATAAGTGTCCGGCAGAGTAGGATAGCACCTACCTCTACTATCGAGGTGTCGTAAGAGGCGACTAAGGTATTGTGCTGACAGCCTTAATTCGTGCAGAATAATACCATAATATGTGTACCATGGGAACATAACGGAAAGAAATAATTTTTTGACACGTACCAAAATGACTGAGATGTTGTTCGCTACCCATCACGTCTCGTTTCCAGCGGGGCGAAAAGGGATATAAAGGGTAGGCAGACAGCGTGACTGTTTCTATGCATGTTGGCTACCAAACATATTTACTGATGTTGTTGTAATCCTATACAGAATTTTTCGATTGCTTTGACTTATTTTAACGAATTGTTTCGTGTAACACATGTGTGTACGTGTGTAACATATGTGTACGTGCGTGTGTTCGCATACATGTGTCCGTACGTGAGTGTGCGTACATATTTTGTGTTTTTCCGCCGCAGCCGCTTTCGCACGTGTGTGTGCGTTGCGTGTGCGAATATGTGTCCGTACGTGCGTGCGCCTACATATTTAGTGGTGGTTTTCTGCCGTGAAACAGTAGTGTGAAAGGTTTGGTTTGAAGGGTACTGAGAAATAATGTAATCACTCGGCATATGAGACTTAAGGACTGATGTCTCAAAGTGACTGGCGCAGTGTGGTGCCACTCAGAATTGTTCAGAGTGATACAGCATTTGTTATGGGCGGACGTAGCACTTACCATCAGGAGAACCTTTAAACATATGACCGTTCGTGCGTGCGCGTACATGTGTCCGCAAGTGCCTGTGCGTACATGTTGTTGTTTGATTATTGTTAAGTGGTATTGGTGTGAACGTATGTGTGGGCTGTGGGAATAAAATACGTCATAAATGCGGTGGACGATTTATACATTAGCCAAGTTTCTTTCATCTGTTTATCTGAATGCTCTTTTCTCGATTTTCGAAGAACGCTCATCAAGAATTCTTATTTTCAGGGCGACAACGAAAGCAGCCATCGTCCAGGCGAATTCGTCCGGTCCCTGGCCATGCAGATCCTGAGCCACTCGTCGCGCCGCCCCCGGGCCGACACAGACCGCGACAGCTCGCCCAGGGACGACTCCACGCCGCTCACCAACAGGTAACACTGTATTCAGCATATGCTGACCCTTGTCGTTGGGACGATTTCACATTATGTCCTGATTATGAACTACTAGTCGCTGTCTATTTAAACTACTCTCTCAGACTTCACACTGTTTTTTTTTCATAAACGATGTCCATCACTAGGTTCAGGTTCTTCCTGTATGTGCGTTTGAGTGACACAAATTTCACATGCACAACACAACCCGAACCCGGGTCCGAAAATGGACTATTTGTGTTTTTGCATAAATGTTGACTCCGGCTGGGATTCCAACTCAGGACCTGCGTAAAAGTGAAATTGTCGCTACGACGGACAGCCGAGTATTCATTTATTCTAAGCCAGAATTTACTATCGCATGCCCATGGATATGCCAAAAGACGTGCATTGGTTTCATTTAGAATCTCAACAGGACAGCTGGTGCAAGTATTATGACGAACATGATGCAGCGTGTATGCGTTTCGCGCTCAATCTTACTAATTAAATAAAGCTGAAGAGTTTGTATGATCATGAGTTCATGAGTTTAACATACTATTTCTCGTATCAGGCGTAACTCTGAAGAGGACCGACTGATACAACGCTTCCGCGACCTTGGTGACGACGGAGAGGAAAGTTCCAAGCCGCTGCTTGCTGATAGTGAAAGTAAGTTTGTTATAAGCTTTTTTACTGGTTAAGCCACGACGACAGAGTACGACGAGAAACGAGCAAAACGTTCACCTGATGGTATGTGCAACGTCTGCCCATAACAAATGCTGTGTCACCCAGAACATTTCTGCGTGACACCTCACTGTGCCCATCACCCTGAGACGTAAGTTCTTAAGTCTCATATGCCCAGTGATTACGCTAGCTCACAGTGCCAAACCGAAACACAGTAATGTTTGCACACCACTGCTTCACGGCAGAAAAACTGGCCCTGGGGCGGTACCTACCTAGACGGATTCCTGCATAGGAATCCTACCAGCAGTAAACTATATCTATCTCTCTGTTCTTAGCGGAGCAGCGCACGGATGAGGAGGAGTGCTGCGCTCGACGCGCCCGCACTATGGAGCGCATCCACGAGCAAGCCGCCTACTGTGACTCCATGCCGCCCGACGCGCCGCTCAGCCGTACCGACGATGTGAGCTTGTTTTAACACGCTTTTATTAGCTGGACCTGCATGTATGGATGTATGTACGTATGTATGGATGTATGTATGTATGTATGTAATCAAGCAAAATGATATCGGCCATCGCTACCTGGAAACCGTTTTTTGCGAAACGTAGTGAGCAAGGTACGATGAGAAAGCTGCAAAGAGTAACGTAATTTTTATGGGTATAATAACCCATTAACAATATTATTGAGTTTTTATTTTTATTGTTTACAGCTTTTAACAGCTTAAGTGTCTGAGTATCCAAGACAAACTTGTCGTAGGTTTTTATGGATACTTTTGTAAAAAAAGTCAGTGTATACTTTATATATAAAGTAGAGGAAGCTAAAGATGTGTGTCAGGATCGTAGCAAGTGGAAAGATGTGGTCTCTGCCTATCCCTATGGGAAAGAGGCGTGACTCTATGTATGTATGTATATAAATTTATAAAAATGTATGTTAATTATAAAAGTACTCGCAAATTCGCAAGGTCGTCTTGTATGCAAACGCTCATGAAAGTAGATGAAGCGAAAGATGTATGTCAGGATCATTCATATAAAAAACATGAGCCACATGTTAGTTTGGCACCTCTTGTAAAAAAAAAAGATATAGTAAAACAACAATTTTAAATACGCCCAGTATAAGAGTACCAGAAGCAGTAGCAGCGGCTAATGTGCAGCGATTGAATCAGGCACGTTGACTGCGATAAACCCTCGCTATGTCCAGCAGTGGACCATTATTGGACTGATGGCAACGACGAAACTTATCTTTTATGATCGTTGCTTAAAATATTTAAAAAAATTATAGAAATTTGTATCATCTTTTGGATTAGACTAAAAATATTTTAGTTCATCGTCATCATATCAGCCTATCGTACTCCACTGTTGAACATAAGCCATCCACATAGATAATAATATAATTGAAACATAATTTTACCTGAGTTGGTTAATGTGTTCAACCCTTTTCTGGTACTCACATTATATATTTTGGAATAAATTTCATAGTTGTCTTTTCTTTACAGTTGCCAGAAATCTTGCCCAGATCGAGCGTGAAACCAACGAACCCATTTATAACGGAAGAAAACAATGCAGACTTCCGTCTGTACGAGAATCACGAGAACGTATTCCTGAGAAACATTTCGCAGCGGCAGTCCAAGGAGCTGCGGAATTCGAGGCTCCTCCGTCAAAGCTCCGAGCCTTTGACAGAAAAGAAGCCCACATTGTTGCAGAAGAGTCTTTCTACCGAACAGAAGAACGAAAGCTCCAGCGAGAACGACAGGCCAAAAATCGATAACAGCCCACCAAAATCTCGGATTCCCGTCGCGAACTTTCGCTATCCAAACAAGAGCGAATTGCGGTCGAGCTCGAACGAGAATTCGCCGCACAAGCAGCGTCTCGACGACAGACGAGATCGACCGTCTACTCCGAGAGAGAGCGTCGACGAGAACAACGAGACCCCTGAATACCAGAACGTGTTGAAGCCCGATTCGCTCGCGGCCGAAGAAGTGAAAGATGATATACAGACTGATATGGAGAAGTTGCTAGAAAAGAAGCGTTCCGAGAGCGAAGACATGCCTCCGCCGATACCAAGTCTGCCAGTTAGTCCGAGAACGCTCATCGCTAACGCGTATTACGATAAATTGCTGTCGGAGCCTGAGATACAGCAGTCTCTGTTGCCGCAGAATCTCGAAAAGAACCCCGACGAATGTTTCAAGAAGGCTTTGCTGTTTCCGTTGTTGGAAATAGATCCACCAAAGCAGTGTCTATTTCTGTTGGTCGACGCTATCGATGAGGGGTCTTTGGGCGGTGAGTATATACTATTTCATTTTCTCCAATTATTGTGAGTACCAACTTTCAAAAATTAGGCCGCTACCAATTTTTTTTCGTCTTGTAACTTATAGAGTCACTTACACAGTTATACAGTATAATTTTCTTAACTTTAAAAGATAACGGACCACCGATCTAAAAAAAACAATAGGTAGGGTTACTTTATTTGTTTGTATGGAAATTTCAAATTTAACGTGATGATTTAGATGTGACATAGGTACATAAAACTGTTGTATTTATTTTTAGCTACTAGCGACATAACACAAAGACGAATAACATATTTTTTCAGTTGGTATTTCGATTCATTTTGACAGGAAGCGATTATTATATAGGATGATTTATTTTATCACAATGATGCAAAGTTTTTAACAATATCAGTTTCTTTTAGATTTCTGTTTTAAAATTTCTGTTCTCTGATAGTAATAATACAGACAGTCCTCGTAATTACATACATAAGATCACAACTGTATCCCATAAAGGGTAGTCAGAGACTGGGCACTCACTGCAAAAACAGATGACTGCCACAGTCCACATTTCACCAAAACAATATAATGCACTTGGTGTGATAGGTGGTGAGCCCATCGCCACCATGCGCTATTGGGTGCACAGTGCAGTTTAATTCCTTACTCGCCTTTTACGAGATCCATTGGATGAGATGGAGTGGTAGTATTCTTTTAACGAGCCGCCACCACACGGCTTTCCTCTCACCTCGTAATTACGGTATGTTAAATTCTCGAAATATTCGACTTTAATCGAAAGGAAGTCGAGACATTCTTTTTAATACATTTTCATATAATAACCCAGGGATTAGGTTTTGCAAGGAAGGGCATTAAGTATTTATTTTATTTATTTTATAAAGTGACGAAACGAGTAAAACGTTCACCTGATGGTCAGTGCAACGTCTACCCATAACAAATGCTGTGTCATCCAGAACATTTCTGTGTGACAACACACTGCGCTCGTCACCCAGAGACATCAGTTCTTAAGTCTCATATGCCCGGTGATTACGCTAGCTCTCAGTGCCCTTACAAATAAAACTGCATTTATTCCATAATATGCTTTATTACTGTGAGTAAATTCCTATACTAATTGTTCATTTAACACAAATAATTATTCACTTCTACTTATTTTTGGTAAGTACTAATAAGTTTTTTTTTAATATATGAGAAAGAATACTTCCTTACTCTTGCCTTAGTTGTCTAACAACATTAACAATTTTGCAGAACGGAAAACCAGTTTTTTTTTAAATTAAATTAAGATATAAGTTACTACAGAGATTAATAACGAAGAATGCGCATAATAATTATAATAGCATGCCTATTTTTTTGTAGTGATTTATTAAGGAGTAGTTCCTTATCTTCCTTCTTCCTTAACTTTATCGGCGCTTGAGCTATTTTACATTGAGAGATACCCATCCGATGAATTTGCCCCGGGCCCCAACGGCATAGTTACGACACTGCCTGCGACGTAGAATTCACGTACACCGATCACCAGGCCAGGCGGTCGTCATAATAGCCGCAGCGTGGTGTTTAATGTGATCGTGGTTCCAGGGCAATCGTGCGGCGAGGCGTCGGATGGCGTGGCGGCGCTGCTGGCGCGCCACCAGCACCTGCTGCCGCACTGGCTGCTGCTGGTCTGCACGGCCAGGAGACACTGCAAAGGACTCACCAAGATGTTCACAGGTAACTTGACACGATCTATTCAGAGACTAAGGTTATAATGTAATGTAAAGGTACGAGACGAGCAAAACGTTCACCTGAAGGTGAGTGCGATGTCCGCCCATAGCAATTCTGTTGCATCCAAAATATTTCTGTGCGCCCACACTGCGTCCGTCCCCCTGAGGCGTTAGTTCTTAAGTCTCATGTGCCCACATTAGATCACATTTCCCTTCACACCTGCCTACTTAGATTCCTGCATAGGACAACTACAACCGAATTCTGTCGGAAGATTATCAATGGAAAAATAACAAAGAAATATATATTACATGAGGAATTAGTATTTAGAAATAGCCTGGCAGCGATCACCTCATTCATGGGTTATTATCATCATCCATGTATTCTTTTAAATTATAATAACCCTTAGTACATATAGTTTCAATAAACTTTTTGAATCTATGAGCAGGAAGACCTTGTTCACTTACTGGGATTTTGTTGTAAAAACGTATTCTTTGCTTCATGAATGAATTACTAACTCTATTTAGTCGCAAAAGTCAGCGCGGTTTTGCATGCAGTGCAGGAGCTCAGACCTATGTTTTGTGGCAACCTATGGGGGAGATCTACCTTCAGCAGTGGACTTGTGATGGGTTGAAAGGATGCTGTTGATATTAATGTGAATATTAAAAATGTTTTTGGTTCTCAAAAGCTTTTAGTTTGCTTGCTTGCTGGCTTTTATGTAGCCGTGTGGTGGCGGCTTAAGAGAATCTGCCTCCCCATCTCTCCCGTGGGTGTCGTAAGTCGACGGAGGAAAAATGAAAACTAGATCATTGGCAGCAGCATCTTCCTGGAACATCTGAATAAATAAACTGCGGTTGCCAACCCGTCTGCCAAGCGTGGCTACTATGGCAAAATCCTATAAAATGAGAGCTTTTGTGGCAATCTGTGGGGGAAGCCTATTATCAGCAGTGGACTAGTGATAGGCTGAGATGAAAATGAAAAAATATGTTTTTGTTTGCAGGGTTCAGAAAAATTACGTTGGACGAATTGCAGAGGGCGCACGTGTCGGCCGACGTGCAGAGATATGTTCTGGCGCGACTCGACACCGAGCCTAAGTTACGGTAATATTTCGCACAAAAGTAATACTAATGTTGTGTAATTGAGTTTCATTAGCAGAAAAGTATAAGTCGTGTCACGCTTACCGCGTCTCAAATGAAGTATTTCTGTAATTTCGCACAGGTACTTCATACTAAGCTTATATACTAGGTAGCAATGTGATATTTAATATGGTGACTAAATTAAATGCTGTTATTAGATTTTATTTATTAGGTTATTTTTCTTAGGTTACTATGCTGCATTTTCGAGAATTAATTAATAACGTAATAAATAACTTTCTTAATATTATTATTTAAAACTCTATCAATCACGCTGTAGCCGAAACGTAACTATTATTTATTTGAAATTGTTCGAATTAAATAATTAAAACATTTATTCAGCGACTGTACTAACGATCGAGTAGCACGAAGTTGTAGTGTAGCCCACGTGACATATTTATATTAGTGTTCCTGTATTAATAATAATATAATTTCGCGTGGGCTATACCACAAAGTGTCTGCGAAAAATAACAGTTATGTCATTGAAATAAGGTTCTAAATGATCTGATGACCAGGGCGCGAGTGTCGAGCGACTCCACGGCAGCGGCGGCGGCGGCGGCCGCACTCGACCACCTGCGCATCAAGAGCGACGGCTGCCTTCTCTACCTGGAGAAGGTGAACAGCACCGTTATCGTCCACAGTAGCGATGATGGATTGTTGCAAAAAAAAAACAATCTACTGAATCGAAAGTTTGCTATTACATACATACATAGAGTCACGCCTCTTTCCTATAGGGGTAGGCAGAGACCACATCTTTCCACTTGCTACGATCCTGACACACATCTTTAGCTTCCCCTACTTTCATTAGTGTTTTCATACAAGCTCGTCGGTTGCGGGTACTTTTGACGTGGCCTTTCCTTAAAATTTGCTATTGTGCATTCGATTGGCGATTTAGTAGTTCCTAGACTTTTGACGCCAACTCGAAAAGTGGCGGTAGTTTTTTTATCGAATTTTGTAATTTCTGTGTATATATTGAGTTTTGTAAGGGCCGTGGTAGCTCAGGGGCTAGGCGGTCGCTTTAAATTTCATAGTATGCGAGTGACCTGTGTTCGAGCCCCGGTGCCGGCACCAATAAAATTGTTAATTGTAATTTTAAGTGCTAATTTCAACGCAAAATAATTTCGCGCATAGACGTGGAGTTGCAGAAATCAGCCCGAAGCAATCTACAATCTACAAGTGCTAATTTACCACTTGCTCGGCGGTGAAGGAAATAATCTTGATGAAACCTACATGTCTGAGAAAAAAAAAATATTTCGAAGTTCAGTTCATGTTCAGTCCGCCAACCCGCATTGGAGCAGCGTGGCGGATTGGAAAATACAATTCAAGACCAAAATTGTAATTTTCGTTTTGTTTCTCTGTCTCCCTCAGTCCAGCAGATATTCAGTAAAAGACAACTTTAATTTTACAGCCGATCGTAATTTAGTAGTCTCGCTGCTTGAAGTTTATATACTTGGATAATACGTTACTTGACACTGGAAAATAGTTTACGACCGTTTCCATAAATAAATTTTTTCTTTTCTTTTAAAAAAAAAAAACATGGACCCTCAGTAGGATTTCTCCCGAGTCGTGATTGCGTTTTACAGACATAAATTCCACACGCACAAACCACCCAGACCCGGAACAACTATATGTAGGCCATACATATATTTGTCCCGTGCGGGAATCGAACCGGCGACCCGCGGCTCAGAAGCCTAGGGCTTAGCCACTGCGCCAACCGAGCCAATAAATAAATATAATAGTAGTTCGTAACGGTACACACACACACAGACGGTTAACGGTTACACTGCAAGTTAGTAGTGGCGCACGGACTTTAAGCTATTGATTTGTACAGCGCACGGTCGTCGCACTATTTTTATTTTTTATTTTATTTAAATTGATATTAGAAAAGAGCAACCACCTTTTGTAATTACTTATTTAGTTGTAAGAGTATAGTAATGGGTGCGCTGCGCTACAAATTAGTAGTTAAAGCATGATAACCGTGTCAGTCATTGTCGCCCCCCGCGCTGTTATATATCGATCGCCGATTATCGACTAAACTGAACAATCGACTAATTCGATTAGTTTTAATAATATACGATAGCTAGTAGTAGTTATTTTATTTTTGTTAATAATTAGCACGTATAACGTTCTGGAATTATGTTTTAGTAACGTAAATATACTTTTATTAAAACAGCATCTTCATTACTAGATATTTATTAACAGTATTCTATGTGATATAGGCCCCTCCTACGGCATGTTATGATTTTCCCTAATCACGCGTATCTGCCGACTCGCTATCGATCTAGGTAATTTAGGTTTGTCGGGCAAATGACACATAAGAACTTAGGTCTCGGGGTGACGAGCGCAGTGTGGTAAAACAAATAATCTGGATGATACAGCATTTGTTATGGGTAGCCGTTGCACTCACCATCAGGTCAACGATTAGCTCGTTTCGACACTTTATAAAATAAAAATAAATGATTCTCAAACGAATTGAGATGGATTTTGAATTTTACCTTATTTGTATATATTTTAGGTTCTAGATGGCGTGGCGGATGGGTTTATTGCACTCCGAGAAATACGAGAGATACCGGGCACGCTCAACGGTTTGTATCTGTGGCTGGCGCAGAGACTGTTCCACGGACGGCGATTCACGAAGGTACAAAATTTCGTTAAATAACAAAAGCGGTCTACGCTTTGACCTACTGATCCACTCAGAAGTTTTCCCCATTTTCAAGAAAGTTTTTTTAGTACACACCGACTGTCTCATAGTTTCAATTCGAGTGCAACGTTTTCGCGCAACGTTTCTGTTATTTTTAATTAATATTTATGGATTAGTTTATAATTGTTAGTATACTAATGGTCTTATTCATAAAAAAATACTTTGATAGATGTATAACACTGAATAATAATAAAGCTAAGAAGGCATACTAGACGTATTATAAAATTCTGCTATGGGGTACTTCAACGTGGTTATGTTGTCATCCTAATCAAATTTCGTACCTACGTATTTGAAACAACTGCAAACTTTCCTATATATAATTTTATGAATAAGACCGTATTTATTTTACCGAGTAATATTTTTGTTAATTCATATATTTTTTTATTTTACTTGAACTCCTTATATAAGTTTAACTTCTGACACGTGTATTAAGTTGTATGGTTCAAAAAGAAAACTCAGACTGAGAAATGGGACTGTCCGAAATTTCTTTTGTCGCATAATTTACATTAAAAAAATATATTTTAATGCATGTGTACACTAAATATAATACCTTTTGAAATTTATTCTTGATCAGAAGGTATAGTTACTGTATGACAATAAAATTAAAATACCATGTTCATTGTCAGGTCCGCCTGTTACTGGACGTCTTGCTGGCAGCCCGTTGCGGCGTTACTGAGGATATGCTGTACAAATGTCTCCTCACTAAAGAGTACAGTGTTACTAGAGAAGATTTCAATCGGCGGTTGCATTTGTTGAGAAGGTACGTGTAAAAAAGTTACAAACAGGGCCCAATTCTACTATACCAATCGCTTCAAAATGATAATGACATCGTCGCAAAATTACGGTATCGGTATTCTACTTACACATTGTTTAACAAAGGTCATTTGATATTCTCTTATTATGATTGGCATCATAATCATCATCATTTCAGCCTATCACTAGTCCACTTTAGAACATAGGCCTCCCCCATAGATTACTACAAAAGTGTGTAGCTCTCATTTTGAAGGGAATTTTGCCATAGTTGCCACGCTTGGCAGGCGGGTTGGCAACCGCAGTTTATTTATTCAGATGTTCCGGGAAGATTCTACTGCCCATCTTGTGGACGTTGATTCGCATAGTATTCTAAAAATAATTTGAACGTCATGGTATTTTTAATTAGCTAATGGCTACAGTGGTTAGATTCCTACCTACCGCTGTTAAACGACGCCATTATCATGACATTGTCATGCAATTGAAAAATTAGGAAAATAGCAATAATCGTATTAGAATGATAATGGTATGGTATCATAATCGTTTTTCTTATAAAACAACAGAATTAGGGCCAGCTGTGTAATGCTCCGGGACCAGTGGCTAAGCGCTCGCTTTAAATTTTATAGTAAGCGTGTGACCTGGGTTCTATTCCCGGTGCCGGTACCACTAAAATTGTTAATTGCTTTTTAAATGCTGATTTACCACGTGCTCGGCGGTGAAGGAAAACATCGTGAGGTAACAAACCTGCATCTCTGAGATTCTGGATTTTTCCTAGCTCCAAAACCCTCTCGGAAATGAGAGGAGGCCTGTGCTCAGCAGTGGGGCATTTATGGGCTGTTACTATACGACACTATAAAGCTACAGGACAGATTGGCGGATTTCACATTCTGTTCATATATCATTAATAATAGCAATTAAAGATTTAAGTTTAATCGGCACCGGGGATTAAATCCAATTAACTTTCGCATTGTTAAATGTAAAGCAAGCGCAGTCCCTGAGGCACTACGGCTGAGGTAGGGGTAGTTGTTTAAGTGGTTTTCAGGTTTATACTTTTTTATGGAAGAAAGTGACGAGACGAGGAAATCGTTCACCTGATGGTAAGTGCAAAATCTGCCCATAATTAATGCTGTCTCACACAGACATCATCTATGTGACAGGACACTGCGGTGTGATTCTCGTGTTTCATATGTTTCATATGCCGAGCCATTAACACTTAATATCAGCGTCCTTCAAACCGAAACACAGTAATGTTTGCACACTACTGCTTCACGGCAGAATAATTGGCCCTGGGATGGTACCTACCTAGACGGATTCCTGCATAGAAATCCTGTCACTAGTAAAATTAAAATTATTTCGACTTGGGGAAGGCCTGCGTGTAGCAGTAGACTTAACAGGCAGATGACGATACTCCCTGATCTGTCAGAAGACACGAAATATTCATAGCAATACTGTAGTCGACTTTTCCGACGTCCAGAAAGTGCAACGTCTGCCCAAAACAAATGCTGTGTTATACAGAACATTTCTGTGTGACATCACACTGCGCCCGTCACCCTGAAACATCAGTTCTTAAGTCTCATATGCCCCGTGATTCCACTAGCTGTAGTTAGGCCCGCGCGACATATTTGGTTCATCATCATCATTTCAGCGCATCGCTACTTCACTGCTGAACATAGGCCTCCCCTACAGTTCGCCACAAAAGTTAATAGCTCTGAAGATGCTGCTGCCCATCTTCTGGTTATAATTTTTCCTCTGTCGACTTTTACGACACCCACGGGATGAGATGGGCTGGTAGATTCTGATAGGCCGCCGCCACACGGCGTTGTGTAACTCCATGCCATTTGCAGGATCCTTGTGATGGAGCGGTCGTCGGGCTTCCTGTCGATCTTCCACCACTCGTTCGCGAAGTGGCTGCTGGACGTGAAGCACTGCACGCGGCGCTACCTGTGCTGCCCGCCCGACGGACACGCCGCGCTCGCCATGTACTACACGCTGGACGCCAAGAGGTATCCCCCCTCCCAACCCCCCCACGTCACACCAACTTCTTCCTCTTCTCTTGGCCGATTTCGAGTACGATAGCATGTTACTAAAGTCCCCGTCACAACATTCGCATAAAAAAAAATACTATTACTGTGATCATTTTTTATTTTTATACAACGTTCATAATTCATAATTATTCATAATTGGTATAACATCCCGGCACCTACCCATGCTACTTTGATCTGATAAACACAACGGTGAAGCTTTAATGACAAAATTTAATACTAAAAATGCCAAAATACAAAACTTTAAAATTATTTGTTTTGTAAAACTTTACGCGACCCTAACTCAGAAAATCGTTGACCCGAACCAGACAAATTCAAAATGCGTTTTCTTCTCCATTTAATTTATGTTATACCCTACTACGGCGTCATACTATCAGATTTACTTCGCAACAGATTTTCATAAGCTTCAATCAATCAATAAAGCAAATCAATAAGGCAGCTCAATGGAAAAACGCCCAATTAAATTTATGAGTTCATTGCCTCGATCAGCTGTATAAGATCACCTATGAGTTGTAAGCAAATTCTTTTCGTCGTCGTTTCAGCCTATCAATAGTCCACTGCTGAACATAGGTCTCCCCCATAGATTGCCACAAAAGTTTGTAGCTCACGTTTTGGGGGGATTTTGCCATAGTTGCCACGCTTGGCAGACGGGTTGGCAACCGCAGTTCGTTTATTCAGATGTTCCAGCAAGATGCTGCTCCCCATCTCCTGGTTGTCATTTTCCCTCTGACGACTTTTACGACACCCACGAGATGAGATGGGGTGGGAGAATCTTAAGCCGATACCACACGCAAATTCTTTAAGTCGATATATCTCCTACAGGTATCACGCTACGAGACTCATTATATTTTTTGGAGCATATACACATCGTTCCTAAGCACTGCCTGCCGGGATGTATAGGACCTTACGAATGACCATGTATAGATATTCCGTTGCAACTATTTAAATTTGCGCAATCAAAAGTATTCAATGTCACCAGGATCCAAGCTATCTCTGTGCGAAATTTCGTCAAGATTGGTTTAGCGGTAGAACTGTGAAATGGTAACAAACAGACAGTAGGGATAGAGAGAGTTACTTTCGCATTTATAATATTAGTATCAATTTATAATAAGCAACACAATAATTAACAATATAGACAACAATTTCTTAGTGATATAAACAAAATGAAAAGCAAGCGAAACTCGAATGAGGGCGTAAGCGGGAACATGAAACGTGACGGACCAAATGTTCAGATTCAAGGAGTCGGACGCGTTCCTGTTGGCGCAAGACATTGAACGACAGAGCTTTAGATCGCTAAAATATAATCCGACTAATTGAAATTGGTCGTTCGTTTCGCATTACCCGTATATTCATTCAAGTCTCGTTTTTGTCGCTACGTAACTTAGTAGAAGTTGATGTACTTATTTTATATCTTCTCGTGACGTTTACTATAAGTTGACAATATGTAGAACGCATTTTGAATTATTTGCGTAACGATTCGCGACTTACACTGAGTGGGAACCAATTTCCGACATCCCACTACAAGTCTATATCAATCAAAATAATGTTTACCTTTGAAACTTCGTGCTCGAGCATTTTCTATGTTCTGTTTCACGAGTCAGTTGTGCACCATTTAACTTAGTTAGAATAAGTTTATTGACTTTTTCGGAATATTCTACATACATACAGGGTAGTTTCATTGAAGTCCATTTTTCTGTACAAAATATTAAATGACAGAGAGAAGATATTTCGCGTGTGAATCTTAGCAAATTCACCTGGTTTCTGTCCTTTACTACAATGGATTTCCGCAAAGTAACGTCCTTCTTTTATCTGTTCTATTAACTGTAATATTAGAAATATACACGGCAACATTATTTATATATAATATACAGTTTATGTATGTGTTGTGTACTGTGTCGGAACAAAGATTTGTCTATTTAAACGATGTTCAATTTATTCCAGGTTAAACGCATTGGAGATACATAACTACGTATATCATATGACGTATTTAGAGCAGCATATGGCGGCACAAAAGAAAAACAAACATGGGTAATAATTTTGTATTTGCCACACGCTGGGATTGTTCCTGTATCGTGCGTTACATACCACTTATTGCAATAGCGTGATCACTGGGCATATGAGACTTATGAACTGATGTCTCAGGGTGACGGCCGTAGTGTGGTATCACACAGAAAAGTTCTGGGTGACACAGCATTTGTTATTGGCAGACGTTGCATTTACCATCAGACGAATGTTTTGCTCGTTCCGACACTTTTATCATATAAAAAAAAACATTCACTGACCACGAACTATCTGTAAGCTATACGAATAACGAAGAAGCCAATTTCTCAGACACTGCTCCTTCTTGCCCTAAAAATCATTGCTTCTTCTTCTTTATTGATAATAAAAAATGTTAAAATGTCCAGTGCTAGAGATACCTCTCTCCCGAGTTGGAGAATTTGTCGTAATGATAATTAGCAGTGTGAAAGGCGATTCCTATACCAGAGTCCTGACCTTAACAGCTGCTGTCCATTACCAGTAAGGATAATTAAGTGTCTGACATAATGAATGTAATACATACATACATAAGATCACGACTGTATCCCATAAGGGGTAGTCAGAGACTGGGCACTCACTGCAAAAACAGATGACTGCCACAATCCACGTTTCACCAAAACAATATAATGCACTTGGTGTGATAGGTGGTGAGCCCATCGCCACCATGCGCTGTTGGGTGCACCATGCACAGTGCAGTTTAATTCCTTACTCGCCTCTATATGAATGTAATAAAAGAAAGAAATATAATTTGCTAATAACCGCATGCAAAATTTAAAATGTCGTATATTACCTAGTTTTGGAAAAGCACCGCCCGCCCAATTTCGCATTGATGATGTCCCCTTGGCCGATTTCGACCACCGCGACCATTTCAGAATATTGTCGGGAGCTATAAACTGCGCAGGAGATATTATTTTTCCTCTCCCATTAACGGTTCCTTCGTTCTTCTGTCAATCTCTCCCTCCAAACTCCCTATGCATTTCAAGAAGTCACAGCTGTGCGATTGTGGAATTCTTTACCCATACACATCCGACAAGCTAAGTCCCTTTGTTCCTTTAAAAAACTCGTTAAAGCTCATTTCTTGGAGCTATGATTTTATGCTTCCCTTTTCCTGAACTTTAGTCTATTGCCTTTATCTACGGATGCCTTCATCCTGTGCTTTACATTAATTTATTTACACCCCACTCTGCTCCCTTATTTAAGTTTTAATCACAAGAATTCCGTTTACAATGGTTGTCTGGAAGAAATCGCTTTCTGAGCGATAAGACCGCCTATTGTGCATTTTTTTTGTTTATTTTGTGTATATTCCTTTATTTGGTGTACATAAAGAATACGTTGATTGATTGATTGATTTTGACACAAGTGTACGCGCAAACAAAGAGACACTCACTCGTCCCAACCTACCCGCGCTCATGCGATAAGATCGGAGGTAGGCTAGGATGCAGTGTCAGAAACACGGGGACAATCACAACACAACCAGACCCGAAAACCAACAATTTGTGTTTTTGCACGTGTTGACGTCGGCTGAGATTCAACCTACGGCGTAGAAGACAGGTACTCTAACCACTAGGCTACGCGATCGCCATTCTATAAGATGTATACGCCCAAAAAAATTACAAACATACGTTGTTTAGTGTAATGCTAACTCCTAAAAGTTTTGAGCAAATTAGTCAATTTGTGTTATTTACATACGAGTACATACATAAGATCACGACTGTATCCCATAAGGGCTAGTCAGAGACTGGGCACTCACTGCAAAAACAGATGACTGCCACAATCCACATTTCACCAAAACAATATAATGAACTTGGTGTGATAGGTGATGAGCCCATCGCCACCATGCGCTGTTGGGTGCACAGTGCAGTTTAATTCCTTACTCGCCTTTTACGAGATCCATTGGATGAGATGGAGTGGTAGTATTCTTTTTACTTGGTAGTATTCTTTGTGTTATTTCTACAATCGATAATATATTTTCAGAGATCAAGCAGAAGGGCTAGATCTCCATACACTGATCCTTCTTTGGGTTTTGGATTCCGGTTGTGATGTGGAGTCCGCTCTGAAGAGAGAGATCGACACCGTCAGACAGATGGAGAGCACGGATTCGCAGGTATAGCTTGAATTTATACGTATAATTTTCGACAGAAACTTTTCTTAGTTACATTTAGGCCAGTGTCCTTGATGTTCTTCTGGCCGATTTACGAACATGGCGACAACTTCCGAATACTGTCGGAAGCTATCAACTGAGCAGACGATGTTATAGTGCCACTAGTGTATTCGCAAACACAGGGGCACTCGTCCCAAACTACCCGTGCCCGATGTAACGCTCATCCAAGAGGAAGGCTAGGATGCAAGGTCAGAGACACAAGGACATTTACAACACAACCATACCCGAAAACCAAAAATTAGTTGTTTTCGCGTTGTCGTCGTCAGTGTCCGTATGAACGCAATGTGTACTTTAGTATGTAGGTGTTTTATTTGTTTTATATTTTGTTAGTGGATGTTAAGAATTATCATTTCAAACTCTTATTATGCAACTAAATACTGCTTTGTACCAATAGGATATGTTGTCCGAATTACTATTTCATGTTTGTTTTTTCTAATTGACAGTTGTCATTGTATATAATTCTGAGACTGAATCGAAAGTCATTTTTTCTTACACACGTTTTTTCTCAATAAAGTTTTTAGAATCTATCTTTATAATATAAATTATCCACAAATAAGCAGTGGATAAAACGACTACTATTCCATGTACTTAGTAGTTTATGTTATGATTGTCTATACTTTTTTTTTTATAATTTGATATAGGAGGAAAACTTTTGCGTGTTTGCCGCCTACGCAGTCTTTGATATCATTCATTCACAACTCGGAAGTGTTGAATGTAAAAAGTAAAGTAAAGTTTCAGCCTATAAATCACTCACTGCTGAGCACAGGCCTCCTCTCATTTCTGAGAGGGTTTTGGAGCTAGGAAGTATCCGCCACGCTGCTCCAATGCGGGTTGGCGGACTGCACATGTCTTCGAAATATTTTTTATTTCTCAGACATGCAGGTTTCCTCACGATGTATTCCTTCACCGCCGAGCACGGGGTAAATCAGCACTTAAAATTGCAATTAACAATTTTAGTGGTGCCGGCACCGGGAATCGAACCCAGGTCACTCGCGTACTATGAAATTTTAAGCGAACGCCTAGCCCCTGAGCTAAGTTAAGTTAATTCATAAGTTATTCATAGTTCAACCGGTCTCGGACTGTAATACCAGCCGCTGATTTTCACCACCGCACATTTATTTGGCATACCATCACTGTGCGTTTTTCGCGGAATTCTCTGCCACCCACAAGCACTTTATGGTATCTGCTGCCGACAGCGGTATTTCCGGACCGATACGACTTAGGTACCTTTAAGAAAAGAGCATATTCCTTTCTCAAAGGCCGGCAACGCATCTGCTTTTCCTCCGGTATTGTAGATGTTCGTGGGCGGCGGTGATCACTTACCAGCAGGTGAGCCGCTTGCTCGTTTGCCCCCTCTTCCATAAAAAAAAATAATAATCACCGAAAATCAGCGTTGCTGCTGTAACCGCAACAATATGCTGACAGACGATCCTTTTACATTGGCTTTTGCACGTTGAGGCATGACCCGCGACGTACACTAGCATAACTCACAGCCTAGTTATAAGATTAGCAGTAAGCATCAAAATCAAATCTCACTGGTGGTAGGATTCCTATGCAGAAGTCCGTCTAGGTAGGTACCACCCCAGGGCCAGTTATTCTACCGTGAAGCAGTAGTGTGCAAACATTACTGCGTTTCGGTTTGAAGGGCACTGTGAGCTAGCGTAATCACTGGACATATGAGACTGAAGAACCTATGTCTCAGGGTGATGGGCACAGTGTAGTGTCACACAGAAATTTTCTGGGTGGCACAGCATTTGTTACGGGCAGACGTTGCACTTACCATCAGGTGAACGTTTTGCTCGTCACTTTATGATATAAATAAACAAAAAAATTCGATATAAGTCGGTTTATTCTTGTTTTGCGGTTTTTTGCCAAATAATTTTTTTCTTTCTTTATATCGAAAATCTTTTCCAAGATAATTAAATATTTTCATCAGTGTTTTCAATAATTTCACCGCTTCGTCTATATTAATTTCCAATTCCACGTTTTCTGCATTTAGTGAACAGTTCTGATAGGTGAATATGGGTTGGTATATTTGTAAAAGTCGACAGAGGGAAAATCAAAACCAGAAGATGGGCAGCAGCATCTTCCTGGACCATCTGAATAAATAAACTGTGGTTGCCAAGCGTGGCAACTATGGCAAAATCCCCCCCCCCCCCCCCCCCCCCCCCAACGAGAGCTACAAACTTTTGTAGCAATAAACTGGCGAGGCCTATGTTCTGCAGTGAACTAGTGAAATGATGATGATGATGATATTTGTAAATGTAACCAATTTTAATAACCTACCTACACTACGACCTGCACTAGCGACTTTTCCACTAGTAGATGGAGCAACGACCTGTACGGTTTTGCGGGAAGTCGATGGATGCAGGTTGCTCAGCACCGTGTTTTGTGATGGGTTGTATTGATGATGATGAAAGTATTTTAGACACATTTTAACTAGAACAAATATAAGTTTAAATCAAACCAATTAACACCAATAACTTATCGTTTCAGAACAACGATATTAAAGCAGAAGAAAGGGAAGTAGATCCGGAATCGGAAAGCAAAGAATCAACATCGGGTAAGTAAAGAACTCATCAATTACCTTTTTTTGAGTAATTACCGTATGAAATACCCGTAAAACGACTTTGCCATTTTCCGATGTTAAGTGCAACGTCTGCTCATAACAATTTATGTGTGGTGACGGCTTAAGAGAATCTACCACCACTTCTCATCCCATGGTTGAGTGAAAATAAAAATCAGCGTGGCAACTACGGAAACATTTCCTTTAAAATGAGAACTATACACTTTTGTTGCTGTCTATGGGGGGAGGCCTATGTTCAGCAGTGGACTAGCGATACGCTGAAATGATGATGATGACCTGCACTTCAGACCAAGGCGCAGCAATGTTTGCACACTACAGCTTGACAGAATAACAGGCACTGCGATGCCTACCTACCTAGACGGATTACTGCATAGAAAACCTTCCACCAGTGAAGGCCAGACGCAGATACGCTGAATAACCATATTCAGTATGGATCATCATATATCCCCATTTTTATTCTGATTTGTTCTATTCGGAATCATATGTGATATATCGAAATTGTTGAGATTTACCCCGGCCGCTGAATTTCACCATCGCACATTGCGGCACAAAATTCAAAATTCCATCATCATCACTTTCGTAGTTGGCATTCCACCACTGTGCATATTGCGGGCCGATACCTGCCATTTAGGGACCTTTAAGAAAAGTGCCTACTCCTTCCTCAAACACCGGCAACGCACCCGCCATTTCTTTGGCTGGTTTTTGTTTAGCTTGGTATTGTGACTGGTAGGGAAGCCGTAGGTGCCATCGCATTGCCAGTTTTTCGGCCGTGAAGCAGTAGTGTGCAATCATTGCTGTGTTTTGGTCTGAAAGGCACTGAGAGCTAGTGTAATTACTGGGCATATGAGACTTGGAACCAATTTATCATGCTGACGAGTGAGTCCGGTGGAAAGTGGGTGACTCCGCAGTGCAGTCGTGACTTGTGAACGACTCGTTCGTCACTTACTCCATTTAAGAAGAAACAAGGATATTTACAATTCAAAGAATTCTACATAAAGATGCAAAGACAACTTCCTGTTATATTCTACATTGTATTTTCCATTGCGGTAGTTTGCGGTTTATAAAAGGTTTTCATTATATCACAAAAACATTGTTTTTATCACAGCCTATGAGTATTGCCTGTAAGTATTTGATAAAGTTACGAGACGAGCATTTACTAGACGAGCGTTTCCCGGTGGTAGGATTCCTATGCAGGAATCCGTCTAGGTAGGTACCACCCCAGGGCCAGTTATTCTGCCGTGAAGCAGTAGTGTGCAAACATTACTGTGTTTCGGTTGGAAGGGCACTGTGAGCTAGCGTAATAACTGGGCATATGAGACTTAAGAACTTTTGTCTCAGGGTGATGAGCATAGTGTGGTGTCACACAGAAATTTGCACTTACCATCAGGTGAACATTTTGCTCGTTTTAACTTTATCCAATAAAAACAAAAATCACTTTACGGTAACTGCATGACAAATACTGTGTCACCCTGAACATCTCTGTTTGACTACCACACTGCGCCCGTCACCCTGAGACGTCAGTTCTCAAGTCTCACGTGCCTAAACATTACTGTGTTTCGGTCTGACGAGCTGAGCACTTACCATCGGGTGAACGATTTGTCAACTAACTTCCATAAATGAATCTTCTTTAAAAAATCTCAGTTGTGAACATTAAATTCAAATTTAAATCAATGATTGCTTTAAACATTTTGGGATAATGATTATGTTATCTTTTTTTAGAAATCCTCAAAGATAAAAAGTAATTAGAGAGCATTGCTGCAATATTTGCTCATTACCATTCATAATTTTATCGCTGAAATGTAACTGACCTAATGTTTTTCTCTTTAATTCTGATTATGTATGTTAATGGTAATTACCTTATCGCATCCTGTCGCATGAATAAATGCACAAATAAAATATTTCTAACTTTATATTTAAAACAGTTAAGGTTCAAATTCGTCAGTTAATATTTATTAGGAAAATATATGCAAAATTATTGCTTTAAAATTAGTATTTAACTAGACATTTCCGGAATAAGACGTGATCGATGTTTGTGCCAATAAATAATTGAATATAATTATAGACAACTTTGTTTGTTTATTCACGTTATAGACACAGAAAGCATATAAAAGTTGTATTAGTGAAGTTGGTGATGACAGATGAAGAATTTTTTAAAGTGTTCTATTACTTTCATTCATCACGTACGTATCTTTACAGCAAGTTTTATTAATCATTGCTGTGCAACAAATCTAGACTTTCCACTACATTTCTATATCTTCCGATCATAGGCAACCATTCCAGTTTGGTTCGAATTTGGTCTGGAAGGAATTTAATACATACATACGTTCACGCCCTTTTCCCAGCGGGTTAGGCAGAGACCACATTCGTCGCCCACCTGTCGTCACTCGGAAACGAGGCGTAACGGGTGGCGAACCAAGAAATTTAATCTACGTAATACGTAGTGACCGCTGAAAAAAAAAGATAGTATTTTATATATGTAATGTAATAGTAAAATCATATTGGGTACGTTACTAACTCCATGCAAAATCTCTCTGCGGCCGCCCCCAGGTATGTCTTAACTAGCAAAGTATGAATAAAGTATTGTAAGAAAGATTAGAAGTCTAACTTATATTTTTTAAATAACATTACGACCACCTCCCATGGCAGATGTTCTGTTACATTTACTGGCTACACAATAATTGTTCATATTAAATGTCATAGAATCATTTAGCCTAGTTTCAGTAAAGCATAAGATGTCTACTTTATAAGTAGAAGAATTAGTAGAAGCTATTTAACCACGTTTTATTAACTCGCTTCGCTGTGTCTGTTCGGGTCAAATTTAGTAATTGACTAAATTCCCGAGGAGTTTGTCTTGAAACTTTGAACATAACTTAGAACTATGACAATTCATTAGTAAGTCGCTTTTTGTCTGTCTGTTTTTTTTAATTGCTATTGATTATAAACTAACTTCATACTTTTGATCCGTTTTAAAAACGTGGTATAAAAAGTTTTTATGCGACACCTGTTTATTATTTGTTTTGCAAAAGGCCATAAGAGTTATCCTATCACAAATTATCTCTAACTCACACTCACTAACAACTCTCTAATAACTCACTAATAACTCATATTTATAACAAGGCTTTTAACAACAAGTCTTCGTTTTTGATATATACTTTGCAAACGTGTTATTCAAATTTCATCATAATTGATTTCTTATACTCGTATTTACGCGAATATTACACATTTAATAAAACTACTTTTACGGATTTTAACGCGTCGCGTCGCGTCGGGTTATAAATAGTTTAAAAATTAAACAGCGATAAAATCCATAAAAGTAGTTTTATTAAATTCATCATTATTGTCATCTGATGATCATCAATTACAAATTTGGTAATTGTAAAATGAATTAAAAAAATTCCCGATGTGTTCCTTAGTAGTTCTTTTCCCTTATTTCTAGGTTTGTTTGTAATTAGCGCAGATGTATTTGTATATAAGCATACGCGTGTGCCGGTGTGTCATCGTATTTGTGTTAGTTTCATTTGATTATGACATTAAGCTTTTTGCATGGCTCTTCTTCGGTCGAGTCGATCCATTTACGAGTCACAGCCAGGGTCTAGCTGCAACATGGCCCTTCAACGCTCATTGTACAGATCAAATAATGTACTCAAAATGTAAGACAATATGTGTGTTTGACACACATATGTCATCAAAAAGCAGTCATAAGTAGGCAGTTAGGTACCACCATGTCACAATAACTATGAAAGTTATATTTACCTACACTTTCGGAGTTTCTTTGACATTGATATATTTCACTAAGTAAAAACACACGGCTCAAAATACAATTAAAAGAATAAAACAATAAAAACTTTATTTCTCTAAATAAGTAAAAGATAAAATTAAAAATAATAACAATTAAGAAAAAAGTTTATCTGTGCTGCAGCATTAAACCGTAAAATGGAAGTAATATAAGTACGAGTATATAGTCATGGTTAAATCGCGGCACTGATCTTCGGTTCGGCCCTGCACTTGGAGGCGACTATTTTTATAAACAATAAAACATAATAAAACGATATCCTGAAAACAAAAGTAACGTAACAGTCTATTAATGTTCCACGGCTTAGCACAGGCCTCCTCTTATTTCTTAGAGAGCTTTGGAGCCGGAAAGTCCGCCACGCTGCTGCAATGCGGGTTGGCGGACTTCACATGTCTTCAAGATATTTCCATTCCTTGGACATGCAGATTTCCTCACGATGTTTTCCTTCACCGCTGAGCTCGTGGTAAATCAGCACTTAAAATTGCAGAACAATTTTAGAGGTGCAGGCACCGGGGATCGAATTGAAGTCACTCGCGTACTATGAAAATTTAAGGCGAGCGCCCGGCCCTTGAGCTGCCACGGCTCATTCTGAAAACTACAACGAAATACGTCAAGTTTCACCTGAGAAAATCTTGTTAACTACATTTCGTTTAGAATGGAATACATATTTGAGGCATAATGTAAATTATCGTTATCAGCAGAACCATCAGCGTTAGAGACGCTAATGCCGGAGCTAGTGAGTGGCGGCGCCAGTGTGCGCTGGCCCCGCGACCGTCGCGTAATGAGAGCACTGCTCGAACTAAGTCGCGCTGAGCCCACGCCCACGGAACCCGACAGTGAGCATCTCGATGATATACAAGACTTGCACGACTTGGTAAGTTTCAATGTTTTTTCTTAATCTTGAGTTCGTGTTTAGCTGGAACTCAGCCGTGAATCGTTCATCGTATGAAACCCTACAGCGAAAAAAAAATTCGCTAAAAGTAAAAGAAAAATTTCGCTAGTGTTTCGTATATTGCGCGGAACCTTCATTTATAGACAACGTCGATAAACATATATCAACGAAAGACTGATCGGCTCGAAGTCATACCAGACGTGTAGGGCTTGGTAAGTCCGCATATATCAAGGTTTCTTTAAAATACGATGGGAACTCTTCGATTTTTCGCAATTAAAAGTATACTATGTCCAAATGCAAGCTATCTCTGTGCCGAATACCGTCATGAACCGATTGAGCCGTGAAAAGATAACAAACAGAGGGGCAAAGATAATTAATAATATTACTAGTGATGCCCGCGACTTCCCGTAGATTAAGGTTTTTTTTTAATTCTCGTGGGAACCGTATTGATTTTCCGGAGTAAAAACAGACAGAGGGATAGAGAGCGTTACTTTAGCATTTATAATATCAGTATGGATAAGCCGCTTCGCCGCTTGTCTATGAAAGCATACAACAAACAGTGTAATAAATGTATTGTTCGACTTGGCACTTATTAAAAGTTACATTAAAGTGGTTGAAAGGGTGCAAGGGACTAATTCGTTTTTGTCTCGGAATGAATGGAACTATATAATCCGAATCATCAAAGAAAAATTCTTTCGATAAATATTAACTATTTAAAACCATCCGTCCTTCATCAGTTGACAACAGAACAGGCAGCAGAAAGCGAAGACAACCACGAGGGCAGCGCGGAAGAGCAAGAAGAAACGATCCTGGTAGATCCGAGCACAGTTCACGAGCTGGCGACACGTGGTGATGAGGAGACCCTCGCGGTTTTGTTAAAGGTTTGTATAAGGTTTAGTAATTTATAAGAGTCGTGCAAAATAACGTTGTTCTGCGTTCTGCGGCGTAGAAGTCAGTTACTTTGGTTCTGCACTGGTTCGTCAATGATACTAGGTAATACATGTGCAGGGACATAGTCTACCTGATGGCAGTTCACAAGTCATAATGGCTTATAGCCATTGATATATATGTTACGCTAGATTGACAACAACCCCAACATACCCACTTAACATATGGCCACAGCCAATGTAAGACATATACATTATTTAGTGGCCGATGACACATCGGCCGCGTGACAGAATTGAAAAATATAAATTAACTGTGTGGTGAAGGAGTGAGATTCATGGTTTCAAAAGCACAAAGGCAAGCGGATCTTTTTTATACGCAAGTTTATTGTTTCTGCGTTGATATTATTATAAATAACACAAAACTTATTTAAATATCCGAATGCTGCCAGTGAAAAACATTGTTTGATCTTCCCGTTTCTTTGGGAACTGAATTAAATAAAGTCGTTAGTCACCTTTAGTATAAAAACATGTTATGTATTAATTTTGTAGGTTGCCTACAGGCTTCAGAACGACTTCTGTGGAGTATTAATGACTTTTGGGGAAATTTTTCGTATGGTAGGCAGCACCAGTCTTGCCACTGCAAGTTATATCACTATCTCTAAACGATACCAAACTGTCATCTCGTCTCTCGAAATAGAGTAAAAGAGATAATTACATGTTTGCTTTAAAATCTTTACTGGTATCAAAGTTACGCCATTTTGCGATTGAATAGTGGTTACGCTATTTTTGACGCATAGGTCTGAGGTTTGCTGCTATATTTGTTTACCTCAATGCTAACTATCTAAATCCACATTCAATTAATTAAGATGAACGCACCCAGCGTTATCACTTTCTTCTTTTTTTGGTGGCATTCCGTAATGCCGTAGTGCCTTACCAATCTCGGCGACCTATCCACATGCAAACGCATGTCACTACACATTATCAGCATCTCACTGCCTCGTTAAACATGTTTATTGACTCGTGATGTATATCTGGTGGTAGGATTCCTATGCAGGAATCCGTATAGGTAGGTAGCACCCCAGGGCCAGTTATTCTACCGTGAAGCAGTAAGTGTGCAAGCATTACTGTGTTTCGGTTTGAAGGGAAATGTGAGGTAGCGTAATCACTGGGCATTTGAGGCTTAAGAACTGATGTCTCACGGTGACGGGCGCAGTGTGGTGTCACAGAAATATTCTGGGTGACAGCATCTGTTGTGGGCGGACGTTGCACTTACCATCAGGTGAACGTTTTGCTCGTTTCGTCACTTTATACAATAAAAAAAAAATATATGCACTGTACTTCCCGTGGGAACGCAACAGGGAGTAAGAATTCTTTGACTCGTACCAAAAAATGGTACATTACTATATAACGTACGTATACGTATAAAAAAATGGCGGCGATGTGGTTCGCCATCCGTCACGTCTCGTATCTCGCGGGGGCGAAACGCTGCAGGTGTGGTCTCCGAATACTCTTTATATGTGTACCCCTGATATGTTGTGATTGGGTCGTTTCGTTCGTACAGCGCTACCCGCAGCTGGCGCAGGCGACGGACACGTCGGGCAGCACGGCGCTGCACGCGGCGGCGCGGGGCGGGCGCGCGGGCTGCGCGGCGCTGCTGCTGCGCGCCGGCGCCGACGCCTCCGCCGCGGACGCGGACGGCTGGAGCCCGCTGCGTGCCGCCGCCTGGGCCGGACACAGCGAGGTGAGCCCGCCGACAACTTCCGAACACTGTCGGAACCTATCAACTGCGCACGAGATATCACAGTGCCGCAAGTGTACGTGCAAACACAAAAGAACTCACTCGTAGGTGGATAGGACCACGCCGGATCTAATGTTCATGTAACAAACTTGGTGGTAGGCTAGGATGTAGTGTGAAAGATACGGGGACAATCACAACAAATCCAGACCCAAAAACAAGTGGGCCATAGCGGACAGCCACTTAAGATCAACCCCATAACCTACAGAATGGAAGCGACTTGTCTTGTCATGTCCAAATGACTGTTGTATTGTTAGATTATGAACCATATTGACACTGCGTGTTTCATGTTCGAATCAAGAGCGTCGCCAGCCAATGCGTCGAGGGGTGGGAGGGAGCGATTTTCGAAACGTCGGGATATACATAGTTCTAAATTAATAAAATAAATTAGATAAAATCCGTGAAATTAGTTTTATTAAATTTTGTTTTTATTTCACTGCCAGGTCGTGGAAGTTTTGCTCGAATACGGCTGTGACGTGGATTGCGTAGATGCTGACAACAGGACTGCATTGAGGTAGTAAAGAACATCTTCTTAATTTTTTTTAGTTTACCAACCGTAATCTTCATCATCACTTCATTTCAGCCTATCACTAGTCAGCTGTACTTCTCAAACTTTACATTTCCACAGCATTAATCGACAAGTAACCGGCCCTAAGGATTAACAAGCTGAAGTGGCAATGGGCCGGCCATTTAGCCCGTAGAACCGATAACCGTTGGTGAAGAAAGGTTCTAGAGTGGCAACCTTGTACCGGCAATCGCAGTGTAGACCGCCCCCTCACTAAATGAAGCGGCGACCTGCGCGATTTTGCGGGAAGTCGATGGATGCAGCTGGCTCAGGACCGTGCTTTGTGGCAATCTATGGGGGAGGCCTATGTTCAACAGTGGACTAAGATAGGCTGAAATGATGATGATGAATCGTATTTTCATGCTTCCTCTGTCAGACTGAACATTCACTACCGTACATAAATGTTGACGATAGCATACGTGTTGATGTATGCGCAGAGCGGCCGCGTGGTCGGGGCACGAGGCGGTGGTGGCGCGGCTGCTGGCGGGCGGCGCGCGGCCGGACCGAGCGGACGCGGAGGGCCGCACGCCTCTCATCGCCGCCGCCTACATGGGCCACGCCGACATCGTGCGCGCGCTGCTCGACGCCGGCGCCGACGTCGACCACGCAGACGCGGACGGTCAGTGCCACAGACGCTTCATTGTCGACGCGGATCTTAACCTCTGGACGCATGTAGTGGGAGCTCCTTTACGTAAATAATTTTTAGACCAATAGTATCACTGAGCTGAACTAACGAATCGAACAGGAGAAAGCCGCTGTCGTCCTCCACTTAGACTACTTGCGGCGGCGTCGTGTGGCGGGTCGTTTACTACCCTTGAGTATGGTCAACGAGGGCGATGGCTGCCACACGCGTAATACTTGTGAACAGGTGCTGTTGGTGGAGGCCGGTCTGCTCGAGTTTGCAATGTATTTATTCTTGTTTATTTATTGAATGTTGTTTAACATTTTTCCATGGAGCGACCTTTGGTTTTCTATGAGACTATTCGTTGTAAATTTATTTATAATGGACCATTGAGTAAGATAAAAAGAAACAAAAAAGAGGAGTTTCTTTTGCCGTCAGAGGAACCTCATTACGAAACGGTGGTAGTGTACAGAACAAGCACTATACATTTCCATTCCGTCAGCTTTTACCAACGTTCCATCGTATTAATAACATTTTATAAATCAATTCACGTTCGCACAGCGAACACACCGCGTGTTCGCATCCTTCATACGATTATTAGCAATTTAACAATTATTTATAATATCAAATCATTAGCAAGAATCAACTCTTATCATTTCATATCATCTAAAGATTGAGGGAAGCAACCCGTACATATATCTTTATGGTCCTTCGAGCCGAAAGCAACCCGAACAGGTAGATTGTAAAAAAAAACAATACATTTTTTTACAAACGAAATTTAAATTTCTCTCGTTTGTCAAAAAACTAAATTTAAAAAATTTTAATTTCGTTTGTCATACGTCATTTTTTTGACGTTGAAGAATAAATATATTTCGTTTAATTTAATTTCATACCTTACCTCAAATATCCATGATCCGTGACGATATCTATCCTATGTGCTGTGTGGTTGTGTCACTAAATCCATTGCGAATTTCGTCGCCTGAGGTCAGCAGTAAAATCAGTCAACCACCGTCCTCGTACCGGCCACTTGCATAAAACTCGTACTATATTTTTTTTGGTTTTCGGTATTTATCTCATGCAGTGAACTGGGAATAATGTTGATGAAATGTGGAAGCATTTCTTAGACTTCATTTGATGATATAATACTCAACTCAACTCAACTCAACGCTCATAATGACTCAACGACTCTAGAATCGTATATTCGATGACGATATTGAACAATCGATGTAGAAAGTAGCTTACACTATTTGAATTAGATTTTAGGTGCAATCTCCTGATTGATTTAAAAAATGTCCAAAACAAAACGACGACTAGGAAAGGTATTTTTTTAACATTTTTTTTCACGTGTAGAAAGACGAACTATTTAAAAAACAACAATAAAGACCCTACTTTTTTAATTTGACATTTAGTTATTTCTATTAGCTCTAGTGGTATAATAGCTTTTGTTGACTGATTTTCATTATGACAAATGAATTTATTATGCCAATATTACTTTCCCTAATTAACTAAATCTCTCTCTCGCTTCCTACAACACCCACAGGATGAGTTGCGATGTATTATCATTGTATAATATCCGGGCTGGCGCCAAGAATCGCTGATACTTGTCGTAGTAGGCTTGTCATGCAAATACGGTAGAGTACCGGGTAAGCGACCCCGGCCTTCCGAGCCACCGAGATAGTAGTAATCGACACCTCGTAGTTCCTTTCCCAACTTCACATTTCCTACCCTTACCCATTCCTTATCTTTTCCCAAGCCAGAATTTGCCGTGCTAATAATGCACGCAATGGGTAGCAAGAATTTCAATTAGTACCGTTTATATAGTAAATGGTCTCTGTCTACCCCTTATATGGGAAAAAGGCGTGATTGTATGTATTTATGTATAACATGAATGCAGGACGTACGGCATTAGCCGTAGCGGCGCTGTGCGCGGCGGGCGGTCCGTGCGCCGCGCTGCTCGTCGAGCGCGGGGCCGACGTGCACAAAGCCGATAGGGACAGAGCAACACCGCTACTTGTTGCCGCTTTTGAAGGACACACGTGAGTACTGAACAATGCTTACGTATCTGTACATTAAACTATTTACAGTGGAATATTTTTTTTATACTCGTAGTATAAAGTTACGAGACGAGCGAATCGCTCACCTGATGGTGAGTGCAACTGCCCATAACAAATGCTGTGTCACTGGGAACATTTCTGTGTGGCTCCACATTGCGCTCGTCACCCTGAGACATCCATTCTTTAATCTCATAAGCCCACTAGCTATCCGTGCCCTTCCGATCGAAACTGTAATGTTTGCATAGTACTGCTTCACGGCAGAATAACAGACTTGGAGTACCAAGACGGATTCCTGCATAGAAATCCTACCACCACTCAATAATACCGACTAATAATATCATTTCGATATAAAATACAATATGGAAGAAATGAGAATTATATTTCTTCCATATTGATGCTGTAAAGCACTCGAAACGGCGGGTTATAAATAACAAAATTAAACGCGATAAAATCCGTAAAATTAGTTTCATTTAAATGTGTAGTGCTCGCGTAAATATAAGAAATCATTAAATGAGCATGATATTTTAAAAAATAGATTACCGGATTGAAATTTTAGCGGCTTGCGTTGTATTTTTTCCTTTTTTGATATAAAATTTAAAAATGTATCGAATTTCTTTATTAGATTCACTCATTTTCATAGAAAGAAAAACAAGTGAAAAATAGCTGGAAACTTTTAATTTTACTAATTTGTTTCTTTTTTTGAAATGTAACCTTTTTACTGTCATCAAAACCAGCCAGATACTAATAGAACAGCCAAAGAGATTTTATTACAAGTTTATACATACTATATGCGAAAAGTCTTTTTCCCCGATCTATTGTAAAATCGTATCGACTTTTACCTCGTATTTCCTAGTCATGCCAAGGTCACTTACAGTTTTTATAACCGGTTTAATTAAGCGACGATTAGTTCTGGGTAGTAAAATAATTGTGATTGTGTTTCGTGCAGGGAGAAGTCTGCCTGCCCCCGCAAATACTGTGTTACCTTAGAACTTTGGTACCTTTGTAGCGAGATCTGCGAGTTGCTTCTGGAGGCGGAAGCGGATATCGAGGCAAACGATCTGGCGGGTCGCACAGCACTGTGGGCGGCGGCATCGGCTGGCCACGCCCACACTGTACGCCTGCTGCTATTCTGGGGCGCCTGCGTCGACACCATGGACGCCGAAGGCCGCACTGTGCTCAGCACCGCCGCGGCGCAAGGTTGCGTTTGTGGTTTAATATATTTGTACTCTATGTTAGATTTGCCGTAATTTCCTTATTTTTATTAGATAAAGAGACGAAAGGAGTAAAACATTAACCAATCAAGTGCAACGTCTACCCATAACAAATGTTGTGTCACCCAGAAAATTACTGTGTGACACCACAAACCGAAACCGTGATGTTTGCACACTACGGCTTCACAGACTAACTCGCCTGATGTATGCGACGATGGATTACTGCATAGAAATCCTACCACCGGTATCTTTGCTTGGAAAGCGATGTACTATTCATAGCTTCGATTGACTATTTATAACTTCGAGTGAGAATTCACAACTTACAAGAAATTTATTTTAAACTCATAATTATGAATGTTTGCTTTTACCCAACAGGCAATGTGGAAGTGGTCCGACAGTTGTTAGACAGAGGCTTAGACGAACACCATCGAGACAATTCAGGCTGGACACCCTTACACTACGCTGCTTTTGAAGGTAACACATAGATTTTTATTTTAGATACGGTCAATGCTAATGAACTTAGAGACTTCGTTTTTTTTTTGCAATTGTTGAGGTAATCTAAATATACAACAATACATACATATATACATAAGATCACGACTGTAGCCCATAAGGGGTAGTCAGAGACTGGGCACTCACAGCAAAAACAGATGACTGCCACAATCCACGTTTCACCAAAACAATATAATGCACTTAGTGTGATAGGTGGTGAGCCCATCGCCACCATGCGCTGTTAGGTGCACAGTGCAGTTTAATTCCTTACTCGCCTTTTACAAGATCCATTGGATGAGATGGAGTGGCAGTATTCTTTTAACGAGCCGCCACCACACGGCTAGGAGATTATTCGGTATTCACGGTATTCACATCAACGTTGGACACACATTCATAGATGGATAGATAGATAAAATTAACTGAATTTTAAAATAATAATAATAATAAAAGGTACTGTAATATACAGATTTCATGTGAATTGTGGCTTGATGAATTTTCTGTGATGGAACATAATTTTGCACCTGGTTTATTTATTTAGCCTGGTGATGAAATTTCAGTGCTTACTTTGTTTTTTTTTTTTCAAAAATAAGGTAAACAATTCATAGATACATAAATACAAACACAATCTGCCAAACTGTGAGACAGTTTGTCGGCAGTAGCTCTCGTGGACACAACATTTGTGCAACAAGTGTACAAATGTTGTGTCTTTGAACGTAAACCCAGAAAAAATCTGTGTGACACCACACTGTGCCCATCACCCTGAGACATAGGTTCTTAAGTCTCATATGCCCAGTGATTACGCTAGCTCACAGTGCCCTTCAAACCGAAACACAGTAATGTTTGCACACTACTGCTTCACGGCAGAATAACTGCCCTGGGGTGGTACCTACCTAGACGGATTCTTGCATAGAAATCCCACCGTGTCCATAACACATGCTGCGTTACCCATAACATTTCTAAGTGGCACCACACTGCCCCTGTCACCCAGAGACATCAGTTCTTAAGTCTCACATGCCCAGTGATTACAATAGCTCTCAGTGTCCTTCAGACCGAAACACTTCACGGAAGAATAAATGAACTGGAGTGGTAAGTACCTGTATGGATTCCGGCAAAGAGATCCTACCACCGCCATCACCACAAATTGACGAAGCTTGACAATAAAATGTTTTCAGGTCACATAGAAGTGTGCGAAGCTCTCCTGGAAGCGGGTGCGAAAGTGGACGAGGCCGACAACGACGGCAAGGGGGCGCTGATGCTGGCGGCGCAGGAGGGGCACACGCGCCTCGTGGAGCTGCTGCTGGACGACTGGGCCGCGCCCGTCGACCAGCACGCACACGACGGGAAGACTGCGCTGAGGTATTTAATCATCTCGGATCCGTCTAGGTAGGTATCACCCCAGGGCCGGTTATTCTGAGACCACTGGAATCTACTTTTAAGTCTCATTTGCTCCGTTATTACACTCTACTAGCTCTTTTCGCCAAAGATACCGAAACACAGTAATGTTTGCAAACTACTGCGTAACGGCAGAATAACTGGCCTTGGGTGATACCTACCTAGACGGATTCCTGCATAGGAATCCTACATTCTATATAATTAGCACTTCCATGGTATCCACCTAAACGGATTCCTGGAACTTTACCACTAGTTACCTTGCGGGGCGTTTTTGGTGGGCAGGCGACCTAGCTAATTAATTCATATTGATGTTGTTTTCTAAAAATTTAAGTAATTTCATTTCGTCAGATTGGCGGCACTCGAGGGCCATTTCGAGACCGTGGCGGCACTACACGCGCACGGCGCCGACGTGGACGCACTAGACGCCGACCGCCGCAGCACTCTCTACGTGCTGGCGCTTGACAACCGCCTCGCCATGGCCCGCCAACTGTTGGCTTGTGGCGCTAGTGTGCACTGCAGTGATAGCGAGGTATGCTTATACATATGAAATTTTGATTCCCTATACCATTATTGTATTTGTTCTTTTTCACAGTGCTTTGAAGTTGTAAAAATATGCAAGAAATATTTCAGGGTCGCACACCACTCCACGTGTCCGCTTGGCAAGGACACACCGAGATGGTGAACCTACTCATTACCGTCGGTGAGTTCATGTTTTAATACCGAGGCACCTTTTGTGCCGTCTGCTGTTCTTGACAATATAACATTCAACAATATATCATTTTTATGAATGGAAGTTCTGACATGAGCAAATCGTTCACCTGATGGCAAGTGTCGTCGTCTGCTCGTAAAAAATGGTGTATCACCCAAAATTTTCGGGTGACACCACACTGCGCTCGTCACCATGTGACATCATGAACTTGCTCTTTTTTATGGAAGTAAGTGACGAGACGAGTAAATCGTTACCTGATGGCACTGCACTGCTCGTGTTACCATGAGGCGTCACCAGTTCCTAAAGTTTCTCATGACAAGTAATTACATTAGCTATCAGTACCTTTCGAATCGAAATAAATGTTTCCACACTACTGCTTGAGGGCAGAAAAGCAGGCAAAGTGATGGTACGAGACTAGATTGAATTCTGGATATGAATCTTATCGCCTGTGACAGTGAACAGTGACTGTGAATAAGGACTTCCCCTATAGATAACCACAAAAGGCTGTCCTGATCTAACTACATCCATCACAACTGCGATTTGAGGTTCTTGCTTTGCCAAACGTTTTTCGATTCTACTAGTTATATAACTGGTGCATTGGCACTTCAGCTTGCTCATATATGGCGGTTAGTCCTGTGCTCAGGTAAATATAATTGTCTGGATACCATATTGCAAATAAACACCGAGCATAACACACATAATCATACATCATAACAGCTCTTATCATACTTTGCTGAGTTTACATAAAACCTTGTCTATAGGAGGGGCACGTGTAGACGGGCGCGATCGCTGTGCGCGCACGGCGTTGCATGCGGCAGCATGGCGGGGGCGCAGCGCGGTTCTCAAGTCGCTGCTGCGTCACGGCGCCTCGCCCGCCGCAGTGTGCACGCAGGGCGCCACGCCGCTCGGTGAGTCGGTTGCATGCGGCAGCATGGCGGGGGCGCAGCGCGGTTCTGAAGTCGCTGCTGCGTCACGGCGCCTCGCCCGCCGCAGTGTGCAAGCAGGGCGCCACGCCGCTCGGTGAGTCGGTTGCATGCGGCAGCATGGCGGGGGCGCAGCGCGGTTCTCAAGTCGCTGCTGCGTCACGGCGCCTCGCCCGCCGCAGTGTGCACGCAGGGCGCCACGCCGCTCGGTGAGTCGGTTGCATGCGGCAGCATGGCGGGGGCGCAGCGCGGTTCTCAAGTCGCTGCTGCGTCACGGCGCCTCGCTCGCCGCAGTGTGCACGCAGGGCGCCACGCCGCTCGGTGAGTCGGTTGCATGCGGCAGCATGGCGGGGGCGCAGCGCGGTTCTCAAGTCGCTGCTGCGTCGCGGCGCCTCGCCCGCTGCAGTGTGCACGCAGGGCGCCACGCCGCTCGGTGAGTCGGTTGCATGCGGCAGCATGGCGGGGGCGCAGCGCGGTTCTCAAGTCGCTGCTGCGTCACGGCGCCTCGCCCGCCGCAGTGTGCACGCAGGGCGCCACGCCGCTCGGTGAGTCGGTTGCATGCGGCAGCATGGCGGGGGCGCAGCGCGGTTCTCAAGTCGCTGCTGCGTCACGGCGCCTCGCTCGCCGCAGTGTGCACGCAGGGCGCCACGCCGCTCGGTGAGTCGGTTGCATGCGGCAGCATGGCGGGGGCGCAGCGCGGTTCTCAAGTCGCTGCTGCGTCACGGCGCCTCGCTCGCCGCAGTGTGCACGCAGGGCGCCACGCCGCTCGGTGAGTCGGTTGCATGCGGCAGCATGGCGGGGGCGCAGCGCGGTTCTCAAGTCGCTGCTGCGTAATTTTTCGCCGTCATGAAAAATCGGCTAGAACAACATCTTGATCATCGGTGTCGCTGTCTACAATTTACTCGTCTAAAACAAGCACTTAGTCTCAGGTCTTGTTTGATAATTAAGACAGAGTCCTAGCGGGACACCTAATTTCTTTTTGTTTTTGTGTTCTTGTGGCGTTGTATGACATCTGTCACATTCATTATTTATGTAGTGTGCTTCAAAGTTACTAGATGTCGCTATGATTTTGTGTTGTTTATCTACATTGCGATGTTGAGATATGTTTGTAATAGTACATAAGGATTATTGAATTTAATATACATGCTTTTTGACTCCTACTACTAATTGATAGTTGAGTTTCATTTCATGAACCCTATCTCTTAGTGGCTCTTTTTGGGATCTATACAGGCGTTTTTTCTAATTCCGTCCAAGATAACCTTTAAAATCTGTGTAGTGCTTGCAGACCGCGGTAGCCTCTAAACTTATCTGGTCTTCGACAGGGGAAGTGTTAGTGTATCTGTCAATAGCGCATTTTTTTTTATAGAATAGGAGGCAAACGAGCAGGTGGCTCACGTGAAGTGATCGCCGCCGCCCATGGACACCTACAATACCAGAGGAATAGCAGATGCGTTGCCGGCCTTTGAGAAAAGAATAGGCTCTTTTCTTGAAGGTCCTTAAGTCGTCATGTAATGTAAAAGCATACAAAAGTATCATTGCTAAACATCATCTTATGTATTGAAACTTATTTTGCAGGCATAGCAGCACAAGAAGGTCATGAGGAGTGCGTTCTGTGGCTGTTACAACATGGTGCAGATCCTTTGCAGGCTGATCATTGTGGTAAGATAAGTCCAATTTAACTTAACTCTTATATTTACTTAAAACAAAAGTGTTTTTTTTTTTTGCGTCACTACAGAAACGAATAACTATTATTGAAATTTCATAATTTTATTGAAAACTAGCTGTGCCCTGCAGTTTCACCCAGTTTAACCAAAATACAAATTAAACCAGGCGTAACATGGCCATAGACCCCGCCACTTTCGGGGATTAGCCCGGACAAATAAACACGAAAACAAACAAAAATGTATTATACCGTGTATACCATGTATTATAAAACGGTTGTAATTCAAAAAGTAACTTTTTTGAGAATCGATGAATAACTGATTCTCACCTAATTAAGGTTTCTTATTCAGTAAAAATGTTTTTAGACGCCATCTATCGATTGCATCTTTAAATTTTATGTGAGCTGTTTAACATGATAGGTAATTTTTGAATATTTTGAGTTATAAACTCAATTTCGTGTTTGTCTGTTCGGGTCAAGATTAGTAATTGATTTGAAACTACTGACAGAGGTAAAATGAAAACCAGGAGGTGGGCAGCAGCATCTTCCTGGAGCATCTGAATAAGTAAACTGCGGTTGCCTAGCCGACTGCCAAGTGTGGCAACTATGGCAAAATCTCCCAAATGAGAGCTACAAACTTTTGTGGCAATCTATGGGGGAGGCATATGTTCAGCATTGGACTAGTGATAGGCTGAAACGGCAGAGTAACTGGCCCTGGGGTGGTACCTATCTAGACGGATTCCTGCTTAACACTTTTTGTACGTTTTGAAAATGCTGTGTACATGTTTGAAAAACACTTTCTCTGCTATTGCAATAAGCGTTAAATTTGTGTGCGCAGGGCGCACTCCGGCGAAGGTTGCGTGGCGAGCGGGGCACGCGAACATCTGCCGCCTGCTGGAGCGCTGGGCCGCGCCCTCCGCCCCCGCCGCCCCCGCAGCGCCCGCCGCCCCCGGCGGCCCCGCCGCCCCCGCGCTGGACGAGGCGCCGCGCTTGCGACCAGGTACTAACCCTTACCTCACTTCTATGATTACTTACCTCTTAAAGAAAAACGGACCCGTTGGAGTGTCTACTTCAACCAAGGACACTGGCGTGTGTCTGTTTATTTGCTTCAGTAATTTTCTTAAAAAAAAACAACTGTGGGTTATATGATACATAAGCCGATAGGTCGGCAGATTAGAATAGCACCTCTTTCCTACCGAGATGTCGTAGTAGAAGACTGAGGTATTGTACGGACAAGCGTATTCGTGCAGATTAACACCATAATATGCAATGCTGTATCTATACCGCTCGTGGGAACGTAACGGAGAGTCTGATTTTTTTTACTCTTACCAAAATCCCGTTACGTCTCGTATCCCGCGAAGGCGAAAAGTGTGCTAAGTGTGAAAAGTGGGGTGGGGTGGTAAAAAGGCGTGACTGTATTTATGTACAGATATATTACGCACAATGCAGGCAGAGTCGAAAAGTAATAATTTCACTAGGATTCGGATTATGGAGGTTAAAGAAATAACTGATTGACCTAGATAGTACACTGCGACACGTGATCTCATCCAAAAAATCAATTTGATGCATAAGATACAGGCCTAATATAGCAAATCGTGGCGTGTGGTGGCGGCTTAACAGAATCTAACACCCCATCTCATCTCGTGGGTGTCGTAAAAGTCGACAGAGGGAAAACGAAAACCAGGCGATGGGCAACAGCATCTTCCTGAAACATCTAAATAATTAAACTGCGGTTGCCAACCCGCCTGTCATGCGTGGCAATTATGGCAAAATCCCCCCCAAAGTAGAAGCCACAAACTTTTGTTGCAATCTATTGGGGAGGCCTATGTTCAACAGTGGACTAGGGATAGGCTGAAATGATGACGATGACAGCGAAAAAATCCAGTGAAATTCGTATTGAATGCCACTATATTTAATTATAAAACTTTATATGAAATGCAGCAGGATCACCGGAGTACAAAAGGCGTAGCGTTCACAGTTCCAACTCCACGAAGTCTTCGTCGAACTTAACTGGTGGATCGGCGCGATCACACGAACCACCTGAACAAGATTTGCCTCAGCACGATAAGGTACTTTCTTACTTTAACTTAATTGCCTAACATTGGTTATGTGGTCATTAATCCCCCCCCAAATGAGAGCTACAAATTTTGTGGCAATTTATGGGCTATTTTCAGCTGTGGACTAGTGATAGGCTGATATGATGATGACCTTAGATTGAACCCTGCCGATAGGTGTCTCCGGCAGAGTAGAATAGCACCTACCTTTTTAACTACCGAGGTGTCGTAGGAAGCGACTAAGGTATTGTACATACATACATACATACATACATAAGATCACGACTGTATCCCATAAGGGGTAGTCAGAGACTGGGCACTCTTTGCAAAAAACAGATGACTGCCACAATCCACGTTTCACCAAAACAATATAATGCACCTGGTGTGATAGGTGGTGAGCCCATCGCCACCATGCGCTGTTGGGTGCACAGTGCAGTTTAATTCCTTACTCGCCTTTTACGAGATCCATTGGATGAGATGCGAGTGGTAGTATTCTTTTATCGAGCCGCCACTCGTACAGAATAAGACCATAATATGCAGTGCTGCAACTATGCTCGTGGGAACGCAATGGGCAATAAGAATTTTTCGACTCGTGTTAAAATGGCGGTAACGCGGTTCGATGCCCGTCACGTCTCGTTTCCCTACCTCTTATATGGTAAAAAGGCGGGACTGTGTGTATGAATGGATACTATAATTTTAGTAGTATAAGTTTTATTTTACACTTAGTATTTCTAAAATAATGTTTGTATGACCTTCTTCATTCTTGACATTCTTCTCAGGCAAATCGAGCGAATCTATCCCTGTCATTCGCTCAGCAAGTGGCACGATGCGGTCGAGGTCGACGCGAGAAAGAGCGCGACGAACCCATACCGGAGCACCACGCGGTGGAGAAAGACGCTAAACTCAGGTAAGGCAACGTAACGCTGCAGCGTTTCTTATGATAGACGTATGTAACGAAACCCCGCATTTTACCAAACATTCCATACAACTGGTTGCAACAATGCACCTGCTTTTGATGAGGATAGTTCGTAGGTGTCTGTCAACCAGTGGCTTAGTGGCCAGTAGATATCGAGATAAAATCTACTACTAAGTATTTTCACTGTATATATTTGATATAGTCACGCAACGTTTTATAGTTTTAGTAAAAAAGAGGCTACCAGATATTATGTTGCTGTTGATTAAATATATTTTGATTAAACAAATATGTGTTATAGAAAAATTAAATATGAAATGAAGGCATGTTGCTAATAAAAATATTTTCATTAATTTTTGATTTTTATTTATTTTTCTGTATTTCTATCTTCAGAATGCCCACTTAGGAGACACGCTTACATTATTTATTTTTCATTAGCCTTGTTCGATTTCTGTAATATATGTGTTGGTACACAGAATGAGAACAGCGATAAACAAACCATGCGTTAGTTTAGAACTGTTTGTAAACTCAACTTAAATAGTTCCGACTTACGGTCTTTTCCAGGATTTTGTATGTTCTATTAACTTCATTGACATTACAACGTTAACAATATTTAGTTACACTTATTTAGCAATATGTAATTATTAATCAATTTAATTTAACATTTTATTGGAAACCTAAAAATAAAGGTAACAATGGACAGACGTAATGCCTATAGGCATTCTCTGCCAGTCAACCCATGGCGTGGTGAAAAAGCGGTGGCATGTGTATTATGAAATAAGAAAAAAAAGTATGGCGTTAATCTATACGAAACATGATTTTTTACACTAGTTTGCAATGTTTAAACAGTTCAATAATTAATACTTCTAAATAAGAGGAACCACGTAATACATTGTTTACGTTCGCAGGAAATTGCATTGATACTTTTGACATATATTCGTAGAATGATGAAATTAAAAATGTTTCTGAAACAATGTTGTTGTTTTATTGTTCTAGAAGCTACGTAGCCAACGAACGCGATGCTGAACTACACGGGTACGCGCGCGAACGAGACAGAAGGCGCGAAGAGAGGCACGGCTACAGCGGGTGCGAGCGAGACAACACTAGTCCGCTGTACGCGTCGCCGCCTCGAAGTCCCGTCAGCGATATCTGTAGCCCTACAGTGCAACCATTAGCAGCTTTCGGTATGAACTTTAAATAAACTTACCTCAAGTTACTTCCCTGTAAATTGTATAATGCTGCCTTACTATAATATATTTTTATGATTCATTGAATAAATATTAGCAACCAACTTTAGTAGTAAACCCATTACCCATGATTTATACTGGTGGTAGGATTCCAATGCCGGAATCCGTCTAGGTAGGTACCACCCCAGGGCCAGTTATTCTACCGTGAAGCAGTAGTGTGCAAACATTACTGTGTTTCGGTTTGAAGGGCACTGAGAGCTAGCGTAATCACTGGGCATATGAGACTTAAGAACTGATGTCTCAGGGTGATGGGCACAGTTAGGTGTCACACAGAAATGTTCTGGGTGACAGCATCAGACGTTGCACTTACCATCAGGTCAGTTTTCCTCGTTTCATCACTTTATATAATAAAAAAATCAGTATTTAGATACGATGGCCGTTATAATGAAATTAATAAATTAGACTCAGTCTTTATTGCACATACATGTACTTATAAAAAAAATGTTGACAATGCTATTGTTACGCTTCTGATTTGGACCAAAAAAACGATACGAGATGAACGATATATATATTTCACTCAAATATTCAAGATTTGATTAGTCTACGTGACAGTATCCCTTGAATCGCCCTGTAGCTCGTCTAAACTCAGACTATTTCCAATTCACTCTCCGGACGCTTATATATGCCATCGAGTATTCTAGAGCGCAGAAAAAAATCTAAAATACCGATATACAATGTTCGAGTTAAATCTAGAAATTGTTATTCGTTGAAGGGAAAATACAACTTTCACGAAAACTCTGTATCTGTTAAGGGGAAAACATATCGTTCTAGAATAGTATCTTAAAGTTAACAACATTAAGCACCCAGAATCATATATAAATCGTAACGTAAGAGACATATAGTAGACAGTTTGAATCGGATATAAATTTGAAAATATATTTAACATAGTTAATAGAATCAGGCGTTACTTTGCGGAAATCCATTATAGTAAAGGAGAGAAAGTTAATTTGCTAAGATCCGCAAGCAAAATGTAAAATGGTGTGTATTACCTGGTTTTGAATAGCACCGGCCGCCCTCCCTGAACAGCGTGCACAAGAAAACCAATACCGCCACCGGGAGCCGCCACCAGATACCCTCCACCACTACAACACTACCACTAGGCAATACACACCACTGACTACAACACATTTAACATCAAGGGAATAAAATAAAGTTTGAGATACGAAGACTTACAAAATTTTATTTACAGGATCTCAACCTCCAAGTTTGACCGCAGCGCAGCCCGCACCGACGGACACGCACTTCAACCGCGACACTCACATGCGTATCATACTCGGCCGGGACAGCAAACCGTCCAACGACAGATCAGACAAGTGCGTAGTGTCAGTTTATAAGGAATCTCTTTGAAATGAAATGATATTATTAGTAATATTTTTGCTTAAGAATGAAAAGGAATGAAAAGGTCATTCGCAGACATTAGCGCTGATTTGCCGAGCTAATCCGCACTAAGCCAATTGTTTGTTTGATTGTTGAGACGTTGAAGATGACTTTTCATTATTATTTTCGCAAGCTCGTTCATATGTGAATATTCGTCACTTCACTAGTATGCACAAATAAAAGGAGTAAACGCTACCTTTACTATTCAATTGATTGGTAATGACTTTAAGACCGAGTGCAAGATAACCCAACGCGTATAGTTTTATGAGCCGTAAAGTCACTTATGGTAAATATATTGTATACAACATTGTAGCCTTCCGATAGACTTCTGTAAATTACCGAACAGCTCTAACATATAAGAGTTTATTTTACACGCTGAATAAATTTCGTTAATTGCGAAATTTTTCCTTACCAAAATTCTAATCACTAGGTGTCACTGCTGATATTATGCGCCTAGTTAATACATTCTAAAATCAATTTAAAGATGCGAACAAAACTCGACCCGCGGAATCAAAACTCGACCCGCGGATCAAAACTCGACCCGCGGAAAAAGGAGACCGAGGCACGTCCTCGAGGACCCTGACGACGCGACCACTATTGCCCAAGCGCTCTACTCAACACTACACAAACACCCATTATCACCATCATACCGCCCCCGCCGTCGGCGTGGGCGTATCAGACAAAGTTATTCGCGATACCGCCGCATCTCAGGCCGGTTTTCCCCTAGCAGTAGTGTCATAAACAGAAGCGTCGCTGGAGTTTCTTGCGCCATTTCTTCTCCAGCGGAAACGCATTCCGAATTGGTGGTAAACTTATCTAATAATAATCATGGTATTAATAATTATAGTAGTAGTAGTAGTAATATTGCCCTCCCGATTGCAGTAACTGACCGAGCCGAGACCGGCCCCCTTGGGCACCCTCGAGTCTGTTACTCTCGCGAACAGGATGACGGTCCAAGCCGAGGTCCCCTCTCGGGGGCCCTTGCGCCAGTCATCCATAAATAAAGGTTTCGGCTAAGCGCCCTCAGCGCTATGCCACCTTTCAATCCGGCGAAGCTGTAAAAGCCTTCGGGCTAACAGTGACCATCAGTCCTAAAAAAAAAAAAAAAAAAAAAAAAAAAAAAATTAAAGATGCGCATAACTCTGCTTTTGGAATCCTGTTCAGCTAACAGTGGAATGAAAGTGACATCAAATATTAGTATTTTATTATTACGTAAGAAAAAATACTTTATGTTACATTATGTGGCAAAAAAACTTGTATTGAGAAACCCAATCGAGAGGCAATTCTTTATAGTCTTCTGAGATGACGACGCACCTCCATATTGGTTGCAATGCAGGTCTGTGCAGCCACACTTTGATGACCGCGTCAGTGCCAGAAACACAAATTATTGATATTCGGGTCTGGTTGTGTTGTGATTGTCCCCGTGTCTCCAACACTTCCTAGCCTACCGCGGATCTTATCGCATGAAAGCTACATCCGGGCGCGGTTAGGTTAGGACGAGTGAGTGCCTCTGTGTTTGCGCGTACACTTATGGCACTACAATATCACCTGCGCCATTGTTAGCTTCCGACAGCATTCGAAAAGTTGTCGCTATGGTCCAAAATCGGCCAGAAGGACATCATGTAACCACAGTGACCAACCATTAACAGGACTGTTTGTTCTTTTACCTCGCAGTCACCCTTAGTAAGATAAAAAAGTTGTTTTTTTTATTTGTCTACAGAAAATTACTTTTTTTATGGAGATATGAATGAGCATGCTCATTTAGGCATGACTATGTTGTAATTAAATTATATTTATAGCCAATGTTGCTACCGCTTGTTGTCTGTGTAAAGCTTGTCTGCGAATATTTTGTGTGAACATTGTCCTTACAACTTTGAACTTATATGCGCGCGAATATATTTATGTAAGTATAGAAATTTGATAGAAGTGACTAGCAATAATTATATTTATTTGATTAATCAAAAAGTACGGCATATTTGACAACTGACACTTGTAATTATTTTGACATATGTCAAACGAAACTGACGTCGTAGCAATCACTTTTCCCGCCATAAACTGATGAGGTGATATTGTTCACGCAAAATATACTGTGTTGAGATATGTGTAGATGTTTATCATTTGGCTAAGTAGTACAATGTAAATACTTAGCGAGGTGTGGACTACGAGGGGTCGTCACGCGTACAACAAGATAGTGGGCAGTCTCGGCAGAGCCAGGGGGCGCATATTTAAGAAAACGTGAGTTGAAATCAACTACACTGCGGAGTGGGTCACTGTGATTTTGTGGGGGTATTCCTTTACCACTTTTTATGTTTTCAGTTTAGCTGTTGTGCTGTCTGATAGAAGTATAAAAATAAGATTTTGCGGATTTGTGGCACACTGATATAACAACTGGTTTGTCATCGTTTTTCTGGTTTAATCAGTAATGTTTTATTTTATTTACGTCAATCAATTCACATGAAGCTTATAACTTAAAATTCTAAAACAAAAAAAAATTAAAGTAACATGTTGAATGTAAAAAATCAAAGCAGCCATACTAATATAATAAATGCGGAAGTTACTCTCTCCTTCCCTTCATCTATTTGTTACCGTTTCACGGCTCAACCGTTGAACCGATCTCGACGAAATTCGGCACAGAGATAGCTTTGATCCCATAGACGGACATAGAATACTTTTTATTGCGGAAAGTGAAATAGTTCCAAGGATGTTTTTTAAAAATCTAAATTCATGCGGACGTAGTTGCGGGTCTTACCTAGTTTTCTTTAATAGGTAAATGTTAGGGAATGCTGTTTAGACGTATTGTATTTTTAGGAACTAAAACTACATATGCATAACATAATGTTTTGAGTAGTAGCATTATTCATATTGTTACATTAAGAAATGTAATATTTTTATTATGTATTACATTTATAGAAAATAGAACTGGAACTGATTATACATAATTTAGAGCAGAAATTACATTGGAGTCACAGTTTAATTTGCATTAATTGATTTTTATGTCAGTTTGCTCCTTAAGAAACACTAAGACATCATTATTTTGTTAATGGTTGTATGAAGATTAAATTCAGTAAAAAACTAGTAAAGTAAAAGTAAATAAAGTTTTAGCATTAAAAATTAATAAATCGGCTATTTAAACGCGCATAGAAAACACCCTGGGCAGGGTATAAATTTAAAAATGTCTTTACAATGTGTCCCACTATATTAAACCGAAACCAATATCACAGTGACTGCGCAAAGAGATTTGGCTGGAGGCACATTCTTCAATAACAACACATCATCATCATCATTTCAGACTATCACTACTCCACTGCTGAACATAGTCCTCATCCATAGATTGCCACATAAGTTTGCAGCTCTCGTTTTGGGGGATTTCGCCATAGTTGTAACGCTTGGCAAGCGGGTCGGCAACCGCAGTTTATTTATTCAGATGTTCCAGGAAGATGCTGCCACCCATCTCCTGATTTTCATGTTTCCTCTGTCGACTTTTACGACGCCCACGGCATGAGATGGGGTGGTAGATTTTCTTAAGCCGCCACCACATCGCTTAAAACATTTTTAATTCTCGATATTATGAGCCCGATACCTCGGAGGCGGCCTACTCTCTCTATTATTTTCACTCTCCTTTACAGAGAGGAGATCACTTATCCGTATAAGAGAGCTCCCATAATCACATTTGACCTTGATTTCATAATACATTCATATTTTTTCTTGCATACTCGTAGTAAAATGTGCATGCTAAGGATAACAACTATTGATTGCTTGCTTATATTTGGCTTACCTTCTCGTTTTAAGTAAAGGGGTTATGTTTATTGTGTAATAGTAGTGGTGCCATGCTTAAATATTTACTGGTGTTAGGGTTCCTATGCCGGGAACCGTCAAGCAGAGGTGTGCAAACATTATTATGTTTCGGTTCGAAGGGCTCTAAGAGCTATGCATATTTGTATCCTATTTCTGTGTGACCACGCCCGTCAACCTGAGACATCATTTCTTAAGTCTCATATGCCCACACCCGAACCACAGTAATGTTTTCGCTCTACTGTTTCACGGCACAATAACTGGCCTTGGGTTAGTACCTACCTAGACGGATTCCTGCATAGGAATCCTACCACCAGTAAAATAATAATTGAATTTTATTTACCATTCGTCATCATCATCCTCCACAGTCCTGAGCCATTAGTGTACCGATTTCTTGCAAATGACTCAAGGATCGCCGCTCGATAACATTTTTTGGTAGAAAATCTTCATAACATCGTTGCGGATTTTATCTCGCAGGAATCCGTGTTTTACACAGCCGCCCTTTTCGTTGTTTGCTGAGCGACTTTGAACTTGTTATGCGGCCTGTAATATTTGCCTTTATCATGAGGAAATCTGCGTCTCTTACACATTACAGCCACTACTAATCTAGATGTCTATTTTATAACACTGGTGGGTTTCGTGATCGGTTTAATTTTGGCGTAAAGCTCATTCATTGGTTAATGGGACCAAATGAAACCGATCCCGATTGTTTTTTCTATTTATTTATATAATACTTTTTTTACTTCACTTTTGGATTTGTTGTGTGTGTATACTAGTTTTTGTATGCTTTCTATTATATTTTTTATTTTCACTGAACTTGAATTTGTACGTGTTGAGCAACTGCCAAATAAATATCTCCTTCTTTCTTTTCAAAGTATATTTTATTCTCAGTCATTGGAGTGACAGTTAAACTTTGCTTGTTGCAGCAAAAACAAGAGAAACGGTATAGTAACGAACCCAGCCATGAGACTCGTCGCCAATGTGAGGAATGGACTTGGTAAGTTTATTGTTTTACTATCGGTAGTATGCGCCGAGCAAATCCACGACCACAGCAGATGCACTGGCACCTTGTACTTTAAATTGGAAAGTTCTGTCAAGCACCGCACTATTAACATGAGACGTCGGTTCTTAAATCTCATAAAAATTATAGAAAAACTGGCTCAGCGGTGGTTTACTGGTGGTAGGATTCCTATGCAGGAATCCGTCTAGGTAGGTACCACCCCAGGGCCAGTTATTCTTTCTTTTCTTTTCTTTTTCTTTTTTTTTAAACGAAGCCCCACACTAGGATTTTCTCCTGTATCGTGGGTGCGTTTTACAAACATACATTTCACATGCACAACACAACCAGACCCGAAAAGCAACAATTTGTGTTTTTGCACAAATGTTACCTCCGGCTGGGAATCGAACCCAGGACCGGTGGCGCAGAAGTCAGGTACGCTAACCACTACGCCACGCGGTCGACTGCCGTGAAGCAGTAGTGTGCAAACATTACTGTGTTTCGGTTTGAAGGGCACTGAGAGCTAGCGTAATCACTGGGCATATGAGACTTAAGAACTTGTCTCAGGGTGTCGGGCGCAGTGTGGTGCTACACAGAAATATTCTGAGTAACACAGCATTTGTTATGGGCAGACGTTACACTTACCATCAGGTGAACGTTTTGCTCGTTCCGTCACTTTGATGAAATAAAAAATAAATAAAAAAACTTACCTAGGCGGATTCCTTTCAACACTTACTTTGTTTATATAAAACTATGTCAGTCATACATTGATTGGTTTACGAGGATGATTGGAACAAGTGTCGAGTCGAGCATAACATTCACCTGATGGTAAATGCAACGTCTGCCCATAACAGATTCTGTATCAACCAGAACATTTCCGTCTTGCACCAAACTGCGCTCGACACCCCAACACATCAGTTCTTTTCTCATATGCCGACTAATTACACTAACTTACAATACCCTTGTTACCGAAACGTGGCAATGTTTGCGAACTACTGCTTTGAGGCAGAACAACGGTGGTACTTACCTAGACAAATTCATACCACCAAGTCCACTACCGTACTTCTCAACGATTATCGGTCCTACGAGCAAGCTGGGATAAATTATAATAAGTTTCGTACACAACATAGGACATCTTTTCTGGCAGTGAATGAAACTTTCTTCAACGACTTCAACTTTAAAATTCTGAATATATTGCACGACACATTATGCGACGCGGCGTTAAGTTGAATAGACTTATATAAAGATAACACATGAATTAATTCATTAAAATTATTTTGAAAAATCATCTACGATTGCTACTTTGAAAAAAAAAACAGTTTAAAAAAATTTGACGTGGACGTCCAGATTATTTTTAGGGATGTGGTCACGATAACTCCCGAAAAAATTGACGTATCGAGACCGGGTTTTTTATCGTGTCCAGAATTTTATCTTCTTAACTACAAATGATTTAAGATTAAGAAAAAAATTTTTTTCTTATTGTTTTCATCTGAAATGGAAATGACTAAATATTTCAAAGAATATTTATTTGAACCTCAATCCGATTTTTTTTTCTTAACAGTTAAATGAGCTTGCTGAGACGTGCACTTTTAGATTTTCCAAATTTTCGCTTGTACTTGCCTCATTCTTCCTCCCTTAAATGAAACTGATGGGATAGAGAGAGATAGAGGCTAGATATTAGCCGATCATGTTGGATTCCAAAAGAAATACAACAGTCGTCATGCCTATGTACTACACTCAGCGTCACAAAAATCGCACCTCTCTGAGTTTGCGCGAAAAATGGCTGTAATGGCTAGAAACGAATTATATTTATATAAATATTGGTATGTTTGAAATGGGTATTTGAATAGCTTTACATTATTAGTAAAAAAATCATGAAATCATTAAAACATTTATCATTATAGAGCGTCAAAAATAAACACTGTCAAATGCTCGTTAGTAAGGACGCTAGTTACACCACCTCAAAAGGGTATAAAAGGGTCGATCGCATGGAAGTCCGTTATCAAGGCAAGGGGGGGTAACACAAGGTTTTAAGAACTTTTTTGTATTTATTAAGTTTTTTTTAAATTATTAATTTGCAAATTTGTACATACCCTGTCTTTTTCTTTAATTTCTCTTTCGACTCGTTATAAAAGTAAAATTCAATTAAAATTCCTGAAAGCTAATGAAATTACCTTTCGAATGATACCCTCAAACCACAACATTGCCATTGGCCTGTTGCGTTAAAATAGTATTTAAATTATTTTTTTCGGATGTGCGATTTTTTTGACGCCGAGTGTAGAATAATGGATAGATTTTGAATTCTTCATGAAGTCAACTTTATCAATTCACTTATTTTTCTTTTTGAACAGATAGTGCAGCCGCCAACATTCGTCGGACGGGCGTAGCTTTAGCGGCTAGCGCCAGTTCCTCCAATCCGGCCGTCAAAACTAACGCTTTTCAATGGCGGAAAGAGACGCCGCTATAAGTCGAAAAGAGAAGCCGCTATTGGAAGTTTACAAAGTCAGCTACGGACATGAGTTTGTAACTGTAAAATCTTTTATGTTGCTAGAATTTTTCATGTTACTCTGAATAGAGGTTTATGATGGTAATTATATAAAAAGAGATAATTACTGTAAGGATTATCGCTGAGAAGAAAAGAGGCAGGTGTATACTTTTCGAAAAATGTATTTTTGCATGAAAGCGTAAAACTGTTGAAATTGTATATACGCTGGAGGTATATTTTTAAGAGACGAGAATTTTGTTGCTTTTGAGGCAAGGCTCACTAAAGTCGAGTTCTAAGTCAATGCGGCGTTATTAATGACTGGAAAAGTAAAAAGCTGTTTTCAAAACATCATTTTGGTAAGTCGGTAGTTCCATGAATAGTATAGCAAGAGTCGCTGTAAAATAAAAAAAATGCTACGAACAAAAGAATAGAATGAGTCGTACTAGATTAACAAAAAAATATAAATATCGTGTATCGATGTGTAACAAATATGGCGCTATCAGAAATGCTGCTAATTAAAGTGTATGTTAGTTTAATAATGAAACGAAAACTCTAAAGATCTGTGCTAAAGCTATTAATGCGCGAGTAATCTTGTGTCGTCACATATAAAAGAAGCCGTTGCTTTGAGAGATATATCAAAATCAAATATAGAAAATTCTCATTTATATTTGAGGTCGATCAAAAATTATCTTTATTACAGAAAGCATAAAATTGCATATTATTTGTAAGAAATGGAAGTGACGCCTTTTCATCATTCGATGGCACTATGATCTTGTATTGATAGTTGGCCAACTAGTTAGTATGCTTACAATTAAATCGGAGATCTGCTTGGTGTATGCGTGAAGGATTTTCAATGTGGCGTTCGATTTCTGCTCTTATGCACTTATTATTAAAAAATATTATTCGTTGATCTCTTGTAATGGTTAGTTCATTAAGTCGGATACTGATAGTAAATAGACGTCAGTTATGTCTAGAAAAATGTGTTCAAGACTGTATTGGAAATTCATTTCTCATTGCCAATATTATTGATAGAATATTTTTTAAACAAACAGTTTATTGGAAAATGCGCGTTCAAAGACATCCTATTCACTGTTCATATAGAGTACACTTTTCGCATGAAATCGACGAAAGAACGTGTGACTGAGGACATTGACACAGAAGACTCATCGACGGGGTGTTGCTAGTGTTAAATTTAAATTATGGAAATTAATAATCTATTTGTCACATAGCAATCTCCTTCGATGCAGTATTTATTTAAATCAACAGTGTATTTTCGGATGTATCTCATAATATTATTAAAATATTAACCACCTTACTAATAAACGTAAAAAGCGATTAGAAAGAAAGAAAGAAAATATTTATTGCAGATATACGCCACAGACACAAATACATAAAAGTAGGCACTAGACATACAAGTAAACAATATATTTACAGACAAACAGAAAGAAACATTAAAGAACATCACAAAACTGAACATTTAACAAAACTCGTGTACAAAAATATTGTCACGTGTCGTGGCGCATTGAGCAAACGGGTCTCACTCAGCTTAATGCCGCTGTCGAGACTAAAGTGCTGGCTTTCAGTGAGCCCAAACGGCGATTTGCGATTTTTATGCTTTGTCTTTTTCTATCGAATGTCAAATTACTAATAATAGAGATTAGAGAGAGAAATCGGTGTGTAACTCACAACGTTTGTTAGTAAGGTCGTTTGACGTTTACTATCGCGTAGTTCAAAACTATTTAAAAAAATATGCCGCAAATAAGGGCGACTAAACCATTTGTAAAGCAATGTTTAGGTCATAGTTTTTACGCTTCTTATTGAAAATGTGTATTTGTCATAGTTTCCCTATAAAGCGTAGATCTTATTATGAACGACTAACTAACCTCTCTAGTAAGTAATAATCTTCAGTAATATTAGTCTAAAACTAAGCCTGGCAATACGCTTTCTGTGTAACAAACTTCAGACAGCATTACTCAGTCGGTACTAAAATGTATAAATTTGTAGATGTAATATCAGTATTAGTAAGCATATTAAATATTTCCAAATTGCATTTTAGCTAAAATAGTATAATTCGTCATAAAAAGGCCTGATCTCAAAACGAACAAAGTTAACTAATTTAGTTTTTTTTTTAGAGCAATTTAGAGATCGAAAATCTGGTGCATTTACGCGCGTAATATTTTGCTATGTATTCGTAAAGAAAGAAACTAGTCCATAAGTATTTGTGTGTGAATTATTTTGTCTGAAAAGAAAAATGTGTACACAATATAGCAAGAATGTAATCGTAAATTCGTAATTAAATCTAGTAGGATATTTTGAAATTATAAAACGGCAACACCAATAAGTTAGTGTGAGCGATGAGTGTGTTACGATTTGATGAATGTCAAGTCTCATCTAGAATGTTTTTGTGTATAAAAAAATATATTTTAATATGTATTTTCTTAATCGATTTGCTTATTTGTCTATAAATAGTAATTTCAAATTATATACAGACTGTTAACCTAGTAAGATTTGACGCATGCGCTGTTAGGAAGATTAAAGATGTAACCCCTTGAAACAGAACAGTGTATAAAATTGTCGCGTATATTGTGCTATCATTTTTCACAATAAAAAAATTACCTACATTTAATAAAACTAAAGTTTGTGGTTTTTATCATGTTTGTTTTAACTATTTATTTACCGACTTTTTCAGCGTTTTAAATAAATATTTATAACTATCGCGATAAAATATGTAAAATAGAATCTCTGAACTGAGACCGAGTTTGTTTTAAAACAATATATTTTACTCAAACTCATTGGTTATTTGTAAAATTGTAGTATGTTTTGGTAACACTAAACGAAATATCATAATATTCAATTTAAATAAATCAGTGTTGTAATAATCACGTTGGGAAAGTTTTGTATTAATAAAACGCCCTAAAACGTTAGATGATGCGTTTCCGTCAACGCGCAATGTAATAAACATTCTGATCCTTATGTCCCTGTGATAAGGATTACGTTTTTTAAACTGTGCATCCTAACGCTCGCTAAAGAAATGCTTGAAATACTGTCTGTAACACTGACAAAAGTATTCACTCAGTAAAATGTTAATGAAGTCAATAATTACAAAAACACCACACTTAAACTACAATGTTCTCATGATCCTGGTGAGAATACAGAACAAATTATTGTATTGTCATCGGTCCATAATATGTGAGCAAAATTTTAAATAATTTGGACTGGAATTGTGAGTGAAAATTTAATTGTAATATTTCACTCTTACGTTGCTAATTACATACGTACATACATACATGCAGTTCAAGCTAATATAAGCGTGTTGAAAATATGTGTCATATTATATTGAGGCTATTTGTTGTAAGTCATCGACGTTCTCATGTTTGGGTCACGTCAATTTTCCGCATAAGGTACGTTCGACACGTCAAAGTATAGTGTTCTGTTAACTCTTGATCTTATGAAAACTGTACATAATATTAATTGAAGATTTGAAAAATTCGTTTTAAAATTTTTCTTTATTATGTGTCGGTCTTTTAGTATATTTTTATTGTAATTTGAATCAATTCTTGCTCTTTCCAGTCAATATTTGTAGTTAATGCTGGCGTTATGGGTGTATTTGAAATCTGGTTTTTAATTTCATTTGGATAAAGTCAATTTCGATTTATTTACTTTCACATTAGGCGTATTAATTTTTTTAATGTATATCGAAAATATACGTACGGGTGCCAGTTAAAGAATCGCGGGTGTCATTATTTTGTTCTTATATTTTTTATTTGTAAACATTCAGCGTGTTTCTATAACGTAGCGGGTACTGGGTTCGAATCCCAACCGGAACCAACCCGAAAACCAACATTGGTGGAGAAATCTTAGTGTAGGGCAGAGGTTCCCAGACTTTTTTCTCTTAGACCACTTTCAAGATTAAGCTGGTTCCCCTGCATTTTTTGTCACGCCAACGTAGACCCCCTTCGAGTCTCCCGTGGACCTCTGGGGGTCCACCTGGACCACTTTGGAAATAAAGGGCGTAAGGCATCGTTTTTATTTAAAAGAAGAACCGCCATCTAGTAATCATGAATAGTAATTTTGCTCTCAGTCTTGAAGTGGGATTCTCTTTCGAAATGCGCCGCATAACGCCACATGCGATAGTTTAACGTGTACGCTTATTTTGTATAAAAGATATAGCTATATTTATTTATTCATAGACACTCGTTTTCTTGTATTTTCGTGTGAGTTTGATAACAATTGTGATTTAGGAGTTATATGAACTATTGATAACATGAATTTGTACGAAATGTAACGTAGTTGGTGCCGTACGATAAATACGTTGTGAAGAAGTATATTGAAATATATATAATTTCTCTTATACCCCGTGTTTTTATTTTTGTTTTTTTTTTGTGAAACGTTGACGTTTGAGCAAGATCCCACTTGGTGGTATGTGGTGATATGGTTCAAGATGCTTATACACTCTTGCCTTGTAGATAACCATGTTATAGTGGTGTGGTAAGACCAACTCCGAACCGTGCCGGAGTATTATTAGTAAAGTTTGAAAAATCCAAAAGTGCAAGTCTCATGACGCTCATTCAACTCTTAAGAAAAATATTGAGTAGTAAAAGTATTGAGGTTTAAACATTTCGAGTCATTTCCATTTCAGATGAAAACAATAAGAAATAATTATTTTTCTTAATAACTACAAGTATTTTGATATGAAATAGGAAACCAGAAGATAAAATTCTGGACAGTATAAAAAAACCCGGTCTCGATATGTCAATTTTTTCGGGAGTTATCGTGTCCACGCCCCTTCGCGCCATGAGACGTGTAATAAAAAAATATATAAACTTAATGTTCGTTCATTATTTGCAACAGATGGTAAGTGCGTCTGCCCATAACAAAATCGGCCACCTTGAGACATCAGTTCTTAAATCTCATATGCCCAGTAATTACGCTAGCTCTCAGTGTCCTTCAGATGAAAACTAATAATTTTTGCACGGTACTACTGTTTGACGGCAGAATAACTGGCACTGCGGTGTTCGTTGGCCCATAACAAACATCATCATCATCATCATCATCACTTCAGCCTATCAAAGTCCACTGCTGAACATAAACATCTATACCATGAAACACGTTGTTAGCCCTATATGCCCTGTCATTACACTAGCTATACTTTTGAGACCCGAGGCAAATTCGTCGGATGGGCCTTCCCTTAGCGTAAAGAAACTCAACCTACGTTGTAGATTCATTAAAAAGAATGAATCACTACATAAAATACGTTTGCACAAACGCTATTATAATTAGTGTACGCATTTTTCGTTAATTTTCTAGTAACTTAATATAAAGATCGTGTAGGATTGAAATGATAATTTTATTTTTAGTCCAATCTTGATACATTTTATTTGTTAAATTTGTGTATGTAATTTAGCATTTACTTGAATTAATTGAATACAAAACTAATACATTTTACTAAATTTTGTAATAAAAAAGGTAAAAAAGTTCTGTGGTTAATGCTTTTATTAATAAATCTTTTCAAAGAACTCTCCGCCAGCATCCATGCAAAGCCTGAATAAGTTTTCTAAATACTTTCCGGTCTGCCTCAGACACCTCTTTTACGGCCGGCTTGAACTCTGCGGGCAATTTTTTATTTTAAGGAATAAAAAGAAATCACACTGTTCCAAATCAGGGCTATAAAGAGGTGACCCAAAACTTTGGTAGGCGTTGGTTCATTTTGTAACAAACAAACCGTCGACTGGCGCTTCGTTTATGGACCGTATTGGTAAATCCAAAATTCATCACCTGTAAAAATGTCGTAACCATACTGAGACGAGCCTGCTTCAAATCTAGTAATCAGGTCACGTCACCATTCCACGCGGGCCAGCTTCTGAGTATCGACTCATCGCGCAAAGGTATATTGGTGTAAAATCTTGTAAGCGCTTACTGATCTGCTACATCTCTTCATTCGTAATTGGCCTTTCGTAATTCTTGCCGTGTGGTGGCGGCTAGTTAAAAGAATACTACCACTCCATCTCATCCAACGGATCTCGTAAAAGGTGAGTAAGGAATTAAACTGCACTGTGCACCCAACAGCGCATGGTGGCGATGGGCTCACCACCTATCACACCAAGTGCATTATATTGTTTTGGTGAAACGTGGATTGTGGCAGTCATCTGTTTTTGCAGTGAGTGCCCAGTCTCTGACTACTCCTTATGGAATACAGTCGTGATCTTATGTATGTATGTATGTAATTCTCTTCAATTTTTTTTCACTGTTATCACGTTTCCTTCCATAAAAGCCACCTCTTTCTTCATCTCTCAAAGTTAGTCGACCATCCTGTTTTTATTCATTCCATCATTGGTATAGGATAGGGGGAATTTATATATCATCATCATCATCAACATTTCAACTGTTGAATATGGGCCTCACCCATAGATTGGCACAAATGTTTTTAGCTCTCATTTCCAGGGGATTTTGCCATAGTTGCCACGCTTGACAGGCGGGTTGAACACCGAAGTTTATTTATTCAGATATTCCCGGAAGATGCTGTTGCCCATCTCTGTCGACTTTTACGACGCCTACGGGATGAGATGGGGTGGTAAATTCTCTTAAGCCGCTAGCACACGGCAAAGATATGTATACATAAATATAATTGCCGACCTGGAAAAATGTATACTTGACGCATATAGATGATAGTCAAAGGATACATTCTTCATGGCGAATTTTATAGAGTTAGAAATAAGTAGTAATCAATCAACATTGAATGACAATAATTATTTTCTATTGTAAATGAAAACCGACACAGAAATTAATTTTTATCTTATTTGTTTAATTTAATATAATTAATCTTTTAATTTTTATTCATCACTGCTGAACATAGGCCTCCCCCATAGTTTGGCTCGCTTGGGCAGGCGGGGTGCCAACTGCAGTTTATTTGTTTAGATGTTCCATGAAGTTGCTGCTTGCCCATATTCTGGTTTAAATTTTCCCTCTGTCGACTTTTACGACTCCCACGGGATGATATAGGGTGGGAGATTCTCTCAAACCGCCACCACACGGCAAATTAGTTTAAGTTACTTTAAAATTTAAATATGTATAACTATAGAAATGATTGCCTGTCAATTTTAATTCCTGACAGGACGGAGCAGTCTTTCACTGTCAAATGGTCGTGTTTCTCAAATTATTCAAAATATGCACCTATCTCAAAATGTGTCTCGATTTCCAGAAAACAAGTAAACTACACGATTTCTTCGGAAGAACAGTGACAAGACGAGCACGACATCGTTTACTTGATGATAAGCGCAACGTCTGTCCATAACAAATGCTCTGCACCCAGACAGGCCGGGATCTTAAGGAGAGAAACCGGGATACCTGCCCTGGGCGGCAGTTCCAGGGGGCGCCAAATTCACATTTGAGTAATTTTAAATCTTTAAACTCAATTCTGCATGAAAAGGGGCGCCACTATCAACATTTTGCCCCGGTTCCAAAACTCGTAGATCCGGGTCTGCACTCAGAACTTTTGTGTGGCAAAATTCTTCACTGGTCGCCTTGAGACATCAGTTCTGAATGCCGTTTGATCAGCAATTAGTATGGGGATCATTAATATGTTTGCGTAAAAATACTTGCAATTAATTGCTCGCAATCGTTGTTTCAATCAATTGCTTGCAACCCCTGTTTTGTTATACAACACCCGCGATTCACCCCTCTAACAGCCGATGCTGCTCCGTGATGTTTTGATTTTTTATTCATTTTTTTCTTTGTCCTCTATGATATATGAGGAAGCCCAATGTGCTAGAAGCTCACGAATATATCCGCAGGACTTATCTAAACGGCCATTTAAAGGATCATGTACACAAATTGGTCAAATGTCTATGCAGGAATCCGTCTAGGTAGGTCACCACCCCAGGGCCAGTTATTCTGCCGTGAAGCAGTAATGTGAAACATTACTGTGTTTCGGTTTGAAGGGCACTAAGAGCTAGCGTAATCACTGGGCATATGCACAGTAATTACGCTAGTCCGCAGACGAATTCTACCTACCCTAGACGAATTCCCGCATAGAAAATGGTATCACCAGTAATACTGATACTTTTAACGTATTATAATATAGAATATTCATTATAGTATAACTATAGTCAAGATTAAGTATTTTAAATTTTATGTACCCGGGTTATTATAAGAATTAAGCCCAAATCTCAAGTTGAGCCGACGTCATTGTACTCGAGGGGTTAGTTCCGCTATCCGTCGCGTGGCGCGCGCGTGTCGCGTCTCAAATTCCCCCGATGGTCGTCCAACGTTGATTTTTCTTTTGTTTTCGTTTCCTGCGTTTAGAGAATGGGGTCTTTTGACACATCGTTAAGATGAAACAAGATACTTGCAATTTTGTGTATGCATTGTCGTATAGTGAATGTGTCGTAAAAAATAAACTTCCTTTATAAGTTAGTAAGTATTATTATGCTAAATCCCTGTACTTGTTTCTCACTTACTTTTACATACACGAACTACGGAAACATTTTTCATATAGTATTTTGATCGTGTTCATATGTCTAATTTTTCATTTCACAATTGGTGCTTTAAATCTGTATTGTTAATATATTTTCTATGTCAATATTAAAGCTGCATATTTGAAACAAACGGACCACTTGCCTTCAATTTATTCCTTTATGTACCATTTAATAAATATTCTTTAAATACAAATAACAAAGAACTGTGCAACAGTTATAAAGACACGCAAAAATGGAGATACTACATCTACTAACTTTAATTCTTAAAAAATGAAATACATAAATTCATCATATATTTTCACGCCTTTTACCCCACATAAGGGATAGCCAGAGACCATACCCGTAACTCAGTTTTCGCCCGCGCAAGAAACGTGACACACCACGCCACACCGCCAGTTTCCCGAGTCAAAAAATTGCGTTCCCACGAGCAGAATAGTGACAACATTGCTATGTTATTGTTATGTATTGAATGTTATGTTGGTAATATGGTATTATTCCGCACAAATAAAAGCTGTACTGACAATTTGCTCGCCTCTTACTAAAGGAAAGATGAAAAAAAGTCGATGAGCTGTCTCTATTTGCGCTTTGCTTGGCATAGCAGTCAGAGTACCACACTACTACTACGGGTCCTGATTTCCAATCCCACCTGCAGTCGACATATGTGCTAAAACACATATTGTTAGTTCCCGGGTTTGGTTTTGTTGTGATTGTCCCCGTTTTTCTGACACTGCATCCTGGCCTGTCTCCGATGCATTGTACTCGAGCAGGTTAGGACCAGTGAGTGTTGAGCGTTATGTTATCTCTGAAGCGAAACCTTCCGACAGTTTTCGGAAGTTGTCGACGTGGTCAAAAATCAGCCGGGTGGACATAATCTGTGAGTGGTTTAAAGCTTTAAGATATTTATTCAATAGATTCTTTTATTCTATACATATTAAATACGCGCGGGGCCCGTGTACGCAACAGTTTTGCGTACACGATTTCAGACTTTATGTAGTGAGCAGTTTTAAAAAAATTATAGTACGAAATAAATGTGCGTATGAAATTAATTTCGCACTAAATATTCCAATATTAATTTAAAGTAGGCACTAGTAATTTCGAATTTCCTTTATACAAAACAAGATTTGACAAAACTCATCATCATTTCAGCCTATCACTAGTCCACTGAGAGCCGTAGTAGCTCAGGGGCTAGGCGCTCGCTTTAAATTTCATAGTACAGCGAGACACCACTAAAATTGTTAAATGCAATTTTTAGTGTCCGATTTACCACGTGCTTGGCGGTGAAGGAAAACATCGTGAGGAAACCAGCATGTCTGAGGAATAAAAAATATTTCGAGGACTTGTGAATCCACCAACCCGCATTGGAGCAGCGTGGCGGACTCTTCCCGGCTCCAAAACCCTTTCAGAAATGAGAGGAGGCCGGTGCTCAGCAGTGGGACATTAATAGACTGGCTTTACTTTTTAGTCCACTGCTGAACATAGGCGTTCCCTATAGATTGGCACAAAGGATTGCAACTCTCGCTTGCACTGATTTAACACATCTCAAGAAGTGCTATCCCAAAAATCCCTAATGTTACTAGATCTTATATCTTAACGGATTTCGACCACGATGACACAAAACCTTTAGTATTCAATCAATATTTAAATAATCTTTAACTAAAAATAATGTTTTACCTTATAATGTTGAGGTGTTGTTTGATCTAAAAAACATAATCATCACGTAAATCCGCCTCAATATTAAAAGTAGGTAATATTTTAGTTATTTATTTTTGAAGTGAAACTTCTTTGGATCCGATAAGAGTAAAATTTCAAGGTCGAATTTGTGTACAACGTTTGTCTTATTCTTAATTAATATTTATCGATTAATTAATAACTGTTTATATACTGGGCAGTTATTTTTCATGTTTATTTATTTTTAATAGCGGTCGTCTAGTGGTCGTAATATGACACAATTAATATTTTTTTTATATTTCAACGTTATTGACATTCGAGTATTTATTTGTTTGCAACATTTTTAAATTCTTTTTCGACAGTCTACTCTGCAACCGTTTGACCACAGACTATATGCGTTCAACATTCGCAGTATGAACGTAAACAAAGGAACAGACTATTATTTGATTGACATTATCAGTATGAACGTAAATAATTTATTTTTTTCAATTTAATGTCTTTGTAACACAAATTATATTCAAATTTTAGATTTCTCGCTTCCTCTCCATACAAACTTTAACTATGCCTCCACATCAATAATTTGAACGCGGTAATATGCAGTTTTCTTTAATCAAATTTCTAAAGTACATAAAAATAGCAGCAAGTCGTTAATGAGTTTCTTTTATTTTTTTATGCGTCCGTAAATATAGTACGTTCATTATTTTGTTTTCAAAGAGCGGTGAGATATTTTACACTTGTAAGGACTTTGAACTATTGATTAAGGGGGTAGGTGTTAATCGTTGATCCAACGAGAACTGAACTCCTTATTTTTCAGAGCACGTTAGTACTCAGTATTCATGACAGCACTGTATGAATATTGAAGCCGTGTCACACACAAGTAAATTACATTAAAACAATAATTTCGCAGCAAAATCTCCCTCCGGCGCTCTAAATTAGAGTACTTTAAGGTTCAATTATAGCTGTCAAAACATATTAGCGGGAGCAAATTGCTACATTTTCGCTCGATTGATGCCACGTGGCGGCGGCGGAGTTGAATGAAACGTCAGTTTATTATATACTTAATCAATTTCATTGTTTTTTTTTTCAAAGCACACATTGTTTTGATTAAATATTTTTTTTATACAGATTTTGTTATTTGTAGATCATAAATAAAACGAATTATCATGTACATCATACAAATAAATGAAAAAATAAAATAGAAGTAAAGATGCGTTGGGGAAGCTATCGATGTACTCTTTGTCGCGCAGTTCGCTTACGGGAACTAAGGATTGTTAATCCCACTCAAGAACCCGTACATCAAAGCATGCAAAGAACGGAATAAGGTTTTTCATCTCGTTAACGCAAAATATCATAGGACATTATTATGTTCGTATTACGAAAAATAATCGTCCTGTTTAAATAATAATAATAATTAAATCTTCGCTCCCGCAGACATTTTAAAAATATATAGAAGTAGGTTAGAATAGAATAGGACATTTTTTTTATAAATATTGATTATTAAATCTACATTAGCCGATGAATGCAAGTGGCTAAGGACCGTGTTTTGTGGTAATCTATGGAGAAGGCCTACGTTCAGCAGTGGACTAGCGATAGGCAGAAATGACGATTATTTACACAATACTCATTAAACGTCTTTTAAAAAACTGGGTTTAAAAAAAATTCTCTGTCCTTTTACGCAAGGATTGTGTTGCAGGCATTAAACTAGACAATTTGTTTTTTGTAATTTTTAACGGTGACCTTCGGTGTTTATTATTTGTATATATTGAAGAGAATCGAATAATGTTTTTCCTCACTGGCTCCTCTTTTGCCTTTAAAACTTTTGATCTTCCCTGGCTTCTTGAATGGCTGTCGCTGCTATCGTACCCGATTTTCAAAAATATAAAACATAAGATTGTAACAAAGGTCTACATTTAAGAAATCTCTCCTAGAAGATCACCATCTGAGCGACCCCGAAGGACACCGTACTGGCGGTCACTAAGCAGGTAGTGCTCCTCAATGTATATCAGCTGGCCGTTAATAATGGATTCCATTATTTTCGAGAACAAGGAGGTGATGGCAATGGGCCTGTAGTTGGACGAATCTGGGCGGTCGCATTTTTTAGGATCCGGTGCACTATATTTTTGATACCTTGAGTTACATCATAGCAATTTAGGATCGATTCGTAGGATCTCAAGTTTTTTTTAATTGAATACTACTCATGTTAGTCGCTGATTATGTAGCTTTATATAGGTGAAATTATTTTTAAAATCGGTTCAGTAGTTTTTGAGTTTATTCATTACTACCAAACAAACATACAACAAATCAAATCATCTCTCTTTATAATATTAGACTAGCTGATACCCGCGATTTCGACTGAGTGGAAGAAAGGTTTTTTAAATATTCCGTGGGAACTGATTGATTTTCCGGGATAAAAAGTATTCTATGTCTGTCTCCAGGATGCAAGCAATCTCTGCGCCAAAATTTGTCATGATCGATTCAGCGGTTAAAGCGTGAAGAGGTAACAGACAGACAGAAGGATATTCAGAGTTACTTTCGCATTTATATATTTAGAATGGATAGAGTATAGAGGAAAAAATGAGGAAAACACTACCCAGAAAGGAATACATTATTAGGTATAGGTTAAACAATAACGCATAAAGTTGCAATATAGTGACAGTTAGAATAATGTTAAACTTCCATTCGACTCCTTTGAATACGTTAATCTCAAAAGCCTTTACAATAGTGAGCACTCTTGACTAAAAGCACGTCAGTTATCTTTATCTGTTAAATAGAAGCGTTACAAGTATTATTATAAAGTTTCCCATCTGTTCCGGCGTGCACCGTGCCGTACCATAATGACGGTCCGTGCGAACTTCTCGCACCTACTCCGTCTGCATACAGTGAATTAGTGTCTGATAGATATGGCATTATTAACATTTATTTAAAAATAATCACATTCAGCTTTAAAATTCTCATACTTTTAATAATTATAATATACTAGAGGATCCGACAGACGTCGTCCTGCCCGAACGTTGGCTTGCCTGCTGTTAACAGATTCAGCAAACGATTTTTCGATATTCGAATTATCGATAAACTATATACTGTAACTAGATACTGCTGAGGGACTTTTGTCATTTTCCTGGAACTCTATCGCAGCGTCACCTACCGGGTTCAATTCTGAATCGAAACCATCTAGGGAACCACACAAACACACACAAAAAGATTCATCAACATCGGTCCTGACGTTTAGGAGGAGTTAAGTGACATACACACGCATAGATGAATTATGTATATAAGGATAGGCAAATGCCTAACCTAAGTAATCTTCGTAACCAACAAGAAAATCCAGCATTTCCTATTTGAATCTTATAGCGCTAGAAGAGTGATACGAGTAGATACTTAGTTTTGTTTACTTATATATGGTAGAGCCAAGTTGTATTTATTGTAACACATTTATACGAGTATGAAGTCTTCATCGGAAAAGGAACATGCTCTTACACCAAAACCTAATAATTATTGTTTTTGCATAAATGTCGGGTACTTAAATACAGCAACTTAGGGATACCATTGACATACGTCTTTTATCTGAGACGCAGCTTCCAATCCTTCGTCTTATCCAATCCCTAAAGCGTTCCAGATAGATATCCACTAAATGTGTCGAGAAAAACGCCTCTTCCTGTTTTTATGACGAAATATTTATAACAAAAGAAAACTACAAAGGTTCCTTACATTAAATTTGCACTTACAGAAATATAGAGAAACTCCAAAAGAAACTTTATTGTTGTTTAATTAATGACAAGCGGCTAGCCCCGGCTTTGCCCGGATACTTTTAGTTATAAAATATAGCCTATGTCCATCTGGAATAAAATACTTTTCAAATGGTGAAAGAATTTTAAATATTATACTATATCCATACTTACATTATTAATGCAAAAGTAACTATGTCTGACCGTCTGTCTGTTTGTTACCTTTCCACGGATTAACCGCTGAACCGATTTTGACGAAATTTGACACAGAGATGCCTTGCATCCTGGAGACGGACGTAGGATACTTTTTATCTCATAAAATCAAATAGTTACCCCGGGATATTAAGAAAACCTTTATCCACGTGGATGAAGTCGCGGATGAAGTACTACACATAAAATTTTTAAATGTATGCAGTGGATCCGGAGATTACACTCCTCGTATACATACACTTACTAAATTCGAACACTCTCTTTATAATATTGTCAAAAATAATTTCTTACGTATACGCGATTAAAGTTATACAGCGTGTAAATAATAAACGTGTTTTTTTAAAATTTCGATTCTACTTTAGTTTTTATTTAATGTACCTTAAAACCGTCACTTCCGGCATTTGAGCCGCTAAGCATCCGTGTAGCCGGCCCCTTCGCTCCAAGTTCTGTGTTGACACAACACTAAATCGTACGTGTTATATCGATAATCAGCCGAACTCTGCTTCAGGTTAACCGTGCGAACATACGCCTAATTAGTAGCAGTTGAGTGTAGCGAGTGTACTTGAATGGTATCACATGAGTCATGTTTGATTAACAATTTTTTAACCGAATTAAATATATGTATTTTTTATGTATCGTCATCATCATCATCGTCATCATTTCAGCCTATGACTAATCCACTGCTGAATATAAGCCTCCCTCATAGATTGCCACAATAGTTTGCAGCTCTCATTTCGGGGGTATTGTGCCGTAGTTGCAACAGTTGGCAGGCGGGTTCGTAACCGCAGTTTATTTATTCAGATGTTCTGGGAAGATGCTGCTGTACTTCCTCTGGTTTTAATTTTCCCTTTGTCGACATTTACGACACCCACGGGATGAGATAGGGTGGTACATTCTCTTAAGCCGTATGTATGTTCAGGCATATCTTCTTTGATTTTAAAGATTATTTATCAGAAAGGGAGTAATAAATAAAAAAATCTCCTAGCTGATTTAGACCACGGCGACAACTTCCGCATACTGTCGAGAGCCATCAACTGCGCAGGAGATATTATAGTGGCACAAGTATCCGATGAAGGTTAGTATCCGATGAAGCTGTAAAAGCCGAGAAGGCTAACAGCAATTACATCATCGAAAATATATATATAGTGGCACAAGTGTACGCGCAAACACAGAGGCACTCACTCATCCCAACCTACCCGCGCCCGATGTAACGCTGATGCGATAAGATCAAAGGTAGGCTAGGATGCAGTGTCAGAAACACGGGGACAATCACAACACAACGAGACCCGAAAACCAACAATTTGTGTTTTAGCACAAATGTTGGCTCCGGCTGGGAATCGAACCGAGGACCCGCGGCGTAGAAGTCAGGTACTCTGACCACTAGTCCACGCGGTCGTCAGAAAGGAAGTATCATAGAGGTGGTCCCATATAAATTTGGTCAAATTCTGATGATGGGATCCATGAGAAAATCATACGAGTACATCTTTTAAATTATTACAATCATGCTTGGACTGCTACGTGGAAACGTGGTTTTGTAATTAAAGAAGTATATTTATTAGATGATTAAAATATTATTTTATTAGGTGTATGTTATTTCATAAGTTAAAATAAGAATAAAGATTTAAGAAAAAAAGGTAGCGAGAGGACAGGGCCTAGAGCACTTTTGAATTAGTAGTAAGCTAATAACTTCAGTTCGTCCCCGTTGCCTTATTATACTTTACAAATTAACGATCCAACGCCCATTAGACGTTATTGTCCTTAAGAAGTCCTTTCATCCTAAACTTATCTGAATTAAAGAAAAAGATGTAAGACATGAATTAATGTACGCACAAATGCATACTATTACTCTGTATGTGTCTATGACGGGCCTTATTTATTACCACGTCAGCTTACTGATATTTCTTGATACATAGCCATAACTAGAGCAGATAACCAGAACTAGAGTAACCGACATACGGTTGCTCTAGGTCTGGTGCGTATTCTCGCAGAGAAATACCGAGCATAGCAACTTGAAATATACGAAGTGCCGGAATATTCTGCCTCCAAAACCTCCATACCAAAACGTCAAGTCCTTAAATATTTTAGGATTAAGTATAAGGTTGACGACCGCGTGGCCTAGTCGTGAGAGTACCTGACTACTACGCCGCGGGTCCTGGGCTCGAATCCCAGCCGGAGCCAACATTTGTGCTAAAACACAATTTGTTGGTTTTCGGGTCTGGTTGTGTTGTGTTTTCCCCGTGTTTCTGACACTGCATCCTAGCCTCCGATCTTTTCGCATCAGCGTTACATCGGGCGCGGGAAGGTTCGGACGAGTGAGTGCCTCTGTGTTTGCGCGTACACTTGTGCCACTATAATATCTCCTGCGCAGTTGAGTGCTCTCGACAGTATTCGGAAGTTGTCGCCGTGGTCGAAATCGGCTAGGAGAACATCATCATCATCATCATAAGGTTTAGCTTCTAAGGGTATATAAGTGGATGTAACGTTTTGTATATTATCTTGTCTTAAATAAATATAAAAAAAGTTGTCGCAGTTTATATTATGATTGTTATTTATTTATTGATGTTCAATTTAACTAACATATATTGCATTTTACGTAGTTATTACGTGTAATAAAATAATAATTCCTTAACTATTTTCATTCTTGACGATTTTATTATGCAGAGCACACGCTTTGAGCGCAATAGACCCTCTTGTTCCGTTACACTGCAGCGTGAAGTAAAGTAAAGTAACAGTCTATAAATGTCCTGCACAGCCCTGCAGTCATTTTTTGAGGATCTTGAAGCTGGGATTCTTTTCAGCTGCTCCAATGTGGGTTCGCGGACTTCACATGTCTTCGACATATTTTTATTTTCTAAGACTTCCAGGTTTTCTCATATTGTTTTCCTTCACTGTTGAACAGTTGGTAAAACAGCACTTGCGGAACAATTTTAGTGGTGCCGCCACCGGGTGTCAAACAAAGGTCACTCGCGTACTATGAATATTGAGGCAAGCCCCTGGCCCCTGAGCTACCACGGTTTATGGTTACTATGCTGCGGCAGTGCAGGCAACGCCATTATGACTTCGATTGTTTAATGTCTTTTTATATATTTTTGTTAATACTAATATTACTTTTTTATTTAATGTGTTAAAATTTGTATATTACTTTGCATTGCATTTTGATATTACATGTAATGGTTTGTTATGGTTCTCAAATATTGATTTCCTATCTTTTTTTTTATTGGAAAGAAGGACGAAACGCGCATAACGTTCACCTGATTGTAAGCACAAAATTTGCCCATAACAAATCTGAAGTCTGAAGGGCACTGAGAGCTATCGTAATCACAGGACATATGATACGTAAGAAGGGGTTCTGCGTGACACAGAATTTGTTATGGGCAGACGTTGCACTTACCATCAGGTGAACGTTTTGCTAATTGCGTCACCTTATCCAATAAAAAAAAAATCCAAGCTTGTTGAGTTTTGGTCACCACAATGCAATGTAAACACAATGCGCCCGCCACCTTGAGACATCAGTTTTTAAGTCTCATATGCCCAGTGATTACGCTAGCTCTCAGTGCCCTTCAAACCGAAACACAGTAATGTTTGCACACTACTGCTTCACGGCAGAATAACTGGCCCTAGGGTAGTACCTAGACGGATTCCTGCATACCTAGAATGTGGAATCCTACCACCAGTAATTTTGTTTCAAAATGTGAGGTGTTTAATTACACTAGTTCAACTATTCTTTTACATCCACAACATTTATAGTTAATTTCTGCGACTTTACCTCAAGTTCCGGGAGCTTTTCTTTCCCCATTCCATTCGAGCGTTAGTAGCGGCGGAGTGCGACTCGTTGACTTGACGTCGCTCTCGCTAATGAGTCTGTGACTTATCTCGGTGACACCTGTCATCTCTTCTGAGGTGCCTGTTGACAGTACGCTAACATTGTGTACGGAACAACAATTAAATAGTGCTCCTCTGTGATTATAAATTAGTTTTAGGAAGACAACTCAACTTTGATCTATGTATTTATACAGAAGACAGAAAAATAATTTCAAATAGTCTTATTTAAAGTAGACCACCTCATTCTATTAAAACAAAAACGATCCTCCACATTAAAATTTGTTCTGTATCGTGAGTTCGTTTTACAGATATAAACTTCAGCACAACACGACAACGCGACAACCCGAAAACATATATTTGAACCTACGACCCGCGGCGTAGTACTTTGACCACTAGGGCAGGCGTAGTTGTAGCGGTTGTATTAATTAAAAAAGTAATGGAAAGTATCTTTCAGCTCATCACAAAATTGTTACGAAATGAAATAACAACAGTAACAAGAATTTTGAAAGTTAATTATTTGGCTTACATCTTACAATAGAAAGTTAGTTAAATATAGGCATATGAATTACAATGAAACGTAGTGATTTCTAAGTTCACAGGTAGTTCTTAGATCTATGCAGGAATCCGTCTAGGTAGATACCACCCAACGGCCAGTTATTCTGCCGTGAAGCAGATCTGCGGTCTGAAGGGCACTGAGAGCCAGTGTAATAATCACTCCACATATGAGACTAAGCAACTGTTTTGAAAGAATATTTTGGGTGACACATCTGTTATGGGCAGACGTTGCACTACTGTCAGGTGAACGTCTTGAACGTCTCGTCACTTAATCCAAAAAAAAAATAAAAAAAGGTATCCAAAATCTCAACACATTATTCGAGTTGAAAATGGTGTACGATATTTATCGTTAATCAAAAAACTTTATACGAGACCCTTACGGTTATCTCCTGTCAAACAAAACATTTTTTTTTCAATTGGTCCACAATTGACGAAAATATCGGTAATATAAAAAAAAATAACGATGGTAATGCAATCTAGAACTGAACGTCGAAAAATGGGCGTTCAGAATTTGAACCGCGTTTGTGCGGACAAGCGTGGACAGTCCACGCTTGTTCACACTATTGAGTACACTTAGTATATTTAATTTGCTTTCCATACGGGCATAGGAATTCCGGTAACTCGCAATATAATATAGCAGTGTAGTGAACTCTGAACTCTGCGGCTCCATTACTCTATCTAAAATGATGTACGAAGTTACATGCTCAGCGATGACACTGACATACGCTGTTACGACATTCATTTAGCCAGTAATCGGACTCAAATAATAAGTTATAGATTGCATTACCATCGTCTACACTGCACAAATAAATCCAGAACTGCTGATATTGGAAACGTAGCAAGTAAAGTAACAGCTCCTAAGGGCGGATTTCACCGTTGAAACTAAAAGCGATCAGTTCAAGCTGAACGAAGTTTAAGCGTTTAACTGAGTTCAATGCTACTGTTTGCATTTCATCAACATCAACTGAACGCGATTAAAGCTAAACGCGGTTCAAATTCTGAACTAGGCATATGAATTACAATGAAATGTAGTGATTTCTAAGTTCACAGGTAGTTCTTATTGATAGTAGGATCTATGCAGAATTCCGTCTAGAAGTACCACCCAACGGCCAGTTATACTGCCGTGAAGCAGTGATGTGCAAACATTACTGTGTTTCGGTCTGAAGGGCACTGAGCTAGTGTAGTAATCACAATCGTCAGGTGAACGTCTTGAACGTCTCGTCACTTAATCCAAAAAAAAAATAAAAAAAGGTATCCAAAATCTCAACACATTATTCGAGTTGAAAATGGTGTACGATATTTATCGTTAATCAAAAAACTTTATACGAGACCCTTACGGTTATCTCCTGTCAAACAAAACATTTTTTTTTCAATTGGTCCACAATTGACGAAAATATCGGTAATATAAAAAAAAAAAAATAACGATGGTAATGCAATCTAGAACTGAACGTCGAAAAATGGGCGTTCAGAATTTGAACCGCGTTTGTGCGGACAAGCGTGGACAGTCCACGCTTGTTCACACTATTGAGTACACTTTAATTTACTTTCCATAGGGCATAGGAATTTCGGTAACTCGCAATATATAGCAGTGTAGTGAACTCTGAACTCTGCGGCTCCATTACTCTATCTAAAATGATGTATGAAGTTACATGCTCAGCGATGACACTGACATACGCTGTTACGACATTCATTTAGCCAGTAATCGGACTCAAATAATAAGTTATAGATTGCATTACCATCGTCTACACTGCACAAATAAATCCAGAACTGCTGATATTGGAAACGTAGCAAGTAAAGTAACAGCTTCTAAGGGCGGATTTCACCGTTGAAACTAAAAGCGATCAGTTCAAGCTGAACGAAGTTTAAGCGTTTAACTGAGTTCAATGCTACTGTTTGCATTTCACCAACATCAACTGAACGCGATTAAAGCTAAACGCGGTTCAAATTCTGAACGCCCATTTTTCGACGTTCAGCTCTTTAAACGGGTTTAGAGAGCTGTCATTGTCAATTGCACAACTTTGTAAACACAATAAATATTTTTAATACGTTTTGTTTATTGTTTGCATACCTATGTGTTTAATGTCGCAAAAAAATAAATACATCGAGTTTTTGTTTTAGATTGTGACCATATTTCACGTAAACTTCGTTTTTCTGAACGCGATCAAAATGGACCCGGTGAAATCGGTTAGACGAAAACCGAGTTCAAAAGATACATTTGAACTAAGTTCAGTAAAACGTGGTTTTATTAAACTTAGTTTCCAAAGCGATCGGTGAAATCAGGTCTTAATGTGTAACTGCTGAACCCGTACCCGTTTACAGAGTCGCTGACATCGGCGTCGTCGCAACCCAAATGAGGAGATAATTTGTGCAACATACAAATGGTTTTTTTCAGGTCTCGATGTAGGATGTGGTGTCAGACAATTAATGAAAGCCTCTGAAACTGCATCCGAATGATCTTTCCATTTTTTCGTTTTGACCATTGACGTTACATCTGACACGGAATGGCGAATGCGAGGTAGTGCGTCTGTATTTACGTTATTATTAACGTCACTATTATCTGGCGCCACAGCGCTTCCGGTTATTGATTGGCAGCTCATCATAACCAACAACATAACTTAAGATTTTATTTTGTTTATTATATTAAGTGACGAGACGAGCAAACCGTTCATCTGATGGCTGAGGCGAAAGCCGTGTCTGCTAATAACAAAGTTCTGGGATTTAATTAAATTCAATAATAAATGCGATAGAAAATAAAAGAGCATACTCCTTCCTCAAAGACCGGCAACGCACCGGCAATTTCTCTGAAGTTGCAGATGTTCATATGAAAAAAAGATATTTATTCAAATCGTCTTAAATTCATAACTTCCTTGTGTCAGTCGAGTCTTATTTTATCCATAATATCTTCCAAGTTAATCAATAAATCAATCAATATACTCTTTATTGTACACCAATACAAAAATAAAGACAAAATGAAAGATATTTAAGTTAAGGTACAAAAGGCGATCTTATATTTAACCAACTTCAAAAATGTAGGCGGTTCTATGTTTGTCTGTATATATTTTTTTATATTACCGATATTTTCGTCAATTGTGGACCAATTGAAAAAAAAATGTTTTGTTTGACAGGCGATAACCGTAAGGGTCTCGTATATTTTTTGATTAACGGTAAATATCATACACCATTTTCAACTCGAATAGTGTGTTGAGATTTTGGATACCTTTTTTTTATTGGATTCCGTGACCAGACGTTCAAAACGTTCACCTGATAGTAGTGCAACGTCTGCCCATAACAGATGTGTCACCCAAAATATTCTTTCAAAACAGTTGCTTAGTCTCATATATGGAGTGATTACTACACTAGCTCAGTGCCCTTCAGACCGAAACACAGTAATGTTTGCACATCACTGCTTCACGGCAGTATAACTGGCCGTTGGGTGGTACTTCTAGACGGATTCCTGCATAGATCCTACTATCAATAAGAACTACCTGTGAACTTAGAAATCACTACATTTCATTGTAATTCATATGCCTAGTTCAGAATTTGAACCGCGTTTAGCTTTAATCGCGTTCAGTTGATGTTGATGAAATGCAAACAGTAGCATTGAACTCAGTTAAACGCTTAAACTTCGTTCAGCTTGAACTGATCGCTTTTAGTTTCAACGGTGAAATCCCCCCTTAGAAGCTGTTACTTTACTTGCTACGTTTCCAATATCAGCAGTTCTGGATTTATTTGTGCAGTTTAGACGATGGTAATGCAATCTATAATTTATTATTTGAGTCCGATTACTGGCTAAATGAATGTCGTAACAGCGTATGTCAGTGTCATCGCTGAGCATGTAACTTCGTACATCATTTTAGATAGAGTAATGGAGCCGCAGAGTTCAGAGTTCACTACACTGCTATATATTGCGAGTTACCGGAATTCCTATGCCCGTATGGAAAGCAAATTAAATATACTAAGTGTACTCAATAGTGTGAACAAGCGTGGACAGTCCACGCTTGTTCACACTATTGAGTACACTTTATATTTGATTTTGCATTATTTATTGTATACCTATATCCATCTATAAAGGAGTAATCTATAATTAAAATAATCGTATCATAGTTTAAAAACTAAAAAAAACGCGCTTGAATAGCAATGAGCTTATGATCCTGGTGAGCTGTATGCTCACCAGGATCATCAGCTCATATCTTCATCAGCTCATCAGGTCATAGTCATGAAATTATTGTATTGTCATCGGTTTATCATCATCATCATTTCAGCCCATCACTTGTCCACTGCTGAACATAGGCTTCCCCCATAGGTTGCCACAAAAGCTTGCAGCTCTCATTTTAGTGGGATTTTGCCATAGTTGCCTCGCTTCGCAGGCGCGTTGGCAACCGCGGTTTATTTATTCAGATGTTCCAGGAAGATGCTGCTGCCCATCTCCTGATTTTCATATTCCTTCTGTCGACTTTTACGACACCCACGGGATGAGATGGGGAAAGACACGTGTGCAAAAATGAAATAATTCAGACGTCTGGCAGTAGGTGACAATTGAATCGAAAGATTTCATTACACAGTTAGTTACATACATACTAGTGAAGCTAATATAAAAGCGTATTAAAAAAGTGTGCTCACACTTAAACGCCTCCACATCACGAATAATTGGTGGAAAGGCTTACAAGCACATTAATTTAATGTATTAATTAAAGTCAATGAACCAAACAGACTATACAAAGTGAATCGATTCGGCGGAACATAGATTTCAATAACAGGGAAGCGCGACATAGCGCTAGTCTAAAATAAACGCCGCTAACAAAACGGCAAACGGTGGAAAGTGACCCCAAATCTGTGAGCTTTTGATCCTTAATTGGCGAAGCTCCATTGGCCGAGAGGCGAAAGGGGCGCGCGCTCGGCCCTGCTATTGGTCGCCGTTTGGGCTCTACGCCCCACCATCGGATTAGGGTGAGATATCGGGGGTTGGATCGTTGAGAGATAAGAGAGCGATGTATCTTGATACTTTGGATTATGGTTTCTAAAAGTTGATATAGATTATTTACTCAATAGCTTCGCTTAAAAATTATCAACGTAAATCCATCATTAAAATGTTAAAAAACATGTTTTATTCGTAGGGATGTGGCCACGAACCTTCAGTTTTATTAAATAAGTAATTAAGATTTATTTAATTAAGATTGTCCCCGTGTTTCTGACACTGCATCCTAGCCTACCTCCGATCTTATCGCAGCGTTCCATCGGGTGCGGGTAGGTGGGGACAAGTGAGTGCCTCTGTGTTTGCGCGTACACTTGTGGCACTACAATATCTCCTGTATATTTGATAGCCCTCGACAATATTCGGAAGTTGTCGCCGTGGTCGAAATCGGCCAGGAGAACATCATGGTTACGTGTATGATCACACCAGTTCGGTATGACTTAGCCAGTTACGGAAAAGTAAGAGATATAGTTATTCTTTTTCTAATATTACGGTAACAGCAGTCAGCACTCACAATTGTTTTGAATCCAAAATTCAGAGGACAGTGTGCAAGCCAAGCTAGAGTAGCCATTTAGTAAATAATCATTCACCACCATCATCATCCTATCTCTAGTCCACTGCTGAACATGCGCTTAGAACATAGATTGCCACAAAAGTTTGTAGCTCTCATTTTAGGGGGGATTTTACCCCTTGCTCATAGCTGCTCTTGGCAGGCGGATTGGCAACCGCAGTTTATTTATTCAGATGTTCCAGAAAGATGTTGCCCATCTCCTGGTTTTCATTTTCCCTCTGACGTCTTTTACGACACCCACGTAATAAATAGGATGGGGTGGTAGATTCTCTTAGGCCGCCACCACACGTATTAGTAAATAATACGTTATCAATATCAAGATGGTTCGGGTTTGTTTGTCTCCACTTTACTTGGGATGATCCAGCGCGGCGAGCGGGTTATGTCGTCTTACAGTTATTTAACGTTCCATCTGCTTCGCGATATGTACAGGTACGTATGCTGCTGCCCATCTTTTGGTGTTCATTTTCCCTCTGTCGACTTTTACGACACCCACGGGATGAGATGGGGTGGTAGATTCTCTTAAGCCGCCACCACACGGCGACCAGGTACGTATGGTCGGTAAGAACGCGGACACAATGTTAAAAAAATATATAATTTCACGAAAGCAGACAGGACAGGCACTAGGAAAGAAAACCCTTTTTTTATTCGAAAAAGTGACGAGTTGGGTGAAACGTTCACCTGCGTCACCCAGAACATTTCTGTGCAACAGCACACTGCACCCGTCACCCTGAAACATCAGTTCTTAAGTGTCATACGCCCAGTGATTACACTAGCTCTGAGTGCCCTTCAAACCGAAACACAACAATGTTTGCACACTACTGCTTCACGGCAGAATAACTGGGCCTGGAGTGATACCTACCTAGACGGAATCCTACCACCAGTAAAACGATAGATTTTCAACTTTCTTTAAAAAGATAGATTCAGGCATAAAATGATTGAGCTAATGATTATTTCAACATGCATACATACAGTCACGCCTTTTTACCGTATAAGGGGTAGGCAGAGACCACACACATAGCCCATTTTTCGCCCCCGCGGAAAATGAGATGTTATGGGTGGAACGTCGCCGCCATTTTGGTACGAGTCAAAAAACTTACACAAAAGCTAAACTGAAAATTTTACACACAATAGAACTCTGTATTTAGTAAAGTCTTCGTTTCATTGTTAACAATAAAATTCCTTGAAGTGTGCCCAAAAACTAACATAATTTGACTAGTGTGAACCTGCCCTGAAATAGTAGTGTGTAAACATGTCTGTGATTCAGTTTGAAGTGCAATGATAGCTATAGCGATTAATGGGCATATAAGACTTGAGAACTCATATCTCGGGGTGACGAGGGTATTGTACGGACAGCCTTCATTCGTGCTGAATAGCACCTTAATATGCTATGCTGTCATTATACTGCTTGTGGGAACGAATTGGAGAGCAAGACATTGTTGCTCATACCAAAATGGCGGCGACATGGTTCGCCACCCGAAACGTCTCGATTCCCGCGAGGGCGAAAAGTGAGCTACGTGAGTGGCCTCTGCCTATTCCTTATATGGGAAAAAGTGACAGTATGAAGGGTAATGGGCGCGGTTTGTTCTGCGTGACAGCAATTTCGTTATCCTAAGATGAATGATGTTTTCATCTCATCACTTATTTCCATTAAAAAAAAAACTTTTTAAGAATACTTTACACCAAGGGCTCAGTAAAATAGATAATTATACAGATGACGACGATGTATGGAAATAACTCTTGCTTCCCCCTGGCATGTATAACATACGTAAATTTATAATGTTTTAGAATAGAATAACTTTTATTCAATATAAATTCTTTACGTAAGTATGTAATACTTATTGAACGTCAGTTTTTTAATCTACACTCCTTCGCAAAAAAGGCTCTGTTCTGGGAAGAATCAGCAAGAAACCCAGCAAGCAATTTTATTTCCTTCTTAGGAATTTTAAAAATAATGTATAATTACAGCCGTATTATAAAGATGTAGAAGTAGCTTGGCAGCGATCACCTCATTCCCAGGGATTATTATCATCCGTGTATTCTAATATACTAATTAATTTATTAGTACGACTAACACTATAAAAAAACTTAACCTTACTTAGATAAATACGTAGTGATATCGAAGGATCCCCTCAGTATATACATAAGTATATGTCGAGATACTGATTAACAGTACCATGACACCGGTCTCCCGTGGATATAAACAACAGAGAAAGACTCCGTTGTAGTTACTAAAGAAATACATAAAATAATATAAGTTAATATAAGTTATAACATAAATTGTACCCCAGGACCAGTTATTCTGCCGTGAAGCAGTAGTGTGCAAACATTACTGTTTCGGTTTGAAGGGCACTGAGAGCTAGCGTAATCACTGGGCATATGAGACTTAAGAACTGATGTCTCAGGGTGACGGGCGCATTGTGATGTCACACTGTTCTGGGTGACACAGCATTTGTTATGCTCTTACCATCAGTTGAACGTTTTGCTCGAATAAAAAAAAGGAACGCCAGAGTTTTTTACTGGGTTTTCTCTGTGATCATCATATTTTTATAACAAACTAAAATTTAATAAAAAAATACAAGAACAAAGACTTCTGCAATGTGAATTACTTCACGAAGCAGCATACAAATTATGGCCTACAGATATTTTTGTTCCGGGTCTTGGTGTTTATACGCGTACAGTAATGTCTGCAAAACGCACCAACATTCCAGACAAAAACTTGCAACAACTTGCACAAAGCAAGAAAACAAATCAAATATCTTTGAAAACAGCAACGAGAAATCGACTATGTGAGCGCACCTCAACAATATTGAAGCGCCCATCGAACTCTGTCAGAATCGGGCGATGTAATTTGAATTTGTAATATGATAAATATAAGGAAGTGGGAGTTCGATTCTACGAGAATCGATTTTGAAATGTGTTGACATATATGTGTTTTATAACAGAAAATATTTAAACATATCTGTGATATCTGCAGCGGTTCAGAAGCGCCCGCTACCTCTCAATTTCCATAGTACGATATTGACGTGGGTTCTTGTCCCGTTGCTAGAACCACTACAATTGCAAATGGCTGCGGTATCGTGTGCTGTGGTGATGGAAAACATAGTGAGGATATGGTATACACCAAAAAAGAAAGAGGTAAGTATATGAAAAAAAAAATCGAGGATATGTGAAGTGGCGGACTCTTCCCATTACCACCATACATTGTTTTTTTTAGCACCAGAGGTCAACTTTATGCTGCTCGGGTCATGCCTTTGAGCAACCAAGCCTTTTATTATAATACGAGTATATACAGTGATAAAACAATTTGATAAATGTATATTTCAACTTGCCTAATCACCTACTAAATGTCAAACGAAAATTAAACCACGGACCTACGAGTAATATTAACTTCAATCTTCTTCTAAATATCATCCGACAGAATCATAAACACCTCTAAGGACTCAAGAGCCACCCCATCCCTCTCTCACTGGCGCCTCCCTCCGTCACTCCCATTCCAACCCAAGCGCGACAGTTTACCTCGACCCGCGGACCAAATCGCCTCGTTTCCTCAAAACAACGAGCAAACTGACAATTATACGTAATTATTATCGACCTGGTAATCCACCGACGGAATAGCGAATGTATGCTTTTATTATAGTTTTTTAAATTCGCGCGTTTTGTGATCAGCCATTTCGAGTATTGTTTTAAAACAGCTATGTAACATATGTTTTAGCTAGTAGATATATAATTGTACTAATTATATAGTCGTTATAAACAAGATTACTTTTTCTAAATTGAAAGTAAAAGTGTTTAGTATTTAAACAAAAAATATGCGTAAATTCCGGTGAACCACAACATATTAAATATAATAAAATGAAATACAAGCAAATAAAAAACTAGAAACATAAACGATTAAAATGGAGCAAGAAACAAGAAGTGACTCCCCCTTGGACACGAATCGTCAAGAACAAAATTCAAAAACTTCTTTTTTAATCGAAGACATTCTATACAGAGGGCAGAGCCGTGGCTTCAAACAGCCACTCCCAGATCCGAGAAGGTTCGACTACGACAGACCGGAACCTAAGCCTTTCTTCCCTGTACCAGGAGAAGTCCGACCGCATATACCAGGAAGAGAAGGATCGTACCTACATGTTGCTATGGGGGCTTTAGGTGCTTATTTACACACGCCAAATAGCTATAAATCTGTGGAAACTCCATATTTTTTATCTCAAGGTAATATTTTTTTATATGCTTATATATTATTATATACTCATGAAACCGTGACATTAAACCTATGTACAATACAAGCCGTTTAGATGACTAGTAGGTACACCAGATGTTATTTTATATTAGAAGACATGAACTCTTTATTGTCCTTAAAATAGCCATTACGTAATAAAAAGATAAATGGGGCAATTAAGATAAATATGTGTAAAAAAGTCCCACAAATATTTTCAAATGTTTTATATATAACGTATATTAAACAAAAAACAAGGACGATTAAAAGCAATTTAATTTTTATTAAAAGAGTCCTTTTTTAAGATTTTTATCAGCTCAGCTGTTTGCCTATGGGAAAATATCGCTTGATAATAATTATTATGAATTTCGAAGCTATTGTAGGGATTTTCTTTAAATCGTACAAATATTAAATATTATTAGTAAGATGATTATTAATCAGCCTTCTGTAATAGAACAATAAAGTAAAGAATCAATCTTGAAATGTCCCACCGATGAGCAAGGGCTTCTACTCATATTTTAGAGGGTCTAAGAACCGGAAAGAGTCTGCCACGCTGCTCCAATGCGGGCTGGCGGATTTCAGACGTTCTCGAAATATTTTTTGTTAGATGTGCAGTGTGTTCCTTGCGATGTTTTCCTTAACTGTTGATCACGTGGTAAATAGAATCAGTTAAATATCGTAACAATTAATGTATACTGTAATTACTTGTATATTGTATATATATTACAAACGACCGCGTGGCCTAGTGGTCAGAGTACCTGACTTCTAAGCCGCAGGTCCTGGGTTCGAATCCCAGCCGGAGCCAACATTTGTGCTAAAACATAAATTGTTGATTTTCGGGTCTGGTTGTGTTGTGATTGTCCCCGGGTTTCTGACACTGCATCCTAGTCTACCTCCGATCTTATCGCATCAGCGTTACGTCGGGCGCGGGTAGGTTGGGACAAGTGAGTGCCTCTGTGTTTGCGCGTACACTTGTGGCACTATAATATCTCCTGCGCAGTTGATGGCTCTCGACAGTAGTCGGCAGTTGTCGCCGTGGTCGAAATCGGCTAGGAGAACATCATCATCATCATCATCATCATCGTATATTAAAAAGAATAAGAATCATATCATTGAAAAGTTTTATAAGAGAACTGTAAGGTTAAGGTAAAAATTGAATTGATTTGTGATTAAATTCAACGGAACGATAAAATAATTCACTAATTTTAACACGTGCTCGCCAGAGAAGAAAAACTGTGTCTGAAAATCATCATCATCACTTCAGCCTATCACTAGTCCACTGCTGAACAACATAGGCCACATAGGCCTCCCCAATAGATTCCCACAAAAATTTGTAGATCTACTTTTTGGAGCTGTTTGCCAAACTTGCCACGCTTGGCAGGCGGCTAGGCAACCACAGTTTATTAATTCAGATGTTTTAAGAAGATGCTGTTGCCCATCTTCTGGTTCAAATTTTCTCTCTGTTGACTTCGGCGATACCCACGGGATGAGATGGGGTGGCCGATTCTCCGACCGAAAGCCGAAATTTAAATATGTGATAGTAACAAAAGCGCACTAGAGAAGCATAGCTTACACTTCCCAGCACCAAATATACCATTCTCACAAAATGGTGGTAGAATTCCTATGCAGGAAACCGTCTAGGTAGGTACCATCCCAGGGCCAGTTATTCTGCCGTGAAGCAGTAGTGTGTAAACATTACTGTGTTTCGGTTTGAAGGGCACTGTGAGCTAGCGTAATCACTGGGCATTTGAGACTTAAGAACTAATGTCTCAGGGTGACAGGCGCCATGTGGTGTCACACTGAAATATTCTGGTTGACACAGCTATTGTTGTGGACGGACGTTGCACACACCAAAACGAGCAAAACGTTCACCACGTGATGGTGACGTTTCGTCACTTTATACAATAAAGAAAATAAAAAAAATGAAAGGAGACATGTGAGCCGTAGTCGCACATTTATGTGTATGAATCAATTTTTTTTAATCAGATTTAAGTATAACAAGTGAATAAATAACATCCTCCGACTGGCGCTGACGACTGCTGGTTTCAGTGTTCAACGTACCTGTCGGCCTGCTAATTGGGAATCCTGGGTTCGAATCCCAATCGAAACTTAAGTATATTTGTGAAATATGCTAATTTTTTTTTTGGATGTACAGTCTTTTCCTTATTTTAGCGTTGCCACGAACACAAGATGACGATTGTGTAACTCTGTTTTCGTTTAAAGGCTTACAGCATTATAATACGGAACTGCCACAACCAGTGGTGGTAGGCGCCACGGGTCTTCGTTTCGAATCACTGAAATTAATGTTTGAGTCTGGTTGTATTGTGATCGGCATCTTACCGTACCCCCGATATTATCGCATAAGCGTTACATCGGGCGTGGGTAGGTAAGGGCGAGAGAGTGCTTCTTCGTTTACGCCAGAGATTCCCAAACTATTTTTCTCACAGATCACTTTTAAAATTTTGCTGGTTCCGGTGAACCCCCTGCAGTTACATTTCTACCATATTCCCAAAATTATATCTAACTAACCCATAACGCGAACGTAGCCATCGAGTCTCCCTGGACCACTTTGGGAACTAAGGGTTTACGCATACACTTAAAGCACTATAACATCTCTATGTCAGTTGATAGATTCCGACAGCTTTGTACTAAAGGATGCTTTGGTCCATCCTCTCGTGGTAGGTTCTCTTCGCCACTACCTTACGGCTAGTTACCACTATTACAATATATATATATATATATATATATATATATATATATATATAGAAGTTCATCTTTTTAAGCAGTTTTAAATTATTTTATTTACTTTACTACGGAGTAATGTTTCTGTTATAACTCCAGTCGAACTTTATTTCACATAAGCATATTTAGCACACATACACACGCCACACACAAACTCACACAACGGCGTCACCACAGAAAATCCCAATTATCATATCATTCCATAATAGACAATATTTTAAATCGGCAGGAGTGCCGTACCACGCGTTGTTCACGCCGTCGGAGCTCTCACTGTCCGCCCTCAAGCACTGCCGTCGGCGGAAGGCGCGGACGGTGTTCTCCGACCCACAGCTCACGGGTTAGTATTTAGTGTTTAATTGCTATTTTACCATCTGTCAGCCCAGCGCCGGCACCCCGTTCGTGCTCCGCGTTGAAGAAAAACATCCTAAGGAAATCTGCATGTCCGAGCATTAAAAAAAATATTTATTTTGGACATGTGAAGTCTTGTCTGGTAGCTATACTTTTATGTGGTCAATAAAGATTCAATAAATAAAGTCCGCCGACCCGCATTAGAGCAGCGTGGCTCTTAAAAATGGCAGGCTCAACTGGCCATTTGTAGGCTTTCCCAATTGGTCAACTGAACATTTATAGGCTGTTACTTCACAGATCCGGAAAACTCGACCAAGGCTTCGTATAATTAAAGTAACAGCCTATAAATGTCCCACTGCTGAGCACAGGCCTCCTCTCATTTCTGAGAAGGTTTTTGAGCTGGGAATTGTCCGCCACGCTGCTAAGATGCGGGTTGGCGGGCTACAAATATCCTCAAAATATTTCTATTCCTCAGAGATGCAGGTTTCCTTACGATGTTTTCCTTCACCGCCAAGCACGTGGTAAATCGACACTTAATTGCAATTAACAATTTTAGTGGTGCTGGCACCGGGAATCGAACTCAGTCAGCACGTGGTAAATCAGCACTTAAAGTTGTAGAACAAATTTAGAGGTGCTGGCACCGGGCAAGAGCATTTTAACCTAGGAGTACTGGTGGTACTATTCCTATGCAGAAGTTCGTCTAGGTAGGTTACCACCCTAGGCCAGTTATTTTGCGGTGAAACAGTAGTGTGCTAAGATTACTGTGTTTCGGTTTGAAGGGCACTGAGAGCCAGCGGAATCAGTGTGGTGTAACACAGAGATGTTCTGGGTGACACAGCATTTGTTCTGTTCAGTCATTGCACTTAACATCAGGTGGCCGTTAAGTTTGTTTCGTCATTTTATCCAATTTTTTAACAGCGCTTACTATAGATAATCTTTTTTATTGTATTTTTTAAGTGTACTAGTAAGCTCGTGTTTCTTAATGCATATGTACGCTATTGCGGATAAGCTGCTCTACCAGTCGACTTTTGCTAGTGAAGGTCTAAAAAATTATTTAGTATAGAAGTAGGTTTTCGATTGAAATTGTCTTTAGAACATTAATTAAAATTTGATTTACGTACGTAAGACCTAATTTCTCTTTGATTTTTCGTCACAATCAAATATAATATCTTCTTTCTAAATCAAGGAAAAAATGGATTGTAATCATCGATGTCCAATAACGGAATTTACTATAAAAAATTTGAACATCAACAGGCTTAGAAAAACGCTTCGAGACTCAACGCTACCTTTCCACTCCCGAGCGAGTGGAACTGGCGGGAGCGCTGAACCTCTCCGAGACACAAGTCAAGACCTGGTTCCAGAATCGGCGCATGAAGCATAAGAAACAAATGAGAAAACAGCAACAACAGAGAGGTGAGCTCGTTCTTTCGGCGCAATTTCGAAAATATTCATGTAAACAAACAACATCTATAATTACTTATCAGCCTCTAAAGATATCACTTTTTTACAGGAGAAAGTGATGAGACAAGCAAAACGTTCACCTGATGGTAAGCGCAACGTCTGCCCATAACAAATGCTGTGTCACCCAGAACATTTATTTGTGGCACCACACTGCGCCCGTTCTCCTGAGATATCAGTTGTTAAGTCTCATATGCCTAGTGATTATACCAGCTCTCCTATAAATCGAAACACAGTAATATTTACTCACTACTGCTGTACAGTGCTGCTTTACCTAAGCTACTGTGATTGCAAACCGGCCTGCCCAGCGCTGCAGTTACGGCTAATGCTTGGAAAGTTGTTAGTAGTGAATTACAGGCTGGTTATGATAATAATGTAACCATATTGCCCTTACTTTCAAAGTAATTATTTCAGCCAATCATAGTCCACTGCTGAACACAGGCCTCCCCGATAGATTGCCACAAAAGTTTGTAGCTCTCATTTCGGGGGATTTTACCATAGTTGCCACGCTTGGCAGGGGGGTCGGCAAACGCAGTTTATTTATTGAGATATTCCAAGAAGATGCTGCTGTTCATCTCCTGGTATTTATTCTGTCGACTTTTACGACAGCCACGGGATCAGATGGGGTGGCAGATTCTCTTAAGCTGCTATCACACATTTTTTATGAGAAAAAAGTGGGAGCGCCACCACATAAATCTTAATGTATTTTCGTCATGTGTACTGCGCTGTACAGTCACGTACATTCACGAGTATACAATTTGGAAAATCCTTGAACCTTATACGGTTGTGATAAGGTTCTTACATTTTCGATAGCGTATATAAGGCTGACTGAAGAATGACTGTACATGAAATATATACTACTCTTTCTCTTCATCTTGCCCTTCGGTCTTTGAAAGTAATTAAACTAGTCTTCAGATTCTCAAAGGCAGCAATTGTAAATAAGAAACTGAAAGTCAAGATCGAAATAGAAGGATGTGAGCTATGTTATTTGAAATTGAATTTAGATCTGAAAAACTTCTTTTTGAAATGAGGTACACAGCATTTCTTTTACTTTAATTTTAGCTATTTATAACCTGTGTATCACGGGAGGACTTGTATTTTCTGTTCTAAGAATTGAATAGATTTGCAACAGTATTCTTTTAGCTTTATTTACGTAATTTATATTTCTCTTCGGGCAATTAAGAATACTATTTTTAATGTTAACGTAATTGCTTACAAAGTTCTTACATGAAATATGATGTGAATTTACTTATGAGAACTCTAACGCATAGTTGAACAACTCTCAAGAAATACAAGTTTCGATCAATCAAGTTACAGGATACTCGAAGTTGCAAATTTAAAAGCAATTATCAGAGTTGTGGAACATTGTTGTGTCAAGTCGTCTACCAACATAGAGCAGCTAACAATAGAGGAATTTTATAACTAAAAATTGCAATTAGTGCAGGCAAATTAAATTTACAGTATATTTTCGGTGATTTTTTTTTATTGCATAAAGTGATGAAACGAGCAAAAAGCTCACCTGATGGTAAATGCAACGTCTGCCCATAACAAATGCTGTGTCACCCATACGGTCATTCACGGCAGAATAACTGGCCCTGGGGTGGTACCTACCTAGACGGATTCCTGCATTGGAATCCTACCACCAGTAAATTGATTTGATTGCTGTTAGCCTTTTTGGCTTTTACAGCTTCATTGGATGTCACTTCATCGGATACTAAATTTACAGCGTTTACTAATTCGGAGGACTTTTAGGAAATTTTAAAGGGGCCCATAAAAGTAAAAAAAAGTAAAGTTTCTGCCTATAAATGTCCCACTTCTGAGCACACACCTCTCATTTCTTAGAGGGTTTCGGAGCTAGAAAGAATCCGCCACGCTGCACCAATGCGGGTTGGCGGACTGCACATCGAAATATTTTTTATTACTCAGACATGCAGGTTTCCTCACGATGTTTTCCTTCACCGCCGACCACGTGGTAAATCAGCACTTAAAATTGCAATTAACAATTTTAGTGGTGCCGGCATCGAAAATCGAACCCAGGTCACTCGCGTACTATGAAATTTTAAAGCGAGCGCCTAGCCCCTGAGCTACCACGGCTCGGCATAATGAAAGTATAAATGGGTAAGTAAAGTATAAAGCGTTAATTTGGGGGGTTGACAGGGGGTGCAAAATAAATTATTGCGTTCTCCAACGGAACTTGACGTACTATCAAAAAATGTTCTACAGAAAAGTTGTGGATCATAAAAAAATCTACAACATTCATAAGGGTCACTATTTACCGTGACCTCAAAATTTTAAACAATCACAATCAATTTTTATATATATTTTAATAAGAAACTGTACGAATAAAATATATACGAACACATACTATATAAGATACATATACAAAAAAACTCTTTATTCTATATTCAATAACAGCAGACATTGCCGTACCCATGTACTCGTATGTATACAGTTTCAGTTTTTATAAGTACTTTCCACGACAAATCGTGGAAAGACCTTATACTTTCTAATCCTATAATACACACAGTCCTCTCATTGTTGGTGTCCATAAAATATACTTAAAGTTAACACTTATTTGTATAATTGAAGCTAATCTGAGCTCCAATGAAGCCAACGTTTATTTTGACTCTAAATATTTATACATTAATATATTTACACATTTTCAGAGAAGTATCAACTAAATCTTTGGAGTCTTATTTAAAGTCTAAAAACTCATAATAACGTATTAAAGGTATTAACACTATAATTATTTATACATAACTGTGTTTCGGCTGAAGGGCACTGAGAGCTAGTGTTATTACTGGGCAGACGTTGCAATGATCATTAGGTGGACGATTTATGCGTCCCGTCACTTCCATAGGAAAAAAACATATACGGTCTATTCTTATATTATAGGTTCGGTGATATGAAATTTCATTTACATTCAAGAGTTACTTACTTGAACGTTCGTTAACTTCCTGTTACGTTATTTTTCAACTTATCGGAGTTATAAAGTTGCCAAGTTAATGTGCTACGTTTATGCTACGAGAGCTACGCCGTAGCAACATTTTTACTGGAATTTTTTTACTTAAATACATACATACATAAAATCACGACTGTATCCCATAAGGGGTAGTCATAGACTGGGCACTCACTGCAAAAACAGATAACTGCCACAATCCACGTTTCACCAAAACAATATAATGAACTTGGTGTGATAGGTGGTGAGCCCATCGCCACCATGCGCTGTTGGGTGCACAGTGCAGTTTAACTCCTTACTCGCCTTTTACGAGATCCATTGGATGAGATGGAGTGGTAGTATTCTTTTAACGAGCCGCCACCACACGGCTCACGCTTTACTTAAATATTAAACGTTGATATAATATTTTATTTAATTCATGAGTAGTTCCGCCAATTTACATAACAAATGTGCTGCGTTTTGTTCTACGGTGGTTACGCCGTAGCTTTAAAGCGTTGCATTATTTATAACATAGCGCTGTTGCTGTTGATGAGCTTTTATTCTGCCCGTACTGGTGGTAGGATACCTTTTTTTTATTGGATAGAGCGCCCGTCACTAACTCACATACTAAAGTGCGCCTGTCACTGTCTGAGACATCAGTTCTTAAGTCTCATATTCCCTGTGATTACACTAGTTTTCAGTGCTTCTCAAACCGTAAACACAGTATTGTTTGCACACTACTGAGGTACCTACAGTTCCTACAGTAAAGTACTTTTGTAATATGCTCCAGTTTAAACGACATTAAAGGTAGTGTAATTACAGGGTATATGAGACTTAAGAACCGATATCTCCTAGTAACAAGCGCAGTGTGGTGATACACAGAATTTTCCAGTGAAAAGTGGGTTTCGAGCGTTTGTAACCCTTACCTCAGGTATGACTTGCTCGTTATAGTTACTTACGTCTATAAAAAAACCTTTTCTCTAGGCTTAAATATAATCTGAACAATTGTTTATTTATTATTATATTTAAGCCTAGAGTGGCAACATACGTCTTTCCTGACTTATACGCCGCGATCCCGGGTTTCAATTCCAGCCGAAGCAAAAATTATTGCAAAAACACAAATTATTGGTTTTCGAGTCTGGTTGTGTTGTGCATGCCAAATTTATGTCTGTAAAACGCACAAAAGATACTGGAGTAATCATACTTGTTGCATCGTTAAAAAAAAATATAAATATATATCACATATATTAAATAATATATTTAATCTGAATCTATGGCAGATTATTTTATTAATTACTTCAACAATGATAATATACTATGACCTAACTTAGTTGTGTTTTAATAGAACATTTTCACAATTTTCATCATTATGTATTCAACAGTTTACATAACAAAATAGGCCGTGGAACAAAATTGTGTATTACATAAACAAGATTAAAAGACATTTCGCGAGACGGTGACGAACAAAATTGGAGACAACCTTTATTAGTCCCATAAGCGGTTTCCATCTACAGACAATTACTTTTCCGAGTCAAGCACGGTTCGTAATTGGAGTTCTCGCTAATAGATATAATGAGACACTGTGCTAAGCGCCTTGAAGTCTGTCTCTGGATGAAAAACAGTTTTGCCCACAGGGTTGCCAATCTGTTATTTAGATAAATGGCAATTAACGTTTTAATAATTGGTAAAGACGCTATTTAAGGTAACTTCCTTTTTTTATTTCCATATTAAGATATTCTATCGTTTCCTCCCATTTTAAAGGCGTGAATAAAAAGATAAAAGAAAAACGTGTCAATAAACGGCGCATACAAACAAGTATCCTAAAACAATTATGCAAATATTACATTATACATTTCAACTTAAAGAGTGATGACGTTCCTCAATATAATATTAATAAGGTGTAATTTCAAGTTCGCCACAGTGTTTTTCTTATATATTATTTCTTCTTAGTGTACGTCCCTAATTTATATATACTTTATATATATACTTATGCCTATTCTACACACAGCGTATCTCAGTAAGTGGCTACGCGATTGGCTTCTACAATACTGGTCGCCGTTTCGATACCCACACGTAGCAAATATTTGTGTGTTCCACAGATAATTGTTCGCGGTTTGAGTGCTTGTGCATGTGCAATTAATGTATGTATGAAGGATTTTTTACTATATTAGCTTGTGCTTTTGTGTATTGTGTGCATAGGCACAATTTTGTTTTTATTCCCACGTATGTATAAGTCGTCAAATAAACCCCAGCAAATTCACTTATTCCTATATATAACGAAACGACACTTTTAAATTTAGAAAGGAAGGCAGACCAAATGAATACCAAGCATTTCGCAACCCTATTTCTGCCTAATTGACAGTAGCAAACCTCAAAGACGGGGAAATTGAATTTCGAATCGCCGCTTTCGCGCCACAACTCAAGACGTTGTGCTTAATTTGATTTTGTCGACAAGATGGCTGACGTCTTCGTTCCTATGACAACGAACGTCTTAGAGTAAAAGTCAACCAATATAAGGCTCAAACTACATTCGTTAAGACTTCGTTTTGAAAAGCTGGCGGCTGCTTTTAAGTGATAAAGATGGGGTGTTGATATTACCTACTAGGGGAAGACTGAACTTCTTGCCTATCGTAAGAGACTTTGTAGTATATATAGGAATGCTAATTACTTCGTAAAAATAATTTTGAGCTAAAAAGTAAAGTATGTACTTACTTGTGCTTGAAAACATGTTATAACTCATTTGGTAAACATACTTAATTAATTTCCACACAATTTTGATCTTTACAAATAATGAGATTCAGTAAGTGAAAAAGTTTTAAAGAATCCAAACTTATGATAAAGTTAAAAGTATCGTATCTTTCTGACTATAAGTTTGAAAAAACTACAAAAATATATATTTTAATCTTACTTTCGGATCAATATTTTTTTTTTGTTAATATAACTCTTTAGACAAAGAGTGTAAATAAATCGGCGATTCCCCGCTTGTCTGGAGATAACTTGCGTCATACTTACCTTTAGTGGAAAAAGGCTTATTAGAAAACTATTTCATTGCTACCTTTGGACCATAAGACGCACTCAAAATTTGAGTCCATTTTTCTCTTTTTTCTATCTTTGCGAAAAGGCGCGTCTTGTAGTCCAAAAATACGGTAACTATACAGTTTTTGATACCTGTTAAGCAATATATGATAGTGTAACAATTATGATACTAAAACCGCCAGATTATTACTCCTATTTATTTTATAAACGACGAACCACACTTGGATTTTTGGTGTATTGTGTGTTTTTCAGTCATACATTTTACATGTACAACGCAACTACATTCACCATTCACCACACTGCGCCATTCACCCTGAGACATCAGGTCTTAAGTCTCATATATCTAGTGATTACACTAGCTCTCATTGCCCTTCAAACCGAAACACAGCAATGTCTACACCACTGCTTCACGGCAGAATAACTGGCCCTGGGGTGGTACCTGCCTAGACGCTTTTCTGCATAGGAATCATACCACCAGTACATTTGTGTTTTTGCACAAATTTTGGATACGGCTCGTATTCGAATACAGGACCCGCGGCGTAGAAGTCGGGTACTCTGACCACTAGGCCACTCGGTCTCCATTTTCTGTGTTTTTTAGTGAGTTGTTAGTGACGGTAAGTACCGAAAAGCAAGTACCGTGTTTCGCCTTAAATTGCACTGTAGCTAGAGGGGAGGCCTGCCTATCATCCAGAACATTAAACAGTCGCGTGTGACACATACGTTCGTCACCCTGATTAATCAGTTAATTTGTCACACATGCTCATTCATTTAACTAGCTACAGTGCAATCTGAGGCTAAACGTGGTAGCTTGGCGGCAGAATAACACGCATTGTGATGGTTACTACATACTATGTATTAAGACTCCTGCAAGAAAGTCCTTTCACCATTGAAGTTCAAAGTTACATATTATATAACCTCTCATGTTTAGTCGAGTTTTGTAGAAATCAGACATAAACGCAATAATGTACTTTAACTTTTAATTATTTTATTTTAATTAAATTATTGTTATTATTCATCATCAACAGCCTATCAAAGTCCGCTGTTGAACATAGGTCTCCCCCCATAAATTGCCACAAAACACGGTCCTGAGCCACCTGCTTCCATCGACTTCCCGCAAAACCGTGCAAGTCGTCGCTCCACCTAGTGGGGGGTCGCCCCACACTGCGTTTGCCGGTACGAGGCTGCCACTCGAGAACCTTCCTTCCCCAACGGTTATCGGTTCTACGAGCTATATGGCCGGCACACTGCCACTTCAGCTTGCTAATCCTTGTTAATTGTTATTACTACACGCTTTTGTTTAACTTGTTCTGTTAGTATGTTGTCAAATCCTGCAACCGAATTTTAGATCAGTTCCCCTAACCGATTGAGCTGAAATTTGGAACACATATGTATCCTTAGAATGTTCCTATATATATCTATCCTATATATATCATCTGTAGATGTAGATTTCGGTAACGTCGGAGTTCACATTATAAAACCTAAATCAATTTAATCGGGCTAAATACAGTTTTGGCACGGCCGAAAGAAGAATATTACCCATGTACTATGTTGGGCGTCCACTGTGCATAAGATTCAGGGTAGCACTATCAATCGTGCCGTAGTTTATTTAGGATCAAAGCTTTTCGCTCCTGGATAAGCGTATGTTGCCATGACCTGAGTAGCTCAAAACTTACAGGCAAGCTTTTTGATAACAAATAATTCAACAATCAACATAAAATATTAAATAATTTTCAGTGATAAAGATAGTAAGTGACACAGCACTTGTTATGGTAGACGTTGCACTTTGTCTCGGTACTGTCTTCCATGAAAAGGTGGTTTGTCACCAGAGGACGGTGATGAAATGTCTCGTTGCTATGACCTCGACTTTGACTTTAGAATGCAACAGCAGTGTGACTCTTGCATGTACAGAACCCATCATGAGATGTAACTATCAAAGATTATTGAAGGCGATGTCCTCTTTTGCAGACTACGAGTATTATATTAAAGTTGTCTCCCGCCGCCCAAGAGTCTAGATTTATCTCCATTAGTCACTCATACATACTCTTACTGTATTCAAGATGTTTATTCTTATAACAATTCGGGCTAAAATGGCGATGATGCTGGATGGCTGGCTTATGAGAATCTATCACCCCATCTTTTACCGAAGTAGAAGTCGACATAGAGAAAATGGAAACCAGGATCCTCAGGATGGGCATCAGCATCTTCCTGGAACATCTGAATAAATAAACTGCAGTTGCCAACCCGCCTGCCAAGCGTGGCAACTATGGCAAAATCCCGCCAAAATGAAAGCTACAAACTTTTGTTGTAATTTATTAGGGAGGCCTATGTTCAGCTGTGGACTAGTGATAAGCTTAAATGATGTGACGATACCGCGGAAACAATGCATTTTAATAAAATTCATAAAAGTGAAGACAAACATATTTTGGCGCGATGAGACTTAAAAATTAAAAAAAAAATTAAAATGAGAGCAAAGTTTACGCGCAACATTTATGTTATTCTTAATTAATATTTATGGAATTATTTATAAAACTGTTTATATATTGAGCAGTAATTTCAGTGGATAATATGTTTGTTAATAAATAATAATAATAAAATTATTATTGAACACAAATTTATTTAACAATTCGTTGAAGTCCACTGGAAATAGGAAATCCTGTTTGTCAGAAGACAGTTCTCTCCCACTTTAGTGGCTTATTTGCTGTGTACAATACAGACCATATACAGAAAAATATAAAACAATATGGTATACATAGGTTCTATATGGATTAGTTTATATGTGCAAGCGTGTACGCGCGTTTGTGTGGGAATGTGCATGTGTGTGAGTGCGTGCGTGAGTGCTTGGGTGTGTGACATGCACGCGCGTGTTTTCGTGTGGGTGATTGATAGTTGTGCGAATTTTTGTCTGTTATGTTGTATTTGTTTACAAAGGACTTAAATTAGGCGTGCACAGTTATAATCGTATTCCCTTAACCAATTTAGAACAGTATTTATAATTTGGTGACTTTTTAAATTCTATAGTTTATTTTTTTTTATTAATTCCGTTATATTGCGCGGCGCTTGGTAGTTTGACATAACAAGTTTCCCCAGGATACTTTTTTTTACTGCACAGCACAGGGAAATAAGAACTTAAAATTTCAATTACCAATTTACTAGTGTTCGCACCAGGGTTCGAACCCAGGCTACATCAAAATTAATAAATTAAGGCGAGCGCACGGCCACCGCTAAAAATATTTGACAAACGCACTTTATAGCTTATTTACTATTATCATAAATTAGCAGAAACTGCATATTTTTATTCTTTATTGTCTATATCCTTAGTTCCCAAACCCTCTCAGAAATGAGAGGAGGCCTGTGCTCAGTAGTGGGACATTTATAGGCTGAAACTTTACTTTTTTTAGTTCCCAAAGTGGTCCAGGGGTCCCCCCAGGGCTCCACGGGAGACTCGACGGGGTCTACGTTGGCCTGACAAAAAAATGGCTTAGTTAGCTTAGTTTTGGGAATATGGTAGAAATGTAGCTGCAGGGGGTCCACCGGAACGAGTTTAATTTTGAAAGTGGTCTATGAGAAAAAAGTTTGGGAACCTCTGGTGTAAAAAAACATGTAGACACAATTCCTGCACTTTTGAAATATTTGCATTTGCATTCTGAATTCTGCATTCTGGGCTGGTTCTAGTTCTACTTTACTGATAAGACGTGACGGTTATTAAGCATACTTATATTATTACATATTAAATATCGTCATTCGACATTCGTCATTATATCCGTTTTTGGTCTTGTTTCATTATAAATAAAACAGAAATGATTAAAACTTGTAAGATTTTTAATACATATGTTTTACTGACGATAAGATTCCTATGCAGAAATCCGTCTAGGTAGGTACCACTGCAGGATCAGTTATTCTGCCGAGAATCATTAGTGTGCAAACATTACTGTTTTTCGATCTGAAGGGCACTGAGAGGTAGTTACTGAACATATGGAACTAGAGAGCTTCTGTCTCAAGGGAACTGGAAACACATAAATGTTCTGGATAGCACAGCATAAGCAGACTTCTAGTAAAAAATATATCTATATCTTAGCCAATTACTTGCCTAAATATCAGAAAAAATCATAGTAGTAATACTGAACAGCATCAAGAAGAATTTTTGATTATTTGATTATTTATATATTATTAAATTGGAAAAAAAAAATATGACAGTGACTTTATTGCAGGTGCTGCAGCTGTGGACTTCACTACAAAACATCATTCACAATCTGGCGAAAATCGAAAGGTAATAGTTGTCAGTTTGTAAAAAAACCTAATGATTTAATAAATCAGATTTTTAAGCCTTTAATTGTCCCACTGCTGAGCACAGGCCTCCTATCTATTATAGTTATATTTTTATACAAATAAGTGGTAAATTATTGAATTAGTTGAAATGATTAGACCTGAAAAAACTCAAGTTGCTGCGAAGTACATTAAATTTAATTGGTTTCATAGGTATTACTTTAAAAAAGTTACGCTATTTCTATATATTCAATATGGGTTCGTCTAATTATCAGTGCAACATTTTTTTTTAAATATCTTAACACTTGGTAATGACTTTGCTTTTTAAAATTATTTATTTCGCTTACAGACTGAGGACTCTAGAATATCGACAACACAGACATCGGACTCGGAAACCGAACACAGCGACAGCGATATCGACATCGTCGGCGAGACTAACTACACACAACACTACGGGAATAGCGGGACGTAAAATAAATACAACTTGGAGTTATTTAATAATAGAATCGCTTACGTAGTTGTATATATGGATAGGTAAATGTTAAAATACGGGAAATCCAGAGTTGCAGATATTTATTTATTTAGTTGTTTGTGTTATTTCAATATATGCTAGACATATATTTAATAAGAATTCACATTACCAAGGACAGTACAAGACATCATGGTAGCGTAGTAATCTAGTGATAGTAATTTTGTCCTTTTTTACGGTTGATATCAAGTGATTAAACGCAAATAATCCATACTTATATTATAAATTTATTACGAAATTCGGCAGAGAGATAGCTTGCATATTGGAGACGGGCATAGGATACTTTTTATTCAGGAAAATCCAAGAATTCCCACGGTATTTTTAAAATACCTTTATCCACATGGACGTCGTCGCGGGCTCCAGCTAATAGTAGATAAAATAACGATAAACAATGGTATCTCGTCACAATCAGTAACTTATTATTACATAACTTGGTATATTTTTTTGAGCCGTATCCTGGGTTCGACTTTAATATGTATCTATCAAACAAATCAATGGTTTTGGGATGTATGATGATGATAAATCATATATTTTGATATGTTATGATTATTTCCGTGTGGCAACAGCTTGCAACCTACCAGTACTATGAATCACAATAGTCGTTCTTCAGAGTGATTTAAAATTCTTGTTCTAGTCACTTTTATTGCAATTTTTATTGAATTTATTTAATATAAGGTAAAAAGACCTCTTCACATGGTTTCATGCAGCAACTGGCATTACACGTAAAAAAAATATACTGTTTTAACGTACGTTTTAGTAGAGCTTATCGGGTTAAGGAAAACTGTGTTATGTGCAATAATAGATTAGATATTGTACATATTAATAACTGAAATGTCTAGTGTAAATGAAATGAAATCTAGTCAGTTTTCTAGTCCAGTTCGTCGAGGCTAAGGATGGTTTTCGAGCTCTTAAGTGTTGAAAATAATAATGGGGAAAGAATGTTAATTTGCTATGACCCGCATGCAAAATATAACATTACCTGGTTTTTTAAGAGCACCACCCGCCCTTCCACAATAGCGTGCACCAGCATGTGCATCTTTGTAAATTAACTCTCTTTCCATGTTATAGCGGATTTTCGCAATTGTCTAAAAAAATGTTTTTTGTAATCATATGTTTTAACTTAATCTAGCGCGTAACCTTCTGTAAATGTTAATAAATAAGATATGGGAAGAAATATAAACAATTATTTAGTATTTAAATGTTGTAGTTTCAGAGTAATGCCAGCAAAAAGTCATATAGATTTGTGCTTGATGGAACGTACGCTGCTTGTGCTAAAAGCTTGCGAACGCGGATGGCGCAGATGGCTTTGATGCGCTTTGCAGCGCGCCATCTGCACCCCGTTTACTCGGCGCGTTCCATTTTGCTGCGCAATTTTGAATTAGCTCGTAGAGCCGGCCCAGTAATATGTACGAATATTGCTGAGTTACCCAAGTCTACAAGAAAATATTGGGTATAATACTTTGACAGATGAAGGTGCCAAGGAAAAGGCTAGCCACCCACAAGATCAGGTTGTCTTATCTGGGTAGACGTCTTAAGTAACCTTTAGATCTCGTATATAGTTAGCATCGATTATACTTCAATAGCGCAATGCAGGCCGTATTAGTGATTTCTTGAGCTTCTCATGTGGTGACGTAGACGTTTTTGGCCAATGATACCCAACAACGTACCATGATTTATATGTCAGTATTGTACTGCATACAGTGATGATTTCACTGGATTTAACTGGTGGTAGGATTCCTATGCAGGAGTCTGTCTAGGTAGGTACCACCCCAGGGCCAGTTATTCTGCCGTTAAGCAGTAGTGTGCAAACATTACTGTGTTTCGGTTTGAAGGGCACTGTGAGCTAGCGTAATCACTGGGCATTTAAGACTTAAGAACTGATGTCTCAGGGTGACGGGCGCAGTGCGGTGTCACACAGAAATATTTTGGGTGGCACAGCATTTGTTGTGGGCGGACGTTGCACTTACCATCAGGTGAACGTTTTACTCGATTCGTCACTTTGTACAATAAAAAAAAAACAAAAAAAAGTGACCGGTTACAAATAATATAAATCCTAATGTTCTTAATTTTAAAAAAAAATGTAACCTACCTACATACAGTCATGATTTTTTCTCATATAAGAGGTAGGCAGAGACCACATACGTAGCCCACTTTCCCTCTACAACCCCCCGCAGGTACAACGAGCCGTGACTGGTTGCGAACCACGTCGCGATGAAATTCTTGCTCCACATTGCGTTCCCACGAGTAGCTAGCCATCGGCCCGGCAACCGCTGCCTTGGCGGAGAGGAAGAGAAAACGATTAAGCATAAATGGACTTGGGGTAGGGAATGGGAAGTTGGGAAAGGAACTATAAGGTGTAGGGTACTAGTATCTCGGAAGGAGCAGGAGGTGACAGCAGTAGCTCGGTAGGCCGAATTTGCGGGGCAGGGCAACTAGGTCAAGTATCCCTGGCCTGTATTAAAAAGTAAGCCATTACAATTGTATCTTTAAAATACCAGTACTATAAAAGTGATTCGTATTTAAAATTAAGAACTAGAATTGATTTTAAACAGTAATGGCAACATTTGTAAATATTAGTCATAACACAATTGTCCATTTGTCAAAAGTCACTTCAGGAAAGCGTCGTTCTGTCGTCACACAAAATAATATTTTAAATAAAGCACCCGTTTGTTTAAATAAGCTTAAAAAGTCATGTAATTCCAGAAAGTTTCAAAACAAACGGACGACGACGGAAAAATATTTTAAAATGGCAGTTGGCGGTTAGCGAATTCAGATGAGAAATTAAAGTAATTAATCAACGGAAAAACGAAAAACTCAAAAAATATTTCTATACAGGAATTCGTCTAGGTAAGCACCACCGTATGTCAATAATCAGTGCTCTGTCACCCAGAACATTTTTGCGTGACAACACACTGCGCCCCTCATCCTCAGACATAAATTCTTAAGTCTCATATGGCCAGTAATTACTCTAGCTCTTAGTGCCCTTTACATCGAATCATAGTAATGTTTGCACACTACTGTTTGACGACAGAATTACTGGCTCTGCGGTAGTACCCATGTAGACGGATTCTTGGATAGGAATCCCACCACCATACTATCGTCGTACTTAGAGTCTGTCGGTGGACTTTTGTGATGAATGATGTTTGTTTTGTTAGCCTCCTAGCTTTCACAGTTCTTCATTAGACTCGGGGCTCGCTGGTCTCCGGTGCTGTCAGATGGCTGCAATACATAAATTGAGTTACACTTTACGTAATTTTATTTGGAAATATATATATTATTTAGATCATCTGCGCATCAACTGTCCATTTCCAACATTACGCTATAATATGAATCCACCCTTATGAAACAGAATGTATTCTAAAACAACTAGTATCTGCGTGGTGAATAGTTTGTAACATATTTTTGATGTTAGATTAAGAAATGACTTGAATAAAACTTGAACAATAAGAAGTGTTTGTTTTATTATGAAAATTCTATTTCAGACATGGTTTTTTTTATTTATATAACATTCTTTGCAATAACATATGTACGGTTTTATTAGCATCCGTACCTTATAAAATCCGTAACATTTCATTTCAATGCACTGGAATATACACAGAACCAAAAAACGCACTTTAAGAAACGTAGAGTCTCGGTCTAGCACATATATGTGTAACAAATTACTGGTGGTAGGATTCCTATGCGAAAATCCGTCTAGGTAGGAACCACCGCAGGTCAGTTATTCTGCCGTGAGGCAGTAGTGTGCAGACATTGCTGTGTTTCAGTCTGAAGGGCACTAAGAGCTAGAGTAATCACAGGGCATATGAGATTAAGAACTGATGTCTCAGAGGATGACCGATGGCGCAGCAGAGTGACACAGAATTGCTATGCTCGGACGTTGCACTTACCATTGAGTGAACGTTTTGCTCGTCTCGTCCCTTTCTCCAATAGAAAAAATATAACAAGCTAAAGATCACTGTCACTTAATTTTAAAAGCCATTGCACTCGACTGTACATAGAACTGAACACGATAACAATGACGTCAGCTATTTAAAAGCATAAACGTATCAACTTCACCGGCCAAAAACTACACTTTCACATTAAGCTTCAAGTCGTTCTGGACTGTAGATCTGCATTTAATTACAATCTTGACAAGTGTTGAACAAATTTACGTTATAGTGGTAGAGCAGGACTCTACCACGCACCACTCTAGCGTAAATTAGTCGGCTTCAGCAACTTAAGGCCAGACTCCCACAAAATATTAGCTTAAAGTCATTGCACTCGAATGTACACGAGACTGAAATTGATTACGACACGTATATAAACGTAGAATCTATTTCAGCGCTTGACCGGTACAGTTACGCGATACATGATCACACTCTTATAGAATATCAGCGTAAAGAAGTGGTGTAAGGCTGCTTTGTTTCGTATATTCGTAGTTGTAATGAGAACCGGAGAGGCATATTGGCGGATAATTATTTAAATAACATTTATTTTTGAGTGCGTCCATGCTTCGGTAGGCAGCTCATGACGACCGCGTGGCCTAGTAGTCAGCGTACTTGAATCCTACGCCACAGGTCCTGGGTTCGAATCCCAGCCGCAGTAGTCCAAATATGTCTATCGACTTTCCACAAAACCCTGTCAGTCGTCACTCCATCTAGTGGAGGGGTCGCAAAGGTTGCCCTTCGAGAACCTTTCTCTGCCTATGATTATCGCTTATAAGACTATGTGGTTGTTCGATTGCCACTTCAGCTTCCTGAGCCACTTTTGATCACCCTAAATTACCTAAAAAATCGTCCTTCGAATCCCTGGGTTCTAAGATTAGAACTCTCTTACATCTTGATTCTTAATAAGTAGAAGCTGGATGTAAATGTTTAAGAGTTACAACATTTACAAACAGGTGGACTCATTCGTCACCCTCACTCACCTAAAAAATCTTGTACCAAAACCATTAAACAAAGGAAAAGAAACCCACCCATAACAATTAACTTTATTATATACACAAAAACATTCAATTTGGACAATAAGTTGCGACGTGTGCCCATTTAGGAAGGCCTAACAAAGTTCACGCGCCGCCGTCCCGTCGGACGACGTAACCTTGTTACCGCGTTCCGAATCTCACGGACAATTTGCGACTAATTCACGTATTGTTAAATGTTTCCCCATCTATCAAGGAGAGGGTTGCGGAATAATAGTTTTTCAAAATATTTTTTTTTTGCTTAAATAACTTTGATAACAAATTAATTTAAAGAAATTAAAATTGTTATCAAAGTTATTTAAAGAACGAAGATTTTTATTCGCTGCTACTATAAATTATTTGCAGTAAAAAGGACATCCAGTAGCATCTAAACCTAAGAATTTAATAATAGTACGAATAATGTAACACTTCCAAAAATTATGAGTATTGAGAGAGTAATTTAAAATGAATTTAATTTATTCTAATTTTCTAGTATCAGTAAATACTAATCACATTATAAAAAAAGTTTTGCATTAGGTAGCTCGTTTGTAGAGGAATGTTTATAGATATAAAACCTAGCCTATAAAACTTAACGTTTCGGCCTTAAGGAGTCTCACGCTGATCCTCACCTAATTTTACCAAGAAATAACTGTGAATCGGCGCGGTAACATACCGTGCGGCCCAGTCATGTGGTTGGCTTATTTTACGCGAGCGAAACCGCGGGGTACAGCTGTGTAATATAAAAACAAGCAGTAGCGCTCTATTTACTTCTGCGCAACGGGTCGCGAGTTCGAATCCGGCCCGCGAAAGATATTTGTAAGACCTACATATATAGTAGTTCCGGATCTAGGTGTTTGTGAATGTGAAATTTTGAATGAAAACTGGTATCACGATAATGAAGTAATACTGATATCCCAATTAAGAATGTATCCTGTATCATGGGCGCATTTGAAAAAAAATAAGTTTTCAACAAACATCATATTCTTATTACAAATTGTTATTTGTATGGCTTATGTCCAGCAGTGAAGTGTTCAAATATTGCTTGGGATTGTCAAAACAAATACAACGAGTCCCAACATAACCTAAGTATTTTGCTTAGTTGAGAAGTTCCAATGGCAAACTTCCAGCCCCATCTTCAGACCTTCTCCATGGCACCATATTATTGCATTGTCATCCGATTTATATATGTATGCAAAAGCTCAGCTCAATAGAACTACGGGAGGTGGGTCATATTTAACTTGCAAGATTTATTAACCCACAGACAGACACCGGGACAGGTGAAACTAAATAAAAACTAGTAAAAAGAAAGACTTTTTCTATGATGTATAGATAAAGACCTTTCTCTAAACAATATCAATAAATATTCTTTGCTCTAATTTAAGCTCGTTATAGTCCGATACCGAATTTAGACTTTCCTAGATACCATAGAATCTAGTGCCTTTGTCTGGTGGTAATGTTGTAGTGGTGGAGGGTATCTGGTGGCGGCTTCCGGTAGCGGTTGCTTGTGCACGCTATTGAGGGAGAGCGGGCGGTTCTCTTCAATGCCTTTTAAAATTTTGCAATCAGCAGCAAATGATTCATCATCATCATCATCATTTCAGCGTATCACTAGTCCACTGCTGAACATAGGCCTCCCCCATAGATTGCTCTCATTTTGGGGGGAATTTTGCCATAGTTGCCACGCCTGGGGTTGGCAACCGCAGTTTATTTATTGTGATGTTCCAGGAAGATGCTGCTACCCATCTACTGGTTTTAATTTTCCCGTCTGCTGAATTTTACGACACCCACGGGATGAGATGGGGTGGTAGCTTCTCTTAAGCCGCTACCACACGGCTAAGCAAAACTGTTACGAGTACATTAGCAAATTATTACCTTAGCAAATTAACTTTCTTTCCTCTATAATCTGCTCAAAAAATTGTAATAGTTTTAATAGTTTGTTCCTGCAGTCAATATATTAATTTTATAGAACAGTAGTTCATATAATTTTGTTAAAAAAAGCAATATACTTTCACCGGCAGATGGCGTAACTGCACTTCATTTTACAGGTTAGAGTCGTAACGAGATTACAGACCGCCTCTGCTGGACCAGCGACGCACCTGCCCGGATAGATGCTCCCAAAAAAGACATCAAAGGCAAGTAGTAAAAGCTGTGATGGTGTTATGCAACCATGTTATTGTAATAATGTAATCATTTTACTACATTTGGTTTAATTAAAATAAAAACATTACAAGCAATAGTTCGTACAGCTGGACCACCTCACAGTTTTTTGAAAGAGTGTTAGTTTTTTTTAGGACTGATGTCACTGTTGGCCCGAAGTCTTTCACAGTTTCGCCGGATTGAAAGGTGGCCGAGAGCTAAAGGGCCTTAGCATTTTTAATAAATGCACTTTTCGCACGATGTATTCGCTCACCGCCAAGCTTGTGCCATGAGCCGAAACAACAATGGAATCTAGTGATCGCCTTAAATTACGTAGTACGCTAGTGGATTCGATTCCCGGTGCCGGCCAGTGCTGATTTACAAATAACCTACTAACCTACGTACTGATAAACATACTAATTAATAAAAATTCGAAATCTTGTAAAATATTTTTCTCACTCTCTATTGTCTCTTTAAAGGACAATTTTAATTACGTCTGATTAAGTTTTTCTTAAGAAAAAAAATTCAATGGGAAATTATTAAAATTATGTAAAATTTATTTTCCATTGTTAAAGAAAGTAAGCAGTTCAGTTTAATGTGACATAATATTGACATTCTGCATAACATTTTTCATATAATCAAATCACGCCAATATGAAAGCTTCATTTCGCAAAATTAAAAGAGTTGTATTAAATCACCCCGCCTTCCCTTTAGAACCGCGACAATTCAATATGGCGCCCGCTGTTGTTAAAATCTGCTACAAACTTTCTTTTACCGTTCCATTACGTAGCACGCACGGAACTTTGAACGTTATGACACGCACTTAGAGTAATCTCTTATTTGCATAATGTAAAGAGTAAGTTGGCGGGATCACAATTTGCAGTTATTACAAGCCGGAATGCGTCGCTTTGATCCTGTTATAGCCGAATTGAACCGGTATTAGGATAGACACGCCATGATCTTTTAAAGGTGACATAATAATCAGGAATTTTAGTCCTCTTTGAGTGCTCTTAGATTATACTACTGTTTTAGCAATTTTCAAAACGTTATGAACGTAAACGTAATTCTTTGAGAATGTAATACAACTTATAGTCAATTTATATTATATACTTACTAATAATTCCAACCGCTGAATTTCACCATCGCACCTTACGGCACAACTTAAAATTCCATCGTCACCATCTGGATGGTTGGCATTCGACCACAGAGCGATTTTCGCGGACTTTACTGCCACGCACTTGCACTTATGTCTTTAACCGTCAGCAGTTTTTCCGGACCGATACGACTTAGGGACCTTCAAGAAAAGAGCCTATTCCTTTCTCAAAGACCGGCAACGCATCTGCTATTCCTCTGGTATTGTAGGTGTTCATGGGCGGCGGTGATCACTTACCATCACGTGAGCCACCTGCTCGTTTATTAAAAAAAAAAAAGTTATCGACGCGGTTTCACCCGCATAAAATAAGCCGTCATGATTGCGCCGTACGGCATGGACCTCGCTGACCTGAGTATTCACAGCTCAGCCTTTCTCGGTAATTCGTTCCCAGCGTGCTACTTAAGGTCGTGGTCACGTCAAGTTTTAAAGCCTAGAACTTTTCTACAAAAAAAAACGTTCCATTTAATGAAAAAAAATATTTTTGAAATCGAAGTAAGTAATAGTATTTCCAGATGTTAGCGCGTTCAAACATACAAACTCTCCAGCTTCATTATAGTAGTAAGATTATTGCTGCAATATACGTTAAAGACGTTTTCTTAAGCTACTCGTATTTCTCCTAATAGAGAAGGACAGTTCCTTGTCAATTTCGAATGGAAACCAGCGACTACTTTCAAAAAACTGTTAATTGGACAGGTATGATCTGGCAAGCTATATTACGGCTAGGAATTAAAGTAAGGGTCGCCGTCGTTGACATCAGTGTAAACATCTGCGCAGGACATGTTACAGTGATGTTTGTTTTTTCATAAGCATATGTATATATATATTTTCGGTGATGTAATTGCTGTTAGCCGTCTCGGCTTTTACAGCTTCATCGGATACTAAGCATATGTACAGCATTTACATAGCCGATGAAAATAAGATATTTTTAAATAACTAAATATGTCCTTGTATTTTTATGATGCCGCATAAACTAAGGCAGATAATAAGAAAGATAGACTAAAACAAATGAAAAGATCTCCAAACTGATATTACCTAAACAGTACTAATGCCATTTTGATGGAAAGGGTTAAATAAATAATCACATTTCACAATTGTTCAATTCTTTATTTAACAATACTTCATCATGACTGTTTTTTACAGGTGGTAGGATTCCTATGCAGGATTCCGTCTAGGTAGGTACCACCCCCGGCCAGTTAGTCTGCCATGAAGCAGTAGTGTGCAAACATTACTGTGTTTCGGTGTGAAGAGCACTGACAGCTAATGTAACCACTGGGCATGTGAGACTTGAGAACTGATGTCTCAGTGCGACGAGCGCAGTGTGGTGCCCACACAGAAAGGTTGGGGGTGACACAGCATTTGTTATGGGCAGATGTTGCACTTACCATCAGGTAAACGTTTTGTTCGTCTCGTCAATTTCTTAAATAAAAAAATACTAAAATGACAGGGACTAATTCAATTTTTGTTTCATCTGTAATCTTTCAAATGCTATTGAAATTAGGTAGTTACTCCTTAAGACACTATGAAAGTATCTTGTGGAATCGTAGAAAAAAATCTTCTGTACATTACTAGTATCAAATAGAGTGGTTACATCGGCTCTTAAATAAATATTTGGCACGAACTTACGAATTTGCGGGAATAAATGTGAAACTTAATTTTCGTCATAATAGATGTTACAACTCCATCATTCTTGTAAGGGGAGCAAACAATTGTTATTGTCAAGGGCAAATTGTTTGATTACGCACTATATTAGATTAAGCGAGATCCGAGCCATGTTTGAACAAGTCGATGATTAAAGCCCTTAGCCCACGCTGTCTCTATTTAATAAACTTTTAAGTATCGGATAATAAAGCTTGGAAAACAAGAGATATTAAGTGCAGTGTTCGCTCTTAAGCGAACTAATACTCTAAATTTTTTTGAAATTGTGTTGAATATGTACTACTGGTGGTAGGATTCCTATGCAGGAATCCATCTAGGTAGGTACCACCCCAGGGCCAGCTATTCTGCCGTGAAGCAGTAGTGTGCAAACATTACTGTGTTTCGGTTTGAAGGGCACTGACAGCTAGCGTAATCACTGGGCATATGAGACTTAAGAACTGATGTCTCAGGGTGATGGGCACAGTGAGGTGTCACACAGAAATGTTCTGGGTGACACTGCATTTGTTATGGGCAGACGTTGCACTTACCATCAGGTGAACGTTTTGCTCGTTTCATCACTTTATACAATAAAAAAAATGTAAATATTTATGAACTGTTTCGAAATTATTTAAGTAAACAAAATGATTTCGAAAGATGTATTTCGATAACAAAAGCTATTTTCATAGGAAAAAAATATTATTTCGACATCATCATCTCAGCATATCATCACTACTACACTGATGAACATAGGCCTCCAAGTTATGTATTTTATACATGCGTAAATATATGTAGTATATATAACTAATATGTATTTAAATACTAACTGGCCCGGCAGACGTTGTCCTGTCCGTTCCGGTATGTGACGCGATGAGTTTGATTTCTGAATTAGATTTAATATGAAACTTTACAGCCACACGATCACAACGTCACCTACCAGGTCGAAGTTCTTTACCGGGTAATTATATTTTTTGGTTTTCCACTTAAATTTAAGAATTATATTAACGACTAGCTGATGGATGTAGGTTTTTAAATATCTTGTGGAAACTATTTGATTTTTCGGGATAAAAGGTATCCTATGTCCGTCCCCAAGCTGCAAGCTATCTCCTTTCCAAATTTCGTCAAGAATGGTTTAGCGGTTGAAGCGTGAAAAGGTAACAAACAGACAAAGGGACAAAGAGAGTTACTTTCGCATTTATAATACGAGTATTAGTATGGACTTGCGTAAAAAAACCGACCCCGATCGATGATTTACATTTATATTTGCATCGGATTTTGCAGTTTTAATTTTTGTGCGCGAAACCCTCATTATTTTTCACAATTAAAGTAGCCTAAGTTACCCGCTATATCAGCTATCTGTCAGTGAAAGTCCTGTCAAAATCGGTTCAGCCGTTACGGAGATTAGCCGGAACAAACAGACAGACAGACATGGAAACAAAAATTTTAAAAAATAAATCTTATAAGTACCGTATATACTTTCATAAGCATTGAGTAAAGAACAGTTGTTTTTTTTATAACAAATAGACACTTGATTTGTTAGCAGTTAACGATTCTCTACAGTTATATCCCCGTGTGGTGGCTTGAGAGAATTTTAGGAGAAATTGGTTTAAGAGAATGTACAAACCCATCTCATCTCGCGGGCACCGTAAAAGTCGATAGAGGGAAAATTAAAACCAGGAGATGGGCAGGAGCATCTTTCTGAAACATCTGAATAAATAAACTGCGGTTATCAACCCGCCTGCTAAATCTTTTTTATCTTTTATCTTTTTTTAAAAAAAAAAACGATGCCCCACAGTAGGATTTCTCTTGTGTCGTGGATACGTTTTACAAACATAAATTCCACATGCACAAACCACCCAGACCCGGAACAACTATCTGTAGGCCATACAAATATTTGTCCCGTGCGGGAATCGAACCCGCGACCCGCGGCGCAGAAGCCAAGGGCTTAGCCACTGCCCCAACCGAGCCGACGAAATGTGTGGCAACTATGTCAAAATCTCCTCAAAACGAGAACTACTAACTTTTGTGGCAATATATGGGGGAGGCTTATGTTCAGCAGTATACTTGTGATAGGCTGAAACGACGACAGTAGTTATATCGACGTCGATAATTGGATAACCATCGTTGCCAGTGATAGTCTACGCCCTCAAATTTCGTTGATAACACTTTGAACATATGCCGTTGACCATGCACTATCACAACGAAAGTGAAAGGAAACCATTTTGTGGTCGACAACACTCGGATTGTTCCGTATTCGCTACTTCTTCGTTAACTAATTCCAAAACATTCAAGGCGCATTGCGACGTGGAGTGTTGTAATATTCATCTACAGCGGATTGATTCTCAATATTGCGAAGTCTAATTGCATTACGGCAATGAAGCAATTATCAATTACAATTTTGATAACTTCGCAAAGTGAAGTGCTTCGAAGGTAACGTATCGTTTTACTGACAAATGCAATAACGGTCGAAAGCTGAATGATAATTGGTGAAAACTTGAAACACATGCTGATAAATCGCGGTGCCAGTCTGCACAGTTAAAAAAAGAGATTTACGTTTTATTCTGATCGAATCTTTGCCGTTCTTTGCAAACATTTAGAATAGATATTTAGAATAGATAACATTAAAAATCCGTATTAACAATTTTAAGTAATTGTACAGAATACTGGCTCTATTATTCTCTCTATTCATATATTCTCTATTAATATCTGAATAAAATACCATAAATAAATCAAACAAATTTTTTAGGTATTTTTATATTTCAAATCTTTTCATAACAATCAAACTTATGTGCCTTACTGGTTATATACATTTAATATAATTATACACATTATATTTTACACTTATTCCATCTCAAATTGTATTTACTACAATTGGCCAATTTTTAATCACTTACATATAATAATCATAAAAAAGTGCAGCAATTTATATAAATGCTAAAGGCTGCATTTGATTAAGTATTGGGCGCTCGGCAGCTGTCTGTCGTAGAGTCTATGACACTTGATAATGCCTCGTTTTGGGGCGAAACACGTGTCGTGTTCTCGACTTCAGTGGTGTATATTATCTTCATCTTCAAAAAACTAGGAAATATACACCATTTTTATATTTTGCATGCGGATCTTAGCAAATTAACTTACTTTCCTTCATTATAATGGATTTCCGCAAAGTAACGCCTGATTCTATTAACTATTTCAAAAAATTACTTATCGTTAAGCTGAAATTGGATAGATCTTATGTACTACAACATTATCATGTTATCATAGTACTAATTATCGATGCAGTTACTTTAATAGATATTACCCCAAGAACTCATGCTTTCCTATAAATATTACTTACAATGTATATCATAGTCTGAAATTTTAAAAAATGCTGTGTCCAGGGATTCGAACCCAGGACTCATGGCGTAAAGGCCATGTAAACTGAACACAATCGTGTACTACTTATCATATTATTTCATTGTAAATTTAGTTGAAGTCTTGGTCGAAAAGCTATGGTCGGTGAAGCCGAACCCGAATGGACTAAAAGCAATTTTTACTTGTAGTGTTGAGCCATATTTTGGCCATGGATTTTCCGAATGTTATTTTTTTCAGTGTTTTGTGTGAAATTATTAAATTGCCTACCCTAGAATTTCAGGTTTGTAAAAATTCTTAAAATTCTTCTCTTTGTGGTTTACAAAAGGATGATCATGCATAATATGCAACATATTTATTCACTATTTTAGATCATTTTTATGTTTTATCTGCGACCGAAATCCTACGCAGTGATAATCGATGTTCGCGGGAGAAAATACGACACCAGTTTTTTTTTTGTATTTTAGTATTTTATAATATGCCCCACCCTTGGATTTCTCCTGTATCGTGGGTGCGTTTCACAGACAACATACATTTCGCATGCACAATACAACCAAACCCGAAAAACAACTATATGCAAATGTTGGCTGCGGCTGGGATTTCAACTCTAACCACTCGGTCGACAAAATCTTGAACATAAGACTACAAGTCATCCTAAATAGGTGGAAAAAAAAGAGCATAAAGAAACTTTATAAAACTCTATGTTTGCAATGAAGTGAATGTGAACGCCGTGTAGCGAGCCGTGAAGAGAATTTACCACCCCATAGATGAACAGCAGCATCTTCCTGGAACATCTGAATAAATACACTGCAATTGCTAAACCGCCTGCCAAGCGTGGCAACTTTGGTAAAATCCCCCCAAGATGAGAGCTACAAACTTTTGTGGCAATCTGTGGGGGAGGCCTATGTTCATCTGTGGACCTGTCATAGGCATAAATGACGATGAATGAATCCAAAACTTTTTTCCTTTGCTCGCGCAGACGGCAAACTATATATTATTAAAAGGGGGCGAAGAAATAATCGCTTGCACTTAGCGTCAAATGTCATCGAGTCCCCGGGCACTGTTTAACCTTTCTTCCTGCCAATTCACTTGTCACAGATTGTAGATAACATCGTGAACTTTATAATTTCGGCTATTATGTCATTACAATATCTGCCCATAAGCTAAATTTAAGTCATGGTATTTCTGTGCACATCGAGCGTCCAATGTTGTTGTTTCATTATATAACAGTAGTCGATAAAAACTAATATTACAAATGCGAAAGTAACTCTGTCTGTGTGTTTGTTTGTTACATTTTCACGCCTATACCGCTGAACCGCTTTCGATGAATTTTGGTATAGAGATAGATTGGATCTTGGAGAAGAACATAGGCTAGATTTTGTCGCAAAAATAAAACTTAAAGAGGGTGAAATAGGGGATGACAGTTTGTATAAGCCAATAATTTATTTAGTTAGGGATTTAACAGTTCATTTTCATGGTTTTGGTAAGAAATAAAGTGTTACAGCGTTTTTGAAAAATCATCCCCCGAGGCTGGATAATAGGTGATGAGTTTAATTCTTCTTTTATTTAAGTGGATGATCAACCTAATCACAAAAGATAGCGTATTTTATGCAACTCTACGAGTATGTTACATGTTTAGCGTAGCATGGCAAAAGCATGAACTATCTTACAGCCACATATTTCTTTAGCTGCTTGAACCTTGCACGATCGTTGTGAATCGATGCTTGAATCGTTAATACCCATCACAGGCAAAGACGAGATCGGTTTCGTACCGTCGAGCTTAACCAAAATAGGGTGAATTTACTGCTAGCAAGTCACGTCGAAACGTCAGCGTCGAATCCATTAAGTACATTTGCAAATATGTAAGTAAACTAATAAATTGACCCCTCACAAAATAATGTCAAAAGTTGGTGTAACCTTCATTTTACTGTAGAATCTTTACCAGCTTAATAATTGTAACGGCAAGAGGTTGATAGTGACGGCACTTTAGCGGAATATTATATATATGAACTATGTAGTTGGCCCGGCAGACGTTGTCCTGATCGTATGTGACGCGATGAGTTTGATTTCTGAATTACATTTAAGTATGAAACTTTACAGCCACATGATCACAGCGCAATCTATCAGGTCGGATTATGTGATTTTCTTTTTTGGTAAAATCAACAAATTTATATTGTGGATATGAGTTATTTTAGTCTATATATAATAACCTGACCACAGCGCTACCTATCAGATCCTAGCACGAGTATGCCATCGTCTCGAGGAAATAAATATATTGTGTGAATATGACCTCAATCGGTCTCACGCTATATAAGTCGTTCATAACGATAGGCATCACTGACAGACGCACTAACAATTACACATATAAAGAGAAGGTTTCATTCCACGAATACCGCTTGTTTCCCGATCCCGATCGGTTTTAAGCGTGTTCCGTTCCTGATCCAGTATCTGCTTCGCTATGACAATAAACAAAGCTCAGAGGCAGACGTGCACACAGCTGGAGTAAACCACGCCATTAACTTCTGTTCCTCACACGGATAACACTATGTGATATTTTCCCGCATGAGTTATGCAAAGTGTGTGGACATGTTCCAGGCCACAAACTTCACATTTTATGAACAACTTTAAACAATTATGATGTAATCATAAATCACATTTTAAAAATCTTAAATTCCAAAAGCCAAAAGCTAAATTCCAAAGCACGGGCACAAATAGTAGTGTATAGATCACAAATTTATTGACCACGACACTATTGAGAACGTCGTAGTATACGTCATAGTCTCTTGTTTGTCGCCTCAACTTTAATAAAAATAATCTGGTCAGTTCTTTGCAAAACAAATGTCGCAGAGTTCAATATCGTCCTATAGTAAATACTTAATAATATTTATCTCACACATCTCTTCTATTCCAACATGCTGAAAGTACATTTATTTTGTGTATAAAGTGCTAAACGAGCAAAATGTTCACCTCATGATATGTGCGTTTGCCCATAACAAATGCTGTGGCACACACAATATTTCTGTATAACACAACACTGCGCTTGTCACCTTGAGACATCAGTTCTAAGTCTCATATGCCCAGTGATGACGCTAGTTCTCAGTGCTGTTCGAGCCGAAACACGGTAAAGTTTGCACACTACTGCTTCACGGCAGAATAATTCCTTGGGAGGTACCTACCAAGACGGATCCTGCATATGAATCCTACCACCAAAACAGTAAATTTAAAAACATTTTGACTATTTTCTTAATATTAATTTTTGGTTTATGGTTTAAGTTTAAGAACTTTGTTTCCTTTTTGTTGTTTTACTAAAAAGAAAATCATTTAAGGAGGTGGTTAAGTGGACGTATTATCTAAGGGAATATCAGATCCTGTATTTTTTTTATGCGATTCTAAATGATCACACTACTCTTTAAATTACTGTTATTTTTCAAATGCTTAGCTCGTGACATATACACGAGATAGAGAGAATAGATAGAGAAGCGGGAAACTTAAGAGTTGAGAAAAGGAAAGTTCATGGAAGTATATTATTTGTTTATTATATGTTAATGGCCATTATTTCAACATACAAAGACCGTGGGGCCTAGTGGTCACAGTATCTGACTTCTAAACCGCAGATCCTGGGATCGAATCCCAGCCGGAGTCGACACTTGTGTAAAACTGCAAATTGTTATGCTGTGCATTTGAAATATGAATGAATCTCTGTAAAACGCAGCCACGGTTTAGGAGAAATCCAAGCATGAAGGCATCTTTTATTTTTTTAAAAAACCATAGAAATGGTTGTAGTTATTATTTCATTAACAATAAACATAAACATCATATACACATACAAAAACATCATAAACAATAATATTATTAAAAGAAAAAAGATTTTAGATTAATTTACGCTAGATAGACCTATATAAAATCCTCTCACATTTAGTTCTGCACTGTTTCTAAAATTTAGTTCTCATTTTAAATATTCGCCATTACAGAGTGCTCCACCTCGTCTCGTTTAGACTCGCACGACTCGCATACTCGAGTAGTTTTTTTACAAAAAGCTAAACTTTTCAAATATACCTAATCATTTTGTTCAGCGCGCAAAGCATCTCAGTTCAGCGTAGCGGTCATGCACAGCTTTTGGAAACCCAGCATCAACTTCAACAACCCAATAAATAACAAACGTCATCACCAATATAATCTACTAACTCTGCCCCGCGGCTTCACCCGCGTAAAATAAGCCACATGACTGCGCCGTACGGTTTTTCGCTGACCTATGCTATCTCTGGTCAGCGTGCGGCTCCTTAAGGTTGTAACGTAAAGTTGTATAGCTATCTTCTTCAATAATCGGACTATGTAATGCATTTTTTTTACAAATAGGATTAGTATTTATTGAGATTGGCGCGTTGAATCGTTCAGACTTTCCAATTTTATTATAGTAATTAGATTACATATCAGCCCGTTAACAATCCACCGCTGACTACGTCGCCCTCAAGCGAAAAGGATTCGCTATGTTCGACAATTGAATTAGGGTTCGCAGTACATGATACCTTGTACTTAAGACATTGCCGTTCTGGGTATTTTAGACCAGGCATACTTGTGATTGTAAGTCTGTCAGTTTTCTGAGATTTCCCTTTGTCGACTTTATTCAGCGCATGAAAAGGGGCTGGATTTTATCACGCTGCTATCGCTGGACACAACAATGAAATAGCGAGTGTGAGAATGATATTTGGAACTATGGTTTAAGCAAGAAAGCACCTCAAAAAAGAGAGTTTTTTTTTTTGTAAGAGGGGGCAAACGAACAAGCGACTCACCTGATGGTAAGTGATCACCGCCGCCCATGAACATCTACAATACCAGAGGAATAGCATATGCGTTGCCGGCCTTTGACAAAGGAATAGGCTCTTTTCTTAAAGGTCCCTAAGTCGTATCGGTCCGGAAAAACCGCTGGCGGCAGCAGATTCCATAAAGTGCTTGTGCGGGGCAGAAAATTGCGCGAAAAACGCACTGTGCTGGAATGCCAACCATCAAGGTGGTGACGATGGAATTTGCGCTGTGCCGCAATGTGCAATGGTGAAAATCAGCTGCTGGAATTAATCCGAACAATTCTTCGGAATAGTGTGTGTGCTCAGTGCAACTAAGGTATTGTACGGACATCCTTTAGAGTAACACAGTATTTGAGGAATACAATATACAATGCTGTCACTATACTGTTTAAGAGAACGCAATGTGGAGTAAGAGTTTTTTTGACTCCAAAATGGCGGCAACGTGGCTCGCCACCCGTCACGTCTTGTTTCCCGCAAGATCGTTATGTGGGCCACGTGAGTGGCCTCTGGCTACCCCTTATACGGGAAAAAAGCGTGACAATTAATGTATATTGGCGATCTTAATGCCTAAGGCGTTCCTTACCAGTCAATCTATGGGTGGTGCAGAGACAAAACACATTAAATAAATGAAGTTGATTAAGTAAGATTAACTTTAAGAACCCAATGCCCCATTACGTTGCTGGAGATAAAATTTTTAGTAAAAAAACTCTTTTTCTAGTTATTAAACCGTTCTAACATTTAAGCCATAAAGTTTCTATAGGAATCACAGTTGCGACTTTAAAAAGATAAATATAGTACATTCCAAAATAATATTATAATCTTATTTAGTCGTAATAAACAGAAATTGCATCATTTAGAGCAATTTCCCGGGTTTTGTCGACAAAGTGCGATTTGCGTCAATTAGCAAGTGATTATCCTGCTTTCCGCTAGATGGCGCGCATCGGATTACTGTCCATAGGGACTTGTTAGGTGCTGCTTAAGCTCCAACATAAATTGACCTGCCACTTTAATTCGTTTTTCACTGATTAAGCCATAGTTGGGAAAGAAAAAGGGATTTTTCTTACCATCAGCACCTCTTTAAGCTGAAGATTAATTAATTTTTATACGAACTTATTTAACAACGAATAACAAAACAAAAATAATTATTCAGTTTTAGTAACGTAGTACAAACAACAGTGTTATCGCTATTAGTTAAATAATTTCTTTATATTTTAGTTAGTTTTTTTAAATTGCAATGAAGAATATTCTGTCTGTCTATTTACTTTGACTTTAAGAACAGAACTCTAATAACTAATCGCGCTCAGCGCGATGAGTAAGGAAATATACTCATCCTCATCTTGTTGCTTCTAATAATTGGTAAAATGACCTTCTCGAAACATCTGTCTTTACTGGTGGTACGATTCCTATGCAGGAATTCCTCTAGGTAAGTACCACCGCAGGACCAGTTGTTCTGCTGTGAAGCAGTAGTATGAACACATTACTGTGTTTCGATCTGAAGTGCACAGAGAGCTAGTGTAATTACTAGGCATAAAAAACTTAACAACTGCTGTCTCAGTGGACAGGCGCAGTGTGGGGTCACACAGAAATGTTCTGGGTGACATAGCATTTGTGATAGGCAGGCGTTGCATTTACCATCAGGTACGTCACTTTCTCCAATAAAAAAAAAGAAAACACATTGACCGGTAACTAGCAGTAGCATAGATACTTTGAAGAGGCATATATCCAACAGTGGATATATAAGCTAATGATGAAGGACGACCGCGTTTCCCAGTGGTCAGAGTACCTAACTTCGGCGCTGCGGGTCCTGGCTTCGAATTCCAGTCGAAGCCAACATTTGTGCAAAAGCACAAATTGTCGGTTACCGGGTCTAGCTGTGTTGGTATGACCGAGTGATCTAATGCTGATCTTATCGCATCAGCATTAGATCGGGCGTGGGACGGTAAGGATGAATTAGCGCTTCTGTTTTTGCATTTAAACTTGTGGCACTATAATTGTAAAAGCTTCCGACAATATTTGGAAAATGTCACTGTGGTCGAAATTCGAACGAGAAAATATCTAATGATGATGGACTGGGAAGCAAGCGAGAATACTGATTATATTGTCTTTGTAAATTAATATTATTGTTCTATAATGTTTAAGGTAAGTTTACTGGTGGTAGGATTCCTATGCTGGAATCGGTCTAAGTACCACTGCAGTGCAAGTTATTCTCCCGTCAAGCACTAGAGTGCAAACGTTGCATCGGTCTGCAGGCCAGTGTAATCACTGGGCATATGAGACTTAAGAACTGATGTCTCTGGATGACGAGTGCAGTGCTGCGCCAAAAAAGATATATTCTGAGTGAGACTGCATTTGTTATGGGCAGAAACTGCACTTATCATCAGGTGAACTATTTGCTCGTCTCGTTACTTTACACCATTAACAAAAAAGTTAAAGTTTGAAAATAAATAAATAACACCAAGATATTTACAACACCAAGATATTTAATAACACAGTTTTTTAGTTTTTAAATACTTACGTAGAGACGTTGCATCTTAATCTGATACAAAAGAGTTAGAGTCTACAATGGAAAAATTAGGCAGGGTATGGGACACAGCTTTCTTTTAGGCAAATCCACATTATTATACTCGTAGTTGCTAACCCGCCAACCAAGTTTAACTTTGTCAATTACTCTGTTTACTACTTGTTCACTTTGGTGCGCTATGAAAAGTAACGGGCCGAAGTAATTATGAATGATTAAATTAATAATTGTAATGTGAACAATGCTGTCACAATACTGCTCGTGGGAACGCAATAAGAGAGAATGTTTAAGAGAGAATGAAGTAAGAATGTTTTGACTCGTACAAAAATTTTAAAGCCGGAATATGAATCTTAAACTGGCTACTCGGTGTGTGGTGCCAACGGATTTGTTTTGTTATTGGATCCGACCAGATACTAGGCATTAGCAGGTAAAAAAAATATTTAAATAAATCATTAACTTATGTAAGAATCTACCACTCCATCTCATCCCGTGGGTGTCGTAAAAGTCGGCAGAGGGAAATGAAAACCAGGAGATGGGCAGCAGCATCTTACTGGAACATCTTAATAAATAAACTGCGGTTGCCAATCCGCCAGCCAAGCGTGGCAACTACGGCAAAACCCCCCGAAACGAGAGCTTCAAACTTTTGTGGCTATGGTGGAGGCCTATGTTCTACAGTGGACTAATGAAAGGCCGAAATGATGATGATGATGTAAAAATTTTGGTATTTTAAAATGGAAAAATCTATTTTATATTTAATAGCCATTATTGTCCATTTAGACTCGAATCTGAAAGAAAACTGTGAAATCCTACAAAATCTAGCGTAAGTTTATAATCAATGTGGTTCTGTCCAAGAATTTCTACAAACAAAATGTTTTAGAAAGGTCCAGTTAAAAGTTAAGTAACAGCTCTTGTAAATGTCCCACTACTGACCATAGGTCACCTCATATTTGAGAGAGTTTTGGAGCCAAGAAGAGTTCTACGCTGCTCCAATGCGGGTTGACGTCATTAAAATATTTTTATTCATCAGATATGCAGATTTCCTTACGATGATTTCCTTCACGTGCACGCACGTGGTAAATAAGCACTTGAAATTGCAGAACAATTTTACAGGTTTTTTTTTGCATGTGTGTAACGTTGTTAGCCCGGCGGCTTTCACAACTTCGTTGGAAGAGACTCGCGAGCAGAAGGCCCGCGAGTACGGGTACAACGTCGCTGCTGACGTTGACTCGGCGTTCTTCGTCTCGACGTCGCTCTGCTGCTCCGCTGTACTCCGACCCCTGTAGGCGAATAGGAATCCGACTAACATGGGGGAGGGCTCGATGCGATCCAAGAGCCCCTCTGAAGGAGGTCGATGCCTCGGCTTGGACTGCTATCGAAAGAGAAGAATTTTTTATAACCTTGCACAGGGATGAACCTTGTATAGGCCGTGTACCTATGTGTACGCGCTCGCCGGCGAGCGCGCTGCGTCCGCTGAGTTAGCGGGTGTGTATAAGTGCGAGTGTACGCGATAGGCGGGGGCGTGTCTTGCGGAGACAGCGCGCCCGCGTCATACGAGTGATTAATAGTTGTGATTAAATCGTCAATTAAAATAATTTTTAGGACGTCTTTTTCTAAAAGAGGCATCCCTCGCGGGGATGTAATTATCTATTGCTGCCACTAACGGGTTAGGGTGATCTTTTATTCTGTCGAAATGTCTTTTCGACATTTCTTTGAAATAAGCTGCTATTGTAGGGAGCTCAAGATCGCGGTGTAAATCTACGTTCCGCATATAATAGGGTGCGTCTGTGATACGACGCAGGAAGCGATTCTGGATCACTAGAAGTTTATTAAAATGACCTTTGCGAGTGTGCGCAAAACTGACATTTTGCTATGTTTATTTGTAAGATAGAAAAGGAAGCCGGAAATTAATGCCGCTTTATCTCTTACAGCTTGAATGTGCTTTGAAAAAGACAATCTGTTGTCTAGAATTACTTCTCGATTTCGAAGTCGAATAATTTTATTTGACTGCGATTAAGTCGCGTGAGATTTTTTTGATACAGTACTCTCCTAAATAGTACGGCTTTGCTTTTGTCGGAATTGACTCCGATTCTCCACTTCCTGAACCAATCACCTAGTGTGTTGGCTGCAGTTTGGAGTCGAATGCATATTCTCGATATATTGACATCGGATGCGAAAAGGGTGGTGTCGTCGGCGAATAGTGCCAGTTCGACTTTTGGGTGTTTTGGGATATCGCTGGTGTACAGCGAGTATAGGATTGGTGAGAGAACGGATCCGTGAGGGACTCCGGCTCTCAGGGGTCTGCTGGCTCGAGAGCGCCCCCTCGACTCTGTAGCGGAAGGTACAATTCGACAAGTAGGCCTGGTTGATGTGCACAAGCCTGTCTAGCACCCCTAGGGAATACAGCTTATATAATGAGCCGGTGTGCCAAACTTTGTCGAAGGCCTTCGCCACGTCAAAGAAAAGGGCTCCTACGCAGTTTTTGGGACCTGCGGCGAGGCGCTCGAGTATGTGCTCCGTGAGGCGGTGCACTTGGAGGATGCACGAGTGTTTCGCTCGAAAACCTAACTGCTCGTTACGAATTATATTTAGGGATTGAACGCTGTCCTTTTGCCTACTTTGGATCAGTCGTTCATAGATTTTCCCTAGACTACTGAGGAGACTTATGGGCCTGTAGCTCGAGGCCTGGTTCCTAGATTTATTTAATTTCGGAATACCGATTACTATTGCCCCTTTCCAGGCATCCGGGAAGGTGCAGCTGGCAAGTAGGGCATTGAAAAAGGCCACTAATAATTGTAAGAGTGGCATTGGGAGGGATTTGATCACCCTATTTGAGACCCCGTCGGTGCCGGGAGCCTTGCGAGTTTTGAGATTTTTGACTAGTGTCTTAACCTTATCCACTGTGGCGGGTGGCAACGGGTCACCCGCCGACGATTACCTCTGAGTTCGGCCATGCGATCTTTGACCTCCCTTTGGAGGTGGCGCAATCTGACGCGATTTGCGTCAGACCGGTATCTAGTATAAGCTCTTACTGCGGAGTTCTTTTCCCTCAACAGCCGTCTGAGTTCGTGGCAGCTCAAAGCGACGATCACTCGCCACCGTGACCTGCTTCGAGGAGTCTCTGACGACTGTTTTTAGGTGAGAGGTGAGATGGTCCGCGGCCAGAAGGGCCGCTTCCGGGGTGTCTAAGATGTCAGGGATGGCATCTAGATCGGGAGTACGCACAGTATCGAGGCTAGATTCGAGCCTGTGCCAGTCCGTCACGGTTTTGGTCAGAGTGGCCTCACCGTCGGACTGTCCTAAATTCATGATGACCGGGCGATGGTCTGAATTTAATTCGTGGTGCACTGTTAAGGAGGGCAGCGGCAAAGCAACGTTCTTTAGCAGTGCAATATCTATAATGTCCGGGGACTGTGTCCGTTCCATGGGCACCCTAGTAGGTTCTAGGGGACCTATGACGTCGAAATTTAATCTAATACTAAGGTCGAATAATCTGCGACCGCTAGCGTTTTCCTTGCCGAGTTCCAAGCCGATGTTTACATTTTAAATCGCCCGCTAAAATAACCGAGTCGCTCGCGTGAAGTAGCGACTCGATGTCGCCCCTTAATAAGGTTTTTTTCGGCGGAAGATATTCAGAAGCTACTGTGATGGACTGATGGTCCGTCATAGCAATTCAGCACATAGAGACTTCTAAATTGGTAAGAGACGGAGTGTCCATCGGTACGCAGATATGAAATTTAAGGCGAACGCCCGGCTAATATATCAGGCTCGGCGGAGGGAGAGGGGAGGGGGGGCATAACCACAGTGTTGTCCCAGCTATCTCCGTCGAGATTTCAGCATGTATAATGACTAATATATGGTGCATTACTAGGTAACGCATAAACAGAAAATGTGTTGTTCTTAGAAATATGTAGGTGCGAGCGATACACAATCAGTTCATATAGGTGTATTGATAATAGTAGATAAAGATTTAGCTCGAGTGTGAGCGATAGGGTATACATTATTTAATCTTAATTGTTCTTTTTCAAAAAAAAACTAACCATGACTGCCATTTGTTCGTATTCCTCAGAGTTTACATAAAATTTCAATTTGAGATATTTTTATAAAACAAACGTTAAGTTAAAGCGTCAAGTCTTTCACTATTTATAATTTGTGTGAATTTCATGTTCCTTTAGAAGCTTATGAACAAAGTACGGAAATAGAACCGTCTAAGCAAATGGATGGATTATGATGCGATTTTCACCATTATTTAGAGAATTTAATTAAATAACACTCGAGCCAAGCCAGAGCGGGCCGTTAATAATTAATATTTTACGGCTTGTAAAGTCCTGTGTTCGAATCCCAGCTGGACCCCAACATTTGTGCAAAACACATGTTGTCTTCGGGTCTGGTTGTATTGTGATTGTCCTTGTGTCTCTCACACTGTAGCCTAGCCTACCTCCGATTTTATCGCATGAGCGTTACATCGGACACATGGTAGGTTCGGGACATGTGAATTCCCCTGTGTTTGCGCGTACACTTGTGGCACTATAATCACTATAATATCTCCTACGCAGCTGATAACTACCGACAGTATTCGGTAGTCGTCGCCGTGGTCGAAAATTGGCGAGAGGACATCACATCACATAGAAGTTACTTCCCTTAACCTAGAATTATTCATAACTATATCAAAGCTGATTATGATTCTGTTATCTCTGATATCAAGAGTATTGACTGGCATAAAACCCTTTGACAAAATTATGACGTCAATGGAATGATTTCGGTATTTTACGATAATTTAAGTGATGTTATTGATAGATATGTTCCCAAGCGTACACTAAAAATCTTTAGATATCCTATATGGTTTTCTAGGTCACTTATTAAACTTCTGTCGGAAAAGGAAAAATTGAGATCAAGGTACAAAATTTATAAAAATCCACGCGATAAACTAGAATACAGCATTCTGAGAGACCGCTGTCATAAACTGTATGATGAATGTTATAGTAAATACAAAAATCTCATTGAAAATAATATATGCAGAAATCCTAAAACTTTTTGGCGCTTTATGAACCATAAACAATGTAATAGCACAACCCTTCCATCTAAAATGCACTTAAATAATTATTTGTTACTTAAATAAGTATTAGTTGTTGATACTGGACCTGGAATCGCGGAACTTTTTATGAATCATTTTTCATCAGTATTTAATCATAAAAAATTCGTTACCACTATGGATATTACTAGGACTAGTTTCAAACCAAGCTTCCAATACTATTGTTCTATTAAAATCTACTGAACAAGAGGTTTTGAAGGCGATAAAGAACTGGATGGTTCAAAGGGGGCTGGTCCTGATTCAATTCCTCCGTTATTTATTAAACGCTGTGGACGCGCTATTGCTTTTCCCTTGACCTTAATTATTAACCGTTCTCTAGAAGAGGGACTCTTTCCTAATGAATGGAAAAAAGCTAGAATTGTCCCCGTATACAAGAAAGGAGATCAATCAGATATAAAAAACTGTCGGCCTATTTCGATATTGTCATGTTTTTCAAAACTTTTTGAATCCCTTGTCTATCCTATTATATCGCATTATTTTGATATTACTATATCACCGCATCAGCATGGCTTTAAATCAGATCGTTCTGTTAATACTAACCTAATGTCATTTGTATCGGATTTATGTTTATGTCGGATTTATGTCGGATTGATTTGGATACGGGACTTCAAGTTAATGCTGTCTATACCGATTTTTCAAGTGCGTTCGACAAAGTCGACCATTATATATTATAGAAAAAAATCGAGGCACAAGGTATATTTGGTCCACTGTTAGAATGGTTTAAATCTTATCTGAGAAATATACCTCAAGTTGTGGCAGTCAAGGGATATGAGTCGGCTTGTTACTTTTCTGCTTCAGGACAAGGCTCCCATTTGGGACCAATTTTGTTTGCTCTATTCATAAACGATATCACAGAAGAAATACGCAACTGCGATTACTAGCTCAGATGACATTCAGTTGGTTCAGAGCGAACTGAATAGAATTGGAAGGTGGTGTACTTCGAATCGTATGATAATAAATGTAAAAAAAATGCTGCTACATTAAGTACACTAGACAAAAAAAGACCATTACCTGTCCAACTATAAACTATAAATTTACTGGTGAAGAATTAGTAGAAGTAAATAGTGTGCGCGATTTGGGAGTGATGATTGATAGCAAGCTTAATTTTATTTCACATATTGATACTACAATAACTAAGGCTGTGAAAATGTTAGGATTTATAAAACGCAACACAAGGGGATTTAAGTTAGCCAGAACCAAAATTACATTGTATAATGCATTAGTGCGGACTCAATTAGAGTATGCGAGCATTTGGAGCCCCCACTACAGTGTACACTCCCAACGAATTGAAAGTATACAACGCGCATTCACAAAGTATCTTGCTTTTAGTACCCCTGGTTTCTCACACAGAAATACTTATAACCAAAGACTAGCTCATTTTAAAATGATTTCCTTATATGATAGGCGCATTGTGAACGATGTCTTGTTTTTGTATAAACTTGTTAATGGACTCACTGATTGCAGCTACTTGCTGTCACGCGTGTCGCTAAACATTCCATTTAACATGCCCCGTAAACGTATACCACAGCTATTCTACATCCCTTGGTGCAAAACTAACCGCGGCTTACAGTCGCCTATAGTAAGAATATGCAGGGAATATAACTCAATACAAAGCAAAAACCGCGACATTGACATCTTCCAAAATTCTTATAATGAATTTAAACGTATGATCTCGAAATCATTCCTGGCGTCCGCTTAGTTTTATGTATTTTTTTTTGACGGTTTTATGGATAGTATTTTTTTTTGTATAACTTCGTATCAGGTTTTCAATTACGCTTTACGTAACTATTTTATTGTTATAAGGTAACAACTACTTGTAGTAAGTGATGTGTTCGTCTGTAATTGGTATGCACATCAGACATTATTATGTAACTTAATTTATAGGATAGACAATGTGTGTACTGTTGACGTTCAAAATTATATAAATAAATAAAGTTATGGCAGACGTACATAAAAGTTGACGGTTTAAGAACTTTAACTTTATATATACGCATCGTATCTAAACTTTATAATATAAAAGAAAGTATGGAAATGAAGCATTCTGTCGGATTCAATTACTCTTTTCTCTCTGGTATTGCAAATGTTCATGGGCGGCTATGGTCACTATCCACTGGGTTTATTTATTTCAGATTGCTTTACATGAAATTAAATTAAATTCATGTACCCTGTCAGGCGTGGAAATGAATGTATGTGAGAGGAAGAATAATATTTCAATATATTCTCCAATATTAAATATTTTTATTCTTTTAGAAACGCTCTTTTTGATAAATGTAGTTTTTTTTCATTTTTTATGTTAATCGGTAATTTAATATATATTTTTTATAGAAATCGACCACAACTACGTAATTTTAATTTGATGATGACTGGACTAAGTCATGTTTACGGCGTAACTTGAATACGTATCATAAGGTTGATCAGGTTCTTCATCTTCCATAGAAGAAGAAAAAAATGGGTATCGTCTAGCGAAAGTGAGCCGAGCCGCGCTTGCTCGTTTGCCCCTCCTTTAAAAAAGTAACATCTTAATCCTTCACCGAGTATTAATGTTGTCTAAGCCTCAGTAATCATTTCTATCAAATAGACTAATGCCAATTGTCCACTCCTTGTTGAAATTAAATGATATATATTTATTCTCTGATGTAAGAAATACAATAATATTTTTACCTCGATACAATAATAAGGTTCCTCTCTACGGAAATGACACAGGCGGAAGAAACTCTGCAGGTATCCTCTTTTTTAGTCATATTTTCAACCTTTTTTTATAATATATAAATTGTATTAATATATTTAAGTTGTATTATAAAAATAAACCGACGTGTGGTAGCGGCTTAAGAGAATCTACCACCCCATCTCTTCCCGTGGGTGTGGTAAAAGTCGACAGAGGGAAAATAAAAACCAGGAGATGGGCAGCAGCATCTTCCTGGAACATCTGAATAAATAAACTGCGGTTGCCAACCCGCCTGCCAAGCGTGGCGACTATGGCAAAATCCCCCCAAAATGAGAGCTACAAACTTTTGTGGCAATTTTTGCGGGAGGCCTATGTTCAGCAGTGGACTTGTGATAGGCTGAAACGATAAAAATAAATGGCACATTAGTTATTAGTATTTAGAACCAGCCTGGTAGCGAGAACCTCATTCCCAGGGGTTATTATCGTCGATATATGTTTTTATATTATAATAACCCTTTTTTTACTCTTATGTATTAAAATAACGCTTTGAAACAAACAAACCTGGTATATTAATGTCGCTGAAACGCTTCGCTTGCACTGTAGCTGCACGTCAACTGATAAGCCCTTTAACTGTGCGATAAAGTGAAATATAGATAAGATACAAAACATTTGTGTCGGCCATTTTGTGTTCAGGTATTGTTAGACGAAAAATTAGTACACCTCCGACATCTTGCCCTGCTGATTATAGTTTTGTGTTAATATTAATTAAGTGTGTTATGTTTGAAGTGATAACAAAGTAAAGGTAAAAGGTCTGACATTGTCCCGATACATTTATTTTGTATTAGTGCCGTAATTTGTAGGTACAAGCTATACATTATCGCTTTATTCAATAATCAAGGAGTGGCTGGAGGACATAGCATAGGTCTTTGAATATAACTATTGTTAAATAATTATTTACGAGGTGGCCTCAGTTTTTGAAGTTGCGTGCGTTTTAATAGTAATTTGTATTCGATATGCCTTTCTGGTAGATTTTCAACGGTATCCGTAAACTATAGAGACAATGGTTTCAACGTAGAGCATAATATTACGCCAGTGATAAGTTCTGATGGTCCCGATATACATACATGTGATAAGAATTAATGATTCATAAACGGACTTTAATTTATTTACAACAAAAGTAAGGTTACGATATATATTGCTGATTGTGAAAGTGGTCGTGGCTCTTAAAAATCACCACTTAATCCTGTCCTGTGGGGCTATTACGTATCCAAAGTGAAGATCACTTATAAAAGTGTTGAACGAATTTCTGTCAAATAACTGTTTTCATACTAGTTATGGATAACGAAAATGACGATTATTTTTCATATGATGTCTTTTTTGTTAATCATAACCGGTATGCAGACACTTATTTGGCAGATATTCGTTCAACACTTTTATAAGTGATCATCACTTTAGATACGCAATAGACCCGCTGTAGATGGTATAAAGGTTGACAAAGGATAAAAATCAGGTGTATGTAGAGGACTCTGGTTAGTAACAATTTTAAATGTGCCAGACATAAGTACTCAGATCGATCACGGAGTATAAGGTTCCAGGTATTTGGTACTGCGATCTTTAATCAGCATACCATACATGGCCATTATGTTTTTTTTTATAGCATAATATATAATAATAGGCAAAACGTTCACGTGATGGTAAGTGCAACGTCTGCTCATAGCAAATGCTGTGTCGGATTTCTGTGTGGCACCACATTGCGCCCCTCGCCCTTATACATCAGTCCCTAAGTCCCATACGGAAAGTATTTACACTAGCTCTCAGCATTCTTCAGATCGTAACACAGTAATGTTTGCACACTACTGATTCATTGCAGAATAGCTGGCACTGGAATGATACCTCATTTCAGCCTATCACTAGTTTTCTGCTGAACATATGCCTCCCCTATAGATTACCACCAAAGTTTGTACTTTCATTTAGGGGGGATTTTGCTGGCAACCGCAGTTTATTTTTTTCGGATGTTCCAGGAAGATGCTGCTGCCCATCTCCTGGTTTTTATTTTACCACTGTCGACTTTTACGACACCCACGGCATGAGATGGGGTGGTAGATTCTCTTAAGCCACCACCACACCTACCTAGACGCCTTCCTGTATAAGAGTCTTATCGCTAGTCATGTTTTTATCCTTTCCATTTAAGAGAGTCTTTGTAAAAGTAACAGTTTATAAATGTTGTACTGCTGAGCACTGGCCTCCTTTCATTTCTGAGAGGGTTTTGGAGGGAAGAGTCCGCCACGCTGCTCCAGTGCGGGCGGTGGATTTCACATGTTCGCGGTATATTTCAGACATGCTGGTTTCCTCACGATGTTTTCCTTCACCGTTGACCACGTGGTAATTCAACAATTGAAATTGCATTTAACAGTTTTAGTGGTGCCGGCACCGGGAATCGAACCATGGTCACTCGCGTACTATGAAATGTTGCAATTAGTGCTTTGCAAATTTGTAAAAGTCAGGTGATAGGTGTGATGGCGATGGGCTCACCACTTATCACACCAAGTGCATTATATTGTGGTTGTGCAGTGGATTGTGGCAGTCATCTGTTTTTGCAGTGAGTGCCCAGTCTCTGACTACCCCATGTGGGATACAGTCGTGATCTTATGTATGTATGTATTTTTGAAACATTGAAAATAAATAAGTTAGTATGTTATCGTAGTACCTTGAGGAACTCTTATTTTGTTAACGATCAACGGCGTGAAGATCTGTATCTCACATGTTTAATATTAATGTCTTCTTCTTCATTAATAGTCCACTGCTGGACATAGGCCTCTCTCGGGATAGGATTTGGCCGTAATCATAACGCTTGTCAGCAAGATTGGTGCTCGGAAGTAAGAGACGCTTCGCACCTTAGACGCTGTCAGACAACGATTTGTGTAATTTCGTGTCTGGTATTTTTGAGACGGTTATTATATATGGCTGTCGGCAGCAATTCGATTTTCCAGGAATTTCTCTCAGTCCACTCCTAAGCACATTTTCTATAGGATAAAGTGACGAGGCGAACAAAACGTTCGTCTGACGGTAAGTGCATCGGCAGCGTTAACAATGTTCTCGACTAGAGCACTGTGTCACCACACTGCTCACGTCCCTCTGAAACATCAGCTCTTAAGTTTCACATGCGCAATAATAACATTAGCTGTCAGTGTCCTCGAGACAGAAACACAGTAATTTTGGCACACTGCTACTACTCGGCGGGATAACTGGCACTGCGATGGAACTTACGGATAAATTAATTAATTATTAATTTTATTAAGTCGTAGTTAAGTAAACTAATGAAACAGACACAAAACAAAAACTACTCAGAAACATTGTAGTCAGAGCTATTGATATTTGTATGATTTACAGACATGGGCGGACGACTCATATCCTGCTTAGCTTTCGCAGTTCTATTTATTGATATCAGTTCGTCAACTGGTGAGTAATGTCCTCTTTTTTATTAAACACTGGTAAAAAATTTGATTAATCAAAATTATGAAATAAAATGTATAAGTATTTCATTTCATTTTATTTAAATTTATTAAATAAAATGTGTTGAATTGTAAATTAACTGCCGAGTTTTCTTCTGACGTATTACTATACTTAGTATTAGCATACATTTTTTATTTAAATATTAAGTGTACCTCAATTTGATGTAATACTGCTAACGGCCTCTACTGGTGAATAGCTTCACTAATTTGCTCATTTTTTAGACACCAACCTTACAACTTCCGCGCCATCTAACGAAATTGTAAAAGAAACTGGAATCTGCAGAAAATGTATCTGCAAAGAAAACAAAGTGGACTGCTTCGATCAAAGCCTTACAGAGTTTTTCTCTTTAGACGAGTGGAACGGTGAGTAATATTATGGATCTGAATATACGAAAACACTAAAAATACTGTTTTTTATTATTGGGTACATTTTCGTCGGAAATTGTGTAACATTCAAAAGAAAATAACTAAAATATGACACAAATGTTCATATGATGGTCATAGGAGACAAAGATTAACATTACAGAATTAAAATGTTATGAATAAAAGTATTTTATTTCATACCTACACAATGTTTCCAGGATAAACAGCCGAAGATAAACAGAGCCATCTAGTAGAGGATATACAAACCATTACTATCCTGGAGCACACTTTAGCATGTTTCCCCGCTTATACGAAAAGGCGCTACGGGTGCATTCAATGTCGCTGTCGTCACTAACATGACATAATCCTTGACTTATAACATATATGTACATATATGTATACATCATGATTGACGAAATTTGGCACAGAGATCCTGGAACCGTCCTGGAGACTGACATAGGATACTTTTAATTCTGGAATGTGTAACCTAGAAACATTTCTGTCAATCTACCACCCACATACGAGATGGGGTGGTAGATTCTCTCAAGCGGCCACCACATTTTGGTTACCAGTATCGAATATAATCTTTATTGTTTTCAGATCTGAAATACTTAAAGCCTTCAACAGTGGACCTGAGCGACAACCTTATAGTTAACGTGTCAATGATAGGGGACTTACCCATACAAGTGCTCAATCTGTCCCGATGCTCTATCGAGTTCATAGAGAACGCCAGCTTTAGAGACCTGCAGGAGATGACCGTTTTAGATCTCAGTCATAATAAGCTTACTTCTGATAGATTGAGTCCGCATGCCTTTGAGGTAATTAAATTACAAAGATATATGTTTATTATTATTTTTTATTACACTGTACAAGAGTAGAATAAGGACAAGGAGACTTTGTCCTTACTCTTATTTTATTGTTAAGTTGACTTTTTTAACATGCTTTATTTAATCTGTCCACGCTGTGGTAGAATATATGACACCTATAACATACATAAGATCACGACTGTATCCCATAAGGGGTAGTCAGAGACTGGGCACTCACTGCAAAAACAGATGACTGCCACAATCCACGTTTCACCAAAACAATATAATGCACTTGGTGTGATAGATAGTGAGCCCATCGCCACCATGCGATTTTGGGTGCACAGTGCAGTTTAATTCCTTACTCGCCTTTTACGAGATCCATTGGATGAGATGGAGTGGTAGTATTCTTTTAACGAGCCGCCACCACACGGCTCCACCTACAACACCTGTATTTAACCTAAAATTACTTTATACTGTTATTCTACTGACTCAGCTTTGACGTTTGTTAATTTTTCACGATTTCTTTTTCTATTAATATCTTATGGCCTTTAATGTATACATTTTTCTTAGGTATACAAGTATAGCTATTCATATTATTATTTTTTTTTGGAGAAAGTGATGAGAGGGGACGTTCACCTGAAGTTAAGTGCAACGTCTGCCCATAACAAATGCTGTCTCATCCAGAATATTTCTGTTTGGCACCACACTGCGCCCGTCCCCCCCGACGTCAGTTCTTAAGTCTCATATATCATAGTGATTACGGTAGCTCTCAGTGCCCTTCAAAACGAAACATAGTAATGTTTGCACACTACAGCTTCACGGCAGAATAACTGGCCCTGCGGTGGTATCTACCTAGACGGATTCCTGCATAGGAATGGAGAATCCTACCACCAATAAAAAAAAGTATAAATACATAGAACTATTTTAGAGCATACATCATATTTCAAGCTTTTATTTGACTTATTTCTCCGTATGTCTTCCCGGTCCAAATCGTGTATGTCAATTTGAAATTTTGTAACTGTATTTTTAATGAACCAGTTCCACTCGACCGATTGTGCTGAAATTTAGAATAACAGTGTAGTTTCGGTGACATAGAGAGAGGAATAGATTACCATGGAGGTGGTCTGACGGGGCTGGAAGTTGGCCATAGGAACTCCTCAACCAAGCAATGTAACTCCGTCATGTTTCGTCTTGTTGGATTTGTTTTGACAATTGCAATACCCCTGCCAATATTTAAAGTACTCCACTGTCCACTGCTGGAAACAAATATTCAAAATACCTTCCAAATAAAAGCCTCTAACAAAAAAATAATTTACATGTTAGTGTACATTTTATCCATTTTACTAATATCTAAACAGCCCACTTCAGGATATAGGCGACTCCTAAGGTTGTTGTAATTGCTCCCGGGCTTACGAAGCATCCTAGCCAACCTCCAATCTTTTAGCAATAGCGCTACAACGCACACAGGGAGGTTAGAACGAGGAAGTGTCTCTGTGTTTGCGCGTAAACTTGTGGCACTATAATATCTCCTGTGCAGCTTAAAATCGGTCAGACAGTCATCAATCAACCCGCTCTAATTTAACATTATTTACAGGGTCGCTTCTCTCCTGAAGAATACGAGCCTCTAGCCGCCATGAGGAAACTTAACTTGGCTTACAACGACCTTCATTCCCTCAACCAGGATCTGTTCGAGCATTTACCCGAGCTCACAGAGCTAGATCTCAGTGGAAACCCTCTTACCACTATAGACCACGTTACCCTCATAGCCATATCCAGTTTACCGATGTTAAAGGTGAGATAACTCAAGTTTTTTTGTTTTTAAAAAAACTATGTCCCACACTATGATTTCTCCTGTATCTTGGGTGCGTTTTACAAATACGAATTTCACATGCACAACACAGTGGATGAGTGAACTAGTTCACTGACTGAAATGTATTAGTAGGGAGCGATCTCTAAAGTGACCAGGCACAATACGAGTTCGCAGTGCCCCGCGCTAGACTTTACCTACTGTCCGAAGTTGCGCACTAAATCTAGTTGCCGAAAATATTATATCCTCTTGTTCATGAAATCAAAAAAAGAAATAATGATTATACTTTATAACTATAATAATTAAGTAGGCTACACTATTGAATTAGATTATCCTGTACTATAATATCTGTATTGTGAAATGGCGATCGCGTGGCCTAGTGGTCAGAGTACCTGACTTCTAAGCCGCCAGGAGAACATTATCACATTGTGAAATAAAAAATCAGGTGCCTCTTCTAAGAAGCAGGGATTTGCTCTTATCTCTACGCTTGCCAGGATTTGTGACCACAGTATCAGAACTTTACACAGTGCTGCACGCCACTAGTCCATGTATTTTACGCGTTAAGACCCAGACAAATAAAGGCTGAATGTTACTTTGCTGTAAATTTGTAGAAAGCCTTGATTTTTCCATGCATTTCCCATAATGGACTCTTACAACAACCACACGACGAGACTAGGTGGTAGATTTTCTTACACCTTGCTATTTATATCACAAATTATCAACCAACAAAGGAAACAAAATTAATTTGCTCTAATCCGCATGCAAAATTAAAAATGGCGTCCTCCCACATTAACAAACAAACGAATTGTGGAAAAACTAAGTTTTTTTGCTATAAAGAATTTCCGCATAGTATCTATTAATCAAGATTCTATTAATTATCAACTGTCTCGAGGAGCTATATTCGTGGCCCTCTCGAGGCCATATTTTGTGCAATATACGAGTATATGTATTCCCGTGTCTCTGATTCTTTATACATGCCTTCCTTCGATTGTATTGACGAAACAGATTTATGAGGCGAGTATGAATGGGTAATGCCAGTATCACGATTAGATCAGTTACGCTTTAAGGAAAAGCCATGTTAAAAGTACCCACAATCGACGTGCGTGTATCAAAGCGCACATGAGATTATAAGAAGCGAAAGTTATGTGTCAGTCTGTCATCTGCGTATCTCAATGGAAATGTGAAATGTTACATGAATGAAATGAAGAAAATAAGTCAAGAGGATTATCAACCCCTTTTTGACTTGGTCCAGTACCCTTTTACTGAAATTAAAAAACAAATCTTTTTAAAAGTATTATTTATTACTCACCAGGTGCTCCGCATGCGGTCCTGTCAACTAACAGAGATACCAGACAAGTTCCTTCACACGCCACGTTACCTGGAGCGTCTGGACATCAGCGACAACAAGCTCACCGCCGTCCCCCAAGAGCTGGAGGAAACTAAGAACCTGATATACCTGAATCTTAACCAGAATCCCGTCGTTGAACTAGATATGTCTTCTGAGGATTACCCGTAAGTAGATTGCAGCTTCGTACCAGTGTCGGGCGATCCTCTACTGTAATCTAGTGAATAATCATCCAGAGTAATCTGCTGACGCTATTAGTAGTTCCCGGTTATTCGATGGATACTGGAGGTTAGTGGTTCAGCAGTGTGGTTGCAATAAGTTGTAATAATAATGATGATGAAAACAATTGGCCGTGGTTTTAATAGATCTTGGGATTCCTGAAAATAATCCCGTGCAACCGCAGACGACTAAATTATTAAGAAAAATGCATTTAACATTCATTATACTCGTATTTCATCAGATATGATTTATTGATAATTATAGTTTTTCTTCATCATCATCATCATTTCAGCCTATCACCAGTCCACTGCTGAACATAGTCTCCCTCATAGATTGTCACAAAAGCACTCATTTTGGGGGGATTTTGCCATAGTTGCCACGCTTGGGGTTCGCAACCGCAGTTTATTTATTCAGATGTTCCAGGAAGATGCTGCTGCCAACTCCTGGTATTTAATTTCCTTTTGTCGACTTTTACGCTACCACACGGCTACTATATTCGATGTCTTATTACCACTCATATTTATCATATATTATCATATTTTTTTATCATTCTGTTCACTTGGTTGTATTTGTTAGACATACACACGTACATGCATTCTCTCTTTACTTTCTTTCTGTTTTCTTTGGTCTTTCCACAGCATTCTTTGCTGAGTGGAGACCATTTCGACTTCACAATACAGCGTCTCTTTTGTTTCCAGTGTTTTACAGATCCTGTATCTTTCTTTTTTTTTATTGTACTGTATATATTTTTTATTTTCATTCTCTGTGTAGATTTTGTATTGTGTAAGTCGAATAAAGTCTATCCATATTACGATGTCCATTTATATTACGATGTTTTGAGCCCTAGCAATATTCCATTTTTATTTACGTTGTTGAAAAAAAGTATATTTCCAGAGGTTTCCCTCGTCTCCGCAAGCTTCAAGAGTTGCATATGTGCAACATGAAGTCGTTGCGCAGTATTGGGGCTGGCGCACTCGCCGGGCTGGAGAATTTAGAGCGTCTGCACATGAGCTTCAACCCTAAGCTCTCGTACATTGACCCTAAGGCAATGGCTAGGCCTGATGAAATTGGAGAGACGTACGACTGGCCTGCATTGAAAGAGGTAGAGTGTGATTAACTTTAAATGTGTCTAGAATAGTAATCTGTACATTGTATTTAGAGACGCTTTTTAGGCAGAACTTAGCTAAACCTGTGCCATTATTAAAAAAAAATTATAACAGCGCAACATTCACTCGAAAAATATCGATCTGCGAATAAAAATCGGAAATAAAACACGTGGTCTTCATATTTAAATATAATAAGTTAATATTTCACTAATTGTAAAACGTTTTTACTTAAATTTCATCCGACACATATTCATTAAAGTAATAACTAAAATGTCCTACTGCCGCTGCTACAGTGCTGACATTTTTTAATTGAAGTATCCGATGAAGAGTATCCGATGAAGCTGTAAAAGCCGAGAAGGCTAACAGCAATTACATCACCGAAAATATATATTTCTAGTTGTTAGTATTTCGAAGTCGCGTCCGCTACGACGCTTCAACGCCGGGTCAGCTGTCGTCGTTACTCATGATGGTGAATCTTTCCTCAAGATGTGTTCTCTGGTGGTAGGATTTCTATGCAGGAATCCGTCTAGGTAGGTACCACCCCGGGGCCAGTTATTCTGCCGTGAAGCAGTAGTATGCAAACATTACTGTGTTTCGGTTTCAAGAGCACTGAGAGCTATCGTAATCACTGGGCATATGAGACTTAAGAACTGATGTCTCAGGGTGACGGGCGCAGTGTGGTGTCACACAGTAATTTTCTGGATGACACAGCATTTGTTATGGGCAGACGTTACACTTACCATCAGGTGAACGTTTTACTCATTCCGTCACTTTTTATGAAATAAAACAAAATCACCGCCGAACAGGTGGTTATTATGGGAAATCACAAATAACAATTTCAGTGGCACCGGAACTGTTCAAGTACTATGAAATTTTAGGTGAACGGACAGCCTCTGCGCCACTACATCTCTAAGACGGCTCATTTCAGTAAAAGTAATGTTTACGAACTTTGCAGGTGGTACGACAGCATCATCATTTATGCCCACAACTAGTCCACTGCTGAACAAAGGCCTCCCCAAAAGATTGCCACATAAGTTTATCGGTCTCATTTTGGAAGGAATTCTGCCATAATTGCCACGCATGGTAGGCGGGTTGGCAACCGCAGTTTATTTATTCTGATGTTCCATGAAGATGCTGCTGCCCATATACTCTCTAGGGGATTTTGCCATTATTGTCACGCTTGGCAGGCGGGTTCGCAACCGCAGTTTATTTATTCAGATGTTCCAGGAAGACGACACTAAGTGTTTTATTTCGTAGGTGTGTGCGACATAGAATACTAATCTGCGTAACTGAGCGGTCAGCTTTTGACTACCGCGTGGTCGTGGTCTAAGTACCTGACTTCTACGTCGAGTGTCCTGGGTTCGATTCCCAGACGGAGCTAACGTTTGTGCACAAACATTTACTCGTATGTATTGTAAAATGCACCCACTAAACAGGAGAAGTCCTAATGTGGGGCATCAGGATTTAATAAAAGACAAGCTTTCCTACGACGGGAATAGAACCCATGACTAATTTGCGAATATTACTCAGTCAGTTTCTGTGTATCGTATAGGCCTTACACTGAATACTGGAAACAAGTCAAAGCAAATAAAATACTCAATTTACTTTAAACTCTACAATATTGTAGAGTCTAAGTACATTATGTACTGCGCAGACTGACAACTTCTAATTTATTAAGTAGGAAATGTCGCCATGGAGCACTTCCACATTCGGCCAGAAGAATAACAACATATACACCTACTCATTTGTCTTAATCTTCCCATGGTGCTGCTTATGCAGTATAGATACAGAATATCTCGAAAAATTTTGAATGGAAAGGAAGAAAGGAAAAAAGAAGGAAGGAATTTGTTCCTTCCTTCCTGAATGGGGGAATTGGAAGAAAGAATCTTTATTTGGTGCCTCAAACATACGCAGGATTATTACACATAAGCAATAAAAATACTTTTAAATTAAATAAAAAATATCACAAAATGAGGTTATATAAAGAAAATACACCTTAACATTATGGCGCAAAAAAATGGTCTGCGCGACACTGATTTCAGCACAGTCCAGTCATCACAGCACAAAAATTCGATCGATATTCTTCCGTTAAGAGTGTACCAAATGCGATTAGTGACTATGGTTTATTTTTCAGCTCTATTTGCAATCAAATAACCTATCGGAACTCGATACCCGATTCCTGCCACGATGGGATCTCCTGGAAACAATTGACATATTCCAACAACCCGTTCCTCTGCGACTGCTCTACGCAGTGGATGGTGGATATACTGGTGCCGGTCATAGAAGCCAGGAAAACCAACTCCACGGCAAACATGGTGTACGTATTTCCATATACACCAGCCTCTTTTTACTTGTTCGTCATATTACTGTATACTCGTAATTAGGTTGTCTGGAATAAATCGCTTTCAGTTAGAGACCGCCTTTTGCACCTTAACTTAAATATAGTATTTCGTCTCTATTTCTGTATAGGTGTACAATAAAGAGTATATTGATTGACTGATATGTCACCGTGAGGTCGCGTCTTAAGCAAATCTACCACCCCATCATTCCGTGGGTGACGTAAAAGTCGACAGAGGGAAAATTAAAACCAGGAGATGGGCAGCAGCATTTTCCTGGAGCATCTAAATAAATCAACTGCGGTTACCAACCTGCCTGCCAAGCGTGGCAACTATGGCAAAATTCCCCTAAAATGAGAGCTACAAACTTTTGTGGCAATCTATGTTAAGCGTTCTGGTAGTACACTGAAATTATGATTATGATGATAAATGGTAATAAACGAATCGCTATATTTACTGGTGCTAGGTTGTCTGGGTAGGTAGCCTGCCTATGCAGGAACCCGTCTAGGTAGGTAGCACCCCAGGGCCAGTTATTCTGCCGTGAAGCAGTTATGTTAAAACATTACTGTGTTTCGGTTTGAAGGGCACTGTGAGCTAGTGTAATCACTGGGCATAGGAGACTTAAGAACTGATGTCTAAGGGCGATGGGTGTTAGAAATGTTCTGGGTGACACAGGTATTTGCTATGGGCAGACGTTACACTTACCATCAGGTAAACGTATTGCTCGATTCATCACTTTATCAAATAAAAAAAAGTAGCAGTGTAAAACATTACTTGGGTTTACATACCATGCCAGATATATCCATCAGAACTGGGCTGCAAAACAGTTAGTCCTGGGTTATAAGAACACAGTTAAGACAGACTGTTGTCCCGGCAGAATAAATAGCTTGTGTAATTCCTGGGCATAAGAGAACACTTAAGAACTGTTGTCCCAGGCAGACGGCGCAGTGTAGAGCCACATAAACCCGTACGGCAAACGATGTTCGGCGACGACTTGTCCAAATGTGTGGGAAAGCGATGGTGGCACAAGGCAGCCTATAATCTCACCAGTGTTGAGATCAATGTCCAGAACTTTGTATGAAATAAATGATCGAGTGGCATAGTGGTCCGAGTACCTGAATACTACAGGGTCTTCAGTTCGAATTCCAGCCGGATCCAAGTATTGATGCAAAAACACAAGGGGAAACATCCTAGTGATTTCTTAAATTGATTTCTTATTATTAAATGCGTAATCCTAGTGTTCCTCGTATCGGTTTTTTTGATAATAAAATTTTTATTTACAAATTTGAAGAGGGATTACAGAGGATTGGAGGTTGCTTTTATCTCTTTCTCTCCATACCGCATTGCTTAAAATATTATAATGTGCCATGGTTCACATTACTCATCGGTTTGTCGTTTTACCTTAAAATATGGACAGATATCGTCAACAGGAAAGTCGCCGTCATCCACTAATGAAGTTATTATTTGACTATTTTGAGCGGGTCTTGGAACTGGGAAGAGTCCGCCACACTATTAAGGTGCGGGTTGGCGGAGTTCTGCATATCCTCGAATTATTTTTATGCCTCAGACATCTTCGCGATGTTTTCCTTCACCGCTGAGCGCGTGGAAAATCAGAACTTAAATTGCAGATCAATTTTAGTTGAGCCGGTACCGGGGATCGAACTTAGTTCTAACATTAGCGCATTATGAAATTTCCACCGAGTCCCCGGCCTCCGGCTGTAACTGTAATGTCACTAAATAAATAAATATTAAAACCCGTTGCTGTATTACATTTTATTGCAAACAATTTTTTTCAGATGTAGCGAACCGATTGAGATGAAGGGTTACACGATGAAGCACTTGAACGACATACATCGCACTATGCGCTGCGTTGACAAATACGGTCACAGACCTGAGAAAGATGGCGCCATGCTACTTGGCACTCTTATCGGTAAGTTCTAAAACTAATTTCTATGTATAAAGAAAAACAGCCGATAGGTGTCCTTCAGAGTAGAATACCACCTACCTCTTTCCTACCGAGGTGTCCTAAGAGGCGACTAAGGTATTGTACGGACAGCCTTTTTTTGTGTACATTAACATCATAATATGCAATGTTGTCATGATACTGCTCGTGGGAACGTAACGGAGAGTCAGAATTTTTTTCCTCGTACCAAAATGGCGGCGACGTGGTTCGCCACCCGTCGCTAAAACTGGGCTACATGCGTACCCTCTGCCTACCTCTTGTATGTATGTAATAACAAATTATTTATAAGAAAAATGCAGTGCTAATAACATTACTGCTTACTCTACTGGTGGTGGAATTTCTAAGCAGAAGGATGGATTCGTAGGTTGCCTAGGTAGGTAACTACGCATTGATCCTCCCTGCAAGGAGGCCGCATACCCCGGAATCCCCCAGGCGACCGCTTTCTCGTTAAAAAATAGATAGCAATAGGAATAAATAGAAAGGTAAGAGATGGGAGATCAACTGGCAACTCATAATGGAAAACCCGGAAATGTGCCGCCAAATCGCGACTCTCCTCATATTGACCTCAACGTGTGAGGCACTATCTAGGCCCCCCTCTAGGACCACGTCCTCGGTCATTGAATTAGAGTTCGAATCTCCCCAGTTGTTTGAGGAGCCCCCCGACGTCGGCTTCTCCCTAGTGGAGAAGTAAAAAAAGAAGCGCAAGCTCTCTTCCCCGTAGCCCGATGCATCCGCAAAGCTACCTAAGCATTGGATAGCACCCCGATCCCCCAACCGCAGGTCGCTTCCGGTGCCTCAGAGCAAGCCCCCGCTACCTCACAGCAAGCCCCTGCTGCCTATGAAACGCTGTAATACAGCAAGTCTCTGCTGCTACACAGCGCATAACCACTTTGCAGCAACCTGCTGCCTTCATCGCCAAACGTCCGCCGCCCATTTTTATTTTATTTCAAGTACAAATGGACGTACGTCTCGTTGGCCTTATCAAACAAATTTAATTTAACGCGACCCCACCGCTTATGCAATCAAGCTCCAGCTTTAGACGTCCCGGATTCATCGGGATCTTTTTTCCAGCCAGCTTTTTTCAAAATCGTATGGTGTCTATTATACCCACACCTTGGCCGAAGAAGGTAACTTCGGGTGGTTCTCAAGAACCTAACGAACTCGCGGTCCACCGCATGTACAGCGAACAGAGGCGCCCTACAACATGGTGCTCGCCGCACACGAATATTCCCCAGCAGGGAAACAGAATTTTAAACAGAGGGCCCGCTGCAGTCTTTCGGGGCTCTCAGTAGAAGCCACCCTTCCTCACAAAAAGTCGTCCCGCCGAGCCAATGCCACAAGGGCCAGTTATCGCACAGCCTTCTAGCAGGGGTATGCAAACATCACTGTGTTTCGGTTTGAAGGGCACTGAAGCCAGTGTTATCACAGGTCTCTCATTATCCTGTGACATTAGTTTCAGCGAAGAACCGTGTCTTATAGGAATTAAGGCAGTTTAGTGATACACAGAACTTTCCAATGCAATGTCCTAGGTGAGACCGCAGTTGTTATGATCAGGCGTCGCACTTACCAGAGAACGCGTTGCTCGTCTTGTTACTTAAACACATAAAATGAAATTTATCAATGAAAATCTTCAAAGCAAATCGAATAACATTTTGCTGAACTGAGGGCTTGTGTTCGTGAAAGCAATTATTGTGTTATCTGTAGCTTATTTATATACGACTTTTTAGTTGGCGCTATAGCTTAGCGATTGGCCTTCTGCGCCATGGTAGCGGATTCGATATCCGGACGGGACAATTATTTGTATGATACTATCTGTAATAGGCAGTGGTCGCCGTATTGTATCGGCTTAAGAGAATCTACCACTCATCTCATCCCGTGGGTGTCGTAAAAGTCGACAGAGGGAAAATTAAAACCAGTATATGGGCAGCAGCATCTTCATGGAACATCAGAATAAATAAACTGCGGTTGCCAACCCGCCTACCATGCGTGGCAATTATGGCAGAATTCCTTCCAAAATGAGACCGACAAACTCTTGTTGCAATCTATTGGGGATGCGTATATTCAGCAGTGGACTAGTGATAGGCTGAAATGATGATCTGTAATAGTTGGTCCTGGTCTGGGTGTTTGGGCATGTGGTGTTTATGTCTGTAAAACGCACCAACAGTACAGACGAAATCATAATGCTTCACCTAAGGATTTCTCGTGTATAGTGGACGGAACTTAAAAATGAAAAATAATTTTTCTGTACTATGTCTGCAATCTAGACGACATCAATTACTTTACATATTATTTGATATCATCATAATTTCAGCTCTTCCATCATCATTATCATTTCAGCCCACCACTAGTCCACTACTGAACATAGGCCTCCCCCATAGATTGCCACAAATGTTTGTAGCTCTGATTTTGGGGAGATTTTGACGGTTGGTAACCGCAGTTGATTTATTCCGATGTTCCATGAAAATGCTGCTGTCCAACTTATGGTTTATATTTACCCTCTGTCGACTTTTACGACACCCACGGGTTGAGAAGGGGTAGTAGTCCTACTGCTAAGCATCAGTTGTCCTCTCGTTTATGTGACGTTTTGGAGCTGGGAAGATTCCGCTGTGCTACTCCAATGCGAGTTGGCGGACTTCACATGACGCTGAAATATTTTGTTTTCTCACGATTTTTTCCTTCAACGCTGAGCACATGGTAAATCAGCACTTAAAATTGCAGAACAATTTTAGTGGTGCCGGCACCAGAGCTCGGCCCCTAAGCTACCACGAACGGCACAGTCCAATGCTAAGCTTAGACTATTCATAGTGTTGTTGTATACGATACAGTAGAAACGCTCATGTGGGGTATCTTTAAAAATAATGTTTGTTTCAGGAGTACTATTGGCAGTGCCAATAATGTTGACCCTGATGCTTCTATGGCGGCACGGCTACTTCGCGTGGCTCGGGCTCCGAGGACCTGTTGATGTTTCCCGCGCTTTCTACAAACGCGCGCCCGCTGACGAAAATTATAATATATAGCCGACGACAGAGCAAGTGAAGAAAATTATAATATATAGCCGACGACAGAGCAAGTGAAGACGTTGCTCAGTTTTTATTTTAAATTGTTTCTTTGTTCACAATGTAGAAATTGCGCGGGTGAAATAAGTTACATCATTATGTTGTTTGATTTTGATTACTTAAGGATATAACGAATAAATTCTTGCGTCGAAAGTGGTTTTATATTCTGATTTAAATGTTGTTGTAGACTGAAAGTAAATGCGATGTAAAAACAAAAGGTTTGGCAGTTGATTAGTTAAAAAGTAACTTTTTATAATGTGATGAAGATACAAGAAAATATAACGTTTGTTCATGGATATTTTCGAGTATGCCAATATAACAAAAATGTTTTATTAAAATAAATTATAGTGGCTGTTAATGTTACTGTTTAATGTAAGATTTTAAAATCTCGATCTTAAAATTCATTTACATATTTATTCTCCAAAAAACTGCTTGCTAATTGGCTTTTAGAAACTTATCAGCTAATCTAGAACTTTCTTAAGATTAATTCAAGTTTTGTTGATAATTTTGATGACTATTTAAATTTTTATTGGGCGTTTCAATATGTGTTATTTTGTAAAGTTTTAAATAAAGTTTGAGATAAATTTGTTGAAATTTTATTATTTTACCTTGTACCTTCAAAACTCATAACTGTATTAAATGCGACATGACACCACAATAGAGTGTTCTATAGAGTGTTTCTACTAAAATTCCACTGCTATGTACAAGGTTATCCTCGAGCGCTGGCGACTTTCAGAATATAAGCATTTATTTAAAACGACACACTGGTCTTCTGTATTATGAGTGCATTTACAGACGAGATTGCACATACAAAAACAACACCCGGAATAACTATCTGCAGATCATACAAATATTTGTCATAATCGAACCTGCGACCCGTAGCGCTGAGGCCAATTGCTTAGCCTTTGCGCCACCCAAGACAACGAGGTATCTGAAAAAAAAATTAACATATTTAAACATAAATTCGCTTCGAGGGTTGCATTTGGCAATCGGTTAGGAAATCAGGGTTGGTAGATTGCTGCTACTCTGCAGTGTGGTGGCGGCGTTACAGAATCTGTCATACAATTGGGTGTCGTAAATTCGATTGGTCGCCATTGCCAGAAGTAATGTTTGGCATCCGATTGATGTCGGAATAACTATCTCTATTATGCCAGTACTAAATTTGGCTTCACTTCCTTAGTAGGAAGGCAGCAGCATCTTAGGCAGGTACGGCATATCCTCCGAACTTAGGAGAGGCCTATGTCCAACTTTTGAAGAAGAAAAAGATTGCTACTCTTTGTCTTACGTGAGGAGCGAGGAGGGATCAAAAATTAGTGAGAACGACATACTCCTTGGTAAGAAAAAAATAAATACTGGCAGGCATAGCTCAGATACATATTTGTAATATTAATAAAGAAAAAAATCTTCAATTCTCTTTTGTTTTTTTTCTGAATGTAGTCATTTGTTTGCTTCGTTTCGGAACGTGTTCTCGAAAATGGAGAAAAACGAAGTGCGAGCCGTTATTAAATACCTCTGTTTAAAAAAGTTAACGATGCAAGAAAATGATGAAACGATGCATTGCTATTTGGAGACAACTTTAGGAGAGTCTGCTCCGCCGTATTCCACTGTCGCAAGGTAGGCTTCTCAATTTCGAGTAGGGAGAACGAGCACGGACGACGAACATCGTTGCGGCCGCCCATCGTCGTCAGTCACCCAAGAAAATGTTGCGAAAGTCGAGAAAATTGTATTGAGCGATCGAAGAGTTACTATCCGACACTTAATTCAGGAAACGGGCATTTCATATGGAAGTATTCAATGCATATTGAAACAATCTTTGAATAAGAGAAAAGTCTACTCAAGATGGGTGCCGAGAATGTTAACCGACAGTCAGGACAAAATCGACTTGACATTTCGAAGATATTGTTGGACAAGTTTCAAGGAGATTCTGAAAACTTTTTGTCTCGTTTTGTAACAATGGACGAAACATGGGTCCATCATTTCGATCCCGAGACAAAACAGCTATCTTTACAATGAAAACGGCCATCATCACCGACCCCGAAGAAGTTTCGTGCCGTGGCATCGGCTGGAAAGGTTATGGCCTCAATATTTTGAGACTTAAAAGAGATATTGTTGATTGATTACCTTGAGCGTGGAACCACTAATACAGGCCAATATTATGCAGCTTTAAGTCCCAAATTGAGGAATGCCATCAAAGAGAAAAGGAGAGGAAAACTTCGAAGAGGCGTGCTGTTTCATCACGACAACGCACCCGCGCACAGGTCGGCAGTGGCGATGGCTGCCATTCAGCAAGCTGGCATCGAATTGGTTATATTATTCACCAGATCTGGCGCCTAGCGATTTTTATCTGTTCCCCAAGTTGAAAGATTACTTAAGGGGAAATGCCCCACTGCTGAGCACAGGTCTCCTCTCATTACTGAGAGGGTTTTGGAGCCGGGTAATATCCGCCAAGCTGCTCCAATGCGGGTTGTCGGACTTCACATATCTTACGAAATATTTGAATTCATCAAACATGCAGATTTCTTCACGATGTTTTCCTTAGTCCACCGCTGAGCACGTGGTAAACGTGGTCGCACCGAAGATCGAACTCAGGTCACTCGCGTACTATCACAATTAAGGCGAGCGCCCGGCCCCTGAGCTACCACGGCTTACTGTTACTTTAAAAATAATTATTTCAGTCCTAATACAATTAATAATTATAAAATAAATGGCTAGTTGCAAAGAAATTTCCATCTGTGACAACTTCCTAATACTGTTCGAAAGCTGTTAACTGCGCCGCAAGTGAACGGGCAGGAGACATTAATGTGCCGCAAGTGAACGCGCAAACACAGGCGGTCAAACGTCCTAACCTGCCCTGCTCGAAGTAACGCTCATCCAATAAGGTCAGAGGTGACCTAAGGTATGTAGAGACGCGGCGACAGCCACAACACAACCAGATCCAAAACAAACAATTTGTGTTTTTGCCGTAGATGTTGGTTCCGGCTGGGAATCAAACCCAGAACACGGTAGTATTCAAGTACGATTGACCACCAGGTCGCTGTTATCAATCTAGATTGACCACTTGCTCGGCGGAGGATTAAAACATTGGGAGAAAAAATGCAAGTCAGTGAAATAAATAATATTTCAATCATCTCAAGTCTGCCTAACCTTACTATAGCTGCGTTGTTTTTTTTTCCGAGATGTAAAATCGCCTTTATAATGAGAGGAGACCTGTAGTACGGCAGCCAACGTGGCACTGTTTACAATTTAAATAATTACGCTATGAAACGTGGTCAGATCTTTTCCGCTTATTCTGTCCCTCTACAGTTTACCGCTCACGACTGTAACATTTACCACACAAATTATTCTGTACAATATGTGACAACATTTTACATTAAAATCTTTCCTGCGTTCGTGGTAATGTGTAGTGTGTGACAATGTATCATAAAACTATAATTTTCCTGTTTCAATTATTTATCGTTTTATGTAAGTATTGTGTTGCTTGTGATTAGTGTAAAATAAATCTCGGTGATTATGGAAACTCTTAGAAGAGGCATGTCTCCAGCTGTGGGTTCTTAACAGACTGATATTTATCAGAAGTGCTTGAGAAATGCGTGTCGTTTGTGCAAGTTTTTCTGTTCGTTTATTATCAATGTTGCAGTGTATATTCGTCTGCCGTCAAGCAGTGGTGTGCAAACTTTACTTTCGGTTTGAAGGTCACTGGCAACAAGGCCTATACCTTATATAGGAAAAGGCACGACTGTATGCATGTATGTATAATTACTGGGACTTAAGAACGTCGTCATAGGGTGACGAGCGTAGTATGGTATCATACAGAAACGTTCTGGGTGATACAGCATTTGTTATGAGCAGACGTTGAACCATCAGGTGAACGATTCATATGTCTCGTTAGATTCTTCCATTAAAAATGTAATTCACCCCTGACTCCCTCTTTATCGCGATATCTCCGAAACTGCATAACCTATTGACTTGAAATTTTGGTGCGTATGTTCCATTCCCGACACAGGCACTAAAAACGGATATTACGAACTCCTGAATGGGGAAAGGGGTTGGTAATGTTTTGCTCTATACATACATTAACAAAACTATAAATTCCGTATAAGCCGGGGCAGGACAGCTAGTGAAGCTATAAAATGTTTTTGATAAATAGGTCTGAAAAGTTCCTTTATCAGCTTCCATTGTCCAGTTATACGATAGGGTAACCACCGACCTCTTCACCATTTAAGGTCAGGTAGGCGAGATTATTGTTTCTATCTGTCTAACAGGAACATAAAACAAGTGACAGCTTTATGTACATACCTGGCTGAACAGTATTTGAATTACTTGTAATTGAAATACGTATTTGAAATACAAATACATATTAAGTATTTGTTTGAAGTACATTTACATTGAGCGACAATTGTACATCTTAGATGAACAATGTACAATGTACAATCTACATTGTATCAACTATATTGTACAATTTTCCGTAGAAAATATTGTCAATTGTTATATATGAAAATTTATTGCAATGAAAGGTTCTGAATGTAATTTGTATTTTGTGTTTAAAATATAAATGGTACAAATACTTTATTTGTATTTTAAATTTCAAATACAGGTAAATATGTAACAATAAATAATTTTTAAAGGAGAAAAGGACGAGACAGGCAAAACGTGCACTTGATGGTATGTGCAACGTCTGCCCATAACAAATACTGTGTCACCCAGAAAATTACTGTGTGGCACAGTGGTAGCCCACTGCGGTTAAGTCTCATATCCCCAGTGAGTACACTAGCTGTCAGTGCCCTTCCGACCGAAACACAATACTGTTTGCACTGCTTAACGGCACAATAACTAGCCCGGCGGTGGTACCTAACTAGACGGACTCCTTCATTGGAATCCTACCACCAGTTACATATAAAAATAATACAATACCATGTCACCAACACCAGGTGGCCTGTTCACAATAAAAAAATGTAAAATAAAGCTGCCTCCCCATTTCGTTCAGTGAGTGTCGTAAAAGCCGACTAAGAGACATGCCACGAAAGTCTCCTAGGGCTTGATGGCGCAATTACCATCGCAATTATCCCGAGCCAAATGTATTCAGACTGGGGACGGTACGGCAGCGACAAAGGTGCGAAGTGTATGCTACTGCAATTCTCCAATCCGTCTGCCAAGCGTGCCAATTATGGCGAATCTGCCCAACTTGGGAAAGACCTAAGTCCAGTAGTGGACCTTTTTAGAAGAAGACTTTAGAAGAATTTGTTTATCTACATCGAATGCCAAACATTCATAAAAAGACTGGCAGAAGCAAGCTTTCACTTACAGAAATAATTCAATTTTCAGATGCGGAAACGCGGACTCGCAATCGTAAGCATTTTATATTTAAAAAAATCCCTCAGAACACCCGGAAAACAAGAAGAGTAGCGTGTTTTAAACTGAAAAAAGAGTTGTGGATCTAAACAACTACATAGTAGCTGTAGGGCATAAAAATTACAATCTATAAATGTCCCACTGCTTAGCACATGCTGTCTCTGTCTGAGAGGATTTCGGAGCGCGGATAAGCCGCATCCCTGTTCCAGCGCTGGTTGGCGGAATTCACATGTCTTCAAAATATTTTTAATCCTTAGTCATGCAGATTTCCTCACGATATTTTCCTTCACCGCTTAGTACTGTTAATATTAGAGGTGGTGGCACCGGGGATCGAACTCAGGTCACTCGCGTACTCTGACCCTGAGCTGCCACGGCTCTAAGGGCACAAGCTAGATTAAAATTTCGTAGTACGCGTATCCGGGGCTTGGTCTACAGTGCAATTTTTAATTTGTTTATGCAATTTTAAGTGCTAATTGGCCATTGACTCGATGATAAAGGAGAACATCGAAAAGAAACCTACAGAGTCTGACAAATAAATTTACTGGTGTTAGGATTCATCATTCATTCATCATCATCACTTTCAGTCTATCACTAGTCCACTGCTGAAGATAGGCCTCCCCCATAGACTGCCACAAAAGTTTATAGATCTGATTTTGGGGGCATTTTGAGCGCCTGACTCCCAATCTACCACGGCTCTCTTCAAGTGCATCGTCGTTGTCGTCGTTTCAGCCACTACTCCACTGCTAAACATAGGCCTCTTCCATAGATTGCCACAAAGGTTTGTAGCTCATGTTGTGGGGGGATTTTGCCATTGTTGCCACGCTTGGCAGGCGGGTTGGCAAGCGCAGTTTATTTATTCAGACGGACCAGCAAGATGCTGCTGCCCATCTCCTGGTTTTCATTTTCCCTCTGTCGACTTTTACGACAGACATTATGGCTGACTATTTAAATTAAAGGGAAATTAATTTTCACGTACATTATACTCGTTTTTGCTTTTTTATCTGCATTGTAATCTTTTTATTTATTAATTGATTTTGTTATGTTGCAGTGTTATTATTTTTATAGTCAATATAAACTATATTATGCATACATACATTGTCACGCCTTTTTCCCACATAAAGGGGTAGGCATAGGCCACTCACGTAGCCCACTTTTTGCACTCGCGGGAAACGAGACATGACGAGTGGCGAACCACGCCGCTGCCATTTTGGGAACGAGTCAAAAAATTCGTACTCCCTTATTGCGTTCCCACCAGCAGTATAGTGACAGCATTGCATAATGGTGTTATTCTGCACGAATTAAGGCTGTCCGTACAATATCTTAGTCGCTTCTTACCACACCTCGGTAGGAAAGAGGTAGTTTACTCTGCCGGACACCTGGAAGAGGCCTATGTTTAGCAGTGGAGTAGTGGCTGAAACGACGACAACGACGATGTACTTGAAGAGAGCCGTGGTAGATTGGGAGTCAGGCGCTCTTTAATTTCCTCTTTAATTGCTTTACAGTTTTAACTGCTGTTTGAACACATGCACAGCGGCGAAGAATAGAATATCGTAAGGAAACCTGAAGTGTGGAGTCTTCCAACCCGCACATGAGTCCACGTAGCGGGCTCTTCCCAGGTCGAAAAGCCCTCTCAAAAATGAGAGCAGACAATTCATAGGCAACTTATTATAACAGCATTTATGATTGTTCCATATTTTTGATACAGCATCTGTCACTTCTTCAGACATCATCACAATAAGCGTTACATCGGATATGAGAAGGTGAAAGCGGACTAGTGCCATATATAACCGCTAATGGCACTGTAACATTCATATATACATACAGTCCATACAAGGGCTAGGCCATTCATGTAGCCCATTTTTCGCCCTCGCGGGAAACGCAACGTGACGGGTGGCGAACCACGTTACCGTAACACTGTAACGGTAACATATACTGCGCCGTTGGGCATCTTTTGGTTCTAGTCGAATTCGAAGGGCATCACGTTAGTAAATTTATTCTCTTGTTCCAGAAGTGACTATTTTAGGTCCGGATGGAAAGAATTTAAAGAATTCTTCTTTCGAATACTCAGAGGAGGTGTCAGTAGGACTGCATTGTAAAGTCCAGTATATCCGTGGTGATTTTAACCTAATCTGGTTAGAAGGTATTTAAAATTTTATTTTTGTTTCAGTTATTGTAAATTAAGTATGCCGTGGTAGCACAGGGGGAGCGCGCTCGCGTTAAATTTCATAGTACGCGAGTGACCCGAGTTCGATCCCCGGTGCCGGCACCTCCAAAATTGTATTGCAATTTTAAGTGCTGATTTACCACGTGCTCAGCGGTGAAGGAAAACGTGAGGAAACCCGCATGCCTGCTAAATAGAAATATTCCGAGGACATGTGAAGTTCGCCAGCAGAGTGGCCGACTCTTCGAAGCTCCAAAGCTCTCTTAAAAAATAGCAGGAGGCCTGTGCTCAGCAGTGGGGCATTTATTGGCTGTTACTTTAATTTACTTTAATTAGTATGACAAAAAAATACAATGCGCACACTTTTTCTTGCGTATTGTGGATGGATGTATTACTGGCAATACTCTCAGACCCGGGACAACTAGATAGTTACCCCGATGTTAAATAGTGCATAACCGAGTTACTTAACAAAGAAGAATGCGGGAAAGTAAGTTACTTTGCTAAGATCCGCATGCAAAATATAAAAATGGTATATTTTACCCAATTTTTTGAAGAGCACCGCCCGCCCTCCCTCAGTAGCGTGCACAAGCAAACTAATACCGCCACCAGGAACCGCCACCAGGTACCCTCCACCAACCACTAGAGTTAATAGAATCAGGCGTTACTTTACGGAAATCCATTATAATGAAGGAACGTAAGTTACTTTGCTAAGATCCGCATGCAAAATATAAAAATGGTGTATATTACCCACTTTTTTGAAGACCACCGCCCGTCCTCCCTCAGTAGCGTGCACAAGCAAACTAACACCGCCACCAGGAACCGCCACCAAGCCCAAGAAGAATGATAAAGAAGATGCTGTCAGGATCATCTTTCACACTAATTAGAGGACCGGGTGTCCTAGTCGACCGCGTGGATAGGATAGAAATCTAACCGATTAGCTTCTGCGCCATTAGATGATGATGATGATCTGAAATACCAAATTTGCATTTCAATCGAATGAATGGTATAGCAACTCTACTGGTGGTGGAATTCCTATGCAGGAAACCGTAGGTATCACCGCAGGGCCTGTTATTCTGCCGTGAAGCAGTAGTGTGCGAACATTACAGTGTTTCGATCTGAACGGCACTGAGAGCTAGTGTAATTACTGGACATATGAGACTTAGGAACTGATGTCTCATGGTGACGGGCGCAGTGTGGTGTCAGACACAAATGTTTTGGGTGACATTGCATTTGTTATGGGCAGACGTAGCACTTACCATCAGGTGAACGACTTGAAGAGCACCGCCCGCCCTCTATCCATAGCGTGCAACAACAAATACCGCCACCGGATACCCTCCACCACTGCAACACTACCACTAGGCAATACACACCACTGAAGTGGCACCACGAGGCATTATCAATGATATACAATATTGATATGTGGCATTATACGTATTATGTGAGGTCGTAGCGAATGCGAATGCTATTAAGAGACAAGTGGTGCTGTTCAAAAGCTAGGTAATACACCATTTTAAATTTTGCATGCGGATTTTAGCAAATTAACTTACTTTATTTTATTATAAAATAACCGCTAATTTCTCTGCTGGGCTTCTCTCATTTTGAGGGTACTATATAAATGGAAACAGTTAACCTACATTTGTGTTAATCTATGGAAGAGGCCTATGTGTAGCAGTGGAGTAGTGGTTTACTCTTACTTTGTCCCTCTCTGTTTGTTACCTTTTCACGGCTGAACCGCTGAACCGATCTTGACGAAATTCGACGCAGATGGCTTGCATCCTGGAGACGGTCAAAGGACTTTTAATTTCGGAAAATCACGGCATTTAAAAAAAACCTAAATTTCACGCGGCCGTAGTCGCATACTTCAGCTAATGATCAGTAAAAATTTAAACAAACGATTTTATAGGTGCCACTGGGGATTGAGTACAGTTCACGCGTATTTTTTTTTAATGGAAGGAATTAACTAGATTATATAGGCTGGCACACGAAAAAGTTGCATTTTAAAATTGCTATAAAAAAAGACGGGTGGATATTTTTCAATTTTTTTTTATTGAATAGATTGACATTGACATTGCGGGATAATAGTGGCAGATCACTTCATTCATATGGCTACCCCGGCTGGCTTTGCAGTAGCCCATTCTGCCGACCCAATTTTTCATGACATTTTCGATGGTGTGGCCGTCAATGTCTGCAACTGGCGACTTCAATCTAGTGCTTTAGGTCGTCAATCGTCTCTGGGTGGCATAGCACTTATCCTTGACGGCTCCACACAAAAAATAGTCCGATGGGGAGAAATCGCAGCTGCGAGGCTGCCAGTTGACATCGCCGTTTCGGCTAATTATGCGATTTTAGAACTTACCACGCAAAAGTGCGACTGTAAGGTTGGCTGTGTGGCACGTGGCGCCGTCCTGCTGGAACCAAATGCCGCCGATGTCTGCCTCTTCCATTTGGGGTAAGAAAAAATTTCCAACATGCCGCGATAGCGCTCATCATTGACGGTTACGGCGGCTCCTGCGTCGTTTTCGAAGAAAAACGGACCAATGATGCCGCCGGAACCACATACCGCACCTAAACAGTCACTCTTTGTGGGTGCATTGGCTTTTCCATGATTACGTGTGGATTTTCTGAGCCCCAAATGCGGCAGATTTCCTTATTGACATAACCACCTAGGTAGAAATGAGCTTCATATGAAAAGATGATTTTTCGATCAAAATGCTCATCTTCCGTCAAGCGTTCTTCGGCTCATTGGGCGAACCGAAATCGCATCAGATGATAGTGCGGCTTCAGTCTTTCGTCAAAATTGAATCAAAACGTGCGAGAAATGTTCAATTCCTGCGAACGGTGTCGAGTTGATGTTGATGGATTGTCACTCACACTTTCGGCAACAGCAGCAATATTTTCGATTGAGCGCACTGGACGAGCCACTTTCACGCACACGCTTCACAAATGTATCCACAAACTGCCAACTTGCAGTTTCGGTTGAAGACTCACCATTTTGGAAGTAAGTTTTCAATATTTCCCAATTTTCTTCGAGCGTAAACTTAACCATTTCGTAGACCGCAAACCTTTTACTAAATATTTGACACATTGGTCAAGTCATTCGAGCTGTCAAAACCGAAAAAATCGATAGTTCTAAAAGCAACCGATAGACGGGCCACCTGTATAAGTGACATTCAAATTACTCCGATTTTCAGATGGAAAACGTATAGACTGGGAACCGAACGAGAAAAGTAACACAACAATATTTTACATAACGAGCAATCACACAGTTAAGCTAACTGAGGGTAACCATATTTCTAATGTGACTTGCTTAGCTGAAGATAAGATAGGTGGCGAGTCACAATCATCTTTTAGTTCAACTGTTAATTTAAAAATTAAAAAACCACGAGCTAGAGCGGCAACTGGCGCAGAAACAAGTACGGCAAGTGTAAGAAATGAAATTCCTACCACTTACCAGGATTTAAGAGGTATGCCTCGTTTTTGCCATTATTTTAGTAATGATAATATAGATTCAAAACCAAATTTATTAAATTGTCGTCGGTCCATAATACGTATGTAAAATTTCGTATTATTCGGACTTCGGAAAGTGGGTAAAAATTTAATCGTCACTTGCACTGATAAATATACAATTTGGAAATCTTTTGAATCTTATAGCGTTGTGATGAGGTTACAAGTGAAGCTAATGAAAGCGTCTTAATTTTACTTGAAAAACTATAATTTAATTTAAAAACGGTAGAGGCGAAACACCCCATGTAATTTTTTTTTAATTTAATAAACTGACGAAACGAGCAAAACGTTCACCTGATGGTAAGTGCAACGTCCGCCCACAACAAATGCTGTGTCACCCAGAATATTTCTGTGCGACACCACACTGTGCCCATCACCCTGAGACATAAGTTTTTAAGCCTCATGTGCCCAGTCATTACGCTAGCTCTAAGTGCATACCGAAACACAGTAATGCTTGCACACTACTACTTCACGGCAGAATACCTGGCCCTGGGGTGGTACCTACTTAGGTGGATTCCTGCACATGAATCCTACCACCAGTCAAAATTAGTCAAAATAATCAATATAAAGGTCTATAGCGTCAGAAATCTATAGCGTCAGATCCTCTAAAATCTGGTGGAATACGATATTCATATGCTGTTTCATTCCGTCATTCGTAGCGGTGCTGCGGACGCGTGACGCAGAAATTGCAAGAAGGTCGATAGCTATTGTAGGCCGATATCCCTTTCTAGTCGAGGTTACTTGTTGTTGTCTGAAGTCAACGCGGGCCGTCTCGCACGCAAACTTGGCGACTTCCAGCCTCCCAAACAAGCCAATTTTTAAAAAAAAAAACTATATTAACTAGACAAGTACTAGTGCATGGGCTATAATTTTCACATGTGGGAGGTCCGAAGGTCCAAAAACTTACAAAGATAAATTAGTTTTTTCCCGGACTTCACGCAGAAAAAGTCAGAATTCTATTCAGTCAGAATTGTATTCTTCTCATTTAGAAATTACATAAAAGACGCAAGTTAAGCTGCGAGCAAACGAGAGTTATTTTATCATATGTCTTAACATTACGCGAAGTTTTACGACGTATGCTCTGGTGCGTTCGTCAAACTGAGACATAGCTTCTCATTCGATACACCTCAAAATTTCAAGACAGTGGTCTTTAAAGTGTGTATTGACAACTTCCCATTATCATTATCATTTCAGCCTATCACTAGTCCACTGCTGAACATAGGCCTCCCCTATAGATCGCGACAAAACTTTGCACCTCTCATTTTGGAGGGTTTTTGCATAGTTGCCACGCTTGGCAGGCGGGCTGGCAACCGCAGTTTTTTTTATTTAGATGTTCCAGGACGCTGTCCATCTCCTGGTTTGAGACTGGGTGGTAGATTAATCCGCCACGACACGGCACGAAATAACCATTGCAACTTTAAATCCTTCGCCTATAGTAATTTTGATTTTATTTTTCTGTAGATTCTACAATTCTTTACGCCAGTGCTTCCGTGGTAATCGTAACAGTAATTTTGATTATTATATTCATAATACGTCACTGTAAGAACAGTTCGGAGGAAAGACTCATCAAGGTAAGTTGGATATCATTCTCTGTTACCATTTTGTTACCTAAATAGATGTTATAATATAACATTATAAAGACGTCACTAACGTCTTTCCGATATCGCCATTTCACATCTTACAGCTAGAAGTTGTCAACTACGCAAGTTTCATTTACCTCGGCGGTAGCAAAAAAGAGCCAAGCTGCTAGTTGAACAGATAATGACTGCAGCATATACATATTATCACATATTGTTTTCAGGATCATTGGATACCTTTCTAATTCCTACGCCGTTCGACATACATGTCGCTACAGACATAGGTATAGTAACTTAAATAAGTAGTAACGGAGAACTTAGATGTTTTGATATAATTTCGAATGTTGTTGGATATTGGTTAGAAAAATGTACCAAGAAATTTCTATTGTGGGCCACGTGGGGCCCCGATGCTGTAGCGCCGGTTGCCCTCCCCTTAATCCGGCTCTGGTCTAATAGGCTCTCCACCATTATAATTCCCTTCGGGCCACAATGAGGCCACACAGGGCGGACACTCTCCAATGCCACAGCCCTAGGACTCCTTGAGGTTGCAGAGGTGGGGATACTCTGCTCCACATGTACGAGGATTACATACATAACAACACAGAATATATTTAAATCATATGTTTATGTTGTTAAGGGATAGGTACACGACAATAATGGAATCAAATGGCGCACTCGAAACTACGAAGTTACTCAGACCGCATACTAAATTATTATGCAGTAAGCATTATGATATATGTATCGTTATTTATGTATATGAAAAAGTTAAAAAGTAACCTATAAATATCTCACAGGATTTCTCTCGTTTTCGTGAGACTGTGAAGAATCTACCATAGTGCTCCAATGTGGATTGGCGGACATGTATTTCATTAGATATATGCTGGATTTTCACACAATATATTCCTTCACTGCCAAGCATATGGTACAATCAGAACTTAACAATGATGAATTTTATAATAGTGCCGAAGATCGTACCACAGTTTACTCGCATATTACAAATTTCATGCGCTCGCCTAACTGGGGCTCCGTCTTACCAACTCTATGGATTTAGAAAATCTTTAAAGACATTTCGTCGTACGAGTTAAGAGAATGATTTCAGCAATGCCAAGAAGTCAAGGCTTCACGTATAGTTTTTTTTATTTGATAAATTGACGAAACGAGCAAAACGTTCACCGGATGTAAAGTGCAACGTCTACCCATAACAAATGCTATGTCACCCAAAACATTTCTGTGTGACACTACATTGCACCCGTCACCCTGAGACATCAGTTCTTAAATCTCATGTGCCCAGTGATTACGCTAGCTCTCAGTGGCCTTCAAACCGAAAAACAGTAATGTTTGGCACACTACTGCTTCACGGCAGAATAACTGCTCCTGGGCTGGTACCTAACTAGACGGATTCCTGCATAGGAATCCTACCACCAGTGAAGTTCGAGTGCGCGAAGGAATAACATGAGTTAATTCCCCCTTGACCTTTCCATCATCGGACAATATACGCATGGAGGGTTTCCATCCTTTTGTTGTGGATATACCTTGCATTCGGACGAAGCGCTGACACTTCATGATTCTTTTGAAAAAATAAATTATTAGTACTGAGTCGAAGTCGCAATAGATCCCAAGGGTGATAAAGCTATCAAGCAGAAGCGACTCTAACAAACATTACTGACTACAGATTATGCATTATGAAAACACTATCGTATTTTTCAGCCGGAGTCAGGGCTCGACCTGCGGGGACATTCACACCCCAGGTTCTTCAGCGCCTGTTGCCGATGAAGCAATATACGCCGCTCCCTTAGACGGCAAGGGAAACAGCATCACAGATAGCAGGGAGACGTATGCAGATCCTTTCGTAGAAACAAACGTTGAGTTAATGTACACAATACCTGTGCCTAAAAGTAAAAGGAACGATAAAACTAGAGCGGTGGAAACAGCGAATGACTATAATTCATATGACTATATAGTTCATGCAAAAGCGGCTGGTTACATAAATGTACCTCGTAGTCATAACACTTATGTTAATAATTGTTCAGAATATTCTGGAACACAATATCCCAATTAGCTCAGTATTCAATAATTGCGAATGGTATGACTTCTATGCCCGAGTCCGCCTAGGTCTCAACCAGTGCAGTATGCAATATCACTGTATTTCGTTTTGGAGAAAGAACACTGCAGATAATAGAATTATTTGTATATGAGATTGTTAATCTTAAGTATCATCTCCCTCCAATATGAGAGCTACAAAATTTTGTGGCTATCTATGGGGGAGGCCTATGTTTAGCAGTGGACTTGTGTTAGGCTGAAACGACGACGATGGCGACTCGTGTTACCATTAAAAACTTGTGTAGAAATAACAAATCGATTTTTCCTATATAACATCATCATCATCATTTCAGCATATCACTAGTCTACTGCTGAACATGGATCGCCACAAAAGTTAGTAGCTCTCATTTTAGGTGTGCTCTTAAGTCGCCACCACACGGCTAAATAACCTATCTATATAATCTATCGAGAATCTACTACCCCATTTCATCCCGTGGGTGTTTTAAAAATCGACAGAGGGGAAAAAAACCTGGAGATGGACAGCAGCATCTTTCTAAATTCATCTGAATAAAAAATTGCGGTTGCCAACCCGCCTGCAAAGCGTGGCTGCAAACTATGGCAAAACCCCCCCAAAATATATAACATCACTTACACGTTTTTAAAACTATCTGTGACTTAACCGAAATATTATATTGGACTACTTAAGCATCACCAGCATTCCAGTCCCTCAGTTGTCGGCTACACTGTTCGAGCTCTGCCACAATGACTCTTCATATATTACATCTAATGATGGTTGACCTACACTGTCTTTACCAGTATGGGCACTTGAGAACCATTCTTATTTTCTTTATTACGCGACACATTTAATAAACTACTTTTTAGATTTAGCGTTAATTTGAACTATTTACACGTTCGGACGCTTTACACACCCATGTCACGGGGGGACTGATGACAGTTGTCCCGATTCATAGTACCGGAGTACCTTCAGCTTTTAATTATTTTTGCTGAGAACCCGTTAAGAACACATAGTGATGTGAAGCATCGCGCCTAGGAATTGCATCTGTGAAGTTCTGGATCATCCACCTTAGATTGATCACCAAAATTAAAGTTACACGTTTACCAAGATGATCGCAGGCTTTGAAATTAAAAAACACCTAATTTCATAGATGTTCCACGCTTGGGATCCATTATAATAAAATAATCAAAAACCAAGATACCATGCAAGCTTCAAGACGTAGCCTTTCTGCGAATCGTAAAATAATAGTAACTCCGGGTAACTAGACTCGGACAACTACCTCAGTCCCCCCGTGCCTGCTGTTAAGCGTCCAACGCGGTAAAATAGTTCAAATTAAACGGATAAATCGGTAAAAAATTTTAATTTACATCTTCTCCACATTTCCGTATAGCAATGTTTCATTTGTACAAATATACTTCCGCTACTACGTCCGCTAGAACTGACGTGCGGGGCACTAGAGACTTACTTCATTATTTAATTAGCATGTAAAGAGGATGTTTCCAATTCGTGGATCGTTAAAGTCGACTATATCTACAGTCACGCCCTTCCCATTAGGGTAGCAGAGCCGATCGTGACTTTTGACGAAAACTGCTCGGGACGTCGCGCCGTCTTAGTACGAGTAAAAATTCTTATTTTGCGTTCCCACGAGTAGTAAGTTCCGGCTGGCATTATAACCAACTCTGCTGAGGCAAACGGTTGTTAAGTTAGGTTTCCCCTCTCTTTAATTTTTTTTTTATTGTATAAAGTTACGAAACGAGCAACACGTTCACCTGATGGTAAGTTCAACGTCCGCCCACAACAAATGCTGTGTCACCGAGAATATTTCTGTGTGACACCACACTGCGCCCGTCACCTTGAGACATCAGTTCTTAAGTCTCAAATGCCCAGTGACTACGCTAGCTCTCAGTGCCCTTGAAACCGAAACACAGTCATGCTTGCACACTACTGCTTTCACGACAGAATAACTGGCCCTGGGGTGGTACCTACCTAGACGGATTCCTGCATAGGAATCCTACCACCAGGATTCCAAATTTATTCTTAACTAAGTTAGACCAAGTAATCAAAAATTTAAATTCCTGCCCTCTATCGGATATTTTAATCAAGAGTTGTAGAAATTTAACGTAACTACGAACTATATAACGCCATCCCGTATAAAAATGGAGAACTAGGTAGTCGTGGCAACGTCACAATCTTCCTATGAATCTGTGAACTATTTTTATGGAAAATAGATGGCGTTAACAGTCTCATCATCTTTATCATTGATATACAAAAGTCTCAAAAACGACCTAAAAAAAAAGAGCGCACAATGCGCTCATTACTTAATTCAAATTTAATTGTGACAAATTAGCAACAAATTATAAAATGTCGTGGAAAGATAGTTTATTTAATTTAAAAAGCTACATTGTATCGAGGGTATAAATTTGAATTTGTGTTTATTTAAACGGAATTTGTGATCTTTCTCTTTATTTTTATGTTTTTATCGATCGAGGACGCTTTTCTAAGTGATTTTTGTATGTAACTGTGTATCTCATGTTTTTTGTATATCTATGATCTTTATTAACAATTTGATGCTAATGTTGATCCGTATTTATTCATTCTTATATTTAATGCCTTTTTCAATCTCTCAATAGTCCACTGATATCGGCCTCTTAAGGAGGAAACATTTGCCGTAATCAACATTTTGCTGTAGCGTGCAAACATTACTGTTTCGGTTTGTAGGGATACTGAGAGCTAGCGTTATCGCTGGGCATATGAGACTTACTACCATATCGAAAACTTCAGGGGCCCTGAGGTTACAAATTATTTCACTTATGACAGCTTCATCATGCTGTCATCAGGTGAAAACTTCTTTAGTATCGTTGTAATTTGAAACTCTATGAAACGAAAAAGCGACACTAAAAAGAGACAAACATGAGCCGTGTGGTGGCGGCTCGTTAAAAGAATACTACTACTCCATCTCATCCAATGGATCTCGTAAAAGGCGAGTAAGGAATTAAACTGGACTGTGCACCCAGCAGCGCATGGTGGCGGTGGGCTCACCACCAATCACACCAAGTGCATTATATTGTTTTGGTGAAACGTGGATTGTGGCAGTCATCTGTTTTTGCAGTGAGTGCCCAGTCTCTGACTACCCCTTATGGCATACAGTCGTGATCTTAATGTATGTGTGTATGTATGTTATATTTTCGAATTCGTCCAATTATTCAATTTTTTCGTAGATTTTACTCTCATTAGCTCGACAAAAGATCAAAACCACACTGCGATCGTCTCCCTGAGACATCAGTTCTTAAGTCTCATATGTCCAGTGTTTACACTAGCTATCAGTGCCCGCCAAATCGAAACACAGTAATGTTTGCACACTACCACCACGGTGGTAGATACCACCGCAGTGCCAGTTTTACTGCCTTGAAACAGTAGTGTGGAAACATTACTGTGTTCCGGTTTGAAGTAAGTCCCGTGGATGTCTCATTGCCTCCAACAGCGGAATAACAATCTCAAATGTTACAAAGCACTCAGACCTACAAAATAACTGAAACAAGTCTGGTCGAGGTCTCTGGTACCGTAATCTGAGAAACCATAATAGAAAAAAAATTAAGAACGGGGAGCCCTATGTCCAACAGATGGTTGTTTGAAGGCTGACGACGATTATGATAAAATTTTAAAGCATACTAAATATTAACTACGTCAAAATACATACTCGTCATAAAATTTTTCTCTTCGGCTCCTGAGCTCAACTCCTAACCGTAGCTAAAATTTGTGCAAATGGTGCAAATACACAATAGTTTGTTTTGTGTTATGCATGGGAAATTTGTGTCTGCAAAGCTCGCTTACGATACAGATCAATCCTAGTGTGGGGCGTCCGTTTTTTTTATATGAGTGAATTTAATAGACAAAGCAGTATTGTAAGTTTAGTTACGAACAACACAACATTTTTACGTGGTGGTTCTCTAACGTGGGTTCGCTAAGAATTGCTCTCCCGTATCATGTTGTGCTAATACTATAGAGTAAGCAAAAGTTTTATTAGATTGTATTGATATTTGAAAGAAAGAAAGAAAAGGTTTATTGGTACCAGCAAAATCATACAAAGAGTAATAAAATAAAAACAAAACACAAAGCAACAATATTAGCAGAAATTTAACATTAAACAATTAAAAAGAGGAAAATAAATAAAATATAATTTAAATTAAAAATGGTACCAAAAGGTCTCCACTCAGCATAATGCCTTGGCTGATTTCAGCCTCGACGCTGGTCTTCCGTGGATGCCTATAAAGAGGTGTGCAACAATAAGTAAACATTATAGCATTATGAAACAAGAAAAAAAAGGACATTTAAACTAATAGAATGTCCTTTTTTTTTGCTCTGTGCGATTACTAATTATTAATGATATACGTATCCATGAAGACGTATGCCGTATGTAGTGTTGCCAGGTCCAGCGTATCAAAATTCGGGACGAAAGGAAAAAAAATCGGGAATTTTGTTTTCAAATCCGGACAGCTACAATAGCTACGAATAGGTTTTTATGAATCATCAGCCAAAAAAGGCTAACAGCAATTACATCACCGAAATTATATATGAATCATCATTTATTTTTATCGGATGCTAAATTTTTTTTACATGTTATGTTAGACAAAAAACATACTTACCTACATACCGATCAATGGTGAACCGGGGCGTGTTACCAGACCTCTGAAAATCGGGACAACACGCGCAAATCGGAACACCTGGCAACGATAGTCGTATGTATCTTTATAAAGTATAAGATGCACCCACTTCTTAATTTCTTAGTGTAATGCAACGTTATTATTTGAAATATATGTATATTATTCATAGATACTACTAGATTATATTGGATACAGTATGGAAAGATATAGTCTTAAGGGCGTCGCCAAGGGGAAGCAGGCCGGGTCTTGTATCGTCTAGTCACCGGAGCAAGTCTTTTTTTTTTAAAAGGATGCTCCACACTAGGATTTCTCCTATATTGTGAGTGCGTTCGAACCCAGGACCGGTACTCTGACCACTAAGCCATGTGACCTTCCACGTGGCTTTCTATTTAGTCGAATACTTTCCGTATATTATTGTATCATTATGCGGTTACTATTCGCGCAAGACCGCTTGGCTTAGGTTCGAGTACCTGACTACTGTAACCAACATCTAATGAACAGAAGCGAGCTCCAAGCATCAGCAACATGAAATATCAATAAGCCACAGATGAAAAAACTCGTCAAAAAATGCTGTCGAGATGTCGATGAATGCTGGCTCATAATCGTGCATAGTGACAAGACGCCACAAAAATAATTAAAATTTAGACCTTAAGATATTGATAAATATCATAAGGGTTCAGTTGATATTCGGATTCGATTTGATTGGAAGTTCCCGATCAAGTCGGGATAATTGACAAAGTGATAGTATAATCTAATATGATGAATATTGAAAAAAAAATTAATACAGTGTGTTCTTCGACAAATGTTTTAAAATATTGGTAAAGAAGAAGAAACATGCTATTATATCTCTAATTTATTCATTCCACAGATTTCAGGTGTAGTTTAAAATTAATTTTACATTGCAAACAGATAGCGCCTACGGCTTTATCCGTGTTCGCTTTGAAACTCGTTATAATGTTTTTCCAATTCCCCGATTACAGGGTACCTCGGAGGCCTTTTCATTCCACTTTGTTGAAAAATTGTTCCTGCACGTTAAGTTTAGTGCCGTTGTTTAAAAAAGTATTTTTAATAATTGCTTACCTAGAGCTGTAAAAGTAACAAAAGGCCACACTATTGAGCGCAGTCCTCCTCTCATTTCTGAGAGGTGTTTAGAGCAGAGTAGTGTCCGTCACACTGCTCCAGTGTCGGTTGGCGGACTAAACGTTGTCGAAAAATATTTGTTACTCAGCCATACAGGTTTTTTTCCTTCATCGCTGAGCACGTGGTAAATCAGCACTTAAAATTGCAGAACAATTTTAGTGGTGCCGGCACCAGGGATCGAACTCAGACTTAAAAACGTACATGCAAATATTTTGATATTGTATTCGTGTCTCTATGTTTTAACTTAAAAGGAAACACTAAATAAGCATAAGCTAGAAATAATTTTGATCAAGTTATCTAAATCACATGACATAACTCTAATCACGATTGAATAACAAAAATGATTATTTATTACGTACTAGCATAACATTATTTTATCATCTACCATAACAAAACGGTACTAAAGCTCGTTTTCGACTAAACCACACGCGAAAATTGGATAACATTCGCGCAAGCGTACAATAAAATTTATTATTTGTTCGAAATCACATTGAAGAAAAAGAGACAAAAATATGTAGTTCCTAGTACAAGCCGGCGAACAGAACATCTCAGCGAATCAAACTCGCTTCTACTTCAGACTCTTCGAATTTGTCGCATTATACGATCGAATAGTCTTACCAATGTATACGACTGCATTTAGAATTCAAGCTTACTTATATACAATACAGCTGAATTTTGTTTAGGTAATTTTGACGGCTCATGTTGGTCGCCATTTTCCATAATGGCCGCGAGAAACGCGACATCTATCCAGAGTTTAGTGTCATCGCGCGCGTGTAGAGTGTTGGGTCGTATGTAGTCCCATCATCTCTTTATTGTTTGCATCTATTGTATTACAAAAAAAATTAAAGAAAAATTGGTTTAAATTGTTAAAATTTTAATTTATCTTCTTAGCTGTCATATAATAAACGCGCTAAACAAAGACTATTACGTATCACCACATGCTTTTAGGTAGTAAAATAATGAATTTAACACCGCCGCAGTCTTTCTCTATGTAATTGTCGGTGAACCTTGTTGTGAGATCGATTTTTAGGTGTTTATTAATGAAATTACTAAGGTGTCGTGAGTGATATTATTGTACATGAGAACCTGAACTTCGTTTACTATCGGTCGAGTTCGAGCGGTTGCAATCGATAGAGATAATAAAAAATGCATATTTTCCCTATGGTTTCATAAAGGCTCTGTTCTATACTACCGGCACGAATTATCCTGATCTCAGTAAATCTTTCCTTGCTATTCTGGTGATGACTGCAGTGTGACCATAATTTATAATTAGTGATGTGATGGATAAAAACCTTACCCAAAAGTTTTGGTATGAAGCTCTAAAATCTTTAAAAGGTTAGTAAACAATTTTTTAATCAGTTCGTATGCTTATGAACTGTAGTTTTTATTTGACTGTTTGTCTTTATTGTTGTAAACCAAATAATTTGTAATTTCCAAAAAAAATTTCACGGTAAAGTTTTTTTTTTTTTACTTTGTAGTCTATCACCAATCGAAACAATAAAAAAATATCGTGTCAAATAATAGATGTAGCCTGCATTCATGTAATAAAATTGACAAGAGCGACCCATCGCGTGGACACAGCTATCATTATCAAGTATCTGTATTAAAAATCTTTCGTTTTGTTGTGTGACATTTATTATTTATAAAAAAAACTACCTGCTGTGACTATGTACGCCCGCATGGATTTACTAAAGGAATTTGAAATATTTTGATGGAACAAAGACTATATCCAGGGTTACTATCTATTTATTATCTTTGCAATTGTCATGTCAATTGCTTCAGTGGTTTTTAAGTTAGATATGTTTGTACCTAGAGGCATAGGAGACATTTCTATTATTTTTCTTTTTACTACCTGATGAAGATTTTGTTTTATTATATGTTTTTGTTATTTTTAGAGATCCTTGACCTGACACCTGGCCTGTGTGTATTTCATTCAAAATAATTTTTTTTTTATAATATATTTAGAAGAAGACAAAATATATAAATGTTGGCAAAATATAATATGTTTTAAGCTATTGTTAGGTATAACTAACATTTTGATCAAAGATTATCATAATATATTATACGTAGTTCCATCTTTGGTTAAAATGTTAGAGTTAAAAATTTTTTGAATCAACTCGAGGTGTAAATTCTATTTTGTTTGTCATACTGTTGTTAGAGTATACTATATTGATAGGACATAAATATAGTAAATGCAACAATATGGATCAATTTTTTTGTTTATTCTCAGTTACTTTTTATTAAATTTTGTATTTAATAATCGTTGTCTGTACAAAGTTGTTACAAATTACAATATAGCTTTTAATAGTAAGTAAGTTTCTCAGTAAGAAACAAACATCAAATATACTTTCAGAAATGGAACAGTTGGTTATTGATGTTAATATTCTTGCACATACATGTAGATTATCACATTATACGAGTAAGGTTGTGGTGGTACACTTTTATCAACTTCGGCTCATGAAAAATTCATGACCAAAAGTTGATAAAACTGTAATCATGACCTTACTTGTAATGTCTGTATAACATATACATATTGGTATTTAAATGAATAAAATCACTTTATTTCTTTATAATTATAACATTTCTTTTCATTGTACCAACACTAGAAACTATTTATGTTATGAAAATGTATACATTTCTGTTAAACGAAAATAACTTTGAAAGTTTGTGGACCACATACATTATATAGTAAATGTCTAAATTGTTGTTTATTTCAACATTTAAAGTAGTGGTACTCTTTCTTAATTAATAAGAAAATAATCTCATTCTGTCCATTTGTAACATAACTCAAATATAATATGAAAATTACTATAAGTTTTGGCCCATGAGAAAACTACAAAAGCTTATTATTTAAATTAATTTCCGGACTGTGTTATACTCTTAAGCATATGCTTGAACTGTGTTTACGTATGGAGTATAAAACAATACTTAATCTCCTAAATTGTACTGTATTATAACAGTTTTGTACATTTTGTTTTATAATGTTATAAAGATTATGCATTTGGACTTATTATAGAAACTGAAAAAGCAATGATAAGTAACTTATTATTATCACTAAGAATAGCAATTTAAGATTTTTTTACATTAATATTTCTGATAGTCATGTGAATTTTTTTCAAGAGTTTTTTTTGGTTTATTATTGTTATAATATATATATATATATTTATTATAATTGTTATAATTTGTATATTAACGTGACAACCGCTTCGCGGTCTTTCTCGGTTCTGTCTTGGGTTCGATTCCCAGCCGAGGCAAATGTTTATGTAACATAAATTATTGATATTGCAAGTCAGGACGTATTGTGAGTGACCCTGTTTCTCAGACATTGCATTAGATGTTATCGCACATCAGTAAATCGTATATGGTAAGGCGAGGACGAGTGAGCGCATTTGTTTGCACTTACGGAACTATAAATAAACACGTCCCGCGCAGATGACATTTTCCGATTGTTGAAAAGGTAAATGTCGCCGTTATAGAAAATCGCAAAGACGGACACTGTCATGATTGTTATTCGTTATATTTCTATCAATGATAGATTTATAAAATGATAGCTGATGCCCGCGACTTCGTCCGCGTGGACATAGGTTTTTTTAAATATCCCGTGGGAACTATTATATTTCATCTTCCGGGCTATAAAGTATCCTATTCCCATGTCCGCCTCCAGGATGCAAGCTATCTCTGTGCTAAATTTCGTCCTAGATCGGTTCAGCGGTTGAACCGTGAAAAGGTAATAGTTTCGATATTACAAAATGAATCTGCCAATACGTGAATAAAACGTAAAAAGTGCACATTACAGTCCCACTGCTGAGCACGCCTGCCCCGCTACTCCAATGGCGCACTTCACATGTTGTCAATTTTTTTTCTCTCAGATATGTAGTTTTCTTCACGACGTTTTCCTTCACCGTCGAGCACGTGATTAAAGCAGTACGTCATTTGAAATTCGCAATTTTAGTAGCAACGGGGAACAAACCAAGTTCACTCGCGTACAATGAAATTAAAGAGAGCACTGAGCTCCCTGAACCACCACCGCTCTTATATGGTTGTGTAGCTATCTTTAATTTCCATAATAGAAGTTATTTTACTGACAATAGAATAATCATGACGATCGTGTGGCCTTGTGGTCAGAGTACTTGAGTGCGACGTCGCGGATCCTGGATACGAAACTCAGGGTCTCAGTTCGACATCAACAATTTGTGTAATAAATTGTTGATGTTGAACTGAACTGGTTGTGTTGTGATGATCTTGTCGCGTGAGCGTTACATCGGGCACTGGTAAGTTGGGACGAGTGTGTTTGCGCTTAAACCGGTCGCACTATAATATCTCCTGCGCAGTTGATTACTTCCGACAGTATACGGTAGTTGTCGTCGTTGTCGAAAATCTATCACCAATTTTGAAAATACCTCCCTTTTTGGTAAGCTCTATATACAATAGTAGACTATTAAAGGCTGACGAAGAAGATAATCCTGAGCAGCCGCTAATGACTATAATGTAATAAAATGGAGAAATAGTCTTATGCTCAGGTAAATCAGTACCTAAATGGCAATTTGCAATGTTAGTGGCACCGTGGATCGGTTAATTATAATGGCGGGTATCGTAAAGGTCCTATGTAATTTTCGTCAAGTTCGGTGAAGGGTTCCATGAGAAAACTCTTTAATTCGAATGAGCATGTACGGAGCTGCTGCGTTGAAGTCGGTTTTTTATTAAATAATTATTAGCAGTAAATAAGTACCGAGATGATGTATGTATACTATTATTATTAATATTCCTATGCATGAATCCGTCTAGGTAGGTACCACCCCAGGGCCAGTTATTCTGCCGTGAAGCAGTAGTGTGCAAGCATTACTACGTTTCGGTTTGAAGGGCACGTTTCATCACTTTATACACTAAAAAAAAATGTAAATGAAAAACTTGATGGTAAACGGCCGCGGCCGTCATTAACAGTTGTAGCGTAACCCCACTGAAACTCCAACTGAACCATTAGATTTAAGTCTCATACGTTACCTGAAGGATAAACTAATCATAAAAGTTATTAGCTACCAGTCGACTACAGGGCATTCTAAGTCGGGGGATTTGTCATTCGCCACGCTTGGCAGGAGGATAAGTGATAACATTGCCAGGCACCGTAGACTGCTGCTGGCCACTGGTATTGACAACTTCAGTACTGGCATTTTTTATCAAAGACAGTGACAGTGACGAAACGATCGATTTATTTCACCTGACGGTAAGTACAACGTTTCCTCATGACAAATGCTGTGCTGCCCACAATAGTACTGTGTTGCACTGCACTGCACTAGCCACTCTGAGAAAACAGTTCTTGAGTCTCATATGCACAGTAATTACACTAACTAACAGTTCTATTCTGACCGAAGCACCGTAATGTATGCAGACTACTGCTTTCCGTACTTACTTTATTTATTTATTTAAGGTGATGACTAAGTTTTGGTGATAGGCAGTTGGCTGTCTAACATGCTTAGTTTCTGGTATAGATTGTGACTGAGATTACGGTAAAACTTTCCAGAGTGAAATAACCAGAATTTTACTGGTGGTAGGATGCCTATGCAGGAATCCGTCTAGGTAGATACCACCCAGGGCCTAGGGGTTATTCTGCCGTGAAGCAGTAATGTGCAAACATTACTGTGTTTCGGTTGGAAGGGCACTGTGAGCTAGCGTAATGACTGGGCATTTGAGACTTAAGAACTGATGTCTCAGGGTGACGGGCGCAGTGTGATGTCACATAGAAATATTCTGGGAGACACAGCATTTGTTGTGGGCGGACGTTGCACTTACCATCAGGTGGACGTTGCAATTACCGTCAGGTGAACGTTTTGCTCGTTACATCACTTTATCCAATAAAAAATGCCTTTGTCCAGTACTGTTGTGAACTGCTCAGACGCTGATGATGATGTAATAATAATTGCATATTTGACAGTTTTAGTAATATTAACTTTTTTTTCTTCAGCCTAGATTAATCCTATGAATATAATTCGAAATTCAAATCAAATATCTTCATTGATGTAACTAAACATTGACCCGTGTGTAACACGTCTGCCCTTTCCCAATCTCCACAATTTGTATTCATTATTTTATGTCTGTCGATAGTTTTCATCTGTGATAAGGGATATTGGCTTCTAATGTGAATATTTATGATTTAAATTACCATTAATGGTGGTTGTAATAGTCTAATAATTCTGAAACTTCTAATCCTGAAACTGCAGCACTTGATACGTAAAGCTTCGGAAGGTCAGACGGGTTGTACTCTGACCTCCGTAACAGGTGTGCATGCTTGAAAAAGTATACAATGGCTTTGGTGGGATGTTTTATAATTATACATGCATACAGTCAGGCCTCTTTCCCCTTGGGGTAGGCAGAGACCACAACTCTCCACTTACTACGATCCTGGACACACATTTATCGCTTTTCTACTTTCATGACCGTTGACGCGGTCTTTCCTCGATCTGATAATGATGCGTTCGCCTACGTGGATCCTCACCGACTTGCCCATTCACAGTCCACTCATAGAACATTTTATAATTATACTTGTTGATCACTGTTTGTTCATGAATCTGAAAAAAAAAATTGGCGGCAATAATTAGGTAGACATGATTTTTTTGGGTAGACATGATTACTTTGCGGAAATTCAGAAACTGCGTCGCCACCCCGTAATGTTTTAAGTTATATTGAAAACAAAAAACTTGTCGATCAGACGGTTGTCAGAGCTTTGTCCGTTATTTAGTAAGATGCAACGCTTGTCCAACAATTGGAAATAAATATCTCTTTACTTTTGTCCTTACTATATTATATTATCTATATTATTATTTATTATATTACTATAGTTATGGTTTTGTATAGTTATTTGATACGTGGTGCACATTTACTCGTAGGTTCCAGATGAAAATCAGCGACAGGCTTTGCAGTCTGAAATTAAGGATACCTATTTGGTTCAGCCATAAGCACATTTCATTTCCCTTTTTATGTTATTATATTTTTGTTATTGTCTAGTGTATTGTGACGTACTCTCTTTTATTAGTATGTGTTTGTACATATACTTATATTGTAAATGGGAAAGTAACTCTCCCTGTACATCTTTCTGTTACCTTCTCCAAGCTCAACCGTTGAGCCGATTAAATTTAAAGAATTCCCACGGTGTTTTTAAATAATCTTAATCCACGCGGACGTAGTCGCGGGCTTCAGCTAGTTGTTTATGTATGTATATTGTCTCTTTGTGCTCTGCCAACAAATGTTTTCTTTGTTCCTTCTTACCTTACCTTGATCGTCATTATCATCTTCTACCTGTCAATAGTCCACTGCTGGTCATAGTCCTCTCAAAATAATAAAGGCTTTACCATGATCACCACCCTGGGTGGATTCGCTATAGCATTAAGTATGAGCAACGATACCTAAATCTAATATGGAGTTTGTCCGAAATCTGAAATCATTACCGTCCGCTGTTGATTCCCGAAATAAATGTATATTAAGAAGAAAAACGTTCGGAAATCCCACCTGTCTGGTTCCATTAGATGCAGATTGCGTTCCGTAACCCGAAATCTCGTAGTACTCGGAACGCATTAGTGGAGAACTCATATCGGGTTGCCCGATGCGCTGCAGTGTCACGATCCGAATTCGAATTTCAATTTTAGTTTCGTGCTCGCGCCCAAATTAAATTGTTTATTTTTTGTAGTTTGTAAAAGAGATATGACAGTTATATGGTGCGCATAGAATATCTAAGAGCTATCATGTTTCATGGGCTGTTGAAAAAAATATTAGACATTTTGATGCTTCCGCTGATTTATGAGACGTTTCCGATTGTTTTCATTATATTTCATTTAATATAGCCGTGGTAACACAGATCCAGCGCTATCACCTTAAATTGCATTCTACGCGGACACAGATTTGAACCCCTGGTCGCACCTCTGAAATTGTTATGTGCATATTTTTAGCCGCGTGGTGGCGGCTCGTTAAATGAATACTACCACTCCATCTCATCCAATGGATCTCGTAAAAGTCGAGTAAGGAATTAAACTGCACTGTGCACCCAACCGCGCATGGTGGCGATGGGCTCACCACCTATCATGCCAAGTGCATTATATTGTTTTGGTGAAACGTGGATTGTGGCAGTCATCTGTTTTTGCAGTGAGTGCCCAGTCTCTGACTACCCCTTATGGGATACAGTCGTGATCTTATGTACGTATGTATATTTTGAGCTGTTGCACCACTTTGTGGCCGGTGAAGAAAAACGACGTGCGTATATCCGAATGTGTAAAATGTACGAACTCTGCCAACTACAGCAACTTTTGGACCATTTTCTTACTTCTTCTTTGGGTTCTCACTTCTAGGAAAAACTGAGGCCCATGCCAATTCCAAGTTCGATATCTTGTGCCTCCAACTGTACTTCCGATCTAGAACCGTTATAAGATATCTCATATTTATGACATGCATGAAAAGCACACCTAATTAAACCTAGAGTTGCTACGTATGCAAAATTCCTGTCAATAAATTCAGTTGTTTTTGAATTATAAACATCCGGACCAAACAGACAGACCAATATTTCGTCTAATATTTTCAATTTAAAACATAAATTCTAACGGAAAAGTATTGAAATTCCTAAAAAAGTTACCGAGAGGTCTATTGTACTCGTTAGTAATATGTCATTGATTAACATCTAAATGAATTTAACCATAACCCGGTTACAATGTGATGACGATTATATAAGAAGTCCCCGTTCGAATCCCGAGGGCGGGGCCAAAATTTGGTCGAAAACAAATCATCGGTTTTCGGGTGCATGTGAAATGTAAGTCTTTAAACGCAATCACCATTGGGGATATTCCTAAGTGGGGCACTTGTGTCGTTTTCTTAAACGTAAAGTCGTAAACTAGAGTACAGATTTTAATGACCACTTCCCAAGGTACCCTAAATAATGTATGATTCATATATCAAGAAACTTGGAGCGTCGCGTAGATGGGAAAGCACATTAACTTCGGAGTCTAATAGACGACTTAAAAAATCTAATTGCAGGGTTACCTACTAGCTCGATCAGAACTTAACCTACCTTTCGTAATCCCTTCTAATATGCGAAAGTAACTCTGTGTCCCTCTGTCTGTTTGTTACCTTTTCACGGCTCAACCGTTGAACCGATCTTAACGAAATGAAAAAATAGCAAGAGTTTCCACGGTATTTTTAAAAAACCTAAATCCACGCAGAGGAAGTCGTGGGCATCAGCTAGTATTATATAATTTCATACAAAACTCTGAGGATAGGCACCGTCTCAGTATAATTGGGTTAAAGATTAGAAATAGGTGACGGATAGCAAAATAGTATACCTTCTTCTCTCCTTAGGTTCGGTCGATTTATATGAAACGATTTTATTTTTAAACCAATATTAATTACGTTTAGAATTGATGACTGAACTGACTATCCACTTTGATGAATGTACGAACATACGAGTGTTCAACTCGTATATAGTTCGTCTATATAGGAGTTGAATACTTCGTATGTTAGCGATACTTACGTACTATGAAATTTAAGGTTGTTGTTGGCAGACCTCACAGAAATTCGTCGAACTATTTCTCGGAAATCCAGGTCTTCACTTACTCTTTCACGTATTCCTTCACCACTGAAAGTTGAGTGTCGCACTTATAATTCCAATTAAGAATTTTAGGTCGGCAGCGGCAGCATCGAGACTGAACTGGGGTCACTCGGTGCAATAAAAGTTAAAGCGAGCTATTTACAAGTAGTATTCCTATGGAATGGCCGTGTGGTAGCGGGATTAGAATTCTGCCACTCCCTCTCTGCCCTTGTGTGTCGTAAAAGGCGACAGAGGGAAATGCTATAAAGGATTCCTGGCTACCGATAGATGGCGGAATAACCATCTCAATATTGTCGGACCTAAAATATCCAGACCGGTGTCGGGACGCCGAGATGCCTGACACTGAGATCGCGAACACGTTTGCCCAGCGTGGCGATTGTGAGAACATCCTCTCAATGAATGGCAAATTATCACGGCCTCCAGTTCCCGGTCGCCCCATTATTCCTGACCAAAGTGGCGGTTATGATTACAATGGGGCAGGGGGTGCTAAGATTCTCCGGGTGAAGACAGGCTGCCGCAAAACATTGGACCTAGCGACGTACAATGGACGATCTATGCGGCAAGACGCGAACCTCTACAACCTCGAAGAAAAGCTTACTCTACAATCGGGTCATCTCGCTTTCGGAGGGAGACAACCTTTCCCAAGGCGGAGTAGGTTTTCTCGTCAACAGGGTCCTCAGTGCCACCATTCACGAAATGTCCAGTGTTATTAATATAACCAAACGATTTTTTGAAGTGAGTTTCTGTGCCTTCGGGCGCGTTGAGAGTAAAATTTCAAGTTCAAATTTGACTGCAACAGTTTTATTCTTAATTAAAATATATCGATTAATTAATAAGGGTACGTTTGTTATGTCAAAATCCTCCAAAATGAATGCTACAAACTTTTGTGACAATCTTTGGGCAGGCCTATGTTCAGCAGTCGTCTAGTGATAGGCTGAATTGATGATGATTAATTAATAAATTGTTTTAATACTGATCTGTTATGCACATTGAGTAATATTTTTGTTATTTCATTTTTATTTATTTATTATTTAAATCAAATCTACTAGCTAACCTGTGCGAATATTTCGCACAGTATCGTGATCATGAACAGGTGGTGCTTTCTACAATTAAATTAATCAATTCAATCTTTTTCATATGTTTTTTACAAATACATTTATTTTAAGATATTTACATATTTTTCGTCATTAGAGGGAAAAATAATCTTAAAAATGGCGAATCAAACATTAATTTTGGTACAGTATTAAGGGAGATATTTCATACCGACAAAAAAAAACACCTTTGAGAAATTATAATATAGATGGATAAGTTTCACTTCTGTCACGTCTACTGTATTGCACGCGGTCTTTTTTAATGTAAGATTAATTAATGACACGGACGTCAGTGTGGCTGTTGACATTTATCAGTTAAAAATATATCTTAGATACGAGTAAAACATACTTTTCCTTAAAAAAATAAATGTTTTTCAACCCTTCTGTTTCGTAGGGCGTGGTAGTAAGTACGTAAACAAATCATGCAACTCGATTGGCGGGTTTACGAGACATTTACTAGAAATTTAATATAAATTTTGAGAATTAACGCCAATTCATAATCTATGTGACTATACTCCTCATAATGCAACTGGGGTTATTAACTCCGATTGACAATGGAGTTCAGTTGCGTGTCAGTTATTTTTAAAATTACGGCGGTTTTGTGTTTTCTTAACTATAATGCAATAGATAAAGCGGCGACACGAGCAAAACCTTCACCTGATGGTAAATGCAATATCTGCATACAAATGATGTATCATCCATAACACTTGAATGGCACCACATATGCCCGGTGACTGCACTAGCTCTCAGTGCCCTTCAGACCCGAAGTTATAATTTTTTATTCGATATTATTCAGAAGGAGCAGAAATCTTGATTATAGAAGACTTCATGTAAAATGAATGTAAAAAGATTTCTAGTGGTTACTTTAATATTATTTTGTTTATTACTCGTCTAAGCAAACCGAAAAGTCTACGCGAAGAAAATCGCGTGCACGAACAAGACGTGACCAAACCAGCTTGCTGTTTATAATTATTAACACACCTATCTACTCCTGTAAGAACTGTATTTGCTCGCAGATGTTTATTAATAAGGACGCATATCTCTTATCGTATTTAACTGCGCTGTAAAAGTCAGTGCGTAAATATAATTAACCCGTTCACCCAATTAATTGATAACAGCATTTACATTCCCACGTTCTACATTTACTCGACACGGACATTATATCCTTGAGGGAAAGTTCCGAGTTCTTAACTTTTCTAACAGTTTACCGACTACACTTTTTAAATATTCATAGTATGGTATGATTAATTATTCTGAACTTTGTGGTATAAGCTAGAGAATGTAGAACTATAAACAGTCACGAATGCCATTATAACATATTAGATTCATAGGTGTAGTTGTCGGCAGGGATTTCGAGCGCTACGTTTATGTTGTGCGGATACTTTTTCCCAGTAGTTAAATGTAAATTCGAAATCGTATAGTGTGTAAACCAATCATAGATTGCTAAGGTAGTTGAAGCGACGCCTTGCGTTGCGCCATTGGTTTTGCGGGTAGTCGAATGATACAGGTGGCTCAATACCTAGTTATGTTGCAATCTGTGGCACAAATGAAGATTTTGGTAATAAGTGCACATCCACCACACCATTCATTTTGGATAAATTCTGGTGAATCCGGTTTCGGTTAATAAAAAGAGTAATACTTCGCACAGGTTATATTAAAATGTATTATAACAAACGATCAAAGTACTCATTGTTGCAGGAGCGAGACGACTGCGATTCCTTGCTACGCCGCGGAGAGTTGTTCGAAGTTTTATGAAAATAAAATTAAAATTGTCTTACTTAAGTATTGCGTAACTCTTCGTCGGAACTACCAGTTGGTACTAAGTGGCTTCAGAGCAGCGATGTCTTCAAAGCATACCCTCTCCACTGCGATTTCCTTAAAAATTTTAAAGCAAAGTTTTTCAAGTAGTACAAGAACTTATTACGTGCTTGTATAAAAGTGATTCAGTATTAAAAAAATGCACGGCCTTAAAATGCAGAGATTTACTAGCAGTGTTATGCGTAGTTATCTTAAACCTTTTACTGGGTAGTTAGAAACTCACCTTTATATTTTAGATGACGATCGCGTGGCCTAGTGATTAGAGTACCTGACGGAACCACGGCGCCGGTCCTAGGTTCGAATCCCAGCTGGATCCAACATTTGTGCAAAAACACAAATTATTGGTTTTCGGGTCTGCTTGAGTTGTCATTGTTCTTGCGTATCTGGCATTGCATCCTAGCGTACCTCCGATCTTATCGCATGAGTATTACATCTGGCATGGGTAGGTTGGGATGAGTGAGTGCCCCTGTGTTTGCGCCTAAAAGTTTTAGCCTATAAATGTCCTAATGAGCTAGGAAGAATCCGCCACGCTCCTCCAATGCGGGTTGGCGGACTGCACATGTCTTCGAAATATTTTTTATTTTCTCACGACACGATGTTTTCCTTCACCGCCGAGCACGTGGTAATTCAGCCAGAAAATCGGCCAGGAGTATTAAGTGTCCATGTGTTTTAGTTGTGTGAGATGAGCTCTTTCTTACCTTCTAAACCATAGGCACCGGATACCAGTCTCATGAAGAATCATTTTTGAGGACCCCTTCTGAGCCACATAGACACATGACACCAAATGTGCTTATTACATTGTAGTTTACATACATGTACATAAGATCACGACTGTATCCCATAAGGGGTAGTCAGAAACTGGGCACTCACTGCAAAATCAGATGACTGCCACAATCCACGTTTCACCAAAACAGTATAATGCACTTGGTGTGATAGGTGGTGAGCCCATCGCCACCATGCGCTGTTAGGTGCACAGTGCGGTTTAATTCCTTACTCGCTTTTTACGAGATCCATTGGACGAGATAGAGTGATAGTGATTCTTTAAACGAGCCGCCACCACACGGCGAAACATTGTAGTATTTTACATTGTAGTTACATTAAAATAAAGCCTTTTTTGGTTAAGGTTAAAGAATGGTATTCTTCTCATTATAATGAACACAGATTTGAGTAAGCGCAGGACGTTGGATCAACTATCTAAATTGGAAGAAAATTGAGTTTGAACCGGATAGGGTTATTCAGAGAGCAGGAAACGCTGTATTTAAAAAGCACACTTGTTAAGATACAAACTTGTCTTGTTAAAACAATGTAACAACAATGTATAGCCCGGCTCTTCTGCATATATCGTCTCGCTGCCTCCACTTCCCTCAATACGTTTCATTCTAGCTCTCAGGTCTAGAGGTGGGCAGTTCATATCTGGGACTCCTTACCTGTAAGGTCATTGCTCATTGCTCCCAAGGTTTTCATGTACGGAAAGATAAATTAGTTATAAACTCATTAATTCTGCGGGAGGTTGTAAAATACTGATTAAAATTCAATTAAGCTAGCCTATTTTTTAGTTTTACTGGTGGGAGGATTCCTATGCAGGAATCTGTCTAGGTAGGTACCACCCCAGTGCCAGTTATTCTGCCGTGAAACAGTAGTGTGCAAACATTACTGTATTTCGGTTTGAAGGGCACTGTGAGCTAGCGTAATCACTGGGCATATGAGACTTAAGAACTGATGTCTCAGGGTGTCGGGCGCATTGTGGTGTCACACTGTTCTGGGTGACATAGCATTTGTTATGGGCAGACGTCAGGTGAACGCTTTGTTCGTTCCGTCACTTTTATTAAATAAAAAAAAAACCATACTACTATTATAAATGCGAAATTAACTCTCTCTGTCTTGTTTGTTACCTTTTCACTGCTTAACCGTTAGAACGATCTTGACGAAATTGCTTGCACAGAGTTAGCTTGCGTCCTACAGACAGACATATAATACTTTTTATTCGTTATTCGTTTTTATATTTATCCGGAAAATCAAAGCTTTCCCACGGAATTTTTAGAAAACCTAATTTCACGCTGCTGCAGTTGCAGATTTCTATGAGAAAGTAACTTTCTGTTCCTCTGTCTGTTTGTTACCTTTTCACGGCTCAACCGATCTTGACTTAATTCGTCACAGACATGGTTTACATTATGGAGACCGTATTTAAAAAGAACCTAAATCCACGCGGACGTAGTCGCAGGGCTACAGCTAGTACTATATAGTTTGATTTCGTTTGGATTGAAAGAAAGAAAGAAAAACCTTTATTCAATACTACAACACAACATACATTAAATGTTCAAAAAATAAATAAACAATTAGAAACGACGTATTACAATTACAAACGTACGTTTGGCTGTAGCAACGTAAAGGCTGTCGACTCAGCATAATGCTATGGCAGTGTTGCCACAGCGCTGTTATTCTGTCGATGCCTGGATGCATTGGATATGTGTAGTACAATGCTAAAGCATTAAAATGTGTGCTTGTATTGTATAATCACATTTATTTCTTTATGTATTCATCTCGTAATGTTCATGTTCTCGGTTTTTGAAGTGAAACTTCTTTGGGTGAATTTGAGTGCAGCGTTTTCGGTGCAACTTTTCTGATATTTTAATTTAATATTTATTGATTAATTAATAATTGTTTATATACTGAGCAGTAATTTTACATTGGGTAATATTTTCGTTAATTCCAACATTGTCACTATAGAAATAGTTGCCTCTAACGGCGTTCGATCCTACGACCCCCAGCGTTGACGGCAGCGTTCGTGCTTAAAATTAATCACTTTTTCGAAGTATTATCACATAGGAGTAACTACACTAGGAAGTTAGAGGTTTAACCGACTATGGCTGTCCATTCACTGCCCAGCGTTAGGAAGTCTGTAACTTTATGCACTCTCGTCTGCAATATTTTACGGTTAAAGGAAGAATTGTAAAAGCAAAGTCAAAACTCTCGGTCCTACTCGAAACGAACAATAGGCAATAAATCAAGTCGGGCGGCGTAAAAAATATAATGAAAACGACCGACCAACTGGAAGCAGCCACAGAGGAGTTGGCGAAATTCAATAACCATGCAAAATTATGCCGTTGCGTGAGCAAAACATACGAAAGTTTATTTCTGTTCGCACGATGCTTATAGTGTGTCTTCATGTCGTGGAATATAAATTATACGTTTTTATGTTTAAAAAGCAAAGAAAAATATCAAAAAATGTTTATTTCGAAGGAAAGGAAGATAATTTGCTAAGATCCGCATGCAAACTAACACCGTCACCGGGAACCGCCACTAGGTATCCTCCACCACTCCAATACTACCACTGGGTAATATACACCACTGAAGTCGAAGCCGCCGAGCGGCGGCTGTCTGTCGTAGAGTCTATAACATAACACTTGGTAACTGCTTCGTTTCGTTTTGGGGCGAAACACGTGTCGTGGTCTCGACTTCAGTGGTGTAGGTGGTATTATTGTAGTGGTGGAGGGTATCTAGTGGCGGTGTTAGTTTGCTTATGCACGCTACTAAGGGCGGGCGGTGCTCTTCGAAAACTAGTTAATATACACGATTTTATATTTTGCATGCAAATCTTAGCAAGGTAACTTCCTTCATTATAATGGATTTCCAAAAATTATCGCCTGATTCTATTAATGTTTATTTAAACAACATACATTCGTTTATATATACGTGTTTGGAATATCTTTTTTAAGCAAGTATTTGCTTGTGTTAGGAAATCCCGCTTTTCCATAGCCATTTATGTGTGGTGTGTGTGTGTGTGTGTGTGTTCGTGTGTGTTTCAGTAATATGTTGAAACATTCCTTCTGTTTCAATATGAGTTATTGATAAGAGATAATTTGTTACAGTACATCTTAATTTCTGTTTACCCATTTTTAATTCTGCTAATTTTACTTTTCTCCTAGTTTGGGCTTTATATCGTTGCATTACTTCTAGTTCATTTTGATATCTTTTTCTTAAGACTTATGATTTGCCGTCGCAGGCAGGCGTCTAGCCTTGCAGCTCCGCAGTCCGTCACCGGACTGTTGCATTATATTCTATTCTAGGTTTGGCATTTTAAGAGACAGCTACTGCGCCGTGTGATAGTTCGTTAGGTCGATATTTATGACCACGGAATGAGATGGGGTGGCGGATTTTCTAACACTGTAACACAAGTTGCGGCAACACCACAAGCGACCTACGCAGGCATCAATGGCCGCTCTTTCACATCGCACAGCGCACCTTGTTAGTCTTACAATTTGAACTATTATTTATATATTTTAATAATGAACCAGAGGCCTATGTTTGATTAGCATACAAGCTGTGCCCCGCGGTTTTACTCGCGTAAAAAGCCGACCGCTATCGATGATATACATATATACTTCCCTATTTAAATCGGATTTTGGGGTTCTATTTTTTTTGGATATGTGTCACGTGGAAATATTTTAATTATTTTTCTCGCATAATTATTTTTCTAAAGTTAAAGTAGCCGCTATAACAGCAGCTATCTGTCAGTGAAAATCCCGTCGAAATCGGTCCAGCCCGTTTCGGAGATTAGCCGGTACAAACCGTCAGACATGACAGACAGACAAAAATTGTAAAAATTGTATTTTTCTTATAAGTACCGTATATAATTTCCTAAGCATTGCGTAAAAGCTGTTATATTGTTATTACAAACAGGCACTTCAATTTATTTATTTGGTGTTGTTGTTGAGATTCGCAGTCAATCGCACATAATTATTTTTAAAATAAATAAATAAAATATCTTTGAAATAGTTAATAGAATTAGGCATTACTTTGCGGAAATCTATTACAGAGGGGACAGAAAGAAAGTGAATTTGCTAAAAAAATCTACGTCGGGCAGCCGCCGATTGAGCTCACTCGGTCTTAGGGTCCACAACACTTTGCAATGCCTCGTGAGGCGAAATATGGCTCGCGTTCTCGACTTTGAAGTTTTCTATAGTCTAGTAGTAGGTATAGGTATTTGCTGGCATTTATTTGGTGGTATCTCAGCAAACCAACTTTTACACGAATTTATACGAATTTTTGTCACGTGGGGGAATCGAATCCGCGACACATAAGAGAGAGGCCAATCGCTTAGAAACGTCGCCACCCGAGTCGACAAAAATATGCCACGCATACATTTAATAGTCGACATCACTTCAGTATTTCCCCCGAGCCGTCAAACAATGGGCACGGATCGGTTTAGTTCTCCCGATGACTTGGCAATTCCAGTGATTCAGTTGAGCCCGCAACAAAAACTGCTAATTGTTGCTATCCCTATCAGTTGCCAGCGGAACCCTAATTAGTGGCGTGAAACATGTAATTTTGTGCTACGTGCTCAATTTGCTTCATTCGTCATTTTTTATACCATACATATCATAATATAAACATACATAATTTTCATAAAACTTTTTTTTTATTGTATAAAGTGATGAAACCAGCAAAACGTTCACCTGAATGGTAAGTGCAACGTCCGCCCACAACAAATGCTGTGTCACCCAGAATAACTGGCCCTGCGGTGGTACCTACCTAGACGGATTCCTGCATAGGAATCCTACCTACCTACCAGGTAAACTTACTTGTTTTGAGAATTCGTAAACTGTTTTATAGTTATTATTAAGTCGTCGATGACCGCGACTAGTGGTGATAATACCGGACTTTTACGCCGCGGGTCTTGAATTCGAATCCCATACGGTGTCAACATTTGTGAAAAAACAGTTTCTTGGTTTTCGGGTCAGGATATGTTGTGACTGTCCCCGTGGCGGTCATCCTAGCCATCCTCCGATCTTATCGCATTAGCGATACATCGGGCTCGGTTAGTATTTCTAAGTACCGCTTAGTTTGCACTTGTGGTACTGTAATAACTTCTTCGCAGTTTATAGTTTCAGACAGTATTCGTATTAATTATTTATTAAATTGTCTGCATGTTTCCAAATCGGTAAGGGGATACAATTATGACATTGCAATGTGTATCATTGTATTCGTTCTATTATGATTTCTTCTTTCAAGATAGATAAAAAATTATAACTTTCAAGTTATCATGTATAAGATAACATGATACATAATATAGTACGTACATAATTTTAAGTGTACGAGTCTGCGCGAAGCAAACAGATATCAAGAAGGTAGTTAAACTATTGGTTGTTCGAAAATCTCTCGGGTTTCGACAGGTGGCGAAATAATCAGGCAAAAAAATTCCTGTCCGGAAAAGCACAGACCGGTGATCGACTTCATCGTCTACGTTGCAAGGAAAGTTGACAGGCTGGTGACGACTACATTCTCTAGGGCAGTGGTTCTCAATCTTTATATCTTTTTATGTACCACTGGTGTGTATCAATGTTCGGGCGTGTATACACGCTAACCAATAAAATATGTGATTGGGATAGATAGGGATAGGCTAGTATCACAGACTTACCTATTGCTTACCTATTGCTAGAATTGAGTATGTTTGAACAAACTAATCTCAGGAAATACTAATCAGATTTGTAAAAAATGAATTTGCATTAACTAGACCGTTTATTGATGTAGGTTCTGGGCTATAAAACTTCTAGGGCCTTAAGGATCCGCACACACAGAACCGAACATTACCGAATAGGACCGAAATGTGAATACTTAGGTCAGCGAGGTACCATGTCGTACCTTGCGTAATCTTGTGTTCGGATTATTTGACGCGGTAATCTTGAGTTCGGATTAACTGGTGGTAGGATTCCTATGCAGGAATCCGTCTAGGTAGGTACCCCAGGGCTAGTTGTTCTGCCGTGAAGCAGTAGTGTGCAAACATTACCGTGTTTCGCTTTGAAGGGTACTGAGAGCTAGCGTAATCACTGGACATATGAGACTTAAGTGTGGTGTCACACAGTAATTTACTGGGTGACACAGCATTTGTTATGGGTAGACGTTACATTTACCATCAGGTGAACGTTTTGCTCGTTCCGTCACTTTTAAGATATAAAGAAAGAAAAAACGCGCGTGAAACCGCCGGGCACAGCTAGTTAAAGAATAATATTATGTTTAAGCGTCTTAATTACGAGGGTGGATTGAAAAGTACTGGGCCTAACCAAGAGAATAAACACATACTAAATCAGTTATATTTTTATTTTTCTACATAATCACCATCAAGTTCAATACACTTTTGCCACCTCCCCTTCCACGCATTTAGACCGTTAAAAAAAAATGATTCTTCCTTAGAGTCAAAATATGCGTCTACAGCTGCTTTGACCTCGTCGTTTGTCGAAAATCTTTGACCTCCCAAGTGCTTTTTTAGGTTAGGGAACAGAAAGAAGTCTGATGGTGCCAGATCAGGTGAATACGGCGGATGCGGTAACAGTTCAAAGCCACAGTTGTGAATTCCAGCCATTGACTGTACTGACGTGTGAACACGGGCGTTATCTTGATGAAACAGGACTTTTCTTCTGAGCATTCCTCGACGTTTTTCTTTTATTTCCTCTCGTAAACGACGTAGTAAGGTGCAGTAGTAATCAGAGTTTATAGTCTGACCCCTTTCAAGATAATCAATCATAATCACACCTTTCGAGTCCCAGAATACTGAAGCCATCACCTTATTTGCCGACAAAATCGACTTAGCCTTTTTAGGGGGTGGTGAACCAGGTCTTCTCCACTGTTTTGATTGTTGTTTTGTTTCCGGTGTACAGTAATGAACCCATGTTTCGTCCACAGTAACAAAACGTTTCAAAAAATCATCTGCATCGGCTTCAAATAACTCCAAACAGTCGCGTGAAATAGTCAATCGCGTGTTTTTTTGTATATATCCTACCTATAATCTCGGCTATCTCTCTAATTTTTAATCTGCGGTCTCCCATTATTAAATCAAGTACTTTTTTAATATTTTCGTCAGTAGTTGACGTCGAAGGCCTTCCAGAGCGGGAATCATCTTTCACACTCTCTCTACCACGCTTAAATTCTGCTATCCATTTTTTGACGGATGAATATGACAGAGCACAATCGCCTAATGTACTGACCATGTCATCATGGATGGCTTTTGATGATAGCCCCTTCTTATGGAGGTACTTAATGACGGCACGCTGCTCGATTTGCTCCATTCGCGGAAATTATGACCGATTACTTTGTTAATAAATTTATAAAATCACAACTAATTATCGCACACGTTTCGAATTTCACACAATGAACTAGTCTGAACTGAACTAAATAATGTGGGTAGATTTGATTTTTAGAATTGAATGGATCTGTTAGGCCGAGTACTTTTCAATCCACCCTCGTATCAATAATGTAATTTTACAAAATGCCTTCCTTATGTAAAATAGTCAATATTTAGGTGTTGCATGCTGGAAACAAGCGAGGAAAGGTCGGGTTTAACCGTATATAAATGTAGTGAAAAATTTGCTTACTGAAGTTCAGTGTCGCCTTTCGTACTACATTGAGATGCCTAGCGTAACGCTATTGGTACGCATGACATTGTTTGGGTGTACCGGCCTTAGATTTTAAAGTTGCGAACGAAACATACTATTAGCGATACAAAAATAGTGATGCATTAATTTAATTACAAATTTAAATTATTAAGTAGGAATGAAAAGAGAATGAGAAATAGCTCTACTCTCATTTTTGAAAGCGATTAAGAGCTGGGAAGAGTGTCACGCGGACTTCACCCGTCCGTCCTGGAAATATTTTTTACTTGCAGGTGTTCTCACAATGTTTTTCTTCATCGTCGGGCACCTCAAACGGGCACATCAAAGTCAAAGTCAGCTCGCATATGATATTTAAGCGCGGCCCTTTACTATTGCTCTATAGACATCACTGTGTCTTTAATTAAGTAATTTTCACTTGTCAGTACAAATTCATGTTGTCTTTAAAGAGCGATGGTTTTTATTTTTGTTGGTTATTTGGATTAACCAAATTATGCACAATGTTTAACACCGTTTGCAGTTATATAAATTTAAAAAAAAATGTAAAGAAAAGTCCCTTAATCTGCACCGTAGGAGCTTTGGCGGACTCTTTCAAGCTCTGACATCCTTCCAAAATAAGAGATTGTGCCCAGCACTGAGACATTTATAGGCAGTGTTTCTGATTGATTATATTAAGTTTTATTAATTTATTTCTTAACAATGTTCACGCGTCCATAACAAAATTGTCGGCCATTGTATTGGAGAAAATCGAAACTATCTCAAACTGTGGTTAGTTTAATGGCCGGTTAGGACTGCGGTGGTTAAACACTAATAAGGGTGCGATTGTACTAAATTGCTGCAATTATGCACTCGGTTGCTCCTTGGTGCGGTGCGGTTTCGCAGCGGACTACACGAGGGTTCATCCGATCTAGTCTGTAATGGACCTTACGATGGACGGTAAAAAGTTGTTTGATGTACCGGTGGATACTCGATCTTGTATTTAAACGTCGTAGTTTAGCATTATTGCTTCACTCAAAGTTAAAGTAATAGACTTTAATTTCCTTTATTATTTAACAACGCCATTTACTGAACTGCTTGAGGGTTTCATAATATAGGCCCTATATGTAAGTTCCAGCTTGAATTTAATGACTTTGTGCCGTAAACTAATATAATAAGAAGAAGAAGCCAGAAGCCGTTTTGTGGAATTGGTCCCGGCAGTGGTTTTTCCGGACTAATACGACTTAGGCGCTCGCTTTAAATTTCATAGTACGCGAGTGACCTGCGTTCGATTCCCGGTGCCGGCACTACTAAAATTGTTAATTGCAATTTTAAGTGTTGATTTATCACATGCTCGGCGGTGAAGGAAAACATCGTGAGGAAACCTGCATGTCTGAGAAATAATAAAAAAAAAACATTTCGAAGACACGTACAGTCCACCAACCCGCATTGGAGCAGCGATGGTGGATTCTTCCTAGCATCAAAAATCCTCTCAGAAATGAGAGGAGGCCTGTGCTCAGCAGTGGGACATTTATAGGCTCAAACTTTCCTTTTTTCTTTACGACTTTTTTTTTGGGAGCTCTCCGTGTCTTATGTGCTAATAATTGTAGTGTTATTCGGATAACAATCGGAGGTAGCTCCTCATTGTTCTTCAATTGTTTCAGTATCAACACGTTGGTTCGATGTAATTAATCGCATTTGATTCAGTTGAATAGCATTATCTTATATTTAAAAATAACACGACTACGTGACCTAGTTGTCAGGGTAACTGACTTACAACGCCGCGGGTCCTGGGTACGAATCCCAGCCGGAGCCAACAGCCAAAATTTATACAAAAACAAATTTTAGGTTTTCAGGTCTGGTTGTGTTGCACATGCGTAACTTATGTCTGTAAAACGAATTCCCAATACGAGAAAACTCCAAGAATAGGATATCGATTTACAAAAAAGAAAGAATAAAATAATAAACATGCTTGCGCCGCGTGAATGATACATTAAATAATAATTATGTAGTCCATCCTCTTTCTATTTCTTCTTAGTTCTAAGCATCTTAAAGGGGCGATGGCGACGAGACTCGAACCCTAGTAATTAATTCCGTTGGAGAACACATATAGCTCTATCACCGTTACATGAACTGCTAAACTCAAACCTTTGTTTGAACAAACTGATCTCTGGTTTTGAACGCGTTGACTTGTTAGAATTCATGTGACTCTGAAAGTTGTTTGTTGTTTTACTGGTGGTGGGATACTTGTGCAAGAATACGTCTAAGTAGGTACCCACCCCAGAGCCAGTTACTGTGCCGTTGTACTAACCATCAGGTGAACGTTTTGCTCGTTTCATCACTTTATCCAATAAAAAAAAAATTTCACGAAACAAACAGTTGATTAATTCTGGAGTAACGATCCATAACTTATGCAAATTTTATGTTAATGGGTCTATAGGTTTTAAGATAAATGATTTCGGACACATAAAGCATTTTTATTACAGACAATTTTTGTCAAGTATTCGAAAATACGACAGAGACACGCAGACGGACACTGTTTTATATATATATAGGAATTATAGAATGCAGTCCGCGAGAAACAATGATATAGTTTATTGAATCAGGCGTTACTTTGCGGAAATCCATTTAATAAAGTTTTAAAAAATCCAAAAGTGCACGTCTCAAGACGCTCATTAAACTATTAATAAAAAAAATCGTATTGAGGTTATGAAAACAATAAGAAAAAAATATTTTTCTTAATAACTACTTCTGCCTAGACTTTTGATATGAAATAGGAAACCAGTAGATAAAATTCTGTACACGATAAAAAAAACCTGGTATCGATATGTCAATTTTTTCGGGAGTAATCGTGACCACAGACGTGCTAATGTTAATTTGCTAAGATCCGCATGGAAGATTTGCCTGCGGATCTTAGCAATTTAAAATAATAATACGATTCTTGATTGCAGTGTCCTGAAGTGCGTTTCCAGACATAAATTGCACATGTGTAAAAACCTAGAACTGGATTCACTATGTGTAGGCCATACAAACATTTGTCCCTTGCAGGGATGGAACATGCGCCCGATAACGTAGAAGTCAATCGGTAGACAATGCGCCAACCGAGTCGAAGAACTTATATGATCAGGAAATACGTAATAAGATTGATGTCCTACTGGTCGATTCGATTACGACAGTATTTGGCGACATCTTCCAAATACTGTCGGTAGCTATCAACCGCGCAGGAGATATTGCCGCATGTGTACGCGCAAAACCGAGGTACTCACTCGTCCTGACCTACCTGCATCGATGTAACGCTTATGCGATAAGATCAGAGGGTGGCTAGGTTGCAGTGTCAGATACACGGAAACCTGAAAACCAACAATTGGTGTTTTTGCTAAAATGTTGACCACAGCAGGGATTCGAACCCAGCACCCGCGATGTTACAGACAGATACTTCGACCGCTAGGCCACGCGGTCGTCAAGTAAGAATACAATAGTTACATTCGTTCCTAATCGGGTCGAGAAATCAAAGTTCCTAAAGCCTCATGTCCCTCATTACGTAAAGATGTAATGAGTACGAAATGTATTACAGCATTGCGACAGATCACGCTATTCTCTCGTTTATTCCGACCAAATAACACTAAATGATAGTTTGGAATTAGTTACGAGTTACGCCATAACTGATATAGTAAATAACATCTGGGTTAATCTGTTAGATATTTTATCGTATAAATGTATACCGTAGTTCGCGATTGTCCTTGGCTATACGCCCTCTTTCTGTTCGTTAGTTCTGGTTTCAAATACATGCAGAAATCAACAAATTCTGTAATGTAGTAATTGGTGAAAACTAGGAGATGTGCAGCAGCAACTTCCTGGAACATTTGAATAAATAAACTACGGTTGCTAACCCGCCTGCCAAGCTCGCCAACTATGGTAAAATTTACCCAAAATTAGAGCTACATGGAGGCCTATGTTCAGCAGTGGACTAGTGATAGGCTGAAATTATGATGATGAGTGTTTGATGATTTGTGGACGTCTCCGTCATTGACACTACAATCACGACGACCGCGTGGCCAAGTGGTCAGAGAACCTGACTTCTTAGCCACGGGTCTTGGCTCGAATCCCAACGGGAGACATTTGTACAAAAAGACGAATTGTTGATTTGCGGGTCTGGTTGTTTTGAGAGTATGAAATTTACGTCTATAAAACGCTACTAACTGGTACAGGGGAAATCCTACTGTTGGGGTACTAACTTTGTTGTTTTTAAAGAATAATTCCATCCACCTCACCTTGATGGTTGGCATTCCATTACTGTGCGCTTTTCGCGAAATTTTCTGATACGCATGACCACTCTGTGGAATTCGATGCCGCCAGCGGCTTTTCCGGACCGATGCGACTTAGGGACCAAATCTCAACTACCAACCGACCAAATCAAGGAAAGAGTCTATTCCTTTCACAAAGGTGGGCAACACACCCGCGATTCCTCTGGTATTGCGGATGCTCGTGGTCGGCGGTGATTACTTACATTAGGTGAACGTTTGCTTGTCTGACCTCATTTCCATAAAAAAAAATCAAACCTTCCTTCAATGAATATTAAAAAAAATCAAACCTTCCAATAAATATAATGTTATAAAAACATGTCAAATTCAAAAACTAAAGTTGAATGATGTTACTAATATTTTATAGCATTCCTTATGTTTCCGTGCAAACATTGATAATTTCCGTTTTCCGGACTTTATACATGATGATTAAAGGAGGTATGGCATGCAGTGCTAGAGACACGGGGACAGATAAAATTGCAACCACGAAAGAACGAAGGAAAGAATACGAAAATAATTAAAATTTGTCAATATCCTACCAATGAAGTATTTCTCATCTTATAATTATTTATTGTTGTTCGGAAATCTATCATTACATTGTTTCTGAAATAATATGTGTTAAAAAGTAAAATAGTAAAGTAACAGCCTATAAAAGTGAGCCTCAGTGAGCCTGCTAAGCACAGCCCTCCTCTTATTTCTGACAAGGTTTTAGAGCCGGGAAGAGTCCGCCACGCTGCTCCAATGCGAGTTAGCAGACTTCTCTTGTCCTCGAAATATTTTTTATTTCTTACACATGCAGGTTTCTGTACGATGTTTTCCTTCACCGCCGAGAACGTGGTAAATCAGCACTCAAAATTGCAATTAACAATTTTATAGGTGCCGGCATCTATGAAGTCCCGCTAACTATGAAATTTAAAGCTAACGCCTAGCCCCAGAGCGACCACTGTATTATAACAAATATATTATAAACTTTTATCTACAAATCATTTGCATTATGATATTAAAATTCTAATTCATACGACGCAACATTTAAATCATCGGTTTCCCGTTGTAATCGCTTCGAATGTTCAGCTGAAAAGCAAAGTCGTATTTTATGCTTTATTAAAGCGTACGTGACAGTAAACGTTAACGAAAAAGATTAATACCGTCTGTACTTACAACTTAATGCCGCTTTTAACTTTAAACACGTTTGTACCGGACGTTTGTTGACAAAACTCACTTGACACGGGTCAGTTTGAGATCGCGGTCTAAGTGATATGCGTTGGACGTCTTTTGTATTTTGGTTGTCTACAAGAGTCGTTTGTAGTTTCCAGATATAGTTTCGGTATCCATATTAATATCATAAATGCACAAGTAACTGTTTCTCTGTCTGTTTGATACCTTTTCACGGCTCAACCGCTAAAACGATCTTGACGAAATTCGGCACAGAGATAGCTTGCATCCTGAAGACATAGAATACCTACTTTTTATTCCGGAAAATCAGAGTCTTCACGGTATTTTTTTTTTCAGCTAGTATGCTGAAGCAATCTCTTTTTTTTTCGTTTGTGATCCAGTAACAAAATGCAAAGCCTTGTTTAAGATGCTATATATGATTCTGATAAATTGCATAAATACATTACAAACAAGCCCGTAGCTGCTAGCAACCGTACTATGACTACTAATTTTAAGTATTTAACTGACTTTAAACAAGGAGGAGGTTATCGATTCGTATATATGTACCGTAGGAGTCACATATATCATACCGTATTTGGTCGAGTTCTGGTGATGGGATCCATTAGAAAATCATAAATCTCTTAAATTCGCGAAGGCATGTTTGTAGCTGCTGCTTAGAATTCAGTTTTTTGTTTGAATGATTATTTTTAGCGAATAAATATGGCAGCTATGCGAATACTCATTACATGCTATATATTCAAAAGTTCAGTTAATCATGCATTTTAAATATGCGATTTAATATACTATCTGTGATTCTAGTCACTGAAAAAAAATGGGGTTTTATATTTTTATGACGTAAACTATCTATCGCCAAAGGTACATGTTGTCCTACTTTAGGACTGGATGAAGTCTGTGAGTTTAAAAATCAAGGCAATCTTTCATATTATTATAAATAATTTTATGAAAAAAAAGTTTTAGGACCCTTAAATTGTATTCTTGTCGCTATAATTTAGACTTATTTATATGAATACTCGATGTATAAAATAATCAGACCTGATGTATTTATTCCTTTAAGATCTCAGTTCCTAACCGCTACCTCTTATACATTGCTTCTACATCTCAGTCTCAAATGTCAACAGATCTCCACCTTCGTACGTTTGTTCTGCCTTACCTACCAACTCTTTGAATATACAAAAAGCACCCGAGGGCCATGTTGAGTCCACCCATTATAGGGGTCCAACGCGCCCTCCGTGTCAGCGCTGTGTCGGTACATTGTACAAACGTCCGTCGGCACTTACGTAGACCAGGCCTAAAGGTTTATCAAATTCGAGCCTATATTTATCTTTACTTATTAAGTGCCTTTGTTTAAGAGAAGTGCTTTGTTACTATAAGTGATGTCACAAAGGTGGTTTGTCGTGTTATCGACAAATGTGAAGATATGGTAGATACTTTACTAACAGACTAGCAATGAATATGACTTTTTTTTATTTTTCGTTACCTCATTAATTAACATTTTAAATTATTTATAAGACAGGATGATAACAGTTGTTCTGGTTTCTTAAGATTAAAAGATATATAGTATCATGACCGAATCATTCGAATTAACATTTGTGATATTCTAGAATAAAATATTAAAGCAATGGATTAGCAAGCTGAAGGGGCAATGGGCCGGCCATATAGCTCGGCATATAATCGACCGTTGGGGAAGAAAGGTTCTCGAGTAGCAATCGTATCGGCAAACGCAGTCTGCCCCCTAGATGGAGCGACGAACTGCATGGTTTTGCGGGAAGTCAATGGATGCTGGTGGCTGAGGACCGTGCTTTGTGGCAATCTATGGGGGAGGCCTATGTTCAACAGTGGACTAAAATAGGCTGAAATGATGATGATGATGCATCATTTATCATTCCTTATGTTTCTATCGACTCGGTTCATTGGTGTGTAATTACGAAAGATTAAATCTGTATACTAATGTTACTCAGCCAAGACAAAATTTATCTGTTTTGATGGGATCAGTACGATCGTCCTATTACGGCAAGACCGGGTAAGATCGATGTTGCACTGATCAGCAGATCTGCAAATAAATTTTAAAATTTATGCAAATTAGGACATTTGTATGAATCGTTCTAGATAGCAGTATCGCAGTGCCAATTGTTCTGTCATCAAGCAGTGATGTCCAAACATCACTGTGCATGTAGAATTTATGTATGGAAAACGCACTGACGACATAGGAGATATACTAATGTTACGATTTTAATCAAAATAAAGAAAAGGCTCTGTGAAGAACCCTGCCGCTAGTCTAATTACAGGGACAACCGTGGCACGCAAGCCCCTGGCCCGTGAACACAGTATCCGATAGCACAGTGAAACAGTATTCAGAAGCTGTCAAAGTCAAAAAGGCTAACAGCAATTACATCACCGAAATTACATAGGACAACCGCGGTAGGTGCCGTGTGGTAGCGGCTTAAGAGAATCTACCACCCCATCTCTTCCTGTGGGTGTCGTAAAAGTCGACAGAGGGGTAATAAAATCCAGAAGATGCCACGCGTGGCAACTATGGAAAAATTCCCCACTAAATGAGAGATACAAACTTTTGTAGCAATCTATGGGGGAGGCCTATGTTCAGCAGTGGACTAGTGATAGGCTGAAATGATGATGATGATGATCAACCGTGGAAACTCAGGGGCTAGGCGCTTGCTTAAAATTTCATAGTACTCGAGGGACCTGGGTTCGATTCCCGGTACTGGCACCACCAAAAATGTTGATTGCAATTTTAAGTGCTGATTCACCACGTGCTCGGCGGTGAAGGAAAACATCGTGAGGAAACCTGCATGTCTGAGATAAAAAATATTTCTAAGACATGAAGTCCGCCAACCCGCATTGGAGCAGCGTGGCGGACTCTTCCCAGCTACAAAACCCTCTCGTAAATTACTCACGATGTTTTCCTTCACCGCCGAGCACGTGCTAAGTAAGTCAGCACTTAAAATTGCAATTAACAATTTTAGTGGTCGAACCCAGGTCACTCGCGTACTATGAAATTTAATGTACTTAAAATTAATACAAATCATTAAGTTTCTATTAATTGTGGTAGTAATTTTTTTATCGAGTTACACAAAGCCGGAACAAATAAATTATTCACAGGAGCCGTGAGTTTTTATGTTTTCATATCGTGTTTACAGTAAATTTTATTACTTCAAACTCACGCACAACACGCAAAATAACTAGCTGGTTTTGTATGCTTAAATCAGCTGAATGTCGTCATAGGCATTTTTTTTTAAATAGATTCAGAAACACAATTTTGCTTTACAAGTATTGTCTGGTCCAGTATATTAAATATCGGGACGAAAGATGAAAACATGCTTCGGCTTCTGATTAGGCCTAGTGGTTCAGAGTACCAGACTTCTACGCCTCGGGTCCTGGGTTCGAATCCCAGCCGGAGCTAACATTTATGCTAAAACACAAATTGTTGGTTTTCGGGTCTGGTTGTGTTGTGATTGTCCCCGTGTTTCTGACCCTGCATCCTAGTCTACCTCCGATTTTATCGCATCAGCGTTACATCGGGACGCGGGTGGGTTGGGACGAGTGAGTGCCTCTGTGTTTGCGCGTACACTTGTGGCACTATAATATCTCCTGCGCAGTTGATGGCTCTCGACAGTATTCGGAAGTTGTCGCCGTGGTCGAAATCATCAATTATCATCATGATGTGACGTCAGAAAAAAACTTAATTAAAAAAAAATAACAGGCTCGGCCAAAAGTCTAATTAATAGGTTGGGGAAAAAGTTTCTACGCATTTTATATGAAAACTCAAGACATTTTTTTCAAAGTTTATTCATTTAATTTACAGTATATGTGCTTGTGCGATCAAGTGTAAATCAGGACGTGTCCACAGATCCCTGAAAATCGGGACATCCTACGCAAGTCGGGGCACCGGGCGACGACGCTTTTAAACTTCGTCGAGCGTTAGCCCAACACCTTAGCTGAGACAAAGTTAATGATATTAATTTGGGTTTTTCATGGAACTTTGTTTAATTATTCAACTCAATACAACTTTCCATCTCGGAATTTTTTTTAGAATTTTTGTTATTGGATAAAGTGAGTGGATTACAGTGTGGACTGAGAGCTACATTACTGGGCGTGCGAGACTTAAAAACTGATGTCTCAGAGGGACGGGCGCAGTGTGATGCCACATATAAATGTTCTGGGTGACACAGCATTTGTTATGGACAGATGTTGCACGAAATATTGTTATGCCATAAGTATAAGTGCAACGACAGAGGCATTCACTGGTATTCAATATCCACAATCTGATATTACCTTTGTACTACAAGAGCCGAGGAGCCCGATGTAGTATTAGAGAGTCTGAACAATCAATTAATATAGACCTGGAAAGTTTGTGTGTTTTACAAATTTTGGTTTCGATTGGTATTCGAACCCAGGACCGGGCAGGCAGACACGCTGAACAATAAGAATCGTGTTTGTCAGTTGTCGTGCATAGATTTAATATTATTTTAATTTTGAGAAAGTATGTCACTGGAACTCAATCAATTGATCAAACTTCCCCGTTACTACATTGGCTAGTTATAAATGCGACATGTCGACAAAGTATCACTTTCGTAATTACTTTTCGTAACTGAAGTATTAAATATAACAGTTTTAACAGAATTAAAATTATGTTCCAGTAGCGACATCTATGTCGCCACATGAGAAGATCAAGAAATATCTCATACATTCGATAATCGCGCTATGAAAGTTTTCAGAGATGCGAACTATATATACAACATCTAAATATTACTAGTAGGAGGAGACGCCCTCTCCAGATCAGACCAACCGATCTGGCAGGTAGCTACCCTCTTCCTTGGCAATATCATCCGCCAATTTTCTATAAAAATATTGTGATGTCCTTACTGGCAACAGCAGCTAAGGATTTATGGTCATTGTCATTTCAGCCATGGATTGCCAAAAACAGGGCTCAATAACTTCTTAATCTTATTACTATAATAAAGCCGGATCGATTGTACGTTTTAACTCGCTAATATTCATCATCATCATCATTTCAGCCTATCAATAGTCCACTGCTGGATATATGCCTCCCCCATAGATTGCCACAAAAGTTTGTAGCTTTCATTCTGGGAGGATTTAGCCTTAGTTGCCACGCTTAGTTGGCAAGCGGGTTAGCAACTGCAGTTTGTATATTCAGATGTTCTAAGATGGAAGATGCTGTTGCCCATCTCCAGGTCAGGTCGACTTTTACAACACCCACGGGATGCAATGTGCTGGTTGATTCTCTTAAGGCGCTACCACACGGTACTATTAATAAATACTAATCCGATTTGCAAAATTATTTTTATATATGATATAACGCTTATTAAGGAAGGTTTTATGCTGCAAACCTTCATAAACCCTTATGAATTCGCAAGCTGAGAAGCGAACATGACCGAGAAGGGACGAACTTAAATGCGCAGGCCAGCGAGGTACTATGCCATACGGCGCAGTCACAAAAACTGGTTTATTTAACGCGGGTGAAACCGCTGGGTACAGCTAGTTATCTCATAAAAGATCAGATCGTCACTGCATTTACTGAGGACCGTTGCTTCATCTAGCTTCCTCGTATGGTCGTGTAGTTAAGGACTTTGATGCGGTTCCTTATCACTGGCAAACTGCACTGGTGAGGGTTTTGTTTTAGAATTACACTGGATGAACAGATTTGATGCAGATTCTTACTGGTGGTGGGTGATTCTTACTGGAGATTACTTCTATGCAAGAATCTGTCTAGTCTGCAAAGTAGTAGTGTACAAGCATTACTTTCTGCCGGTTTGAAGACACTGATATCTAAAATTATATAATCTGAAATTACTGGGTGTATGAGACTTCACATGTATCAGGGAGACAAGCGCAGTGTCATGGTCTCTCAGGATTTTGTAACCTAAATTTCTTGGTGACTCTGTAATTATTTTGGCGAGTTTGGCCATCCATTTAACATCAGATGCACGACTTAATATAAAAAAATTACCTGGACTAGTCGGATTTGCCGGTTGACCTCAAACAAAGACATGCCTCTTAATTAAAGTCGTGTTCTATTACGTTGTCTAATGAAATTATTCTGAAGCAGACACGATTTTCTCTGACTAGAATACAACAAAATAATATTAAAATCGATGTGTTGTGTGACGTAGGCTGTCTGGCCTGTAGGGATGTTTTATGTAAGTCGTTTTAACAATTATATTCAGTTCAGGGGCTAGGCGCTCGTTTCGAATTCCATAGTACGCGACTGACCTGGGTACGATTCCCGGTGCCGGCACCACTTAAATTGTTAATTGCAATTTTAAGTGCTGATTGACCACGTGCTCGGCGGTGAAGTAAATAATCGTGAGGAAACCTGCATGTCTGAGAAATTCAAAATATTTCGAAGACATGTGAAGTCCGCCAACCCGTATTGGAGCAGCGTGGCGGATTCTTCCTAGCTCCAAAAACACTCTCAGAAATGAGAGGAGGCCTGTGCTCAGCAGTGGGACATTTATAGGCTGAAACTTCACTTTTTTATCTCTAAATTAAAAATAACTAATACTACAGGTATTATAATTATAAAATAAATGGACTTATTTAAAAGAAACTAATTTTACGGATTTTATCGCGTTTAATTTTATTATTTATAACCCGACGTTACGAGTGCTTTACAGCACCCATGGTCACGGGGGGACTGTGGTGACAGATGTCTACAGACTGAGACTTCCTGAAGCGACGATGCTTCACATCAGCTATATGTCTGCTATATGTATGCTTCGTCGCTCCAGGAAGTCTGCAGTCTGTGACCATGTTCTGGATTATCCTAACCATTACATCAGATTTTATAAGCCACTAATCCTCGCAAAAGAATATCGATTCCTACCAAGGATGATTCGCGAGGCTATTGAAATTGAAAAACATCCTAATTTTAATAGAGAAGATGGTTGGTTATTACCACCAGCTTGGGATCCTATAATGAATAAAATTAAATCAAAAACCAAGCATACCACTGCAAGACTTCAAGACACAGTGAGCTCTTTCTGCGTAGATCGGACCAAGAATAATAATTAAAGGCTGAAGTCACCTCAGTCCGCCCGTGACCCATGGGTGCTGTAAAGCACTCGAAACGTCGGGTTATAAATAATAAAATTAAACGCAATATAATCTGTAAAATTAGTTTCATTTAAATGTGTAGTGTTCACGTAAATATAAGAAATCATTAAATGGACTTATTCTATTCTATATAATTAATTTATTCTAATAAATGAATATTAAATAAAAACAATATTATTTAATCTAATAAATAAATGTTTTCTATATCAGTTTCTCTAAATCAAAAAACGCAAAAGTGAAAGGCACGACTGTGCCTTAAAGTATCTGGCACGTCCCCACATTATTTTATTTATGTCATGAAAATATACTTAGTAGTAGATTCGAGGAACAGGATCAGTCATCCGTCACTACCGGCACTGCGCGTTTAATACAACATTTATATCCGTCACCGCAAATCTGGACTCAAGTAGTCCGTGTCGCATCTGTTTTGCACTCTATTAACATTTGTCAAAGAGCGTATCTACCTTCATTCCTCTTTTCCATTCTACACTCATCATTAATTCATTCCATGCAAATTCTTGCAAAGTTGGGATTAGCACGCCGACCGCCGATTGACCTGGTGACGGTCGAGCAGTATGACTTGTGTTTCGGAATGTAATCGTTTTTATTTTAACGATACGAAATAGCTAGTAATTGTAATTATCTTGTGAGATTATCAGAAGATTAAATTTCGAGGCATTTTTTATACAAACTAGTTTTTTTTTAGTTATATGATTAGATATACTCTACATTGTAGCTTTTCCTACCGAGGTGTCGTAAAAGGCGACTAAGATATTGTACGGACAGCTTTTATTCATGCAATGCTGTCTCTATACAGCTCGTGGGAACGCAATGAGGAGTAAGAATTTTTTGACTCCAATGTCTACTTTGAATTTTTTGTGGAACGCAGACACAACGTATATACAAAAATACTAGCTGTGGCCCGCGGTTTTACCCGCGTAACATAAGCGTAATGTTCGATACTCAGCGTGTGAGGCCGTAGCATGAAGTTTAATAGCCTAGAACTTTCTTTATTAAAAGGGCTATCCAATGCAAAAAAATACAGTCCAAAAGAGCAAAACGTTCACCTGTTGTAAAGTGAAACGTCTACCCATAACAAATGCTATGTCACCCAGAACAACGACTGCTTCACGGCAGAATAACTTGCCCAGGGGTGCTACCTACCCAGACGGATTCCTGAGTAGGTCCTACCACCCCAATTTTTCTTGAAATCGGATTATTATTCTTGAGATTAGCACGTTCAAAATATACAAACTTTCCAGTATGTATCGGCGATATATGTATACATAAGAAAGTAATAGTCTATAACTCCAGATCTACTGCGCCGATTAATCATGAGATTAAAGAACGGGAAAGCGAAATTTAAAGTAAGAATATCATAAAGTTTATCTTTGTTGGAAAAAAATAATGTGATTCAAGAAATATGCTGTTAAAGAATTGCGAGTTGTGGTTATAACAACAGGACTTTGCTGGTGGTAGGATTCCTATGCAGGAGTCCGTCTAGGTTGGTCCCACCCCAGGGTCAGTTATTCTACCGTGAAGCAGTAATGTGCAAGCATTATTGTGTTTCGGTTTGAAGGGCACTGTGAGCTAGCGTAATCACTGGGCATATGAGACCTAAGAACCTGTCTCAAGGTGATGGGCACAGTGTAGTGTCACACAGAAATTTTCTGGGTGGCACAACATTTGTTATGGGCAGACGTTGCACTTACCATGAGGTGAACGTTTTGCTCGTTTCATCTCTTTAAAATTTGCATTATTACATTTAAAATCAAACGTAACCTAAATGAACTCGATCGTCAATGTTATCAGAGAATGTAAGAATATGTTTCTTGGCTCTTTAGTAGCATGCGTTAATAAGCGCCGCAAAATATCGACATCGGGGAGATTTACGCCACGGGGAAAGTGTTATTGGGAAAAACAACATCAGAACAGTAGCTTCCATACCAAGTTAAGTGTGCAAGACGTTTAAAAATTGCCAGCAATCTCGGCTATCATATACGCACTTAGTTTGGTAATAAATGGGGGACGCATGTGCGTGGTTCAAATGGCTTATAAAATGTTTATGGGGCATATTCTTTATGGTACGATTTATGGGTGAAGCCGCCTTATTGTCGTCGTAGATTCTTAGTTATTTGCCGTGACGCAACTGTAACCTATTTTCGGTGTTTGGTGAGGAGGTGGCTTTGTTCGCAGTTGACCTGCTCGCGGAAATAATTACTCGGGATACGAATAATAAACATTAGTGATTAGTGACAGGTATGTTAATCGAAGGAGAAAATATACTTTATATTCTGCTTGCGTAGTTGTTATTTGCATAAAGGTTGTGTTTTTATCATACTAGCGAAACGCCCGCGCTTTACTCGCTGCTAAGTTTGTAACATAAAAAATACAGATTATAAATGCCTCACCGCTGAGGTTGCTGAGGCTGAGTACGTGGCTTTCATTTTTGGGAGGGTTTTCGAGCCGGGAACAGTCTGCTCCAGTGCGGGTATTTGTACTTAGAAAGTGTATATTATACTAGAATAGTATATTTTTTTACCCTCGAAACTGTTTTATTTTACCAGTTCTTTGTAAACAATATCACTGACTTTTTTTTATAAAAAACTAAAGCTCACTGTAGGATTTCTCCTGTAGCACTCCTGTATCCTTTTATTGACATAAATTTAACTTGCACAACACAACCAGACCCGAAAACCATCAATTTTTTGCACCAACAGTGTTTTTGCACAAATGTTGGCTCCGGCTAGGATTTAAATCCAGGACCGGCGGCGTAGAAGTTAGGTACTCTGACTAGTAGGCCACGCAGCCGTAATCTTAGTCTTTGTAATTTTACTACTGTAATAAATCTGAAGAGTTTGTACGTTTAAACACGCTAATCTCAGAATATACTAATCCGATTTGAATAATTAGTTCTTCATTAAATAGACCGTTTATCGAGGAAGGTTCTAGGTTATGAAACTTCATGCTACGGCCTTAAGGAGCCGTGCACGCCGAATATTACCGAAAAAAGCCCAACTATGAGACTCGTGTTAACTGTCTGTCGAAGAAGTCATGAGAGGCGGCGGATTGTTGGTGACGACGTCTCTCTAATGCTATCGCTGTATCTCTTATGCGATCGCTCACCCTGCCAAGCAAGGCGGCAGCCAAACAGTGGACTGTTTACAGGCAGCTGATGACTAAAACAAAATGATGATGATGATCATAGCAACACTCTTCGCCTACAATCATATATGCAAAAAAATTTAAGCGTCTTCAACACCCATACAATTTTAATGGTTCCGGCCCCTTTCGCAAATTTACGTATAACGTTATTATAAATGCGTTTGAATGTAAACAATGACAATAGATTGCGGTATATTCTCTACAGCATTGCATGCTCTGTTTAATAATATTATTGCTTGTATAGCGTTTTCAAAGCAGTCTTCAGAATCAATATGCAGTGCACGCTAGCGGTCCAAATTTAAGTGCTCGGTTTAGGCAAATAAGAGAAATGCTTATTGTATTTGTAATATACTCGTACTTATGCCTTGTTCGGGACTAATTCTGGTGCATTGCGTTGCTGTAATGGGTTATTAAAATCAAAATATTCGCTGATGTTATTGAGTTTAGAGATTAGATTCCCCAAAGTGGTCTAAATACCGTGTCGCTGTCAACGAGAAAAAACTAAATTGGATTTGCAAGAAATCCACGTGTAAGTTAAGCCTAAGAAAATTCAGTATTAGGGAATTCAGGATCAAAGGAAAACAGAAGATTCTCGAAGTGGACTACGGGTACCGTTTTATTGCACACACAAATATTTGACCCGCGTGAGAATCGAATCCGCGACCCATAGCACAGAAACAAAACCCTTTGACCACTGAGTCAACCGTGCCGACGACATCTGAATCGTGATTCCTCATCCAAGATGTATAAAGGTGTTCATCTACTATCCAAGGACCGAGAGTGGACCACTCATAACATGGACTGAAGTATAAAAGAATATGGTGGAAATCTTGAACAGGTGTACAAAGATGTACTATTCTAAATGGATAATGAGCAATTCAATGCTACTAAAAGTAAATATGTCTGGTGGTGGTAGTCCGTGTGGTGGTGGCTTAAGAGAATCTACCACCCCATCTCATTCTGGGGGTGTCGTAAAAGTCAGATAGAGAGAAAATTAAAACAAGACGATAGACAGGAGCATCTTCCTGGAATATCAGAATAAATAAACTGCCGTTGAAAACCCGCCTGCCAAACGTGGCAACTATGGCAAAATACCCACTAAAAGGAGAGCTACAAACTTTTGTGACAAACAATGGGAGAGACCCCTATGTTCAGCAGTGGACTAGCGATATGCTGAAATGATGAAATACATCTAAGCGAACTAGTTGCTATTAAGTGGGCTACGGGAGTGGCCTCTGCCTACCCCTAATGTGGGATTTAATTTTTAAATTAAGACTACCGTAGGACTATCTCGGCACATTTTTGGAAAAGCAAATCAACAATCTAAGTGCGAACTATGTGAAGAAGTCAATTTTAACTTTATTGATTAATTTGTTATTTAACGTTTTGACCTCCTTACCTCGCTGCACAATCCAACTAGGAAATCCGTGGAAACGATGCAGTTATTGGCATATGGGTGAGCGTTACGATCCTTTTATGGACTTAATACGTTTTTACGAGATTCTATATGACGCGAGCAGAGTTAATAAACGCCGTACCGCCGCACGGATTTCGGATGGTCGAGATGCTCTCCAGTGTGGAAATGTGATAAAAGATGGCGCCCGCATCTTACTGTAACTATCCGGAGTTAGTGTTGGATTGAATTTTTTAAATTATCTGGAATTAGTGTTGGACTATCATCATGTTAAGTTTAAAGCGCTTTGTACGAGCGGAGCTAGGTGTTTTAGGCCGCGTCCACATCAAACGTATTGTCAGCCGCCTACTGTGAGCGAGCGTTACGCAGTTTACTGGTTTTCCATACATATTTTACACCGAACGGACTATGCATGCAGTACAACTCTCGTAGCCGCTGACTCTCGGCGGCTACGCGGCGCGTAGGGACTAAGTACAATAATAGAGAGATAGCCGAGATTATAGGCATCTCTTGTGAACGAACTCAAAACATCATTGTCAACGAGTTGGGTTTCCACAAGGTGTCTGCGAGGTGGGTTCCGCGACTGCTTTCAGTTGAACAAAAAAGGACGCGATTGACTATTTCACGCGACTGTTTGGAGTTATTTGAAGCCGATGCAGATGATTTTTTGAATCGTTTTGTTACTATGGACGAAACATGGGTTCATTACTGTAGACCGGAAACAAAACAACAATCAAAACAGTGGAGAAGACCTGGTTCACCACCCCCTAAAAAGGCTAAGTCGATTTTGTCGGCAAATAAGGTGATGGCTTCAGTATTCTGGGACTCGAAAGGTGTGATTATGATTGTTTATCTTGAAAGGGGTCAGACTATAAACTCTGATTACTACTGCACCTTACTACGTCGTTAACGAAAGGAAATAAAAGAAAAACGTCGAGGAATGCTCAGAAGAAAAGTCCTGTTTCATCAAGATAACGCCCATGTTCACACGTCAGTACAGTCAATGGCTGGAATTCACAACTGTGGCTTTGAACTGTTACCGCATCCGCCGTATTCACCTGATCTGGCACCATCAGACTTCTTTCTGTTCCCTAACCTAAAAAAGCACTTGTCAAGATTTCGCAACGACGGTCTGTAACGATATTTTGACTTAAGAGATCATTTTTTGTCTAAATGCTTGAAGGGAGGGGCTTATTAACTTATGTTTATGTAGAAAATAAAAATATAACTTTTATGGTTTATTTTCTTTTAGGCGAGTCTTTTCACCACCCTCGTAACTTAAGTTCACAGGCGAGCTCACAGTGAGCATGCTTTTTTATATTTTTTTGTTATTGGATAAAGTGATGAAACGAGCAAAACGTTCACCTTATTGTAAGTTCAACGTCTGCCCATAACAAATGCTGTGTCACCCAGAAAATTTCTGTGTGACACCACAATGTCCCCATCACCCTGAGACATAAGTTCTTAAGTCTCATATGCCCAATGATTACGCTACCTCACAGTGCCCATCAAACCGAAACACAATAATGTTTGAACACTACTGCTTCACGGCAGAGTAACTGCCTCTGGGGTGGTACCTACCTAAACGTATTCCTGCATAGGAATCCTACCACCAGTCAGAAATCAGAATCGGCGGCTGACAATACGTTTGATGTGAACGCCGCTTTATACAACAGATAGTCAGCGAAATTGTATGCGGATTCGGATTGAGAGGTTTGTGATATCTCTTACCGTTGCACAATAAACCGATTAATTCTGGCTCATTAAATTACAATTATATACCATAATATCCATTAATAAACATGAAATATCTCGTCTGTTTGCAAAGAAAGTAAAATATTGTTACCGATTATAACAATATGACTGATTTTTGTTTTATTTATTATAATATTTTAAGTAATTGTAAAGTAAACATAAACATAAAACATTTGGGACACAACATCGCATCGCGGTCAAAAGAAGGTATATCGTACACAACTAAACCCAAAAACAGCTAAACAAAAAGTTCTTCACGTGGTCATTTTGGTAATTCTCGGATCGAATACATGTCACAGTCAAAGTCAAGTCTTTATCCATTTTAGACTTTAAAAACTTTTATGAACGCCAAAATTTACACCGGTTCGAATAATAACATATTTTAAGAGAATCTACTACCCCATCTCATCTTGTGGAGGTCGTAAAAGTCGACAGAGGGAAAATAAAAACCAGGGAGATGGGCATCAGCATCTTCCTGGAATATCTGAATAAATAAAATGCGATTGCCAAGCGTGGCAACTATAGCAAAACATACATACATACATAAGATCACGACTGTATCTCATAAGGGGTAGTCAGAGACTGGGTATTCACTGCAAAAGCAGATGTCTGCCACAATCCTACGTTTCACCAAAACAATATAATGCACTTGGTGTGATAGGTGGTGAGCCCATCGCCACCATGCGCTATTGGGTGCATAGTGCAGTTTTATTCCTTACTCGCCTTTTACGAGATCCATTGGATGATATGGAGCGGTAGTATTCTTTTAACGAGCCGCCACCACACGGCAAAATCCGCCCAAAATGAGAGCTACGAACTTTTGTGGCATTCTATGGTGGAGAGACCTATGTTCAGCAATAGACTAGTGATAGGCTGAACTGATGATTATGATGAAGAGAAGAACCGGCAAGGTACTGGGGTCTTTTTCAATGTCATTTACAACTTCATATCTGTCCGTACAATATCATAAACGTTTGTACATCTCTGTTCTCTATAAAATTATCAATTCTGTACTACGCTTTGCGTAAAGTTGTGTTTTAAAGTTGGCTACTGTTTTTGAAAGACAACAACGATTTCATTAATATGCGCAAATTAAAACACCATTAGATAATAATTTTGCAAAGTATATCACTATTTAATATACTTCATCATCAGCCAGTAAAAGTTCACTCCTGGACGTACACCTCTCTCTTAAGTTTACACAAGGAAAGTTCGCCGTCATCGCCCCGCTAGGCTTGGTTGTACTTCGTACCTCGGGCGGCTGCTTACCGTTGCCAATGTGGATTATTTATTCCTTGCATAGCAGTGACGGGTATTTCACCATCAATAGAAGGCCATGAGATTTTTTTAGCATTTCTGTTAATTGACTGTAACGACACTCACGACCTGAATTGAGTTGGTAGACCTTGTAAAGCCGACAAAACTAACCTTTGCAATTGAGAAATTGCTAAATAAATTTGTTAAAGTGTTTAATTTTTTCTTAATTATAAATAACTCAAATTAATGAAGCAAGCAAATCTGAGATCACAATCGGCGACCGAGGGTTAAGCCTGTAACTGTAATTGTATTGTAAAGGCAATCTCACACGACCCGAACGTACGATTATAAATTGCCTTCTTTAAATGAGCGCTGAATTCTCGTCCGCTACGCCATTTCAAATTAAATCGCGTCAGGATTTGCACTTTTGAAACCCAGCAAATTGACAGATCATTAACCTTATAAAGTGCGTATAAATAAAAGTTACATCAATGTTAATTTACCTGCCTTACAATCGCAAAGCGAAAGTCGAAATCAGTTAAATGTCACGCATAATGAGAACCAGTTGCAAGAGAGCAAAACTTACGGCGGGGTTATTTTAGTGTCAGGATTTTACTGCTTTCTTGTGTGGGTGGGTCTTTATTAGGTTTTTTAAGTAACGTATTTGGCGGTGATATTAAGTTGTTCTTTGTTACTAAGGCTCCAAGCTTGATTGAGATAGATGTTGGGAAGAAGTTGTCATGGTAGACTGTACAAAATAGTGAAACCACTACTGTAACCTTATATGTATACTCTTCGTTGGCTTATAATTCTAAATATATAAGAAAGTTTTAAAAATTATGCCTAGGGCTTAAGCCTCAGCCGAAGTCAATACTTAGCAGCAATCACAAGTTATTTATCGTATCTGGTTTTATGTCGTAGATCAGGCTTTATGATAACAGATAATCATGTTTTTTATAGGAGAAAATGTTGATGTTAAGTGCAACATCTGCCCATATTAAATGCTATGTCAGCTAGACCATTTCTATCCAGGCACCGCACTGCGCCCGTCATACCGGAGACCTCCGTTCTTAAGTCGCATATGCCAAGTAATTACACTAGCTCTTTAGGCCGAAACCCAGTAAAAATTGCACCCTACTCCATACCTACCTAGACGGATTCCTGCATAGAAATCCTACCACCAGTATTACCTCCACCTATTCACATCTGAAGCACAAAAAGTTTCACACCTGCGTAACTCCTGACCGATAATCTTTCAATCGTGTCGATTAGTTTTCTCACCTTAATTTACTAAAAACGAGCGGGTTGGCAACCGCAAATGATTTGTCTAGCTCAAGAAAGTGTCACTGGTCTTTTTTACTTACTTATTCCGTCCTACGACACACAGGGGACGAGATGGGGGTGATGAATACGCTTTCTCCATCACACACGTTACTATTTTTATTATTTAAAAACAGTTATTTTCTTTCATCTGTCACTCCTTATATAGTTTATGTTACACGTATTTATTTGTTTTCAGGCTTCTTGTACAAAAGTTTCTTGCCTTTGCGAAGTGGCTATATTTAGAAAGAAATAGGGAAAAAAAGTAATGCAAAAACAACCTCAATAAAAATAGATTTTCGCCGCAATTATTTTTGACAAGTATCTTTATTTCCAAAACGCTGTAAACGCTTTCGCAATTTTTTAATGTCCCACACAATAGTTTTTAGTATAAATAAAGTAACGCTTCGTAATCGTGTACAGAGCAATGAAATATTGCAAAACTTAAAAAAATTTAAGCTTGTCATTGCGCTCCTAGGTACATGCGACTATACAACAAGTTCATACTTGGCAGATGTTTACAGAAGTCCAAAAACTTACAGCAAACTTAAAATAAATCACCAACAATGAACAAGAGTCACGAAGAAGAGTGAAAAAGAAATGCTTTATGTCGAAAGTATAATTATGTCCTTGCATCATCTTTAAGCTTTGCATTACACTGTCGAAAGATTTTAATTACAGTGCATTGTGCGGATTTTCTTTCCCTTTGGTTCGCATACAAAGCATGCTTTCTTTGCATTTCGTCAAAGTGTATGCTCCTCTCAGAGGCGCACATACTGCGCCTCGGGCCTATTTCACTACTGAAACTAAACGCCGTATGAGTGTGCGCAAAAAGAAGAAAAGAGACACGGGGTAAAGGGGTCGGGGCTCGAGTGCGCTGCACTGGAGGGCCCTACAAATTATACAGGTGAATGGCTAGGGATGGGGGCTCTTTTCTATCGTTGTCGATAGCTAATAAAAACTGTTAGCGGTTTTTAGCTTTGTAACATTTTAATTACTCTTTTCAGTATTTCGCTACGAACTTTTTAAAAAAGCAGACAACTGTAAAAGAAATTTTATTGCGTGTTCCGCTAGAATGTTCTACATTTTTTGCTGTTGTTGCAATAATCTCCAAGTGAACCTGGCAATAGTCCTTATTAAGAATTGGTCTTAACATTTTATTAGAAATATGCTCATCAATGCCACATACGAGCATTTTAAAAAAAACTATTATGTATAATTATTGAATAAGCATTGAGTAAAAAGCTTAAGAGAATCTACCACCCCTATCTCATCCTGTGGGTGTCGTAAAAGTCGACAGAGGGAAAATTAAAACCAGAATGATGGGCAGCAGCATCTTCCTGGAACATCTGAATAAATATACTGCGGTTGCCAACCCGCCTGCCAAGCGTGGCAACTATGGCACTGATCCCCCCAAAATAAGAGTTACAAACTTTTGTGGCAATTCAAGGGGGAGGCCTATGTTCAGTAGTGGACTAGTTATAAGCTGACATGATGATGATGATGAAAAAGCTGTTCTTTTGTTATTTAATTTATTTGTATAGATTATACTAGGGTATTTTATAGCTTGAGCATAGTAAAATTAATTTTGAATTCGACGTTTTTAATAAACGTCAACGATAAATACCCATCCCTTATGCTCTCTGGTCGAGCCGGCGACAAGATTATTCTGCTTGCCTCGCTTTAAAAAAATCGAATAAGGTTATGGGGTCATGCGACGGTTTTCGGTAACGGTTGTGGACGATTTAATAAGTTCGCGCTCGATGATCTTGTTTTTTTTACACGAAAAGAAATTAAATGTTATCACTAGACTTTAAGTGCTCCGGCTGTGTCGAATTCACATTAAAACGTTTATTTTGATCTCGCAAAACGCTCCGTCACCCGTGTTTGTGTTAGTGATATTCGTGTGCTGCTACCCTGGTATATAGCTATAATTTCCAATAGCCAACAGATGTTGCTCCGCCGTCTCAGGTCACTACGAAGGGTTAAAACTATTATACGAGTCGACAAATGTTATCTGCGTTTAACGATTCGGATAGTCATGATTATAATAATGTTATCAAATATCATTTATTTTTCTCATTTACAAAGTTGCATAAATGTCTTAATTACAGTAAGTAAGGTACAGTACTTCAACAATTCTCTATGAGAGCCTGGTATTTGTACCAAGTGTCATATTTAAAGTTATGTCCAACCTATGGTTTATAGTTTGGGCTTCATAAACTCACTAATGTCTTTCTTAATTAGAGGAAGTCTATGCCCAGCAGTGGAACATGTATTGGCTCTCACTTCCTTTTTTACATTTATCAATACCTTCATCATCATCATCATTTCAGCTTATCACTACTCCATTGCTGAACAAAGCCTCCACCATAGATTGCCACAAAAGTTTGTAGCTCTCATTTTGCGAGGGTTTCGCCATAGTTGCACGCTTGGCAGGCGGGTTGGCAACCGCAGTTTATTTATTCAGAAGTTCCAGGAAGATGCTGCTGCCCATCTCCTGGTTACATTAGTCGTAAGCTTTGGTGTAGTTCTATTGTTTGAATATTGTTATGCCACTTTATTGGAGGCTATGCAAGTTATTTCGGCGGCAGAATTTGCTTATAAAAGCCTTTAAATATCTCCTTTCAAAAGTTAATTTTGATAGGGCTTTCTAAAAAGTCCTCCGGGGAAAGACGAGGAAGCGACGCGACGAGCAAATCGTTCACACGTTCGTACTGTGTCACAAAGAACAATTCTAAGTCGTAGCAAACTGCACTCGTCACCAGTTGACATCAATTCCCAAGTTCTTAATGCCCAGTATTAACGCTAGTTTCAGCGCCCTTCATTACGGAACGGTGGCAGGTTGTAAAAAAAATGACGTTTGACTAACGAAATTTTTCTTTTTGAAAAAAAAAAAGTTTTGACTCCGGCTGTGATTCGAACCAAGTACGCGCGGTGTAGAAGTCAGGTAGTCCACACCACAAGGCCACTCAGTCGTCAAACATTTCATACGTTAAAAAAACAGAATTCTCATTAATTTATACTGCTTGACGTCAGATTAATTAGCAGCCTATCTAGGCAGGCCGTGGTGTTACCGTGTGATGGCGGCTTAAGAGAATCTACCGCCCCATCTCATCCCGTGGGTATCATAAAAGTCGACAGAGGGATAATGAAAACCAGGAGACGGGCAGCAGCGTCTTCCTGGAACATCTGAATAAATAAACTAAGGTTGCCAACCCAGGCGCCTGGCAAAATCCCCCAAAGTGAGTGCTACAAGCCCTTGTGGCAATCTATGGGAGAGGCCTATGTTCAGCAATAGGCTACTGATAGGAATGATGATGATCTAGCCAGGTTCCTGGAAAGAAAACCTACCACCAGTAAAACCACGGCTTATATTATATTATGGTTTTTATTTGTATGTTTCAATGCTATAAAGTAACAAGTAAATGTCATCGACTAAATGAGTGGTATTTATATGACGGAAAGGTTTGATTGAAACTTGTTGATGAAACTAGGTTTTTTTTATGAAATTGATACCTATATTGTTGTTGTATAACTAATTGTTACTTACTTACACGTATCTTAGAACAGTAGTTACGTACTTTGCCTAGATGTCGAAAATGTTGACTTCGAAATTAGGTTCTTGTTTAAGTAGCCTGTAGTAAAATACAATGTTAATGCTATGTAGCAGTTTTATTATTTCGGCAATATCTAAGTATCCTTCAGGCCGCCTTATTATTTTCTGTTCGATCTCTCAAGTGGTCCTTAAGTAACTTGAACGGAATTATTTACGGTATTTAAATATTATTCCGTCTCGTCATCGTACCACGTTTAAAGCTTACGTAGTAACATTGTACATGCCACTTTATTTTAGATTAGCCGATAGGTGTCCCGCAGAGTAGAATAGCTTCTACCTCTTTCCTACCTAGTTGTGGTAAGAGGCGACTGAGTATTGTAAGGACAGTCTTAATTCGTGCAATACCAAAATGGCTACGAGGTGGTTTGCTATCCGCCACATCTGATTTCCTGCGGGGGCAAAAAGTGGACTACACGTGTAGCCTCTGCCTACCGCTTATATAGGAAAAAGGCGTGACTGTATGTATGAATTGAATGCCTGCAATTAGTGTTACATGTACGTTTCGTCCCAGAAGAGTGTTTAACCTACATGCATAACAATTTTTTGCGCAAACGTAAGTCCATCATTAAAACATAAAAATTGATGTTTTATTTGTCTATCGATCTGCCCCAATAATAATACATTTTATTTTATAAAAGAAAGTGACGAGCAAAATGTCTAATTGTAAAAAGTCTTTGGTAAGTGCAACGTCTGCACATAACAAATGCTGTTTCACCCAGAACAATTCTACGTGACACAACACTGCGCCCGTCATCACCCTAAGACGTGAGTTCTTAAGTCGCATGCCCAGTGATTACACTAGTTCTCAGTGCCCTTCAGACTGAAACACAGCAATGTTTACACAACACTGCTTCAAGGCAGGTCACCTAGACGTATTCGTACATAGGAATCCTACCGCCAGTAAAAAAACCATAAAAATTTAGTTAGATATCAACTTAGGTACAACTTATTTCGGGATGATTATTCCGCCGTCTGTCGGAAGCCATTAGATTTACGTTTCCCTTGGTCCATGTGTATGGTGGCAGATATTCTACTGATGCCGCCAACCACACGGCAAGTAGATTATTTGATACACTTTGGTTAAAAAAATTATAGTGTAATGGAAAACTTAATAGTAAAAAAGTAAAGTAACAGCCTATAAATGTCCCACTTCTGAGCACAGGGCTCCTCTCAATTCTGAGAGGGTTTTGGAGCGGGGAATAGTTCGCCACGCTGCTCCAATGGTTGGCGGACTTCACATGTCCTCGAAATTTTTCTCTACCTCGGATATGCAGGTTTCCTCACCATGTTTTCCTTCACCGCTGAGCACGTGGTAAATCAGCACTTAAAATTTTAGAACAATTTTAGAGGTACTGCCGCCGGGGATCGAACCCGTAACTATAATGAAATTATAGGCGAGCACCCGCTCCCTGAGCTACCACGGCTCACGAACTGAATAGTCCAAGGACATACTTTGCTAGTGGTAGGACTTCTAGATTACTACCTACCGCAGTGCCAGTTATTCAGCTGTCATTCAGTAGTGTGTCCCGGTTTGAATGGTACTGATAACTGGTGTAATTACTAGGCAGATAGGACTTAGCAACTGATGTTGACAGAGTAGCGACGAGCATAGCGCAGTCCCTGCTGGACTTTGTAATTCAAGCAGTGACACGGCAGCACCGCTTGGATTGGGGTTTTGAGCACTTGACTACCACGCCTAGATTTGAATCCCAGCCAGAACTAACATTTGTGCAAAAACACAAATTGTTGGTTTTGCGGGTGTGGTTGTGTTGTGTTAAATAAAATAAAATGTAATGGAAATGTCGTTTCATCAGGTACGGGTAGGTTTGACCGAGTGAATGCCTTTGTGTATGTGGGTACACTTTGGCGCTATAATATCTCCTAGCTATAGCTTGCGACAGTATTCGTTAGTTGTCGCCGTGGTCGAAAATACAATGGACCAAGAGGACATCACATCACATAGAAATAATGACAGACGTACGTATGTTAACAATTTAAGAACTTTATACTTACGCGTCCATATCTAAACTTTATAATATAACAATAAAGTATGGCAATGAAGCATTCTATCGGATTAAATTACTGGCATCGATTTTTCCGGACCGATTACATTTCGAGACGTTCAAGAAAAAAGCCTACTCCTTTCTCTCAGGTATTACGATGGTTCATGGGCGGCTATGCTCACTATCCATTAGGTTCATTTATTTATTTACTGAAAACCAGCACTGGGGTTGCCACCCGCTCTTTATAGTAAAGTTTGTTCGTTATTTCGGGGGCATGAGCGGCTATGGTCACTATCCATTAGGTTCATTTATTTATTTACTGAAAACCAGCACTAGGGTTGCCACCCGCTCTTTATAGTAAAGTTTGTTCGTTATTTCGGGGACATGGGCGGCTATGGTCACTATCCATTAGGTTCATTTATTGATATGTTTCAGATTGCTTTACATGAAATGAAATTAAATCAATATAGGCAACCGTGGCACTTATCATCAGGCAAACGATGGTGGTAGGATTCCTATGCAGGAATCCGTCTAGGTGGGTACCACCCCAGGGCCAGTTATTCTGCCGTGAAGCAGTAGTGTGCAAACATTACTGTGTTTCGGTTTGAAGGGCACTGTGAGCTGGCGTAATCACAGGGCATTTGAGACTTAAGAACTGATGTCTCAGGGTGACGGGCGCGGTGTGGTGTCACACTGAAATGTTCTGGGTGATATAGCATTTTTTATGGGTAAACGTTGAACTTTACATCAGGTGAACGTTTTGCTCGTTTCGTCACTATCCAATAAAAAAAACAAAACAAACGACTTGCTTGTCGCGTTTCATCATTATAAAACTATAGTTTCCGACATAGAGTATGTATTTGCACTAGTAGTCGCCGTGTCTTCTTCATTGCTGTGAAGTAAAAAAAAGTAAAGTAACAGCTTATAAACCACTGCTGAACACAGGCCTCCTCTAAAGTTTGAGAGGGTTTTGGAGTTGGGAAGATTGAGCCACGCTGCTCCAATTCAGTTTGGTACACTTCAAATTTCCTTGGAATTTATTTATTTCTCAAACACTACAGGTTTCCTACATATAAACATACCTGGTAGATTAGCATGTAGCAGAACAATTTTAGCGGTGCCGGCACTGAGAATCGAACTCGGGTTACTCTTTAGAGAGTCTCCGTCCCCTGAGCTTTCACGGCTCTTTTGCTGAAAATGTAGAAATTTTCTATCTATTCATTAATTCGAAGTTAATAAAGCCGCGGGCCTTACTTGCTGTTAATATAATATATTTTTTTCTAGTAATGACATTAAGTACTCTTCCAATAGGTCGCGCTCAAGTCATCGATCTCACTTGCTATTGTAGGGCTATTGTGTTTCGATCAGATCTCATTCTATCTATTAAGCAGATGAAATAAATTCAGATTCTCATCCCGTATTATGGCGCTTCTGTTGACATTAATACCAAACATTACGTAATGAAATTATTTAAATATTCACAAGCTATTGAAATAAAATGATAGTGATTGATTTTATAGGGTTTACTATTGGATTGGTGGAGTGGACGGTGGTAAATATGATGGTAGCCTGCCTCTAATTCCTGATGATGCGGGTTTTAATGACAATACGCGTTTGATAGAAATAACATACTATTGTAGTCGCGCCTTCAATAATATATTATAGGGATAATATAGCTGTAGCTAAGGTTTAAAAAAACATTATGTATAAACACCCAGATTGTCTTGATAATTATCTACATCACCTGGGTCTCGAACTCGATCTTAATTAACAGGCACATTGGCCGTTAAGTCAAATGGTCGTCAAGCACACGTTGGTAGTACTTTTGTCACATTATGAACTCTAATGGTGATTTATGAGAGTTCTTCCTGTCAAAACTTTACTTTCACGTACTTTTACAACCAAACATTAGCTTAAAATGAAGAATCAATTCCAAACGATGAAAGCGGATATGAAGCGGGAAATAATTAAACCAAAAAAGTAAAATAATACTAACGTAATATGTTTCAGCACCGGATATTTACTAAAGGTGTCATAAACACCCTAATGCAGTCACGAAATTATTACTAATGTAGCGGGAGCGTAACTCTGAGTGAACATTAAGAGACCACAACCTTTCGCTCTCTGATCATCTTCCCAGAACGCCGCCGTAAATATAAATTACTTACATAGGCGTGGACACATCAAAGAACTCTGTGAAGACTGGATGAAACAAATAGACTGTACGGTCGGAGCTACGAATGTTTCGAGGTGGCGAGAGAAATCGTGAATGGAGAATGCATTCGTGATCGCCTGTTAACTTCCCCATGTGTATCATATTTGAATGTCAATTTTCTTTGATTCTCCATTGTTATCAGCCTCTTAGAATTTTTTTTAATCGCAGTGTTGCAGTTCTGGATCATAAAAGCGTATTCGTTGTTGTAGATTATAATTACTCACATTATAATCAGACGGAAAGACCTCCTTTACTGTACGCATTATGATTGAAGAAGTCCAGATGTAAGGTTCTCATCGAAACGATGGAAACCCACCGTGTGTCTAGTTGTCCGATGGAAAGGGGTAAAGTATATTTATTCCTTGATTATAGGTCGCTAAAAAGTAAATATTATATGTCGCAATCGCCAGTGCCATGGGTTGCTTACAAAGTCCTCCTCAAGGTTTATCCCCTCAATAAATAATTAGGGGCGTTGTCACCTCTGAAGGTACAATAGAATCTCTTCTTTTTTTTATATACCAAACGAAACTTCTGCAGCGTAATTCCGACACTTTACACAAGTATTCGTACCTCAAATGTGCCAACAGCCAGGTACATAGCTGCGGCGAGGCTCCGAGGATTCGATGGCAATGCCTAAAACGCAATTCTCTTCACTAATTTCTACCACGCATTCTTTGATCTAAAAACAAGTCCTCGTTTATGTTGCTTATTTTAAAGTTATAAGTTACACGACTAAAATACTGACTATTTAATGTCACTTTGTTTAATAATTTTAAGAAGAATCTGTGTTTGCTTTTGGATTTTTTTTCTCTTATATATAAATATTCAGATTAGGTTCCATTATTTTTCCGTTTTTCGGAGAAATGACGGACAGTAAAAATGTTCGTGCTCAAATACATTAAAAGATATAACAAACAAAACACCTTCACATTTTTCGTAGCTCGAACGATGAAAGGAGCCGCTAACTCGAAAGGGCGGGAAGAGAAAAAAACAAAATGGCGTCAAAGATAAATCATTCTGTTGACAGTCTTGGACGGGACAGTATGTCTGTGATAGTTTAATGATCGTGGGGACCAAAGGCTCGATATTTAGCTTTCAACTGCGAGCTATATATAGTAGGTTCGATGTAGGAAATTTGGACATGCTTATTTTGAATAAGGTTAGTTGTTAAATAATCGTATTTTTAGAAATTAACGGTAAGCTGTGATGTTGTATTCTTTTTTTTTAGCAACTTTAGATAACATACATACAGTCACGCCATTTTCCCATAAAAGGGTAGGCAGATGCCACACACGTGGCCACGTGGGACGTGACGGGTGGCGAAGGCACGTAGCCGCCATTTTCGTACGAGTAAATTTTTCAAACTTTAGATAAGTTTCTTAAATTTTGTTATAACCTTTATAACTTTGTCGAATTCTAATCTTATTAAAATCTACAATTGCCAAGGAGCTGACGAAGTTTACCTATGAACAGTATTTTCTTTTACAATTCTCGATTCAAAAATAACGTGAAACGAAAATACAACCTTACAATATTTATAGCAAAGAAATTTATTTTTCTTATATTAAATAAATTCTTTCAGATTCACAAAGCGTTTGGAAATGTAAAGGTATGATTACGTTAAAAAAATACAACCCATTTCTAAACATGAAAATATAGATTAAAATAAAGTTTGTCAAAATATGTTTTTATATCTGTGGTAATATTTTTCTTATTAGAGTCTCTCTTTTTCTTATTAGAGAGTGAAGACCGCGTGGCCTAGTGGTTGGAGTACCTGACTGCTTCGCAGCGGGTCCTGGGTTCGAATCTCAGCTGAAGCCAACATTTGTGTAAAGTTAATACATTTTGGTATTCGGTTTTACATGGGCGCAAGTAGGCTAGGACGAGTACCTTTGTGTATACCCCGACCTGTGGCAATTTTAATATCTCCTGTGCGAAAATCGGCCGAAAATACATCATTAGAGTGTCACTTGGAATTATATTTTTTTTCGCTCAGAGACAACAACGAAGTTAAACTTGTCTAACAAATTAACTTCTAGCACAGAAAGAAATTAGTTCTTGCTGAATATTTAAGAGTTTAAGAGGCACCGATGTATTCGTTATATAATATTCAGATGTAACAACGAAGAAATCTTACGCAACAAAATTGATTAATTACACAAACATTTTCGTGGCTTTCCCAGACGGCTTTAGGGCCTTATAATGAAATATACGACTACATTAGACATTGGTTGTTACTCAGAAGAGCTAGACTTTGTCATTAATGCCGGATTGCGTCGCCAATAGGGTTGTCACCCGTACTTTATAGTCAAGTATTGTACGTTATTTGGGGCAATTGTACTCTATACTTCATGAGGACAATAAACTACGTGAAAATACTCTATATCTATAACCTATGGTTGACTTTTTCTAGGATTCAATCAAAGGAAATAATAAAAACATCAAAAAAGTTGCATAACGGGTAACGACGAGCTTGTATGAAAACGCTAATGAAAGTAGAGGAAGCTAAAGATGTGTGTCAGGATCGTAGCAAGTGGAGAGATGTGGTCTCTGCCTACCCCTATGGAAAAGAGACTCTTATGTATGTAACGGGTAACGGATCGGCTAAGTGACTGATCCATGACCTAAGTACCTAGTCGTTTTTGAGCTCAACCTCCATTATTGCTAACTACAAAAACTAAATTTAAATAAAGATGTTTACGGCCAAATTGTATTATTACAACAAAATTATATAATAAAATATATACTTCTGTAGGTTTTACAGAACTATCCAAAACTGCACAAAAACGGCAACTAATAATGAATGCGGCAAATGATGATTTTATAAATTTATATAAATTAATTTAAATTCTCTTGTCGATTCCCGCCATTTCAGCAATCACAGATACAGTTTTTCCTGTGATGAATATTAAGTGGCAGGACGAAAAAACTAAGGGTCTCTGACTTTGATAAAAACTAATTATTTATTTATCTGTACTTAAATTTATTTAACTTAAAAATCATTAGAAAAAATAAATTATACTTTATTTAGAGTCAAATATTTTTTTTCCTACCTATTTCGACCTATATACTTTATTGGGTCAAGTAACCCAGCACTATTCATGCAGTAATGAAGAATTTAAAGTAAATACATAACGTCTTAAGAGCTTATCCTGATCATAATAACACTCTATTTATGTTTTTGCTTCTAAAAAGCTCATGATGTTGTTTCAAACCTCTGGCACTGCATTGCTCCTACATACCATATTGTTCCAGGCGAGAACGTATTGTTTGATGAAACCGGTGGACAGTAGTCAGAAAGATATAATAAACAGTTAATAACTTTTTGGGTTAAATTATTAAATAGAAAAATGTTGAGATCCTCAACATTTTTTTATTTAATAATAAATTATAATAATAATATAAAAAATAAATTAATGTCTTCCTTAAGATATTTTTTTTCTCACATACAATTTTAAAATGCGCTTGTTAGCCGTGATAGGCGACGGGTCAGGCGTGAAATTAAAGGGACTTTCCCTTGTATGACTTGTGTTCGATTTTGAGTCCCGGCTACTAAAATTATTAATGTAATTTGAAGTGCCGATTTGTCAACTGCTCACCGGTGAAGGAAACCTTCGTGAGAAAACTGGCACGTCTGAGGAATAAAGAAAAATGGACTACGTGTAATATCGGTCATCCTACACTGAAACCATGTGGCGTACTCGATTCGGCTCCAAAACTCTCTTTAAAGGTGGCCTGTGCTCAGCCGTTGGACATTTATAGTCGGTTAGTTATTTTTTAATGTAAAGACGTTCGACACTCTTTGCACAGCGACGTGATAAATCTCTTTGGCTTATTGCTAGTAAAGTTTATCGTACTGATGTTAAACTGAATGATATGTATTTATACAATGTATATTATAACATATCGTAATGGTCAAAATTTATTTTTAACACATGCACAACACAATATAAATGGTTATGCGAAGAAATTAAATAATAATTTTGTAAAACCATATAAAGATCTACGATAATAATGGCCGAATTGAATATATAATTTAGTAAAGATTCCCGTAATAATTAATTTCGAAACTAAATTAAGAACCAAAACATTTTTCCTTACCGCTCGAATGACTAACCGTGTTCGAAGAAAATGTTTCATGTATTTATTCTGCCCTCGCTAATGTCCTTGCGAGAAGTTGTGTTTTGTTTCGGATTCAGTTTATCCCACGTCTACTCCCCGAGACCTAGAGGCTCTCTTAACAAGCCCATTTCTCTGTTATAAACAAAATATGAAACTCGTAACAAGGGCTGTTTCTTAAAACTCCAATGTCAACTCTTGTTGTTTTGTAACTTGTTTCTTTTATAATTTTCTCTGCAAACAACATTCAGTTATTGTTATTTTTTTTTCTTATTAATTTATATTTTGATTTAATATTACCAAGACTATTATATTAGAGTATTATTGTAACTTACAAAGCAAAAGTAAAAAATAAAATCTGTCCTTCATTAAATCCTCCGCAAAATATCTTTAACTTTGTTTTTTAATTTAGAAGGAGATTCCCTGTACTCATTATATCATAAACGCAAATACTTAGTGAAATAAATTTCCTTCATCAAGCACTAAAAAGTCGGAAAAATCGTCGGGCGCAATTCTCCCCGGAGACTCCGACTCTACACGTTTTATTCAACGTAACAGGGGAAAAGACAAAACAAATAGTTAATTATTAATTTTCATTCCTTTTGGCTCCCTCTAGTCGAGCTCGACACGCCGCGGGGCAGCGGTGATGGAACAAAAATACCGGCGGAATGGAGTGCAGTCATTACTGCATTAGCCGGCCCTTGCTCTGGAATAGTCTAGGAGACTGGCATTTTTCAGTGCGCTCTTTTATCTTAGCGTAATAGAACGCCTTTGAATTTTTGTAGTTTGTATTTCACTACAAGAAATGTAGTTGGTTTTTTTAATTTTTAGCGTCGTTTTTTAATTTGTACAAAAACGCAAAAACTGGAATGGACATCACTGTGTGGGCTCTAATTTATAATAACGTTTATTCTTCTTCCTAGCGTTCGTCACGTCTTGTGACGGCGTCCGGTTTCCCGCTCTTCCACTTCGCTCTGTCTTAGACATCCACCTCTATCACATCCCAGTTCTTCATGTCGCCCATGACAACACTCACCCATCGCAGTTTCGGCCTTCCCCTTCCCCGTTAATCAGATATGTAGAGTGCTGCATTGCCGATGTACTCAGGTGGTCTTCTTTTGACCCGTATATACCACTGCAAGAGGTTTTCCTGCAACTTGACGCCAATTTCGCATACGTCGTGGCTGCCGCGCACGTACTCATTTCGCACATCCATCTCAACATCTTCATCTCCGCAGTACGACTGGTATCAACATGCCAAGTATACTTATTTATTTATGCTTTGAATCCGTGACGATCGAAGTCGAACATTTTATTTAAATGGCACTTTGTGAAACCGGGTCAGGTATCATTCCTATAAGTATATTGAATTTTCGTGAATTAAATTTGACATCATATTATGAGTCACCTACAAATTGCGGCTCCCTATACGCGTGGAACGGCGTATCGAGAAATAATGTTAAGTTCTCAATAAAAAATAAACAAACGGACTCATAATTTATTTTGTGTCTCTATTTGCGAATGCGTAATATGTAATTTACTATATTAATAAATGATGTTCGGTGTTTGTTTATGAAATTGTTAGCGAAACAATTTTTAATATAGTAATTTAATACATTTTCAGTTGTCAAGTGCCTAAAAACTTTTAACTTAATATGTAAGCTGTTTATAAGTGTGAGTTATTCATAAATCGTTAGTAAAATTAAGTAATGATATTTAGAGGTAGCCTTTTATAGTCTTTTTCTATAAGTAAAATGCAGCTACTTAGAGAAATAAAGTAAAGGTTTTATTTTTTAATAGTTTTCACATTTACTGATAGTTCTTTTTATGAATTCTATCTATCTATATATAAAGGACACACGATGCACGTAATTAATTTTACTCTTTATTAAAAGCTGTACTTCATAATATAGCAGACGTTATGCGAAATGTTTCAGGAGTGCATTATATTATCAAGGGAATTTACAGTGACAGCTCTTTGTCAACACGTCATCCGCAGAGCTTTTTCATTGTTCAGTGAGAGCATAAAGTAATTCGATACAGCGAAGATACGCGTTATCCTTTATGAACTAATGGCTTGTGTCTTGTGATACATTAACTGTATTAGGGGTGTAGTGGGGTAATAGCGCCTATTTCTGCCAGCCGACTTCTACAGAAGTGGCAGAGATGTGTTAAATTCGTTATTAGCCCATAAACTCTCTCCAGTGGCTCCAAGTAGCTGTGATGCGCGCAGCGGCCACACCCCGGTAAACCGTGTCGGCTCACGGACTAAACCTGGACGAGGGGCTTGCCACTTTTGGTGGACAAGTTTTTTATGCGGATCCCTCCTGCAAAGTGCATGAAGTCTGATTCGGCGAGGATGGCAACCCACCGCAGATATGCAAAGGGCTTGGCGGACTCGGCGATTCAGCAAGGCAATGTGGATGGCCAAGGGCGGCGTTAGAGGGCAAGAGTTAACGTCGGCCAGACACATCATCTGACCTCTCCTCCAGTCGTAACGGTTCTCCGTTCCACTGAATCGAGAAGAGGGAGGACGAGTGTGTGCGCCTGCGTGTGCGCGAACGCTTGCGCACCTTAATATATCCTGCGCATCTGACTGCTTCCGTTTGATGGACTCCGATTACGCAAAGTCCTGTGGCGATGGGATGAAGTAGAGAGGTCTGGCTTGGTGCAAGCTAGGCTTTGTCTGATTCCTGCACATGGGCGGTCCTGGGGGTGTGTTTACACACCGTGGTCGCTTTCGCACTGCAAATTTGGGGCGACAGTGTGGATTCGGCAGCACCTGGGATGACAAAGCAGCCCTATTTAGGGAGGCACTGCTTTCCCTGCTCAGCCAGGGAGGGGGCTAGAAAAGGTGCCCCAAAAAAATGCTCGTCCCTACTTGAAAGGTGGTAGTAACCGCGGCTGCCATCGCATCACCCTAATTCGTGGTCGACGCAACATTAAAAATAATATCATGAAAACACCTGTCATGACATTTGGCGCGTGGAACGTGAGAACGCTTATTGATCGTGATGGCAACGACTGCCCTGAACGTAAAACCGCCATAGTAGCTCGTGAACTTCGTCGCTATGACGTAGATGTGGCTGCGCTCAGCGAAACCCATCTTGCTGATGAAGGAGAGCTGGTGGAAGATGGAGGCGGCTACACTTTCTTTTGGAAAGGTACCGCTTCCTCCGAACATAGACGTTCAGGTGTAGGATTTGCCATCAAGAACAACTTAGTAAAGCGACTTGAGGAGTACCCTATACACATCTCGGACCGCGTGACCACACTGCGCCTTCACCTGGATACTGATAATTTCCTTAATATCATCAGTGTCTACGCTCCAACGCTGGACAAGTCTGATGACATCAAGGATAAATTTTATGAGGAACTATCTCAATGCCTTGACAGCATGAATGCCAGAGAGCAGGTTTTATTGCTAGGCGACTTCAATGCCAGAGTTGGTCGGGACTACGAGGCGTGGCCTGGAGTTCTGGGTAAACACGGAGTTGGCAACATGAACAGTAATGGTCAGTTGCTACTCAGTCTTTGTGCTCAATACGATCTTGCGATAACTAATACTATGTTCAGACTTGCCGCCAAGCACAAGACAACGTGGATGCACCCAAGATCCAAACACTGGCATCTGATCGACTATGCTGTCGTACGGCAAGGAGATATCAGTCAAGTCCAAATCACCCGCGTCATGCGAGGTGCGCATTGTTGGACTGACCACCGACTTATTGTCACCAAACTGCAACTCCGCCTCCGTCGACCACGTAGATCTCGTTTTAAAAGGCCTGCGTCTTTTAACGTGGATAGGCTGAACAATCGCGAGGTTACGGAGAAATATGCTGACGCCTTGTCTGGGAAGCTGTCGCTAGTTAAAGAGATAGATGATGTCGGTGCTGCATGGGGAGCGTTGTCTTCTGATATCGTAGAAGCTGCTTCAATTGCTTTAGGTACTAAAAACCGGCGTAATGAAGACTGGTTCGATGAGAATGACGAAGCTCTCAAAGCAGCCTTCGACAAACATCGAGTCCTCTTACGACAGCATACTAGACGCGGCGGAAGCGTTGCAGTGGTCAAAAAGAGTGACCTTGAATTGCGCAAGCTGTCTCGACAAATTAAAGACAGGTGGTGGCAAGACAAGGCCTGTCACATTCAGTGGCTTGCTGACACAAACCAGCTTGGGGAGTTTTACTGCGAGGTACGTAAGCTGATTAGTACGTCCTACCGAGCAAAAGTGCCTCTGAGGTCTTTAGACGGTAGGCACTTGTTGACAAGCAAGGGCGATGTACTAAGACGCTGGGCTGAACATTTTAATACCTTGCTCAACGTAGATCGATCAGCTGATCTACATAATATCAGTTTAATGCCTCAACTCCCTCTAGTCACCGAGCTGGATGAGCCTCTGTCGCGTGACGAGGTTGTCTCTGCCATCAGACAGCAACAAAATAAGCGGGCGGTTGGCATTGACCTTATACCGGGAGAGCTGCTTAAGTACGGCGGTGAGGAGCTGCACACGTTGGTGTGGAAACTCTTTGTTCGCATGTGGGAGGAGGAGCGAGTCCCACATGATTTTAAAGTATCTCGCATAAGTGCCCTCTACAAGAACAAGGGTGACCGTTCCGACTGTAACTCCTACCGTGGTATTTCACTTCTGACAGCCCCTGGAAAGGCCTTCGCAAGAGTTCTTTTAAACCGCCTGAAGGATATATCCGAAAAGATCTTGCCCGAAACCCAGTTTGGCTTCCGACCTGACCGAGGTACCTGCGAAGCTATTTTCTCTGTGCGTCAACTACAAGAAAAGAGTAGAGAACAGGGTCGTCAGCTGTATCTCTGCTTTGTTGACTTGGAGAAAGCATTCGACAGTGTGCCTCGTGAAGCTCTCTGGATGGTGCTAGGAAAGCTAGGGTGCACTGAAAAGTTTGTAGGACTTCTGAGACTCCTGCATGACGACATGCAGTGCTGCGTCTCTGTAGATGGTGAACAGTCACATTTTTTCCCCGTTACCTGTGGGGTTAAACAAGGGTGTGTCCTAGCGCCCACACTGTTCGCCTTGTATTTTGCGGTAGTAGTCAAAGAAGTCCTGCAAACTGTTTCAGAAGGAGTCCGCATCCGCTTCCGCACTGAGGGCAGTCTTTTTAACTTGGCCAGACTTAAGGCGCGCACTAAAGTCTCGTACTCATTGATCACAGAGATCATGTACGCTGATGACTTGTGCTTTTTAGCGGATTCCCCAGATGGCCTGCAACAGCTGATGTCTGGCTTACACCAAGCATGCTGCAAGTTCGGCCTGAAGATTAGTGTCAAAAAGACTGAGGTGATGTCTTTAGACATACATGGTCGTGAGACACTGGTCATTAAGCTTGGTGAGGATTTGCTGAAACAGGTCGATAACTTCCGTTATCTGGGGAGCACTATAACATCCAAGTGTGACCTTGATGCTGAAGTAAACAGCAGGATCAGTGCTGCAGCTGCAGCATTTGGAAAGCTGCGTTCCAAGGTTTTCTGCTCACACGACCTAAAGCTGGCCACTAAAATCTCTGTTTACATGGCGACTGTGCTGCCAAACCTCTTGTACTCCTCCGAGACGTGGTGTGTGTATCGCCACCACATTCGCACTTTGGATCGCTTCCACCTTAAATGCCTTCGTACCATCATGAAGATCAGATGGTCCGACCGAGTGCGAAATACCGAAGTTTTGCGACGAGCCAATGTCGGTGGCATTGAAGCCTACTTAATGCGTCGACAACTTCGGTGGTGCGGTCACGTATCACGTATGGCGGAGGAAAGAGTGGCAAAGCGCATCTTCTATTCTGAACTAGAGGAGGGTAAGCGAAAACATGGCGGACAACTCCTCCGGTACAAAGATGTTCAGAAAAGACACATGAGAAGATGCAACATTGAGCCCTCTCAATGGGAATGTTTGGCAGCACAGCGCCCAGTATGGCGTGGTATTGTGAAGAGGCAAGTTCGCGAGTTCGAGGAGCAGCGTATAGCTGACCTCGACGCTAAGCGCGATGAGCTAAAGGCCCGTCCACCCGCGGCCATAAAATTCAATTATGTAAGCGGCGTACTCACGTGCCCTCATTGTGCGCGAGAGTTCGCTGCGAAGATTGGCTACATAAGCCATCTTCGGGTACACCAGCGCCCGACCGATTAGGAGTCGAAGTGGTCGCCATGGCCGAAAACGGTCGGAAAGATCAATCAATTAGAGGGACGGGCAGACATAACCGACTGTTTTGCGACTCGTGTATTACTATGACCAGCGTCTACGCTACTCGCTCCCGCCGTGTGCGAATGAGATAGAAATCTGATGTTTTTTTTAATAGAACTCTCTTATAATGATGACAACCGTATAATGTTGGTCAGCGAACTTGTTTATTAAGACGTGTGTTCTTGGGTTTGAATCCGAAGCATAATGTTTTGATCCAACGCAATTTTTTCGTATTTAAAAGATATTCTGTGCTCATAATCTATTTAGTATCTGATGTTCTCTCGATTACATAATCGTTTAGTCATTTTATCGGACGAGTAGGAGTGGGTGAGTGTGTTTTAACTTCTTTACATGATTATATATGTTTTTTTGAAACACTTTTATAGAAATGTAAAACGTAACCTGAAACGTAAGAAATATAAATTTCATTTGTCAAACGACGTTTCTTTACAATTTACCACCGTTTCGTGAAGAGGTTCTTCTGACGGAGAAGAAACCGGCGAAAGAAACTCCGTAGGTTTTTCCTCTTTTTTTGTAAATCCTATTTTTATATTACTCAAAAATACATTATAAATCAATTTACAAATAATAGTCTCAAGGAAAACCAACGCTCCATTTTCAAATTTAAGACAAGATTAATTTAATTAATATATTAGTCTATTGTAAACTCGAGTATTATAGTTTTAAGTTATATAACTTTTTGTTGTGTACATCAATTAATTATAAATAAGCTTCAATCATTCATTACTCCAAAATATAATTTATAAATTTAAACTTTAATACTGTGTATTGAGAAATCCATAAATACAATATACAATCTCACCAAACGGTATGACCTACAAAGTTTAACTTTTAAGATCGAAACGCGCAGCGTGGTGTTAAAAAATTCAACCCCTCCCAGGGTTGATCTTTTCGCTGGCCGTATGTAGACGCCCAAGTAACCCGGTGTATGGAATAAATCTCGAGGCGCAAAGCGATCCGTCTCTATCCTTTACGAGGTAGACGTTTGAAACAAAGAACGATTGAGTTTGCGATGAGATAGCCTGCGGAGGTGTTTCGGAAGATTAACCGTGCTGTTATTGATAGATTTAATATTACATCGAGCGGGTTGATTTTGCTTTAGCGCTCGCTTTGTTTTCCTAGTCATGTGCTGTAATCATATGATTTGTACATGCTACTTTTAAAAGAAATTCTATTTACTTAACTATTGCTTAATTTTTACATTCAGGCGTTTCTTTGCAGAAATGCTTTTAAAATTAAAGCAAAGAAAGTTAATTTGCTAAGCTCCGCATGCAAAATTGAAAATGTTTTGTATTACCAAGTTTTCGAAGAGATGCCCTCCATCGCTACCACTAGGCAACACACAATACCACAGGCAAATAATCTTCAAAGTCGACTACCACACCACACACCACTACATGTGTTTCACCTCACAACGTGTGTTGCCTAATGGTATTGTAGCTGCGGTACAGGGCATCTGGTGGCGATCCCGGGCGCGCTACAGTGGCAGAGCGAGAGGTAAAAAGTAAATAAACTAGGTAATACAAACCATATTTACTTTTGTATGCGGATCCTTAGCAAATTAACTTTCTTTCCTTTGCACTTTATTATCTACTATCATTATTTATGTTACGAATATTGTTGTTGTCATCAGTCTGTAGACTGTCCGCAGCTGAACATAGACCACTACCAATAAAAAAAACGTTTGAGACTTTTTGGTCTGAGATTAATTGAGATGGTTATTCCGGCATCTGCTGGAAGTTACAAGATTTTACACCCCCACACGGCAATGTTCCATGTATTGTAATGTTTTTAAATTATGGCATAAATCCACAGGTTTAAAACCCAGTCGAAACAATTTTTTGCGGAACGCACAACTTGTTGGGTTTGTATGATAGTAAACACTAAACGTCACGTTGGTCACACAGCCAAGCTCGAAATATGGTTATGTTTTAAGCTTTTGTGGATCTGATTTTGTGTGCTTAAAAGTAAAGTTTCAGCCTATAAATGTCCCACTACTGAGCACAGGCCTCCTCTCATTTCTGAGAGGGTTTTGGAGCTAGGAAGAATCCCGCCACGCTGCTCCAATGCGGGTTTGGCGGACTTAACATGTCTTCGAAATATTTTTAATTTCTCAGACATGCAGGTTTCCTCACGATGTTTTCCTTCACCGCCGAGCACGTGGTAAGTCAGCACTTAAAATTGCAATTAACAATTTTAGTGGTGCCGGCACCGTAATCGAACCCAGTTCACTCGCGTACTATGAAATTAAAAGCGAGCGCCTAGCCCCTGAGCTACCACGGCTTATACGTATCAAATTTTATTAACATTTCTTTTCTCATTTTTACAGACGCCGAGCCCACAACCCGCGAATGAATTCAAAACAAACAACACCATCAAAATCTCTAAGGACTCAATTCGAACTTAAACTAAGCTATAAAAATCTAATAGTATGTGATAAAGAGTGTCCAACAGTGTAGTGTTGTAGTTGTTTACTTCGGCCAATTTGTTTTGCGAAATGGGCGCCATTTTGAATATGTTTCGAGTGAGATCCGGCGGAGTGCTCGCGCACCTGCTGCTGCTGCTGACCGTCGCTGTTTATTCATCATACGGTAAGCATTCAACAATTATTAGACTATCGATATATCGACGGTCCATCGCCAGCCGTGTGGTGGCGGCTTTAGAGAATCTACTACCCCATCTCGTCTCGTGGGTGTGGTAAAAGTCGACAGAGGGAAAATGAAAACTAGAAGATGGGCAGCATCTTCCTGAAACATCTGAATTAATAAACTGCGGTTGCCAACCCGCCTGCAGGTCGTGGTAACTATAGCAAAATCCCCCTAAAATTAGTGCTACAAACTTTCGTATTTCGTGGCGATCCATGGGACAGGCCTATGTTCAGCAGTGGACTATTTATAGGCTGAAATGATTATGATGATGATTGCAAACGATACAATTTTACAGTTTCGTCACTATAATAAGTTGTATGCATAACGGACGTTATTACTAAGGAACTAAAGAAAAAGTAAAGTTACAGCCTTTAAATGTTCCGCTGCTGAGCACAGGCCTCCTCTCATTTCTGAGCGGGTTTTGGAACCGGGAAAAGTCGGCCATGCTGCTCCCGTGCGGGCTGGCGGACTTCACATATCTTCGAAATATTTTTATTCAAATATATTATATATTAAAACAACAATTTTAGTGGTGCCGGCACCGGGGATCGAATTCTGGTCACTCGCTTACTATGAAATTTAAGGCGAGCGCCCGGACCTTGATTGCTACCACGGCTTTGAAAGTAAAGTAAAGTAACACCCTATAAATGTCCCAATGTTGAGCACAGGCCTTCTCTCATTTCAGAGAGGGTTTTGGAGCTAGCATGAATCCGCCATGCTGCTCCAATGCGGGTTGGCGGACTTCACATGTCTTCGAATTATTTTTATTTCTCAGAAATGTAGGTTTCCTCACGATGTTTTCCTTCACCGCCGAGCACATGATAAATCAGCACTTAAAATTGCAATCAACAATTTTAGTGGCGCCGGCACCGGGAATCAAACCCAGGTCATTCGCGTACTATGAAACTTAAAGCTAGCGTGTCTGTGAATTTGACGTGTGAATTTTAATTTAATCTCATTTTATTATAAGTTAGATGCTCAGTTACTATAGACGTGGCATATAAAAGGAATTCCGCCAAGGAAGTAGAAACATAAAGCTCCTTCTTTTATGATAAGAGAAGAATCGGCGACCAAGTTACTGGCAATTAATTTTATTTAATTCCTCAGGAGTAACAAAGCACCTACATTTTTTCTTTTTCGAGGATGTATGTAGATCCGTGGGTCACAATCATCACTTACTATACGATGGAATTTGTGCTTTTCTGTTGTCCTGACTTGAATTTTTAAAGCGGACAAATCCCAGGAACAATATTTGTGATAATAAACCATAGATGATAAACCATATCTTATATTGCTACTCTGATGTTGGAGCGACGCAATCGTGTTCTTTTTAATGAATTACGTTTGCTATTGTATTATAGTTAGTACTATTTCTTCAATAGCAATCATGATTTTTTTTTTATTTCATAAATGTGACGGAACGAGCAAAACGTTCACCTGATGGTAAGTGTAACGTACTGCCCATAACAAATGCAGTGTCACACTTAGAAAATTACTGTGTGACACCACACTGCGCCCGTCACCCTGAGACATCAGTTCTTAAGTCTCATATGCCCAGTGATTACTCTAACTCTCAGTGCCCTTCAAACCGAAACACGGTAATGTTTGCACACTACTGCTTCACAATAACTGGCCCTGGGGTGGTACCTACCTAAACGGATTCCTGCATAGGAATCCTTCCACCAGTGAATGTAATAATCAAGGACCAGTGGACAACATACCCTCAACCTATCTGAAAATGCAATTAACATTTAAGGATATAAATAACTGATTCATTCAAATTACATCACTCTTCAAGAGCAGCACGTCTCGTGTCTGAAATGTGAACAATCATCTATAAAATTTGGGACAAAAAATCCGACCACACAGAACGTAATAAATTCCTCGAGAGCTTGTAAATGCGTTGTAGGACAGTAAAATAAATTGGACGTCTTACCACGAATCACCTGCCCCGGCCGTTTTTACCACGATTTCGTGGACAATTACATATTATTAGATATAATTTCTGTGCTGTCGGTTCGCTCGTTCCGTTTTCTCCGATGTAGAATTATCGACTGCCAGAACTTGACATGATTTTAATGTAGCCGGTATCGAATGATAATTGTATAGGGTGTAAATATTAATTAATCTAAACGATACTATCGATTTTCTGGTGTACGCATTTCGATTAATTTATACATACTTACATAATTTGAAAGGTAATTTTATTAATTGCAAATTTATTTATATTAAAATTATACAATTAGGATAATAATCCTAAAACATATATATTTTATAGCTTTATATCTAATATCAAATAAGATGCTATAATATCTCTTACTTCACTATTAGTTAAACATCTTGACAATAAAAATAAATGTATTATTTTATCATACTTAATACTTAAATACTACGAGGACGCCCGTAACCCGTCCTTTTGTTTAAGCGTCATTATACTTTTTTGGGATTGAAAGTTATATAACTTAACATATTTATACAACGTAACATCGTAACAAACCTGTGCAATTCTAGTCGATTCATCACTCTACAGCATCAAGCAGATAATGCGTTTTAGATGAGGCATCGGGCGCCGCATAAAAACGCTAATGTACCGCGCGTATACTTACGCGTTCCGGACACCGTGTCGAGTGCTTTATTATCGAGCCGAGATTTGTTATATTATCCTCGATCTGAGGAGACGGCACACGTGAACCTGTTTGTCTGTGCTAGTTATGCAGTATATGTCAAATGAAATAATAATAAAAGTAACAGCCAATAAATGTCCCATTGCTGAGCACTTGCCCTCCTCTCATTTCTGAGATAGTTTTTGGAGCCGGGAAGAATCCGCCACGCTTGCTGCGACACGAGTTGGCGGACTTCACATGTCCTGCGATATATTTTCCTTTTCTTAGACATATATGCTTCCTCACGATGTTTTCATTCATCGCCGAGGACGTGGTAAATCAGCACTTTAAATTGCAATTAACAATTTTAGTGGTGCCGCCACCGGGAATCGATCCCGGGTCACTCGCGTACTATGAAATTTAATGCGAGTGGCTAAGCTATACCACGGTTGTTATAATAATAATAATACATAATCATCATTTATTTTAAAAATACATAATTATATTACATTACATTAAAGTTGTTACATGTGTAGTTTTCAATCGCTGTATATTACTCTTATAAACAGAGTGCAAATATTTTCGTTTATGCTAGGAGCTCGACACATTCTGAGTTGTTTTTTTATGCATAGGTCTATTATCTAATTAATTATTGATTTCATAGATAGAAATCGATATCAATGATAATAAATCTGAAGATAAAATAAGAAAAATGAAGATGAGAGAAATAAACAACAATAGCATTTCTGTGTAAATATATTCCGTAGGCTTTTTTAAATTTCTTTAGATCAGTTTAGGATCAAAAATTAGAATGAATAGGCATTATCTAGCCTGTCGTGCTTACTGTTCTTAAAAAAAGTTGCTTGATAAGTATATGACGTTTTGACGATCGCGTGATTCAGACGGCCTAGCTGCCTTATGAATCGTAAGTTCGAACCAATATTTATGGAAGACACTTTGTCTACCCTTGTTTTATACCATTGGGCATTGTTATATATCGAGTATGGCAATATGAAAACTACTTCTAGGTAGTTGTTAACCGGAACGTTCCGCTGTGGTCCAAATTTATTTTTTCTCACAAATGTTGTATCGGACTGGGACTCGAACCCAAAACCCGATACGTATTCAAGTACACTGACTCTGACTCTGCCACGCGGTCGTAAAATTATTTATAAATTCTTTAATAATCAGGCTCTTTCACTAGAACTTAGAAAATTCATTAACATTGGATTGTTGCTTTTTACAATACTACGTTTGCAGTGTCCTGTTTTTTTTTTTTACTGTTACATCGAACCAATTTCCCACGGACAGCGAATCCATTTGCGGCGGTTGTTTCGGATACAATGTTACATTTTTGAAGCCAATATTCTTTAACCGCGATGAGAGTAAAATTTAAAGATGTAATTTAATCGCAACGTCTCTATACATTTCAAAATGAAACGTTACAAACCTGAAATAGGCAAAAAAAAAATTACTTCAGGGGTAGAAAAAGAGAGAACTATGATATTATACATTGCTGGGTTCCTTTTTGTTCTTAATTATTATTAATTGATTAATCATTAATAATCGTTTATATACCTAGGAGTTATTTTACAGTACGTAATATTGAAGTGAAAACATCTTTAGAATCGTTGTGATTTGAAACTCGACGAAGCGAAAAAGCGACACTAAAAAGAGACAAACACATACATCTATAGAATTTAGCCTGCGAGAGAATGAGATAGAATGCAGTATACAAGTGTTTCCAATATAAATACATATTTTTTAACTCGCCCAAATCTTATATTTCTTTGTAGATTGTGCTCTCATTAGCTGAACAACAAGATCAAAAACAGTAATTGACGCTGTATTTCAAAGACATATCATTCACATCCAAACCAAATCATTTATTTCATACTTAAGTTACCATAAGCCAATCGAGTCTGTATAGTATGTAATGTAGAATAAAATGTAAAATAATTTTTCTAGCGGCCTAAGAGAATTTACCACCCCATCCCGTCCCGTTGGTGTCGTTAAAGTCGACAATGGGAAAACTAACAATTGTCAAAACCAACCAAAAAAATGTTAAAACCAGGAGATGGGCAGCAGCATCTTCCTCGAACATCTGAATAAATTAACTTCGGTTGCCAACCGGCCTGCCAAGCGTGGAAACTACGGCAAAATCCCTCCAATATGAGAGCTACAAACTTTTGTGGCTATCTATGGGGGAGGCCTATGTTCAGCAGTGGACTTGTGATAGGCTGAAACGACGACGTACATTTATCCTAGTTCTGATAGTCTGCATTCCTCTCATTCTGTCGAAGTTTAGTTTTCCGAAGGTTTCTCGTTTAATGCGTTCACTGCTCACGTGTTTTTTTTTGTTAACTCATATTGATTTATTTTTATTGGTTATAGGATATAAGAACTTCCGCCACGTGTACTGAGTTGGAAGCGCTTTTTTTCACTATAACATCGAACCAATTTCCCGCAGATAGCGAATCCATTTGCGGCGGTTGTTACGGATGCAATGTTACATTTTTTTTCGAAGCTCTCGCCGCGTGTTTGCATGAAATCATGAAATATCGTGTACAGTGAAAGCTTTTTAAAACAACTGCGGTATAAAACTATTTAAAAAAAATATGTAGGCTTGTAACTGAATATTTAACTAGGTCGGTAAGTGATTGGCCTTTGTGCAACGGGTCGCTGGTTCGATTCCCGCACGGAGCGAATTTTTGTATGGCTTACCTAGATAGTCGTTCAGGGTGTTTGTTCATGTGCAATTTGTGACTATAAAACATTCGAACAAAACGACCAACGATATACGAAAAATGGAAAGTTCATGTGTTCTTAAGCCTTATATGCTCAGTGATTGTGAGTAAGTAACTCTTCCGAGTTTACGCAAGTTCTAATAGCTCTAATATGTTTATTTTTATTTGATAAAGTAACGAAACGAGCAAATCGTTCACCTGATGGTAAGTGCAAAGTTTGCACATAACAAATGCTGTGTCATTCAGAACATTTCTGTGTGACAGCACACTGCGCCCGTCACCCTGAGACATCAGTTCTTAAGTCTTATATGCCCAGTGATTACGCTAAGTCTCAGTGGCAATCTATGGAGAAGGCCTATGTTGAACAGTGGACTATGATAGGCTGGAATGATCATGAAGCACAGGCTTTTGGAGGTAACTCTGCTACACTCTGCTCCACTCTGCTACACTCTGCTCCACTCTGCTACAGTGCGGGTTTCCGAATTTCAAGTCGTCGAAATACTTTTTGATATAATGTATTCCATAACAGTCTCCAAGGAAAGAGTTGCAATTAAAAAAAACCCTTTTTATTATAAAATTAATTAATTAAGTAAAGAGGGTGCTGTAGTGTTTCTATCTATATTGGTCACAACGCTGCAGCCCTCGTCCGACCTCAGGCGTTAGCGTATTCAACATAAAGCACACTACGCAACGGCTCCCCACGATAAGACAATAGCGACGGTCCCGCAAACGCATAATCCCGGTTAAACATACATAATTAGAATTTACACAATCTTAACCCCCCCCACTCGACCACAATTATCCGTCTAATTAACCCCACGCTCGACCGTTCGACCGCCCAAACCGACACTGTACAGTCCGGCCATCTATGTTAGATAGTGCACAAATAAACCCTCGTACAGTTATAGTTACGAATTAGCCTAACCATAAAATATTCAGTACAGGCAAACAAACGGTCTGCCAATGGTTTTGAACTAAGAATAGCAATAACAGTTTCATAAAATGTTCGCCCAGTGTTCGAAATTCTAACGTAACATTAACTTTATTTATTGAATTTAATGTTAGGTGAAACGTGGATTGCGGCAGTCATCTGTTTTTGCAGTGAGTGCCCAGTCTCTGACTACCCCTAATGGGATACAGTCGTGATCTTATGTATGTATGTATCTTATCTATCTATCATCATCATTTCAGCCTATTTTAGTTCATTGTTGAACATAAGCCTCCCCCATAGATTGCCACAAAACACGGTCCTGAGCCACCTGCATCCATCGACTTCCCGCAAAACCGTGCAGGTCGTCGCTCCATCTAGTGGGGGGGGGGGGGGGGCTACACTGCGTATGCCGGTATGAGGTTGTCACTACACACACCGACCCATTGCCACTTCAGCTTGCTAATCCTCAGGACTATGTCGGTTACTTTAGGTCTGCTGCGGATATCATCATTACGGATTTTATCACGCAGAGAAACTTCGAGCATAGCCCTTTCCATCATATCTACTCGTATACTATAATATAATAAAGCGGAAGTTTGTTCGGTTTTTTTGTTTGAACGCGCTAATCTCTGGAACTGGCAGTCGATTAGAAAAATAATTTTTGCGATTGATATCCCAATTCTTGAGGAAGGTTGTAGTCTATTTAACTGCACGCTACAACCGTCAGGAGCGATTTCTTTTAAATAAAACGGCAGGTAAACGGCGGGGCGCACCTAGTATTTCATATAAACTTTAGCTTTCTGCACTCCTTCTCCATATAAACTTTAACTATACCAAATCCCACACTCCTCCGTGCACGCAATATGATTAAAAAGGGTACAAAGTTTTCTCTTCGCGTATTAATATGTAAAATACTCGTAGTTTCATATCGAGCACAAAAATTTTGTGAATGTAATGAAAAAAAAAGCGCCCGCAACGTAGGTTACTTATTGTTTCCGCTTTTACTCTGTCTGGCCATGTACTTATTTTCCATCCTTTTAGCGTTAGAAACATAACATTTCGAAACGTTACAATAGCGTTGCATTCAAATTCGTCTTGAAAATCTATACTCTTGGAGACAAAGAACTTCAAAGAAACAATCTGAATTTAATATTTTTTGTAAATCACTATGAGAACATAATCAATGTGTCTGATATCACCATACTGCTATCGCCATTGCGCTTTTGATTACATAAACTCCTTTCAACTTTGATGAGGCCTATGTTTTGTGGTGGAACTTCTTTCAAGCTGATGGTGATAGGGACATTAGCCAGACACTACTTAACCTTATCTAAAGTATATTTGTTCTCTTTCTCTATCTGTTAACCTAAACATTTCTAAAGCTAATATAAAATTTACGCAGACATCAGGTAGACCCGTTATACTAAATTAGTCAAATTTTCGTTACAATATATCGAAAAATTCTCATTTATAATTTAAGGCCTTCGCAAACATGCGCGGGTTTAACTTGTTTGTTAAAATTAGGCCTAGTGGTCAGAGTAACCTGATCACTATCCCGCGGGTTCTGGATTCGATTTCCAACCGGAGCCAACATTTGCGCAAAAATAAACATAGTTGGTTTTCGGGTCTGTTTGTGTTATGATTGTCTCTGCATGCTAGCCTCCGATCTTCTCGCGTTAGCGTTACATCGTTTACGGGTAGGTTAAGATGAGGGAGTGTTCTTTTTTAAACTAGGACATGCTACATAATTTTATTGTAATAATCAAAATTCAGTTTATCAGAGCGTCCTTTCCGAGATAAGTTTGTTCGCCTCCCCATGAGGCAAGACATTACCAATTATTAAACACCGACGATGCTGCACTCTGTAGTAGTAACACATGTTTTTGCGAAATAAATAAGATTTTAATTTGTATATCTCCAGCGCAGTTGATGATTTCCGACACTAATTAGAAGTTGCCAACGTGGTCAGATATCGGTCAGGAGGACATCATTATTTTCAAGGAATTTTATCGTTTTGTTTTAAAAACTGACTTTTTCTTACCAAAATTCCATTAATATGAACCGAGACATTAATGCAGTTATCCCTAGATTAAATCTGTTTATTCACTGCAGAAAGGAACAAAGAAAAACGCACGGGGAAAAGTGTAGTATGGTATTAAAAATATTTTTTTTGTCTTAAGCTCATCACGTCTGTACCCGGGGCGAAAGTATAACGTTTCTTCGTATGACACTATAATATTTCTATGAGTTTCAATCTGGGGGCTTCTTTCATAGATAAGAGTGTAGTTACTCTTCACGGAAAGGAGGGGTGTAACCCCGGCTCATGCATTAAGGGTACGGTAACGATGACTGAATTGTTTGTTTACGAGGAATGCAGGAGAACAAAGCCATTTGTAGGTATTGAGCGCAAGACCATAGAATTCCACAAACATTTTTTTTTGTATTGGAGAAAAACGAGACGAACGAAGCGTTCACCTGATGGAAAGTGCAACGTCTACCCATAGATGCTGAGTCACACAGAACATTTCTGTGTGGCATCACTACTGCGCCCGTCCCCCTGAGACATGGGTTCTTAAGTCTCGTATGCTCAGTGATTACAGCTAGCTCTTAGTGTCCTTCAAACCGAAAACATAGTAACGTTTGCACACTACTGCTTCACGGCAGAATAACCGCCACGGTGCGGTGGACCTTCCAAGACGGATTCCTATATAGGAATCTCTATCACCAGTAGAAAGTCTAATTAAAGTAAAGGCATATAAATTTCCTATAGCTGAGCACAGGCCTCCTCTCAATTTTTGGAGGACATTGGAGCTGGAAACTTCTCAGTGATAGCGGTATATAATCCAGTGGTCGCTTTCTGTCCTCCGCATAGTCTGATGGTAACTGTTTACTGCGTTGCCCTTTTGATGTGGTCAAGATGTCATTGTACATTGTCACCGGACTTTACATGATGTTTCAGGGTGACGGGCGCAGTATGATGACACACAGAAATATTCTGGGTGACACAGAACCTGTGGGCCGATGTTGCATTTACTATTAGGTAAACGTTTTGCTCGTCTAGTCACTTTATCCAATACTAGCGATCCGCTCCGGCTTCGCACAGGAAGATATTATATTAGAAAGATAAATTAAGTACTTTATTTGGACAAATAGAACAATCACAATTCCTTACACTTAAATTTTTTTTTAGCGACTATTCTCATCGGCGGCTCTGCAGGCTGGTCAGATAAGATTACGTTATTTTACCAAAATAATGTTTTATGTAGTGGGAACATAAGCCATGAAATACAGAGACACCGCGGCCGCTGTTTTTTTAAAGAGCGTTTTAAAGTTTTAAATGAAATAAAATATATAATTAAAATTACAAACCACTATTCAATTGTTTCTAGTTTACAAAAAATAATATGAGTAGGTAAGTAATTAATAGATCGTAGTCTATTCGCGAGTAGCGCGGGCGAGTGTAGGGCTATTCGCTCACACCGCGGCATTTTTCTATGTCTATGTACGGCTGTCGTAACTTCTAAACTATAGGTCCGATTCGAATAATTTAAAGAGGACTTTACATGTACATAATCAACCTTGACTTTGAAACTATTTTGTAGGATTAGGATTAATATCATGATACGGATGTCATCATCTTTCGATATGATAGACTAATTTGAACAAAAGGCGGTTATTGTGACTTAACTATAATAGAGAGAGAAAGCCTCCCGGACTTTTTTGGGAGTAATGACGAGTACTATGAAAATGTAGTACATTAGTTTCTTTATCATTAATAGTTTTTGCAGCGCACGCCAAATAATGACTTTTATCAGTAAATTTTTGATACCTTGAGTTACATCATAAAATTTTCGTAGAAATCTAAGTTTTTTTAAAATTAAATACAACTCATGTTAGTCGGTGATAATGTAGTTGTACATAGGTAAAAGTATTTTTAAAATCGGTTCAGTAGTTTTTGAGTTAAATCATTACAACCAAACATATGAAAAATCATATCTTTCCTCTTTATGATATTATACGAGTAAGTTTAGACAAAAAAGAAAACTTGGATGTAAGCTGACCCCTCATTGCAGGTAAAATCATGACGTGGCCGTCCCCCTGGATGTAGATCGAATGCTCTATTGCCATTAATTGGGTCTCTAGTTCTCTGACGACCGCATGGTTTAGGTTATGACGAGTGGGTGTCTCTGTGTTTGTATGTACACTTGCGCCATAATATAACCTGCCAAGTTGTTAGCTTCCCACGGTATTCAGAAGTTGTCGCCGCGGTCGAAACTCGACCAGGAGGATATCAATTCTGATCGCTCATCGTATGAAAACCATCAGCATTATGCTTCTACTTTATACTGGTATACTTTGAGAGCGAGGTACTTCCCCGGTCGAGCTGTCCCGTTTATGTACAAATGCTGTGGCTCTACCACTTAACGTACCATGTGCTGTGAGGTTTATGAAAAATCATAGGATATATCCATATAGTAACTGCACTGAGACTGCATGGCGGATTCATTCGACTCGGTTGGCGCAGTGGCTAAGCCCTTGGCTTCTGCGCTGCGGGTCGCGGGTTCGATTCCCGCACGGGAGAAATATTTGTATGGCCTACAGATAGTTGTTCCGGGTCCTGGGTGTTTGTGCATTTGGAATTATGTCTGTTAAACGCACCGACACAGGAGAAATCCTACTGTGGGGCTTCGTTTTTTTTAACAAAGAATAAAGGATTGTTTTTTGTATATGCATTTTTTTTGCAACACTATGATTTTTAGATGACGTAGATGCGTTTAGAAGACATGAAAAGCTCATGCACAAACACCTATATCCGGAACAGGCAATGCAAATATTTGTCCCATGCGGGGATCGAGCCCGCGACCCGTTGCGCAAAAACCAATAGCTTATCTACTACGCCGACCAAAACGAAAAATGATTTTCTATTGTTTTGTTTTCATAGTCTAGAACAGCGTTTACCCATTAGCCGGGTAGCGACCCGGTACCGGTCCATCAAAATAAAATATCGGGTCGCAACATTCCGCGATAAGAAACCCATTTACATTCAAGTTAGATTCCGCAACTAATTTACCTGATTCAGATGTCGACTGTTAATTGAACTGTCAACTGAGACAGCACTCAAGGATATATTCGACACAAAATCATTGATAGATTTTTGGTTGTTTGGTCGTCAAGAATACACAAAATTAGCTCATGAAGCAATAACTTTTTTAATGCCTTTTGTCACAACTTATCAATGTGAAGCTGGCTTTTCAACACTAGCTTACCTTAAAAATAAATATAGAAACCGACTTGAAGTGGAACCAGACCTTAGGATAAAAATTTCGTCATTTTCCGCGAACTTGGATCCTTTGGTAAAATATAAGCAGCAGCTCCACACTTCGCACTAAAATTTAGTGACTAAATAAGCTATACCAAAATATGTAGTATTACTAAAACATTTTTACTATTAATAAATGTGTATTAAAAAGTGTTAGGTGGGTCACGAAGGAGCAGTGTGAAAACTACCGGGCCATGGCAGAACAACGTTTGGGAAACACTGGTCTAGAAATTGAGTATCGATTAGTATGCTATGTTATACTCGTATTGTAGTTAAATGTATAATATGTTTGAGTAACAGAGCACAGAAGTTTAGTTACCTACTGAATAAATGAGTAGTTGGTGTTGATCCAGTTTTCAAATATAAATATATAATATTATGTATAATATATACAAGTGATTAACCATTGAACTCTAAACGATATCTCCGAATCTACAAGTCTTGAAAATTGCCGTACGTGTTTCTTTCGGACGACGGATTTTTGTAACAGCAAATGTGTCAACCGGTGGTCCATGGATTTCAGGCCACCATTAGAGCCTCGGGGGTGGTCCAGTTGCCAATAAATGGAGATTCTGAAAGCAATCTGCCTTGATTGAGATGGGTTGAATACATCCGTGCTGTTTAACATACAGTTACGCCTTTTTCCCATATAAGGGTTAGGCAGACGCCGCTCGCGTAGCGCACTCTTGGCCCTCGCGAGAAACGTGACGTAACGGGTGGCGAACCACGTCGCCGCCATTTTAGTACTTGTCAAAAAATTCTTACTCCCCATTGTGTTCCCACCTGCAGTATAGTGACAGCATTGCATATTGTGGTGGTGGTATTCTGCACGAATGAAGGCTGTCCGTACAATACCTTAGTCGCCTTATTCGACACCTCGGTAGGAAAGAGATATGTGCAATTTTACTCCGCTGGACACCATGTGGTGGCGACTTAACAGAATCCACCAGCCCATCTCATCCATCCAACATCTGAATAAATAAACTGCGGTTGCCAACCCGCCTACCAAGCGCGGCAATAATGGCAAAATTCCCCCCAAAATGAGGCCTACAAACTTTTGTGGCAATCTGTGGGGGAGGCCTGTCTACAGCAGTTGACTAGTGATAGGCTGGAATGATGATGATTGACACCCATCAGCCGATTAACACGGTAATATTATTTTTGAACCTTGTGGTCCCAGCTAACAACATAACAGTGAGAGTGGTCGATAAAAGGTTATGGACCACTAGTTTAAACAGTATGCTGCTGTTTTAGCCTATACAGACTTATAACAATAACTTACGTGAGCCAACATGGTGGGTCAGCAGTAACATATAAAAACTAGCTTAAGCCCGCGAGTACGTCAGCATGGATTTATGTATTTCGAAATTACCGTGCAGGCTCTCTGATTTTCCGGTATAATAAGTAGCCTATGTCCGTTTCCAGAACGCAAACTATCATACGTATGTATACATAAGATCACGACTGTATCCCATAAGGGGTAGTCAGAGACTGGGCACTCACTGCAAAAACAGATGACTGCCACAATCCACGTTTCACCAAGACAATATAATGCACTTGGTGTGATAGGTGGTGAGCCCATCGTCACCATGCGCTGTTAGGTGCACAGTGCAGTTTAATTCCTTACTCGCCTTTTACGAGATCACTTGGATGAGATGGAGTGGTACTATTCTTTTATCGAGCCGCCACCACACGGCTCAACTATCACTGTACCGAATTTCGTCAAGAACGGTTCAGCGGTTGAGCCGTGAAAAGGTAAACAAACAGACAGAGGGACAGAGAGAGTTACTTTCGCATTTGTAATATTAGTATGGATATACTGACACCCAATGGATATAGTAACAACGAAAAGTTTTTTATTTTTTTCTCGATGACTAATTTAAATAACCGGCTGCCGCAATCGATGGCCAGTATTCTGTATTGATACGGAGAAAGCTTCCAGGCATTTGTATTAAAATGCATTTACGTTGTAGCTGCGTCGAGCATGTATAAAATGTCCGGCTATTTCTTTTTCAATACAATCAGAATGCTATAATTTCGAAATAGATTACAGTTATTCACGTAAATGAAATTTGATGCACGATTTTTATGTAAGATCACTCGAAGTTTTTTTTTTCTATTTTAGAGATCTGATTGAATATTATTTAGGAATATTTTTTTTTTATTTTTTTTTATTTTATGAAAAGAATGACATAGAGTAATAGCATTCATGTGGGACAATAAATACTATCTGTATGAAATAGTGATAGTTTGAATTTAGAACCTTTATTTTTGCATTGTCTTTCATCTCAACTCGGATCGTGTTTGAATAATGAGTGACATACATGTTTTTATTTGATAAAGTGATGAGACGTGCAAAACGTTCACCTGAAGTGCAACATCTGCCCATAACAGATGTGTTACTCAGAATATTTCTGTGAAACATCACACTCTGAGACATATGTTGTCTCATATGCCCGGTTACTTCTTACACTAGCTCTGAGTTCCCTTCAAACTGAAATACAGTAATGTTTGCACACTACTGCTTCACGGCAGAATAACTGACCCTGAGGTGGTACCTACCTTGAAGAATTCCTGCATAGGAATCCTACCACCAGTTAAGTATTATAGATAATAATTTTATTATATTCAATGATGATAATGATGATCACCTTCGAAAAAACTACCCAAGTATTAGCAGGCAGCTACTCTAGCATGCGGTCGTATAAATTGAAAAGAGTTTAAGTTCTAGAGTTACGTAAGTTTTTTTCTTTATACAAAGTTAACGCCAGACACCAGAAAAATATACCGAAAATAGTCTCAACTTCAAAATTATCCATGGCACACTTCATGCATAAACTATTAGAAAAAAAAGTCTAAACAACCCATTTGAAATTTAAAATGGTAACGCGCCCCCGTCTATAATGACCGGAACGTGCCTCCTTGCTTAATTTCAAATATAGATCGCTCCGAAATGGCGGCGTTTTTCACAAATCCTCGCCTTATCCAGCGGCTTGCAGCGCCCGCCATCTGTCATCGAGTTTGACAGCTGACGGTGAACAGTTTTTTAAAAATAAACCCATTCAGAAACATTACCCGTGACAATAGATTTATTGAATTACTATTTTATGAGAGTCGAATGTAATGTCTGATAGTGATGTACGCATTTTCAATTCTAATAGCGTTTACAAATAGTATATTTTTATTTTTGTATCGTTATACTTGAAAGTATAGTTTTATTTTTGTATCGTTATACTGTATTGTACATGTATACCAGATATAAGCATTTCTTATTTACCAAAGGTTGTAAGTTTTAAAATTTTTGTAACGTTCTATGTATGCCGTTGCAGCAATGCAATGCTATTAATATCCCAAATATTTGCCCACATATTTTTAACTGACTACCTTAAATCTTCGGAATTGTGGAACCTCCTTCGCCACGAGGAATATTTCTTTTACGTCTTCCAAATATTTTAATTCCTCAGACATGCAGGTTTCATCTGAACGTTTTTATTCACCGCTGAGCACGTGGCAAATAAGCACATAGAATTGCAGAATAATTTTAGAGGTGCCAGCACCGGAGATCAAAGCACAGCGCTACTTTGTTTTGTTGTGTTCGTAGTTTTTTCTTCATAGTCTGTCATCCATGCAGTCTTCCATAATGACACCAACTCTTTTTGTTAAATGTCGAAACTTTCGAGTTGTCAAAAAGAGCACAGATTAATCCCGCGAACGTGACGCTAACCAGCTACAACGCCATCTATCATCGAATACGACAGTTTGAAATACGAAAATTTAAAATAGAACGGGTTAGACGCGACCGCGTGAACACTCCTTAAGTGTTTTGAGGACTTAATTTATCATGGAACGCTACTAGTGATGTTACGAGTATATTTTATAGCTCGAGTGACTCGCGCTAAATGTATTGCCGACTCGAGTAATAACTCGAGTGCAATTCGACTTGATATATGTACGCTGACCTAATAAATTGAGTGTATTTTATAGTTAGATGAAGACTGGAATTTGATGTGCTGTTTTATTGCAAAAAATTGTCCATAGAATGAACTACTCCATGCTTAATGATAAACCATCGCGCGGTTTTGAACGGCATTTGTTTTTTAGGCCGGCTTGACTTTGGATGCGGTTTCGAGACCATTATAGTAGTGCGAATACGCCAGAGTTAGGTCGTGCACATACTTATACAGCCACGTGGTTGCGTTGAAACTTGATTAAGAGAAATATCAGGAAAGCCTAAAAACCTCCGATTGATGTCGGAGAATAATCATCTAAGCTCTAATAATTTTCTCAACTTGGGAGAGCCCTATGTCCAGCAGTGTATATAAGAAACAACATAAAAGCGTCAATCTACACGAATATGAAAAATAATGGAATCGTCACATCCCTAGTTGTTTTTTTTAATGTGATACTGTAGTGTGTAGTCTAACATTTTATTTAGAACAATACAGTGCTTCATCTTATATAACGTGATTTACAAATTGTCGAATACCATAGAGTTTCATACTTGTGGACATCTGCTATTCGTGGAGGCTGGTAGTTTGCAATATACTTATATATTTATTATTGAATCTGTTCTACAATTTTAATGATCAAAATATTTCTGTGTAGCTCCACACTGCGCCTGTCACCCTGAGACAAGTTTTTAAGTCTCATATGCGCAGTGATTACGCTAGCTCTCAGTGCCCTTCAGACCGAAACACAGTAACGTTTGCACGCTACCGCTTCACGACAGAATAACTGGCCCTGGGGTGGTACCTACGTAGACGGATTCCTACATTCGAATCCTACTACCAGAACATTTACTTCGAATGTATTTTGTCTCGCACGTGTTAAAAGAGTAAAAACATGGACAGGAGAGTTTCAAGAATTTTGATTTCCCGATTTTTATCTAATTGCAACATTATATGTTTCTGTGCTTTGGGATAAACTGTACCAACAGTGATGTAAACACTTTTTAGTTCACTATCGGTGCTTGTTGTCATTATATCTTAATATCACATTTTAAAAATTTAACTGTTCAGAGAAGAATAGAAGTTATTCAAGACTTCACGACTCAAATACTACCTGCTCAGATACATTTTGACCGTAGCTATTATACAAAGTTTTAAATGGCTGCTGGAAGGATCATAAATATCTTATTTCGTAACAGTAAGTTTTAATTCTGCCTGTATTAAGTGCAGAGGTGAGCACCAACTGGGACAACGTTTATGGAAATAACTTTTAAATAAATCCGGGAGTTTAAAACGCAGTTTAGACGGACATAGAATGATTGGAGTCGTATTAAAACTTTTTTTACGACTTTATAATAATAATACATCACTTTCCAGATAAGTTGTGAAGATCTTGTATCACAATGACAACTACGTCTTTTGAATAACAATCTCGTCCGTAGTTTCTACTGTATTTTATACTGTTTAAAATAATAAAAGCAACACGTCGAAACTTTTACGTTTATTAAGACCAGCGTATACTTTGTTATATTGCTTTCTAAAAACAATGTATTTAACTTGTTATTCATTTAGACAGCTGCTAGAATGCCTCATCGTAGTTATCGGCGTAACATGGCGGCTGATGTGTAACAATAAAATGGTGCAATATTCAAACGAAAACATGAGATATGCCACATGCTTTAAGATATAGTAAAAATAATAGTAATAACAACATCTACTCTTCAGTTTTCCCTCTATTGATTCATTACTTAAGGCGGGGCTCTGTCGAATTTATGACAATCGGGAGTCTCCGCCTTAAAGGTTTCCGCTAAGCGAGACAGTTTAAAGGTAAATAACTCCAGTTATTAAGTGAGGTTTTAAGTCGTGATTTATACAGCAAGTTAATGCATTAATTTGGGGTGAGTTTTTTTTGGATTTCGCCTTTTACTCAACGGAGTACTGCGGGGATCCTGAAACTACCGCGTTTAAATTTTTGGCGTCTAACGTTATTTCTTTTACGCTTTTAAGTGTTATGAGCATTATGCGTACATTTGCATCGTTTTACACACAAGATGGTACTGATTGATTTTAATATCAAATCAAAATGGTGACTATTTCTGATGTAGATGATTTTTGACTTATAACTTTGTGCAGTCGCGTCCAACAAAATGTATACACTAACAAACTCATACAAATTTACGAACCTTATGTCCGAAGACATAAGGTAAACCCTTCAGAAACTATATTAATGTTAGTACACGTGACTGTACTATTCACAGCGGGCCGTTAGGTAGCCGATGGTAGATGGTAGTCATAATATGAGTTTTGTTTTATCGTATTTTTTCGACCATGCAAGTAAACTCATTTTATTTAACAAATGCGATGTTCTTGGTCCTACTTTACGCATTTTAAAGTAGTCGTGCTTGACCTATTCTTTACTTTATTTAAAGTATCTTATAAAACGGCGCTTATTTTCAGCTTAAATAAGCAAATATTCAAAGTATACACACACGTATTTATAAATAATATGTATACTTTGGCAATGATTATTCATTTATTTAACTTTTATGAACTAGTGGTACATATGCACCAGCGGACTTAATGGCATTTTTACCAGTCATCCATAAGACAAAACAGAGATAAACATAATATGGTAGGTGGTGCGGCTATGAAAAAGAAGAAAATATAAATGTGTTATAAATAGCTTTAGGATAGATTATATCTGCAAAGTTGCAAATGTTTAAATGTTTCCGTGGTACAATATTTCACAAAATGGTTTTTTTTATTGCAGAAAGCGACGAGGCGAGCAAAACGTTCATTCGATATTAATATCATAACAAACGCTGTGTCACCCAGAACATTTCTCTGTGACCACACTGCGCTCGTCATCCTGGGACATCAGCTCTTAAGTCTCATATGCCCAGTAATTTCAATTTTTCAAGTTTCAGTGCTCTTAGACATAAGCACAGTAATGTCTGCATACTGTGACAAACGAAATTTATATTTCTTACGTCGAAAAATAAAGAATTTTCATTTCATTTCACTACTACCTCACGGCTGAATGACTGGCCCTGCGGTGGTACCTAATCTACTCCTAATTCTACCACCAGTATGATGTGCGTCCTATTCTTAGTCTCATCTTACTACACACACAAAACGAAATGGGAGTATGGATTCTGGTCTTACGGCGCCACCTTAAACCAAGCATAGCTAGCGATTTTGTTCTCGTGAAATTTTATGTGTGGCTATTTAAAAAAAACTATAAATATAAAATGTTGGAATTTTCAATTAATGGCAATTGTAAGAATGTTTTATTTATTTATACAACTTTTAGTACATGACAAGATGTATATAGGCGGACTTAATGCCTGAGGCATTTTGTGCCAGGCAAGAGTGGTGATTAGACTACTGACACTACCTCACTGTGCCCTTCAAACCGCAACACAGTAATGCTTGCACACTACTGCTTCACGCCAGATTAACTCGTCCAGGGGTGGTGCCTACCCAGACGGAATAAATGGCGGTAGGATTCCTACATAGAAATCCTACCGCCATTAAGAATCAATTAGAAAATATATAAATATTTGTAGATATATTCAACACAGCTTTTTACCGTTTGAAAAGTACTCTATTATACGCGCGTGTCCTGTAAATTTAATAAATGACAAGTTTTCCGTGGAATGATAAACGAATCGATAATAATTACTGGTACGTCAAAGGAAAATTGTCCATGCCGGTGTGACCGAGCTGACGTGCCGGTATTAATTTTTAAATTGCTGCGCGTCGCCGCAGATTGTCGCCCGCGACGGCCTGCCTCGTTTATGACGTATGTGTCACTTGGGTGTTATAATCTTCACACACACAATGCGGCAACACTGTAACTGTGACATGTACGTACAGCGTGATAAGGAAACGCTGCGGTGTGGCGGAAGGATTCCCAAATTTTCTCAAACCCAAACGCCAATACGGAATTTTTTGCGGAACACTTAACTATCACCCGCCATTCGATGTATAAAGTAGATCTTTAAATGTATACCAGTGTATTTACTTTCCAAATTGTCGCCGAACAATGTTCCGCGCGATAAAGTTTGGGAGCCCCTGACCTAAGTAATTAGGTGATTGTATATATTTAATTTGTCTTTTAAAATGGCACATATTATACAAGAGAAACACTAGTATGGAGGCATTGTATAATTTACTAGCGATCCGCCCCGGCTTCGCACGGGTAGATAGATATTAGAAAGATAAATTAGTACTTTATTTGGACAAATAGAACAATCACAATTACTTACACAAACATTTTTTGTAGCGAAAATATGTAATTAAAATTACAAATCACTATTCAATTGTTTCCAGTTTACAAACAATAATATGAGTAGGTAAGTAATTAATAGATCTTAGTATATTCGCGAGTAGCGCGGGCGAGATGGGCTGTTCGCTCACACCGCGGCATTTTTCTTACTTTTAGCATTTTTATACCTACCGTAACTTCTAAACGATATGTCCGATTTGAATAATTTAAAGAGGACTTTACATGTACATATTCAACCTTGACTATGAAACTATTTTGTAGGATAAAGATTAATATCATGATACGGATGTCATCATCTTTCGATCCTTCCCGTGTTTTGATAGACTAATTTGAACAAAAAGCGGTTATTGTGACTTAACGTTAATAGTGAGACATTTAACCTCGCGCACTTTTTTGTGAGTAATGATGAGTACTCTGAAAATGTAGTACCTACATTATTTTCTTTATCATTAATAATTTTTGCAACGCACGCCAAATAATGACTTTTATCTATAAAATTTGGATACCTTGAGTTACATTATAGCGATTTTCGTAAGGATATCGGTTTTTTTTTATAATAAATACAAATGTGTGTAAATAGGTGAAAGAATTTTTAAAATCGGTCCAGTTGTTTTTGAGTCAAATCATTACAACCAAACATACAAAACATCTAATCTTTCCTCTTTATAATATTAGTTTAGATAAAAACTAGCCTTTTTAAAAAGTGCCTTTTAAAAAGTGATTTTAGGTCAAAGAAAAGGGAATTTTCCCGCCATTCCATTCCATCTAGTAATATTTAGATCTTTTATATATATATATATATGTAACTTCATCGCGCTATTGAAGACGTATGAGCTATTTATAGAGCTTCTAATGTGGTAACACCGGTGTTGCTTCATCACTCCCCCTCTGAGACTCGAAGTCTCGTCAGGCGATGATGGATTAGAAGATTATAAGCCGTAAGAGCAAGCCCGAGGAATGGGGTCTCGTCGTCGATGATCGTCAGTAGATGAGAGAATAGGCAGTGCCTAAATGGAGAATAGGCTTAAACGTTTTCCCGGCTGTAGTCTGGTATGGTGACTGCGATAGCTCCCGATAACGTCATTGCTGTGGTTGGCAGAAGCCTGCGTTGTTCAGATCACGTTGGGGTCACTAATTTGGCAGACGACGTGCCAAGAGGTCCCCGCCAAGGACAGACTTATCATAATAACTAATACAACCACTTGTCACGAAGATATCAATATTTTTTTATTGACATTTTATAATTAATTAAAAAGCCGACTTCAAATCATGCGCATAGTTATTCGAGCTTGATGATTTTCTTCTAAATTTGACTAAATATATATGGGACCACATAAAAAAATAATTGAAATCGTTCCACGATAATGAACTGTCGCTGAACATACATTAAAAACGGAATGCCGTCGAATTGAGTACCCCTTTTTTTGAAGTCGGTTAAAATGGAAGCGATTACTGACATTTTATGAGAGTTGCTTAAAGTAAACATGACGCATAGTGCAGGATATGACTAAATGTTATATCATATACGTCTGTCACCCTTTCCTTGATTAAAACGATAATCAAACAAATCGACAGATGTAGATATATAGTTGCTTCGGACTGAATAGCGAATACAGTTTTACGAACTTCTTCAACAGTTGTTGGAAAAGAGAAATACCAGTTAATATCGACCTTGTCTTTGCAGGATATATGCTATTGAATATATAAAGTGACTTTAAATTGTTTTCAGTTCATTACTGCACATTACTTATCATGATCCTGAGACAGCGGCTATCAGTGCCCTTCAAACCGCAACACAGTAATGTTTGCACAATAATGCTTGATTACAGAATAACTGGCACTGCGGTTGTACCTACCTAGTTGGATTCCTACGGACGAAAAAAGCTGTTTCTTTTTTAAACTTGATTTTCCAATTGTACCGTCTTACCGTAGGATGTGTGTGTGTGACGTTAATCTATTTAAAAAAAATACGACCGTGTATGCTTCCGCCTATTTTGTAGCAGGTTATAACTTTTATAAACTTCCACAATAGCGATGCTGCGCAGGTATGTACGGAAACATTGACAGTATTTGCAATTGATAAGGGTTCCGAATTTCCTCTTTCGTCTTCTGAATATTCTATTTGACAAGATCGTTTCACATTTATAACATCGGAATATTAATGTTGAAACATGACAAGGGAATACTTTTCCATTTCTTTTTTATAATTTGTACATTTACCTTTTATAACGATTATTCTAAACATCCTTATCTATACAGATGTTAATATACATTTAATAATATTATACATACTCAAGCAACTGCAATTATGCCGATGATCATACGGATGTATATTGGTTGAAAATAATCAGACACCAACCATAATACCATAACCATACCAGCCAGAATAACTGGAGGATAGCATTACTTCAATGTCTGTGATTTGACAAATATACCATACGTCTTAAACCAAAATCCATCGGCATTGGTATGGGTGATCGAATAAGAGCATTTACTCTAATTCGATCGATGATCGATGCAAATTTTCCAATCTATCACAGTTGATAGTGTTGCAGGCGTGGAGCTGGGTCACCAACCGCATTTCTGGATCCTTAAAGAATTTGGGATTTTTTTAAGTACAACTTGTACCTGTTTTTGGGTGGTGGATTGGTTAAATAAATCAATTGAGTGAAGTGTGAACGTTGTTTTTTTCGTTTCTATAGTTTAATTTATTTCAGATTTAATTATTATAGTATTAAATAAATACTATTAGTGAAAGGGCTAAGGAATCTAAACTTCACAAAATTTTTTGCAAAAAAATATCAGTATTAAGTAAGAATACAGCAGCGTAAGGAATATACATCACCACTTCAAATTGATGGCAGAATAACCATCTAGACTAGATAATAAAACTATCCAGACTGAAGATGGACAACAGCTGTTTCGCTTCTTCTACTTACATGATTGTTTTCATACAAGCTCGTCGGTTGCTGGTACTTTTCTTGTTGTGATTCCTCAAAACGACTTTGATCTGATCGTGATACGTTCGCCTACGCCGACCCTTACCGGCTTGCCCATTCGCACTCGACTCAAAAATCTGTTTCGTCAATCCTCTTTCATTCCTCCATTCTACGTGTGAAAACTACATCTACAACACCGTAACGTTCCCTTATCAGACTATTCCTCACTTTGTTCAATCCAATCCACCTTGTATAAACTTGCGGAGAATTTTTGAATAGTTTGCTGTACAAAAAAAACGTAAAAAACACATCATTATGAGAATATTTTATTATTGTATGTGTGACCGTGATACTGTAATATGCATGCCCATCATCTCCATTTCAGCCTATTCCACTAGTCCACTGCTGAACATAGGCCTCCCCCATAGATTGCCACAAAAGTTTGTAGCTATCATTTTAGGGGATTTTGTAATAGGTGCCACGCCTGGCAGGCGGATTGGCAACCGCGGTTTATTCAAAAGTTCCAGGAAGATGCTGCTGCCCATCTTCTTGTTATATTTTTCCCTTTGTTTACTTACGACACATACGGGATGAGATAGGGTGATAGAGTCTCTTAAGCCGCCACCATACGACCTGTGTGTTACTCGTAGTTTTATGTCAAAGTCAAGGAAAAAACCAATTTAACCAAAACACTAATGAAAACACTTCTTGAAGAAGGCTTAAAATATTGAGGCTGTCAGTAATTGGCAGCGAAAGAGGGCCGCATTTTAATGGCACCAAAACAAATGTTCGTAAACGTTAAAAAATAAATAAAAATTAAAAGTTCCAAGCGGCCAAGAACGTCTACGCCAATGAACGTAGCATAAATAATCAGGCGGAGTACGTCTCGGCAAATTACCCAGAACGGGCGGGTTGGAAATTGATGGCAACACTGAAATAAGTGCCGTCGCCATGTCAACTATGCTGGCTGTCGGCGCGCGTTCCTTGCCTCTTTCTTTTTTTTTTGTTACGTTTGAATGGCGCGAACGAAATTAGAACTATTTATTGATGAGGCTAACTCTATTGTTTATGTTGAAGGATTAAATTATTAGTACAATTTGTCTGTATGTTTTGTTTTATGTGATTATTATTTAAGAATTAAGTTTTAGTGGTTTGAAGTTTTTTCTTTCTTACTGACTGTCTAACATTGACTTAGTGTTGTCTATGTATTTATTTAATTAATTTCATATTATTGGTATCCATTTTTTTATGAATGATTAATTAACTAAAAAACTACCTACCGCGCAGTATCTTAAATGCAAAGTGCATGATAAGATCTTCACTAAACTTTTTTGCACTACGGAAAAAGCAAATTTTGCAAATTATAGGATACGATGTACGACGTACACTTCGTAATTTCTTTCGATTGAAAAAAATAAAACAATTATTGAGAACGGAGAATTTAAGAGACGTATCATACATACTAAAGTACATTTGAATTGAGAAAAGGAAGAACCTTTTTTGAAGTCGGTAAAATTATTTACCAGGATTCGTAATGTTAAGTGTATAAGGTTGCATTGAACTGGAAAGATCGATATAGATGAAATTTACCCAAGCGTCTTTTCGTCCAATGGAGTTCTACGGACGGAATCAGTTAATGTAGTTCCGGTGCACGCTAGTAATTCCGTGTGTTACTAATGTTAGATTTATGCTCTTGTAAGAGGAGCGGACGAAAAATTATATTCTTAAATTCCGATATATAGTCTTAAAGTCAAAGCGTAAAATTAAAAATAGTTTGCCTATGTTGTAGACAGGCAGTGTCATGTTCATTTTTAATGCGCAATTGCAATACTTTTTACATTTATAATAAAGATATGTAATTTCAAGGCGAAGGAAAAACTACCGTCAAAATCCAATGCGTTACCGTAGATAACGTATTTTATACACTCACAGATAAACACGCCTTAATTATTTGTTGACAGTATCTATGACAATTTTTTTTTTCAATACTATTTACAACTTATAAATCGTACACCGACCATCGACAAATATTCTTAAACTAGTTTTAAACAGCATGCGACATTGATTCTCTTTTATTGTTCTAATAGACATAAGGGCCTCCGTAGATAGTGATGTACACGGCAAGGGCATTAGCACTGATAGGGGAATGTTATCGGCAATTGAATAAACGTGGACGTATTCGATGTACGAAGCACGGACCACTTTAAATATGGAGCGGTTTAAAGTTACGGCGATGTTAGAGATAAAGGAATTGAAAGACTTTCAGTGTCCATTATATCTTAGTATTTCCCAGCCGACAACTGTCGATGGTATTTAAATAAAAAAAAATTGGATTTATTTCTGAAGATAATTACTTTTTTTTTACCTTACGTTAGCTTTGTTATTATACGTATAATGTAAAATGAATTTTGGACCATTTATTTGTAAGAAATAGGTTCATCGCTGCTGGACATAAGCCAGACTCCCCCACAGATTGCCATAAAAATTTGTAGCGTATCTCGATTGGGGGGGGGGGGGGGCATTGCCATAGTTGCCACGCTTGGCAGGCGGGTTGGCTACCGCAGTTTATTTATTGAGATGTGCCAGGAAGACGCTGCTGCCAATCTCCTGGTTTTTATTTTCCCTCTGTCGACTTTTACGACACCCACGGCATGAGATGGGGTGGCAGATTCTCTTCAGCCGCTACCACACGGCGAAGAAAAAAAAAAGGTTATTTAACACAAATACCCAGTGGCAATGCTCAACATATCTGCCTACTGAACTGGGTGCCGGGTTCAAATCTCAGCCGGAGATTAGGACAGCCTGTAATAATTTTCGTGGCGAGATTCCTATCGCGTAAGCGTTAAGATATGCGGGAAGTTGAAGATGAGTCTCTGCGTTGGGGTTAATTTTCAATGCACTATATTATATACTGTGCAGATGCTACTATAGCATTAACACAGTATATATTATAGTATATAGTTAACGTCGAATGGAGAACCACCACCGCAGAGCCAGTTATATAGCCGTGTGCAAACATTACTGTGTTTCGAACTGAAGGGTAGTTACTGGGCTTTTGAGACTATAGAACTGATTTCTCAGAGGTGACGGTGCCACACAGAAATGTTCTGGATGAAAAAGCATATGCATACATTGCACTTACCGTTAGGCGAACGATTTGTTTTTTGTTTTTTTATTATTTAAACAAAAAGCCCCACAGTAGGATTTTCTCCTGTATCGTGGGTGCGTTTTACAAACATACATTTCACATGCACAACACAACCAGAGCCGAAAAGCAACTATGGTGCCTCCGGCTAGGAATCGAACCCAGGACTGGTGGCGCAGAAGTCAGGTACGCTAACCACTACGTCACGCGGTCGACAAATTGCTCGTCTCGATTTGCTTGTCTCGTCACTATCCTCAGTAAAACAATAAAGTAGATACACAAAATTCTTTAAATATAGCATATCTCCAGTCTCTCCAGGCGTACCTTCAGGTCGAGCCCGGTGTTGACGACGTCTAAATAAGTCCCGCATCACTTTTAATTGTGTATGAATGGGATCTATTAATATTTCAGTTGCGTTTCCTTGTATCGGTTTCTTATTGAGACACGTGCGGTACATGTGCTCTGGATATAGGATTTGATGGAGTCGCAACGTGTTACATTTTTTTTTCCTTACATGTACTAAACAAATCTTTATATGTGCCATAAACGTTGTTGAAGAAACAAATTCTGATTGAATTGTAGTTTACTAAGCTAATTACTTTTAATTCAAGCAAGATCAAATGTTTAACACTTCATTACTTTGTAGATGGTACCTACAAAGTGCAAGTAGGCATCGACGGCAGCAAAGTACAAAAATTCGGTTTATTGCAAAAATAGATATAAGAAGTAAGTTTCTATGCAACAACGAAAATATATGTTTGTGATATTTTGTACATCCATCTTTTTTATTATTGTCGTAAATCTGACATCATCAAGTTGGAAATCGATAATGAAAATTGTTAGTTATTCGGGTATACTTTGAATTTGACGGTAAATATTTGAAATAACTAAAAAGTAACTACGTAGATTAATGGTTTTAGAACTGCTTAACTCCAAACGATTTACATGAAGTTTTGGTTTTGGTACGTGTGATATAATTCTCCGGAGAGATGTGAATCGCAGCTACTTTTTCCGATTAATAACCATAAGTTATGATCTGCTCAGTATTTATTGCACCGGACACGTTACAATCCATATGCGAAAGGATTAAGACGGCCAGGGTATATTCAGTGTTGTAGACACGGAAAAACCCTGTACAACCACGCTAATAAATAACTTTTGTGTTAACGAATCATTGACTTCGGCTAGGAACGTAAGACTCGATGTGTAGTGTACATCTGGGCTAATTATATTTATGAAAACAGACCAAAGAGAAGCACAAGCGAAAGAAATAGCTTGAAGCAAAAGTTAATTAAACAGGCAGCGGAACAAATAGTTTGAAAATAAAATACTTAAAAATTTACACACACACATAAACACAAAGTAATTATATGTATTAATAGCAGACAAAGGAACACTGCACATAACAAAATGCACAAAAACTATAAATTACGCATGCCACCCAGTTTCACAACAAAAGCACTTAAATAAGTCCTTACCACTGTAGGAATGAATGAATCTCGGACTGTCTTTATATATTTTTTCACTGAGTGTCTTTGTAGCCTGTTTTTTTTATTCATGAGCTACTTTGTTTTCTATTTTCCACTGAAACAATGAATCTGTCATTTACTCTAATAACATTGTCTGTTTCTGTTTTGTCTAGAATAATATTTGAATTCAGAAAAAAGAACTTAAAGACCGATTAAGAGTGGCCAGTGCTTTCGTCGTAATCAGAAAATTTCTTAAGTCAGTTGTACATTAAAATTATGTCCGCCGACATACAGAAAAGGTTCACTTACAGAGGGTCGTTTTTTAATAGACAACGGAAAATATGTAATTTTATTTTTCTATGTTGCCTTAAAACCATAAACTGTTTATTATTTTTCCCTGCATGCCTACTGGCTATCACATATTACGACATATTTTACTGCAATTATTATTTTATGCCGTAATTCTGTAAGCCGGTATGATGCTACATCTAAATGAAAATACGCACACTTACCTCCCTTACCCTTATAGTGTTGCGGATTATATACACGATTGTGGACAAATTTGGTTCATTTTCCATGATTTATTTTTCATTCACTTTGATTTAGTATAGTCTCTTTATGAACCTGAAACTACCTTCCATTTTGACATTTGAAAATAATATCTAATGGAAGAAATACCATCATTATAAAAGTAACAATCTCTATAAATACTACCTAACTGATAAGCACCTTTTGAGGAATCAGTGAAATCATAATCCGCCACGAGGCTTCAATGCGCTTTTTCGAGCTATCAATAAGTTGACCAGAATAATATCTTACACTTTTTCCACCGAATGGTAAGAATTTTTAGCAAAAATATTTTCTGCTCCAAATTAGCGACTTTTACTCATGATATATATTTCCTAAGCGGAAATTTTAAAAATAAATCAGTTTAAAATATTCTTATCCATGCAGCTTAGTGCAGGACTCATGTGCATAATTCTCGTGTTAATATTCACAGAGTACATGATTATGGAAATGGGAAGATATGTTTATTCGCCGCTGAAGTTATGCTTTTTGAAATAATTTGAAAAATGATGATAACATTCTACTCTACAGCTCGCCGCGCCATCGCCGCCTTGTTGACACTTTTATAGATTTAAATAAGGAATGGGTTAAGGATACATATTACATGTCGTCGGCTTTCTTAGAAAAAAATATTTAGATGCCAGATTTATAATTTAAGGGACGAACGCGTGACGACTATCTCACGAGATTTCGGTACACATGTGCGGTGAATGCGTTCTGAAATTCAAAGACACTTTTTATAAAACTGTATTTGTAATTCCAACTTATGTTTTGGCTTACAATTAGACATATCCTATACATTGTACGTAATGTATTAACATACTGCTCATTATTTATTAACGTTACAAATTAAAACTTCAGATGACATTTAAATTCTTAGTCTTTAGATACTGATTAGAAATTGTAATCCTCCCTTCATTAAAATTGTCAAAATATCTGTTCGTATTTAATAAACACTATCCTTGCTATGTGATCTTTAGTTAAAAAAGTGTTAAACAATAATCTATTGATAAAACTCGTACCGATCGCGTTCCGCACACACCGTGGCATGGTAAATGCCCTTTGACGAACAAATTTGAGCTTTGATGCTTTGTATCTAGTTTGGAAATTACTTTTATAGCTTCCCATTTCGGTCTCCAAGTGAACACAGTTGATTTCCCTTTAATTTGTTTCCTTTTTGTATTAGAGCGGTTACTTTTATGGCGCTTTGGCGTGTGATCAAAGTATTTCGTACGACATCGTATTGGGTTGAATTGGTCAATAAATCCCCTAGCTTTGCTTGTATGTGTTTCCTTATATTTATTTCCTGTAGTTTGAATGATCATTATGACATCCTTTCTATAGTTTCATGGTTATTTATAACATTTTAAATACATCTTTACTTATATATATTGAATGCCAATACCTTTGCGTACTTGGACTTTCTTATCTTTTAGTCTATTTTATCTGAATAATTTCTGATTGACTGAGTTTTTAAAAACTGTTCTTTCGAAATACCAAATTAATTGTCAAGTTCGCCTTATCGATGACCATTACCATTACCAAGGCTAGTGGTGTGCTCTTCATTATGCATGGCTTTGATATCATCATCAAGCGCAGTCGCCCAACAACCACGGGCCTTCTCTTTTCGTGTATAATTACAGTAACATTTAAATTTTATTACTTGCATTGTTGAATTGGTGACGTCTGCAAAGTTTACCACTTATACTACCCGTTATAGTCAAAGCCCTAAAGTATACTCTTAGTAAAAAGCCAAAATTTCTTTCGATAATTTCGGCTAATTTTCAGCTCTTGTAAACATAAAAATCGACCCCGGTTTGAGAGGTAAGGTTTCAGAAAGAAAACAACAAAAACTCTCAGGTTAAAGACCTCATTCAGTGCTTTGATTAATCTACTACCAGCGCAACCGGACTTATATGTATAACATATACATACATATGCATAACATATGGCCTATCCCCATCTGGAATAATATACCTTTCAAATGCTAAATATAATAATTTTTCATATATATGCAGTGGTTCCAGAGATTACCCTCCACAAACACACAAACTCACAAAATTCGCACTCTTCATAATATTACATATAGTATAGATCATCAATAACATAAAGAAACGCGTGACAGTATAATAAACGTCGTATATAGTAGTAGCTAAGGGAGGTGCAAGTGCAGAGTAATATTTGTTCCAACACATTCTTGTCAAGATATTGATCTACTTTCATTTACCTACAGATTTTGTACTAATGTTCACTTAATGTGTTCGTTAAAATCACTTTTAGTGAATACTGGTGGTAGGATTCCTATCCTATCAGGAATCCGTCTAGGTAGGTACCACCCCAGAGCCAGTTATTCTGTCGTGAAGCAGTTGTGTGCAAACATTACTGTGATTCGGTTTGAAGGGCACTGAGAGCTAGCATAATCACTGGGCATATGAGACTTAAGAACTTGTGTCTCACGGTGACGGGCGCAGTCGTCTAATGACCGTCCGAGGGAGGCTGCGGGCCTCCATTTGGACTATTCGACTTGTGTGTCGGTAACTCTGGGCGGTGAGAACCGCCCTGGAATACGGGTGAATCGTGTGTACGCGGTGTGATTGTCGACTGCTGCGCGCCGCTCTCTACGGCGGTCGCGCCGTGGTGCGTATTACATTAAAGCTGTTAACTGTGTGTACAGTGTAGCCTGGATCGTGACTGACCATATCGTGGCCAGGGAGTGCAGAGACGTCCGTGTCGTTCTGTGTGGCATCACACAGAAATGTTGCGGGTGACACAGCATTTGATATGGGCAGACGTTGCACTTACCATCAGGTGAACGTTTTGCTCGTTTCGTCACTTTATCAAATACTACGTTACGTGGTAGTAGTGGTTTTTATTGTAAAATTTTATAAATCTGCCCGGAAGAAATTAAACATGGAATCACTTCGACCCATTTTATAGGATATAGTCTGTTTTACAAGATACGATACATAATAACTCCAATAAAAAATATTGTTGGAAATGTATTTCGTTGAACTATTTTCGTAGCGACACGAAAGGCTCCAAGTGTGATATTTCCCGAATCGCTATATTTTTTCAAAATTAATATTGTTTCCAATAGATCTCCACAATAAAACAACGTAGTATTCAAAATATACTAATTTGTTGTATATATTGTTGAATATATATATATCGATTAATGTACTCTGTACTTGTGTACTCAATATTTTAACCCCTTTCTTTTGCTGTATATGAAAGTATAACCCTCGGGATTGCTTTCCCTTTAAAAGATTACAGGCTTAAATACCAAAACTTACCTATGAGTCATTCGAATTGTATGTTTGTTTTGGTTACCTATGCTACTATAATGTATTTTAAAACTAATACAACTAGTCCAAATTAAGGGTTTAACACAGCCGTCTTGTTCAATTTTTCACCATAGGTTTCAGTATTAAAATTCGGGGAATTTGTAGCGAGACTAGACTTAAATTGCGTTACTTTAAAGGAAAACTGTTCTTATCTACAACGTATGGCTGCTCTTTCACTTCCGAAGCAATTGCAATATGACTCGAATGCAATTATTATTTAAAACAATACTAATCGTGACGTACGTTGATTAGCTCGGCTCACATATCTTACAGTGTAGGTCAAATATAAATATACGGGCTAACCCGTGCGAATATTTTGCACAGTAGCGTCATCATGAACAGATGGCGCCATCTACCTTATTTAAAGAATGTAAACAACTCCAACTCCAACCGACTGCTATCGTGCAAGTTAGTCGAACAAATTGCCAACAGATGACGCTTTCTACAATCAAATTAATTAATTCAGTCTTTTTTTTAACAAAGACATTAATTTTAAGACATATTTATTTTTCATCATCAGAGAGAAAAATAATCTTCAAAAATGCGTATCATGCATTAAATTAGACACAGTATTAAGGATATACTTGATACCGACAAAAACATTTGTGAGAAATAATATATATGGATTGTTAGATGTCAAAATGTTAAAAGTACCGTCACGGGAAAATGGAAGAAATAATTCAAAAGTCCCTTAACAGGACCCATTATTTGCGTTCTGTTAAAATCGACACTGGATACACTTGCGGCCAGTTTGGGGATAAGCTTTGGCTGGTCGCCCGACGGAGGCGTGGTAGTGTGATGTAGAGGCGTTTTGTTCCCCTTCGTACTTGCTCGTCGATATTTCAAACGGGGGCGGAGTGTACCTTTATCGGTGGCCGACTGTGTAATTTGGGCGATAGGTAAATCTTATCGAGTCTGTTTCTAACTTTATCGGGAAGAACTATTTAATGATGTCTTTGTTTGGGGCTTCTTTCTTTATATTTCCAAACACCTATGTCGTCATTACTTACTCATTGTCAGTCAAAACTGCTAAATGTTCTAAATAATAACATATTGAAGATATATAGTATCGTTCATTTTTAATGCAGTTAGAATTCAAGGTAGTAGAAATTAAATGAAAATTATTTATTCTTCATCGTAAGAAATATAAATTTCGTTTGTCACACGTAATTTTTTACAATTTACCACCGTTTCGTAATGAGGTTCCTCTGACGGAGAAGAAACAGGCGAAAGAAACTCCGTAGGTATCCTCAATTTTGTTTTTTTTTATCATTGTCAAAAGTACATTATAAATAAATTTACAAAGCACGCTCCGTGACAAAATGTTATACAAGATTCAATAACAAATTAATTAATGCATTGCAAACTCTAGCATATCAGCCTCCACAAACAGCACCTGTTCACAAGTATGACGCAAGTGGCAGCCATCGTCCTCCTCGACCATCCGCCTAGAATGTCTCGCCACCGCCACGAATGGCAGGCGGATTCGCAATCGCCAGGCAACTTACGTCTATGACTTTTACGACACCAATTGGACGAAAAAGGATGATGGAATCTATGATACATGATAAAATTTATTATGATTATATTTGCCCTATTTGCTTTCGACTTTCTTTACTACGGAAAACCATTATAAGCGATATAGCCTTAATCAGCTCAGGCTGAAACAGCATGTTGTGGCTGAATCCTTCCAATCTGGAGACCTATGTCCAGCAGTGGACTTTTTTAGAAGCTGCTGATCATGGGGTAGTGTTCTGTACAGTAGCTGGCATAGCAAACATCCCTTGTGGTTCAACCACTTTTGGTTTCAGTGGAGGTGGTAGGCATCATAATTTCACCTCGTATCTATTCACTGCTGAACGTTGTTAATTTGAAGTTGAAATAGCTGTAATGTGTTGAATAACCGTAGTCATAGCCGCGTCGAGCCACATCGCGTTTGCCGGCACAAGGTTAGGTTTAAGGCACTTAAGATAACATTACTTCCGCAACCGTTGTCGTTTTATCGAGTTACGAGTATATGTCTGGTTTTGAAAATCAACTAATCTGAATGATTTAAGGCAATTATATTTTTTTTTCGTCGATTGGATTTGTTGGATTTATTTTAAGGTGTGGTTTGCGGCCAACCACTTGCCATATATACCGATAAATAATATCTTTGTTTTTTCACTTCAAGCTAAATCTAATATCATTAAGACTATACGTTGCAAATTCGCATTGCAGTACAGAGTATTTTAAAATACATGAATTCACTATATTTCAGTAGAAAATTATTAATGAAGAACATATAATCACATTGCATACCGGAAATAACCGTTTACCTTATAAAGTGCAAACAAGTGCCGAGGTTATGCAACTTAGCCCGCAGTTTTAACTGGTGGTAGCATTCCTATGCAGGAATCCGTCCAGGATGGATGCCCAACGGCTGAGAACAGGCCACCTCCCGTTTAGAGAGAATTTTGGGGCCGAAGCGAGTACGCCACATTGTTTCAGTGTTAACTGGTGGTAGGATTCCTATCTAGGAGTCCGTCTAGGTAGGTACCACCCCAGGGCCATTTATTCTCCCGTGAAGCAGTAGTTTGCAAACATTACTGTGTTTAGTTCTGAAGGGCATTGAGAGCTAGCGTAATCACTGGGCATAGGCAACTCTCAACTGATGTCTCAGGGTGACAGGGCGCAAGTGTGGTGTACACATAAATGTTCTGGGTGCCACATCATTTGTTATGGGGACGCATGACGCACTTACCATTATCAGGTGAACGTTTTGCCTATTCACTTTCTTCTATGAAAAAAAAAATGGTTCGGTTTTCGGATTTGGTTTTGTTGTAATTGTCCTGTGCTTCTAACACCGTATCCTAGCTTTCCTCCGATCATTTTGTATGAGGGTTCATCGGGTGTGAAAAGGTTTGGACGAGTAACTTTCCACTGAGTTTGCGATTAATAATCTATGTATAATAAACCTAGTTTTCTCGCATTTTTTCTGTCTGTGTAATTTTATAGGATATTATGCCTTTGTCCCGATTTTGCGATTATAACTTGGTACTTTTTAAGACAAGAGAGAAAAGGGATCTTCTAACATAAACGTAACGTCCTTGTACCTTATCAGCACTTAACACCAGATGGAGTACTGTTCAGCTGTAAGCTCGCCATTCAAATAAAGTATTGTCTTTACCGTAATCACAACTGTAAAACAAAGCGGCATTGAATATATCCTTATGACAGTCAATTTCCTGCACTATTTTACCGTTTGATTAAGGAGCCATTATTTAATCAAACTTTATTACTCGGTTACTTCAGCACTCATCATACATAGACTATCATTAACAACGGAATCGATCCCGCAGCGGCTATCGGGACAATTTAAACAATTCGGGGACACAATCAATGTAATGTACAAATTGGGACAAATCGCTCCGTCAACCCCTCTATCCCGGCCCCCCCACTTTAATCGCAAGCAGACATAAATTCAGCGGGATCCAATTCCTAAGGCTATCATTTACCCAGGGGTGCTCGTGGACAGGAGATTTTTGCTCACGCCGTTACTTGATTTGTACTGTTGAAAAAAGTAAGTGACTCATCGTGTAACTTTTTGTCTCACGTGCACAATGTTACCATATATAGTTACCATATATACTTATCTATTATTATATATTATCTTTAGCTATATATTTACTGTGTATATATATTAATTCGAGAAGAGAAATCTTTGAACCCCTTTTTGAGCATATTTCGTGCACGGAGGAACACATTTGTCATAAAGTTTATATGGAAGAGTGCAGAAAGCCTAATTGTATATATAAAACTAGCTGAGGCCCGCGACTACGTCCTCGTGGATTTAGGTTTCTGAAAATACCATGGGAACTCTTTGATTTTTCCGGAATAAAAAATATCCTGTGTCATCCCCAGGATGCAAGATATCTTTATGCCGAAATTCGTCAAGATTCAGGTTCGACCGTTGAGCTGTGAAAAGGTAACAAACGGACAGATGATTTTTACTGGTGGTAGGATTCCTATGCAGGAATCCGTCTAGGTAGGTGGCAGGGCCAGTTATTCTGTCGTGAAGCAGTTGTGTGCAAACGTTACTGTGATTCGGTTTGAAGGGCACTGTGAGCTACCGTAATCACTGGGCATATGAGACTTAAGAATTTATGTCTCAGGGTGATGGACACAGTGTGGTGTCACGAAGAAATTTTCTGGGTGACACAGCATTTGTTATGGGACCATCAGGTGAATGATTTGTTCGTTCTGTCACTTTGTTCCATAAAAAAGTGACAGAAATAATGTTTCTTATTAATATGCAGAAGGAAGGTTTTGAGGTAGAATTCCGATGTAGAAATTCGCCTTAGCAGGTACCATCGAATTGTCGGTTATTCTACTGTCGAACAGTGGCACGGCATCCTTACTCTGTTTCGTTACTAAGAGCAATATAGCTAGTGTAATTACTGGGTACTGATACTTAAAGAACTGACGTGTCATGGCAACGAGTGCGGTATGATGCTACACAGAACTGTATGTTCGACACCGTATGATAGGCAGACGTTGTTACTATCGTATGTAAAAATATTAAAATTTCGTATGTTGTAATATGTAGTAGTGTAATCTGTATCTAATCTGTAGCTCAGGGGCTAGGCGCTCGCTTTAAATGTCATAGTACGCGAGTGACCTGGGTTCGATTCCCGGTGCAGGCACCACTAAAATTGTTAATTTCAATATTAAGTGCTGATTTACCACGTGCTCGGCGGTGAAGCAAAACATCGTGAGGTTTTCTCACGATGTTTTCGAGTGTTAGCTATTTTTTGAGGTTAAAAGCACCGGGGATCGAACACAGGTCACAAACGTACTATGAAGTTTAAAACGAACGCCCAGCCTTTGAGCTACCACTCCTACTACATTGCTATATTACATATATAGATTTGCTCAGATTTTGCTTTTCTTTTAATTCCTTCAACGAATCGCTTTGCATTCGATCATTCGCATTCAAATCTTTTGTTCTGTCACCGGCGGCCATATTCGATGTTGATCTTGATCAGATATCGTCTTTATCGTGCCCTTTAATTTATAGTCGGGGGAAGTTTTAATCGCATTTAAATACACATAATTTACGTCGATGTTACAGAATATATCGTTCAAAGTTTGTACAGTTAGGCGGAAACAGCATGGTAAGTAGTTTTTGCTGGGGTATCATCAATTTGCTTTGCTGATGCTTTCCGATTAGAAGTTTTGAACATTATAGATACACGTAGGCAATACGCTTTCATCATCATCATTATCATCATTTCAGTCATCATAGTCAACAGCTGAACATAGGCATCCCCTATAAATTGCCACAAAATTTAGTAGCTCTCATTTTGGGGATATATTTGCTGAACTGATACCACCACGCATACACACAATGCTGACTCACCGTGAGGCAACAATTCTTAAATCACATATTCCTAGTAATTACGCTCTCGGTGCCCTTCAGACAGCAACGTTAATGTTTCCGCACTATGCCTTGACGGCAAAATAACTGTCACTGCAGTAGTACCTAGGCGGAATATGTTAAATTTACAATTTTTTTTTAATTATATTAAAAAAAGACAAAAAACAAAAGGACTATAGAAGAATCGGGCATTAAGTTTTAAAAAAACAATCCAGTACTCACCGTGTCTGTCTATTCTTGGCGCGCGACATAATCGCCGATGTCGTCACGACTAATCGATACTGCGTGTAGGGTTGTTAACTGTAATATACTAATTGACTTTGCCAGCCAAATAACATTTAGTTTATTTCTGTTACGGCATGTTTAATTTATTCCCGACTGATTTCAGGCGAACAATAATTATTTGTTTCAGTTTGAGTTGGACATTTTAGAGATAGTTCACTTACGCGAATACAAAATAAAATGAGAATTACAGATTTAACATCGCGAATTATTTAATTTTTTCGAAGTTTCCGCGTACTCAATAAATACCATAAAACAAGTTTTATTCAATGAAATGTTTATCTTTAAGATAGTGCTATTAAAAGAACCTCAGACACATTTCCAAATCGAACATGACGTAATGTTTCGGTAAAAGAGGGCAGTCCGTAACGCTGACAGAGGATAACTTTTATTAGCTAGCTTGGCCAACTCCAACGCTGCTGAATTCATCGTCTTGTGGTGGCGAGGTAAAAGAATAACGATCTCACTGTCACCCAGTGGACGCCGTAAGATTACACTAATGGAAATGCTAGAAACGATATTATGGTCTCCGCTAGATGGCGGGATAACCGTCGCAAATATGACCTTAAGTATCCAAAACGACGTCGGCCAGCAGGGTCAGCAGCAAAGTGTAAGGTGTACCAGACACTGCGATTCTTAGTTCACCACAGTGAGTTCACAGTGAGTGACCTCTGCCTACCCCTTATATAGGAAAAAGGCGTGACTGTATGTATATAAGTATTATTAAGTTCTATAACTAGAGTCAGAACTCTATAATATAGCATGCAATATAAAATCATAAAAGTCTGCTTGTCCATCACAAGAGACGATTTTAGAGAATCTGCCACCTCATTTCGTCAATGTATTAAAAACGAACTAAGCGAACTCTCTTCTCTCAATATCACAGTCATATTTTCAGTCTCTCGTAAACTTAGAACCCAGGTACACAAACCCTTTCACTTGTTCCACTCTTTCTACTTCAATCAGGACTCTGCAATCCGTCATACTTTCTTCATTTCAAAAACCATTACTTTCGCATTACTTACATGAATTTTCATCTCTTTGCTTTTTAGGGCACCATGCATAATATTAACCATCGCCTGGAACTCCTTCTCAGATGATGCTAATATAACCTGATCATCGGCGTATAGAAGGCATTTGACAGTCAGATCATTCATTATTAATCCATACGCACTCTCTTTCAAATCCTATAAGCAATTGTCTATGAATAGGTTAAACAGCCACCGCGATGCCACACATCCCTGTCTAACACCTTTTTCCGTGTTAAATCAGTCAGCGTAAGCCCCGTTTACCCTGACACAAGCTCTGGAATCCTTATAGAGTGATTTCAGTGCTCGTATTAAACTGCCATTCACCCCATACATAGGCAATGTCATGCCAGAAGCAAAAAAGATAATTAAATATAGCGAGTTCCTATCTGATATTATCGAAGATTTATCGCGATGATGTGGCGACGTTAGTCATTGTGACTCACATAGAAACAAAAACGGGTTATGGTGACTAAATGAAATACATCTGGTACAAAATAATGTAAGTTCGAAACTTCTTTAAAGCGTCATGTTAAGAATTGCAACGACACAAAAATATGTAAAGTTACAACCGTTATATATCGCACTGCTCTACTAAAATACCACAGCTCGACACTTGATATCACTAAAATGACGATCGCGCGGCCCAGCGGTTAGAGTACCTACTCCTTCGCCGCGGGTCTTGGGTCCGAATCAATACAAATTCTTGGTTTTTTGGGTTTCGTTGTGTTGTGAAATTAAATCTGTAAAACACCCCCACGTAACAGAAGAAATCCTGCTAAGAGAATTCTTTTTTTTGGCTTCTACCTCTTCTACCTTTGTTTTTATTTAATGGAAGCGAGGGTCGAGACGAGCAAAACGTTCACCTGATTGTAAGTGCCACCTGCCCCGAATAGCTGCTGCAACGTCATCCAGAACTGCACTGGAAAGTTCTGTACAGCACCAAACTGCAGTCATCACCATAAGACATCGGTTCTTAAGTTTCTTATGACCTGTAATATCATAAGCTAGTATATATTGGCTCTCACTAATAAAAATAGTTTTGCCTAAAGGCACTGTTTAGGCAAAACTACTTTGCCTCTAAAAATCAGGTGATATCTTAATTAAGCTATTGGTGTTGCAGGAATCCGTCTAAGTAGGTACTACCCCAGGGCCAATTATTCTGCTGTGAAGCAGTAGTGTGCAAACATTACTGTGTTTCGGTTTGAAGGGCACTGTGAGCTAGCGTAATCACTGGGCATATGAGACTTAAGAACTAATATCTCAGGGTGACGGGCGCAGTTTTTTGTCACACAGAAATGTTCTGGGTGACGTAGCATTTATGTTAGGGGTGGACGTTGCACTTTACATCAGGTGAACGTTTTGCTCGTATCGTCACTCAATCCAATAAAAAACAAAGCATCAGTGCCCTTCACCGAAACACAATGGTGTTTCTACACGATTGCTTCAATAGAAAGAAGAATATCTGGCACTGCGGTGAAGCAGTAGTGTGCAAACGTAAGTGTAATTACAGGGCGTACGAGAGTTAAAAACTAATGTCTCAGGGTGACTAGCCCAGTGTGGTGCCCCACAGAAATGTTTGGGGTGACACAGTATTTCGTACCATGAGTTGAATGGTATGCTCGACTCTTACAACTTTAAAAAAAAAAAAGCGAGATTTTGACGCAATGATGCTAGTGATGATTATTATTACATGCAAGTTTTTGTCAAAAATATAATTAACTCGTTATATCTATCGTAGTTAATAGAAATAGGTGTTTACGATAACTGGTTAAAACAATGAGAGAGAAACAATTGCATGACGTTCTTAGCAAATTAACTTTATTTCCTTCCCATTGTTGTTATTGTCGACTGAATTTCGCGTTTTATAAATTTTCTGTATTTCGTCAGCTTCTTTCGTTTTGATATTCGTAACAGCTTTTACGTGTTCATGATCTCAGCCTTTGAATTTAAATATGTTATTAATGTTAAGTTGAGAAAAATCTAAATATTTTTGTCTACTAGGCCCTGACCAAATTGCTACAACATGAGAACGTTTTTTGTTAAAGGCATAGTTTGACTTCAGCAATATTGGATATATTTAAGGTTTTTTCGAACCATTGAACATATTTAAATTAACATATTGGTTTCTGAGAGGATTTTGGACCAGGGAAAAGTCCACCACGCTGCTCCAATGCGGGCTGTAACTTTACCTTTTTTACATATTGGCTGAATTGCAAACGTTGGATTGGCTATTAAACAAAGCTTGATGGTATTGGTGTTTCTCCTTTCTTTGTCTCTATTCAAATTTGCATTACGATTAAATAAGGACATTGGATTGCGGTGGCACCTGAAGAAAATCTCAACGCATTCTTTGGGTGAGGTAAGAGTCGAATTAAGGAAGTTTCTGGAAAGATTAATCATAGAGGATTAAACGGAGACGATTATCCATAATCCTCCCAACTTGGGAGAGGCCCATGTTCGGCTATTGATAATTTGGCCTATGTTGTGCCAAGGAAAAGGGTAGCGAGATGTTGTTGGCCTGATTCGGAGAGTAGGTCTCCTCCAACCATTAATCTTTATATGTAAATATAGTTCGCATCGATGAATCTTCAATTGCGCGATGTTGGTCGTTTTCTTGCTGCTATCGTTGCTCTTCATGTGGCGACACAATTTTTTTTTATCAAACGTTCAGGTGGTGATGCAATATCTCTTCGCAGGACCAGTGGATCAAGACGATCGCAAAGATATATTGATATCACTACAAATGCTTCTAACTGACTTAAGACGTCTGCACGGATAGCAAAAATATGTTTAAAACGTAGACTAAAAGAATATATATATAAAAAAAACTCACCGATTTACCCACTGTAACACAATCTTAAATTCCTTTAGTCACAGTGGGTGAATCGGTGATTTTTTTATATTTTCTTATAACATCTCAAAATGTCTGATGTAAACTTTTGATAGCATTCAGGCGCAGACACGTACATTAAGTAGAGTAAAGAAAACTATTTCAAAGCATGAACACACCGAATGCAGTGTACATAGATACAAGGAGTTTTATACCAACACGGCGCTATTCTATTCGTAGATAGATGTAATCTTAAGGTTTTCTCCTATGTATAGAAATAGACTTGTAATGTGCAAAATGATGTTTTAAATTGCATTAATTCCTTGGGTTTATAAGTTTGGGGGCGTCCAATAATTACGTGAGGCGATTTTTTGACCCACGTAGTAAATCAGCATTAGAAATTGTAATTTACTATTTTCGTTACGTTGGTACCGGGGATCAAACCCAGGTTTACTCAGGTCCGGGCCCGCTACTACGGCTTTTATAGTAGAATTTACTACTTCGGATTACACCAAAGTACGTTCTAATAAAATTATTAATAACAAGCTGGTCCGGCAGACGTTGTCCTGTCCATTCCGGTATGTGTAAGCGATGAGTTGATATCTGAATTAGATTTAAGTATGAAACTTTACAGCCACACGACCACAGCGCCACCCAACGGATCGGATATTGTAATTATCTTTCTTGGTTATCCACTTAAATTTTAGAATTATATTAACGATATGCAAAACGATTCTCTACAGTTATATCGACGACGAATAACGCTTGGAATACTTGCCTTCGAGCATGCACGGTGATAACGGTACAATCCTATGCAGGAATCCGTCTAGGTAGGTACCACCCCAGGGCCAGTTATTCTGCCGTGAAGCACTAGTGTGCAAACATTACTGTGTTTCGGTTTGAAGGGCACTGTGAGTTAGCGTAATCACTGGGCATATGAGACTTAAGAACTTATGTCTCTGGGTGATGGGCACAGTGTGGTGTCACACGGAAATTTCCTGGGTGACACAGCATTTGTTATGGGCAGACGTTGCACTAACCATCAGGTGAACGTTTTTCTCGATTCATCACTTTATGGAATAAAAAAAAAACGAAAGTCGAAGGTGGTCGTCAATATTTGGATTGTTTCGTATTGGCCACTTCTTTCCAAAACAGTCAAGGCACATTGCAACGTGACGTATTGTAATTTTCATCGGTAGTGGCTTGATTATCAATATTGCGAAGTCTAATTGCATTAGGGCTTCGATGTGAAAGATTAGATCTTTTGGCTCGCGCCATTGTGAATAACACTGGAAAATTGGTCACACCATTCAAAATTACATAATGAAGCTAATATCAATCACACATTTGATTACCTCACAAAGTGAACATCTTCAAAGGCAACTTACCGTTTGAACAACAAGAACAGTGGAAAACTGAATGAAAATTAGTAAAAACTCGAAAAAATGCAGATAAATCGCGGCGCCTGTCTGCACAGCTAGCTCAATGGTATACAATGGAAGGACCGCGCAATTGAATCAGCTGTCAGAGGATAATGAAAGAAGAAAGAAAAAAAAGTATTTATTGTCACAGAACTATCATGCATACAAAATAATATAAGATTTTTTTCTGTCATGTATATCAGTCACAGATGGCGTTGTTGCATACGGAAAATGTATGAGAAAATGAATTTTATTCATAATTTTTGTTTTCGTGATTTTTCATCCTTTTAATAGTTCTGCTTTTCGGGGCGGAGACAAATCCAAAAAATCCAACATCATAAAAATCGGTCCAGCCCTTCTCGAGTTATAAATGGTGTAACTATTCCAACTTTGTTTTATATATATAGACAGGTTACTATGTAATGTAGGTAATAATGATGTTTAAAAATTATAAAAGCCTACTTAGTGACTTCTCAATATTTGTTCTATCCTAGTTTTATTATTTTTTTATAATTTGAATAAAGTGATGTAACGAGCAAAACGTTCACCTGATGGTAAGTGTAACGTCTGCCCATAACAGTTGTTGTGTCCCTCGAAAATTTCTGTGTGACACCACACTTTGTCCTGTGAGTGATTACGCTAGCTCACAGTGCCCTTCAAACCGAAACAGTAATGTCTGCACACTACTGCTTCACGGCAGAAGTAACTGGCCCTGGGGTGGTGCCTACCTAGACGGATTCCTTCCTATGCACGAATCCTACCACCACAAAAAATTGTGTGGTGTGGTGGTTGAGTAGAATAGCACCTACCGCTTTCTTACCGAGGTGTCGTAAGAGGCGACTAAGGTATTATACGGACAGCCTTTATTCTTGCAGATGAACACCATAATATGCAATGCTGTCACTGTACTGCTCGTTGGAATGCAACGGAGAGTCAGAATTTATTTGAATCGCACCAAAATGGCGGCGACGTGGTTCGCCACCCGTCACTTCTGCACCCTTATATGGGAGAAAAGCGTGACTATATGTATGTATGTATAGGTTTAATTTTTTTTACATTTTACCCTATTGTTCGACGAGAATTAAATTCTTATGTATAAATAAACCAAAACCTTCATTACAGAGTTCGCAACACATTTAATACAAATACCCACATTGTGGAGTGGGAGAGGGGTGGCGTTTCATTAGCGGGTGTTTGGTCAGCGGGACTTAATGTCACGGCGCGTTTGCGGCCGATTGCGGAGTTTGTTCTTAGATTACAATTTGTCTCTTTCGTCAGTTGTGGTGGTATCGCGTCGGTTGGTAGCTTATTAATGAATTAAGATTCTTAAAAGCGCTATACAGGTTGCCACAGAGAAATAAGGAATTAAAAATACAGCAAGAATGATATTTATATCTTTGCTGAAGATTGTTGCTTTGCGCTCCCTCCGCTGCTGTGATGTGCTTTGGATGTAGCTTAGGTTATTTTTTTTTCACCGCCATTACCAAGATTAGTGTTTTAGACGAAATAAAATTTAATGTGACAATTTAGAATTTGTTGACTTCCAGACGTTTTAGCTCAGGGGCCGGGCGCTAGGCTTAAATTTTGATAACTAGTATGTTCTAAAACTTTTCTGAAATTTTAGTTTTGTTTTTGTTTTACCACCTTCTCGGCACTTCACGCTAACCCGCATTGGAGCAGCGTGGCGGACTATTCCTAGCTTCAAAATCCTCTCAAAAATGAGGGGAAGTCTGTGCGCAGCAGTGGGACATTTATAGGCCGTTACTTTATCTTTTCTTTACTAGACGTTTTGACATCAGCATTGGATTGATAGGAACGATTTGCTCTATTTCCAGAGCATTGTAAGTTAGAGTGTAAGTTAAATGTGCATCAGATTGGGATGTTATTGTCTAAACACCACAAGCCCATAATTTGGCGTTAGTACTACGAAACTGCAGGCACGTTAGCTTAAAAGATTTGTTGGAGCAATTAGGTTGAGTAAACCAAAATTGAAGTCTGTACCATTTTGTTTTGCAAATCTTAGAAAAATATTGCTTTACAAAGGCATAGCTGCTTAACATGAACAAAGGTAAGGCTTAACGTACCGCTAGAATCAGTGTGGCTCGTTAGGCATGACTCTAGAGACATGTTGTTTTAATTAAAAATAACGCCAGTTCTTCCAGGTCGAAACGTTAGTCTGAGGCTAAAGTAAATGAAGCATTGGTTCTGTTTCCATCCTTAATGAGAATCAATATTTATTACTGATTAAAAAAAAATCATTAAACTTCAGTACGTCGTCGAGTACTTTAAGATGAGATAAATAAATTTGTTCGGCCTCAATTACGTTTACAAATTTTAGTATTTATTGGAGCATAATTTTTTGCATCGAGTCGATGGAATGATCTTACGAGAGCTTGACCTAGATAATAGTGCACGTCTAGGGCTGTCAACACCTTGTAAACTAATAGAAGCCTAGGTATTTTTATTTAAAAAACTGCAATAGTTTGTGTTATGTTCAGTTTTTATATTTCTGTATGTAATTTTAATGACGAAAGAAGAGACCAAAAAACCTTATTTGCAACGACATTTCAATCTTAGTTCTCAGGGGAGACAACATAATTTTATCTTGTTCTATATCGCGGGCATTCTTGTTCTATACCTGCCAGGGAGTACTTGACCTAGTTGCCTTGTCCGGCAAATACGTTAGAGTACTGGGTACGCCACCCCGGCTTTAAGAGCTCTACTGCTCCTGCTCCTTCCGAGATAATAGTATCCTGTATCTTAAAGTTCCTTTCACAATTTCCCATTCCCTATCCCACCGAATCATTTTCCCTTCCTCTCCGCCAAGCCAGTGATTGCCTTGCCGATGGCTAACTACTCGTGGGAACGGAAGAATTTCAACTCGTACCAAAATGTATCGAAAAGTGAGGTAAAGATTGTTCTCTGCTCCGTCCCTTACATGGGAAAAAGGCGTGACTGTATGTATGTATATCGCGGATGGATGTTATGGTCTATGGGCCTCACTCACCAATAAACATCAACGGAAAGATCCTAATTCTTTTTGTATTATAACAGTATGGTCCTTTTTTATTATTTATTGCAACGAATGACTCATCTAAATCGTACTCGGTATTCTGTATTCGAAATGGAATGACGTGAAACTTTAATTTTATACATTCATTGACTTTAATAGACAACCCTGCACATTAGCCTGAAGATATTTTGTTTTTCGAAACGTTTCCAATAAAAATTGTGTAAAATGAAAACAGAATTAGAGCTGTATTCAGGGTAAATTTAGTCTATACTATATAGACAAAAGCGCGTATTTTGCGCACGTACCTGTGAAACAAAATGTATTAACCTTTTTAGCTTTTTTATATTTAAATGTAATTTATCGCTAAATTTCTATTTGTTTAGCTTTTTGTGTCGGTCGTGATTTAGTTTTAGAATAAAAGAAAAGTAAATTGAACTTTATCAATAGTAACGAAGTCTTCCAAATGCATAATATAACGTGAAATTAAATGTTGTAGCTTCAAGTCATAATGTTGTTCCGATTCTGGAGGCGTAAAATTTTTGAATCGGAGTTCACCAATCGTCGTCATCAAATGTCTTTCATAAGCAGAATAACGGCTTAACTTGCCCACAAAAGTAAAAATGCGCGCGCAAAACAAATTCAAATCATTAAGTCGATCATTTATCGATCGACGTAAGACTACAACAATTGTAGTAAGTTAATCATATAAACCGTGTAGGGCGATAGTAGTAGGTTTTGCGGGAAGTTTTTTTTTATTTGAGAAAGGACCGTGCGTTTTTATTTGGGAAAAGCCGTGTGGTGGCGACTCGTTAAAATAATACTACAGCTCCATCTCATCCAATGGATCTAAAAGGCGAGTAAGGAACTGCACTGTGCACCCAACAGCGCATGGTGGCGATGGGCTCACCACCTATCACACCAAGTGCATTATATTATTTTGGTGAAACGTGGATTGTGGCAGTCATCTGTTTTAGCAGTGAGTGCCCAGTCTCTGACTACCCCTTATTGGATACACTCGTGATCTTATGTATGTATGTATGTATGCCTCACCGATGTGCCTAGACTAGCAGAAAAGTTCTTGCTTTCACGCACATAGTTCTTTGTATATACGTGTATGCTTGTGAACAACTTATACATAATTAAAACATAAACGCTCCTGCGGTTGAATTATCATAAGTGAGCAGTCGTTTAGATGGCGTCGATACATTCACTGTAATAAAAATAAGGTTTGCGCAGGATTAATAAAGGAATCGGGAGCGCTACTCGAACCCATCCGTAGCTAAATTTACTAATTCGCTTACTAATGATACTATATAGTTGTACTATACTATAGGTTTTCATTTATCGAGAATAGGAGTACGTTTGTATGGACCAAAGTGATAACTTACTGACAGAATCGTCATTCTTACTAAAATAATAAGTCGCCACACATTTCATTAAACTACACAGTTCATTATATGGAATTTTGGAAAATTTTACTCCGTGCGTGAAGCGAATAATTTTTTTTATTAGTTATCAAACTAACAGACTGCGGTGCTGCATGGAAACTAATACAACTTTTCGAAAGTAACACATTAACAAAAGGTGCCCCGAACTCGACTAACAAACACCGGCGAAAACCGGAGCTAGTTACCAGTTTTAATTGCCTTTGGTTAGTTTTAACCGGATCAAACCGGCTGTCTGCGTTGCCGCCGCTAAGATAGAGAGTTATCAATGGTGGAAAACTTTACGTTAAAAGTTAACTTACTTCTCGCTCCGCTTATTATCCATTAGCTTGTGTTATACAGCGATTGTTGACGATTCTAATGAACGGGTCATACAAGTTCGCATAGGATGGTAACTTTACTAATATATATCCCGATATATGTACCTCTTATGTGTCCTTACATTTATCGCACCTTCAACAATCTTCGACACTAGCCGTTACATGTTAAAGAGTACAAATTAAAAAAGGGCATCATTTATAAAACTTTAATTTTTTTAAGAGTAATTTAAAATTCAAAAAGGCTTCAAAGTTTTCATCCCCTACCTTTGAAGTACCATTCTTCTTTAATTTTTAATTAAAACTTATGACTAATTTAGTCCTTGTAATTTGTTACTTGTTAAAATATTGACAAAGAGTCTAGAGTTTACAATCTAAAATACTCAGTTATATCTAATTATAGTGAGTGTGTCGATGATTTTTTTTATTTAATAGAATAAACAATCGAGACGGGCTAAACAATCACCTGGTTGAAAATGCAACGTTCCGCCCATAACAAATGCTCTTTCACCCTGTTCCCCTGAGACATCAGTTCATAAGTCTCATATGTCCAGTGATTACACTAGCCCTCAGTTCCCTTAAGACGGAAACGCATAAATGTTTGGACATTACAGCTTCTACGGTGCACCTCATTCCTGCACAGGAATTCACTGAAGTTCCTACCCAAAGTAAAAATAATCTGGTCAATCTCATAAATCTTTAGTTGCCGTGATACTTTCTACTAATATAACATATTTTTTATTTTAGTACAGATGGCTAACGAGAACAAAGTCCACTTGATAGTAACTGACATCTGCGACCCATAGACTGCCACGCACGACCACTTTGTGGAATCTGCTGTCGCCAGGGGTTTTTCCGGACAGTTACGACTTTTAAAAAAAGAGCGTCATATTTTCATTTCTGTGAACTAAAATTGAATGCGTCGTTCCAGAAATCGGGTTGTACTGTTGTACATTATTATTATATTAGTATATTATAATAACTATATAATAGTGATAACAACTGATTTAATAAATACAGCAAAAAATGTACATGCTTTACGAAAAACAGAAAATACAAAACGCCATGGCGCTCATTCAATTTTTAAAGTGAAACAAGGCATCAATATTAAATTAAAACAAAAAAAATTGACCCAACGAAGTGTTATATGTTGAGAAATTGTAGATTTTAAGTTATACTAATTATAGAGAATTTCAATGCGGTTCTTCCTTTAAAAAAAAAACATAATTTAAAAAATCGCGTTAATTAAGTTTTTTCAAAAGTGCTTAAGGTGTTTCATACAACAAAATTGACAACGGGTTCCTTGGATTAAAATTATTAGTTATAAATAATTTTTTCGATGCATCTACTTAAAGCTGGGTCATAATTAAAGTTTAATACATTATCTACATGATAGTATATGATTAATCTTATTTATGCGTACTGTTTGATGAGTGTAACCGAGATTTAAAGTAAATGAGTTGGGAGGGAAATTGTAGCGATAACAGAGCACCCCTACCGCATTCGCGCTATGGGGCGTGCAATAACACAAGAGAAAAAAGACTAAAAAACTTATAATTTATGTTATTTTTTTAGGTTGTTTTAGCTGTAATATGTTGTGATGCTGGATTCATAGGGTTTTAGCTCGATATTATATTAGGATGTAAGTCAACGCTGGTAATCTGCTGACACCTACAGGTGAATTCCGTGTGTACAGGGCAGAATTTGCAATATAGTCTATGCAATGCACCGGTACGGTACAGGATAAGAAATTAACAAATTTATACAAAATTAAGATATAAAAAACATACAGTATAATATAATAATATGTACGTACAGTAATAGTTGTTAAGTGCGAAGCGATACTGGTCGCTGGATTCGATTTTTGTATGACTTGAGCTTTTTTTTTATTTTTCATTTTTTTAATTTTTTTTATTGCATAAAGCAAATGAAACGAGCGAAACGTTCACCTGATGGTAAGTGCAACGTCTGCCCATAACAAATGCTGTGTCACCCAGAAAAATTCTGTGTGACACTACACTGTGCCCATCACCCTGAGACATCAGGTTCTTAAGTCTCATATGCCCAGTGATTACGCTAGCTCACAGTGCCCTTCAAACCGAAACACAGTAATGTTTGCACACTACTGCTTCACGGTAGAATAACTGGCCCTGGGGTGGTACCTACCTAGACGGACTCCTGCATTTCCACTTTGTTGGAATATCGAAGTAAACACATCGAAAAAGAACGCTTCTCGACTTAAGTGGAATTTTTAAATATGAATATTAAATAGCAGATATTTCTTTGGAGGAGTACAACGCTCAGTTATTTAATTATTCACTGCACTGTCACGTCTATCAGTTTAGGTCTGAGCACGTAAGGGTGATGCCTCTTAGAGAATTTTTAATGTTTGAATTACAGGGCTGCCGCTCTTCAAAATTGCACTTGAAATAGAATAATTTTGTTTTTACCTTTTTACAATTTTTATATCACACACTCTGCAAGATAAAATCCGTAACGATGTTATCCGCAGCAGAATTAGAGTAACCGACATAGCCCTAAGGATTAGCAAGCTAAAGTGGCAACGGGCCGGCCATATAGCTCGGAAAACCGATAACTGTTGGGGAAGAAAGGTTCTCGAGTGGCAACCTCGTACCTGCAAACGCAGTGTAGGGCGACCACCCACTAGATGGAGCGACGACCTACACGGTTTTGCAGGAAGTCGATGGATGCAGGTGGCTCAGGACCGTGTTTTGTGGCAATCTATGGGGGAGGCCTATGTTCAACAGTAGATTATGGTAGGCTGAAATGATGATGATGATATCACAACTCATTTTATTTTTGTTTGATTATAAACTGAACTAGTATATTGTGTCGTCGTCGTCGTCGTCGTCGTTGCAGCCTATCATAAGTCCACTGCTGAACATAGGCCTCCCCCATAGATCGCCATAAAAGTTTGTAGCTCCCATTTTGGGGGGATTTTGCCATAGTTGCCACGCTTGGCAGACGGGTTGGCAACCGCAGTTTATTTATTCAGACGTTTCAGGAAAATGCTGCTGCCCATCTCCTGGTTTTCATTTTCCCTCTGTCGACTTTTACGACACCCACGGGATGAGATGGGGTGGTAGATTCTCTCAAGCCGCTACCACACGGCTGTATATTGTGTACTAAGTTTTAAAAAATTACGAACCGTATGGAAGGTCATAAAATTTGGTTTTCGGACGTTATTCAACCCTGGAACATCTCGCTTTGATACAGGGGTGCGTTTGTGCCGCGAGCGAAGAGATGTTAGCGACGCTCACCCCGCTTTGTTCGGGGGCCAATCTGAACCCCATCCCTTTATGCTCCGCTACCCAACACGCCAAAGCGACGGTGTGAGAGTTTTTAAACGGTTACGTTTATTTTACTAATTTTATTTCAAGTGCATTTTTATGCCAGTGAAGTTTTATAGTTTGAACGCTACATAATTTTCTTTGCTCCGAAATCGGAGAACAAGAAGCCATACCAATAATAAAAAGTACTACAAATCAAAATGACTAGAAGATCTAGGAACTTCAAGCAAAGTGTGAAACGAGCATCACAATTGCAGGTGCATTGCCTGACTTTAACAAAGGAATCCGTCTAGGTAGGTTATTGGACCAGTTATTGGATAGATATTGGACCCCAGGACCAGTTATTGGCTGCTTTGCTGAAATAATCATATGTATGTGCAGTTTCGTTTGACCATGGATATACAAATAATAAGCAATTTTTGCAAGCCTTTTTTTAACTAGTTATAGCATTTGTTACGGGCGGACGTTTTACTTACCATCGTGAACGTTTGGCTCGTTTCGTGTCACTTTATACAATAAAAATAACTATACATGCTTGTATGTATGTGAAGTTTAAATCTTGCAAACCAAATTTGGAACGCTTTCCGATGTCTGATTGAGCTAAAATGTTCTATATCTTCGGTGACAATGCATTAATATGGTACCATGAGCTGTTCTAATTATGGAGCCGGATGCGGACCATGTGGACTCAAGCAAGATAGCTACGACATGATTGGGCTCATTGGATTTGTTTCGACAAGTGCTATGCATTTGAAGTCCTGCTGGAGGCCTCATAAATAAAAGTTTGTAACAAAATATGGTTTTTTGCTTAAAACTTATTCATTTATTTTCCACTCACACATTAGCTTCTTCTATTTTCATTACCGGCAAAATAAACATAAATAAAAATGCGGTAAAATATCTTGTCTCCTCATTATTTAGGCATTGTTGTTTAATTTATTGCGATATCAAACGCGAGTGTTGTCAGTTTTGTTTAAGCATAGCAGTGATTCCGGGACTTACGGGTGTGCGATCCCATCTTACACAATCGAATTTTAATTTGTGGTTCGATTGCTAGCGGAGCGGTTGCTAGTTCGGTAACAATGTAAAGCAATGCTAATTTTGTTATCTTCAAAAAAATTCACCCTATCATCTTGTATAACACTTATACTTCTATAAAGTATACTAGCTGAACCGCCCCGGCTTCGCACGGAATTTAGTCTTATGATAAAGTTTTTATAGAGAATGTTTATTTAATTTGACTGAAACTGAAACGATTGTATAATTGCGTTGTGCCCAATATATCATATAAAAAATTCCTGTCGCCTTTAACATTGAATACACAGTAAATAATAAAGAAAAAATGTTTTTTTTTATTCTTCTCTATAGCTTCCGCCACACTCGCATTAACGCCACGTCTTTTGCGAACCTAATAAAGTAGGTAATTAATTACTTGGAAATAGAAATGTTTACTTTGATGGTCGAATGCTTAATATAAACAAACGTAAGTCTGATATTCCGTTTAATTGAGTTCGTTTGTTTATTTGTTTTGTGTTTTATGCTTATTTACGTTCAATCGAGCCGGCGGTTTTACTGATTGGAGTATACATATTAATATTGTTTTAGGAATGTAACTGTGTATTGTTTCTAATTTGTTGCAAAAGAAGGACATAAGTTGAAAGAACGAAAAACTAGATTAGTTTTAAGTTTGTGGTGTCTACCCGTCACCGTCTACCCGTAACGAATTAGCGTGAAGATACTTTGTCACCTCTGAAGACTGTAAATAGATTTTTTTTATTATTTTAAACACTAGAATTTCCCCTATATCGGAATTCCTCTGGTATTACGGGTGTCCATGAGCGCCGGTGATCACTTATTATCAGGTGAGCCGCTTGCTCGCTTGCGCCTTTTATATATCACCATACGAAACGCAGCAGCTGCTTTAGGCTGATACTCTGTAAGTCCTTCCCTCGATCGACCAACTTGGCTCTATCTCGTATGAAATCGATTTACCTTGTCAGCTTTTCTTTACTAAATCTGTCTGTGATTATCGATTTTTGAGCCTCCAATAAACTTTAAAACTACTGAATCTATTACATGACATTCACATAAATTACAGATAGTAACTCTGGAATAATACTTCTGGAGTTACATGAATTCTTAATTTTACGGGTAGAAAGTAGCAGAGCCTTGTCTACATCGCCACTTACCATCAGGCGGGATCGTAGTTAAACGCTAGCTTATAAATAAAAAAAATAATGATGATGATGAGATTGATGAGATTCGATGAGCTGGGCATCGAAATTACGCCGTCTTTTCTCTTTGCCAGTGTAGGCACACACTTTTTAAATACGGTTCATCGTGAAGCCAATAATACTCGTAGTTGGAGAAGAAAGATTGTCGATTGGCAACCGAGCATCGCAAAAAGCAGTATGGGCACCCCACTAGGTGGTAAGGATGATCTATCATGTTCCATAGGCCCATGTTTAGCTGTGGGCTGTTATTAAATTAATAACCGCAGTATTTCGCTACGCTGCATAAATTTTAGAATATTGGGCACTCGTGTGAAAAGGGAGCTTTATGACGTGTGCTTTTGAACCCGGCTAATAGATTAAGATTCCCGCAAAGTGCACTGGATGATTGCTGTTTCATTTTTTTAATGTCAAAAGAAAACAGACGATTGCGTGAATTGTGATTTATTTCCGCGAAGCGAAGCCGGCGCAATCGGAAACTCGACGTATGGTTACCGTTTGCAGGCCTCCAGTTCACATTGATAAATATTGAAATGTATTTTTATTTGCCATCATGATGGTTACACACTTTACAGTTTTTGTTCAGTGATTGTGAAAATGTTGATGTACGTGCGCTGAGTTTTCTTTGTGTGGTGGTTTCGTTTAGTTTTCTTTCTGTGTTTTTTTTAAAGTAGTTATTGGTGTCACATTAAAACATATAGGATCTCTTCCTCATCGCAATTACGATTGGTATGTGGATCGGCAAGTGGATATTGGACCAGTGTCGACTATGTTTGAGATTATTCAACCATCAGTCAGAGGCCACTCGAATAACCCAAAATTTTCCATAGTCGATTTTAAAGACATCTATAGTACGAGACGTGTCTACGCCATCACTAGTTTTGTTAGAAATTGTTACATACATACATATAGTCACGCCTTTTTCTCATGTAAGGGGAAGGCAGCGGCTACACATGTAGCCAACTTTTCGACCCCGCGGGAAACGAGATGTGGCGGGTGGTGAACCTCCATTTTGGTAGGAGTCAAAAGAAATTCTGACTCCGTTGCTTTCCCCGAGCATTGCATATTATGATGTTAAACTGCACGAATAATGGCTGTCCTTTCAGTACCTTAGTTTCCTCTTACGACTCCTCGGTAGGAGAGAGGTTGGTGCTATTCTACTCTGCCGGACACCTATCGGCGGCTGGACACCCATTACTTTAAATAATTATGAAATATTTTATCCTTTTGAAATATTTGTACTTAGGAATAAAAAAATTAAGAAGATTAGAGATCTATCATTGATGTCTTTGAGGTCCGGTCGGGTCACGGTGCGCTTTTTCACAGTTACCTACTGCGAGGTGCCATATCGTGCACAGATTGTATGTGTTGGTTATTAGGGCCAAAACTCCATTACAAAAGTCTCGACGGACTGGGTTTGATCACTACTTGCCGGCTCCAAGCCTTAATTGATCATTATAAACTATTGTACTTAAAAAATTATTAAAGTAAGTAAAGTAAGCCTATAAGTGTCCCACATCAGGGCACAGACCTCTTTCAATGTATGAGAGGGGTTTTGGAGCCGAGTCCACGCTCCTCCAGTGCGGGTTGACGGACTTTACGTCTCACCGTATGTGTCCATTTTATAGCCAAGTTATCTAACTTGGCTATCGTCGTATTCTTCACCGCCGAGCACTTGTTAAACCAGCATATAAAATTGCAGTTACCATTTTTAGTGCTGTCGACGTCGGGGACTGCACCTTCATTCATCATCATCATCATTTCCGCCTATCACTAGTCATACTAACATAGGACTAACATATAACTCCTCCTTAGATTGCCACAAAAGTTTTACACTAACCTCTATATTTATCTAGTTTCTTTTTGTCTTGTTTTTTTTTATTGGATACAGTGACGAGACATTGTCTGCTCACAACAAATCCTGTGTCACCCAGAACACTTCTGTGTGGCACCACACTGCGCCCGTCCCCCTGTGACATCAGTTCTTAAGTCTCATAGTCCCAGTGATTACACTAGTTCTCAGTGCCCAATCTTGTACCAACCACTGGTAACATATCATTGTAAAGAAACTGACCTTCCGATAAAAACCAATGATGATTCACAAAAACCAGTTTTTTGTAACCATTGTAGATCTAGTCCCGATTTGAAAACCATATTTCCCGACTATTTTCCCACCACAAATTCTGCAGAGCCGTGTGGTGGCGGCTCGTTAAAAGAATACTACCACTCCATCTCATCCAATGGATCTCGTAAAAGGCAAGTAAGGAATCAAACTGCACTGTGCACCCAACAGCGCATGGTGGCGATGGGCTCACCACCTATCACACCAAGTGCATTATATTGTTTTGGTGAAACGTGGATTGTGGCAGTCATCTGTTTTTGCAGTGAGTGCCCAGTCTCGGACTACCCCTTATGGGATACAGTCGTGATCTTATGTATGTACTCGTATGTATGTAAATTTTGCACACCTAACCTGGCAACGTAGTGACCCAGAACATTTAATTGCAAGGTTCTGCATGTCAACGCATTGAGCTGATCACTCTTGAGACATTAGTTCTTAAATCTTATGTGCCCTGTAACTACACACGCACTTATCAATCACCCTTCAAAACGGAACAGCAGTGCACACTACAGTTTTTTGGTAGAATAGCTGACACTAGCGGTGATTACACGCTTAGGCTTAAATGAGTTGTACATTTGAAATGTCAATATAGCTCATAGAATAATGTATAAAATACCCAAAATTAATATAATCTCCGTGTTGTTTATATGAATAAATTTGCTAGATCGCGAACACAACGCTCCATTTTGTAAGCGGCAATATGAAATTAGGTCATTGTGTCAAATCGATTTGCAATCAAAATGCTCATTCGGTTTTTTCGTTCGGGGGCAAAGTAACGGAAAACAACAGACCTTTGTGAAACTCGCAAGAGGAAGGGAGTAGAGGGAGGGGGGGATGGTCAGGACAAAATGGCAAATATTTGTGGGCTAATTATAATTTCTGAACGCCCGCCTCCGCGAGTTAGCATTTCATTAGTCAGCGTCAACAGAGGCGATGACTCGGAAGTAAAAAACAATCGTGCAGTGAGACGGACCGGCAGTTTTTTCTATATTCCGTGCCGATGTTGTAATTTTTACCTTTTCTTTTTCCTCTGTTCAGATGGGTTTGTTCTGTTTCAGTTGCCAATAAGAAAAATAAATCATCTACTTTTTCTTATTTACAAAGATGTAATGCTTTATTTTGAATTTTTGCTATTATGTATACAGTTATTAGAAACAGCTTGCGACTTTGTTTGAAGTAAGAGAATTCATGTTAATCCAAAGCCTTTTGAGATATCACGTTGAAGCTATACTAAATAAGTCTCGGGGCTACTTGATATAATCTGCGCCAATTAATTTTAAAAGCTTCTGTAGTTTACTATAAGCTTGTATCGGTTTGGGCGATTAGCTTCTGTAGTTCGGTCGCGGTTGGAATCCCATACGGAAGAAATTAATGGTATGGTGTACTATAATCGAAAACTTTAGATCCATTGCCAATGAAGAAACAAGATATTGGTGCGTTGCTCCCTAGAGAAAAATATGTAAATAGTAATTTTTTTATGAAAGAAAGTAACGAAACGAGCAAATTGTGCAACGTCTGGCCATAATAAATGCTGTGTAGCCAAGAACGTTTCTGTGTGTCACCACAGTGCATTAGATAACCTTAGACATCGCATATGCCTATAATTTCACTATCTAACAGTTCCCTACAGACTGAAACATTGTAATCTTTGTATAATACTGCTAGACCGTAGAATAACTGGCTATGTGGTGGTACACCACCTAGCCCGAATCCTGTGTAAGATTCCTACCACAAGAAATTGGATCCCCCCCGGAACATATACAAGTACCTATGCACACTCAACTTATTATTGTACTCGTAATTAGCAAAAGTGCAATACGATATTCATACACTGCCGCTGCAGCTAGAAAAGCGTATGTCATAGTAGCAGTGCTGTAGACAGATTATTATTTGTTTAAGAATGAAACAGCCGTTGAAATCATTTTCGAGTAATTTACATATATTATTATAATGAAGGAAGGTAAGTTACTTTGCTAAGATCCGCATGCAAAATATAAAAATGGTGTATATTACCTAGTTTTTTGAAGAGCACCGCCCGCCCTCCCTCAGTAGCGTGCATAAGCAAACTAACACCGCCACCAGGAACCGCCACCAGGTACCCTCCACCAACCACTACAATACCACCACTAGATAATATACACCACAGAAGTCGAGAACACGACACGTGTTTCGCCCCAAAACGAGGCATTATCAAGCGTAATAAACGCCTGATTCTATTAAATATATTATTATTAAAAATACTATATGTCAATTTGGCGACATATTTTGGCCTACAATAGAACTCGTCGTTTATGCAGGGTAAAGATATTGACTATTAAATTGAGAACCGAAAATATGTATTTTGATCCGAATTCTAAACCAGTAATTTTTTTTACTATTAGTTTTTATTAAGTATCGTAAATTAAAATTAAAAAGTTAAATTAAATTAGTAATTAAAGTTTAAATTAGTAAGTAAAATCCGAAATGTAATCAATGTTAATACGAGGGTGGATTGAAAAGTACTCGGCCTAACACAGATCCATTCAATTCTAAAAATCAAATCTACCCACATTACTTAGTTCAGTTCAGACTAGTTCATTGTGTGAAGTTCGAAACGTGTGCGATAATTAGTTGTGATTTTATAAATTTATTAACAAATTAATCGGTCATAATTTCCGCGAATGGAGCAAATCGAGCAGCGTGCCGTCATTAAGTACCTCCATAAGAAGGGGCTATCATCAAAAGCCATCCATGATGACATGGTCAGTACATTAGGCGATTGTGCTCTGTCATATTCATCCGTCAAAAAATGGATAGCAGAATTTAAGCGTGGTAGAGAGAGTGTGAAAGATGAACCCCGCTCTAGAAGGCCTTCGACGTCAACTACTGACGAAAATAATAAAAAAGTACTTGATTTAATAATGGGAGACCGCAGATTAAAAATTAGAGAGATAGCCGAGATTATAGGCATCTCTTATGAACGAACTCAAAACATCATTGTCAACGAGTTGGGTTTCCACAAGGTGTCTGCGAGGTGGGTTCCGCGACTGCTTTCAGTTGAACAAAAAAGGACGCGATTGACTATTTCACGCGACTGTTAGGAGTTATTTGAAGCCGATGCAGATGATTTTTTGAATCGTTTTGTTACTATGGACGAAACATGGGTTCATTACTGTACACCGGAAACAAAACAACAATCAAAACAGTGGAGAAGACCTGGTTCACCACCCCCTAAAAAGGCTAAGTCGATTTTGTCGGCAAATAAGGTGATGGCTTCAGTATTCTGGGACTGGAAAGGTGTGATTATGATTGATTATCTTGAAAGGGGTCAGACTATAAACTCTGATTACTACTGCACCTTACTACGTCGTTTACGAGAGGAAATAAAAGAAAAACGTCGAGGAATGCTCAGAAGAAAAGTCCTGTTTCATCAAGATAACGGCCGTGTTCACACGTCAGTACAGTCAATGGCTGGAATTCACAACTGTAGCTTTGAACTGTTACCGCATCCGCCGTATTCACCTGTTCTGGCACCATCAGACTTCTTTCTGTTCCCTAACCTAAAAAAGCACTTGGGAGGTCAAAGATTTTCGACAAACGACGAGGTCAAAGCAGCTGTAGACGCATATTTTGACTCTAAGGAAGAATCATTTTTTTTAACGGTCTAAATGCTTGGAAGGGGAGGTGGCAAAAGTGTATTGTACTTGATGGTGATTATGTAGAAAAATAAAAATATAACTGATTTAGTATGTGTTTATTTTCTTGGTTAGGCCGAGTACTTTTCAATCCACCCTCGTAGTAAAGTCTGCAGTGTTCTGTGGAACTACACATTTTAGTTTATCGTTACTTGATGATTGCCGTGTTATAATTTTATCTTCAATCGTTTATTTAAATTAAAAACACTTTAACAAGAACAGAGCCCATTAAAATGTTCGAAAGAATTTAAATAATTTTTCTGCTCATTTCCCACTTCGTATTCCAATTGCCTATAAAATGTTTTATGACCACTTTCGAGTAACACCTACCGGGCCAATTATATCGAAAACAAGAATTCCTTCTCCAGAGGTGTCGGGATTGACATTTCACCCGCGCCACCTCATCGATCCCGTTAAGCTGGCTCATTTAAATTCCTCCCGGATGACACCGGGAAAAATAGCTTATTACTCCGGACTGTTTTAAAATGTTAATTCCATTTCTCGATTCAATTTCAGCGAAGTTTCGTGACGCCGTCGCTGTCAAAACACGAATCTGTTTTAAAAAAATATTTCGAGCACGGCGGCCGAGTGTTTTTCCGCTCTCGGAATGCGTGCCTGCGAAATTAGATACAGGAGTTGCCTATTTAACGGGAGGTTTGTGTATTACCCGTTATATATACTCACGATATTTTCCTTAACTTCCTAATTGTCGTTGTATCGCGTCAAGTCAGCTTTTTAAAATTGCAGAACAGGAATATGCAGGAATCCGTCTAGGTAGGTAGTGTGCAAATCTTGCCGTGTTTCGGTCTGAAGGGCACTGAGAGCTAATGTAATCACTGGGCACATGAGACTTACGTCTTAGCGGCGCGGGCACAGTGTGGTGCCAAACAGAAATATTCTGGATGACACAGCATCTGTTATTGGCAGACGCTGCACTTACCATCAGGTAAAATAATGCAAGGAATCCGTCTAGGTAGGTACCACCCCAGGGCCAGTTATTCTGCCGTGAAGCAGTAGTCTGCAAACATTACTGTGTTTCGGTTTGAAGGGCACTGAGAGCTAGCGTAATCACTGGGCATATGAGACTTAAGAACTGATGTCTCAGTGTGACAGGGCGCAGTGTGGTGTCACACATAAATGTTCTGGGTGACAAAGCATTTGTTATAGGCAGACGTTGCACTTACCATCAGGTGAACGTTTTGCTCGTCTCGTCCCTTTCTCCAAGATAAAAAATAATCGTTTAAGAGAATGATCACCCCACCTCGATCCGTGGTCGTCATAAAAAAATCGAAAAGCCTTGTTTCGTTGGCGAAAGGAAGAATGACCATTTTAATTATACCAGATTTCAAAGACCTAAACTGGTGACCAGCAGCAATTGAGATGGAAGGTGTCTTCCGTGCGTGTTAAATATGGCAAATGCTCCCTCCCTCATTTGGAGAAGGCGATCCTACATGGGTTTATAATACGATATGACAGCAACGATGTATGCATTTTTGCAATAAAAAATTATCACCAAGAACTTGACTGACGCAAATAAAAACAACAAACAGTGATTTATTCTGAGAATTTCTGAAATACTAGCTAGTGCCCGCGATTTCGTGCGCCTTGAATTAGGTTATTTAAATTTCACTTGGGAACTATTTGATTTTATAATAGTACATTTTATAAAATGAAATAGTTCCTTTTAGTAAATTTTATATTAATAAATAAATAAATATTAATGATAAATAAATAAATAATATTAAAAATGATGTGGTAGTTTGACGGGTAAGTATAATAGATGACTCAAAATAGAGAAAAAAAAATCGTAGTAAATTTCTGCATTTTATATATATATAGAAAAAGGCGTGACTCTATAAATATATAGAGTCACGCCTTTTTGTCGTTGGGTTAGGCAGAGACCACACTTGATACGATCCTGACACACATCTTCAGCTTCTACTTTCATTACTGGTTTCATACAAGCTCGTCGGTTGCGGTATTTTGACGTGAACTTTTCATAAAACGATCGTAGCGCAGAAGTCAAACACTTAGCGACTGCCGCAAAACCAGCCTTTATTTTCTTACATATTGTTTAAGGGCGAGTTTTGAGAATTGATGTTGAGAACACGTATCACTCACTGCATACTCCCTTGCCGCGCGTGATTAAATTGATGTTGACATGTAATTAAATAGATTTGGTTCACTGACTGAGACGAGATCATACTCGTATAAACATATTCCGCGACGTTAATCATAATTTCTTTATAATTGTGGTGTCTATTTGTCTGTATTTACACATGATTCTGATGACAAGCCGTGGTAGCTCAGAGACTAGGCGCTCTCTTTAAATTTCATAGTACGCGAGTGACCTGGGTTTGATTCCCTGTGCCGGCATCAATAAAAAAAATTATTGCAATTTTAAGTGCTGATTTACCACGTGCTCGGCGGTGAAGGAAAACATCGTGAGGAAACCTGCATGTCAGAGAAATAAAAAATATTTCGAAGACATGTGCAGTCCGTCAACCCGCATTGGAGCAGCGTGGCGAATTCTTCCTAGCTCCGAAAACCCTTTCAGAAATGAGAGGAGGCCTGTGCTCAGCAGTGGGACATTTATAGGCTGAAACTTTACTTTTTTTACTTATGATGATAATATCATCCTGGCCGATTTCGAACACGGCGACATAATCTGAATATGGAAAAAATATATTTCGAGGACATGTAAAGTACGACAACCCGCATTGGAGCAACGTGGCGGACTCTTCCCAGCCGAAATGAGAGTATGCTTTACTTTACTTACTTTAATGGTATTCAAACTGAAACACAGTTGAGTATGCATGCCACTTGTTCACGCTGCGGTGTCACCTACCAATGTGGATTCTTGCATAGGAATCCTACCACCAGTAAAAATTCAAAATAAAAAAACAACTAAACGTACTATGAAGGTTATACTCGTAAGTCTTTAAAGCAATTGCAGACGCCATGAAACTCATGTAACCAATCGAATGTTTACAGTGTATCGCTCCATAACACATAATTATATATTATAACAGCTGTACGTTGAGCCATTCATTGTTGAATTAAGTAGCTTGTGTTAGATGTAAAGAAAGGGGTAAATTAAAGTCTTTTTACTATTCAATTGGAAAGATGCCAATGGGATAATATATTTTACTTTGTTTACTATTACTTCAATTTGCTTGTATTATTATCAATTTCCGCTTTATTGTGTGCTATATAAATCCCATTGATGGGAAAAGGCGTGACTGTATGTATGGAGATACCTTAGAAAAAAATGGTTTTCCTCGATGTAAATAACAGTTTTTGCGTAAATATGTTTTTCTTATTACTGTTGCTATTGTTGCTTTAATATTTTTGTTTTTTGTCGTTGGTATCCTATCATGTACGGATTCATCTTAAAAAAAAATCACATTGCGCATTCTATTGGCGCTTATGAGTTCGTCGATGTTTCTTGAATTTTTTTCATTGTAAAGTTATTATTAAAAAGTTGTCTGAATGCAAAGGAGCTAACCATTTTATTCTTCTTTTAAAAATTGTTCATCCAATATTAAGTGCAACGTCTGTCCATAACAAATGCTGTGTCACCCAGAACATTTCTGTGTGGCACACTACGCCCGTCACCTATAAGACATCAGTTCTTAAGTCTCATATTATGCGCATCAATTTCACTAGCTATCAGTGCTTTTTACTCCGAAACGGAAGTGTTTGCTCACTACTGCTTCACGGCAGAATAACAGGCACTGTAGTGGTTACCTACCCTAGACAGATTCTAGCATAGGAATCGTACCACCAGTATAAAATTTTCCTTAATCGCTACTCTTAGTGATTTGGCGATAGTAGTACCAGACACTTCTAACCTTAGATGTTACTGTCTGCCACCGGTTTGAATAATACAGGTCCGGCATAACAAAGAATCGTATTCCGCTATCAATGAAGGCCATCTGCATTTTCGTCGCCTTTTACAATATTCACGTGATAAAATGATGTAACCGATTTTCTTATGCCACCATCACAAGTTCATCGTCGCAACAAACCGTCGTGTTTTAGATTTTGGTAATGTGTATTACCTAGTGTGAGGACTATAGTGAATAATTTGATGGTGCGTCACGGTGGTGGCAGAAATTTCGCATGCGGTTTTAAGGCAAATTACTTTTACCGAATACTATACATCGAATATAATTAAATTTACAGATTTATTCGCGTTTACTATGGGTGCTTCAATGCGCTCGAAATGACTGCTATAATTAGCAAAATTAAACGCGTTCATAAATTCAATTTTATTTAAAAATTACTTAATAGTAGAAATAAACTTATTATTGCTACTATTAAGTAAATAATTTAATAAAACTTTGTATAAGGGCGGCCCGGGATTGGTCTGATCTCTCTGGGAAAAACTCGTTTCTAAGTTACACTGTGTTAAACAGACCCTGTTTGTTGTACTCGTGTCGGTATTGCGATAGTTGCTCCCAGCAGTCCTAAGCCCTCTGCAATTAGGCAACGGGTGAAATAAACCCAATTTCAAATTATTTGCCCATGCACTGCGTCGCCTTGGGCAAACCGAGCAATATATATTAGCGTGTGCCTTTGTGATTTCCACGGTGTACCTTGTTGACTCGCAGACAAACAATGTATCAAATCGTTTTGTATATATGAGGCTATACAGAACTGACAAGGAAAGCTATAATCACGTAGGAAATTACGGGACTGCTAATTCTCCCCACTAAGATTTGTCATGTATCGTAAATGCGACTCCAAATTTTTATTGAATTGATTGTATTTGTAACACTTCAACTTCTCCATATAAATTTTAACTATGCCAAATCTCATACTCCTCCGAGCGCGCAATGTGATTAAAAACGAAGTAGACGTACAAAAGTTTTCTCTTCACGTATTAATATAGATTAATAATTTATTTGATTTTGTTAATAACTGTTATGTTAAAAACAAAATTAAAATAGTAGTAAAAACATACTATTAACATCAATCGGTACTTGAGTAATTCGAAGTTAATAAAACCCTTTTTTGTTAATGCAATCTTGTTGTTTTGATTAGGATTGATAGAATAGATAGAAGTGTCCTCAACACAAGAGTACAGGCTTCTATCCCAAATAGCCTTATTTCGTCTAAGTAGGTACTACCGCAGGGCCAGATATATTGCCGTGAAGCAGTAGTGTGTAAACATTACTGTTTCAGACTGAAGGACACTGGAAGTGTAATTAATGGGCATATAAGTTGGTGCCACACAGAAATGTTCTGGGTGCCACAGCAATTATTATGGGCTGACGTTGGACTTACCATCAGATTAACCTTATACTCGTTTCATCACTTTCTGCTATAAAAACGCCGATGGTAGACTATTATGCGGACACATTCACGTTTCAGTAAGTTATTAAAAATACAAAAGTAAATTTGCACGTTTTTGTACCATATCCCGTTTATATCACTGAAATTATGTAAATGCTAATTTTAAATACAAATTTTGTCACGTAATTATTATAATTTTAACATCAACACAGATCGCTATCTTTCGGTACAGTTATGCGAGCCGCATCGTTTTTGTCGCATTGCATCGTTAATTTGTATGCTAACGAATATTTATGAGCGATTAGCAAACAATAGGGATCTTGAAATACATGAGGTAACTGATGACATATTCAGCAGCTGCGCCTTTATAGTTTGGAATACATCTAGGCCTAGATTATACCGGGTCCAGTTTCAAACGTCACGTGACTCCTTATTTCCTTTGTCATTACTTCTGACAAGTACAAATATTTCGTGTGCCCTCTCTGGGTCCATAATGATCACGTAGCTTTATAGTAATATATGGAATATTCTGTTTCAATGGCAGAAAGGTAATTAGTTATTAATAGTTAAATAACTTTATGACGAGACTTTAAGAGTTTAAGAATAGTTCACAAATCACAAATAAAACATGTGTGCACAGTTCACACGCAGTAGAAGTGATACCTTCATAATACTAAATTAGGAGAGAATGAGAAGAATGCGAGTAGTTGGAGAATTGTAGAGTTTATTTATTAAAATATTGTTACCAAGTTTAAAAATTATTTCCATTTCATTCTACATTTTACATTGTATATTATACAGAGGCCAAGTTTTCCATTTCAACAAATTACACGAGTGTCTTATGGTAACTAAAGTATGAAATAAATGCTTTGGTTGGAATTTGGTCCATATATGTTTGAAATACAGCTTCAATCACTGTTTGTAATCTTGTTGTCGAGCTATTGAGAGCAAAATATACGAAGAAATCGATGATTTGACTTAATTCAAAAATGTATATATATTAGGAACACTGTATTCTATCATTCTCTCGCATGCTAAATCCTATAGATGTATGTCTGTCTCTTTTTAGTGTTGCAGTTTCGTTTCATCGTGTTTCAAATCACAACGTTACTAAAGAAGTATTCATTATCTGTTTGTCTGTCACTATCACACAAAAATGTTAATATCACGAACTTCAACATATTAAAATAACAATAATACAGTATTCAAAATAAGTAAAAATTTAGGAACCGTATTCAGAATATCTTCGTGCATTATCATCACATCATGAGTCATAACATCCTATATAACGCCATATAAAAGGATGTGGTGGCGATGGGCTCACCACCTATCACACCAAGTGCATTATATTGTTTTTGGTGAAACGTGGATTGTGGCAGTCATCTGTTTTTGCAGTGAGTGCAAAGTCTCTGACTAAATCTAAGGGTGGAACTAAGTTGGTTTCTGCCTACCTCTTATATGGGAAAATGGCGTGACTGATTGTAAAGTAACAGAGATTGGAGAGGCTTACATCTATTGAGCTTTGTTATGATAAATAAAAGCTAAGGAAAGAAATAAACTAATAAGCTCATATATTTTGCATGCGGATGAAATTAACTTCTTTATTCTTTCTAAATTAATTCCTTTCCTTCATTATAACGATTTTCCACAAAATAACCCCTGATTATACTAACTATCTTAAATTAAAAGTGATCTCACAGATCTTTTTTAAATATTTCAGTCTTTTCCATGATAAATTCTTAAATCATGGTCTCCTAAATCGCACATACTCTTACATTTGAAGTTATAACAGCAGCCGGGTCATTACAGCCGGTGTTTCCCCTGGTTGTTTGCCAAAGCCGACTGTTAAGTCATTAATTGGATAGTAACGCGACGTGAGATATATTAACGTTCAATTAATTGGATATGCAATTGTTTTGAACTATTTTCACTCCATAAAGAGGATATAGTGACCCTGGGATCAATTTAGTCTTTGTTTTTCATAATGTCCCCAAAATAAATAATTGTAGATGGCTTCGTGTTGTGAAGTGCGGCCTATGTTTATCGGTGTGGGTAATGGGCTGTAATGGTGATGCAACTACAATTGTAAAGTCCACGCGGAATTCGCGGTCGCACAGATCGTTAATTGAAAAACCTTTTTCACATATAATCAAACATCAAGGCTATGCCAATATCTTGCACATTACTCAACAACTCAATACCCTTTTCTTTTTTACAGGAGTCCGTCTAGGTAGGTACCTCACAATGCCTGTAACTCTGCCGCTAATCATGTACATGCATTACTATGTTTCGATTTGATTTACTGGTGGCAGGATTCCAATACAGAAATCTGTCTAGGCAGTTGTCATCCCAGGGCCAGTTATTTTGCGGTAAATCAATAGTATGCAAACATTACTGTGTTTCGGTGTAAAGGGCACAGAGAGCTAGTGTAATCATTGGGTATATGATACTTAAGACCTGAAGTCTCAGGGTGACAGGCGCAGTGTGGTGCCACACAGAAGTGTTCTGGGTGCCTCTGTATCTGTTATGGGAAGACATTTCACTTACCAGAGGGTGAACCTGTTGCTCGACTCGTCACTTTCGTCAATGTTCTCAAATATCTCAATGTATTGACCGTATCGCAGTATCACTAAAGACTAAAATTTAAAAACAATGACAAGTAATCTAAATTATATAAAAAGAATATAAAAAAAAAAATATTTACGGAAAGGAAAGAGACTCTGACATGATACTCGTAGTACCCTTAGATGGAACATTCTTATAATATGTAGACACACATATACATATATATATATATATATATATATATATATATACGTTCACACATACACGTGCACATACATACATACATACACACACACACACACACACATATTATTCATATATAATAATATATATATATAGTATGCTCCTTAAAGTTCTGGACAGCTCTACATTTAATATGGGTGGGCATGGCACTTACCATTACACCAGCATCAAGTCTGTAGAAGTCTAGCACGATGAGTGTATGAGGAAAGTCGGTCTTGTAGCAATTTAGAAATCGAACACCAGCGCGGGATGTAAAACAATTAAGCGCTATAAAACCAATAACAACATAAGCAACGTGCATACGTTAAAGTGGATGAGCGATGCCTACTTTTTCATTAATTAACCCCGTTGAGGCGAGTGCAGTTGCATCGGCGTCGAGTGTTAATTGGCTTAAACGACGCGTCCGTCACGCGGCGGCCAATTTGATCGCGTCGACGTCGACGCTGATGTCGCGCTGACGTCGCGCTGACAGCTGCAATTGAGTAGTTTCGCATACAGTGTTATTCAGCAGTTTCGAAATTGCGACCTAGTTTTGCGCTTAATGGTAATTAAAAAAAAAAACGAAATTAAATTGAATTATGAGCCATCAATATGGCCAGTGACACCAAATATAACAACATGTTTGTACCAGATAAAAGATGCTTCATTGGGATTGTATAGAATTAGGATAAATTAATAGGACAGTAAGAGGAAAGTAACTCCAAACTGTTTGTAGACTAGGAATAGAGGAATAAGCATTGCCACTGATGGGCAAAACGCGCAAAGCATTTCATGCAGATTTCTGGGAAAGTTAAGTAAATTTCAGTCAGACTAAATTTGGCCGTGGGATACAAATGTGATCACCAATAAACTTAACTACTCGGGGAATTTGATATCCGTTTAAATTATCGCCCCAGCACAACTCTATATGGGTAACCGAGTTCGATACATGTTGAGCAATGTGTGACGCATTGCTATGGTTTCATAGAATAAGTCTATTCTGTAGTACGGGCTCGGAAGCATTCTAGGGTGAAATATCATATCGAATCCCAAGAAACTAGATTAAAGGAGGCGAGGACTTTACAATACGGAGCTGAAGAACGTATGTCTATATGTCACCTGTATACTCGTAGATCGTCACATCGTATAGTCATTAGACATTTAGACCTACATACATAAAGTCACGCCACTCTCCCATTGGGGTATGCAGAGACCACATCTTTCCACTCGCTACGGTCCTGACACACTTTCACTTCTTCTACTTTCTTTAGCGTTTTCATACATGCTCTTCGGTTGGTACTTTTGACTTGGCCTTTCCTTAAAACGATTTCGATCTGATCGTGTTACGTTCGCCTACGTCGATCTTTACCGGCCCGACCATTCACACTGGCCTCATAAATCGTCACTCTTCTTTCATCCATCCGCTCTACGTGTTCAAACCATCTAATCATCCCTTTCTATATCTTTGTCACTACATCCTCTACCACACCTCAACGTTCCCTTATCACGCTGTTCCTCGATTTGTCCATTAAAGTCACTACATCTATATTTCTCAAACTTTTCATTTCCACAGCATTAATCTTACTTTCATGCTTCTTCTGCCAAACCATAATGAATATCGAATATTTCTTTAGCTATCTGTTTGCGGCGTAAGAAGCTAATTGTAAAGGAGTCGTTATGATTCGAGTAAGAAAATCTGGATAATGGAATGCCCTCCGATAGGTGGCGAAATAAACTAAATCGAAAAATACGAGACCAAATATACATACTGGTGACGAGCAACAGTTACTGAGGTGAAGGTGAGGCTTCTGGTACGGCGCAAATAATCCTGGGAGAGGCCTATGTCCAGCAGGGGGATATTAAAGATCTGCTCTCCCCCTGCTGGATGGATTACGATGTCTATCTATGTTATACGATTTATGAGGTATTCTATCTAATATGAGAAATAATAATAAACATGATAGTATCGCTCGGTAAACACTTTTGTAAGATTTGTTGATTTTCCTTACTGAATACAATAACGTAGTATATTAATTTTCATATTATTTTTGTATGTCTATATTCTATAATATAGACTATATCCGACTGGATATGATGACGGTTAAAATATATGTCCGTCGCCACATTTTGCCATGTAAATATAGGCAGTCCTAAATAGGCAGGTGGATTGCCAAGCGGATAATAATCATAGCAAACTATACTGCCAAAAAAGGTCGCTACACTCTTCATACGATTTTCAACGTCACCTCACACCGTCTTCCACTTACAGCACACGGAGCGTCAGAGTCTCGTTAACTTAACAGGCGGGTGCCGTGAAGACGGAAGGTCGGCGTACCATTTTTGCCTAATTATTTACATTTGCAATTTATAACACTTGGCAATTATGTTACTTTTATGAATTAGTAATATTTAGGAAAAACTGATTTGCTAAAACCAGTTTCAATTATTATTCCTGGGAAAAAAATCCGGTGTCTTTGTAGAAAGCAAGCTCAAAAAATGCGTTAAGAAGAATCTACGAATGCGCTGCCTTAGACACGGGGATATCAAAAAGTAATCATTTGTAAACAGGTTATAAGTGTCCAACTGTTTGGCACAGTCCTAATCAATTTTTTAAACAGTGTTGGTGTCAGGAATAGTGCCACGCTGCTACAGTGCGGGTTGGCCGAATTCATAAGGCCTTCGCAATTGAAAATTCATAATTCCTAATAATAGAAAACATTTCTGAATGATAAAGCGCAATGAGCGTAATGAATTTATTGATTCTTAAGTTGCATGTAAATTTTTTTATTGTAAGTAATAATATTTCATTACAACATCAATTAAGTAACAAAACTTAATTGATTTTGTAATGAAATATTATTGACATATTGTAGTGTTACTAATTTTGTAAATTTTATAGATTTTTATTTTCATATTTGTACACCAAGATTGGTCAAAGATGTTGGTTCCAACTGTTATTTTATACCTATAATAAGTATCACAGCCATGTATTATTATCTACTCATGTTTTTGAAAATAAATAAATCTTATCTTATCTTGGATTTTTCATATTGTCTTTCACCGTAAACGTGGTGAACCAACACTTAAAACTACCATTGGCATTTCAGTGTCACCGGCATCGGGGATTTAACTCTGATCTACGAAATTTACTATGAGATTCAAGGCGAGCCCCCGATTCAGGCTACTATGACGTCATAATATGTATCATGTACTAAATATTGGATTTGTACATGATACTAATACAGGTCGCTAATCAAAAAGGAGAAAGATAAAACTTGAACTCAATGTAACAGAGGATTTAGGTAGTAGTATTGCCATGGTACTACATAAATAATAATTTCAAGCGAGGTCATGGCTTTGCGGTGCAAAGGTATGGGGGATCGTAAATTTTAATGGGTTTAACGGGAATTGTTAAGATTTATGGGCTTTTTGCGAAACAATCAGATACATCTCTAGAATTATTTTGGAATGGACCATTTTGTGTATTATAAGGAAGTCTAACACTTAAGTTTATTTTTGAAGATAAACAAAACACTATACTAAGGACTTTTCGAATCGATTCGTAGCGGTTTAAAGTACCGCTTTATATGAAATCCGGATTCTAACTGAATATTTGAATAAAACATTATATATGAAAAATGCTATTGCACCTTTAGATGTGCAAAAATGCAGAATATATGAAGCCGCTGATTGCTCACTTTAAACGCTTAATAATAAGGGTTATAATAGAAAGCTAATGATCAGTAAAAAAAAATCATGTATCACTTTTTTCTAATGAAAATATATATTTAAATAAAACTTTACGAATTTTTTGGCTTTTACTATTTCCTTTTTATAACCCGACGTTTCGAGCGCTTTACACCACTGAAACTGTAACGTCAGGTTACAAAAAGTACATAGCAAACGCGATGAAATCCGGAAAATAGAGCGCTTTACAACACTGAAACTGAAACGTCGGGTTATAAAAATTAAATAGTAAACGCGATAAAATCCGTAAAATCTAGTTTTATTTCATACATACATAAGATCACGACTGTATCCCATAAGGGGTAGTCAGAGACTGGGCGCTCACTGCAAAAGCAGATGACTGCCACAATCCACGTTTCACCAAAACATAGGTGGTGAGCCCATCGCCACCATGCGCTGCCTTTTACGAGATACATTGGATGAGATGGAGTGGTAGTATTCTTTAACGAGCCGCCACCACACGGCATAGTGCTATTTCAATATGTAGTATTCGCGTTAATATAAGAAAGCATTATGAAAATATCATAACCATAAAAAAATGGCATTTCTCTTTTTCATCCCATCCCTTGAAAGTGGTAAAAGTCGACAAAGAGAAAATTAAAACCAGAAGATGAGCGTCTTCCTGAAATATCTCAATGAATATACAACAGTAGCCTACCCGTCTGCCAAGAGTGCTTGGCTGATGATTGAGAGCTGCAAACTTTTGTGGCAATCTATGGGGGAGGCCTATGCTCAGCAGTGGACTAGTGATAGGCTGAAATGATGGCGATCCTTAATTCCAGAATACTGATTTTGACGATATTTTTATAAATGTTAATTCATATTTCGTAAACTGTAAATAGCTAATTTTACTAGTGAAAATAATACTTTTTTTTTTTAGAATTAAGGTGAAAACCACCGCGCGATTATTTCCATAAACATGTAGAGCTTATGCTGAGCTTAATACCGTGTGCCATTTAAGTTAATTGTTCAACATTGTTCAGTGTTTTTTACCATGGCACTAAATGTTCTTTCTTTCTCTCATATTGAACTGAAGTACACGGTTTACTCTGTTCAGTTGTGGGCTTTTGATGACTCTTTTTGATGATAGGTGTCCGGCGGAGTAGAATAGCGCCTACCTCTTCCCTAAGAGGCGACTAAGGTGTTATACAGACAGCTTTTATTCATACAGAATAACACCGTGATATCCAATGCTGTCACTAAACTGCTCGTGGGAACGCCATGGGGAGTAAGAACTTTTTTACTGGTAACAAAATGCTGGCGACTTGTTTCGCCACCCGTCTCGTTTCCCGCGAGGGCGAGAAGTGGGTTATGTGAGTGGTCTCTGCCTACCCCTTATATGGGAAAAACGCGTGACTGTATGTATGTATGTTTATGATGATGATGAATCTGTGAATAACAAAAGATATGTATACGAATACTACGAAATGCGATCACAGTGCCTTAATTAATGTCGACCTACTGATTTCGAGCGGTTATTTTTGTTGGCTGTTAATAATGAATCAATATATGTAAAGAAACTGTAGTTCTTTAATAATTATTTTTATGTGAAAACTTCTCCGTAAACAGTTTGCTTTACTTTAGTTTTTCTATACAACCTACTTTGTGAATAGTAACTTTAATATTAATTGTTTTTTGAAAGATGTCAGAGCAGAACTCGCCGTAATATAATTCGAAAATAATAATACTGGAATTGACGAAATAATAAACTTTAAATGTCGTTTCTTTCAGGTGAGATAGTGATGGTTTAATAAGTTAAGTTAATAATAAGTAAAGTTACGTGTGAGTACTAAAATAAATTATCCTCTTTCAGAGCAAGCAACGCAATTTGTTTATTTGAACAATTCCTAAAAAGTACGAGAAATTGTCTTATATATATAAAAACTTTTAAAGATTTTAATTTATAGATTTGGCTATGGCCATTTGATCGGTTTATTTATACCATTTCACATTCAGTATTAAAAGGGTTGGCTGGAAAGTGATGTTATCCAAATATTGGATAGCAATGAAAGTCCAAAGACTATTCGGAAAATATTCTTATTTAGTTAAAATGTCCTTTTCCACTACGAAACAGTACCAACATTTCGATTACAATGTTGTATCAACCGCCCTAACAAAGCATCACCCCCACCCCACACTTTCAGTGTATTTTACGTCGGCACCTAGAATGTCCTATACCTAGTTTAATATACGAATAGACATCTGCCATTAAAACTATCCATTTTATGACGCGCACATAAAAACCTGGCCTTTAAACCGCTGTAGATTTATTGTGCCGAAGAATTTACGAACGCATAAAAAACGGTATTAAACCACACATACATCTCGGACTAAAACTCAATCAATAGCAACTTTAAATAAATCTAGCTGCGGATGCGTTAAATAACATTAGGCACTTCGGAAACGATAAAAATTCCAACTAATCTATCGCAATGTCGGCGTTTCCGATAGAGAAATAAGCAATCTGTAGAATGTAAAACATGACTTGTCGTGTGACGTATATGTTGGCGCGCTTGTCAAGTTTAGAGCGCGCGCATTAAAGATGGCGTCCGACTCAAAATAAACACTTTTGTTTATATAACTCTTAAATCGTTTATTGTCCACTGTCTGCCACTAAATTGCCAGCTTCAGTTTCAAATGGATTCTTCCCTGAAATGTCACATCTGTAGGGAAAACGGAGAAGAATTTTTAAGTGAAACTTCGATGAGAGTAAACTTTTAAGGCCGAATTTGGGTGTTAGATTAATTAATAATTGTTTATATACTATGTAGTTATTTATAGTGAGTAACATTTTTGTTAAACATTACAGCCTATGTCACTTAGCTCAGCTTATTGCTGAGCACGGGCCTCCCCTCATTTCTGAGAGAGTTTATATTTTTGTTAATTCATGTATGTTGTATACTAGCTGATACCCGCTGCTTCTCCTGTGCGAGATTCCACTAGACTTAACTAGGAATAAAAATTGCCTATGTTGTTCTCGAGCCTCTAAACCGTCTGCATACCAAAAATCAGGTGAATAGGTCACTTCGTTGAAGCGTGAAAGACGGAGAAGCAAACCAATAAACCAACAAACACACTCTCGGATTTATAATATGTATATATATTAGAAATTTGATTAATTCATACGATTAATCAAATTTCTAATTCAAAAAAGTCTCATATCTGTCACGAGAACTAGAGCTACATGCAATTTTGTTGCTATCTTTGGATGCAGTTTTTATTCAATAACTTGCAAGATAATGTGCTAGATTTAATAGATGTGATATATAAATTCTGTGTGGAGTCGGCGTTAGAAAATCTGCCACTCATCCTGTAGGTGTCGTAAAAGTCACTAATGAAAATGCCAAGAAAATAGCCTCCTATTGACGGCTGCATGACTGCCTCAATTATTTTAATTTAACATATCTTCTTGATGAATGGATGTTGTCCCGATTTATTTATAATGACAATTGACTGTGTGCTCGTTTGATTAATAAAATTATATTTAGTGTAAGCGGAGTAACCATCCGTATTACGCCAGACCAAAAACAAAATTTTCCGTACCAGTGACGAGCAGTACCGTCTATACAACGTTATTCATAATTGATATAACATCCCGGCACCTACCCATAATACTTTGATGAGATAAACTCAACGGTGAAGCTTTAATGACAAAATTGAATACTAAAAATGTCCATACAAAACTTTGAAATTATTGGTTTTGTAAAACTTTACGCGACCCTAACTCAGAAAGTCGTGGCCCCGAACCAGACAAACTCAAAATACGTTTTCTTCTCCATTTAATTTATGTTACCCTCCTACGGTGTTATACTAACAGTTTTACTTTGCAACAGATTTCCTTATAAGCTTCATGTTATTCTAGTACTTGCGAGTTCTTTTGACGGCCACTCAATGGAAAAACGCCCAATTAAATTCATAAGTTCATTGCCTCGATCAGCTGTATAACAGTGTAGTCACCTATGAGTTTTAAGCAAATTCGACATATCTCCTACAGGTATCACGCTACGGGCTCATTATATTTTTGAGGCATATAAACATCGTCCCTAAGCCCTGCCTGCCGGGATGTATAGGACATTACGAATGACCCTGTATATATAAGTATATAGAAAAGGATTCGTTGTTATCTTTGTGGGTTATCATGGAATGTCTCTGTCAGTTGTTGGGTATCAGGTTCTCTGCTTCACGCTGGTATTCTTTGACGGCATGGTACTGCCACGGTCGATCCGAACCATTTCTGTACTATAGTCAATATACAGCAGGCTCTAAGTCGAAGTCAAAATTTCTTTATTCAATTTAGGCTTGTTTAAAGTTCTTATTAACGTCAGTATCTAAACCGATCCGAAAAATAATATCACAGAGAAGAACCGGCAAGAAACCTTGAGGTCTGTTTATATAATTTCATTTATAAAGTAAAGTCATCATCATCATCATCATCATTTCTGCCTATCACTAGTCCACTGCTGAACATAGGCCTCCCCAAAAGATTTTATTTTAGTTCACTTCTACCGCGTCTGAACTGCACACATGTTTTAATTTTATTTCTCAGACATCTGTCATGTTGTTTTCCTTCACCTCTGAGCAAGTGGTAAATTAGCACTTCCTATGCAGTCTAGGTAGGTACCACCCCAGGACCAGTTATTCTGTCGTGAGGCAGTGTGCAAACATTACTGTGTTTCGTTGTGAAGGGTACTGAGAGCTAGTGTAATCACTGGGCATATGAGACTTAATACTCGTAACTGATGTCTCAGGGTAATAGGCGCAGTGTGGTCACACGTAAATGTTCTGGGTGACACAGCATTTGTTATAAGTAGACGTTGCACTTACCATCAGGTGAACATTTTGCTCGTTCCGTCATTTTATTAAAAAAAAAAACAATTTTAGCGGTGCCGGCACCGGGGAAGCAACTCAGGTCATTCGCGTATTATGAGATTTAAGGCGAGCGCTCTGACCCTGTCTTGACAAGGTTTTAAATCTGTTTCAGTTTTCGACAAAATTTTAGGAACGTTACACACTTAGGTCTACCACGTTGATAATAATTATTTATGATATGCACAAACGGTCTTATTCAAAATACTTATGATAGATTTATAACACTGAATACTTAACTTTTTATAAAATTCCGCTATGGGATACTTCAACATGGTTATGTTGTCATCCTAATCAAATTTCATATCTACAAAGCTTAACCTGTGAATTTGTATATATTTGGCTGGAAACTTCTGTCAAAAATGAGTAATCTTTTTGTAACAAGCCTATAAACCTTCTATATGTTTCCCGAAGATCCAAACACTAACGGAATTATTAACACCAGTATGTTGAAGTAAAGAAAATATCAAATGTCTACCTAAAAGTATAGTTGTTTTTGTAAAACAATAACCAAAGTGAAGAAATATGCAATTAAAGGCGGATTATTTCAGATTAATTTTCTCAATTTTCACTAAGTAGTTAAGCAGTTATCAGTGGTCGTTTGTTCTGAATTAAGTTAGGGCATTTAGGAATGTTGCCAGAGCGTTTCATCACTAACTTGGCTATTATACAAGCTTGCCTAATAAAAAAACTACTCGTCGAATCTCATGTTACAACTTGGAGGTTGTTCAAGGAGCTTAATACCTATTTTTGTATTATATTTGATTTGTTTATTTAATAGAATTTTTCTAGGTCTAAAGTCAACAACAAATTTCCTTTTTCTGTTCCCTCAATCCTTTTCTTTTTTATTTTAATTTCTTCACAAAATTCCTCATTAATATATTTTTCATCACACAACCTTTTTTTTGTCGCTTTCACGGTTGAACCATGAAAATGTAACAAACAGACAGAAGTACAGTCATGTCCTTCTGTCTATGAGCTCTTTGTTAATATGAATTATTCCAAGTATGCTTAAAAATTCCATATATTTGTAATAAATAAATCAAATATTGTAACATTGGAATTTTATCATTCTTCGCTGTAGGGTCGCTAATTCGGTTCCTACAAGGGATATTTATTAGTATGGCCTAATGATAAAAATGTCGGCTCTCCGGGTGTTTATGAATATGATATTTATAAAATTTAAGAAACCTCAAAAAATATAGGATTTTTTTAATTTTATCATAAATTCCGAAGTTCGCGGGCGGTCGCCGGCAGCACTATATTTACACACTGTTCTGGTCAAACTTAGCTCAACTTAATGCAGATAAGTGTTGAAGGGATTTATCTTGTCTAAATGTATACAACCGTAGGCTAGCGTGTTTAGGTTCTGTGTACACAAGGGTTTAGGGCCTAAGCCTCGGAGCTACGCGGCAGTCACGACACGGCTGAATGCTTGTTTCTACTGAAATAATGTAGAATGGCTTACAGTTGACGATATAATGAGATCTATTAGCTTCGTCATTACATTCATTATGAGGTAAGTATGGGTGGGTTACTTAAACAGTATAGCAATAACGTTTTTTTGAAAAACATAGCAATAACGTTTTTCAGAAAGACGTAAAAAAAGTAAAGTAAAGTTTCAGCCTATAAATGTCCCACTACTGAGCACAGGCCTCCTCTCATTTCTGAGAGGGGTTTGGAGCTAGGAAGAATCCGCCACGCTGCTCCAATGCGGGTTGGCGGACTTCACATGTCTTCGAAATATTTTTAATTTCTCAGACATGCGGGTTTCTCACGATGTTTTCCTTCACCGCCGAGCACGTGGTAAGTCAGCACTTAAAATTGCAATTAACAATTTTAGTGGTGCCCGCACCGGGAATCGAACGCAGGTCACTCGCGTACTATGAAATTAAAAGCGAGCGCAAAATGAAAAATAAGAGATGGGCCAGCAGCATCTTCCTGGAGCATCTAAATAAACAAACAGCTGTTGGCAACCCGCCCGACAAGCGCGGCAACTATGGAAAAATCCCCCCAAAATGAGAGCTACAAACTTTTGTAGCAATCTATGGGGGAAGCCTACGTTCAGTAGTTGACTAGTGATAGGCTGAATTGATGATGATGATGATTACTTTATATAAAATATATAGCAAATAACGTTTTTTAATAAACATGGCAATAACGTTTACAAAAACATTGGCTTTTTTTAACTTGGCTATTTTTAAATACACATAAAAACTTGGGGCTGAATGATCGCCATGTAACTTTATCTACTCCGCCGTGCGGTGTTAGTTTGAATCCATGTCGGAGGTAGGATTTTCTACCGCATATAAAGTACACGATTTAAATAATAATTGTTACTCGTCGTTTTTGCGTACTGGTTTAATAATGTTTGGTTATTGTGAATAAATTGTAATCCTCACAGATTATAGCTTCTCTCGTTATTAATTAAACCAGAATAACAATTACTATAACGTCAACCACATTGCAGATAGGACTGATTGAAATAATAAAATATTTTTAATAGGTATTTTCAAAACGATATTAAAATAGAAAATTATGTTGTCAGTAAAGTAACAACCTATAAACGTTCATTGCTGAGCACACTCTCATTTCTGCGAGGATTCTGAGAAGGGGCCGGGAAGAGTCCGCCACGCAGCTCCAGTGCAGTTTGACTTCACTTTCTTCGAAGCCGCACGTGGTAAATCAGCGCTTGATAATTAACAATTTTAGTGGTACCGGCACCGGGAATCGAACCCAGATCACTCGCGTTCTATGAAATTTAAAGCGAGCGCTTAGCCACTGAACTATCGCGGTTATATTCTTCTAAAACTTCAGTGTAATTAAAAAAAATATAACACCTGTTAATGACGACATAAAAATAATGAGCGTCGTTCACCACATTAGAAATAATCAACCTTAATCTGCCAAGTCAACACAGCCTCTCGTTTATTTTAATAATCCAGCGTCTTCATAATGAAATAAATCGGGGAACGCGTATCAAAATAATTATGTAATATAAACCCACACTTACGTTGTAATTAGACAGGAGCAGATTGCTTTATTTATTACGTAACTGTAGACTTAATTTTCAATGCCAACGCCGCCTCGTATACCGAATGTCGAAATTTTCCAACGCGTGAACTGTATAGCGTTTTTAACCAAGATTATGTTTTAATTTGTATTTGTGCGGTAGCGTAACCATTCATGACGATTTCTCGAGACATATTTTTTTTTATAAAAAAAGTACTCTACGGCTTTTAGTTGATACTTATGTACATATGTATACTGCAAGCTGATCTCTAGACTTAAGCTAATACATCTCGAATCTCCCTTTCACAGTTCCATAGATCCTAATTATTGTGACATACATCCAGTATCTCTCCTAATACTAACTGCTATTAATGTACTACAAGTCTCAACCACCTAATTTGGGCGGGTCACTTCCTCTTCGGCACATCATCTGTTAAAAGCTCATCAGCGTGTCAACTTGTAATGATGTTCCTATTGTAGAGTCACCAGAGTTTAAAACATATTTAATCATATACGAGCATTACAAGGAAACCTTTCAAATAGTTAATACAGTCAGGCGTTACTTTTCGGAAATCCATCATAACGAAGGAAAGAAATTTAATTTGCTAAGATCCGCATGCAAAATATAAAATGGTGTATGTATGTATATTACCTAGTTTTGAAAATCATCGCCCGCCCTCCCACAGTAGCGTGCACGAGCAGACTAACACCGCCACCGGGAACCGCCACCACTACAACACTAAAGTAAAGTAACAGCCTATAAATGTCCCACTGCTGAGCACAGGCCTCCTTCTATTTCTGAGAGGGTTTTGGAGCCGGGAAAAGGCCTCGCTGGTCCAATGCGGGTTGGTGGACTTCACATGTCCTCGAAATATTTCTGTTCCTCGCACATGCCGGTTTCCTCACGATGTTTTCCTTAACCGCTGAGCACGTGGTAAATCAGCAATTAAAATTGTGGAACTATTTTAAGTTCACCGGGGATCGAACCCAGGTTACTTAAAAACTTTGAAAATAAAGGCGAGCACCCGGCCCCTGAGTTACCATGACTGCTACAACACTACCACTAGGCAATATACACCACTAAAGTCGAGGACCACGACACGTGTTTCGCCTCAAAACCTCTAAAAATCAAGCGTATTCATTTAATAATGTAGATAACGCACTTATCTATTTCCTTACACTATTTATCATTAAACTACAAAAAAAATAATTATCGATTTATTTTAAATACCAATAGCTTAATGTTAAAAAGTCGGCCTATGAAAGTCGGGGATCGCAGGTTCAAATTTGGCCATTCGACTACCGTCGTGAATCATCCAACAAAGATGATTTGATTAAAATAAAACAAGTGTAACGACTCCAATGGAACCGAAGCTTTTGACGGGAATTTGTTGTGTTAGTGCCCCAAGTGTAACAAAATAATGTTACAAAAAGTGTAACAAAAGACTGATGAAAGACCTTTGAAAGGATTTACGTGAATTGTAAGTTCACAAAGACAAAGTCACGGCGTCTGCTTGTAAATATCATCTGTTTCAACGCCTCCCAGTAAAAGTTACGAGCTGTATAATTTTTTATTTTTCCTACTTCGTTTATTTGTCTCATGAAAGTCAAATGTAAGGGGCAGCCTAGTGTTGGCCGATGTGAAATCTGCTTTCTCTTTTTATAATGTGTAGCAATGTTACTTTATAAATTGTCAAATGTTATCTTATTTACCACTATAAACACTACAAATTGTAACAGTTTTTTGTTTACTCTGTTTCAGGTGAGTCCTAAGATGCGACTACAAGTATACAGTGGCGTAGAAACGACTGGTTTGGCTAAATTTTTTTTGTTAATGTAATAAATATTCTTTGTTGTAGTAGCTACTGTTTTTCTTAGCGTTTTTCTTTATTTGATGTTGTTTATGCTGTTGGCCTTGTGGCTTTTATAGCTTCTTCAGTATCGAATCAAATTTTTATAACGCTTAGCAAACAAAAGTTGATCTCTTCACATGATGTGTATATTATAGTGCCGTAAATATAAGCGAAAACACACTTACTCGTCTGCACCTTCCGATATTCGAAGTAACGCTTATGCGATAAGATCGGAGCATCAGATGCAGTAGAAGAAACACGGTAGAGTGTTGCCGAAATATGTTCCAAGTCTTTAACAGTTATAATTCATTATCATCATCATCATTTCAGTCCATCACAAGTCCACTGCTGAACTTAGGCCTCTCTCTGTAGATTGCCACAAAACACGGTACTAAGGCACCGGTAACCAGATACTTCTCGCTAAACCATGCAGGGTGATGCTCCATCTAGTGTACGTGTGATCAGGAGTTGTCGGGAAATGCGTCGAAAATGTCATGGCTTTTTTATATAGGATAAAGTATGTTAGTCGTGTGGTGGCCCATTTCATCCCGTGGGTGTCGTAAAAGTCGACAGAGGGAAAATGAAAACCAGGAGATGGGCAACAGCATCTTCCTTGAACATCCGAATAAATAAACTGCGGTTGCCGCCAACCCGCGTGCCAAGCGTGGCAACTATGGCAAAATCCCCCCAAAATCAGAGCTACAAAGTTTTGAGACAATCTATGGGAGCAGCCTATGCTCAGCAGTGGACTATGATAGGCGGAAATGATGATGAAAGTATATACATAAATATGTTTATATGTAAAGTGACTAGACGAGCAAAACGTTCACCTAATGGTAAATGCAATATCTGTTCATTTCTCTGTGGCACCGCACTGCGCTTGTCAACTTCAGATCACATCACTTTCTTCCTTAAAAACTTATTTTTTTCATTTGATAAGGTAAAGAGACGAGCAAAACGTTCACCTGATGGCAAGTGCAACGTCTGCCCAACCCAGATGCCACACTGCGCCCGTCACCTTGACACATTAGTTCTTAAGTCTCATATGCCCAGTGATTACGCTAGCTCTCAGTGCCCTTCAGACCGAAACACAACAATATTTGCACACTACTGCTTCACGGCAGAATAACGAATCCTACCACCTTACGTACTGATTTTACTAGATTAATGGTTTTAATTTTATCACAACCAATTTCTTAAGTTTTCTACGCTATAATCAGACGTCTCATGACTTAATAATTAAGTACCAAGAACGCTCGTAATGCAGGTCATTGGGAATTTTCCTAGGAATCTTGTGACTAATAGTAGATAAGAGAGCAATGGCGCGGTTTCACGTGTATTATAAATATTTGAGATTAAGTGAATCACCCGAGGTGACGGATTCGTGGAAAACGGATTAATTATGTATGTTTTCATTGTTCTACTTAAAATATGAATTCTGAAAAACGTGCTATTCCAAGGATTCTTCACGAGAAATCTGAATCGAATCAAATTAATCTATATGATGTTAAATATACTTGCAATAGTCGCCTTGTCCGGCAAATATGGTAAGCGTCACCGGCCTCCCGAGCTACTGCTGTTTCCGCCTCGTCCTTCCGAAACAGTTGTTACCTACACCATATAGTTCCCAAGTCCATTTCCTCCCTAATACTTTACTCCTCTTCGCCGCCAAGCCAGTGGTTGTCGGGCTGACGGCTGCGTGGCTAGAGGCGATTCTAGGCGTTGGCGTGCCGATCTGCTGTGGGACCGGGCGACCACAGAAAAAGGCTAGCCTTACATGAACATATGGACGGAAACCTTGCGTGTACAAATTTGACGAAGAAAAACATTTTGAAATATTTAAAAAAAAATCATTTGTTTTCCCTTATTTTCTCCTTGTTTTTTACGTTGACGGGATCACAATCAGTGACGGGGGAGTTGCTTTTTTAACGTGGGGTTTTAAATAAACCTCAAAGGGATTTTTAAACGTCCCCCGTGCTTATCACTGCCATAAAATATCATAAAAAATGCACAAAATGAACTTGTTCTTTTCGTATCGTAAAATCAAAACAGCTCGACAGGTTGTTAAACTTTGCGAGTATTTAAATATTCCGAACCGAGTAGAAGATTTAAGATTACAACTTTTTTATTTCAATCAGTTTTTGTTATTATACTACTGTATTGCTCTGTGGTCGTACCTGCTTTCTGAGTCATAGGCTTTGACTCTAACGAAGCCGAGTCTATTGTCCATATACCCTTTTTAAGAACAATTTTTTTTTATTTCATAAATATTTACGAGTACATTATTCCTAAATCGAAAAAAAAAACGCAACTGACCTAGTTTTTCACAGGATACTTTTTGTTTACATGAAGAATGTACAAAAGAAAGAATGTAAGGAAAGTACCTAACTTTCATACATACGTACAGTCCCTTCCCTTTCCCATTGGGGTAGGCAGAGACCGCATCTTTCCACTTACTACGATCCTAACACATCTTTCTCTTCTTCTACTTTCATTAGTGTTTTTATACAAGCTCAACGGTTGCGACTACTTTTTACTTGGCCTTTCTTTAAAACGACATCGATCTGATCGTGATACGTTCGTCTACGTTGACTCTTACTGGCTTGACCATCCACACTCGCCTAATAAATCTGTTTCATCTATCTCGTGTCCAATCCATGTAAGTATCTCTTTCTCTATTTTTGTCACTACATCTTCTACCACACCGTAACCTTCTCTTACCACGCTATTCCTCACTTTTTCCATCAAAGTCACTATACTATGCTATATACTTCTCAAACTTAATTTCCACAGCATTAGTCTTTCTAGCATGCTTCGTCCACCAGACCCAACATTCACTACCATAGATAAGTGTGAGGACCAGTACCCCTCTATGTACAGCCAGTCGAGCCTTATTACATAAGTTCTGGCTGCACATAAAGTTATACAGGGCCCCATATACTTGATTTCCTGTCAACACTCTTCGCTCAATGTCGCCATAAAGGTACCTTTAGCGACTGTTATAAAAGCATATACGTTTTTGAAAAATGTAAAAGGTGCCGAGTGGTGACGTTGTAAGAAAATCTGCCACGTTTCATACCGTGGATGTCCTAAGATTCGATTGAATAAAATGCCTTGAAAATTTCATGAATTTCGACATGTGGCGGAATGTCTATCCCTAGTTCAGTCTTTTTCTAGTTCACTGCTGAACATAGGCATCCCCCCACAAAAGTTTGTAGCTCACATTTTGGGATGATTTTGCCATAGTTGCCACACTTGGCAGGCGGGTTGGCAACTGCAGTTTATTTATTCAGATGTTCCCGGAAGACGCAGCTGCCCATGTCCTGGTTAACAATATATAATCAATATTTCTTCATGTATTAACTTTGATGTACACAGCTATGTTTCAAAACTTCAGCAATACACTCATTTAATTAGCAAGATAATAACATGATAATTAGTTACAATAAGCTGTTATCTTTAGTATCATAAGAAATGGAAAGCAATTATACTGAATACACATTGTAGATGTTATTTTAGTATTATATATTCTTATAGCTCACCCTGGTTCAGTCTCAAAGTGGGTCGCTGTGCCTGTCACTAAAGGACTAGACTGTTCTCCGCCTTATGCAACCTAGAAGTACCGCTACTGAAATATACTTATATGTATATCTATAGGGACACACTTGAACTGAATTTAAAAAGTTAATATTTTATAGACTGTGTGAGCTACTTTGAGAAGATATGTGGCGTCTCTTTGCACTTTTTAATGTGTAGACACGATGGTGATTGTTACGAGGAGTTGTTCGGATTAATACCTGCTTCCAAAATCCAACATCGTACCCAACAAAATTTCAGCAGCACCGCCTGGATGACTGGCAATCCACCACTGTGCGCTTAGCCAGAAAAATTTTTCCACGCACTTTTTGGAATCCGCTGCCATCAGCGGTTGTTCCGGACTTAGGGATCTTCAAGAAAAGAGCCTTCTAATTTCTCAAAGATCGGCAACGCATCCGGATTTCCTCTGGTATTGCGAATATTCATGATGGCAGTGATCACAGATGAGTCGCTTGCTCATTTGCTCCTTCTTTTATAAAAAAGGGGCATTGATTAGAACTTTGGTGGTAGGTCTTAATACACGGTGTCAACAAATTATGGCCTTATAGACCAATTCACCATTTCTGAAGCATCTCAATTCTGTTTATCTGCTGTCATTTCGGTGTAATTTCTGTTGTCTGTTCGGAAAATTTTACAGAAGTTCTATTTGAAGGTATTTCTTCGGTATAGTGAATAAGTGAAAATGTCTTAAAATTCGAAATTTGTTTGGTGTTGCTCTTGAGCGGTGCTAGAATGACTGTCCGTATAGCGTTCGAGTAACTACGTCATATTTTCTCGTCAACTATACTCAAATCTGAAGATAACATCATTTAAGCTGTGCTTGTGGCCACAAGCACAGCTTAGTAATGGTATACAAATCCTTGGTCCTTCATTGCAGGCAGTAGGAGGAAGCTCTAAGTTGCTCCGCGAATTATGGAGAAGTTTGAAGCAAAATACAATCTGTAGTAGAACGTTAAGTTAACTAACATTGCCTTACGCTTCAGGACCACGCCGTTTGCCACTTACAACCGATTTTTTTTTGGGGCGGGAAGATTCTCAAAGGGCAATCTCGAACCGGCAAAGACAATATAGGTCGAACCTCTATTAGGGAAAGCTGCAACCTGTCCAATTTCGTGGCTCTAGATCGTCCTTTGAAGCAGTCTATGAGGAAGGTATAATGTTTAGTAATGAACTTGCGATAGGGTAATTGATGCGATGTATCATAATCATAATTTCAGCCTATCACTAGTCCATTACTGAACATAACCTCCCAAATAAATTGCGACAAAAGTTCTTAGCTCTCATTTTGCCATAGTTGCCACGCTTGACAGGCGGGTTAGCAAAATCAGTTTATTTATTCAGATGGTCCAAGAAGCTACCCATTTCCTGGTTTTCATTTTCCCTCTGTCGACTTTTACGACACCAATGAGATGAAATGGGGTAGTAGATTCTCTAAAGTCACCACCACATGGGATGTATGTTCATCACATATTCTTAATTACAAAAAAAGAATACAGTAATTTTTTGTGCAAGAAAGAGACGAGGCTTACCGGACTTGGCACTTACACAATGTCTGCCCATAGCAAATGCTGTGTCACCAGAACATTTCTGTGTGGCTTAAATTTCGTACTACGCGAGTGACCTGAATTCAATCCCTAGTGCCGGTACCTCAAAAATTGTTCCGCAATTATAAGCTCAGCTGCGAAGGAAATTATCGCGACTAAACCTGCATTTGTGAATAGTAAAAATATTTCGAAGTCATGTGAAGTCCGTCAACCGGCATTAGAGCAGCGCGACGGACTCTTCCCGGCTCCAAAACCCTCTCAGAACTGAAGGAGGCCTGTGCTCAGCAGAGGGACATTTATAGGCTGTTATTTTACTTTTACTTTACCACACTGTGCTCGTCACTCTGCGATGTCAGTTTTTAACTCTTACATCCAGTAGTAACACTAGGTATTAGTACCCTTTAGGGCCGAAACACAGTAAGGTGCTCTATTTCTCGACGAAACTTAAACATTGAACCTAAAAGTATTTGTGCATAGGAATCCTACCATCAGTATCGATAAAACTTTGTGTTATCTTATCGGCGCTTATTAAAATCGATCAAACCAAATGGTAACAGACTCCTACGAATGTACTCCTCGAACATCATAGCTCGAACGATAATGATTTTCGCAGCTGCAATCCCGATCGGCATTATTGCTGTAAATCCGATTACACGTGTTCCACGCCGGATGCTGTTACACCGAGGCGTGCAATTTGGCATCTTTAATCATTCGGAGTATTACTAAGATTACTTACTCGGTAGGTTATAACCAGACGTAAATTATACGTTATAAGTCAGTGCAAGATTAAAGTTCCATTGAAAATATTGTCGTTTTTTCCTGACCCCGTTTTTATATTCAACGATGTTTTTTTATAAAGTGTATTTGCACAAAGTGTTGTGAAGACCTCTAGTGCTGTTCTGTAATTAAAAGACTGCGACTACAACTACATAGATATCTAGAGATAGACTATTGAAAAATATAAGTGGTAAGCAACCTGTCCTACATTGATATACAAAATCAAATCGGTTCCAACTTTTTGTCGGATTGCAAATAATCGAAAGAATCTTCAGTTATTTATGTAAGAAATATAATTAAATATACAAATTTTAGTTTAATCATTATTAACATAATCATCATCATCATCCCTTCAGCCTATCTTAGTCCACTGTTGAACATAGACCTTCCCCATAGGGGTGTTTTTCCATAGCTGCCACACCTGGCAGGCGGGTTGGCAACCGCAGTTTGTTTATTTCGATGTTCAAGGAAGATGCTGCTGCCCATCTCCTGGTTTTCATTTACCTATGTCGATTTTTACTACACCCACGGGACGCGATGGGGTGGTTGATTCTCTTACACTTATTTTTTTTATCAAACTTGACTGGTTCACCAGAAGAGTCAGTCAGTTAATTTTTCTTGCCAGTCACTTTAACACGATATTATAATAAAGTTTGGCAACGATCGCTTTAAAATTATAATAACACTTTTTATAAAATATTGTCATAGTAAAAAATTATAAAAATTGTTACAAAGACTTTCCGCACTTTCTGCGATGTTGTTGTAACAATGCCCCATTAATGAGTTACTGAATCAGTGATGTCTAAGAAAGCTTTAATTACGAGTACATTGCATGGGACACAGATGCCAGGATGATTGAAGACACATAACGAATTTACTTTAATTGATGCTGATGTCTCTTGGTTTATTTAGATAAATTAGAGAGTTTGATTCCCGTCATTCGTGAAATTGAAACTCTTGGTTATAAACAACGTATTTATAAACATTTTGTTATCTGTTAGCGATATGCTTAGATACAAGCATACGGACAATATATCAAATTGCATTCGAGACATGTCGACCTTGTCGGAAGTAATTGAAATCAGAGTCTTAATTTTTTCGTTGTAATTCATGTTATGAACATTTGTCATTTAATTGTATAAGTGTGTGATACCTTTATTTCTAATCCTGTTCTGTATAAGTAATAAACATAACAAGAATATAAGTAAAACATCGTTACGTTATGTAAATTGTAACGACTAGTCAGAATTTTACTTTAATTTCCTCATCATCATCATTGCAGCCATCACTAGTCCACTGCTAAACATAAGCCTCCCCCATAGATTTCTACAAAAGTTTGTAGCTCCCATTTTGGGGAGCATTTTGCCACAGTTGCCACGCTCAACCGCAGTTTATTTATTCCGATGTTCCAGGAAGATGCTGCTGCCCATCTTCTGATTTTTATTTTCCCTCCGTCGACTTTTGCGACACCATCCTATTATTGCTTTTAATTAATTTCTACATTTAAAAAATGTTTTCATTATTCATTTTCCCATTAATTTTGAGGAAGCTCGTAGCAAAGAATTATTTTCGGTATACTTCGACATCCACATCTGGATTCAACTGAACAAATGTTAGTGTACTGTTCTTATGTTAGTGTTCTTTCTTAACTGTAGGAAAAACGTACGGCAAAACTTTCAGGTTACACACCTGTGAGACAAGCGGCCCCCTAAATACACCGCAGCGAAGATTATGTAAACTATTAAACAATTCAAAGGGACTGGTCTCCGCAGACGGGACGGGATTTGTGAAATATCTTTTGAAATGTTAATCTTGCCTCCGACGGTACCCAACGTCTATTGCCAACAGACTGCTTAAATATCTCGAGTAATTACTTACATATGCGAAATCTCGTAGCTCCGCCGGGAGAGTTCACCGATATTCGCACTACTTTGTTGTAGCGACGCCTTTGTTGAGCGGGAAATGAGGGCGTTTGTAGTAAATGGAGAATATTCTTCTTTCAGTAAGAAATAGCTTTGTTAAGTTACTATCAGTTACACATAGAAAGTCTTTGAACTTACAGGCGAGAGTTAATGAGTGCCTGCAGTCAATTATTAATAAATTCGTCAATTACTAAAAGAGACAAAAGTAAAATTATAAATATTACATTTATAATTTATTCGTTTCAGCATTCTTTACACCATTTTTCGTCACGCCTCATTCCCATTGGGATAGGCAGAGACCACATCTTTCCACTTGCTACGATCCTGACACATAGCTTTCGCTTCTTTTACTTTCACTAACGTTTTCATACATGCTCGTCGGTTGCGGGGTACTTTTAACGTAATCTTTACTCAAAGAATCTCCGGTCTGATTGTAATACGTACACCTAGGTCGACATTTACCGGCTTTGCCATTCACGATCGCCTCATAAATCTGTTTCGTCAATCTTCTTTCATTCATCCTCTCTACGTGTCCAAACGTAAACCATTCATTAAAAAACGATCCTTTGTTTAAAAGGGATTGCTTCCTGTGTCGCGAGGGCGTTTACAGATATATTTACAAACTGCAAGACTAATTTTACCCGAAATAACTATCTGTAGGTCAAATATTTCGGAATTCGAACTAATCTAAACGCTTATAAAAACCGTTCCACCAGCAAGAACCTGCGACAGTGCAAATTAAATGTTTTTTATCAAATCAAGTCAATCTGTAGCGATAAATTTTAACGACCGGCGTATATTGGAAACTAATATTTGTTTAATTTCTTATTTTCGTACACAATTGTAATGCCCGAAGCGTTCGAGAAATTAACCGCTTTTTTACGTCTTGTATGCTTGTTATAGGGTAGTAATTGATAATTTAACCCATGACAATTAAACTATCTTTTATGAAATAAGAGGCGTGTAGGGACATACATATTTATTTTATAAGATTATTACACGTCAATTAACAAGATGTGTGTCAGGATCGTAGCAAGAGGAAAGATGTGGTCTCTGCCTACCCCTATGGGAAAGAGCCGTGACTCTATGTATGTACGAGTATGTAATTAACAATATAATAACAGTGTCGAAATTACAATAATGATTAAAATTACAATATAATTTATTTATTTTTAACTGGGAAAGTGACGAGACGAGCAAAACGCTCATAACAAATGCTCAGAACATGCAGAAATGCAGAACTCTACTGAGTGGGTCCACACTGCACCCATCACCTTGAGACATTAGTTCTTAAGTGTCATATGCCCTGTGATTACACTAGCTCTCAGTGTCCTTCAGACCGAAACACAGTAATGCCTACACACTATTGCTTCACGGCAGAATAACTGGCCCTGGGTTGGTACCCACCTAGACGGATTACTGCAATCAATATTGTAACACTAAGTTTATTACTGTTCAAATTATAAAAATTATAACATTACTCAAACTACATATTAAACGAATGAAATTGTTTGCATATAAATAAGCTTTCCATAAAGCAGTAAGTGGATAACATAGTACGTCAGTTGCACGGTCAAATCCATTCGCCAGTCATATCGATAAATTATTCATAACTAAAATACGGCATGAATTAAAACGAACAGCGAATTTTGACTCAGATTGACCGGCATAAGTACTAAACGAGCGAATACTTACGAGCAAAATAAAAGCAAATACAATAAATTAATAGAAATGCGAAACATATACATGTTTTTAACTATTGTTTGATAAAGTGACGAGAGGAACACGACGTTCACCTGATGGTAAGTGCAACGTCTGCCCATAACAGATGCTGTGTTACTAAGAATATTTCTGCGTAGCACCATACTGAGGCCTAGGCCACCACACTGAGACATAAGTTCTAAGTCCCATATGTCCAGTGATTACACTAGCTCATAGTGCCCTTCAAACCGAAACTCAGTAATATTTGCACACTACTGCTTCACGGCAGAATAACTGGCCCTGGAGTGGTACCTACCTAGACAAAAATAAAACTTTGTGTAGGCTCCGCTCGCTTCGCTTGCTCCGCATTTTAATAATGCTACACCTAACCTAATCAAAGTTTTATAGATCCAAAGTCGTCGCCTATTTAGTATTTATTCAGATCGTATTACTATTGCCTCTAAAATGTTCCAATTCTTTTTAACGATATTGTTTTAATAACAATCACGATTGAGACCATCGTCGTACTATATTCGCTCGTCTGCACATTGGACAGGTGTCCGGCAGAGTAGAATAGCACCTACCTCTTTCCTACCGAGCTGTCATAAGAGTCGACTAAGGCACTGTATGGAGAGCCAATGCTGTTATTATAGTGCTCGAGGGTACGTAATCGGAAGTAAGATTTTTTTTGACTTCTTCCAAAATGACGGCGACGTGCTTCACCACGTCACGTCTCGTTTCCCACAGAGGCAAAAAGTGGAGTACTTGTGTGGCAGTTGCCTACCTCTTATCCCATATGCCACACAAGTACGGCGTAAAGGCGTGACTGTATGTATATCTGCACATCGTATCCCTATTCCAGGTTATTAGGTGCAACGTTCAGTTTCCAATGCATATTGGGGCAAAGTTTTATTGATAATCGGTTCTGAGCTAGCCCGGCGCGCTGTAAGCTCCATTATAGTTTTTGTAACTAGTTAAACTAGCACCGTTCGGTTTTAACGAGCCGTTAAATCGGCTTAAATGTTTTTAGCTTACAACGCGTTCTGGTTTTTATTCGTTATTCCAAGTTTAATTTGCTTAGCGAAGTGGGAATCGCAGCGCTTCACTTTGCTTAGATTATTTAGCGTGTTGAAGGGCTAGCGTTGTTCTGAGATCTGGTGGAATTATTTATTTATTAATTTATGTTCCGTGTGGTGGCGGCTTAAGAGTTAGTATTACAACCAGGAGATGTGCAAGCATCTTCTTGGAACATCTGAATAAATAAACTGCGGTGGCCAACCCGCCTGCCAAGTGTAACTATGGCAAAATCCCTCCGAAGTGTTCGCCTATGTTCGGCAGTGGACTAGTGATAAGTCATTAAAAAAACAGGGAAGAAAATAAAAAATGATGCAGAATACTTGTGTATTCTGCATTATTATTTAAATTTCTGCTTTCTAATTTATCTCTGCGTGATTATGTTTTCCTAATGCGATAATAGGGTTAAAGATTTCCCGGCGATAGTTTTGGATTCCATAGTACATAGGTGTCCGGCAGAGTACAATAGTACCTACCTCTTTCCTACCGAATTGTCATAAGAGTCTGAGATGATATTCAGTAGTGTTATTGTGCACCTTTATTGGTGCACAATAACACTACTGAATATCATGCTGTCACTATACTGCTCGTGGGAACGCAACGGAGAGTTAGAATTTGTTTTGACTCGTACCAAATGGCGGCTACGTGATTCGACTCCCGTCTCGTCTCGTTTACCGTTGGGCGAAAAGTTGGCTACATGTGTAACCTCTGCCTACCCTTTATATGGGAAAAGGGCATGACTATATGTATGCATGTATGTTACGTAGTACGCTAGTGACTTTAAGGAGAAAATTTAAGTACTCATTTACCACGTTCTCGGTGGTGAATCAAAACAACATCAGGAAACCTGAAGTCTGAGGTGTAAAAAAATGTGTGAAGTGATTGTCTGCGAACCTGTATTGGACTCGTAGCGGAATCTTTCCGGCTCCAAAACGCTCATAGAAATTAGAAGGGGGCCTGCACTCAGTAGTGGGACATTCTCAGGCTGTTATTTCACTTTTTTTGATAATTTAATGAATAAAAGACAAATCTGTCCGCATGCAAAGCTGGTTTATTATAAATGTATTTCGCGGGAGTCTGTTACCTGGGAACTTTCAGCCTGTCTCCGCCCCGCTTGGAGCCCTGTATAAATACTTACATTGGGGAGAAATTGTGTACTTTTTTTTCACAAGACTTACGTTTTGAATATGGAATGAGCCCCTCGAGCGTTTTTCTTTCTTATGAGCTTTCGTTTTCGTGAAACATTTTAAGGTTTTGTAATTAGACGTTATCTTTTAGAAACGTATACGATGGTTATATAATGTATGTATTATATTAAAACGCTACAAGTAATTTGTTTGAAATGACAAGGCAATTTTTTATTTTATTTTGATTGTTTTTTTATTTTATTTTCACGGCGACGTGGTTCGCCTCCCGTTACGTCTCGAAAACGTAGAGACGAGGGCGAAAAGTGGGCTACGGGAGTGACTTCTGCCTACCCCTTATATGCAAAAAGTCGTGACTATACGTATGTATGTATGTTTGATTATTCACAGTTTATAGGCACACATTTCAAAGGTAATTAATACCTTTAAAATGTGGCCCATCCAAATTTTTATGTTGTACTCGACTTTTTCCGATAATTTTTAACCACGACGACAATTTCTTAATATTATCAGAACCTATCAACTGCGCAGAAAATATTATAGTGTACACCACAACTGTACGTGCAAACACCACAGGCACTCACTCTTCCTAACCTACCCGCGCCCGATGTAACCCTCATGCGATAAGATGCAGAGTGATCCGGAAACCGACAATATGGGCCACTAGGACGGGCGATTATCTTGTTATTAAATATACACGAAAAAGACCTGCTTCCGAATGTTTTGCAAACAAATGGATGAACTCGACCAGGGAATGCACCACGCTCTCACAGATTAACTATTGTTAATGAAGAGAATTGGAGACGGAATTACTGCCAAAACGAATTTCTTTATAGTGTTAACGGGTTACAGCGGACCTTCACCTTAATATTTTATTTGCGTCAGGTGACTGTGTCTCGTAATCATCATCATCATCATCATCATCATGTCAATAGTCTACTGCCATTGGCCTCTCCCAAGAAGGTAGGATTTGCCGTAACCACGACGTATAGGAATCCTACCACTATTACTAATGAAAGGATTCCTATGCAAGATACTTTTGAAGTCGCCTTTCCTTAAAACAACTTTGGTCTGATCGTGTTACGTTGGCACACGTCAACCCTTACCGGCTTGCCCATTCGCTTCATAAATCTGTATTGTCAATCTTCTTTCATCCGTTCTCCCTACGTGTTCAAAACATCTAATCATTCCTTTCTCTATCTATGCCACCACATTTTCTAACACACCGCAACGTTCCCTTATCACGCTGTTTCTCAGTTTGTTCATCAAAGACACTTCGCAAACTTTTCATTTCCACAGCACAGCAGTAGTGTGCAAACATTGCTGTGTTTTGGTCCGAAGGGTACTGAGAGCCAAGCGTTGCGTATCTTATATGAGAAAGTGACGAAACTAGCAAAACGTTCACTAGATGGTAAGTGCAAAGTCAGCCCACAACAAATGCTATGTCACCTAGAATATTTTTGTATGGCACCGATTTGCGTCCGTCACCCTGGGAATATAAGACTTGAGTGTGCTCAGTAATTAGCTCTCACTATCCTTCATATCGAAACGGATACATAGAAGGATTCCTGCATAGAAATCCTACCTACCACCAGTAAAATATCTATGTCATCGTCTGCACCATTGATGCGACGGTTTGCTAAAATTCGATAGAGTTTAAAACTGCCACAATGTGTTTTTTTTTTAATTTTGCAAAAGATTTTCAATATTTAATGTTGTTTAATTTTTTCTGGTGGTAGGATTCATATGCAGGAATCCCTCTAGGTAGGTACCACTCCAGGGCCAGTTTTCTGCCGTGAAGCAGTGGTGTGCAAACATTACTGTGTTTCGGTTTGAAGGGCACTGTGAGCTAGCGTAATCACTGGGCTTAAGAGGCTTGACAGCATATGTCTCATTTTTCTGGGTGACACAGCATTTGTTACGGGCAGACGTTGCACTTACCATCAGGTGAACGTTTTGCACGTTCCATTAATTCATCCAATTAAAAAAAATATTTTTTTTTATAAAAAAACGTTCTTTATTAAAAAATTAAGCAAACATTTGAACGTTGAAACTTAATTAAATAACTGTTTAACAAATACATATTTGTTAAGGAAACCTTGCAAAATATGTTTAAATATAAAAAAAAAGTTTCGTAAATGTTCATTCATCGAGTGGGTATTATGAACTGCTTCTTATTTTCAGTTATGCGGATAATAATACTCCACTTCTCGACGCAAACAATGAGAGTACCACTCGTAAACTAGCCTATCAAAGCGTCCAATAAATTTTCCGAAGAAAATTTTAGATGTGTGTACAGACCACAGCGGGAGTTGAGCCGTGGAAGGTCAGCCAGCGGGTCCTTCCTTAAGATTTCTTAGCACAATAGTGACCTTGGTTCAGTCCGCGGTCGCTACTAAAACTTAGTTGCAATTTGATGTGCTGATTTACTGGCGCCGTCCAGCAGATTGGTGAATTCTTTCCGGCTACAAAACCTCTGTCTGTCTAGTACAAGGGGAAAATTTATAGTTGTAGTAGTACTGTTACTTTTTTTGTGTACAGAAAGAGTTACTAAAATATCGTTTTCATTACTCAAATATTGATGACCGATTTGCCTAATAATTGCATACCGCGCCACGGGTCCTGGGTTCGAAGCCCAGCCGCATAACACATTTGAGGTTGTGTTGTGATTTTCTCGGTGTCTCTGAAAATGTATCCTAATCTACATCCGTTTAGCCTAGCAAGGGCGTTACATTACTAGCGGTAGGTTACGACAAGTGAGTGTGCATGCGCGTACACTTGTATAATTTCACCTGCGCAGTTGATTGGCTTCTAAAAGTTCTCGGAAGTTGTTGGCGTGTTCAAAAATCTGCCCAAGTACTTATGATCCAACGTACATAATATTAACTTAAAGTAAGTAAAATAAAATTTTGAATTTATTGTATGGCAGCCTTATCTAGTCCGACCTTTAGAAAAACCTACCCTTTCGAGAACACACTAGGCGTTTGAACCGCCCGCACAAAGGAAGGTCGTAGGTCATTTACACTAAGCAGTCGTGTCCGAAGTCCGTGGAAGGGTTATTAATTAGTTGAAAGTCTACCTCGCTAAATTATGGGACCTTGTAGCTGCGGAGACAAGAATCACTGGAATTTTATAACTGTCCTATCAGTTATGCTGCCAACGCCACTCGTTTGATTAATTAAGTCTACATGTTCTGATGTAGACCTGTGTGATGTTCTGTGACCATTCAGTTTAACATACAGCCACGCCTTTTCTCATATAAGGGGTTGGCAGATACCGGAGCCCACTTTTCACCATCGCGGGAAACGAGACGTGTCAGGTGTGGCGAATCACGTCGCCGTCGTTTTGGTATGGGTCAAAAATGTTCATTATTGCTCCCACTAGCAGTATAGTGATAGCATTGCATGTTATGGTATTGTTCTACACGAATAAACGCTGTCCGTACAGTACCTTAGTCGCCTCTTACGACACCTCGTTAGGTAAGAAGAGGTGTGTGGTATTCTCCTCTGCCGGACACCTATCGGCTACATATCTATGTATATATATACTCGTACTTACCTAACAGAAGTAAGTAATTCGGTTATCCATTAAAGCGATAATTGGCAAATCCTCCCATATAGGGGCTGTTGACAACGATAGCTTACTCTGCAGACGTGTCAGTATATGTCAATTTGACATGGAGTGAAAAACGACGCGTATCCAAAAAAACGTTTTTTTTTTTCTTTCGTGTTTTTAACAAATGTCGACCCCGATTTGATTTCGAACTCACTATCCGCGTATAGAACAGGTTCTCTGACGACTAGGTCAGGCAGTCGTCGGTCAAAAATATTATTAGTATGTAATTGTGTAAACACTAACACTAAGGCTCTTCTGTTTTTAAATTTGTTTGTAATTTATTTTTTAATTTCGACGTCATGATCTTTTTCAGTCATCATTATCATCGTCATTTCGGCCCGTCAAGCCCACCGCTGAACTTAGGCCTCCCCACAAAATTGCCACAAAACACGGCACTGAGCCATCTGTATGTATCGACTTCCCGCAAAACCGGGTGTGGCCCTAGACTGCATGTGCCGGTACGAGGTTACTACTCCAAAACCATTTGAACGAAGAACATTTTTATGTGGCATTGCTTTACAACTGTCACCCTGAAACATCAGTTCTTAAGTTTCATATGACCAGTAATTACACTAGCTATCACTGCCCTTCAAACCGAAACAGTCATTATCGCACACTAATGCTTGACGGCATAATAACTGGACTTTCACTTAAAATAATGTTCCAAAAAAAAGAAATAAAAAAAATACCCAGCGGACCCATGAATGTTTGAAGGTACTGATAAGGTCGAGCGTAATGAAACCAGTCAGACCCCAATACTGCAAGGGCAGTCTCGTGTCAATACTCCCACCAACAGGAAGTCGCCATATTGTTCTTATCCAGCAAAGCTTTAATAACATTAAAGCAATAGCCAGAGATAGGCGTTAGTGTCGTGCACGTTTGAGAAACGGTTTCTTTGGGATCCCGAGCATGCTATCGATATTAAGGCAACACTAGTTCGCGATCGCGGTCTGTAATGAAATAAGTTGCGCTGCTTTATCGCGCTGAGATCTCGTGAGGCACTTTTACATTAGGGTTGAAACTTTCGACTTACGACATGTAAAAGAGAGGAAAATATCCTATATATTTTCCTCTCTTTTGTCTTTTGACTCAGATCACATTAAATTTAATGGCGTGGTTGCTCAGGGGCTAGGAGTTCGCTTTAAATTTCATAGTACGCGAGTGACCTGGGTCCTCTAAAATTGTTATTTTAAGTGCTGATTTACCTCACGCTAGGCGGTGAAAGAAAACATCGTGAGGAAACCTGCCTGAGAAATAAAAAATATTTCGAAGACATGTGAAGTCCGCCAACCCGCATTGGAGCAGCGTGGCGAATTCTTCCTAGCTCCAAAAACTCCTCTCAGAAATGGTGCAGTGGGACATTTATAGGCTGAAACATTATTTTTTTTAACTTTTTTAATTTTCTGTTTTTTTGTTCATAATAAGAGATGTTCCACGTTACCATTTCTCCACATGCACAAAAACTCTTAACTGGAACAACTATCTGTAAGCCTTATTAATATTTTTCCCGTGCGGAAATCGAACTATCGACCGATAGACGTTCGCTCATCCAATACGTCAATTAGCCACTTTATACTAAAAAAATATATTTTTAACATAGACTGAAAAATAAAGTCGATCTTTATCTTCTACTAGAGTACTTAGCTTAGCTTTAATATAGACAGAAGAATCTTCATGCTATAAGAAGAATTTTATATCCTATACTGGATTACAATTTATTGATGAGTTATAAAATTTCAACAAAATCGGTCTATCTATTCGAGATTGACCAGCAAAGCCCAAGTAAACTTTCGGAATGATTATATAAGTAGAAAAACTTTTGAACATTTCCTTATGTAACTAATTCTTTACTTTATCATCGATAGAAAATTACTACTTAATTATTTTATTACTCTCTTCCTTCCTTCTTCTTTGTCGTCACACTCTTGGCAGAGTGGTCGCGGTCGTCACATCAGGGGTTTACAATCCGTCGCCATTCCTCTCGTACTGTAGCTCTTCTTGTACATTCGTGGAGTGGACCATAGAGTAAATTTTTTATTGGTCGGTTCATCACATCGGTGACCTATCGCGCGCTCTAGTGCCTTTGACTTTCCCCTGCACCGCAAGTAGTTCTACAGCAGTGTCATCTCGACGTGTGATATGTCCGAAGAAAGTGAGAATTCGACATTGGACGATGGAAGAAAGACGCTGTTTAATGCCGAGTTCTTGGATGATTGAGTCGTTGGTTCGGAACTGTGTTCAGGTTATGCCGAGCATTCTTCTCCAGAACCACATTTCTAGAGCGTCTATCATCTTTTTCTTGCTTTCCCTTAAAGTCCACGTCTCAGTACTTTAAAGAAATATGGTAAACACTAAACCCCTGACCAGTCGAATTTTAGTGGCCTTTGTGATGTTTCTGTTTCTCCATATTTTCCTAAGCCGATCCATGGCGGACCTTGTGATAGCCATGCAACGTTTAATCTCATCCGCGCATCCACCTCCGTTCGATATTAGTGCCCCAAGGTAGGTGTATGATTGAACGACGTCGCAATTGGCAATTTTAGTGACTTCAGGCGAGTTGTTGTTAGCTGGATCGACAATCATGACCTTCGTCTTGCTGCGGTTTGTTTTCAGACCGAAATCAAGGCTAACTCGCTCCATTTTAATCCACAGGGATTCCATATTGCCGATGCTAGTTGCAAATACGGTTGTGTCATCTGCATACCGCAAATTTTATAGCCTCCCTGTTTGATGAAAATTAATCATTCGAAAGCGGTTATTGTACAAGCTAAACCTGTGCCACTTTGTAACTGGGGAATATTTTACAGCTATTGTACTAGCCAGTGAATTGTTTTAGTATTCGTATTCCGGGATACTTCAGTAATATTGAATTACAGATGGCTCAGCTCGTCCAGTTATTGAGATTCAAGTGAATACGTTAGCCCGCGCTGCGTGCTTTTGTAATCGAATATGGTACCATTTATAATTTAATGCGGCATAATGGCTATTACTCTGTATAATTCTATACGAAGGAAAATATATTTGACGAGTTTCGAATGACAATTTAAATACGTACTCACAGGTTCATTATAGAAAATCTCGCTTATTCTCGATAACTTGCCGTTCCGTTTTAAGCGCGCTCAGTTCCCGGTCAGCATCTCCTTCGCTATGACAGTAAACAGAGCTGGTGTAGACCTCGCCACCAGCTTCTGTTTCTAACACGGATAGCACTACGTGCCATTTTCCCGCAGAACTTCCGTAACATAGGTTTTCAAACGATGCAATTATACGTACCATCATAAGTTTTATAAATTCACGGCAAGGCATAAGGCTCTTTCAGTTTGGAAGAATTTATCTAAAACAACGCGCTTAACGGGCAGGATTGGAGATGGCAGTACCAGACGATTTGCTCGTTACCTGATGTTTCGCTGCAATGGTTAGGCAAATACTACACATTGAATAAAACTAAGATATGGATTAAATCGCGTTTTATTTTATTATTCATAATTCGACGTTTCGACCCAATTCCCAGTAAATGCAGAGCAAACATGAAACATTTACTTTAAAAATAAATGTTTTTTTACATGTTGGTAACTTCAGAATCGCATATTTATAAATATAAATAAATATTACATTTACGTGATCGCATTCGACAACCCTGAATTAGTCGGAGAAAAACTCGCAATACACCTTATTCATCCGGGTGCTTGATACGTTATCCGGCACTACATTAATGTACAGCGGGAATACGATCCGTTTACGAGCCGTTCGCTTTACGTTTCTAATACGAAATAACTTTCAACGGTCGAAGCACGATAGTCGGTTAAGTTTTATCTAATGGCTTTTGAATGCGACGCCGTTATGGCGCTTTTGATTGCTCGACGGAGCTTTTCACGCTGTGGACTGCGTGTAAGCTTTCATCCTAACCGTTCACTGAATCTGTCAGTTCAATGATTTTATTAATTGGTTTTTTTGCGTCACGCAAACTATTGGAAACGTGCAACGTTTGAAGTTTAAAGTCAGGCTTATTGTTAGGCAATAAATGCAGCCCACCGTTAGTACATACATTAAATTTCCATTATTGACGACCGCGTGACTTAGTAGACAGAGTACCAGACTTCGACGCCGCGGGTCCTGCGTTTGAATCCCAGTCGGAGACAACATTGGTGCTAAAACACAAATTGTTGGTTATCGGGTCTGGTTGTGTTGTGATTGTCACCGTGTTACTAACACTGCATTCTAGCCTACCTCCGATCTTATCGCATCAGCGTTACATTGGGCGCGTCTACGTTGAACGAGTGTGCGCCTGTGTTTTTGCGCGTACACTTGTGGCACTATAATATCTTCTGCGCAGTTGAGAGCTCCCGACAATATTCGGAAGTTGTCACCGCGGTAGATATCGGCTAGGAGGACATCATCATCATCATCATCAAGAATAAGCTACAGTAAAGGTTACCCTGAAGCTAGTGTATTTACAGAGCATATGAGACTTCCGAACCGATCTGTAATAGTGACAAGAGCAGTAGGATATTCCACAGAACTTAAGAATGCAAAGTAAAAAAGGCCTAAATAGATATTAGCAAAATCGCAAAAACTCGGAAAATTTACAGTCGTATACATTTAACTCTTTGTTAGAGGTTCTCTGTACGTAATGTAAGAAAGAATATCTGTGTGTATCGTACAAGTGACAAGACGTGCACCCAATGGTAAGCGAAACGTCTGCATAAGAGTCTTGCCACCAGTAAAATTCATAAATATTTTGTTAACCGATAGGTGTCCGGCAGAGTAGCACCTACCTCTTTCCTACCGAGGGACACCTCGGTAGGAAAGAGGCGACTAAGGTATTGTACGGGCAGCCTTTATTTGTGCATAATAATACCATATGCAATGCTGTCACTATACTGTTCGTGGGAATGCAATGGGGAGTAAGAACTTTTTGACTCGTACCAAAATAGCGGCGACGTAGTTCGCCACCCGCCACATGCCGTTTCCCGCGGTCGCGAAAAGCTGCATGTGTGGTCTTTGCTTACCCCTTATATGGCAAAGGCGTGATTGCATGTAAATACTTTGTTATCAAATTATTTGGCGGCGATTCTTAATTTAGAAACATTTGATCACTTCATTAAATTGACCTCAATTGTCGGCATGTCTGTGTGCAATTATAAATCTTCGTATCTCTTCATTTTAATCTAAAAAAAGGTCGGGTTAGTTTCACCATTTATAAGTACAGAACGGCTGGATCAATTTTTATGATTTTGGATTTATTGGATTTGTCTCCACCCCGAATAGCAGAATAACTATTAAAACAACGAAAACTTTTATTGCATACCACCGAGCTAGCTGTGCAGACGGGCGCTCCGAGTTATCAGTATTTTTTTCGAGCTGTCACCAATTTTCATTCAGTTTTTGACAGTTATTGCATTTGTCAGTCAAACGGTATGTTGCCTTCGAAGATTTTCACTTTGTGAGGTAATCAAATTTGTGATTGATTATTGCTTCATTATGTAATTTTGAATTGTGTGACCAATTTTCCAGTGTTAATCACAATGACGCGAGCCAGAAGATCTAATCTTTCACATCGAAGCCCTAATGCAATTAGACTTCGCAATATCGAGAATCAATCCACTGCAGGTGAAAATACAATACGGCACGGTACAATGCGCCTTGAATTTTTTGGAAATAAATGGCGAATACGGAACAATCCAAGTGTTGTCGACCAGCTTTCACTTTCGTTGTGATAGTTGTGCCGTGTGGTAGCGGCCTAAGAGAATCTACCACCCCATCTCATCCCGTGTGTGTCGTAAAAGTCGACAGAGGGAAAATAAAAACCAGGAGATGGGCAGCAGCATCTTCCTGGAAAATCCGAAGAAATAAACTGCATCCTAACCTACGTTCGATCTCATCGTATGAGCGTTAATTGTAAGTTGAGATGAGTGAATGCCTTTGCACAGAAGTATAGGCACTTCTGTGGTAATTTCTCCTGCGCAGTTGATTGAAAGATTATTTTCTGTGCAAGATAAAATCCGTAACGATGATATCCACAGCAGAATTTGAGTAACTGACATAGCTCTAAGGAGCGTGTTTTGAGGCAATCTATTGGGAAGGCCCCTGTTCAGCAGTGGGCTGGTGATGGGCTGAAGTGATGATGATAAAGTGACTTTAGAATTTTCTGACTGATGTCTCTGACTCTGAATTTTAGCAAGAATGTATGAACGTTTAAACTGCCTAACGGTACAATAAGACCGTCGACCGAAATTCGCTTACTGTTAGAGATGTTAATCAAGCTACCGCTCCGTATGAATCAACTTGGACCGGTAGCGGATAGTTAGTGAATGCATTAATGGATTAAACTGACCCGCTAAGTAACGCCCACTGGTGGAGGTGAGGTGAATCACGCTTCGGCGCAGAGCTGCCGTTGACGGTGTTTGCACGTGGAAGATGTTAATATGTTTAGCATTTATCTGGCAAAGGATGGACTGTTTGATTAAAAACGTGGATGAGCTTAATTAAAAGTGCCAACGGTTTATTGGTGTGAAAGTGTGAATATTTTTATTGTTGGTGTGTGTGTATTTTATGTGGCATGTGTTAGTGATGTGGTCGCAGCCATTTCCTAGAGTCAAAGCTTTATTGGAATTGTTAAAAGGCAACCTAGCAACGTTACGAACGTTAATAGAATTCTTTAGAAAGATTTTTAAACATTCTGTACATTAGTACCATTATACTATTTGATTAGTACGCCAATTTGCTAACAGTCGTATTTCTTTTTTTTGTTCAGACTTTTAAGCTCTCATGAATGCAGAAAATCTATACCTGCTCAAAAAATAAGACCTCAGTGAAGAACCGGCAAGAAATTCTGGTTTCTTCTGTTGTGATCTGCCTCGTGTCTCTGAGACAGCATCTCAGCCACCACTGTAGCATCCGATGAAGCTGTAAAAGCCAAAAAAGGCTAACAGCAATTACATCACCGAAATTATATATCAGCCACCACCACCTTATTATCACCGATTACCAAAATACCAAATTACCACCGAGTTTTATCGCATGACCGTTACATTGGGCGCGTGTAAATTAGGATAAGTGAGTGGCTCTGTGTTTGCGCGTTCACTGTGGCACTATAATATCTCCTGCGCAGTTGATAGAGTTTTACCGGATGTTCGAAAATCGGCCGGGCGGACATTAAAAACGTGAATAATTAATATATATATTTTCGGTGATGTAACTGCTGTTAGCCTTCTCGGCTTTTACAGCTTCATCGGATACTGTGCTCACGGGCCAGGGGCCCGCGTGCCAGGTTTGGTTTGACCCAAACATAAATAAATAAATAAAAACTCCTACAAAAACCTCGAAGTTCGGACTGTGTCGCGTTCATTGCGTGCTTTCGCGATTTCGAAAATCTTAAATATTTTAAGTCGTCTAATGACCGTCCGAGGGAGGCTGCGCGCGTCCATTCGGACTGTCGACTCGTGTGTCGGTAACTTATTTATTACAGATTAAGGGCATTTCACAGTCGCTGTGAAGATCTACATTGCGTTGATACCAACCGGTTTCGGTGGCAGTTCGCAAGAATCGATTTTGAACGCTCTGTAACTTCTTTAATTGATTGAATAATTAGTGTTTTATTCCTTCTGAAATCTTTATATAATATTTATCAAATGTGTTTTTTTAAATAATGTTGGGTACCCCACTTTAAAGATTATTTTTTCTACTAATGGCGAGAAATAAGTAAAATATTCTTAAATTATTATATCGTTAAAAGTATAATTAAAAATATTGAATAATTAATTTAATTGTAGAAAGCGCTATCTGTTGACAATGTTCAACTAACATGCACAAGAGCTGTCGGTTGGAGTTGTTTACATTCTCTAAAGAAAGTAGATCTGTTTATGACCACGATATTGGGCGAAAAATTCCCATAAGTTAGCTAGTATTATAAAATGATCAAATTAAAATTAATTGAAACGTAAATCTTATCTGTAATGTATTTTTGTTATATGATTTTTTTCATTGTTTGCACTTGTTTTTAGTTCCAATAATAGTTATTAAGTTCAATGACTCAATGGATTCGATGATAGCGGATTTACCGTCTTGGCCAGGAGTTAAGAGTATCTCAACTTGCTGCGCCACGAGATTAGTACACAGTTATTAGATTTTAAATATTTTATGAGCTGTTTTAAACACCTAATAATCTTCTTTTTGCCTAGATTACACACGTTATGTTTTCTTAAGATTTATTTTATATTTTCAAACATTATTTAGAAACAGTTGCCGGTTTATTACCAATGAAAAGTTGGCGGACTTATTTTCACTGCGATAACATAATTATAGGCCCCTGAATGTAATTAAAATAAATCTTTACTAAAAATAGACATACACATGACGACAACAACATACATTTTTATTCGCTTTACATGTATATTTTCTATAAATTTTATAGTTTTATTATAGTTAACTTAATAAATTTATATATATATATATATATATATATATATATATATATATATAGATTTTGAAATACCCTCTCAAATAATGCAATCTCAAGTGATTTCTGTGATTTAGAAATTCATCAATCCACTACGACTTCCCCGAATACCGCCTCCTTATTTTGGGGGCTAAAATAAGTTCGAAACTCGCTCACAAACAATAATTACATGCAGACTAAACTGTTGACCGTAGATAAACAATTTCCATCCAGTCTTGTCCCGAAGGACCGATATAAGCCAAGGCGCTCGCTCCTGCAGACGTCTCTAAGTCCGAGGTACCGGAGCATTACTTATGTATCTATCAAAATGTTGTTTGCATATGTAATTCGGTATGAGGAGAGGTTTAGGAGTTTTCAACTTAAGTCGCTTAATTAAGGAAAATACATAAAATATCGCCGTTGTCGCGTCGGTTTTAAAGCATATACAATTTAGACCCGACTTCACCGATTGCTTTGGAACCCAAGTTTAATAAAACCGCGTTTTGCTTAACTGAGTTCAAATGTATCATTTGATCTCGGTTTTCGTCTAACCGATTTCACCGACTCCATTTTGATCGCGTTTAGAACAACGAAGTTTATATGAAATATCGTCACAATTTAAAACAAAAAGACGATTTATTTCGTATTTTGCGACATCAAACAGCCTGTTTTTATGCATAGGTTACATAGGTATGCAAAAATAAATAATACGAATTAAAAATAATTTTTGTGCTTACATAGTTGTGCAATTGACAATGACAGCTCTCTAAACGCGTTTAAAGAGCTGAACGTCGAAAATTGGGCGTTCAAAATTTGAACCGCGTTTAGCATTGACTGCGTTTATTTTATGTTGATGAAATGCAAACTGTAGCATTGAACTCAGTTAAACGCTTAACCTTCGTTTTTCTTGAACTGATCGCGTTTAGTTTCAACGGTGAAATCCGCCCTTAGTGTTGGTAACGGGAACGTGTTACCGACGAGAACAGTGTGGTGCAATGCTACACACAAAATGTGTTTGTTACAGTTTCCCTGATGTGTCTATGAGTAAGTGTATAGTAATTTGCGCTGAATTTTTTATGTGCATATATATCATCAAAAATATGTACTTGTTTTTTTATGAATAAGCTCCGAGTTGTATTTCGCTCGGGTTCCTTTTAGCTTCACCGCGGATGACCAAGCCACGTTTACTCAGCCCCCCCCCCCCCCCCACAACGACAAGGCGTAGAACTCATTGAGGGGGTGGGGGGGTTATAGTTTGGTTAAGAGAAATATTTGTAATAGCATTACCATTATTTTAAACGATCCTAAACCATGCCGATCTGTTGTGTATATATCTATAAAGGTATAAACATTCAGGTATGCTAACCGAACAACGTGACACTAGCTTGGTTATCCAGTGAAACCATATTGATGACTAAATACTCATGAAGAGACGAGAGTTCACGCCTAGCGATCTAGATAACAGATCATTCATTTATTGTCTATATCCTACGGAACCATGTTTTACTTCTTTTCAACTCGTCTCATTTTTGTCATTTAAACAAACAAATGATTTAAATTCTTATACGCATTACCAAATCTTTATATAATATATATGATTCTTCTGTACGTGTGTCACTGAAGTCTTTCTAAACGGCTGGGCCGGTTTTGATGAATTTTTGTGTGTGCTTGAATTGGTTTAGAATCACAATTACACCCGGTAGGTGGTGTTGCGATCATGTTCTGGGAAAATATCAAATTACACTTACTTTATAGCTGATTGAATATTCGAATATGGAAAATACATTTGCTTAATCCGCTAATAGGAGGCAAGACAAGGTTCAGGCGAATATAAATTGTTAGCAATAGCATTTTTGTTTATAAAATAATCTGTGCTTTTACACAGTTAATTTGTTTTCTGAAGTTTTTAACTGTTTTGTGGTTTCATAATAACGCAACGGCCGTAAACGCAATAACAATCCCTATGTTCGTTAGATTGTACGTTGGTTGTTGAAATTTTGTATAAGTTTTGAGATGTCTCTAGAGGCACAGTAGTACCTAAGCCAAGGGAGAGCTGAAGATAAATCCTCTTATCTTACAGGTTAAGCAATTAACTTGAACTTACCGTACAATATTTAATATATTATATAATATGTTCTTTATAATAAATTTGTTTGTACATTTAGCACTGCTTGGTTATACAGTTCCACTGCTACACTAAGATTCATTCATTTGACTCATGCCAATTTTAATTTAAAACCCGCAAAATGATGACCGCGTCGCTTAGTGGTCAGAGTACCGGACTTCTTTCTACTGCCGAGGTGTCGTAAGAGGCGACTAAGGTATTGTAGGGCCGCCTTTATTCGTGCATAATAACACCATAATATGGAATGCTGTCACTGTACTGCTCGTGGGAACGCAACGGCAGAATATTTTGAGTCGTACCAAAATGGCGGCGATTTGGTACGTAACCTGTCACGACTCGTTTCCCGCGAGAGCGAAAAGTGTCCCTTGTACGGGAAAAGGTGTGACTGTACGTATGGAGGATGATGCTGCTGCCCATCTCCTGGTTTTTATTTTCCCTCTGTCGACTTTTACGACACCCACGGGATGAGATGGGGTGGTAGATTCTCTTAAGCCGCTACCACACGACATTCCTCTTATACGTATATGAATAGTATTACAATGTGATTATAAAAAAACATGCATTTCTGAGATCAAACTGGATATGCATGAGAATCCGTGGCATACCGCAAACATGAGCACAGCCGCATCGCCGGGACATATTACGCGGTCATATCTATTCTTTCGCCAGCGCTCCGTCACGACGCCCGCCTTGTAAGGTTGCGGACGATTCCGCGGTATGTAAATTAATGTATACGTGCGCGCCGGTGCCACGAACCCGGCGGTTTGTTTAGTTTTGACTTTAGGGGTTAAGGTTGAAATGTTCGCTAAGATTGTGGTCTAGTCTTAGGTTAAAAGCGTAAAGCGATAGATGAAAGACACTTTAATAAAATCGAATTTATAACTGTTTACTATAAATAGAACCGTGTGGTGGCGGCTCGGCGAATACTACCAATCCAATGGATCTCGTAAAAGGCGAATAAGGAATTAAACTGCACTGTGCACCCAGCAGCACATGGTGGCGATGGGTCACCACCTATCACATCAAGTGCATTACATTGTTTTGGTGAAACGTGGATGGTGGCAATCATCTGTTTTTGCAGTGAGTGCCCAGTCTCTGAATACCCCTTATGGGATACAGTCGTGATCTTATGTATGTATGTATGTACTATAAATACAATAAAGAATCTCTCATGCGCAAAATGAGAGCTACTAACTTATGTGGCTGTCTGTGGGGGAGGCCTATGTTTAGCAGTGGACTTGTGATAGGCTGAAATGATATGATACGGCCAACCCATTGGGCCTTCAGTTTGCTGATAGTGAGAGTTATGCCGATAATACAAATACTGCCAACAAAAAAAAATCGCCGTTCAGAATTCTATCTCCATTCGCAGACAAACATTGATTAACTTTCCCATATGGCCTGCAGAGGAGGCCACATCTCGGTTCCATTTGTTATTCAATGAACACTTATTAAAGTGATTTATTCACGTTTTTAGTTTAAAAAGCTTTTTGTTATATGTGTTTGTGTGTTTACATGTGTCACCACAATAACATCGGAGCTAATATCCAAGTCGGAATTGAGATTATAAATAATAATATAATTTATGGAAAGCTTTAATTAAGACGAGAAATAATCTACAGGCTAGCTGTAAATTCTAAGAACTCATTCACAATAAGCAGAGCGTGAATCTCTTTGTTCCTGGCACTCCGCCCTTGGGTTACTGGAGTAAACGTGCTACAGTTCTTTTCATTTGTACCACAAAGGAAGCATTCAGTGTGATGCGGTATTATAACGTGGGTGTTTTTAATGTAGATACATATTTTACTTTGCATTATCACTATAATTTGTTTGCTTAAAATCCGCATTAACTACTATAATTGTTGACTTAGGGCGGATTTCACCTTTAAAACTAAACGCGATCAGATCAAGCAAAACGAAGTTTAAGCGTTTAACTGAGTTCAATGCTACAGTTTGCATTTCATCAACATCAAATGAACGCAGTCAATGCTAAACGCGGTTCAAATTCTGAACGCCCAATATTCGACGTTCAGCTCATTAGACGCGTTTAGAGAGCTGTCATTGTCAATTGCACAACTATGTAAGCACAAAAATTATTTTTGATTCGTATTGTTTATTGTTTGCATGCCTTTGTAACCTATGCATAAAACAGGCTGTTTGATGTCGCAAAATAAGAAATACATCGACGTTTTGTTTTAGATTGTGACGATATTTCATGTAAACTTCGTTTTTCTAAACGCGATCAAAATGGAGTCGGTGAAATCAGACACTGGTGGTAGGATTCCTATGCAGGATTCCGTCTAGGTAGGTACCACCCCAGGGTCAGTTATTCTGCCGTGAAGCAGTACTGTGCAAACATTACTGTGTTTCGGTTTGAAGGGCACTGTGAGCTAGCGTAATCACTGGGCATATGAGACTTAAGAACTGATGTCTCAGGGTGACGGGCGCAGTGTGGTGTCACACAGTAATTTTGTGGGTGACACAGCATTTGTTATGGGCAGACGTTACACTTACCATCAGGTGAACGTTTTGCTCGTTCCGTCACTTTAGTGAAATAAAAAAAAAAAAAAAAAAATCGGTTACACGAAAACCGAGATCATTACATGATACATTTGAACTCAAGTTCAACAAAAGTTAAGTAAAACGTGGTTTTATTAAACTTGGTTTCCAAAGCGATCGGTGAAATCGGGTCTAAGGCACGCTAAGCCATCGACGACACAAGAGGGTCTGTGAGGCGTGCGGGACGGGAAGGTGCAACCACGACGAGCTGCGAACAGCTGACTGGCCGTGGAACTACGTCTTACCGAGCCATCGACGACTACTCATCTATTAATCAGTCCTCTTCTATTTACACCACTTTTTTTCACACAACTGATTTTTTTTTTCGATTTAGATAGTCCGTTCATTGAGGAAGGTTCTAGGCTATGAAACTTTATGCTGCGGCCGTAAGGAGCCGGACGCTGGGAACTGGACGTTACCGAGAAGGGCCGAACTGTGTGCTCAGGTCAGCGAGGTCCCATGCCGTACGGTGCAATCATACGGTCGGCTTTTTTTTGCGCGGGGCACAGCTAGTTAAGTATAAATTGAAGCAGCCGCCCGCCTGACCTATGAACCACCACGTGCGAGAGTGGTCAGGGTTCGAAAATTTCGATTCAGCTATTGTATATACTAACACTACATACTGCAAACTATTTTGACGTCATGAGAAATCCGTTAGCTCGCATTAAAACACGAATTAAAATCCATTAAAACGACGATTCTGCACGAATAAAAGTTGCCTTAGTCGCCTCTTACAACACCACTGTAGAAAAGAAGAGGGTGCTATTGAACTCTGCCTACACTATCTGCCTACGTAGGTCGACCACCACTTAACATGGCGTCGACTTGCACGGTTTTGCGGGAAGTCGATGGAAGCAGGTGGCTCAGGACCGTATTTTGTGGCAATATACGGGTGAGGTCTATGTTCAGCAGTGGACTAGTGATAGGCTGAAATGATGATGATGGTGAATAATGAAACTTATGTTTGTCGCAAAAAGGCGTATGTTAAAAAATCCTTACGTGAATATGAAAAATCTTATCTGAACAATGGCTGAAGCCTCTGCATGCAGCGGCGTCGTTTGACGGCTCGTCCACTTCCTATGAATATGGTTAGAGAGGGCGATAGATCCCACATGCATCATACTAGTCAACAGGTGCTGTTGGTGGAGGCTGGTCTGCTCGAGTTTGCAATATATTTATATATTTATTATTAAAAGTAAAGTTTCAGCCAATAAATGTCGCTCTGCTGAGCACTGGCCTCCCTCTCATTTCTGAGAAGGTTTAGGAACTAGGAAGAATCCGCCACGCTGCTCCCATGCGGGTTGACGAACTTCACATGTCCTCGAAATATTTATATTCCTCGGACATGCAGGTTTCCTCACGATGTTTTCCTTCACCGCTAAGCACGTGGTAAACCAGCACTTAAAATTGTACAACAATTTTAGACGTGTTGTCGCCGGGGATCGAACCCAGGTTACTCGCGTACTATGAAATTAAAGGCGAGCACCAGGCCCCTGAGCTACCACGGCTCGTTATATTTATTAGTGAATATTCTGTCAATGTTGTCATGGGGAGTACTTTCGTTTTCTAAGAGACTATTCTTTGTATATTGATTTATAATATGTTTTTGAATAATATGAAAAAAAACTGTACAAAAAAGAGAAACCTACGGAATTCACTTCGCCTTTCTGCGTTTCTTCTCCGTCAGAGGAACTTCATTATGAAACGGTGGTAGATTGTAAAAATAATGAGGTTTGACAAACTAATTTTATATTTCTTACGTTAAACAAAGAATAAGCCATTAAACAAAGAAGAAGAAAGAATAAATATTTGTAATTTCATGTCAGGAGTATTGGAGTATAAGTATTTTCTATACAAATAAATAAAATTGAAGTGTCGGTTTGTTATAACAATAACACCCTTTAACTCAATGTTTATGAAAGTATATACGTTACTTATAAGAAAAAAAATGGTTTTAATCTGTCTGTGTGTTTGTTCTGGCTAATCTCCGAAATGGCTGGAACGCTTTTCACTGACAGACAGACGATACTATAGCGGGTAACTTAGGCCACTTTAATTTTAGGAGAAAAAAAATAAGGGTACAGCGCCAAAAAATTAAAACCCCTAAATCCAATTCAAATAGTAAGTATATGTGTATATCATCGATTCGGGGGTCGGCTATTTTACGCGGGAGAAACCGCGGGGCACAGCTATTTGGAGTATAAGACACTGGACATGTCTTATCACTGGTTTGATAGAAACGGTGCTTAAAAAGCAAAGTCGTTTTATAACTATGTCACTTTTGCAAATCGCTGTCGCTTATACCTTCTGTCAGCGCAGTGTAAGTCAAAATTTGTGCTTTGTCAGTCAAAATGATTTCAGCACATGCCATGAGTCACGGTAAAAGTTGAAACATAGCCCGCGGTGATTCTGCGTCTGTCTGCGTCAACGTCTCCCGCAACCTCAACGTGGGGCTTTGGGGTTAACATGTGAAAGGGGTTGCGTGTACCGGGGCTTCTCGTGTCTCTAAGCCGTATCGTGGGCGGGTGGAAATTACACACAGTTATATCATTTTGCGTGAAATTCGTTTATTTTGCCCCAACTGTTTTTGTTGTAATCTGTCGTAACAAAGATATGACCAAAGTGATTACATTAAAATTATTTTTTGAGCGTGATAACTTAAGGGTTCGATCCCCGGTTCCGGCACCCTTAAAATTGTAATTTTGAGTGCTGATTTATGTGCGGTGAAGGAAAACATCGTGAGAAAACCTGCATGCCCGAGGAATAAAAATTTTTTGAACACATGTGAAGTTCGCCAACCCGCATTGGAGCACCATGGCGGATATTACGCGGTTCCAAAACCCTCCCAGAAATTAGAGGAGGCCTGTGCTCAGTAGTGGAACTTTAATAGGCTGTTACTTTACTTTTTTTACCAACCAAAAGAGGAGGTTCACTAATTGGTAAATTTCTTGAGTATTACCTCATATCTCCGGCATTTTTCAACTAATTTCTGTGTTTCTCTAATCTAATGTTTTTTTATACGAAAGGATTTATTTCCTTACTTACTTACTAATATATTTTTGATAACTATCTGATGTCGTATTTTGGATATACGGCACGGAAATCTCTTTTATTAATTAATTAATTGTTTAAATTAATTCAATTAGCAATTAAAATTTTATTTCCAAAAAGTCGTCTCACAGCTTTCATAATATACCCACAGATTTCCTATTTATATGGAGTGTTTATGAGGCTTTAATCTCGACCATGGCGACATCTTCCGGTTACAGCTGGATGTTATCATCTGAGTAGGGATACATCACGTGTTGTAAGTATACGTGTCGGCTCAAAAACACTTAGCTCGTTCGCACCTTCCTTTATTCGAGTATACGGCACGATAACAGAAATTTCTCCTCAGAAAAACTCGACTATTTCGACATTTTATATGTAACTAACATTTTATATGCATAAATTACTTTATGTAAATAGATTTGTAGAGTCTGGCATATGTGAAAAGATGGTGTCTGAAGTTATTTATGCTCTGTATTACACAGATCACCAGATCCCCACGTTGCGTATTAGAGGTTTACTAATTTGGTATATAGCATACATTTTGGAGCGTGGCATTTATAGCAAAATCCCCTTAATGAGACCTACTTTTGTGGCAAAATTATGTTAGAGGCCTATTTTCAGTATTGAAATGATATATTTTTTTTACATTAGTTTTACACGGTCCTAATTCTCCGTCTTATTCTTCAGCTTTTGTTTCACAGTTAAGACTACACTCTTCTGGAACGCCGTTCCTGATGCTTTCAATTCTCCCAGGGTTGACTGGCAGAGAATGCCTCTAGGCATTAAGTCCGTCCATTGTATTCCTTAGACCGTGTTACAATAAATAAATAAATAAATATAGTTCCCATCATGAAAACTACAACAGCGCGATGTAGGATGTATATTTCTTGAGCTTCTTATGTGGCAACGTAAATGGCGCTGCAATATATGAGAGTTATTTCAGCTTTTTTTAATGTGAGTGTATGTGTGCGCGAGTTTTATATTACACCCAAGACCCGAAAATTAATGAATTGAAAGCTACACCGATATAACTTTGAAATAAACAATCGCTGGAGCAATTACTAATTCGACCAGGCCTTGACCCACTCGGCCTTTATGTAAGTTCGGCCGTCAAAGTTTATACATATTTATTAATGTGGCCTAACCGCTATTAAATCTTCATCATCGTTTTCATTTCAGCCCATTGATGAATATAGATAAACCCATGAGAGGAAACTGCTTTAATTACAGGCGGATTCGCAATCCAATTGAAATGGTACGCAAAAATATGCTGCTTATAGAATAGATTATTTATTCGGCACAAGAACATAACACATTTGAATGTGAAAAACATAATTATTTAATCAAAAAACCAACTTCAACGCAGCGACTCCAAACATGCTTATGCGAAAAAGTTAATGTTAAAGGTATGCGAAGTTTGATGATTTCTGGTGGTAGGATTCATCATCATCATCATAATTTCAGCCTATCACTAGTCCACTGCTGAACATAGGCCTCCCACATAGATTGCCACAAAAGTTTGTAGCTCCCATTTTAGGGGGATTTTGCCATAGTTGCCACGCTCGGCAGGCGGACTGGCAACCGCAGTTTTTTCACTCAAATGTTCCTGGGAGATGCTGCTGCCCATCTCCTGGTTTTAAATTTTCCCTCTGTCGACTTTTACGACACCAACGGGATGAGGTGGGGTGGTTCTTATTAATTACTTAATTAAAATGAGTTGCCCAACACTAGTACTTCCCCTATATCATAACCATTACAAAAATTTCACATGTACAATTCAAACAGACCCAAAAAATATTTGTGTTTCTGCACAAATGTTGGTATTCGGACCCGGGACCCGGCGGCGTAGAAGTACTCTAACTGCTAGGCCACGCGATCTTCAATATTATTCGCGTAAATATAAGAAATCATTATGATATTAACTGGATTCCTCCGAAACCAACAACTTTGAGTCTCTCTAACTATTTTCAATGGAATCTCTGCCGTGTAGTAATTTAAAATTTAATCTCGTCTCGAGACGCTACAAAGAATTTATAACAAACAAAGCGTGGTATACTGAGCAGAATTAGCGTGGCTCACCTTTGTCAAGAACATACCAATTGGCATTACGTTGACAGGAGGAATTGTTTGGAAGGATGTACGTTTTAATAAGTCACGTTGTAAAAATGTCGAGAATTAGAAAGTAAACTATAATAAAACTGTTTTATCCCCATACTCTTGTCGCTAAAGAATGAAAGAGGATACTGTCATTACAGATTATTTTCATAATACTTACTGAAAGTGGTTTTATATATCTAATTCTATATGTATGATGATTTACATTGTAAGTATTTATACGATTCATTCAAGTTCACATATTTCGACGACATGTGAATTCCCTGCAACAGAGAAGCATGGCGAACCCTTCCCGTCGCCAAAAGACTGCCCAACTGTGGGGTAAGAGGTCCGTCGAGGTAGGTAGGTAGTCGCAGTGCCAGTTATACTGTCATCAAGCAGTAGGGTGCAAGCATAACTGTGTAACGGTTTAAAAGACTAATAGATAGTGTAATTACTGGGCATATGAGACTTAGGTACTGATGACTCAGGGCGACAGGCACTGTGTGGTGCCACACAGAAATGTTCTACTCGTAGGTGACTTAGAGTTTATGAGCAGACGTTGCACTTACCATCGGGTGACGACTCGATACCGTCGTGTAGAGAATAACCGTGCTCTGAAAGCAAGCACAAAACTTTGTGGTCTGACCGCACTCCTCAATTTGGATATTCTTTACTAACTTAATAACAATTTAAATAATAGGATTCATAATGAATACTATGTGGGGTGGCGTCCAAGAAAAAAAAATCAACCCTCCCGTTAGAATTTAAAACCGACAAATCGAATAATGTGTTATGTTTATTGTAAATATGATTACGCGTGATATATCGTTGCGGACCCTATCGTAATATCACATATTGAAAACTAACAATGCCGGGTAGGGTTACGTGTCACATTGGAATTACGTAAGTTATTGTCGAGTCCTGCATGCTCAATGGGGAATGCGTTCGCCTTTTAAGGATGAGGATACCAGTTCGTTATATGATTCACGTTTTACAAATTAAAGAATTGCAACTGTGGTTCAAATACAAAGAACTATTGACTGTACTGACTTTCGTAACTGCCCCTCTGTATGAGACTTAAGAACTGATGTCTTAAGGTGATGGGCGCAGTGTGGTGATCAGGTTGACACAGCATTTGTTATGGACAGAAATTAAAAGTAAGGTTTAATAACCAGTAAGTAAATTTTAACTAAGTCGACCAGGTATTTGATACACTCCTTCGCTGTTTTGATCATCATCACCATCATGATTTCAGCCTATCATACTCCACAGTTGAACGTAAGCCTCCCTCATAGATTGCCACAAAACACAGTCCTGAGCCACCTGCTTCCATCGAAATTCCCGCAAAACCGTGCCAGACGTCGCTATCGACATCTAGTAAGAGATCGTCCTACACCGCGTTTGCCGGTTAGAGGTTGCAACTCGAGTACCTTTCTTCCCCCACGGTTGCCGGTTCTACGAGCTATATGGCCAGTCCATCACTGTTTTACCTAACATAAAAAATATGTAATAAATTTTTCCTCTCCAACAATCTTTATCCATATTTAAAAATGTCAATTGCCATTTGTGAATCTGTTTTTTGAATACCCTCGTAATTTCGAACGTCTGTTTCATGAAATCTCTCAGCTTTATCCCATATTTATAACGTTGAAAAGGGACTGTTAATTAAAAATATTTAGTGCATAATACACGGAAAGTTTCCTTTGTCTTTTTGTATCGATATCGTCACACGCTCCCCTCTTTTCCGATGTTAATACGCCATAATGTAAACACTATCAATAACGCTGAGACTGCCGAGCTTCATACTTTACTGTCTACTTTGAATATCAAATTTTAGAAGGCTCGTATCGATAAGGTGTTTTATACAAAAATCATCAAGCGCTTGTCTGCGCTGCGGTAGGGTTCCGCACGTTTGAAACTATTTCGAATAAAGATCTAGAATAAAACGAAGAGCTTCACCTATATGCTAAATATTTGTCCTAGCCGGTCATTGATTAGGTACTTTTACGCTTGTTGCATGCCGTGTCGTAGCGGTAGAAGATGGTCTACCATCGCATCTCAACCCGGTATCGTAAAAGACGACTAACAGAAATGGCAGAAAAATCGCGTGCTTTTCTATAAAAGGAAAATTATTCAGATCAGACCGTTGTTTCAGGTTCGAGTCGTTTGATACTGCGACTGCCAATCCGACTGCCCTTCGTGGCGACTCCTTTCAACGTAGAAAGCCGATGTACAGCAGTGGATTGTTAAGAGGCTAATGACAAATTTACTTTGCATCTTACATACCCTAAATTTCAAATGTATTTCTTAAGAGCGTCAGGCGTGTGGTGGCCTTACTTCTCATGGATGTCGCAATGACTATGGTTATTGGTATAACAGAGGATAGGAGCACCAATTGTTTATGAGAATCAGCATATCTCAATCAGTCGTTCTCCCAGGCTACTGTAACATGTATATAGAAGGCAAACCTATGCCGCCGAGCGCATAACATCATGTAACTACTCGTACATCATTGTTCTGTCTTTTCGTTGCTGCATCCCAATGTATGTATGTAAATGTACTGTAACTTGTCTTTTTTTTCTAGTGTATGTTACAAGTATGTTGTTGAATCGAATTACGTCTTTCTTTCTCTCTAAAACTATTCTCTGTGTTTGAAGGATGGCTATGTCATACAGCGAACTATATCGCGCTGATATAGTGATTATTAATATGCTTTATTGTCCTTAACCACCCCGAGTACTACTTATAAAGATCAGAAATCGTAAAATACATTTTATGACCTTCGACGCACCCTTTCATAATATGACGTAGAAATATTATTACGATATCTAGCTCAATCAAAACTAAAACAATCAATAAATTAGATAACAAAATATGAATAATACAATAGGTTCATTATAACACTACGTAGCATTGTTTGTGATCCTATTCTCATCGACAGCGATGATGACAAATCAATATTCGATTAGCCTTAGACTGTACCCAGACGGTTGTCCATCGGTATAGTGCCTAAAGCATTCGTTGATACTATCGGCGCATCTTTCACGAACAACGTTCATTAATCGAACCGGTTTAACGTCCGCCTAATGAAATGCTATACCGGTTTTATGATAGGGTTGTAATTAAACCTGCATATTTACTACTTTTGTTGGTGAACTTTTCCCACGTGGTAGAGCGACGCTGCGTACCGGCTCTAGAACTTAAGAACTGTATTAAGTGGTTGAAGGATTTCTATTACCAGTTATTCCACCGTGAAACAGTAGTGTGCAAATATTACTGTTTCGCTCTGAAGGGCACTGAAAGCTAGTGTAATTAGCAGTAAAAATTACTGGGCATATGGGACTTAAGAACTGATATCTCAGGGTGGCGGGCGCAGTGTGGTGCCATACAGAAAAATTCTAGCTGACAAAGCATTTTTTATGGGCAGACGTTGCACATCAAGTGAACGTTTTGCTAGTCTCGCCACTATATTCAATATAAGAGAGCGTAAGAGTCGACTCGATCTGACAAGGTACGGTAGCATCATGATTTACGATTAAATTAACATCGTGACTCTGGCGTTTTGTGTAAAGAGTGACGAGAACCGGTGATATTATTACTAACAATGATCCATTCCTTCATAGACAAACCAATAACATTTGATTACTCCATTAAAAGTGCATTGTACGGTAAAAGTGTCTATACCTGTTAGTCCTTCTATAAATAATTTCATTTTCCTTTTTTTTTAGATATAGTGTCGAGACGGACAAAAACTTCACCTGATGTACTTGCAACGTCTGCCCATAGCAAAAGCTGCGTCACCTAGAATTTCTCTGACATTAGTTTACACACTACTGCTTCATGACAGAATAACTGACCCTTGGGGTGTTACTTACCCAGAACCTGGTTCCCCTCTCTCCTTCCATATTCAACTTCAGACATATTTCAAAACGTTTTTGTAACCAATATTTGCCAATGCCTTTAATTTTGCCAAATCATTCGCATGATTTTAGTTATTAAATTAAATAGTTTTATGTTCGATTTGTATGCAGAACCTTAAATTTAATATTTCCCGCCGGCACGACACGCTGTAGCAATTATTGGGACAGAAGCGCGCGGCAATCAAATAATGCATTCATATATCATCGGCCCTAACCTAACGGTTCGGATTACGACAATTTCGGGGCGTAGTGATGAACGGGCGTGGATATTGTATCGATAAAATGGGTTTTAATACGTAAAGGTCTCATTGACACAGTTATTATTCTGGAAATATTAATGGTGATATGTTAGTGTCTGCTCATTTGCGCAATGGTAGGGATTTCACTTGTCTAAATTATGTAATTTTTCTACAACTTCACTGTCATACTTCATGACCAGGTTACAACGAAAAGTTGCAATGCAATCAATCTCAGCTAGCCTTTATTTTTAAAAGGTGCTATTCTCACGTGTCAATAGTGTGGTAGCGGCTTAAGAGAATCTACCACCGCATCTCATTCCGTGGGTGTCGTAAAAGTCGACAGAGAGAAATAAAAAACTTGGAGATGGGCAGCAGCATCTTCCTCTAACATCTAAATAAATGAACTGCGGTTGCCAACCCGCTTGCCAAGCGTGGCAACTATGGCAAAATTCCCCCAAAATGAGAGCCACAAACTTAAGTGGCAATCTATGGGGAGGCGTATGTTCAGCAGTGGACCAGTGATATGCTGAAATGATGATGAAAAATAGTTGTAGTCAGAATATCGCCACGTTTAACGACAAAGATATCGCGCTGGACAAACAGAACAAAAGATCAAAAACTTTCCCTAGTCAAATAAATTAATAACGTCCATATTCAATAACATTTTTGTCTTATTAATTGTAATTTTTATAGTTTCATATATGTCTTTTTTAAATAGAAATTCTGACCGACAAGGAGAAGCATCCGACACGTTGGTGTTTCAAGTGGTTTTTTTATCGAGTCATTATCATTTCTTAAAGTTGAGAGGGCAATGTTAGTTAGTGGACTCAAGTTACTGATTAAAATGCAGGCGGTGTTGTGCGCCGCTCTTCAGGACCTGATCGCTTTTAGCTCAAAGACAAATGTGCTTCGTGCAACGTTTTTGCCGTTTTTTTGTTTGAACGAAGTATCAAAGTCCCCCTTCCACGTAGAAAAAGCTCAGGATAAAGTTTGGAATGAGCGCTGAACATGTTACGGCGTAAGGTTGTGTAAAAAGGAAAACTGCATCGATTAAAACTTTCAAGTCTAACGCATTCGTCTTTTGTTTGCTCAGCACGTGCATTGGACACGGTAACGGATTTCATAAAGTTTAACTGACCTCCCATCTTTTACAAGACTTGGCCAACCTATAACATACATACGTACATGAGTTTTAAACACGGGGTAGACAGCTCCATGCGATATGTCTAAGGTTTTTTGCGGAAAAAGGTAATTTTGAAATAGGTACACTTTCAAAGAGTCCTTTCAGCAATTAATTTATCGAAAATCTGTATATTAATACTTAAAGAGAAAACCCTTTTTAAGCGTATTGTGCGCAAGAAAGAGTATTGAGTTTAGCATAGTCAAAGTTAGTAGGATGAAGAAGCGAGTATGTTAAAATTTATATATATGTTACGAATACATTAAATTGAATAAAATAAAACATTCATTATTTACGTTCATATTGACAATGTCAATCACATAATTATCTGTCGTTTGTTTACGATCGTACTGCCAATGTCAAACACATAATAGTCTGTGGTCTAACAGTCGCACAGATTAGAAATTGTCACCTTTTTTTTTAATAGTTCTGCCAACAAGAGATAACTTAAACTTCAATACAGTTAATTTTGCGGTCGATTTACGACCATAGACGACCGAGCACTGGTATTTATAAATTCATAAGTTAGCGTGAGTTTAAAAATGTTTATTTTACATTTTGGTTACTTTAGGAGTGTGGCTCAGGACATACTGACTGACTAGGCAGTCTGACGTGCCTACTGTTTGCTTTATATATATTAAATAGTGTACCTATAACATATAGAATAAGTATGTTTTTTCTTATGTAAGATACTATAATAAATCGGGAGAGTAAGTATGCTTAAACACGATATCTCAGAAAATACTAATCCAATTTGAAAGACTTTAGCTTTAGATAGCCCGTTTATCGAGGAAGAGTCTAGTGGATATAACTTCATAACAGAGAGCTGAACTGTGAATGCCCAGGTCAGAGAGGTACGACGCCATACGGTGCTGTTATTTGATCGGCTTATTTGACGCGGGTGAACCCGTGGACCACAGCTAGTAGTGCTTATATTTTGTATATGCTATATATTTAAATATATAATAAAGCTTATATATGCTATATGTTTATATTTTCACATTATTCTGTTACAAAGTATGCTCACCCCGGCCTTCATTCACATCTGCGAAAGTTTCGCTTCCCTTCGGAACTGTCCAGAACTCGGTAAAGTATTTTTCCCCATCCATCTTATAATTATAACTTTGTTGTGCTTAACTAATTTTGATTTCATAAGTATGTCGAAGCGGGCAAGTTTCTCTCCCATAGATTTATTGTCCTTGCATCTCTGTGTAAATATTAAATTACTTTTGTTTCGCTTCTGGGAACTTGGCACAATTTCCCGAAGTGCCCGCCCACTTCCACTCGACGCACAACGCGAAGCAGATTTGTTTTGACAAGCTACATGAATAACCATTAGGAGTCTTTAACTTTTCGAATAACAATGAGCGTCTAAGTAGCATAGGAGACAGAGTCAACCATTACTTTTGTTTGTCATCTTTAACAGAATATTAATTTCAGTAATCACATTTTGACTTGTACGCGTGTAATGTTTGTTAAACGATGTTTTAACGTAAACTTTACTATCATAACAAAGAGCAATGATTCTAATTTAAAAGTAAAATCATAATTTTTTATCGCAATTAATATATAAATAAAAAAACCTAAATCCATGCGGACGTACTACATGGATTTAGGTTTTTTTCAAAATACCGTGGGAACTTTTTGATTTTCAGGATTAAAAATCCTATTACCATCTCCTGGATGCAAGGTAGCTCGGTCGTCCGATGTTCAAGATCGCTTTAACAATTGAGCCGTGAATAGGTAACAAAAAGACAGAGGGACAGATGAGAGTTACTTTCGCATTTATAATATTAGTCAGGCGAAAGACAACGTTTGATCTCAAACGCACCAGATGCTAAGCGGCGATGAGGTCCTGAGATAGTGAACACGTTAGCCCAGAAGACTTGAAGATGTCAACATCAAGTTCATCTGAGCAGACCGTCATCGGCTAAAAATTCCATTCCGTAGCTGTATTCCATGCATAAGGAACGGACGAAGCAAAACGCGCGTACAAAGCGTACGAGACACTTCAACAATAGAATATCCTTCTGCCATGTTTCGACCACGTCGACATACTCTGGCTCGACTGACGTGACTCAGAAAGATGTTCGCTGAAACATGGGCTTCCGAAAGTATAGAAAGATTTTCATAGGATGTTGTTGTTTTGTCAAAGTTAATTTCATTACATTTCATTGCTTATGTTAAAGGTATTCATAAATTGTAGAAATATTAATTGTTACTATTTTTATTTAACAAAATCATCATCATCATCATTTCAGCCTATCACTAGTCCACTGCTGAACCTAGGCCTCCCCCATAGATTGCTACAAAAGTTTGTAGGTCTCATTTTGGGGGGAATTTTTCCATAGTTGCCACGCTTTGGTAGGCGGGTTGGCAACCGCAGTTTATTTATTCTGATGTTCTAGGAAGATGCTGCCGCCCATTTTCTGGTTTTAATTTAACCTCTGTCGACTTTTACGACACCCACGGGATGAGATGGGGTGGTAGATTCTCTTTAGCCGCTACCACACGGCACTTACTAATAAAATGCTTAGTTAAAATGACATAATTTAAAGAAAGGTCTTTCTTAATGTTACCTTGATATAAATATATCGATGTCTAGCCATATTCTCTTGGGTACAACTCTATCATAGTCTCGATGTATTATAATAGGCGTTTTGTTTACAATGCCAACTGAAGGGGAATCGCATTGCCATATATATTCAAACGACTCATCTCCTTGACCGTTACATTCAAATACGACACTGAATAGTATAAAAATAAAGGGTAGATTTACTTGAAACTGACCGAGATTGCTCTCGAGCACCGCACCTAACGGAATCGTCGTAACATCTGATGAAAGGACAAAGTGAAATGAACCGTAATCTTTGGTTCTAGATCAGGAATTTGATTGTTGTGTTCGATATTTTGGTACAAACATTGTATAGAGCAGTGGTTCTGTGAACAAAAGATCGATAAAGCAAATTGAGTTCCTGTCACCTATCTTCATTTTATGGGGAGTTAAACATTTATAAGATTATTTTTTGTGCGTGCGTTTTTTGCTTTTTTTTCTCTTTGTTCGGACAAGTTTATTGTTTTAAATTTGAGAATGGAATATTATAATTAGTGCCGTTTGGTAGCGGCTTAAGATAATCTACCACCCCATTTCGTCCTGTGGGTGTCGTAAAAGTTGACAGAGGGAAAATTAAAACCAGGACACAGGCAGAAGCATCTCTGGAACAGCCAAATAAATAAACAGCGGTTGCCAACCCGCCTGCCAAGCGTGGCAACTATGGCAAAATCCCCCTATCTATTGGTTAGGCCTATGTTCAGCCGTGGACTTGTGTCGGGCTGAAAAGATGATGATGATGATTAAGAATTAGAAATTAAATAAAATACTTGTGTACTTTAGGAAATTCTGATAATTGTCATATATGATTACATTACAATTCCATAGTGATTGAGAAACAGTTAAATTATTTCAAAATAAACCTGTGGCTAGAGACGTCTTCTTGACTTGAAAATGTTCTTTTTTAAATGTAGAATTATAAATAAAACTGCATGTCTTAGAAATAACAACGACGTGTGTGCAGATCGCACCGTGGCAGACTTCCTGGCTCCGACACCAACTCTGGAGTAGGAGTTGGACCTTTATGGACAGTTGCTTTAGGACTGAAATGAGTAACATTTTCTGGTTACTGCTAAACTTCATGAGATTTCTATTTTTATGAAAAAGGGGGCAAACGACCAAGCGGGTCACCTGATGGGAAGTGCTCCCTGCAACCAATGGACATCCGCAACGACAGAGAAATACGAGTGAATGGCCGGCCTATGAGACAGTGGTAGGCTCTTTTCTTGAGTAACCTAAATCATAATGGTTCGAAAAAACTGCTGGCGACAGCAGCTTTCGCAAAGTGGTCGTGTGGGACAGGAAATTTCTGAATATCACACAGTGGGTTAAGCCGCAATGTACGATGGTGAAACTCGGCGCCTGGAATTAATCCGAACACTTTCCCAAAATTCTCCACGTGGTAAACATATATACACATATACATATATACACATAGTATGCTTAGGTTTGTATTATTGCCGATAGGTGTCCGGCAGAGTAGAATAGCACCTTGGCGTTGTGTGTAAGAGGCGACTAAGTAGTAATTGTACGTAGCTAATACTGTGGACTGTATATCTATAGGTCGACGGTTCATATCGGGCTCAAAGGACCAAATAGACTATTGTCTCGATAATTTAGGACTTATTTTATGTATTTGTAATTAAAACCATATTACTTTCACTCAAAAACAAAAGACACTATTTATTATACTTTAGAACGACAATATTGCCAATATATCAACAGCAAGTATTTATATTACAATAGATAATAGTGAATATTATCTAGTACGAACAGCCTTTATTCGTGCAGAATACATAACACAGTAAAATGCAATACTGTCACTATACTGCTCGTATGAACAATGTGAAAAAGGGCTTTTTGACTCGTACCAAAATGTGGGCGACGTGGTTCACCATCCGTCTCATCTCGTTTCAAGCGAGTGCAAAAAGTGGACTGTGTGAGTGTCCTCTGACCTGGGTGTCATACCTATACCCTGTCAATTATTTTGTTCAAATGTACCTACAGCGTGTCTGCCAAAGCTTTTAATCGTATGTTTGCTATAATTCCTATGACCTGGTTGTCATTAATCAATCAATTCTTTCTATTTGACCTCTTCTGTATTGTCGATCTTCGATTAACCTTATTGTACTCTATCGATTCTTTACCTTTTTGTAATGAAGGGTATTCAAACAAATTTAAAAACATTTCATATATTAAAATACCACAAAATTACGTAATTTATCTTACCCCTCAAAAATTGTTAAGGTAAAGTACTGCCATTGCCAGTGCCATTTATATGTACTTTACTTTAAAGTACATATAAATGGCACAGGCCTCCTCTTATTTTTGAGAGGGTTTTTTGAGCTGGGAATAGTCCACCACGCGCTTTTATGCGGATTGGCGGAATTCACATGTCCTCGAAATATTTTAATTTCTCAGTTCGATGTTTCACTTCCCCACTAAGCATTTGGGAAATCAGCACTTAAAATCGCTCCGGGGATCGAACTCAGATTACTCGTGTACTACGAAATCGACGGCGAGCGCATGGCGCCTGCGCTACCACGGCTCAGTCCACGGATCAGTGTACCGAATTAAGCCTGAATTTTCTTCTTTTAATAGGAAGAGATCGCTCCTAGCAGCGGAACGTATAAACTCTTATGTTATTAAAATACGTTTTACTGCCGTTTGTTAGTTTTAAGTTAAAACGTCTCAAACTCATTCTACAACGATCACTGGTGGCAGGATTCCTATGGAATCGGCCTAAGTACGTACCATAGCAATGCCAGTTCACCGTCAAACTATGATATGCAAACACTACTGTTTAGGTTTTAAGGACTCAGAACTCTTCTGAGTAGTGTTCTGATTGGCATCGCAATGTTATTAAAATTAAAAAAAAAACACTCGGGCAACTCGGCACACGTGGGCACAAGTGGAAGTGTATGTAGTAGAAATTTGAATAAAATAAAAATAAATAAACATAAATTAAAAAATGTGTAAGACATAGCTCTTTTTCTCTTCTCTACGTTGTATCTTTTTTCTCTCTAAAGTAACGAAATGTGCCTAAACGTGACGCTTCCTTGAAATTTCACTCTCAATTCACGTCCAAAAATCGAATCGCCGCCTAAGAAGTTACACATCAAAAAAAGTAATTGCGACGATATTACCTCACTACGTATCTCCTACCTTACATACAACTTAACCGTCAATACGTACGTACATGTTTGTACGCCGTCGACAGTCTGCCAGCCGTCTGCCGGACGAGTGGCTTGCCCGGGAACAAAGGGTCATTAACCGCGACGCGATTTTTTTATAAAAAACTAAACCGGAATCTTTACACGCCGGCCGACAAGAGCGGGGTGCTTCAGCCACCCGCGAATTCATTTCAATGTATATAATTAACGCTTTTATTCCTTTGTATTCAAATATTTGTATTTAATCGTATACCTAAAGACTTTTACGAGATTTGTGATGGTGCTTATTAGTCAAGAATATTCGTTTTTTTTTATTGGATAAAGGGACTAGACGAGCAGAACGTTCACCTGATGGTAAATGCAACGTCTGCCAATACAAATGCTGTGTCACCCAGAATATTTCTGTGTGGCATTACACTGCGCCCGTCACCCAGGGACATTCTTAAGTCTCATATGCCCAGTGATTACACTAGCCCTCGGAGCCCTTTAGACCAAAACACAGCAATGTTTGCACACTACTGTTTAACGGCAGAATAACTGGCCCTGCGGTGGTACCTACTTAGACTGATTCTTGCACAGGAATCCTACCAACAGTAAAGATTCGTGCAGAATAAAATAATATGCAATGATGTCACTATACTGCTCGTGGGAACGCAGTAAGAAGTAAGATTTTTCTTGACTCGTATCAAAATTGCGGCGCGCGGTTCACCACCCGTCACGTCTCGTTTCCCGCGGACGCAAAAAGTGGGCTACGGGTATGGTCTCTGCCTACCCTTTATGTATTTTTTTTATTAGAAAAAGTGATGAAACTTGCAAAACGTTCACCTGATGGTAAGTGAAACGCCTGTCCCATAACAAATGCTGTGTCACCCAGAAAATTTCTGTGAAAGAAGCGTGACTGTATGTAAGAAGGGTAGATATCTCTGCTACAGCAACTCGCATAAACAAAGGCACGTTCGTACCTTCTCAAGCAATATAATCGAAGCATGGCTTGTGGTTTGGATGATGGACTATATGAAATGTAAGACGTCATCCACAAACAATGTTAGGCAATTTAGTAGCATTATTATAACACCTTCACACACTAATCTAATCTCAGATTCAGGGTTAAATTCTAATCTCAGGTTTTTAGCTGTCGACTAAAATTGCGTCCGGGTGCTGGATCGCCGCAGCCGCGTCAATTTGCAACTCCATTTAACTGCGGCGTAGCTACGGAGTGGCCCCGTCGGACGCCGCCGTTGTTTTGTTCACCCTCCATTGTTTTTTGAAACTAAACTTTGTAATTAATCCATTTGCACGGATTTACATTCAGTTTTATGTAATGTAATCTACGTTGTTTCGCGCGTAACAGTAACGTAACGGCGTTCCGAGGTCAATACACAATTCCATCGTCACCACCTTGATGGTTGGCATTCCAGCACAGTGCTTTTTTCGCTCAATTTTTTTTTTCGCCACGCACTAGCACTTTATGGAATCTGCTGCCGCCAGCAGTTTCTCCGGACCGATATGACTTAGGGACCTTCAAGAAAAGAGCCTATTCCTTTCTCAAAGGTCGGCAACGCATCTGCTATTCCTCTGGTATTGTAGATATTCATGGGTGGCGGTGATCACTTACCATCAGGTGAGCCGCTTGCTCGTTTGCCACCTATTCAATAAAAAAAAACTTTTTGTGGCGACTGATTTGTTTACGTTAACTTTTTTCAGATCTTTTCAGTAATATAATATCAGTTTAAATGCAAACTTATTGTATTATCATTTTCATCAAGCTCTATTTAAACTTCCAATCGAACCTTCATATTCTAAAGTAAATAAAGATTTTAAATTTACTTAATTTTTTATAAATCACTTTTAATTTTGTCAATCCAATCGAACCTTCATATTCTAAAGTAAATAAAGACTTTAAATTTACTTAATTTTTTATAAATGTCTTAAGTATAATGATATCCACTTAATAACAGCATACTGTTTGGTATTTTTTTTTATGTAAGAGGGGGCAAACGAGCAAGCGGCTCACCTGATGGTAAGTGATCACCGCCGCCCATGAACATCTACAAAAGATAGTATCTAGACCATTTGAAGTTACAGCTGGTAGACTGCAAAAGTACAAGTAGCTCAAGAGCCGGGCGCTCGTCTATAGCACACGAGTGACCCGAGTTACGATCCTAAGTGCCGTAACCGCTAAAATGATTCAGCAATTATAAGCGCTGATTTACCACATGCCCAGCGGTGAAGAAAAATATTGTGGGGAAACCTGTGTTAGAGGAACAAATATATTTTGAGGACATGTGAAGTCCGCCAATTCGCATTGGAGCAGAGCAGAGCCCTCAGAAAAGAGAGGAGGCCTGTGCTCAGCAGTTGGACATTCTTTAGTTTAGATCTACCTTGAAATATCGAAAAAAATATCTTTCTTACTCTGTGATTACAAAAACCCGTTACCAGAAAGACAAAGTTTGTTGAAAAATTTATGTAAAACGAAAACAAAATTTCGAAATCTCGTTTAAGTATCAACAAATTGGCTTCCTGAATTAAAAAAAAAAGTTTGAAAGATCTGATCCCTTTTTAATAATGACGAATATAATTACGAAACTTCGCAACTCTTAATCTTCAAAAGAAATTTTTCCCCTCTTCCAAAATAACCAGCTTGTTGGTACAGCGTACGTATTTAAAGCTGTTTCATTATAAAATATTTTATAAAATACCCTTAATATGATATAATTAACCTGCATTGGAACAGCGTGACGGACTCTTCCAAGTTCTAAAGCCCTATCAAAAATTAAAAAACTTTCCTATTTTATAATGTACTGACTGGCATTGAGACAAACATTAGATGTCAAAAAATGTGAGATTTTTTTTGATATACGTTTTATCTCTGCACCAGTGCCGCCGCAGTGCCAGTTATTCTGCCATCGAGCAGTAGTGTGCAAACATTACTGTGTTTCGGTCTGATGCGCAGAGTGCTGTCACACAGAAATGTTCTGGGTGGCACAGCGTTTGTTATGGGCAGACGTTGCACATACTTTCTAAGTTAATTTCTTCTATTAAAATAAACATTCCACTGCTGGGCGCAGCACCGGCGCACTACAATGGGTCGAGTAAGTACCTGTTATTGTTTTATGTAACATGTCAATGATTATTAATCCTTTTTTACCGACTTTTTTGTATGTTCGAGGATAACTTCTATGTTTACGAACAGATTTTAATGATTATTAGAAAGGGGTACCGTAGGGGTATGGTTCCATAAAAATTTGGTCAATACAAATTCCACACTGCCGGACAGCCGATAGGTGTCCAGCAAAGTAGAATGGCACCTACCTCTTTCTTACCGAGGTGTCGTAAGAAGCGACAAAGGTATTGTACGGACAGCCCTTCGTGAGAATAACACCATAATACGCAATGCTGTTAATAGAAATACTCAAACAAATTAGTATATGTGATTTGCGATAGTTCGCATATAAATACTTCCGATGATGGGATCCATGAGAAAATCATGACACTTAAATTCGATAAGCATGTTTGGAGTTGCTGCGTGGAAGACGATTTTTTAATACAATAAATATCTTAACTAACATAGTAAAAATAATTAGCAAGGTGTAGTTTTATTTTGACTCTTAGTGAAAAATATTTCTGTATAAACATTATAAAATGTTCTCCTATTAAATTTTATTTCAAAACGTATCAAATCACAATGGAATTGTACAGCGATACTTATTGACTCTTCAAAGTACGTATAACGAGTGGACGGACACACAATCTAACTTCACATTATTGCGTTGCGTTGACATATTCATGGCTTTCCCAAACTTTATTCATTATTTCCCTACTCGAGTTCACATCTACACCTGGAGGACTTTTCATATTAACTGGCTATGTGATATGGTATTTATATATTTCAAAAGTTGACTGTACGGTGGTTGCAGACGAAGTTGCTTGATATTAATTGGCTATTTCGCATACAGATCCAATAGATAAAGCAAATACTCGTAATAACTCATTTATTCACTTTAGAATATGATACGATAAGTCCTTCGCGTTGATATACTCGTATTGGCTACAAAGTATACTCAAGGTTTTATTTTATTTTTAAGTATTTTTACATTATTTCCAACTTAATAATAACATATTGTGTCGTTTGAAAACGTTCATACTGGGAGCTGAAAGGCAACCGCTATCTACTCGTATCTTACAAACAAAATCCAAAGATTGCTTAAGGAAATTGATTAAACATTATATTTGACCTTAAACAGTAAATTGCAGTCTCATTTGTGTAAAAAATTTAATAGTATGCGTTTCATTCTTGTATGTAAGTAGTATGTAAATTAGCAATTTAACACTTTCAAAAAAATATATTACAGGTACGTTTGTACACACCAAGAATTTCCAGATAAAATAGTTATTTTTCTGTCTAGGACTAGGTACTTGTTTGAAATGTTTTTATTATACATATTAAGTTTCTCTACCGAACATAACCGAGAGGATATTCGCCAATATCTCGGCCCGCGTATGTGAAACGACCGGAGCTTGTTTATAAAATTGAGGCGCGAAGCCATGTTGGGATCACGTTCCGTTTTTCCAACGGAGCTCGTGTTCTCAAAAAGTTTGGCAGCTGTTACGTGATGTAACCGTGAAACGAAACGTTTTTCCAATTGAAGATATTTATAATTTGATTCAAGATCGAAATGAGCGATATTACTTTTGGAGTTCTTAAAGAAAATATTACACGATATGTTTCTTATTTATGTACAATGTTTTATATCTGATCTAAAAATCTACGAAATTCGCATAAATACTCGTATATGCGAATCAATACAAAATCGCATCGGGACACGTCAACTATTTATGCGATTTTATAGAAAAGTGATACTATGGGATTATTTCCTGTGTACACACAGTATCCCAATTAGTCGTGTTATACAAAAGAGTTAAAGAAAGAAAATAGCGCTAATAACTATGCCTTATTTAAAAATAAGTCTGTTCGCAATAACTAACAAAAACTTAGTTTATTATCAGAAGCGTTGCAACTATATAACTATTAGCTTGTGCAAGGACGGACTGGAAATTTCAGAGATGTCTAGTGGCCTCCTACCTAAATGATCTACATCGACGGGCAGCAGCGTCGAAGTACTGCGATGCCAGTTCGCCTGCCAAGCGTGCCGATTACCGCAAATCCTCCCAACTTGGGAAGGTCTGTGTTCAGCAGGGGACTGTATAAAATATATTTACCCAATTCGTTGTAGTGCGAAAATTTTGACATGTATGTCACCGGTTAAAAATTTGGTCCCTCAAAAAATGTTTTTGTCCGTACTCATACTGTGTAGCGTATAGACAAGATTCCCTAGAATTAAAATAGTTTAGACACTCACTGAGCTTGTACTGTGTACGAGTGATTAACTAGCTTTTGAGTGGTGGTAGAATTCCTATGCAGGAATCCGTCTTGGTAGGTACCACCGCAGGGCCCGTTATTCTGCCGTGAAACAATGTGTTTCTACCTGAAGGGCACTGAGAGCTAGTGTAATTCCTGGGCATATGAGACTAAAGAACGTATGTGTCAACGTAGTGTCACACAGAAATGTACTGGATCTTTGTTATTGGAAGACGTTGCACGTTGAAAAAAAGAGTTTTTTTCGTTTAACTCGTCTCTTCTCGTCCTTTTCTCGTATACAAAAATAATCTTAAATTCAAGAAAATTAAGATTCCCTAGTTTAGTTATTTCTATCCCTCGCCTGTCCGGTTTATTAATGTCTCCTTGTACGACACCCACGGAATAAGATGGGGGTTAATGTGATTATCTTACACCAGCACCGCGCAGCTCGATAAATTAATAATATTTACTAATGTCACCTTTAGAGCCGTGGTAGTTCAGGGGCCGGGCGCTCGCCTTAAATTTCTTAGTGCGCGAGTGACCTGGGTTACATTCTAGGCGTCGGCAGGAACTAAAATTGTTAATTGCAATTTTAAATGTTTAATTACCACATGCTTGGCGGTGAAGGAAGATATCGTGATCTTGTCTGTATAAAAAATATTTCGGGGTCATGTGAAGTCTGCCAACCCGCATTTGAGCAGCGTGGCGGACTCTTCCCGGCTCCAAAACCCTCTAGAAATGGGAGGAGGGTTCAGCAGTGGGACATTTAAAAACTGTTACTTTACTTTTTTGTCACCTTTACAGACATAGTTAATAGAATCAGGCGTTACTTTGCGGAAATCCATTATAATGAAAAAAAGTAAGTTACTTTGCTGACTGACAGACGGCCGACACTCGGCGGCCGTCTGTCGTAGAGTCTATTACGCTTGATAATGCCTCGTTTTGGGGCGAAACACGTGTCGTGTTCTCGACTTCAGTGGTGTATATTATCTAGTGGTGGTATTGTAGTGGTTGGTGGAGGGTACCTGGTGGCGGTTCCTGGTGGCGGTGTTAGTTTGCTTGTGCACGCTACTGAGGGAGGGCGGGTGGTGCACTTCAAAAAACTAGGTAATATACACCATTTTTATATTTTGCATGCGGATCTTAGCAAAGTAACTTACTTTTTTTCATTACCTTTACAGACTACCATCACGGTTAGTTATGTTTGCCACTTTATCGACATTTTGAACTTATGTACTTAATAAAATCGATCTTTGACCTAAACACAGAAGGACGGATAAAAATGGTTAGAATAACAGTGATACATAATTTTTTTATACATTTCTTGTTTTGGCAACCAGTCAAAGAGACAACAATTAATTGGCATAAATTTACAATGTTCATTGACTATGGAAAAAATTCAGGAATAACTGAAAAAATGCCGCATTTTTGATGTGGTGAAACTTATGTTGTATTTTTTAATACGTGTTATTGCTATATTTTCATATATACCTTATATACAATATTAGAAATTTACTTTGAAAATACGAAAGCTCGCAGAATAAAGGAGTATGCAGTCATGCCAGTAAATGCCTATACCACCCCAGGGCCAGTTATTCTGCCGTGAAGCAGTAGTGCAAACATTACTGTGTTTCGGTTTGAAAGGCACTGTGAGCTAGTGTAATCACTGGGCATATTAGATTTAAGAATGATAGTCGCAGTGTTGTGTTACTCAGAAATGTTCTGGGTGACACAGCATTTGCTATGGGCAGACGTTGAACATACCATCAGGCTACAATAACAAAACATATGTGATGACGTCTGTATTAAAACACTGATTAATAGTATAAATAACAATCGCATTATTCATTTCCAAAGATCGGAAAATCGAGTTGCGTGCCGTCATGAAGCACGGAAAACCGCGCTTCGCCCGGAAAATCCATGATTTACAAGTGGCACAACCTCTTTTAAAAAGCCGTGGTAGGTCAGGGGCCTGGTGCTCGCCTTTAATTTCATAGTACGCGAGTAACCTGGGTTCGATCTCCGGTGCCAGCACCTCTAAATTTGTTCTACAATTTTAAGTGCTGATTTACCACGTGCTTAGTGGTGAAGGAAAACATCGTGAGGAAACCTGCACCGAGTTAAAGAAATATTGTGTAATATACCCGCATTGGAGCAGCGTGGCGGACTATTTCCAGCTCCAAAAACCCTCTCAGAAATGAGAGGAGGCCTGTGCTTAGCAGTGGGACATTTATAGGCTGTTACTTTACTTTACTTACTTTACAACCTCTTTTTACAAGGCAGAGAAGCCTCGCGTAAGAACTATCCCAGCGCGTGACGGCCTGTCGAGCAAAGAATATGAAAAAAAATTGTAAAAATTAAAAATAGTATAAAAGCCCGTTTAAAAATAAACATCTTACAGGAACTAAATAAAAAAACCAGTTTGAATATTCTGCTGCGCGAGATTGGTGCCGCGAATGCTCACGCCGCACCAAAAGCACCGACGCGTAGCGTGTTGCCGCGAGTTTTTGGAGGAAGAAGTTTTGGGTCGGCTTGTTACTATGAAACTCGGGTTCATAATTATGTGCTTGAGTTTAAACAAGAATCCGTGCAGTGATATAAAAAAGGGACTACTACTAAGAAGTTCAAGGTCCCAGTCCGTCGGAAAACTCATTGGTACAGTTTTTTTAGGATTCAGAAGGAATCCTTTTGATAGATTGCAAAGTAAAAGGTGTTTTCATAACGGGAATACTACGCTGGAATAATTGAAATGTTTTAATAAAACTACTTTTACGGATTTTATCGCGTTTATTTTTAAACTATTTAAAACGTTTCGAGTACTTTACTGCACCGATGGTCACGGGGGTACCCCCGTGCCGTAGGTGCTGTGCATGGGTGTCCATACCCGACCTCAATATATCCCGGATCAAATAAATATTCATTACTTATACATTTCGGAACAAACTACATACCAGACTTAGCCTCCAGAGATTATTATGTATTTAAAAATGAAAATAAAGCTTCAGGTACAAATTTGAATGAAGATGAGGTAAAGAGCGTGATTTCTCTATATTTTGAGGAGATAGACAAATCATTTATTTTCGACGGAATAAACATAATATTAAAGTAATTTCATAGTGCTTAACCACCATTCCACGAACTTATTTACTCGTAGTAGATAAGATGTAATTAAATTAAAAGCCTGTCTTTCAAGAGGGCCAAGAAGATTTAGAATGTGAAATAATGTTGTAAATTAACTTAACATTCGTAAAATCTACTTTAAATTTTTCCTCTCAAGGTTTTCAATTCACACTCACCAATTCCACACGCCGTGTTTTGCGTCATCATTCTTGCAGTGCATAGCTATGGAGTGGAATTCGCTAAGCACAAGTAAGACAAGAATTAAGAGGCACCGTCTGAACCCAACGTCTTTTCATTTTCGTGTCTCCGCAACTTATATAAATTCAGCGAAGCAAAACCGAGAACACTCAGTCGTGTTAATGGTCGTAGTTTATAATATTCAAGTTGACGTAATGTACGTGGCTGTAACATGCAGCAATCATGATATAGTTTTAAAACTAAAAAGCACGTTTGAACTACAATGAGCTGACGGACTTGGTGAGAATGCCAGGTGCGCAGTAATAATGAAAGTAATGTATAGTCATCGGTCTATAACATTTAATTTTAGCTCGCGCACCGGCTGCATTACCAATTTATTTATGCATGCATACTCGTACATACAGTCACGCCTTTTTCCCATATAAGGGGGGGAGGGCGAGGCCACTCACGTAGCCCACTTTTCGCCCTCGTGAAAAACGAGACGTGACGGGTGGCGAACCACGTCGCCGCAATTTATTTACGGCAAATAAAATCAACTGTATGTACTGTATTGCCCCAATGGGTAAAAATATAATTAGATAATTAAATCGGACCGTTCATTTATTCGGACGTCTGGAAGTGGGTGAAAATTAAATCATCATCATCATCATCATTTAAGCCTATCACTAGTCCACTGCTTAACATAGGCCTCCCCATACATTGCAACAAAAGTTTGTAGCTCTCATTTTGGGGGATAGGCCGTGTGCCTTAAGAGAATCTATCTCCCCATCTCATACCGTGGGTGTCATAAAAGTCATACATACATACATATAAACACGCCTTTTTCCCATGCAAGCGGTAGGCAGAGGCAGACAAAGGCACTTTTCAAAGTGGGCAACATGTGTTGACCTTACGCGTGGCGAACTACGTCGCCGCCATTTTGGTACGAGTCAAATAAAAATCTGACTCCGTTGCCTTGCCACGAGCAGTATAGCAGTATAGTGACAGAATTGCATGTTATGGTGTTAATCCGGTGTTGATCCGATATCGATGAAAATCAATTGACAGTCTTATATCGTCATAATTATTAAATTAATACATCAGTGTTTCGAATTCGCTAACAAGATTTATTAACAAACTATAAATCTAACTATAATAGTAGCCATAGACCACATCGCCACTAACCATGAGGGGTATCATAGTAAACCACTGGCTCATTTTCAATAATGTCTCTGACTGTTTTAGAGCAGGTAAGTATGAACTAAGTCTACGGGAATAGAGCAGCCAGCCTAACCTGTCAGTGAAAATTACTGTCAATTGTCTGATCAAGGTTAGATGCTCCCACGTGCTAAAATTAAAAGGTATATCGTCTGTTGTCGCATATTTAACATTATGAAGTCACCAGAGCGTTAAATAAATGGGACACAACGGGTCGTCTGGCGCATAAACAAGCATATGCCCCTCGAAATCATAATTATACAGTAGCCAGTCAAGCGTGATGAATAAATGGAAAAATAATACTGCCAAATGTCTGAAGAGATTTTTGTATTATTTTACGTAGAAAATAAAAACGAAATTACAGAAGAATTTAGTGATGTGCTTCAAGAAGAAGACCAATAACTAATACGGTCTTGAGACCCCATTTAATTTTTATATTAAAACAGAGCGTACAAAATTAAATAGATGTGGATTTTCAAATTAATGTCGATATTTTATCTTTCCGTTCCTTAGGTCCACAGTAGTGAAACGTTATATTTTTCTATTTTTTTTTCTGTCGGTGACCAGGTGACAGGAGTCCACAGAATTTGGGGTTCGGGATCTCTCAAAAAATGGCAATCTGAAAATAAACAGATGGCCAGTAGGATCTATGGTGCGTGGCATCGGATACTGCGATCGCCACTCAGCCTGCCAATCATGGCGATTATCATAAATCCTCCCAACGTAAATGAAGGGGATCTCCAGCAATAAACTATTTATAAAGTGATATGATGACGATGACCTTCACCAAACAAGAAATCGCAGTAACTGATCAAAATATGATCCCGTTAGTCTTTAAAGAATTTGCAATTACGGAACACCTGCTCAACACTATTTCTACGAAGGCCGAAAGAGCGACAGACAAACGTAAAAACACATAAAACAAATACGTAAAATTTGCCTTTCATTACAATAACAAATTATATGGAAATAAGATCAGAGTAAAAATATTGAGATGACTTCGTTACGCCTCTTCCTTTTAGTGAAATTATTGATTCTGCGTAAGGAATCCGCGAGAGGCACTCTTTTTAATGTATTAATTCTGATCTCAAAAGTAGAAACTTTGACAAAGTTAATTTCAAGGTTAATGAATAATAATTAAAAATGAGGTTTGGTGACTTCGTGTGGTACTTACATTCGGCAAACTTGTTAGATTTGAATGAATAAATTGACTTAAACTATGAACATCAATATTAATGATTTATTGTCTGTGTTGCTAAGTATTTCGTTCTATGTTCTTCTGTATGTAATTTTTTTGTATGTTCACCGATATTTTCGTCAACTGTGGACTAATTATAAAAAATAGTCTTATAGTCTTGATCAAATTCTGACAATGGGATCCTGGAGAATATCATGAAATTTACATATTCGTTTAAGCATGTTTTTTCAACCAAAACAATTTCTTTATTAGCCAGCTTATTTCGAAAATAAAACTATCTTGACGGGTTTTATCGCGTTTAATTTAAACTATTTATAACTCGACGTTTCGAGCGCTTTACAGCAACCATGGTCACGGGGGGACTGAGGTGACAGATGTCCTGATGTCATAGTTAACCCGGTGTACCTTCAGCTTTTAATTATTATTTTATTAATAATAGGATCCCAAGCCGGTGGTAGTACCCAACCATCTTCCCTATTGAAATAAGGACGTTTTTTTAATTTCTATAACCTCGCGAATCATCGTTGGTAGGAATCGGTGTTCTTTTGCAAGGATCTGTGGTCTATGAAATCTGGTGTAATGGTTGGGGTGATCCAGAACATGGTCACAGACTGCAGATTTCCTAGAGCGTCGATGCTTCACATCAGCTATATGTTCGTTAACGCGCGTTATTTAACGTCGGGTTATAAATAGTTTAAATTAAACACGTAGAATCCGTTAAAATCGTTTTTATTTTAATGTGTAGTATTTGCGTAAATATGAGAAACCATTAGCAGCTTATTTTTTTATAGTTTGATTCTTATTTTTACTTAACTTTAAAAAAACGATGCCCCAGCAGTAGGATTTCTCCTGTACCGCGGATGCGTTTTACAGACAAAAATTTCACATGCACAACACAACCAGAAAAATCAACAATTTTTTTTCACAAATGTTGACTCCTGCTAGGACTCGAACCCAAGACCCGCAACGTGGAAGTCATGTACGCACGATCGGCACTTAATACAACTAGTTATTTATTATATAAAAATGTAATAGCCGTAATAGATAACTAAGATTATCTGGTTAAATATTTGTTTGTGTCTAAAATACAGTTGTTGTATTGCCCGCAAGTCACAGATTAATTTTTTCCATCAAGCGTTTAGACGCATTCATGCGTGTGTATTGAAAGTGCCCCGGACTACTCCGAAGCATTTTACTACGTTGTTTCTGGAAATGGAATTCCTTACGGGAATTTGTTTACCTACAAAAATACAATGTAGGAATCTTCATTACAATGAGACTCATCAAATCAGACAAGCCTGTTTGCAATAGAAAAGGGTTTTTATTTTAATTTATATCCCACTACTACTTACAATTATTGTTGTTTTCTTTTAGAAATTTGAAATGCAATTTTTGATAGTTTCATTCTGAATTCGTAATTTTTATTTTTATTTTAATTGGGCAGAAAATGTCAGAATACGACCTCGTTATCAAAACTAGGGTACGGGCTCAGTCACAAGCCTACGGCGCTGCAGCTCGATGAGGCTTCGCTTCGTCTACCATCTTTTTCCCCTTGTTATAGTTTTTAGCCTCAATTTTCATGTTTGCTAATGGTCGTTTTGCTAAATAATCGCTGACCCCACTGACCTTGCACTTCTAAATTTCTTTTTTTATTTGTTTTACAGGCTCTCTTGTTACATCTTCTGCAGGTACAGTTTTACAGATTTTGATCGTATTTCATTTAAACTTTTACTTTGTAACTTTTACGGGAATAAAAACTTGTTTTGACCACGTTTTTAACCGACTTCAAAAAAGCAGGAGGTTCTCAGTGCGTCTGTAATTTTTTTATGTATCTGCGGGTATAACTTCTTTGTTTATGAAACGATTAATGATTGATTTTTTTTTATTAGAAAGCGGATATCGTAAGGCTGGTCCCATATGACAAGGTCTGATTATGGGTGCCATGGGGAATATCATGAAACTCTTTTAGGATGTGCTGCGTTGAAGTCGGTGTATTGCTTACATCATTATCCATACAAATATTATAAATGCGGCAGTAGCTCTCTGTCCCACTGTCTGTTTGTTACTTTTTCACGGCTCAACTGTTGAACCGATCTTAACGAAATTCGGCACAGAGATAGCTTGCATCCTGGATACGGAAATTGGATATACTTTTTATTCCGGAAAATCGAAGAGTTCCCAAGGTGTTTATAGAAAACCTAAATCCATGCGGACGTAGTCGCGGGCTTCACCTAGTAATCGATAAAGGCATAACCAGTGTTTTAAAAAAAGACTTAATCAAAAAAGCAATCTATGTGATTTGTGCTGTTGCTAAAAATACAGTTTAATCTGCAAAAAAAAATCACGCGCTAAAAGCTCACGAGATATCACTACAGCGCCGGCTCCCGAAGGAGCCATCGCTCGAGGAGCATTGTGGTTTAATATACTTCTTACGAACGACTCGCTCCGCTCCATTTCTGCCGGCGCGAATGCGAAGAATTATGAAAACAACTTGCCGTGTTTATATCGCTGCGAATTATTCACCTGGTTCTAGAAACAAAACCAGATTACGAGGTATAAAGCCAAGAATGCTCGAAATTAATGTCGCAATCATTCTCCCGATCTCTATATTTATCTCAGTCCTTTTTTTAATTGGATAAAGTGACGAGACGACCAAAAAGTTCACCTTATTGTAAGTGAAACGTCTTCCATAACAAATGCTGTATCACATAGAATACTTCAGAGTGGCACCACACTGCGCCCGTCACCTTGAGACATCAGTTCTTAAGTCTCATATACAATAGATTAGACTAGCTCTCAGTGGCCTTCAGACCGAAACATAGTAATGTTTGCTCCCTCCTGCTTCACGGCAGAAAACTGGCATTGGGGTGGTACCTACCTAGACGGATGGACGGTAGTAGGTATGGTAGGATTTCCTATCACCAGTAAAAGCAGTAGTCTTTATTTAGCTTCAAATCGACACAATAATTGTTAGTGCATACCAGTCGACTGAGTCAATTACTGACATACATTCATACAGTCACGCTTTTTTTCTATATAGGAGGTAGGCAGAGGCCACACCCGTACCCCACTTTTCGCTCTCGCGTGAAAAGAGACGTCACGGGTGACGGACAACGTCGCCGCCATTTTGCTACATGTCAAAAAATTCTTACTCTCCATTGCGTTCCAACGAGCAATATAGTAACAGAATTGCATATTATGGTGTTATTCTGTATAAATAAAGGCTATCCGTACAGTACCTTAGTCGCCTCTTACGACACATCGGTGATGAAGAGCTAGGTGCTATTCTACTCTGCTGGACAACTATCGGCTGTTTCGAAAAATTAAAATAACAGCCTATAATAGCCCTATTGCTGAGCACAGGCCTCCTCTCATTTTAATGAAAGATTTGGAGCAAGGAAGAGTGTGCCACGTAGTCTTTTTTATTTTATAAAGTGATGAAACGAGCCAAACGTTCACCTGATGGTAAGTTCAACGTCTGCCCATAACAAATGCTGTGTCACCCAGAACATTTCTGCGTGACACCTAACTGTGCCCATCACCCTGAGACAATCAGTTCTTAAGTCTCATATACCCTGTGATTACGCTAGCTCACAGTGCCCTTCAAACCGAAACACGGTAATGTTTGCACACTACTGCTTCACGGCAGAATAACTGGTCCCTGGGGTGGTACCTACCTAGACGGATTCCTGCATAGGAATCCTACCACCAGTAAATATCCTATGAGGGATGGCACTTCACAAGTCATCGAAATATTTTTTCTCAGACGTGCAGGTTTCCCTATTGTCCTTCACCGCCGAGCACGTTGTAAATCAGCACAAAAAAATTGCTTTTAACAATTTAATATTGCAAATAACCTTTTTAATTGGTGCCAGTACCAGGAATCGAACCCGGGTAGTGAGGACGTACTATGAAATTTACACATAACAGAAAACAAACATACGTATGTACGCATAACGTTTGTTCAACAATAAAAATGGTTGGTTTTCGGTTCTGGTTGCGTTGTGCATGTGAAATGTATGTCTCACGATCCAGAGGAAACCTAGTGTTGAAGATCGTGTATTAAAAAAAATCCATACAAAACGCCTATAAAAAACAGTGAAAATTACGTGTTTATTCTTTCACCGAAAGTCTCGCTCCATTTTATACCGGAAAGTAATTTATTATAATATTATAATTTCATAATTAAATGTAAATAATAAGCCGCCTTCAAACAGCCTTCCGCCTGTTGTCTTAAATATATTTATTTTTGATATAACCTAGATGAAATGAGGTAGTGGGTGCGTGGAGGGAGAGTAAGGGAGGGTGAAATATGAATTTGTGAATTATTCACGCAAGGCATCAAAATACTAATGCTAAGAGAGGGAGCGGATTAAGCCAGTGGCATAATGAGTGTTCTTGAGTGCTGTTCCTCATTGCTTTTAGCTTGTTTCCGTTTTTATGAACTTCGTACATGTGTATAACCGTGGTGGCACAGGGGCTAGGTGCTCGCTTTAAATTTCATTGTACACGAATGACCTGGGTTCGATTCCCGGTGCCGGCACCACTAAAATTGTTGATTTCAATTTTATGTGTTGATTTACCACGTGCTTGGCGGTGAAGGAAAATATCACACAATAATGTTTGCACACTACCGCTTCACGGCAGAATAACTGACCCTGGGGTGGTACCTACCTAGACGGATTCCTGCATAGGAATTGCCACCAGTAAAAAGTATTAATACGTGAAGACTTTGAGATTAGTTTGTAAAGAAAAGAAGCCAGAAAGCTATAATTTTATATATATAAATATATATAAAATATAATATGTGTTACATTAAATTGAAAAAAAATAAAACATTAATTATTTACGTCGATACTGACATTGATAATCACATAATAGTCTGTCGTTTGTTTACGTTCGTACTGCAAACGTCATGCACAAATTAGTCTGTGGCGAAACGGTTGTCGAGAATCTTAAAATGTTGCCAACAGTTAATTACCCAACCCTCAATAACAGACTTTAAAAGACTTTAAAAAATTATGAATTACGGTCGAACCACTAGTAAATTATAAATAAACGAATATGATTTAATTAATTAAAGTCTCACTTCTGTCTTGGCTTGTTTTCCAAAGTAAAAATATATTTTTCCTTGATAAAATCGGCTTAAGTGATTATTGGAATGTAAAACTCCATGAGCCGAGTTATATAAATTAATTTATTCATATAGGAGACACAAAATGTGGCTTATATATTTCCTCGCTTTCATGTAGTACCGAATGATTGTTTTGCGGTTTTTAAGAATTTAGTTCAAAACGATCTCGTGACTCCTCCGGATCTTTACAGTATTTCAATAAAACTAAAATTTTGTTACATACATACAGTCACGCCTTTTTCCCATATAAGGGGAAGGCAGGGGCCACTCACGTAGCCCACTTCTCGCCCACGCGGGAAACGAGACGTTACGGGTGGCGAACCACGTCGCTACCATTTTGGTACGAGTCAAAAACATACTTACTCCCCATTGCGTTCCCAAAAGCAGTATAATGACAGCAGTGCATATTATGGTATCATTCTACACAAATAAAGGCTGTTCGTACTATACCTTAGTCGCCTCTTACGACACCTCGGTAAGAAAGAGGTGGGTGCTATTCTACTCTGCCGGACACCAATCGGCTATTTGCCATTTGTCTATATTGTATGTCTATTTAGTAACGCAAAGAAACAGACGTCTAAAAATGCGATTATACAATAAATGGAAATCGAACACTTCGTTTAATTGTTTTGTAGCGACATTTATGCCAACTCATGAGAAGTCAAGAAATATCTCACACATTCGATAATCGCGCTGTGAAAGTTTCTGAGATGCGAACTACATATAGAACATCTAAATAGTAGTAAAATCAAATTTAGAACATCTCATCGAAATCTGGGGTTGTGCTGCAAAATCAAACCTCCAAAAGTCACAGACTACACAAAACAAACTTATAAAAATATTATATAATTATTACTGTTTAACACCCACAAACATTGTGTACAGTAAAACAAACTTGTTTAACCTAACCCAACTTTATACATACAAAACATGCCTATTGGTAAGAAAAATTTAAAAAAAAGATATACATATTGAAATCACTCTAAATAAAAGAACATAAAAACACAATTTACGCAATAAAAACAAAATAGAACTTTACTGTCCCAGAACAACGTATGGAAAACGCAGCATACTGTACGAAGGAGCACAACTGTTTAATAACCTCCCAAATGATATAGAAGATAGTGACACTCTTGGAATGTTCAAGAAAAAGCTTATGTTGCACTTGAAAAAAACACTTAAATAGATATACGTAGCCTACCACATTGTCTTCTGCACTCTAGAAAAAATAAAACATTGTAAATTGAAAAATGTATTTTCTCTCTTTCCCTTCAGAAAATTTTATATTTGTATGAGAAAATAAAGATCTTTAAACCCAAATATTACTAGTTGGAGGAGACGTCCTCCCCAGATCAGACCGTCGGATCGGGCGGGTAGCTTCACTTTTCCTTGGCAATATCATCCGTTAAAGTTTGAATTGCCAAAAGAAAAAACCTTTTCGTAATAACCATTTTAATGTCTTGTAGTGATATCATGAAATAATATGTGACAGCGACAATCACCTATTCACTGATGAATTTCCCATATTAAAATATGATGTCATGTAAAATAAAAATTGTTATCTTAGATAACTTAGAGCCGTAGTAGCTTAGGGGTTAGGCGCTCAGCTTTAAATTTCATAGATCGCGAGTGACCTGGGTTCGATTCCCTGTGCCGGCACCGCTAAAATTGTTAATTGCAATTTAAAGTGCTGATTTACCACGTGCTCGGCGGCTGAAAGGAAAACATCGTGAGGAAACCTGCATGTCTGAGAAATAAAAAATATTTCCAAGACATGTGAAGTCCGCCAACCCGCATTCTTCCACATGGCGGATTCTTCCTAGCTCCAAAACCCTCTCAGAAATGAGAGGAGGCCTGTGCTCAGTAGTGGGACATTTATAGGCTGAAACTTTTTTTAGATAACTTTTCATTATTTAAAGATGTCAAGATACTGTACAAGACTATACTATACAAGTGTTTTTTTTTGACGACGTTGTTATTAATGACGACGAGGGAGTCGTTTCCTTGATGCTTAATGGAAGGCCAGGCCATAACAATTACTGTGTCACCCAGAACATTTCTGTGTTCACACTGCGCCTGAGACGTCTGTTCTTAAGTCTCGTATGCCCATGTTATTACACTAGCTAACATTGCCCTTCAGACCGAAACAGTAACATTTGCACAATACTGTTTCACGGCAGAGTAATGTGTACCCTACCACCTATCCCCAGTTGATAAGTTAATAGTTTTATTAATATAGAAATCTAGAAAGAATATTTAACTTTAATCTTCCAGTTGTGTACTATTATAGACCATTTTTACACTTCGTGTGCCCTCTGCCTGACAATCCGGAAATGAGTACTAATCGCCTCGGCTTTATTAAAGTCATTACATTAATTTCTTATGGTTTCACGTCACCGGCGCCACCTGGCGGCATACGGACGTCAACGGTACATTACCATTGTCAATGACTAATGACTGTAATTTACTTCTGTTATATTTATTGAAATATTTTTCATCTTAGTATACAGGCAACTTTTCTTTAGTCTACTTTCCATAATTAACTTCAAAAGAGTCATGGTAGCTCAGTGGCGAAAGCGTTAGATTTTTCTCCAGTTTCCTTTTTTAAATAAAAATAATTCGGGATTTTTTGATCCTGGCCGATTTTCTACCAAGGCGATAACTTTCGAATACTATAGGATGTTATCAACTGCGTAAGAAGATATTATAGTGCCACAAGTGGTCGCGCAAACACAGAGACACTCACTCGTCTCAACCTACCCGCGCCCGATGTAACGCTCATGCGATAAGATCGGAGGTAAGCTAGGATGCAGTGTCCGAGACACGGGGACAACCAGACCAGAAAATTAACAATTTGTGTAATTGCACCAATGTTGACTTCGGATGATGATTCGAGCCCATGACCTGCGGCGTAGAAGTCAGGTACTCTAACCACTGGGTGACGCGATTATCAACGGAGACGTGTATATTTATATCATATTTGATAAAGTTGCCCACTTTATCAAATTTATTCTATAGCATAACCTTACTTTTTCTCAAAAAATGATATCTATCTTTATGACTAACATATGTCCCGATGTTTATCTACACTGCTGAGCACGTGGTAAATCAGGATTTAAAATTGTAATTAGTAATTTTATTGGTGCCGGCACCGGCGATCGAACCCAGGTCACTCGCGTATTATGTACAGCGGGCACCTAGCATCTGAGCCACCACGTTTTTAAATAAATATAAAATGTGGGGACGTTCGTTTTGGTACGAATACCAATTATGGAAAATAATTGGATTATTTTTAGTTCAATTAATTTTTGTATTTTATGAAGTTTAAATCTGTTATTGAAATTGCTATATACTGACTAATGACAATTTACATTATTACATGAAATTATAATGAATAACGTAATCACATTGTAATATGCGATTATAATTATTCATGTTTATGTTGTTATCGTAGTTTCATGATTTTCTCCGGGACTCCTTCAACAGAACAGAATCATTAAAATCGATTCATAAACAAAGAAGGTATGAAGATATATCATATATAAAAATATAGGTATATAAGTTAAAGAAGAAGAAACAATGACACCATAGTCTTTCACCGTTCATTGCTATAGGGCCTTAGTTCCGAAAGTGGTCTTACGGGAGACTCGACGGGGGTCTACGTTGGCGTGACCAAAAAATGGGTTAGTTACAGTTTTGGAAATATGTTAGAAATGTAGCTGCAGGGGGTCCATCGGAACCAGCTGAATTTTGAAAGTGGTCTATGAGAAAAAAAGTCTGGGAACCTCTGCTACGGAAGATCTTATCTGCTTCTTCTTTTAATTCTGGCCTCTCTCAATAGAATTCTGCCAATGCCATCAGTACGATATCAAAATGTCGATCACATAATGTTTACTTGTACAGATTTTCGGCCGTGGAAACAAAACAAAGTACAATTTGCTTAATTCATTTTCCAACACTGTACACTTTAATCAAATTTCACAGAAATTACAAATTCTAAAACACTTATCTACTTGAAGCCAACATGGCCACTTTAGATGTAAATATGTTGTCCTTTAAATCTTAAACAACAATCAAAAAATACTTAGATCCACACTTTTAACAATGTTCCAATATATTCATTAGTAAAAACGTGATTAACACATTACGCCTGAAATCCTACACACAACAAGGATTAGCAGTGTTTGTGCAAAGCGCCAGAGCGAATAAAGAGATTTAGCTCTCTAGTGAACACTGCCTAGGCAACCACGGCGCGGCTTTAAGTGCTAGCCGATAGTTCTAAGTGTTTTATTTCAGCTTGTAATCTCGTAACGCTCTAACTTGTCTACCGAAGTACTCATGCTTGACCTAGAAACTTTGTAGAATTGAGGCATTGCTTGTACAACGGGCTAGATTTAATGTTTTGTTTTTGACTAATTGGGTCGTAATTGGCCCAATTAGGTTGGCCAAAACCAGAAAGAAGTTTCTTAGTAGAACTATAAAATTCTATAAAAAAGATCCTAAATGTGTGTCGCTAATATCTGAGATAAATTAAAAAAAACTGGACTGCAAATACATAAGCGTATTATAAAATAGAAGGTGTCTCTATATGCACGGTAAGCCTTTATTCGTGGAAAAAAAAACCCTTATATGGAAGAAAGGCGTGACTGTATGTATGTATATATTATAAAATAGATCATTATATACTAGACAATAATGTGTGGAAATAACTCTTAATCTGCACTTGCAGAATCCCCTGGCGACCAAATATATGATGTTAGAATAATTTAATTAATGTAATTTGTAACAACATTATGTGACAATATGTGTTGAATGGCATTAAAAAAAGACCACAGGGTTCCTTGCCGGTTCTTCTCCGATGTCATATTTTCGAACCGGTGTAGATTTTGACATTCAAAAGCGCTTTAAACAATACTAAATTGTATAAAGAAATTTTGACTTTGAATTCATTCTTATTTTAGCGTGGTTTATAATTCGGTTTGTTTTGTAGAAAACGACGTCCCTTACTAGGATTTCTCTTGTATCGAGATTGCGCTTTACAGACATAAATTGCACATGCTCCAGCACACACGTGTCCCGTAGGGGAATCGAAGCCGTGATCCATAACGCAAAAGCCAATCGCCGTTTAGGCTGTGCCAACTGATGTTATTAAGCCTGTTGATCTAGAACGAGATTATCACATTTTTATTATGTAAATATCGAAACTTACAAGATTTCGATTCAATCATTTTGATTAATTTAATGAAGGAAAGTAAGTTTATTTAAAAGTTACGCCTAATTCTATTAACTTGAATAAAATTACCTTACATGTGATAAAGGGATTTGAAAATCTAACCTCTCCTAAAACAAGAGAATTCTTAAAAAAGGGTATTATAATATAAAAATACTGTTTAAAGTAGCTTATTTAACATAAGTGTTTTTGATCTTCTTATTTTACTTTATTTTACTTCTGCTCTTAAATTCGCGGGTTTGGTCCTCGTATGTAACAAATATTTGCATGACATATAGATAGTTGTTCCCGGTCTGGGAGCTTGAGCATGTGATATGCAGGGGAAGTCAGAGTGTATGGCAGCGCTTTACTTAAAAAAAGTAAAACACAAGGCAAACGGGAGAAAAAAAACAAATTTATTTATCCTATTAATATATATTTTGTACGTTTTGCTCGCGAACGACAGTTCACTTTTTCGCTATTTATCTGCGTTATATCTAATGCCAGTCAATCCAACCACCGGGCCTCCTGACAGCTCCATGATTAAAACAAAGATGTCTGCTGTTTATTCATGGCGCCATTTTTTTTCTCGAACGTTCTTCCTTTAATTGAATCGCGGTACAAATGACGTCATTAAGAACGGGGCGGGAATTGCCTGATGCATTTGCCTTCCGGCCGTTCCAATTTATAAAGAAATTATATGGGACTGTCTAAATATAAACACTGATGATTAAGGAATACAGTGTATATAGGAGACATCATTACGCTATTAATCTCTGATAACTTTTTTGTAATTCCACATCAATAAAAGCATACTTTACTCTTTGTACTTTCTGTAATGTACCAGGCAAAGATTATGACAGCATTAACAGCGTGTTTAGCGCTTCCGCCATTATTTTGCTCATTATCTCAGCTCAGTTATTAGATTATTCGTCATTAGATTTTTGCATCTGTGAAAATATATAAAGTCTATTTCCACTCGTTTTTCTTTTTGACTTGCTTTGAAAAGTTTCCAGTCTACAATCATGTGAGAAGAAAATATGGATAATAAATAGCGAAGATTAGCGTTCAGATCTTGAACTTCGGAATAGTCTGGTTGCTGGTGGATTCTGGTCGCTAGGATTCCAATGCAGAAATCCGTCTTCGTAGGTACTACCGCAGCGCCAGTTATTCTGCCGTAAAGCAGTATTGTGTAAATATTACTGTGTTTCGGTCTGAAGGGCACTGAGAGCTAGTGTAATCACTGGGCATATGGATTTATGAACTGGTTCAGGGTGATACAGGATGCCACACAGATTAATTCAGTGTCACACAGCATTGGTTATGGGCAGACGTTGCACTTACCAATCAGGTGAACGTTTTACTCGTCTCGTCACTTTATTCAATAATCTACTTTAATCGCTCTATTCAAAAGTCTCGTTCATATCGAATATTTATAAGTTATATGGCACTTTTAGGAAACTGTCACATTATTATTAATTATAACCTTCCGTACGTATAAATGTTATGTGACCTTTAATAAAACATTTTTCTATTTTGTCTTTAGAAAAAACCATAAAAAATACATGAATGTAGTGGACGCTAACTACATCGATATAGCGTCACGACTTAGGGACTGATCGTTCCGATCATTAATCACTCGGTTGTGGGGAGTTGGGTAGAGAGAAATGCCGTAGAGGCATGCGACAATACTGTGGCTTGGCGACATATCGGCTTTACTGCAGTCGATTTTGGACAATCATTGAGGGCACACGCGTCATGTAAAATGTTTTTCTTCTTACGACTTGAGATCCCGTTCTCATTAAAATATTAAAATATTAAATATATAACGCGCTGCTGAACGTTCAGCGCGTACGCCTCCGATTTAAAGTCCTGAATTACAAAACTCGATAGCGAATATTTGAATACACACACAAATTGATAGTATTTTTGTATGGATGTGTGTGTCCACAGACCTACGAGGATAATCTACAATTGTGATTATCCTTGTCTGTGACATTGCTTAAGGGCGGATTTCACCGTTGAAACTAAACGCGATTAGTTCGAGAAAAACGTAGTTTAAGCGTTTAACAGAGTTCAATGCTACAGTTTGCATTTCATCAACATCAAATGAACGCAGTCAATGCTAAACGCGGTTCAAATTCTGAACGCCAAATTTTCGACGTTTAGCTCCATTAGACGCGTTTAGAGAGCTGTCATTGTCAATTGCACAACTATGTAAACACAAAAATTATTTTTAATTCGTATTATTTATTGTTTGCATACCTATGTAACCTATGCATAAAAACAGGCTGTTTGATGTCGCTAAATACGAAATAAATATCTTTTTGTTTTAGATTGTGATGATATTTCATATAAACTTCGTTTTTCTAAATGCGATCAAAATGGGGTCGGTGAAATCGGTTAGACGAAAACCGAGATCAAATGATACATTTGAGCTCAGTTAAGCAAAACGCGGTTTTATTAAACTTGGTTTCCAAAGCAATCGGTGAAATCGGGTCTAAGACTCCTTCCTTTCTTGCGCGTAGGCATTACATCCGACACGGGAAGGTAACGAAGGGAGATAGTGCATATTTGTGTAGCATTGTTGTAATATGTATGTATTCCTTATTGTTCGAAAGCATCATTATCTTTATGATGATATCATTCTAGCCAATTTCGTCATGGTGACGACATCTTTCGTTACTTATAAAAACGGTATTTACTGTGAAGAATATATTCGTTTTTTTGATCAATTCAGTTTCGTACATCTTAACGAACATACCGTATTATATCTCTGCCTTAGTCACTTACACTAGCAGAAAGTTCTGGAGCGCTTAAAGTTAACAAATAAAATGAGCCATTGTGCTGAAATTATTTTTCATAACATGAGACAGAATAGAGTGAAAAGTTCTATTAAATAGAAAGAACAGAGTAGCATTCTGGACGTCAGTACCTGCTTTTAATAAAATAAAACCTTTTCTGAGAAGAGCCTGCAGAAAAGTCCCTCCCTCCCATTTCTTTTTAATCATTTTTCATTTTTATAATCTGAAAGCATTCTCATTCTCAGATTATCAATTGAAATATACTCGTAGTTAGATATTAGTACAGCTTGTAAAAGTAGTTACAAACGCCAAATATGGGTCAAACAAAAGTGCCTCTTCATTTCAATCTGAGTGCACCACAAAAGGAGATATTGATAGCTCCAAACCAGATGTACAGGGACGCAACCGTGCGTTAACTGTGCGGTTGTTTGTGCAGTGTAACGGTTTCTAATACGAAATAATAATGACGATAATTTCACGGTCGCGCGGACTTAATAATAATCCCTTACAAACAAACGACATACACCAGAACAGAAAGTGATTCTGAGAGAAATTCTGTTTCTGATTTAATTGCAATACATCGTTATTTAAAGACAAGAGATTGATTACGTTCCCAAGGATACTCTTCAGGTTTTTATGTCCCTTTATCCTTATCATCCGAACATTCGTGACATTTCGCCTGAATAAAATATTGTTCTATATATGTTTACTGTGGTAGTAGGTAGGTACATAATCTGATAAAAAAGTCATAAAATGAAAGTTTTGAGTTTATTTGTACTCTGTTTACATATAATTGGTGGCTACCCGTATACTTTAGTAAACTTTGAAGGTAGTAACGTCCTAAAACCATATGCATTAAATTTTAAACATAACGTGATTTCTTTCTTTCATTAAAATGATTTGCGCAAAAAATGTATAGCAATTACACAAAAGATCGCAATGTAGTATAAATATCCGTGATTTATCGTATCGAACCTGCACTGTGTCCGTGTCGTGCTCGTGAATTGGTCCAAGGGGTCCAAAGTGCCCCGTCATAACAGTTAGCCGGATAAATTGATTGAGTTATTCTTTCATGCAATTGTTGGGTAGGGATCGATTTGTGAGAGTGGTTAGAAATGTAGCCTTTTTGAAGCACCGTATAATATAAAATTTGGAATATCCATTGAACTATTAACATCAATTACATATAAACAGTTTGCAACATCTGCCTCTCTTACAATTTTTTTGAAGAGCGCCTTGAGTAAAAATGTTAAAATTATTTAGTAGAGTGAGAGTTATTTCTGCATATATGTATACATACAGTCACGCCCCTTTCCCATTGAGGGTAGGTTTCAACGTTTCCTTCCCATGATTTAAATATCGTTTGCATTTTTCTTTACCCGATCTGGACAAATTCCATTTCAATTTTTTAAACTCCTGCTTAGGCTCAATTACTGTGAAGGGATATGTGTAACATAAACATATTTTTAAGGAATTCTTTATACATTTCTTCATTTATTTAGTGTATTCACTACCTCAAAATTCACCAAAAAGTTTTTAGTATTCTGTATTATCGATCTTCTCTAGCAGACGTATCAAATTTATAACACAGACATTTTGTCTATCAGACTTGTTTAACGTAACTGACACTACTCCGCCCAATTTGTTTTCTGTTACGTTATAGTGTACTTAAAGAATTAAATTACTCTAGCTCGCTACTTTTGAAGAAGAAAAATATATAAAAATGTAATAGTTTATTCCCTACTAACTCCGAACATTGGTCCCAGACGTTTTATTATCGAAATATATAATTTTGATAGTAATGTAAATATATATATATATACACACAGTAGCTACAGTAGTACATACAGTAACAATACATACAGTAGAGCCGTGGTAGCTCAGGGGCTAGGCGCTCGCTTTAAATTTCATAGTACGCGAGTGACCGAGGGTTCGATTCCCGGTGCCGGCACCACTAAAATTTTAAATTGCAATTTTAAGTGCTGATTTACCACGTGCACGGCGGTGAAGGAAAACATCGTGAGGAAACTTGTATGTCTGAGAAATAAAAAACATTTTGAGGACATGTGCAGTCCGCCAACCGCTCCGAAAAAACCGAAAAAACGCTCCGCATAGGAGCAGCGTGGCGGATTCTTCCTAGCTCCAAAACCCTCTTAGAAATGAGAGGAGGCCTGTGCTCAGCAGTGGGACATTTATAGGCTGAAACTTTACTTTTACTTTACTTCATACAGTCCCGCCTTTTTCCCATATAAATGAAAGAGACTACGCCAGTAGGCCAGTATATCATCTACAGGATCATCAACCCTTCTCCTCGGCCTGTAAACAATCTGTTTTCGATTCTGTTCCCGCCGCTGTCCTGGCTAAAACCGGTTCTGGCGGAAACCGGTGATTATCATGGGTGTAAGATATAGATGGAAGACGACTACTGCGACAACTTAGAACACCTGACAACCTGGTCCTCTGTTACCTCTGGTCTAATCCCAGTTTGGACCATTTTTTTTGTGGAAAAACACAAGTTGTTAGTTTTCGAGTCTGGTTGTGTTGTGATTGTCCCTATGTCTCTGATACAGCATCCTAGCCTACATTCGATCTTGTCGCATGTCGAGTAATATCTACTGTGCAGGTGAGTCGAAAATAGGTCAGAAGAACATCTGAAATCGGAAGTGACTGTAGGTACCTATTACTCTAGTTCGTCATGTATACATACATACATATGGTGTACAGATACTGACAAAGGAGAGAATCAAGGTTAAATTATTTATTGTTACAAAAGCACGCATAATAATACTACCGATATAAAGCACTCTTGAAAACGGAATTTAAATTGTTAATAACCTAACTTAAACTATTTAATAATCGCAATGTGATGCCGTGGGTGTCGTAAAAGACAGAGGAAATATGAAAACCAGGAGATGGACAGCAGCATCTTCATAGAACGTCTTAATAAATAAACTGCGGTTGCCAATACGCCTGCCAGGCGCGGCAACTAAGGCAAAATCCCTCCAAAATGACAGCTACAAAATCGGAATCGAAAAACGGCAATCTATGCGAGAGGCCTAAGTTCAGCAGTGGACTAGTGTAGTGATAGGCTGAAATGATGAAAATGAAATGATTTCAATATAGCTATGTTCACATCGCTGTTGATTTTAAATTTGTAACGTAAATTCATAATTTGACATAACAATAGTTGTTATCTCAATCAATTAGGTGACTTGCAGTTTTGGAAACCCGTATAAAGCGGAGGGTCAAACGTTACCCCCAGCTGCCATGCGTCGTTAACTCATCGAGTTACTTATGCGATTGGGTGTTCGTTTTTTTCGCTTTTTGTGTGTTCATTTCTTTTTATCTCCGCCAGTCGAGCCAATCAGATCTTACTTATCAGAGTGATGAAGATACAAGATGGATTCATTATGTCATATAAGTTTAGCCTACGCGTGGCCTAGTGGTCAGAGTACCTGACTTCTAAGCCGCGGGTCCTGGGTTCGAATCCCAGCCGGAGCCAACATTTGTGCTAAAACATAAATTGTTGGTTTTTGGGTCTGGTTGTGTTGTGATTGTCCCCTGTGTTTCTGACACTGCATCCTAGCCTACCTCCGATCTTATCGCATCAGCGTCACATCGGGCGCGGGTAGGTTGGGACGAGTGAGTGCCTTTGTGTTTGCGCGTACACTTGTGGCACTATAATATCTCCTGCGCAGTTGATGGCTCTCGACAGTAGTCGGAAAATGTCGCCGTGGTCGAAATGGACTAGGATAATATCATAAGTTTTAACAAGACCGGTCAAGTGCGAGTCGGACTTTGTACGGATACCTTTACACAGTACGAATTATCTCCGATTGTTTTGACTTTCAACCATAGAAGACGATAGATGATTTTGGATAAAGAACGTCGCTGGTGGGTGAAGAGAGTCTATGGGCAATGGGGCGCCGATATTTGACAACGGCAACAGTTACCGAATACTGTTGCAAGTTATCAACTGCGCAGGATATTACGGCGCATGCGGTCGATTTGTTTTGCGCGGATGAAACGGCGGGCTGCAGCTAGTCGGGCAATGAATGACTTGGCATTGGATAAAAAAATCGAGCCCTTCAGCTGCCCCTTGGCTGGTTCTAGGCTGTAAAGTGTACTACGGCTTCAAGGAGAAGCATTATGGATACAAAAGAGATATAGAAGAGATAGAGAGGGAAGAGAGGCCGAACTGTGAATGCTCAGGCCAGTGAGGATATCATGCCGTACGGCGCAATCATGTGGGCATCTTATTTTACGCAGATGAAACTGCTAGTTAATAGAATAAAAGACACGCAATGGAAATAACATTGGTATTCCCTTCCAAATATTTTGCACACGCCGCTGTATAGCGTGAAACATAAGCAGTAAACATTAGCGCAGCGCACACACAATAGCAGCAAAACTACACCGCTTCTTTATTATAACTCCAGCGGTTATTCCGTGTGCCGTTTAGAGCGCAAAACAATGCAAAACGAGTGGCGGGCAACTACCGCGCGGACGTTTCGCGGAATGGCAGATTTATTAGTTTGCCCGCAGGCGCGTAAACGCGAGCTTTGATGCAGCCGTTTATGACTGACACCGATGTGTGCTTTACGACATATGTAGATCGGTATTTTGGTACAAAAAGGAAGTAAGAAATAAGGAATCCTGAACGTAGACTCGTCTAGTCTAGACGAATTTTTTTTAAGAATATGGATTGTTAATTCATTTTATTTCACTGCTCTCCAAAATACTATTGAACTAATTAATATTTTAGCATTCTAGCTACAACTATTGTAATTAGAAAACTTTTTTGTTATTCTTATTTGTAAAAGACTTTCTCTCGAAGACTCAAGTGCAAATACTTATAATAGTTTACACGTGGTAGAATCCCTATTCAGGAATCCGTCTAAGTAGGTATTACCGCAGTGCAATCAGAAGCAGCAGTGTGCAAACATACCTCCATATTCCACAGTTGCACGCTGGGCTAAGGAGTTTAAGTTGGGAAGAACATCGACGGAAGACGAACACCGCGAAGGACGCCCATCGACGTCCCTCACTGAAGAAAATGTGAAAAAAGTTGAAGAAGTTGTATTGGAAGATCGAAGAGTGACTATCAGGCATGTAGCTGAGGTCACAGGGATCTCATATGGCAGCATTCAAAGAATCCTTGCGAACGAATTGCATATGAGAAAGGTCTCCGCGCGTTGGGTACCGAAAATGTTAAACGACGAGCAAAAGAAGAAACGAGTCGACATGTCAAGAGCAAATCTCGAAAAGTTCCAGGCAGACAAGGATAATTTTTTGTCACGTTTTGTGACCATGGACGAGACCTGGATCCACCATTTTGATCCTGAAACAAAACAACAATCGATGACATGGAAACGATCCGATGAACCGACGCCGAAGAAATTCAAAGTGTCAAGCTCAGCAGGGAAGGTTATGGCGTCTGTTTTTTGGGACGCTGAAGGAATAATCATGGTGGACTACTTGGAAAAGGGGGCCACTATTACAGGCTCCTACTATGCAGAACAAATAAGAAGATTGCGGGAGGCTATTAAGGAGAAAAGGCGAGGCAAACTGCGGGCTGGAGTGCTGTTCCATCAAGACAACGCACCGGTTCACAAAGCTGCAATTGCCATGGCTGCCATTCAGGAAGCGGGCTTTGAGCTGGTGGAACACCCCCCCTATTCACCAGATCTAGCCCCCAGCGACTTCTATCTCTTTCCACGACTCAAGGAACACCTCCGAGGCAAGAAATTTGACGATGATAGCGACGTGATGGCCGCGGTTGAGGACTTTTTTGAGAGTCAAGATAAAGATTTTTTTTCTAAGGGAATTTTAGGATTAGAAAAGAGATGGACTAAATGTATAGACTTGCTAGGAGACTATGTTGAGAAATAAATTTATTTATTTATTTTATTCATTGTGTTTATTATTGATTATCATTACTTTTGGATCACCCCTCGTATTTAGGTCTGAAGGGCACTAAGCGCTAGTGTAATTTTTGGACATAAGAGACTGAAAAACTGATATCTCCGGGGACGTGCGCAGTACGGTGCCACACAGAAATATTCTAGGAGAGACAGCATTTGTTATGAGCAGATGTTGCACTTACTATTAGGTGAACGATTTTCTCGCCTCGTCACTTTCAGCTATAAAAAATACATCTCGAACCATTTAACATTGTACCGAATAACAGAAATAGAAAACGCATCCATGATACAAGAGAAATCGTACTGTGCGAAATCTTTTTAAAGACAAAAAAAATTTTTGGGGTGGTACCCACCTAGACGCATTCTTGACAGACAGAAGGAGAAAGTGCTATTATTAAGCATTAAAAACAACTGTACTCTAACGTTTACTTGCAAACTTAAAAGAAAACTATGAAAGCGGCACTTTGGGATAGAAATCTAAACGAATGAATAACGTTTCTCGTTATAATCTCCAACAGACATGTTCCAGACAGATAGCTTGCTATACGTGAGGTCAGAGACGTGTCAAGTAAAAGTAGAGAAACAAAATTACAAATACATTTTTTATAGAAGAAACCGACGAGATGGGGAAATCGGTCAGCTGATTGTAATTGCACCGTCTGCCCATAACTTACGCTGTGTCACTCTGAACATTTGTGTGTGGCTTCACACTGCGCTCGTCACCTTGAGGCATCAGTTCTGTTTCAGAGCAGAATAACTGGCACTGCGGTCATGGTGTTGGTACGAATTCTTGCATGGGAATTCTAAAAGTATAGCCTATTATTACATTAGTATGAACGTTCCACTTCAAAGCACACGCCTCCTCTCTATTTTTAAGGGGGTTTTTGATCGTGCGGTTTGGCGAACGTCCTAAATCTACGAGTATATTTTCTTATCGCCGTTTGAGTTACACAGCCCATAGCCAAGCTGGTGGCCCTTACGATGTCTGACCATTATTGTTTTTCTAAGCTGTATCGATACGTATTTCCAATAAACACAATTATATTTTTTTCGTTTTTTTTGTATGCTATTTGTAATATCGTATCTTTCTTTTAATGTGTTTGCTTTTTATATAATATATTATATTTCGTAGGGATAATTCTTTAGAGGTTTAAATATCTATGTGTATAAAGCCCTGTTGCTTCAAAATATAAAGTAAACAGAGGATCTAGATAAGGCCAAAACATTACTTACATTGTAGCCTACAGTAATTCGGCGATTAGCGACTGAAAGGTCAACAATTAAGGGCTAGAGATAACATTGTGTAACTTGTGTATTGTGTGTAGGATACACAAGTATACTGATTTTATACTACTGTTGAGTCCATTAGTACACAATCAGATAAAACTTCTTTCGAAGCAGCGCTATTTATCATAAAGAATTAGGTCGAGGTTACACATTTTACATCATTATCATCAGTCCTCACTAGTCCATATAATGACTGATCCTAATGTATGTAGTTGGTTGGAAGTAGATGGTAAATGCTAAAGATTATTTTTGCCTAGAATCAAATAAAGATAAATGGAAACATTAAAAACGTAAGAAGAACATAAAGAAAAAAATATTTTATTATTATTGCCCCGGGATGAAATTCTTTCAAACAACTACGTACGCTGAAATGTTAATAAGACTATTAGAAAACGAGGGTCACGATCTTTTTTGTGGAATTATTTCAAATATAATTTTATTACAAATATCACGAAGCAATAATAAAAGTTAACAAGCCGTCGCAATATACAAATCAATTTATCGTCGGTTTATTTGTGACAGATGTCTGAGCCAATATTGCGTCCAGTCATTGTTTATATTGTTACGTTGAGGTTAGCTGTTGGGCGGGAGTGGGACGTGTGAAGAGAAAGCACGGTAAATTCGTTTTGAGAGGTGTATTAGTGGGTTGGGAATGTACCGTTTTAGGGAATATGATAAAGTCATATAAGGTAAAAACTAACATAATGAAGGAAAGTAAGTTGATTTGCTAAGATCCGCAAGCATAATATAAAATGGTGTATATTACCTAATTTTGAAGAGCGCCGCTCGCCCTCCCACAGTTGCGTGCACGAGGAAGCCAACACTACCACCGGGAACCGCCACCAGATACCTTCCATCAATATAATACTACCGGTATGCAATATACACCCTGTACCCTGTACAATCTGTTCGTTTTATAAGTTAGTTAAAAGGAATCGTATAGTGGTGTCCATTCATTTTCTTCTAAGAAAGCTAAAATTAACTGTCAAAATAGTAGCAAATTGAATGTCATTTTATTAAATCTTCACAAGACTGCAGAAAAAAACAATATTTTCCTTCTTCTTCTCTCTTTTTTTATAGAAGATGGGGGCAAAACGAGCAAGCAGCTATCCCGATGTTAAGCGATCACCGCCGCCCATGAAAATTTAATTACAAAAAATTTAAAATTTCTTCTATATTAATACTTCATTAGCGCAAATACTGCAGCAAAATGGCCCCATGCTGCCATTCTGCTAATTCTTGAATACTGTACTGCAATTTTCGCCATTAAAAGTAGTTTGTTCTACATCGTATTATTTATTAGTTTTTAGTATAACTTACGGAGCATAGCCGATTTTTTTGGCATATAGCCAAAAGGTTTATTGTGCCTTTGAAAAGGCCTATGACAGAGTTATATAAATTAATTGTGGTCGACATTGTATATCGGGTAAATAGCAGCTTGACTACAAGCACTGAAATCACTGTATGGATTCTACTTCTCGTGTCACAGTGAACGGGGCTAAACACCGAAATAAGTCTTAGACAGGGATGCGTAGCTTCGCCGGGTCGGTTCGACTTATTATTATTATTTTTTTTATTGTATAAAGTGACGAAACTGAGCAAAACGTTCACCTGATGGTAAGTGCAACGTCCGCCCACAGCAAATGCTGTGTCACCCAGAATATTTCTGTGTGACACCACACTGCGCTCGTCACCCTGAGACATCAGTTCTTAAGTCTCAAATGCCCAGTGATTACGCTAGCTCACAGTGCCCTTCCAACCGAAACACAGTAATGCTTGCACACTACTGCTTCACGGCAGAATAACTGGCCCTGGGGTGGTACCTACCTAGACGGATTCCTGCATAGGAATCCTACCACCAGTAATTATAGACAATTGATTGAAAGATTTGAAAGAGAGTGCGTTTTGATTATGAATGAACGATCTGACCATCAAATGCCTCCTATACGCCTGATGATCAGGTGATATTATCATCATCGAAGGAGGAGTTGCAGGCAATGGTTAGTATTATGCATGAGATTAATGTGTGCTCAAAAAAGCTAAGGGATAAAATTATTGTAGATGAGAATGAAAGTAATGGTTTTTGAAAGGAAAGAAAGTATGTCTGATGCAGGGTCCTGATTCAAGTAAAAAGAGTGGAACAAGTAAAAGTGTTTGTTTGATCAAAGTTTACGAGAGACGGAAAGAACGACGGTGATATTGAGCGAAGAGTGTTGGCAGGAAATAAAATGTAAGGGGCCCTGCATAGCTTTATGTGTAGCCAGCGAACTAAACTACTAACGTAGAAATAGATTACGAAACGAGCAAAACGTTCACCTGATAGTGAGTGCAAAACAGCTCATCATCATCATCACTTCAGCCTATCACTAGTCCACTGCTGAACATAGGCGTCCGCTATAGATTGCCACAAAAGCTCTCATTTTGAGGGGGATTTGCTATAGTTGCCACGCTTGGCAGGCGGGTTGGCAACCGCAGTTTATTTAATTCAGATGTTCCAGGAAGATGCTGGTGCGGCATCTTCTGGCTTCAATTTTCTCTCTGCCCACTTTTACGACACCCACGGGATGAGATGGGGGCCCATAAAAAATGTTGTGCCACACAGAGATATTTATTAAATTGAAATGTTCGTTACTGACGTCGGGCATTAAAATATTAACATAGACAAGACGTAGGTAGCATTGTAATCTGAATTGAATTAATCTGAATGCAATGAGATTTGTTATTTCTGATATCTTTTATATTTTAATGTTTAAAATTATTCTTAAGGCTTATATATCACTGATACACTTGTCCCTTATTGTATCGGAGACGTCGTAGAAAATGTGCAGAATTTCAAGTCTTCTAAGTGTGCAACAAAACTAGCAAGAATACCTACGCGACGTAACTGCATCGTCCTCGCTCCACCCATGAAATTGATAAATTGAATTATTAGATTCTCTCGAACCTTCCTTTAGATATAAGCTAGAAACCAAGAACGTTGACGGCCTGGTTAGCTCTAAGTGTTGCTGGCGGAGGATTCTACTATAGCGATTTAATTGAATCTCGCCATTATATCTTCGCTTTCTTTGCAGTATTGTAGTTAAATATCAATTATAAGATCCGTCAGACGACTGCGAGGCTCGGTAGTCAGGGTACTCAGGAGACTTTTATGCAGCAGTTCCTAGGTTCGAATTGAAGCCTTCGAATAACATTGGTGCAAAAACACAAATTGTTGGTTTTAAGATTTGGTTGTGTTGTGTCTATCAGCCTACCTCCGATATTTTCCCATGAGCGTTACATCGGGCACGGGTAGGTTGGGATGAGTAAATGCCTCTGTATAATCCAAGAATATACATACACACATAGAGTCACGCCTCTTTTCCATTGGGGTAGACAGAGACCACATGCCGAGACGCATGTAGGCATGTCGGTAAGGGTTGACGTAGGATAACTTATCACGATCAGATCGAAATCTTTTTAAGGTACAGTACAGTACCCGCAACCGATAAGCTTGTATAAAAAGCCTCATAAAAGTAGATGAAAGAGGCATTATAATATTTTCTGCGGAGATGATAGTTTCTTAGTTTCAGAATAGGACAATAGGACATCATCATGCTGGTCATCGAGTAAAATGCGTATGCGATGCTGAGAGATGCGCCAATTCCCAACCTGCAGTGTCGTGGTGTTCCTTACTCGCGTATCTCTTCCGACGAAACTAAAGTAAGGACTGCCACGTCTACAGCGCCCGGCTGAATCATTTAGACGTTATACCAAAAAAAGTTTGTAACAAATCGTCCATTATCCATCCACCTAAAATGATATATAACTACAACTGTTGTTGTATATCATTTTAGGTGGTACAGTGTACCACCAGTTGGCAGATTATCAGAAAGCAGGTATAACAGATTTTTTTTTATTACGAATGGATCATTGCTTTTCATCGTGCCATTATGTAATCTGTTATCCAGTGTTTTATGCGGTGACAAATTGATTATTTACGGCAAATCCTCGTAATACATTCATGGAAAATAGGATAACACTGTAGTCTAGTATTATATTTTATTGCAGACATAAAATGGCGAAATGTGCAGATTCAAGATGCATGCAATTTAATGATGAACCCATGCTGGGTAAGCGACAGGCGACGCTCTTGCAAAATGTAGCAAAGCAAGTCGTAAAACAGTAGCCGTACAAAATGCACGAAGTGAAATAGTTATGCGTTTTCGTTTACTCCGTTTGTTCTTACACACTTTGTCCGGGTTATAACGTCGTATGTTAAATCTCGCCCTTCTCACAATGGGATTTTACTGTTGGTAAGTTTCGTATCCAGGAATCCGTGTTACCTACACACCGTGAAGCAATAGTGTGCAAACACTATTTATATATATGAGACCTAAGAACTGATGACACAAGATGACGAGCGCAGTGTGGCGCCACACAGATGTGTGCGGTGTGACACAGCATTTGTTATGAAAAGACGTTGCACTTATCACCAAGCGAACGATAAGCTCTTCTCGTTACTTTCTTTAATTATATAATTTGATATTTGAATTTTATGTAGTTTTGACGCTACTGCCGTCTGGTATAGCATGAGTATGGTATTTTCCAGTGAGGCATTGTTCCCACACAACATTTTTCATCAGCTGTACCGTTTGCGAAAATTACTCCGACCATTCTTTGTTAAGGTGTATGTATGGCCTGTAATTTCTAAACAATTTGATATAACCCTTGTAATCAGGGATGTGATGTGATAGTAGGCGCAGGCGAGAACCTTCAACGCAAATTATTTAATTTTAGCTTATTAATATCAACATGAACACTGTCCGGCGTCACTACGGAACCCACTATTATTCATGGTTAGGCACTTGGCCGGTTTTTTATTAAAACAATAAAGCATATGTAAAAGTTGTTTGAACGTAAAATTTTTATGGCGTTTGTATTACAAATGCAGCTCTGAACGAATTCCTGATTGGCGACGCGACATGTTCGCGTCACGTGTTGTTGCAAGTCGTAAAATGGGCAGTGCGCGAAATGCCCGACTGCAAACCGCCGTCGGGCGACGTTGCGGTGTTAATAATAATGTATTCCTATTTCCTTTATTTTTTACGGCCCGCCGCAGCGCAATACCTTAAGTGACCGAGGGATTAGTATGGTTAGCAAAAGTTTTAATTTTTTAACCACTATTAACTAATAAATTTTAAATTTTTGTCGGTTATGCAAAATTATAAAGTATTTTTTTTATATTTACTCCGAGAGACCCAAAATACCCATATTGGGTCTCTATTTTTTATGAACCTGATTGTTAGTGCCTACGGTTAGCTGGTGGTTATGCTAAGAAGTACTTGACCTAGTTGCCTTTTCCGACTAAAAAGGAAGAGTACCGCGTAAGCAACCCCGGCCTCCTGAGCTACTGCTGTCTCCTCCGAGATGGTGTTTTTTTTATTTAATTGTATCAAGTGATGAAACGAGCTAAGCGTTTACCTGATGGTAAGTGCAACGTCTGCCCATAGCAAATGCTGTGTAACCCAGAATATTTCTGTTTGGTCCTACACTGCGCCTATCACCCTGAGACAGTCCGTTCTTGGACCATTACCGTGAATAAGGACAAATACCGTAAATAACCTTACTAAATAAAAAGCGAAAGTGAACTGAGAATTTAATATTATACATAAACTGAAAAAAGAAACAAGATTTTTCAGGCCTTAGTTGATTCCTTCGACACACTTTTTTTAAAGACCTTTAAAAAGTATACATATATATCGAGTGCGCATATATACTAGAAAAGTAAATTCGTTCACCCTTCAGCTGTGACTTTTACTCTTGTAAAATTAAAAAAATTATTTTTAATGACCTGAATAACGGATGCCATGCCACGAGACTACTACTTGAATACTGTTTAGATAATAGCATCTGATGTTTTTTCTGCTGACCGTCCCTCTCCGAATTCAGTGTAGTACTTCTCCTACGCTCAGTGGCGACGTCGCGGCGTGCCCGGATAGGCAAACATAACTTCGCCTCGAACGGCACTTTGTTTCAGGAAAATGCATACTTTCACGTAGACTGATTTGTCTTTTGTTGTAAATGCGAACTTTACTATTAAAAATTTTTGCATGTTGTAACACAGACCCTTGGTTAATATTCTAATGATGATTATTTTCGTTTCAGGTAAGCGAAATAAGTACAAAAGAGACCTGTGACGACATTAAAGGTACTTTTTGGTGGTGAAACCGGAGTTGCTTGATTTAGCATAACATTATTGAAAGTGCTGATTTGCTTAATAATTCAAGAAATAATTATTCAAATAAAGATTTGGTGCGTCAATAATCTTATGGTTTAGGGACTATAAAACAACGCAGATTCGAGACCATCTTCCGACTATTGTCGGGAACCCTCTCAAAGCAATAAAAGCTTGTTTTAAGCTTAGTTGGTATGATTAACAGTAATATTAATGATGGTAACAGCATTACTTAAAGTAAAGTTAAAAATTATATCTATACAAATAAATAAAATTGAAGTCTGTTCGTAATAACAAAAACAGCTTTTCACTCAATGATCATGGGAGTATATACGGTACTTTTAAGAAAAAAACTTTTTGATTTATTTTCTGTCTGTCTGTCTGTTCCGGCTAATCTCCGAAACGGCTGGACCGATTTCGACGGGACTTTCACTGACAGACAGCTGATATTATAGGAGTAACTTAGGCTCATTTAATTTTTGATAAAAGTTAGGGTTCCGCGCAAAAAAAATACAACCTTAAAATTCGATTCAAACGGAGTATATATGTATCTCATCGATCGGTGTCGGCTTTTTTACGCGGGTGAAACTGCAGGGCACAGCTGTACAGGTGCCAGGTGCTTAACGGGCAGGCCTTAAATGTCTTAGTACGCGAGTGACCTGAGTTCGATATTCTATGTCGGCACTAATAAAATTGTTATGCAATTTTAAGTGGTAATTTACCAATTGATCAGAGGTGAAGAAAAATATCATGAGGAAACCTGCATGTCTGAGGAATAAAATATTTCGTCGACATGTGAAGTCTACCAAGCCGTATTGGAACATGGCGGACTCTTTCCAGCTCCAAAACCCTCTCAGAAATGACCGGAGGTATTTGCTGAACAGTGGGACATTTATAGGCTGGCGTCTTTCAGTTTATCACTAGTCCACTGGTGAACATAGGCCTCCCCCATAGATGGCAACAAAAGCTTGGCAGGCGGGTTGGCAACCGCAGTATATTTTTCATATGTACCAGGAACTTGCTGCAGGAATAGGCTGTTTAGACTTTGCTTTTATTAATATATATACGTACTAGCGATCCGCCCGGCTTCGCACGGGTAAATAAATATTAGAAAGATAAATTTGAATTGTGGTTGTTCTATTTGTAAAAATAAAGTACTTATTTGAACAAATAGAACAACCACAATTCCTTACACTAACATTTTTGGTGGCGTCTATTCTCATCGGCGGCTCTGCAGCTGGTCAGATAAGATTACGTTATTTTCCCAAAATATTGTTATATTTATGGGAAAATAAGCCATGAAATATAGCCAATATTTGATGTCGTGGTAGCAAAATAAAACGAACGCTCTCGACCGCTGCGCAAAGGGAGCCGCGCACCTCGATGATGCCCAAGTTGCATGAAACTGGACGGCGGCGCGGCGTTCGAGACCCACCGCGGCCACATGCAACCCGTTTGGATAAAGTGAAAGCCCATATCCCTGATTTCAATAATCTAATAAACTTTGATTCCTTATGTTATAGCCGACAGGTGTCCGACAGAGTAGAACAGCACCTGCCACTTTCCTACCGAAGTATCCTAAGAAGTGACAAAGGTATTGTGTACGGACAGCCTTTATACGTGCAGAATAACACCATAATAATCTCGTTTGCCGTGGGAGCGAAAAGTGGGCTAAGTGTGTGGCCTCTGCCTACCCCTAATTTGGAAAAAAAACGTGACTGTAGTGTATGTTATAAAGTGTGACATTTTAATATGAAACCAAATATAAAGTCCTTCTTTCTAAACCTAAACTAATCAATAAGAATTGCAAGGACAACATAAATCCAGTGGAACAAGCAATTGCGGAAAGGATTGCGGGAGGTAACACGGCGTGCGAGCGGGCGGCCGGCGACGATAGAGCGGCGCCCTGCGGTCCTCGGATTACGGGATTAAAGCGGGATCGACCCGATACAAAACCCCAAAGCGAAGGGGAACGGGAACTTGCGAAAAGCAACTGAGAGTGCTAAAACTATACTTGTACTTCTAGAATGGACATGTTTAATTCGCTGTAATTAAACTTTACTGCTGGTAGGAATCATACACAGGAATCCGTCTAGGTTGATACCAACGCGGTGCCAATTATTCTATCGTGATGCAGTATTGTGAAAACATTACTGTTTCGGTCTGAATCGCAATGAGAGCTAGTGTAATTACTGAGCATATGAGACTTAGGAACTAGCGCAGTGTGTTGCCACACAAAAAATGTTCTGGGTAACAGCATTTTTTACGGATAGACTGAGGCACTTACCGTCAGGTGAACGTTTTGCTCGCTTTGCCACTTAATAAAAATTAGAGCTCTACGCACTTGCGACTTAAGTTGCGTACTTCTAGTCTTTCGTCTTTCTGGTTTTCACTACAACTGATAAAGTAGACGCGAAGCCTGACAGCTCAACCGTTGAACCGACCTTGACGAAATTCGGCACAGGTAGATTCCTTCCTATTACTTTTTATTTCAGAAAATCATACACTTACCACGATTTTTTTTGAAAACCTTAATCCACGCTGACGGAGTCACGGGCTTCAGCTTTTTGTAGGTTTTTAAAATACCATGGGAACTCTGATTTTCTGGAATTAAAAGAATCCGTTTCTAGGATAGTTAGGATAGGTTAGCTATCTATGCGCCGTATTACGTCAAGATCTTTTCAAAGGATGAAAAGGTACCAAACAGATAGAGGGACAGGGAGGGTTACTTTCGAATTTGTAATATTAGTATGAATAGTATATTTCTTTTTATTTCATAAAAGTGATGGAACGAGCAAAACGTTCACCTAATGATAAGTGCAACGTCTGCCCATAACAAATGCTGTGTCACCCAGAAATTACAAATGCTGTGTCAGAAAATTACTGTGTGACACCACACTGCGCCCGTCACCCTGAGACATCAGTTCTTAAGTCTCATATGCCCAGTGATTACGCTAGCTCACAGTGCCCTTTAAACCGAAACACAGTAATGTTTGCACACTACTGCTTCACGGCAGAATAACTGGCCCTGGGGTGGTACCTACCTAGATGGATTCCTGCATAGGAATCCTACCACCAGTAAATATATATAGTTAGTTAAATATATATATAGTTAGTTATTGGTGTCATAGAGGAAATTAAATTCTTTTTCCGGCCTTTATTCCTTCCAGATTACTTCTTTTTTCAGATTAACGCAAGTCAAAAATATTTGGCCTTTCACTACAGACAGTGGTTTCGGCTCTGGGTAATTGTTCATGTTCATATTATGTTTGTAAATAACACCCATAATACGGGTAAATTCCACGTACAAGGGGTAGTTTTTCTTAGTCTTAAAAGGTCTTCTTTACAGCAAAGTCACTTTAGAGCGCCCACAGCGTTTTACTACGAAAACAGTGGAACATAAAATGCGGCTTCATAACGGAAAATTATTTTCAATGCATATTTACAATCCATTGCCATCTCGATAGGACAGTATAACTTTCTTCGCACTATGAACACCGATTCCTACCAAGGATGATTCACGAGGCTATTGAAATTAAAAAACATTCTAATTTTAATAGAGAAGATGGTTGGGTATTACCACCAGCTTGGAATCCTATAATTAATAAAATTAAATCAAAACCCAAGCATACCACTGCAAGACTTCAAGACACAGTTAGCTCTTTCTGCGTAGATCGGACCAAGAATAATAATTAAAAGCTTAAGGTACTCCGGGTTAACTATGACATCGGAACATCTGTCACCCCGTGATCATGGGTGCTGTAAAGCACTCGAAACGTCGGGTTATAAATAATAAAATTAAACGCGATAAAATCCGTAAAATTAAGTTTAATTTAAATTTCTTTATCAGTATAAAATATCGTCGGTGGGTGTTTACGCGACTAATTTGTTTTCGAATACAACATAATCCAGTTATTGTTGTCGCGGGTACATTTCCATCATAATACCGGGATTAGAACGCGCTGCGTAGGATTGCTCTTAATTCCGTCATCGTATCGACCGCCCTATCGAAACTGTATAAAAATAACTCGGCCCTAAATTATAACTGTACCTGTTAAGTAAGGATTTGTGTAGCCCACCATCTCGTTCAGATTCTGTGGGATAAGACGATTTTGATTGGTCATAAATTTTAAATGTTCGTGTTTGTGTTAAACTTTATAGAGATATATGAAATGCTTTTAAAATGCATATTCATCGCAGGATTTTAACATATAACAAATTAACTAAAGATAATCTTGTAATTGTTATAATCTTAACTTATATTTATGTATATAATCGGGCACATTTAAAATTAATATTTGACGACCGCGTGCCCTAGTCGTCGGAGTTCCTGACTTACACTGCGGGACCTGGGTTAGAATCCAGCCAGAGCCAATATTTTTTTATTGAAGAAAGTGTCGAGACGAACAAATCTTTCACCTGATCGTTAGTGGAACGTCTGACCATAGCAAATGCTGCGTCGCCCAGAATATTTCTGTGTGCCACACACTGGAGCACAGTCACATCAGTCACCCAGAGACATCATTTCTTAAGTGTCATAGGCCCAGTAATTACACTGGCTAACAGTGTCTTTCAGATCGAAATAATGTTTGCGCACAATGACTGGCCCTGCGGTGGTACCTACACGGACGAATTCCTGTATGGTAAAATGGTCTAAGGACATTATTTGCACAAAAACACAAGCTGTTGGTTTTCGGGACAGGTTGCATTGTGCATATAAAATTTATGTCTTCATACTCACGATACGGGAGAAATCGTAGGGGCATTTTATAAAAAAGAATAAATATATAGGCTGCTTAAATTTAACTTCACTACGCAAGTTTCATTTCACTACACAATAAATTTATGAATGTGAAATATAAGTATAAATCTATACAAATAAATAAAATTGAAGTGTATGTTTGTAATAAAAAATAACAGGTAGTTACTCAATGCTTAAGTAAGTAATATTTCGGTATTTATAAGAAAAAAAGTCGGCTCGGTTGGCGCAGTGGCTAAGCCCTTGGCTTCTGCGCAACGGGTCGCGGGTTCGATTCCCGCACGGGACAAATATTTGTATGGCCTACAGATAGTTGTTCCGGGTCTGGTTGGTTTGTGCATGTGGAATTTATGTCTGTAAAACGTACCCACGACACAGGAGAAATCCTACTGTGGGGCATCGTTTTTTTCAACAAAACAAAAAAAACTATTTTTATAATTTTGTCTGTCTGTCTGTCTGTTCGTTCCGGGTAATCTCCGCAACGGCTGGACCGATTTTGACGGGACTTTCACTGACATATAGCCGATATTATAACGGGTAACTTAGGCTTACTTTAATTTTGGGGAAAAAATAGGGTGCCGCACTAAAATAATTAAAGTCGCAAAATCCGATTGAAATAGGAAAGTATATATGTATATCACCAATCGGTGTTGGCGATTTTACGAGGGTGACACCGCGGATCGCAGCTAGCCAGTAAATATAGTTGAAATTAATTTGTCTGCTGTCCGCCATTTTGATTAGATGTTAACAAAACGACGTAAACATTGAAGCAATAATGTAAGGAGCTTCGAAAAGCCAAACAATTTTACAATTCGAATGCGACATTTACATTATAATAGCTCCACCGAAACGGTTGAGTATCAGATATCATGTTTAGTCGTGATTATGAATCGGTGGGCGTGAGCGGGGTCGAGGCGAGATCTTCACTCTTGTGGCCTCGCTGAAGGTCGGGTCAGATACATCATTGTGTAAATGCGGTGTTATTTGTGTAATGCCACTTCGTAATACCAGCCTTTACACGTCCCATTGCAAGGCAGGCTTATTATGGGACGGTGTTGGATCGCAGTGCTGCGATGCTCCAGGGGCGTACTTACTTTAAATGCTATTATTCTCGGACATGTAGGTCACCTAGTTATTTGAATTCACAATATAGCTTTGCTCGAGTCCTTTCGCAAGACGCGGTCTCGGAAATAGTTTTGTTCTACGTGATTTTAAATACTTAAAGATTGAACGCGTGAATCTCTAAGTATTTAAAATGTACCCAGTACTGGTTACGTCTAAGTATGACCGCGTAGTTATAATACCGGACTACCGCGCCGCGGATCCTGTGTTCGAATCCCAGCCGGAGCCTATTATGTGCAATAATACATATTGTTTGTATTATTGCACATAATAGGCTCCGGCATTTGGTTTTGGGTCTGGTTGTCGTGTTTGTCCCTGTGTCTTTGACACTGCATCCTAGCCTACCTCCGATCTTATCGCATGAGTGTTACATATGGTACGGGTATGTTGGGACGAGTGTGTGCCCCTGTGTTTTCGCGTCCACTTGTGTCACTGTAATATCTCCTGCGCAGTTGATAACTTCCGAAAATATTTGGTCGTTGTCGCCGTGGTCGTAAACGGGCCTGGAAAACATCATCATCATGACATATGATAAAATTATGTCGCTTTTGTTTTCGTTATAAGTTTTGTTGATGTGGTTTATTTCCTTAATCTATATATTAATACTTGAAGAGAAATAATTGTACCCCTTTTTAGAGCATATTGCGCGCACGGAGGACATGGCATTTGGCATATTTAAAGTTTATATGGAGGAGTTCAGAAAGCTAAAATTTATATATAACTAGCAACCCGCCCCGGCTTCGCACGGGTCATCATCATCTCAGCCTATCACTAGTCTACTGCTGAACATAGGCCTCCCCCATAGATTGTCACAAAAGTTAGTAGCTCTAATTTTGGGGGGATTTTGCCTTAGTTGCCACGCTTGGCAGGCGGGTGGGCAACTACAGTTTATACAAAAGTTCTCCGAAGATGCTGCTGCCCATTATCTTGTTTCAGGCCGTTTTTCCCCACTTTTTTCATTGAGATTTTAGTACAGATATGCCATTCAAATTTCCCTATTTTCTCGTGGATTCTACATTTTTTTTATATAAATCTTATCCTGACAATTACGAACACAACAAAATCAGCCAAATCGGCCGACCCGTTCATAAGTGAGGATCGTTCATACATGCGGCAATTGATTTTTATTTATTTAGAAGGTAGAAGGAAAAGTTAGAAGATCGATATTGTGTTAAAAATACATTAAATTTAAGAAAAATACGTTCGAATTACAACAATTGGGCGAACACTAGTTAATATAATACATGTATGTCTGTATGTGTCTGGTATCTGACAAAGTTTTTCTTGAAATGTCTCTTATAAAATAATTCTCATATAAAATTTTATTGCCGAAAGTTTACGGTGCTTTGTTTTTATCAAGAATTTTATAAACAAACAAAAAACAAATCATCGCTGTCCTTTCGGAAGAGCTTAATCAGTCTTTTCGTCCGATTTCGATGTCTTCAAGATGCGTTTGCTTTTACTAAGCGAATTTGGCGAATACATCACTCACCTTCGATTTGCCGCCGACATAGTCATAATGGCAGAATCGCTAGAGGACCTCAATAGTGTCTCCCAACAGGTAAGTCTTAAGATAAACATGGACAAGACGAAGATCATGTCTAATGTCCATGTCACACCTATACCGATTGTTGTTGGGAACACTACGATCGAATTGTTTACGAATACGTATACCTAGGACAGATTGTTCGACTAGGTAGGTCCAACTTCAACCAAGACACCAATCGATGGATCCAACTCGGCTGGACAGCGTTCAACCAGTGCGTGTTGCCAGTGACGACTTACTGAACCGAGACGTGGTCCTTCACTGCACGCTGCATGAGGAAACACAGAGTCGCGCAGAGAGCTATGGAAAGGGCTGTGCTCGGAATTTCTCTGCGAGATAAAGCCCGTAACGACGTTATCCGCAGCAGAATTAGAGTAACCGACATAGCCGGAAGGATTAGCAAGCTGAAGTGGCAATGGGCCGGCAATATACTTCGTAGAACCGATAACCGTTGGGGAAGAAAGGTTCTCGAGTGGCAACCTTGTACCGGCAAACGGGGTTTTGCGGGAATCCGATGGATACAAGGGGCTCAGAACCGTATTTTGTGGCAATCTATGGGTAAGGCTTATGTTCAACAGTGGACTATGAAAGCCTAAAATGATGATGATGATAATGAAGCTAGTGTATTTGTCATCCAAAACTATATCGCCACTTGCCATCAGGTGGGATCGTAGTTAAGCACTAGCTTATAAATTAAATAAAAAAACTTATACATATATACTTATGTAATCGAAATAAATCTTGGTAGTTTAGTTGCAGAGAGTCGATTTAATTTTCATACGAGGGGTGATCCAAAAGTAATGATAATCAATAATAAACACAATGAATAAAATAAATAAATAAATTTATTTCTCAACATAGTCTCCTAGCAAGTCTATACATTTAGTCCATCTCTTTTCTAATCCTAAAATTCCCTTAGAAAAAAAATCTTTATCTTGACTCTCAAAAAAGTCCTCAACCGCGGCCATCACGTCGCTATCATCGTCAAATTTCTTGCCTCGGAGGTGTTCCTTGAGTCGTGGAAAGAGATAGAAGTCGCTGGGGGCTAGATCTGGTGAATAGGGGGGGTGTTCCACCAGCTCAAAGCCCGCTTCCTGAATGGCAGCCATGGCAATTGCAGCTTTGTGAACCGGTGCGTTGTCTTGATGGAACAGCACTCCAGCCCGCAGTTTGCCTCGCCTTTTCTCCTTAATAGCCTCCCGCAATCTTCTTATTTGTTCTGCATAGTAGGAGCCTGTAATAGTGGCCCCCTTTTCCAAGTAGTCCACCATGATTATTCCTTCAGCGTCCCAAAAAACAGACGCCATAACCTTCCCTGCTGAGCTTGACACTTTGAATTTCTTCGGCGTCGGTTCATCGGATCGTTTCCATGTCATCGATTGTTGTTTTGTTTCAGGATCAAAATGGTGGATCCAGGTCTCGTCCATGGTCACAAAACGTGACAAAAAATTATCCTTGTCTGCCTGGAACTTTTCGAGATTTGCTCTTGACATGTCGACTCGTTTCTTCTTTTGCTCGTCGTTTAACATTTTCGGTACCCAACGCGCGGAGACCTTTCTCATATGCAATTCGTTCGCAAGGATTCTTTGAATGCTGCCATATGAGATCCCTGTGACCTCAGCTACATGCCTGATAGTCACTCTTCGATCTTCCAATACAACTTCTTCAACTTTTTTCACATTTTCTTCAGTGAGGGACGTCGATGGGCGTCCTTCGCGGTGTTCGTCTTCCGTCGATGTTCTTCCCAACTTAAACTCCTTAGCCCAGCGTGCAACTGTGGAATATGGAGGAGAAGAGTCCCCTAATGTTTCCACCAAGTCGCTGTGTATGTCTTTGGTAGACATTTTTTTCAAGCAGAGGTATTTAATGACAGCTCTGATTTCGTGTTTTTCCATTTTGATGTTCACTCCTTGACAGTCCGTATTCAAATGAATGTAGCTCCCGGGAATCGTGGCCTATTTATATGATTTTTTTTCCCTGAACTAGTGGTTAACTGAGTAAGTGACTGAAATTTTTTTGTATTTTTGTGTGCACTAGAAATAACTGATTATCATTACTTTTGGATCACCCCTCGTAGTATGCTAGGATGCCGAGTTCGATTCATGGTGTTACCACTCCTATTTAATATTATTTAATTTGTTATACTCGTGTATAGTTCATCATCATCATCATCATTTCAGCCTATCACTACTCCACTGCCAGGCCTCCCTCATAGATTGCCACAAATTTTTTAGCTCTCATTTTAGGGGATTTTGCCAACCCGCCTGCCACGCTTGGCGTGCGGGCTGGCAGACGCAGTTTATTTCTTGAGATGTTCCAGGAAGATGCTGCAGATCATCTCCTGGTTTGCATTTTCCGTCTGTCGACTTTTTTACGACACCCACGGGTAGAGATGGGGTGGTAGATTCTCTTAAGCCGCCACCACACGGCGGTTATTACTGATAAATTTGGGAATTTCAATTTCACTTCTCAGCTGTAGCTTTTTGTTAAGTTCGTACTTCATCGTCCGCTGTAGTCCAAAATTAGCTTAAAAAATATTATGAATATAAATTGATTAAATTTTACAAGTTAATTTCGGCTAAGTTAATTCGTTTGCAGTTTTACAGATTAAAAACCCTCGCTTATACACCCCTTCCGACGAATATAAGAACAAAAGAACGTATAACGGGACTCATCGCAGCTCAAATAATGTGCGGAGAGCATACTTGCCGAGATTAAGGGCTCATCTGAAGATTAGTGTCGTGATTAAAAACTAGACGCCATGGCGGCTGCCATCGTCAATGCCGGCGCTTTGAGATATTACGCGCGGATGCGAGAAGATGCCTGATTCATAACTCGTAATGCACTTACGTTGCTATTCCTGTGTCGGGATCTATTATGTTGTTATTAACGGGACTCCGCTCGGGACTCCTTTCATCGCCTCGAGGGTTCGAAACCGATTATTTGTGTACGGAACGACTGAAGTGTTTATATGTGCGGTTTCTGACCGTATTGTAAATTGTACTTTTATGTGTGAAATTATGACTTCAAAATTGGTACTGTAAAAAGTCAATTAAAAATATAGTGGCAGAAAGCTTGTGATTGTTGTCTTATATACAAAAAAAAATGCTTACAATTCGGTACAGGTGATAGATGTGAAACTTCTTGATTAAAATAAAAATAAATAAACATGAATTAAAAAAATATTACTCACTGTAAAATAACTGCTCAGTATATATTTTTTTTTCAATAATCGTTCCCTCGTTTCAATAACCGTGTGCTGGCGGCTCAAGAGAATCTACCACCCCATCTCATCCCGTGGGTGTCGTAAAAGTCGACAGAGGGAACATTAAAACCAGAAGATGGGCAGCAGCATCTTCCTGGAACATCAGAATAAATAAACTGCGGTTGAAACCCGCCTGCCGAGCATGGTAACTATGGCAAAATCCCCCCAAATTGAGAGCTACAAACTTCTGTGGCAATTTATAGGGGAGGCCTATGTTCAACAGTGGACGTGTGATTTAGAGAGAGGTTTCATTTTAAAACGTTTTGTGGTGATAATTGATAATACATCCTACGGGAATGTATTTATGTACTATACTGGCTTAACAGTAGCGTTACGATTTCCCCGTTACACATATCTTATAAATTGCAAATACATTAAGAGACTCGACTCCCACTCATATTCCGCCTCCTTGACACTAAGTGTGCCCGAGCGTAAAAAAAGCTATTTTTATATGTAACTATCTTTTCCGGTTTCGCTCCAAGAATAATATGGTATCTCCTCTTTGCACTCTCTTGAGTTAATGTTAGTTAGTATATTCATTTCCTTACACACATATGTCTACATACCATAATCCCTTATATTTTATTTATTTATGCTTTATTGTTTGACCTTAAACACATTTATTTAGTCTTAGTGGATTTTTAGTCTTAATGCCTGTTGACATTCACCGCCAGTCAACCCAGTGCGTTCGTAGTGAAATATTGTGGCAGGTGTTTTATCTAATAAGGAAACTCAATTTACTAAACTTAAAAAGCAATTAACAAATATGAAACACAATTATTATATGAAAACACTCAAAATCCATATTTAATTAAATACATAATAAACATATAACTTAAGATCAATATACAATGTCGCAAATATATATAAATATAACCCGACACACATACACTCGTTCATACACACAAATCCCCATATTTATACACATGTTGGTAACAATCGTTTTTATTATGACAAAATTATTGGTGATGTTCTCCTAGCCGATTTCGAATAAAGCGACATCTTCCGAAATACTGTCGAGAGCCATCAACTGCGCAGGATATATTATAGTGCCACAAGTCCCAACCTACCCGCGCCCGATGTAACGCTGATGCGATAAGATCGCAGGTAGGCAAGGATGCAGTGACAGAAACATGGGGACAATCACAACACAACCAGACCCGAAAACCAACAATTTGTGTTTAAGCACAAATGTTGGCTCCGGCTGAGATTCGAACCCAGGACCAGAACTTTTTGGTTCAGTTGGCGCAATTGCTCGGCTTCTGCGCTTTGAGTTGTGGGTACAGTTACCGCGCCGACTAAATAACTGTTTGGCCTACAGGAAGTTGGTTCTCCTCTGCGTATTTGTACATGTGCAATTTGTATCTCTAAAACGCATCTACGGAAATGCGAGTAATCATAGGATAAGGATTGTTTTTTTTTTTCAAGTACTAACTTGGTTTGAAATAACACAGAACTAACGACCTGCTAACTTAAGTTTAAGTTAAAAGAAATCGCTCTAAGCGTCATAGTGTGATGGTAAGTAGCTATAATATCACTCAAGAATTGGGCTATCGAATGTTAAAAGATTATTTTAATACGACTGGTAGTTCCAGAGATCAGCGCTTCAAACAAACAAACACTTCACCTTTATTATTAGTATAGATTAGTCGTGAACTGCATGTCTGAGATAGATTAAATAATCATTTCAGCCTATCACTAGTCCACTACTGAACATAGGCCTCTCCCACAGATGGCCACAAAAGTGTATAGCTCTCATTTTGGAGTGATCTTGCCATAGTTGCCACGCTATGGCAGGAGGAGTTGGCAACCGCAGTTTATTAATTCAGATATTTCAGGAAGATGCTGCTGTCCATCTCCTGGTTTTAATTTTCCCAATGTCGACTTTTACGACGCCCAAGGGATGAGACGGGGTGGTAGATTCTCTGAAACCGCTACCAGACGGTACAGCGAGGTCGTCTAGAATATTCGGAATACATGATCTTTGATAAAATTATCAATAAAAACATATTACATTACGCTTAAATTAAACCTAATGTAATATAAGCCTAGTGTATATAAATATAAGCATTAGTGTAGTAAATAATTCTCAGATGTTCGTGTAAACGTAAGCCGTAAACTTGTTCCCTTTCCCCAACCGAAGGGGAAATAAGCATCTTCCCCAATGAAAATGGTAGAAACATTCGTGTTTTCGCACCAATAACTATAAAAGTGTCTCTGCGTCTAGACAGCCAGTAAACTGTCTTTAAAAATTCATGAATTATTTCCCGAATGTTGCGTGCCCCTGTGGCGTTAAGGTGCGCACATGTTGGGGGAGCATCCCGGGTAATGTGTATATCTATGATATTAACATCCGCACTTCTCTTGGCTGCTCTCTGTTCCTGCCCTTACCGCATTGAATGTAATTTAAAAAAAATGCCCGTCACCTCGTTTATATTTTTCAGTAAATTTTGTTTTCTATACAAATGACAGATTGTTACTCAACGCTTATAAAAGTTTATACGGTACTTATCAGAAAATAAAATATTAAAAATAAAATTGTCTGTCTGTCTGTTTGTGCCGGCTAGTCTCCGAAACGGTTGGACCGATTTTGTCGGGAGTTTCACTGACAGATAGCTGATGACAACACAGCGAAACCAGAAAACCAACAATTTGTGTTTTTGCACAAATGCTGGCTCCGCTTGGGATTCGAACACAGGACCCACGGCGTGGTAGTCAGGTACTCTAACCACTAGGCTACAAAAAACGTTTGGTACCAAACCGTCTGCCAAGCATGGTGATTCCGAAAAAACCTTCCTTCTCGGCAGCGCCGTATTTTGACGTCTAGGACAAATATTAGAAAATTAGCTGTACCCTGCGGTTTCTTAGCGCGGTTAGTACTTCAGCGATATCATTCGGATTTGGCAACCGCGTGGCGTTGCGTTTACCCCGCAGGTCCTGGGTTTGAATCCCAGCCCGAGCCAACATTTGTATTTGTTTGTGCAAAAGCCCAAATCGTTGTCTTTTATGTCTGGTTGTGTTATGTATGTGAGATTTACGTTTGTAAAACATTCATTTCTTTTAAAGAAACTACTACAACATTCTCTGTAGAATAGTTCCATCAAATGTCGTTAAACACTCGAAAATTATCGAGTGGCTCGAGGTACTGTCGCAAACGGAACAAACTGAAGCACTCCAATCGCTAAATTCCAATTTAGGTTACTGTCTATCAGGAGTCGCGCAGATCTCTTTGTCGAGTGCGCTCGGCTTCGAATCTAGGACAGGGCGGATCCTAGCCTCGGGGAGTGCGCCGGTTGGTCGGTATCACCTGTCGCTGACAGATGCATTTGGCAGTTGAAATTTGCCTATGTTACAAAGGTTTGTCGTCTTACATGTCTGAGGGCTGTGATGTAACTGTTATCTAATAGATGATATTTATTCGTAAAATTGTATTTCAAGCATATCAATTTGTTACTATTTACTAGACCGCGTGGCCTAATGAGCGTAGCCAACCTTTGGACAAAAAAATACAAATCGTTGTGTGTGCCTGACTTCGAAAGAAGGTGTTGACTTTAACAAATGTTGTCACCCGGAACATTTCTGTGTGCCATCGCACTGCGCTTGTCACCCTGAGACGTCAGTTCTTATGTATCGTATTCCCAATAATTTCACTAGCTCTCAGTGCACCAAACCGAAACACAGTCATGTTTGCACATTACTGCTTCGCGGCAAAATAAGTGATACTGCGGTGGGTGCCAGGAGATGGTGAACGATAGTCGAATGGTGGGTTCGACCTGCAAATTCATGTTTCACAGTCCGTACACTAAAACCAATAGGTTCATCATCATCATTTCAGCCTATCACTAGTCCACTGCTGAACATAGGCCTGCCCCATAGATTTCCAAAAAAATTTGTAGCAATAATTTTGGGGGATGTTGCCGTAGTTGCCACGCTTGGCAGGGCGGGTTGGCAACCGCAGTTTATTCAGATGTGATGTATGATGCTGTTGCCCATGTCCTAGTCTCTATTTTCCCTGTAATGTATGTAATGTAATGAATGTTAATGAATTCCCCTCAAAATGAGAGCAATAAACTTTTGTAGCAATCTTCAGGGAGGCCTATGTTCAGCAGAGGCCTAGTGATAGGCTGAAATTATGATGGTGATGATGATGATGATGAAAAAGGTAAGGTCTTAATTATAAACGTCTAAATTTCAAAAACACAAATCGTTGGTTTTTGTATTGGTTGGTTTGGTTGTGTTGTGCATGTGAAGTAAGTATAATTATTTAATCAAAAAACCGACTTCAACGCAGCAGCTCCAAGCATGCTTATGCGAACTTAAGAGTTTCATGTTTTGCTCATGGATCCCGTCATCAGAACTTGACCATAATTATATGGGAAACTTCCTAATAAAATATAATCATTAAAATAGTTTCATAAAGAAGTAATGTCGGAACATTGATAAAAAAAATATACTCATTGAGAACCGTCCTTTTTTTGAAATCGCTTTATTCCAGAATAATATATCCAGTCATGTTTTATTGTCAAGACAGACAGTTGAAATAATACAAGTTTATATACATTTATGAAGTAGGATCTTAAATTTATCCTTGATCTAATTTGTTTTAATAACACAATTTTGTTGACTTTTGTAGAAAAAAAATATAACTATGCTATTCGCGGGAACGCAAGATTTTTTTTGACTCGTACGAGGGGTGATCCAAAAGTAATGATAATCAATAATAAACACAATGAATAAAATAAATAAATAAATTTATTTCTCAACATAGTCTCCTAGCAAGTCTATACATTTAGTCCATCTCTTTTCTAATCCTAAAATTCCCTTAGAAAAAAAATCTTTATCTTGACTCTCAAAAAAGTCCTCAACCGCGGCCATCACGTCGCTATCATCGTCAAATTTCTTGCCTCGGAGGTGTTCCTTGAGTCGTGGAAAGAGATAGAAGTCGCTGGGGGCTAGATCTGGTGAATAGGGGGGGTGTTCCACCAGCTCAAAGCCCGCTTCCTGAATGGCAGCCATGGCAATTGCAGCTTTGTGAACCGGTGCGTTGTCTTGATGGAACAGCACTCCAGCCCGCAGTTTGCCTCGCCTTTTCTCCTTAATAGCCTCCCGCAATCTTCTTATTTGTTCTGCATAGTAGGAGCCTGTAATAGTGGCCCCCTTTTCCAAGTAGTCCACCATGATTATTCCTTCAGCGTCCCAAAAAACAGACGCCATAACCTTCCCTGCTGAGCTTGACACTTTGAATTTCTTCGGCGTCGGTTCATCGGATCGTTTCCATGTCATCGATTGTTGTTTTGTTTCAGGATCAAAATGGTGGATCCAGGTCTCGTCCATGGTCACAAAACGTGACAAAAAATTATCCTTGTCTGCCTGGAACTTTTCGAGATTTGCTCTTGACATGTCGACTCGTTTCTTCTTTTGCTCGTCGTTTAACATTTTCGGTACCCAACGCGCGGAGACCTTTCTCATATGCAATTCGTTCGCAAGGATTCTTTGAATGCTGCCATATGAGATCCCTGTGACCTCAGCTACATGCCTGATAGTCACTCTTCGATCTTCCAATACAACTTCTTCAACTTTTTTCACATTTTCTTCAGTGAGGGACGTCGATGGGCGTCCTTCGCGGTGTTCGTCTTCCGTCGATGTTCTTCCCAACTTAAACTCCTTAGCCCAGCGTGCAACTGTGGAATATGGAGGAGAAGAGTCCCCTAATGTTTCCACCAAGTCGCTGTGTATGTCTTTGGTAGACATTTTTTTCAAGCAGAGGTATTTAATGACAGCTCTGATTTCGTGTTTTTCCATTTTGATGTTCACTCCTTGACAGTCCGTATTCAAATGAATGTAGCTCCCGGGAATCGTGGCCTATTTATATGATTTTTTTTCCCTGAACTAGTGGTTAACTGAGTAAGTGACTGAAATTTTTTTGTATTTTTGTGTGCACTAGAAATAACTGATTATCATTACTTTTGGATCACCCCTCGTATCAAAATGAATCCCGCGGACGCGAAACTGGCCTACGGGTGTAGTCTCTGCCTATCTCTTATATGGGAAAAGGGCGTGACTGTATGTATGTACGAAAAAAATGCTGTATGTGCTTACATTTTGTTGTCCTCTAAAATCTTAAGCCTGGACTCTGACCACTCTATACACGAGTCTGTAGATACGCTATTAAGTTACGGTAGGTACCACCCCAGGGCCAGTTATTCTGCCGTGAAGCAGTAGTGTGCAAATATTATTGTGTTTCGGTCTGAAGGGCACTGAGAGCTAGCGTAATCACTGGGCATATGAGACTTAAGAACTGATGTCTCAGGGTGACAGACACAGTGTGGTGCCACACAGAAAGTTTCTGGGTGGCACAGCATTTGTTATGGGCAGACGTTGCACTTACCATCAGGTGAACGTTTTGCTCGTTTCGTCACTTTAAACAATAAAAAAAAATCTATTTCCATGCAAAAAGTTTATTTGTCATCATTATTGTCAAAATTAAATTCTAAGTATAAATATCTTTATTCAATTTAGGCGTGTTCAAATCTATTATGAATGTCAAAGTGTACACATCTTATTGAAGACTAACATGATATACACGCTTAATTTTCTAGTTGTTAAATACAGACTTAACAAGTAAGTTTAAGTAATAAATAAAATGAACAAGACCTTGTTTTTATTACCCTTTATTGGGATAAACAAACAATGACTCAATTATTATAATATATTGTAGAAATAAAAGATACGCTTATTGTGTTATCAACACCGTTTACCAAGTCTTACTAAGAATACTGTTGAAACATAGAACACGATAGTGATTGTATTCTCGACACGTCTCACAATAGCACACACACTAAATTATACATTTACTCGCTTTGATGATATTCTAAAACATTAAATAGTAACATCGGAATTAGTAACTCAGAACTTTATAGTTCCACACAACGATGAGAAACGGGACAGTTGAGCCAGCGTTGTGGTTAATAAATGATAGCCGCTAAGAAATGAGTCCTGCAAGACCGAAACGGACCCCTAGTAAAATGATAAATGGACGTAGACTCCTAAGTGTGTTAGGACACGAGACAAGTTTTACGACGTGTGTACACTCCTTTAGAAACGGGGGCGATCCCCCTCGCTGGCGGTAATGGTAGCCGGCCCTAAGAGTTATGTGCCGATACTGTTGATGCGACGCCGACATTTGTTGACGACGCTTGACCCGGCAATGAATAGTTGAATATAATTCGAACACGTACTCTTAAACTGCTGTGTTGTGGGTGTCATTTGAACAACATGTATACACTAGCTTTACTGAATCGTGATCATGAACAGATGGCGCCATCTACCTTCTTTCAAACCGAAACACAGTAATGTTTGCACACTACTGCTTCACGGCAGAATAACTGGCCCTGGGGTGGTACCTACCTAGACAGATTCCTGCATAGGAATGCTACCACTTTATAGTAACATCAAAAAACATTATAGAATGGAATTTGAATCCATACTTAAGAACATACGATAGTAACTCTCTCTGTCTCTCTGTCTGTTTGTTAACTTTTCACGGTTCAACCGCCGAACCAATCTAGACGAAATGTGGCACAGAGATAGCTTGAATTCTGGAGACGGATAAAGGATACTCCTTGTTCCGAAAAATCAAAAAGCTCTCACGGGATATTTAAAAAAAAAAACAAATTCCATTTGGACGAAGAAGCTAGTATTGTATAAAGTTTATTTATAAACCTGTCTGTAATTTTCATATAGATCTGTTTACAGAACCTACGAAGCCAGTTAATCTGTATTCAACATTCTAGAGCGGATTTATAAAGCGATAACCTTCTTTTATATTTTGAGTCATGTCCATAACAAATACAAATAGCGACGAATTAGATGACACACCCCGGGGCGGATTCCAAAATTCTCCAAAAAAGATGAAAAAACATATTCAAATATAGTTTGCTGATGTCCGACCACGTTTGACCGGTCTCTATTTCGTTTTCATAATATTCCGTTTTGTATCGCTCTAAGCTATTTGAGGAATGCTGAAAGGTTATGCTCGTAATAGAAATTTCGAGATATATATCTTTTTTTTCAACATTCCAGAATAATTCTCAATGGAACGGAAGTTGAAATCAATAAACAATGCATTATGTTTTGAGGTTTTTTTATTTTTTTATTTTTTTATTTGATAAAGTGACGAGACGAGCAAAACATTCCCCTGATAATAAGTGTTAACGTCTGCCCATAACAAATGCTGTGTCACCCAGAACAACGAGTGACACCACACTGCGCCCGTCACCTTGAGACATCAGTTCTTTAGTCTCATATGCCCAGCGATTCCACTAGCTCGCAGTGCTCTTCAGACCGAAACACAGTAATGTCTACGCACTACTGCTTCACGACAGAATAACTGGCCCTGGGGTGGTACCTACCCAGACGGATTCCTGTATAGGAATCCTACCACCAGTAGTTAAGTAATTGCTAACTGTAAATTTTATTTAAATAATTATAAAATACATACATATTCTGTAGTTACTTGCATCCGCACTATACATCTTTAACTAAGGGTTAAAGTTAAGAGCGTGTACATCCACTGGTGAATATGGGCCTCGGGTTAATGAATTTCCATAGTTATATAAACGCCGATAGGTGTCCCGCAGGGTAGAATAGCACCTACCTCTTTCCCACCGAGGAGTCGTAAGAGGCGGCTAAGGTGTTGTACGGACAGCCTCTGCTCGTGGGAATGTAAGGATATTTTTACTCGTATCAAAATGGCAGTAACGTCTCGTTTGCCGCGAGAGCGAAAAGTGGCCTACGTGAGTTGCCTCTGCCTATTCCTTATATAGGAAAAAGGCGTGACTGTATATATATGTGTGTCTATAGTTACCCCGTTAGCTAAGATTGGCAGCCGCAGTAAGATGTCGTCAGCCTTTTAAACCTTTGTCGCATTGCTGACCAAAATATTAATTTCTTGATGGTCGTTCGTTCTAAATGTTCCCGTATTTCTTTACACTGGAAAAAGAAGTGACTTCCAGACGTTTACGACACCTGCTCGTGTTTACTAGTAGTAGAATTACTATGCGCAAATCCGTATAGGTAAGCGTCAGTTATTCTGTCTTGAAACAGTGGTGTGCAAGAATTACCGTGTTTCTGTTTTAAAGGCACTGATAGCTGGTGTGATTACTGGACATATGAGACTTAGGAATTGTTGTATCTTAGTCACGAGGGCAGTGCGGCGTTACACAGAAATACACAAAATACAAATACAAAAATCTTTATTTCCATACAAACTCTAACAAATATTGTGATGAACTCCCTGCCTGCTGCTTTAGTTTTCACTTTGTTGCAGTAGTGAGTGTCTTCCCCAACATTATATCTTAAATATAATACAAAATCGCCGTTTATATTTAAAATACAGGTAATGCAGCTAGTGTTTTTGTATGTGTTCACTGGTGGTAGGATTCCTATGCAGGAATCCGTCTAGGTTGGTACCTCCCCAGGGCCAGTTGTTCTGTCGTGAAGTAGTAGTGTGCAAACATTACTGTGTTTCGGTTTGAAAGGCACTGCGAGCTAGCGTAATCACTGAGCATATGAGACTTAAGAACTTATGTTTCAGGGTGATGTGCACAGTGTGGTGTCATACAGAAATTTTCTGGATGACACAGCATTTGTTATGGGCAGACGTTGCACTTACCATTAGGTGATCGTTTTGCTCGTTTCATCACTTTATCCTATAAAAAATGTGTGTGTGCGGGTGAGTGCGCGTGTGTGTGTGTGTGTGTGGTTGCATGCTTGCGCGACTTGTGTTAGATGTTCGCTTAGTAAATTCTTGTTGATATGGGTGCCACATCTTTTGTTATAGGCAGACGTTGCTCTTACCGTCAGGTGAACGATTTATTCGTTTTGTTAACTTTCTTCCATAAAAAAAAAAACAAAAAGAGTATGCAAAATATCTTACACACATAACAGCATGTAAAACCCGGAAAGTGTCCGATCGGGATAGTGCCTGTTGGAAACATTTCTAAGACAGTGCAGTTTACTTCAGTTTTCATTGCAACTGGAGGAATTCAGTATATGGTCAACAAATTTTTATTTCTAAATTTCGACAAAAGGTTTTATCGTCTAACGCACATCTCAATAAGAGCCGAAAGCACCTTTTAAGGCCGCCTTTAGACAAGCCGAAGAAGTGAGTACTTCAGAAGCTTTTGATTATGGTGTGTTTATGCGGTGTGTGATTATAGCTCTTGTAAATTTTTCTCGCTATATGCTCAAAGAAAGACATGTGTAGCATTTTTTTATTCCTGATAATTTGTTATAATTTCTGCCCGTTACTACTAAACTAGTCTACTGAACTACAGTCTACACCACAAACTACTCAATTAGGGGCTACTTGCCATAATTGCGACGCCTTACAAGCTCGCTAGCGACCGTTATAGGATGGCTTGCTTGCTCAAAAACGTACTGCCCATGCCCCCTTTCTATTACGCTTCATAAATAACAAAGAGATAAGTGTACATCAGCAAGAAATAGGCAGACAGAATAGGAATTATTCATTGAATATGTGTTACCTTATTCTAACGATATTTATGATCTTTCTATGTAACCATACCGGATCAAAAATATTTAGCAAACTTCTTTTTAATCGTACTGAAAAAAATATGAATGTATAATTCAGCTTTGTTTCTAACTGCAGCTCTTCGTTTCCAATTGCAACGTAGCTCACCTGTCGGATGTTTCTTAACCGTTTTGTTCTTTTTTCCACTTCAACGCAAGTTATCTAAGAGCCCATCGGAATGCTTATGCCAATGCACTGTGCAAGGGGAATCGAAAAAATTTATCCATTGTTCTTGTATATTTGAAATTTTTTGCCTGATGAACTCTTCGATTTCCGTCAAACAATGTAGGAAAGCTATTTGTTTCTTTTTACGTGATGTTAGTGCCACGTCTGCCCATAACAGTTGCGTGGCCTTCCAGATTTTTTCGTACGAACCTTTACCGCACTTCAACTCGGCTGTGCAGCATTCGGCAAACTACGTCACATCTGTTCGTCGAGTATACTTCAATGTCTCAAAACTAAAGTCATAAAGCAGTGCTTGTTGGCAGTGACGGAACCGAGACGTCCTTCACTGCACGTTGCATGAGGGAGCTCAAAGTCGCTCAGCGAGCTATGGAAAGGGCTATGCTCGGAGTTTCTTTGCCGTTACGATGATGTCCGCAGCATAGCTAAAGAAACCGGCCGGCCATATAGCTCGTACAGCTCATAACCGTTGGAGAAGAAAGGTGGCAACCTTGTACCGGCAAACGCAGACGGACGGACTAACGGACTAAGATGATGACCAGCGGATATCTTGAAAATAATAACTTTCATGATAGCGAAAACGAACAAACGACCGAATCTTGCATAAATACATACGTATACATTATATACAGGAAAGAAACTGTAGCGACATCTGTGGCGCAACATGAGAAGCTCAAGAAATATCTCATACATACCATAACCGCGCTATGAAAGTTTCTACTATATATACAACATCTAAATATTACTCGTAGGGGTAGGAACGTCCTCAGGCGATCTGGCGTGTAGCTACCCTTTTCCTTGGCAACATCATCTGCCAAAAAAGTAATAATGCAGTTACCTCATTAATTCGCGAGACATCAAAATCAATTCTCAATCATCAATTATCTCATGAAACGTTATAGTAACAATGAAACAGAATCTAGAGGGCCGCAATCAATAATTTCATAGAACACGAGATACCTCGGTTCGATCCCCAATGCCGGCACTACTTAAATTGTTAACTGTAACATTTTTAAGAGCTGATTCGCCATGTGCTATAATGTGCAGAAATAATTAAATGTTAGTACAGAGTGCTTCTGAATACAACTGTGTAATTTTTCTGAAAATGTAAAATTTTATCTGATTTCAACACTGGCATAATACAATTGAAAAACGACTTTCCACGCAATTATAGTAAGAAGTCATAATTTTGGTTTGAGTGGAACGAAAATTATGACCGAATTAAGTGGCTACGTAATAAAATATTCATCTCTTCGAAGCATTAGCCTAGATTCCCAGTCGTTTGTCCGAATGATGGATTATTCGGTATGGCTGCGACACACAATCTAATTTGGATAATCGACACATGTCGTTGTACGATCATAACGAATATGCAATTATTCATATCATATCGATGTAATAGAGTGACTGTTTTTCAATTTATTTTGTTACTTTAGTGTTTTGTTTCTTTAGATTAATTGGATCAAAGAAGTTAGGCAACATTTTTTTATGTGACACTCACCATACCCATACAGGGACGATTACTGACGGACCATCCGCCATAACGAACTTAATCTTCGTACCTACTGGTGGTAGGATTCCTATGCAGGAATCCATCTAGGTAGGTACCACCGCGGGGCCAGTTATCCTGCCGTGTAGAAAACAGTGATCAGCGAGTGACTATCAGCTGTGATGAAAAAGCAAAGGCAATATTTTTTTTTATGGAAGAGGGGGCAAACGAGCAAGCGGCTCACCTGATGGTAAGTGATCACCGCCGCCCATGAACATCTACAATACCAGAGGAATAGCAGATGGCCTTTTAGAAAGGAATATGCTCTTTTCTTGAAAGTTCCCTAAGTCGTATCGGTCCTGAAAAACCGCTGGCGGCAGTAGATACCATAAAGTGCTTGTGCGGGGCAGAAAATTGCCCGAAAAACGCACTGCGCTGGAATGCCAACCATCAAGGTGGTGACGATGGAATTTTGCACTGTGCCGCAATATGCGATGGTGAAAATCAGCGGCTGGAATTAATCAGAACGATTCCTCGGAACACTCCCCATTGTAGAACCTATAAAAAATACAAAGAGACATGCATATAGACTAACATAAGGCGAGTAAATTTTCATTGTAGCCTCCAAAAGATGATGTGATTTATTTTTGGTTTGGATTTGATTTTGATAATTAAATTAATACTTATTTCTTAATATATGTACCATAATTGTGTACCATTATAAGTTTTTTAGATTTAAAACCTCAATTCAACTTCATGATAAACTGTACGCCTTTTATGAAATTTTATTAATTTTAATATGAAAATGAGCCATCGGAGATTTCTTTCATCGGTCTACTATATTTATCTGTAATAACACCACAGATTAAAAATAATAAACTGCCGCGCTAGCCCCACGAATTCAACAATAATAAAAGCTTAATGAAAAACGCTTGAGCGGGCACGAATAATTTCAGAATTATTCCACAATACGGTGACCGACAAAGAAATTTTATGGGGACTTTCGAAAGGGGAGAGGGGCTTTAAAAATATATATAAATAAGTGGTGAACATCAGACAAAAGATTTTGGATGCTTTGATTTCTTCTCTTTAGAATTTTTTTATTGTATTATTTGCGCGCGAACGGGCAGAGGAATCGTTCGAAATAGGAACATTGTCTAGATGTTTTTAGTTGCAATTGTTTATGGTACTAACGTACTTATACATAAATTCCACATGCACAAACACCCGGAACAACTATCTGTAGGTCATACAAATATTTGTCCTGTGCGGGAATCTAACCCGCGACCCGCGGCGCAGAAGTCAAGCGCTTAACCACTGCGCCAACCGAGCCGACAAATGTTTGCACATTACTGTTTTTTTTTAAAAGGAGAAAGAGACGTAACGAGCACAATGTTCAGCTGATGGTAAGGGCGACCTCTGCCCATAAAAAAATGCTGAGTCTCACAGAACATTTCTGCGTGGCAGCGCCTGTCCCCCTGAGACGGTTCTCAAGTATCATATGTCCAGTAATTACACCAGCTCTTAGTCTTTCAGACCGAAACACAGTTACGTTTGCACACTACTGCTTCAGGCAGAACAACTGGTCCTGCGGGGAACGTAGACGGTCTACTGCATAGGAATCCTACTACATATAAGCTTGGCGGCAGAATAATGTTTGCGTCTTTAGTTTACGTTCCCTACTTTACTATCATATGACCAGTGCTCTTACGTCACAAGAAGTGATTTAAAAAAACCGAATGCCCGATAAATATTCCTTTCTCCGGCTTTGTAAATTTAACCGCCAGTTTTCCAGTCAGCCATTGATCCTTCAAAATGACTTAGGGACTATCGCGATCCTAAACCGATAGTGGAGACCAAAAGCTTAACGTGCCAACCGTAGCGGAAGCATCTTTCAGAATAAATAATTGGCGGCTTGTTTGGCGCAATGATTTATTTATTGGCTTTTGTTTTTTGGGTCGTGGGTTCGGTTCAGCACGTAATAAATATTTTACTTTTTATGTATGGAAGAATGTGACGAGACAAGCAAATCTTTTACCTGACGGTGTACAACGACTGCCTAAAGCAAATGCTGTGTACACCCAGATATATTCTATGACACCAGACTGCGCTCGTTGAGCGTGTAACACAATAGATATATGGTGTGTGACACGCTGCGCACGCTGATACATCAGTTCTTTATTCTCATTTGCACAGTAATTACACTAGCTAAGAATGCCCTTCAGTATGTACCGAAACGCAGTGATGTTTGCACACTACTGCTTCACGGCAGAATAACTGGTCCTGCGGTGGTAACTACCTAGACGAATTCCTGCGTAAGAATCCTACCACCAGGAAAACGTATGAACTACAGATTGATGGTTTCAGGTTTGGGTGTTTGTGTAGCGCACCAACACAAACACCCAAACCTGAAATTTATGTCGGTGAATACAATCACGATATTGTAGAAATCTTAGTTGTAAAGTTACATTAAGAATACAATGCTCTAGTCGCCAATAACTTTTGACCACAAAAATCACTTCTCAACTCTAGGCACATCATTTTCAGGGATTTATTTCATTATTTTTTTCGTTACGTGTTCGGCAGAGTAGAATAGCACCTACCTCTTTCCTACCAAGGTATCGTAAGAGGCGACTGAAGTATTTATAGTTACAGCCTTTATTAGTGCAGAATAAAACCATAACGTGCAATGCTGTCACTGTACGTAAGAACGCAATGGGGAGTAAAAAAGATTTCGTCACGTCTCGTTTCCCGCGGGGGCGAAAAGTGGGCTACGGGTGCTGTCTTTGCCTAACTCTTATATGGGAAAAAATCTTTAATGCATGTATGTATGTTTACTTCGTCATATCTACTCGTAGTTAAAAGAAAGTATTACTGATTAATTGTAAGTAATTACGGTTTATTTTCTGAAATATTTCTTAAGTTTATTTTATTTATTTTGTACACAATATTGATTTCCACTTTATAACACACTTTTATTAGCTTGACCTGTATGTGTTTAATAATAAAATCTTTCAATTAAATTTTCACCCACTCCCAATAATTTAGACGTCTGGGACGTCTGAATTATTGGAAAATAAAACGTATTAGGGACCAATGACAATTCTACAATAATTTCGTGACTACTTTTTTTTATTATATAGTGTGATGAAACGAGCAAAACTTTCACCTGATGGTAAGTGCAACGTCTGCTCATAACAAATGCTGTGTCACCCCGAAAAACATTTCTGTGTGACAGCACACTGCGCCCGTCACCAGCCCAGACATCAGCTCTTCAGTCTCATATACCCATGGATTACACTAGCTCTCAGTGCCCTTCAGACCAAAACACTGAGAAGAAGTAACGTTTGCACACTACTGCTTCACGACAGAATAACTGGCCCTGGGATTACCTACCTAGATAAATATTACAATATAGGAATCCTATCAGAATTTAATATTTATTGAACATATAGGTACAATAGGCGAACTTAATGCACTGTGCATTCTATACTATAGTTAACTTTCGGGATAGCAAGAAACTCAATTGCGGTACAAAAAGTTGGCATAACACATTTTTTTTACGTAACGTAAACTACACACTACACTATGACTACGTTTTCAACAGGTTGATGAATCTCATTGCTGTTCCAGCGAGTTTTTTACACGCGTTTTTTTAACTTTTTTTAAACTAGGATTTCTCTTGTGTCGTGTATGCGTTAACCGAACAACAACGTTGCCGAAACCCAACAATTTCCGTTTTTGCACATTTTTTGGAGTCGTCTGGTATTCGAAAATTAGGACCCGCGGCTAACCACTAGCGCCGGTCGTCTAACTTTTTAGAGTCATCATCATCATCATCATTTCAGCCTAAACTTTATGATATTCTTACTTTTAATGTCGCACTCCCGTTCCTTATCATCACCATCATCATCATTTCAGCCTATTACAGTCCACTGTTGAACATAGGCCTCTCCCATAGATTGCCACAAAGCACGGTCCTGAGCCACCTGCATCCATCGACTTCCCGCAAAATCGCGCAGGTCGTCGCTCCATCTAGTCGGGGGGCGCCCTACTACTGCGTTTCCCGGTACGAGGTTGCCACTCTAGAACCTTTCTTCCCCAACGGTTATCGGTTCTACGGGCGATATGGCGGGCCATTGCCACTTCAGCTTGCTAATCCTTAGGGCTATGTCGGTTACTTTAGTTCTGCTGCGGATATCATCGTTACGGATTTTATCACGCAGAGAAACTCCGAGCATAGCTCTTTCCATAGCTCGCTGAGCGACTCTGAGCTTCCTCAAGGGGCCCGCAGTGAAGGACCACGTCTCGGTTCCGTATGTCATTATTCTTTTAACGATTCGGTCAATACGTACAGTTGATTTTATTTGTCGTAAATAAATTGTTAATGCAGCCGGTACGCAAAGCTAAAATTAAAATCGAATAGCGCATACAGTAAGCGCCAGGCATCGGTAAGTAGGTCACGGTAACTCAGTTATACGTTTGATCAGCAGTTCATTTGCCGACGGAACGGGATTCGATTTGCGAGCGCATTCGGATTATAACTCGCGTATAAGTTCGATTGCGAACCCGTAAAGGTGAATTTATACTGACCGACGTAGATCCACGAGCCGTGGGTGCGAGGTTTTGTGGGTAAACTTGTGGACAACTACCATTGGCTTTAACTTGGTGACTTGCCCATGCTTCACGCCAGTTCAGTTATTACATACTCGTACAAACGAACACATAAAAGGGGTAAGGAGAGGCCACTCAAGTAGGCCACGTTTAGTCCTCGCGGGAAACGAGACGTGACGGGTGGTGAACCACGTCGCCGCCACTTCGGTACGAGTCAAAATATTGTTACTCTTCATTGCGTTCCCATGAGTAGTATAATTCAGTTATTGTTATGTTAATGTTTGTATAGTGTAATACGGCATTACCCATTTGGGTGTAAATGTTCGTAAAATCCCTTCTTATTTATTTTTTATTTATTTATTTAAACTTTATTGTTTCCCCGTAAAGGATACAATGGGCGGACTTAATCCCAGTTGGAATTCTCTGCCAGTGAACCCAAGGCGTAGCGAAACAATGTGGCAGTTGTAAAATTTAAAAAAACTAAATATTTCAACATTAAAATCTACTAATAAATATAAAATACAATTAAAAAATACATATAAATAAATACATAGCAATATATAATTATGATAAATAAACAATGATACATAAATATGTACATACACATATAAACTAACATACATACATATTCTTAGTGTTTAATGTTCGCCGTGTGGTAGCGGCGTAAAATAATCTACCACCCCATCACGTCCCTTAGGTGTCGTAAAAGTCGACAGATGGAAAATTAAAACCGGGAGATTGCAGCATCTTCATGTTACATTTGAATAAGTAAACTGCGGTTGCCAACCCGCCTGTCAATCGAAATATGGCAGAATCCCCCGAAATTGAAAACTGTGGCAATCTATGGGGAATCCTTTGTTCAGGTTCGCATTTGAGACTTAAGAACTGATGTCTCAGGGTGACGGGCGCAGTGTGGTGTCACACAGAAATATTCTGGGTGACACAGCATTTGTTGTGGGCGGATGTTGCACTTACCATTAAGTGAATCTGAGGCTCGTTTCGTCACTTTATACAATAAAAAAAAAACCTACCTAGAGGGATTCCTACATAAGAATCCTACCACCAGCAAAATAAAATGTACCTCAAGGTTTCACCACAACATTTAAATCAAACAGATACTATTAATATAACGCAAAGGTTTTGCTATGTTCACTATCACAGACAAATGCATTTCAACATCATTTCCAACTCTTTGTACACTCGAAATTAATACAAGTGGATGCCCTGTACCGCTTTATTATTCAAAGCGCAAAAATTAATAGCCCGATACGTTAATTAGATTATAAACAAATAATTAAGACCCGCTCGCTGACCGCACAGCCTTTGTACATCAAAAGAATTACATCACTAGATTAATTTCTCCGCAAGCCTTTACACTATAATGAGTTTGTTTTCGAATTTCGGTTGGGATCAAAAGAAATAGAGCTAACGTTTAAAGGAATATACTGAAATTCACGCCAGCCTTAAGCCTCAAAGGTCCATTTCAGTGCCGTGGATCGTTGACAATGGCATTATTAAATACTAACGACCCGATCTCGGTAATCGAAATATTTTTATTTATTTTTGTAGAACGACGTAGGGCCAACGAGTAAGGGGCTTACCTGATGGTAAGTGATGGCCGTCCCTGAACATCCGCAATACCAGAGGAATGCCGAGTTCGTTGCCGGCCTTTGAGAAAGTAGGCTCTTTTCTTGAGGGTCCCTAAGTCGTATCGGAAAGAGCGCTGGCGGCAGCAGATTCCATAAAGTGGTTGTGCGTGGCAGAAATTTGGTGCTGTGCCGCAATGAGCGATGGTGGAATTTAGCACTAGACATTAATCCGAACAACCGCAAAGAGACGCAACGTCTCTTCGTAAATCCAGTGGATATATTCGAGACTCGAGCTCTTCGTTGGATTCGTACAAATGGAAGGAGCTGGCATTGGGGTGCCCCCGCCCAGACATGTGGACAGTATTCGAAGTGAGGCTGAACTTGCGCCTTGTAAAGTCCCACAATCAGTAACCTTAATTATGTGGTTCAGGACTGTGCTTAGTGGCAATCTACTGGGTAGACTTATTTTGAGCAGTGAATTTGTGATGGCTGTAATAACTTGTCGCAGGTGTACAATGAAACTTATACATATATATACATCAGTCGTCCCGTGACCATGAATGCTATAAAGCACTCGAAACGTCGGGTTATAAATAGTCAAATTAAACGCGATAAAATCCGTAAAATTAGTTTCATTTAAATATCGAATACTGTCAAAAATTGTCAACTGCGCAGGAGATATTATAGTGTAAGCGCGAACAAACGGCTAGTCACTCGCCTCAACCTACCCGGGCTACATTTAAGATTATGTTGATTTTTACAATACATATTTTAGTAACATGGACGATGTTGGGCTTTCCTTGTATTTTAACAAAGCGCTTTACTTTCTCTTTATATTTCAAAGAAACCCTAACAATGAATGGAATTTAGGTCTAAAATAACTCCATAAGTAGCTATACCCGTGCTCCGTTTAGATTTGTTTAGAGAGGTTAAAGAATAGAACAGAATAATTTTTATTCAACATAGATTATTAACATAATACTTTAATATTACATACTAATTATAAACATATATAAAGGTTATGCTACTATGCCATAGATGGCGTTCTATGGAATATTAACAAAATAGAGCCGGTGAGACCAACAGTCAGATTTATAACTTGCGTAAAATCCTTTTTTATTAATTCGTCTAGAACGTATATTCTTAACAGACAGATAGACGAAAAGGTCCTTTTTTATACAAGAGCCGGGCACTGTGTTGGGTCCTGAGTTCGATTCCCTCTAAAATTATTCCGCAATTTTAAGTGCTGATTCACCACGTGCTCGGCAGTGAAAGAATACATCGTGGGAAAACTTGCATGTCTGAGGAATAAAAAATATTTCGAAAACATGTGAAGTCTGGTTGGCTCATTGCAGCAGCGTAGCGGACTCTTCCTGGTTTCAAAACTCTTTCATAAATATGAGGAGACCTGTGCTCAGCAGTGGAACATTTATTGGATGTTGCTTTACTTTTTTTATCATCATGTTGATTGAGAGGTTTATCTACAGGTTTTCTTATTAGTTCATCTTCAATACAAAGATTTTGTTAAAGTATCCAAAAACCATTTTTTTAGTTTATTAAAAAAATACATAAATTCATCACCGTATTTCTTGCGACTAGGTCTCGTCCCTATGTCCGGTTCCTGAACAAGAGTTCAACTTTTTAATTTTATTTATTACAGACATTAAGTACGTCGCAGTCGTAAATACGACTCGGCGACAGCACTTACGCGCCACAGCAATACTTTTAGCCGCTACGCTTAGGCTTCCGGCTTGCTCGTCGCGTTTCTCGTTTAGCGTTTTATTGCATTAACATAGAAGCAATTTAAGAAGCAGATACGTCAGGGGTACCGTTAGTAGACGCAGGAAAAACTAAATGCATTGTTCCGAGAACCACGGGCGCGGTGGGGAACGTGACAGTTATCGATGCCCTAACGGTCACTGGATAAAATAAGTTTTCTCAAGTCCATATCAGTATTTTTTCCATTTAAATGAAACTAATTTCACGGATTTTATCGCGTTTAACTTCACTATTTACACTCCCGACGTTTCGAGCGCTTTACAGCACCCATGGTCACGAGAGGACTGAGGTGACAGATGTCCCGATGTCATAGGAGTACCTTCAGCCTTTGAGGTGTGTTTATTATGGAAATTCAGTTCACCATAACAAATGTTGTTACACAGAAATTTTGAGTGCCCATACTGCGTTCGTTCCCTTAAGACATCAATTCATTAGTACCTATCATATGCACCGTAACTACACCTTTTTTTTAATTTGATAAAGTGACGAGACGAGCAAAACGTTCACCTAATGGTAAGTGCAACGTCGGCCCATAACAGATGTTGTGTTCCTCAGAACATTTCTGTGTAGCACCACACTGCGCCCGTCACCCTGAGACATCAGTTCTTAAGTCTCTAATGCCCAGTGATTACGCTAGCTCTCAGTGCCCTTCAAACCGAAACACAATAATGTTTGCACACTACTGCTTCACCGCAGAATAACTGGCCTTGGGGTGGTACCTACCAAGACGGATTCTTGCATAGGAATCCTACCACCATAAAACCTGCTAACAGTGCCCTTCAGCCGAAACACCTCAAGGTTATTTTCGGCAGAAGGGTAGTACGAGATGGCACTAGTAGTAAGATTTTTGCTTACGTAATCCTACCAATAGTAAAACTGGACTGATTAAGAAATAATTATAAATTCAGTTTCTCGAATAGTCATATCGTGTTTTCTTAAAATTAATTTCCTCTTTCTTTCTCGACAAATTAAAAAACAACTATTGTAGATTCAACTAGAAAATGGAAGTAAAACAATTCTAATTGAGTAGTTGCTGTGAAAATATAATGTAACAAGTCGAATGTAATCATTGCATAAAAATGTTCGCAAAGCCAATCTTCCTAGCAGTCGGTATTTAAAATTGAAAACAAACGTAACTAGGTGCAGTGGAGCAATCGATTATTACTATTGAATTAGAAACGTATTTCTCGATTGGCCGGATTCGGTGGCATTCGATTATCGCGGACGGGCAGTCAGAGGCCGACGAAGTGAAAAACTCCGCACTAATAAACGTGTTAAGGGTCGGCAGTAGGGTTTACGTTAATGCGGGTGTGTTTGATGCTTCTTAATGTTGACATACTAATATTTTGATTGCCTCGGTTAGCCCAGTGGCTAACCGAATGATTTCTGCGCTTTGTGCCGCGGGTTCAATTCCTTCACAGACGAAATATATGTATGACCTACAGATATATTAGGCGATTGTGCTCTGTCCTATTCATCCGTCAAAAAATGGATAGCAGAATTTAAGCGTGGTAGAGAGAGTGTGAAAGATGAACCCCGCTCTGGAAGGCCTTCGACGTCAACTACTGACGAAAATATTAAAAAAGTACTTGATTTAATAATGGGAGACCGCAGATTAAAAATTAGAGAGATAGCCGAGATTATAGGCATCTCTTATGAACGAACTCAAAACATCATTGTCAACGAGTTGGGTTTCCACAAGGTGTCTGCGAGGTGGGTTCCGCGACTGCTTTCAGTTGAACAAAAAAGGACGCGATTGACTATTTCACGCGACTGTTTGGAGTTATTTGAAGCCGATGCAGATGATTTTTTGAATCGTTTTGTTACTATGGACGAAACATGGGTTCATTACTGTACACCGGAAACAAAACAACAATCAAAACAGTGGAGAAGACCTGGTACACCATCCCCTAAAAAAGCTAAGTCGATTTTGTCGGCAAATAAGGTGATGGCTTCAGTATTCTGGGACTCGAAAGGTGTGATTATGATTGATTATCTTGAAAGGGGTCAGACTATAAACTCTGATTACTACTGCACCTTACTACGTCGTTTACGAGAGGAAATAAAAGAAAAACGTCGAGGAATGCTCAGAAGAAAAGTCCTGTTTCATCAAGATAACGCCCGTGTTCACACGTCAGTACAGTCAATGGCTGGAATTCACAACTGTGGCTTTGAACTGTTACCGCATCCGCCGTATTCACCTGATCTGGCACCATCAGACTTCTTTCTGTTCCCTAACCTAAAAAAGCACTTGGGAGGTCAAAGATTTTCGACAAACGACGAGGTCAAAGCAGCTGTAGACGCATATTTTGACTCTAAGGAAGAATCATTATTTTTTAACGGTCTAAATGCTTGGAAGGGGAGGTGGCAAAAGTGTATTGAACTTGATGGTGATTATGTAGAAAAATAAAAATATAACTGATTTAGTATGTGTTTATTTTCTTGGTTAGGCCTTCCGGGTCTGGGTAAAACGCACTCATAAAACAGGATAAAACAGACTCTGTTTTTTAAAACAATGGTTTTTTTTTAAGCCAAAGAATAATAACAGTTGATCACAAATCCTAAACGTGGGTCTTCTTGATGAAAAGCATGTTTTTGATCCATCTCCATCCTTAAAGATGGCTCTCTTAGGGAGGGGGGGGGGCTGAATTTGAGCCAAGTTTCAGACGTTGATTACACTATAAAATTAAATTCAGTTTCGTTTTCTTCGTTTCACTGAGATTACTTTTTATTCCAAATCCAATCAGGGTTATTTCACTCGGCAGCAACGAGATTACACTTTAAAATAACTCCGCAAGTTAGGGTGCGATACTTTAATTTATCCATAATCGAAACTTCCCCATTGGCTGTTACGGCCAATATTATTCTGTTATGCTTTCCACGCAGGTGAAGATTGGATTTGTGGGGCACTTCAGGACCCCTTGAGCTATGACGTCGGTAGATGTTAACCCCGGGCGTTATCTCTGATTAGCAGTGCGTGCTTTTAGTATATATAATATCAAATTAATAAAATACAATATACTTATTGGGTACTAATTAAGTCTTAATGAGCAACTGTCATAAGCTCTTTATGTATTGCAGGTTTTCTAGGTTGTTCAATACATACATACGCGTCTTTTTCACATATAAGGGGTAGACAGAGACAACTCGTAGACCACTTTTCGCCCCCGCGGAAAACGAGTTCGTGACGGGTGGCGAATCAGGTCTCGTCAAAAAATTATTTCTCCTTATTGCGTTTCCACGAGCAATATAGTGATAATGGCTGTTCGAAAAAAGGCTGTCCATACCTTAGTCGCCTCTTACGACATCTCGATAGGAAAGAGGAAAGTGCTATTCTACTCTGCCGGTCACCTATCTGAATATTTATATTGGGTTTGAGAAGTTGTAAAGAAAACAGATCAGAATAAAGTATTTTTTTTTGGAATTACAGATAGATTAATTTGACGACTCCGTGGTTTAGTGGCCAGAGCAGCCGACTTTCACGCGGGTCCTGAGCTCGAATCGTAAAAGAAGCCAATCATCATCATCATCATCATCATCATTTCAGCCTATCATAGTCCATCTTTTTTTTAAGTCAAATATCTGATAAACTGTTAGTGTCTGTACTATGTCATTTGCTTGACAACCGTGTGACTCATTGGACAGCGTACGTGACTGCTGTAGGTCATCGGTTCGAAAGCAACCGAATCAGGCATTTGTGCACCAGAACCCATATCATTATTGGTTTCATGTTACAATGATTGTTTGTCTTGTGTTCATTTATCTCACCAGAAGCTGATATTTTTTTTTGTGGAAGAAAGTGACGGGACGAGCAAATCAGAAATATGGAATTTTAGATGTACATACTCGTATGTAGATGTATTGTGACTGTTCCTGCGTTTTCGAAACTGCAATCAAGCCTGCATTATTTTTGAGGAGTAGTTAGGGTTTGTATATTTCCACGGATAGTTGCACTGTAATATAGTGATCTCATTTCTTTGAGGCATTTCTTGGAGCCAGTAAGAGGCTGTCACGCTGCTCGAATGCGAGTTAGTGGACTATACATACATACATAGAGTCACGCCTCTTTCCCATAGGGGTAGGCAGAGACCACATCTTTGCACTTGCTACGATACACATTATTAGCTTCCCCTACTTTCATTAGCGTTTTCATACAAGCTCGTCGGTTGCGGGTACTTTTGACGTGGCTTTCCCTTAAAACGGTTTAGATCTGATCGTAACACGTTCGCCTACGTCGACCCTTACCGGCTTTCCCATTCACACTCGCCTCATAAATCTGTTTCGTCAATCTTCTTTCATCCATCCTTTCTACGTGTCAAAACCATCTAAGCATCCCTTTTTCTATCTTTGTCACTACATCTTATACCACAATACAACGTTCTCTTATCACGTTGTTTCTCAGTTTGTCCATCAAAGTCACTCCAGCTATACTTCTCAAACTTTTCATTTCAACAGCATTAATCTTATTTTCATGCTTCTTCTGCCAGACCCAACATTCACTACCCTAGATAAGTGTGGGGACCAGTACTCCTCGATGTACTGGCAGTCGTGCCTTTTTAGATACATTCTGGACTATAGATGTCCTCAAAATACTTTTATTTTGAGGCTTGCAGGTTTCCTCAACCTCTGAGCACGCGTTAAATCTGCACTTAAAATTCCAGAACAATTTTAGAGGTGCCAGGGGGATCGCACTCTGGTCACTCGCATACTTTGAAATTGGCTGCCTGGCCTCTAAGCTTTTTTTTTAAAGTGACGAAACGAGTAAAATGTTCACCTGATGGTAAGTGCAACGTCCGCCCACAACAAATGCTGTGTCACCCAGAATATATCTGTGTGACACCACACTGCGCCCATCACCCTGAGACATCAGTTCTTAAGTCTCAAATGCCCAGTGATTACGCTAGCTCACGGTTCCCTTCAAACCAAAACACAGTAATGTTTGCACACTACTGCTTCACGACAGAATAACTGGCCCTGGAGCGGTACCTACCTAGACGGATTCCTATGCAGGAACCTACTAACTGCTTAAGAACTGATGTCTCAGAGTAAAGAACGCAGTGTTTGCACAAGCCATGCAGAAATATTCTTTGTGACACAGCATCTGTTATGGGCAGACGTTGCACTTAGCATCAGGTGAACGTTTTGCTTTTTTTATTTAATGCCCGATTCATTTATTACATTCGTTGCTATGGATAGAGACTAATTGGTCAATAAAATCCATGGATTTCGTTTGCCATGGATTTCTTGACAATAACTTATATTACAATTGATTTGTCCCTGTTCATTTTGCCCGAGGTAATTGGTACACAACATCGGCAGTGATTAGAAAGATTTTAGGTTACAAAAACAAGCCATTAATTCCGTTGCCTACGACTAATTGAAAGATAAACAAGGCTTTGACCAAAAAATAAATAAAGATTTCTTTACATTTTAATGATCCGTCACGTTTTTTATTATATCCTCATCTAAATATCTGAAATATTTATTGTTACCTATGTTTCAGTTTATCTACCGTTGAAAAAAAAAATTAATATTAAGTGAGATTATTAATATAAAAGTTATTAATGCAAAAAAAGCGAATATGAATTAAATTTGCCGTGTGCTTGCTTAAGAGAATCGGGTGCCACGAGACGAGATGGGGTGGTACCATCGGTACCGTAAGCGTCCTTTTCATCATTTTATATTTCAGCCATTTTATATCACTAGTCCATTACTAGACATAGGCTTCCCCCAAAGATTGCAACAAAAGTTTGTAGCTCTCATTTTGGAGGGATTTTGCCATAGTTGCCACGCGCGGTAGGCGGATCAGCAACCGAAGTTTGTTTACTCAGGTGTTCCAAGAAGAAGCTGCTGCTGTTAATGTCTGAAAAAAGGGAGAGTTACTACCTAGACGGATTCCTACGCAGGAATCCGTCTAGGTATAGTAATAAACTGCGGTTGCCAAGTGCAGCAAATTATTATGTGACGAATTGCGAGATGATCAAATTGTTCCCCTGATGCTATTCATCCAGAATTTTGTATTGCAGAGCCTTGTGGCACTGCACTGCACTCGTCACCCTAGACATCAGTTATCATAATCTTTTAATTAATCTCAAATGCTAAGTAATTGCACGAGCTATAGTGTCCTTTAAACATGAACACAGTAATACTTTTACTACATACATACAGCCGTGGTAGCTCGAGGCTAGGCGCTCGCTTTAAATTTCATAGTACGCGAGTGACCTGGGTTCGATTCCCGGTGCCGGCACCACTAAAATTGTTAATTGAAATTTTAAGTGCTGATTTACCTTACTCGGCGGTGAAGGATAACATCTTGAGGAAACCTGCATGTCTGAGAAATGAAAATATTTCGAAGACATGTGAAGTCCGCCAACCCGCATTGGAGCAGCGTGACGGATTCTTCCTAGCTCCAAAACCCTCTCGGAAATGAGAGGAGGCCTGTGCTCAGCAATGGGACATTTATAGGCTGGAACTTTACTCTTTTACATTTACTCTTGTACATTTTATACATACATTCAATGTCACGCCTTTTTGTCCTTCATAAAGGGGTAGGCAGAGGCCACACACGTAGCCCACCTATCGCCTTCGTGGGAAACGAATAGTGACGGATGGCGAACCACGTCGAGAACCACCTAAGAGTCAAAAAAAATCCTACTTTCCACTGTGTTCTCACGAGCAGTGCATTGCATGATATAGTGTTGTTTTGCACAAATACAGGCTGTCCTTACAATACCACTACATACGGTATGTTAAGGGTTTGCATCATAGGTTCTCTTTAAGTTAGTTTTAAGGAAAGTCCACGTCTAAAGTAACCGCAACCGACAAGCTTTCATAAAAACGCTCATGAAAGTGGAAGAAGTGAAAGATACGTGTAAAGATCGTAGCAAGTTGAATATTGTCTCTATATACCCCAATGGGAAAGAGGCATTACTGTGTTTCCGTATGTAATTAAGTACCATACGAAGTCACTGTTTAAATTTTCCTAATTTCAAAAGGCCTAGCGACTTTGTGTTCTTAGTGTCACGATCACTTTGGATGACACGTTATTATATAATTTATCGTTTCAATTGAGTATATTTTACTGCTTCAATTACTAAATTAACCCGCTCATGATTCAACGCTCCGTTATTTTTCGTGATGCCGTGAACGTTTGGGGCTAATTAAGGGCCCTTATTGACACAACTGTCCGTTAAAGTAGTTAAAGTAATTAAACTCTATTACCTTATAAATGGTTCGTTTGCGAGTCAACGTAATTATCTTCTATTGGTTCTCGTTACACTTTTAAGATTTTTATATGTGTGCTTAAATTGTGTGATACATTTTTGGTTCTTAACAATCATCATCGTCATTTCAGCCTATCACTTGACTGCTGAATTCCGCCATAGATTGCCACAAAAGCTGTCCTTTTGAGAGGATTTTTCCATAGTTGCCACGCTTGACAGGCGGGTTGGCAAACGCAGTTTATTTATTTCAGATGTTCCAGGAAGACGCTGCTGCACATCTCCTGGTTTTCATTTTCCCTCTGTCGACTTTTACGACACCCACGTGATGAGATGGGTTCGGTACTTTCTCTTAAGCCGCCACCACACCGTCGTATAATAATCGTATGATAGAATGATCTCCATCGATAATTTGTTTCAGTTAAAGCAATCTTAACCAGAAACTTTAAACTTTCGAAGGTTGTTAATTAAAATTAATCCCATTTCAGTGCTATTTTGTAGGATAGCAACAGCGAAATACAGCAGCTAGCACAGCTTTTAAGCTTAGTTGAATTGGTTAACAGAAATATTATTAATGTTTATTGCATTGCTAGTATGTTTAAAAAATATACATATGCCATTTAGTTATAATGTACCACCTACTAGAGAAGCTATTTCAAAAAATATTTGTCGCGCAACTCGTTGACACGCGGCGCATGCGCAAGGCGGACGACTGTTTATATTCTCATAAATAACAATGACATACTGTTTTTAAGTGCACTTTAAAGCACTTTAACCTGTGTTACAAATAATCAAGTTGAGATGTCTCCGCTAGTATGTAGTACATAATAACTCAATGACATGTGCTCTGTTCTTTGAAACAGACAAACCTGCCCCTCTGGCTGCACTCTCCATCGAGTTGCGTAAGTACACAAGGTTCTCACGGCCTAGATCAACCAGCACAAGTTATTTCGTGTAAGCTTACCTCCGAACCTCCCTTTGGCGATACATACCGTAAAGAAATTTAGACAGGACAGCCTTGGGGCTGAGACTAAGAAATGTATGTAATGTGTGTTACAAAACGTGTTTATATGGTTATTCTTCTTCTGCCGTCCATATATTATTAATCTATACAAGTTCATACAATCGAAAATATAAAATTGTCTGTCTGTTTTGTCAAAATAATAGCTTTTTATTAAATGCACATGAAAGTATATATATTTTTTATTGGATAGAGTGACGTAAACGAGCAAAACTTTCACCTGATGTAAAATGCAACGTCTACCCATAACAAATGCTATGTCACCCAGAACATGCGCCTGTCACCCTGAGACTATCAGTTCTTAATTCTCATATGCCCAGCGATTACGCTAGCTCACGGTGCCCTTCAAACCGAAACACAGCAATGTTTGCACACAACTGCTTCACGGCAGAATAACTGGCCCTGAGGTGGTATCCTACCTAGACGGATGTCTGCATAAGAATCCTACCACCTACCAACATATATGGAAAAAACAATTTTTTAAATTTTTGTCTGTCTGTCTGTTTGTTCCGGCTAATCTCCGAAATGGCTGGATCAATTTTGACGCAACTCACTTTCACTAGCAGATAGCTGATGTTATAAGGAGTAAAGAAGACTACTTTTATTTTAGAAAAATAATTAGGGTTACCCGTAAAATAATGAACCACACGCTGCGAACCGAACATTACCGAGAAAGGCCGAACTGTAAATGGTCAGGTAGGCGAGGTACCATGCCGTACAGCGGTCATGTGATCGTTTATTTTACGCGGGTGACACCACGAAGCACAGCTGTTATACAATATAATCTACGCCCTCTGTTAATCTTTAAAACGGGAGACTGCATTTTATGACGTTACCAGCATTTCAACAGAAACTAAACTCCGAGCTGGAACACGTGCGCATTTTGCTGGACTCGACACAATATTCACTTGTCGTATGGAACAATTTCCCTCCAACGATTGGATAATGGCCGTCGGAAATAGCTCCGCCGATGACGTCACGGCGCATCCGCCGCCCTCAGCTATCCAGCCTATCTGCAGTTCCTGTTTGTTTTGAGAAAATTCCATCTCTATTTTAATATTACTAGGCGCGTGTGTCCGTTGCTCATTCTTCTAATTGGCTTTAAGTTTTTGAGCTCCTCGCGAACAACCGAACCTCAGAGCATGTTTAAAATATCATTTTAATTTAAAAAAAAATCAAGCCGTCACCGGACGCCCGCCCGATGTTACACATCGATACTGATGATTAGTGAAAGAATTTATAATTAAACTAATAAATAAATGCGGAGTAAAAAAAAATAAAAAACATAATGTCGTTTATAAAATAAATATATTTTTCTTATTATAATAATATAAACAGAATTTAAAATACAAGACAAATAAATATTTTTATAGTATACGCGCCCCGCAGACAAGGGAGTAGGGAAGGGCGTTGGAGAGGGCATGACGGTATGAGAGATTATTATGCCTTCATGTCGGCGACATTTATAACGCTCTGAAGAAAAATCAATTATTATACCCATCCGCCACCCGTCACGTCTCGTTTCCCGTGGGGGCGAAAAGTGTACTACTATTTTTATTTTATTTCTATTTTTTTTAAAAACGATGCCCACTATGCACACTAGGAATTTTTCTGTACCATGGGCGACATACATTTCACATGCACAACACAACCAGACCGGAAAAATCAACAATTTGCACAATTGTTGACTCCGTCTGGGATTCGAACCCGGTACCCATAACACTAGGCCACGCGATCGTTAACTACGGTTGTGGCCTCTGCTATCATAAGGGGAAAAGGCGTGTCTGTATGTATATGTGTATAAAAAATAAAGAAATTTCATTTCGTTTTATTAAATTATGTACGACTACATCGACAATATTCATTTAAGCCATTGTATTTTTGTTTCAGGTAAGCGACACATTCACGTCAGTTGTAATCAATGGCATGCGTTACATAAGAAATGGACATTTTGTCCGGATATAAGGTGAATCTAGTTGTAGATTGCGTACTATGTTTTTTGACGGAACGAGCAAAACGTTCACCTGATGGTAAGTGGTAACGTCTGCCCATAACAAATGCTGTGTCACCCAGAACATTTCTGTGTGAGACCACACTGTGCCCGTCACCCTGAGACATCAGTTCTTAAGTCTCATATGCGCAGTGATTACGCTAGCTCACAGTGCCCTTCAAACCGAAACACAGTAATGTTTGCACACTAATGCTTCACGGCGGAATATCTGGCCCTGGGGTGGTACCTAGACGTATTCCTGCATAGGAATCCTACCACCAGTAACCATGTTCACGGGCATTGTAAAGTCTTTTTTATAGAAGAAGGTGACGAGACGAGCAAAACGTTCACCTAATGGTAAGTGCAACGTCTGCGCATAACAAATGCTGCGTCACCCAGAACATTTCTGTTTGGCAAAGCTTACTGGTGGTAGGATTCCTATGCAGGAATCCCTCTAGGCAGGTACTACTAGGCAAGGCCAGTTATTCTACCGTGAAACAGTAGTGTGAAAACATTACTGTGTTTCGGTCCGAAGGGCATTGAGAGCTAGTTCAACTTGGCATTTGAGTTTTAGGTGACGTGCGCAGTGTGGTGTACAGAAATATTCTGGGTGACACAGTATTTGTTATAGGTAGATGTTGAACCGTTTCACCATCAGATGAACGTTTTGCTCGTCTCATCATTTTATTTCATAAAAATATATCTGCATGGATCACAGTGGTAGAGCGAAGCCCTTCACTTGTCACCATTGGAGCCATACAATAAATACGATGAGCTGATAGGTGTCCAGCAGGGTAGAATAGCACCTACCTCTTTCCTACCAGAGGTGTCATAAGAGGCGACTAAGGTATTGTTCGGAGACCCTTTATTCCTGCAGAATAACACCATTATATGCAATGCTGTCACTATACTCGCGGGAACGCAATGGGGAGTAAGAATTTTTTGACTCGTTCCAAAATGGCGACTACGTGGTTCGCCACCCGACACGAATCGTTTCCCGCGAGAGCGAAAAGTTGGCTACGTGAGTGGCCTCTGCCTACCCCTGCATGTATATCAATACGATGAAAGAAGTAAATCGTATTCACCGCATAAAATAATGTTTATGCGATGAATACTCCGATCCTCAGTGCGGTTGCACGCTCGTCAATGATTACAGAACAAGCTCTATACATGTACTTAAGCCGGACTTAGCAGCCGCAGACTCGAGTGTTATATGCGGCCGCGGTCGGCACGGGTCGAGCTCTCGGCGGAATCGGTTCAGCAGTGTCCCTAATGCTTTTTCCTTCGGTCGGATTATTGCCTCGCTTTCAATATTGGAGCGGTGTAATCTTGTGTTCGCATGTACGGAATATGTTTTGCGCCAGTGTTGGACACTTGGCGCCTGAGTATGTCCTATATATTACTGAAGAGATTTGTATTCTTGTCTCTGTGTCTTTTGTCTCTTTCCCACTGAGGTGTCGTTAGAGGCGACTAGGGTATTGTACGGGCAGCCTTTATCCGTACATAATAACGCCATGATAAGCAGTGCTGTCACTATACTGCTCGTAGGAATCGTACTAAAATGACGTTGAAGTGATTTGCCACCAGTCACTTTTCCGTTCACGCGTGTGGTGTACATGTGTAGATTCTACCTACCCATTATATAGGAAAAAGGCGTGACTATATATATGTATGTATGAGATTTGTAACCCGATTGGATACAATGGATTGTTACAAAGAACAAGAGCAATTCCTATACTAGATTAGCGCACTAGAAATCAAAGTGGTAAGTGGTATAAAAAACTAAAATGTAATCATTAGTGTTGGCCTTCATCCAGGTCCCAGGTTCACGGCCGACACGAAATTTACTAGTGTATCAGGTCGTGTGCAGCGAAGCAGCAGGCGCGTTATGTATAGGGACGGATAGGTTAGGACGACTGAGTGCTCCTGTGTTTGCGCGTACACTTGAGGCACTATAATATCTCCTGCGCAGTTGATTAGCTTAATACTGTGTGTGTGTATTCGAAGTGGTCGCCGTATTCGAAAAACTACCAAGAGGATATCAATAGGATTAACAATAAAAAATAAGTTAACAATATGTGTAGAATAAGAATGCGATAGTGAATTCCCAGCTCAGCAATGGGACATTTATGGGCTACTAGCTAATGCCATGTCCGTCTCCAGGATGCATTTTTTTAAGGAAGAGGGGGCAAACGAGCAAGCTATGTCTGCGGCAAATTTCGTCAGAATCGGTTCAGCGGTTGAACCGTGTAAAAGTAACAAACAGACGGAGGGACAGAGAGAGGTGCTTTCGCATTTATAATGTTAGTATAGATTACCTTAAGAATGCGAGGAAATTTTTTAACTTTGCATTTGCAAGTCTTGTGTCTATTGAGATGTATAGTACCTAACTCTAATTATTGATTATAATTTTTGTTACGACTTTATAGTCATCATCATCATCATCATTTCAGCCTACCATAGTTCACCGTTGAACATAGGCCTCCCCCATAGATTGCCACAAAACACAGTCCTGAGCCACCTGCATCCATCGACCTCCTTGAACGACTTTATAGTAAAAAAAGTAAAAAAGTAAAGTTTCAGTCTATAAATGTCCCACTGCTGAGCACAGGGCTTCTCTCATTTCTGAGAGGGTTTTGGAGCTAGGAAGAATCCGCCACGCTGCTCCAATGCGGGTTGGCGGACTTCACATGTCTTCGAAATATTTTTTATTTCTCAGACATGCAGGTTTCCTCACGATGTTTTCCTTCACCGCTAAGCACGTGTTAAATCAGCACTTATAATTGCAATTAACAATTTTAGTGGTGCCGGCACCGGGAATTGAACGCAGGTCACTCGCGTATTAAGAAATTTAAAGCGAGCGCTTAGCCCCTGAGCTACCACGGCTTTACAGTATGAACTTAAAATTATTTTATAGTATGAAACTAAAACTTCCTTGAAGGTGGTTTCCAAGGAAGTCTCATGTTTCAAAACGCCGAAAAAAATTAAGGTGTAAAAGCAGTGACGGGCATAGAAGTAAGTAGAAGTAGTTTCTAGTTTTATAACTAGAAAGTACTGTTATCATCGATATGATAGATCAGGTTTCGAATAAAGAGAATCCCGAGTGCATACGATCGCTATTTCTTCACAGTCCCGCCGTTTATTACAACACGACATGACAGCAGCGACAACTTCCGAATACTGTCGATAGCTGTCAACTGCGCGGGAGACATTATAGTGCCATAATTCAAATTCTTCATTTGCTATAACGGGGTAATGTAACGAGCTGGTTATTGTAATGATGATGATAATACGTGAGCTAAACCTATTTAGCTATTTTTCCTCTGGACCGATGCGATTAGTACCCCGCGCCCGACGTAACGACGACGTGACGACGTATCGCTCATGCGATAATATCGGAAATAGGCTAGGATGTATTGTCAGAGACATCACAACACAACCAGACTCGAAATCCACAAATGTTGGCTCCGGCTGGCATTCGAACCCAGGACTTGCGATGTAGAAATCAGTAATTTTGACCACTAGGCTACGTGGTCGTACTTGTATAGATATCACCGTTTTCACTCACATACACAACAACCAATGGATAAGTGCATTATCTAAATTATTAAATCAATACGTATGATGTGAAAAGTATTGCTTTCTTGATAATGCCTTTCATCATCATCATTTCAGCCTATCACTAGTTGACTGCTCAACAAGAGCCTCCCCCATAGATTGCAACAAAAGTTTGTAAATCTCGTTGGGGGAATTTCGCCATAGTTGCCACGCTTCGCAGGCGCGTTGGCAACCGCAGTTTATTTATTCAGATGTTCCAGGAAGATGCTGCTGCCCATATTCTGGTTTTAATTTTTCCTCTGTCGACTTTTACGACTCCCACGGAATGAAATGGGATGATAGATTCCTATAAGCCACCACACGGTTCATAGAGATACGAGTATATTATATATAGTAGATATATTTGTATTATATTTATACTGTCCGGTATTTCAACTTGTAAGTCCCAATTCAGATGGCGGGAACAATAAACGCTTAATCAAACCGTCCCTATGTAATTCACTATATCCAAGCAATAAAATAGATTGACAAGCGAGATATCACCCACATACGTCAGCTTTTAAAGTCCCACATCCGATGCTACTGATGTGGTATTAATAATGCTTCCATAGATTCCGGTGAGGGCGCACCTTATCCACTTTGGCTTAATTCCAAAGTCAATTGTCCGGAAGCGTTCAGGTACCGTAAAGGTATTTTATTGATGCAATCGGTGCCACGTTTCTTCTTTTTAACCGACATCAAAAAAGAAGCAGGTTCTTAATTCGTCTGTAATCTTGTTATGGATTCCGGCATAACTTCTTTGTTTATCACCCGATTTTAATGATTGTTTGTTTTATTAGAAAGTTGATATCGTAAGGGTGGTCCCATATTTGGTTATTATTTCGTCAAGTTCTGATGATGGTATCCATCAGAAAACCATGAAACTCTGTTAGAAGCCGTAGTAGCTCAGGCTAGGCGCTCGCTTTTAATTTCATAGTACGCGAGTGACCTGGGTTCGATTCCCGGTGCCGGCACCACTGAAATAGTTAATTGCAATTTTAAGTGCTTATTTACCACGTGCTCGGCGATGAAGGAAAACATCCTGAGGAAACATGCATAAACTGAGAAATAAAAAAATATTTCGAAGACATGTGAAGTCCGCCCACCCGTATTGGCGCAGCGTGGCGGATTCTTCCTTGCTCCAAAACCCTCTCGGAAATGAGAGGAGGCCTGTGCACAGCAGAGGGACATTTATAAGCTGTTACTTTACTTACTATCTGACCAATTCTATTATTGTTTTTTTTTATTTATGAAAAATGATGCCTCACCCTATCCTGTTTCGTGAGCTCATTTTACAGACATAAAATTTCTCATACGCAACCCAACCCGACCCGAAAACAAACTATATGTGTTTTTGCACTTGTGTCTCGGGTACTCGACCCAGGTCCACTAGTATTCGAACCCAGGACCCGCAGCGTGGAAGTGGAATTAGAAAAAGGTATATTTCTTTTTAAGCGTAAAAAGGCTAGTGCTTAACCAGCATGTCATCTGGCGCTAAGTGGTGAAAAGGTAAGTTTAACTTTTGCCTCACGTCCAATGTGTTTAAAGTTTCCAATATATTTAAATATTTCATTGATTTACATACCCTAATTAAAAATTTAAGGATGACAGAATTCCTTTTATCTTTGATGTTTCCTTTCAGTAATTATCACAATTAATGTTATCAGACCTTAATGTAAGACTTACGCGTGTCAAATTTAATAACCATTACAGTAAATTTGTATGAACAATACAGACATGTTAAATGGTATTAATTTTGATTATATTTCCACAAAAACATGACGATAGTTTAAATTTAAGTTATTGTTGTTATTGAGCCGTGTGATGGAGGCGACAGGGATTTTTGTTTTATATGAGTAGGTGAGAAGACGTGCAAAACCTTCACATGATGGAAAGTGTTACAACATTTCTGTGTGGCACCACACTGCGCTCGACACCCTGAGACATCAGTTATTAAGTCTCATATGCCCAGTAACACTAGCTCTCAGTGTAATTCAGACCGAAACACAGTTATGTTTATACAATGCTGCTTCACGGCAGAATAATTGGCCTTTCGGTGGTACCCACCTAGACGGATTCCTGCAATGAATCCTACCGTCAGTAAAAAGCTACGATGGAACTAGCGCGATGTAGGGTGTACGAGCTATTTCTTGTGCTTCTTATTTCATGACATAGATGTCGCTACTGTGCAGAGGCATATGAGTAGGATCATTAATTTAAAATACCATGCTTGTTAAATAATCGAACTGGATTTTTAAAGTTATTGAGATCCTATACTCAAATATCCTATATTCGTTGATTATACCACATGTGCGAAATAATACTTAGGTATAAGTACTAGTTAGTGTGGTAACGGCTTAAGAGAATCTACCACCCCATCTTACCCCGTGGCTGTCGTAAAAGTCGACAGAGGGATAATTAAAACCAGGAGATGGGCAGCGACATCTTCGAGGATCACCTTAATAAATAAACTGCGGTTGTCAACCCGCCTTGCAAGCGCGGCAACTATGGCAAAATCCCCCCAAAATTAGTGCTACAAACTCTGTGGCAATCTATGGGGGAGGCCTATGTTCAGCAGTGGACTAGTGATAGGCATAAATGATGATGATGATGATGATGATAGCGTAACATTGCAATGACGTCTTGCAACATAGATAACAACAACTTTAGCCGGTGCATAATACTAAATTTATATCTTGCACATGACAAACAGTTGTCCAGCCGTACCGCTGTCTCCTACGACACCCACGAGAAGACAAGCGGTGAAGGATTATCTTGCACTGCCGTAACTATGAAACATATGTACATATTTGTGTAGGAGAATTTTGCTATGATACATATTTCAAGAGCCATAGTAGCTCGGGGGCGGGCGCTTCACCTGACTTTTATAGCACGCCAATGAGACCTGGCTTTACTTAAGTGCTGTAAGAAAGAAAGAAAGAAAGAAAGAAACCCTTTTTATTTGAACAACACACAACATTAATATGCGTAACAAAAAGTAGTGTAAAAAATGACTAAATTTTTAATGCGAAATGCAGAGGATCTCGCCTCAGTGATAATCGATGGTACCCCACAGCACTGGTTTTCAGTCGGATCCATTATTGACCCCATTATTAACTATACGAACCGCATTTGAGCAATGTGGCGATCTTTCCGGCGCCAAAACCCTTTCAAAAAAGAGAGGAAGACCCTTTAAGTTTCTACTAGATTTCTTTTATACATGTTTATTATTTCACACTCACAGAATACAACCGATCCGTCTGTTGGTTTCTCTCTCTTTTTTCATCATCGACCTACCAATAGTATACTACTGGATACAAGCCACTTCCAAGATGGGAATTACCTAACTTACGCAATGCATACTTGACAAGCCGATTGACGATCGCAGTTGTACTGGTGGTGGGATTACTATCCAGAGTCGTAATACAGTAGTGTGCAAATATTACTGTGTTTCGGTTTGAAAGGTACTGAGAGCTAGTGTGATCACTGGGCATATGGGACTTAAGAACTGATGTCTCAGGGTAACTGGCGCAGTGTGGTGCAACACAGAAATGTTCTGGGTGACACAGCATTCGTTGACGTTGCACTTACCATCAGGTGAACGTTATGTTCATCTCGTGACTTTCTCATATAAAAGAAATATCAAAGTTTATAGATGACATAAATTTAATGACATAAAAGCATAGTAATATAAAAATTAAATTTTTATGTTACTATGCTTTCTAAAATTCTAGATTTTAATGGCTACCTTCCCTGTCGTGCATGTCGGGATATTATTAATAAATCTGCGTGTATATGCATAAGTTATATAACGCGCCTTGATAGATCAATGAAGCGAACATTCTGGCCGTATAACATATGTATGTATGTTAAGGGCCAGTATCTCAATCATCAGTTAACTCTTAACTATTTCAGTATATTTATCTCAGAGAATAAGCGTTTTCAGACGATTGTGAAACAAGCCCTAAGTCACATGTTAATCACGATCAAACCATGATACAGTTATAATATTTTAAGTGAATTAATTTTAAGTTTTCAGTGAATTGACTAATTCACTGAAAGACACTTTGCAATGCAAATCACTGGGAATCTATGGGGGAGGCCTATGTTCAGCGGTGGACTAGTAATAGCCTGAAATGGTGATGATGATGATAAACAAAAATATAACTCACTGCAAAATAACTGCTCAGCATTCCGTAAACAACTAGCTGATGTCCGCTGATGCCTCATGGATTTCGGTTTTTTAACAATCCCGTAGGTACGACTTGATTTTTTTAAAGTATCCTATGTACGTCTTCAGGATGAAAGCTGTCTCTGATCTCGAAATTTTGTCAAGATCGGTTGAACAGCTGATCCGTGAAAAGGTAACAAACAGACGGAGGAAAAGAGGGAGTTAATTTAGCATTTATATTAAATATGGATTATTAATTCATCGATTAATATTAATTAATGATAACATAAACGTTCAAATTCGCCCATAGAAGATGTACTAAAAAACTAAGGATAGAAGAGAAAACCGCCAACCCGCATTCTTCCTAGCTCCAAAACCCTCTCAGAAATGAGAGGAGGCCTGTGCTCAGCAGTGGGAAATTTATAGGCTGAAACTTTACTTTACTTTTTACTTAGAAGAGAAAACATTGTTAAGGTTACTGACGAGTATCTTTTAATTCCGCCCGAGTAACCGCTGTAACAAAATGCAGTGTAATGTACGGCTATATTTCTGCGTCCGCCTACAACTAATAGTTGTCAGTTCTCTGTAGTTCCTGCTCTGTGGACAGCTCTCGCTAGGGTTGTTAATTTGTTTTCTCCGGAGCGACGATCGATAAGAGACACGCGCGCACTAGCCACCGTTTCCGTTGTTCGCGTACGATATCTAATGTCATTAAATGAGTAATTGGCAAAAGAAAACGTGAGGGAACGCAACAGTTTTTTTTTTTCGTGATTTTCTCGCCAGTTGATTGCATTTTGTTGAATTTGGAATTCACTTGCTTGACAAATTTTTGAGAGATACGTGTTTGGAGAAGATTACATGCCTGAGCAAGTGATTTCCAAATTCGCGGAAATAGTAATTTCTGAGTAAGTATCAAGGACGTTTTACATCCTAGTTGGTTGAGTTATGAAGCGGTTAATAGGTTTCTTTAAAATAGTTTATCGAATTATTAATAATTATTTATTCGTTACTTTAATTTAGCTAGTAATAAGACATAATATATAATAAGTAATAAGACAGTCAGATACAAAGCTGTTTACTGGTCACCTATATATATTAATTCTTAAAGGTATTTCGATATGAAAAATATCTCGCTTAATACTGTATCAAACTTGACGTTTAATACGCTCTGATGACGAAAAATAAATAAATGTCTTAAATTTAATGTTTTCGCAAAAAATCGCCATCTGTTGACCATTTGACGATGCACGACAGCTGTCGGTTGGAGTTAGCTAGCTTCTTCAAAGAATGTAAACATTCTTTGAAGAAGCTAGATGACGCTATTTGTTCATGATCACGTTATGTATTGTCTCGGTTCTAAACGGTAAAACATTTAGCCGACTTTAATTTTGTGTACCTTAGGTATGACACGTACACAGAATTAACTAACATAGTTTATTTATTTGCTGAAGCAAGCAGTGAAGTTTATTCTCAATTCCTATGTATACAACATCAATAATGACATAAATAATCAAGATTCTAGAATATAAATTTCATCATATCATCATCACTTCAGTCTATCATTAGTCCACTGCTAAACATAGGCCTTCCCCATAGATTGCCACATAAAAGTTTTTCTCGTTTTGGGGGATTTTGCCATAATTGCCACGCTTGGCAGGCGAGTTGGCTACCGTAGTTTATTTATTCAGATGTTCCAGAAAGATGCTGCTGCCCATCTCCCAGTTTTCATTATCTCTCAGTCGACATTTACGACACCCGCGGGATGAGATGGTGTGGTAGATTCTCTTAAGCCGCCATCACACGACGCTTATATAAATTTATCAGAATTTCACACTTTTCAATCTAATTTGACATAAAGACGAATTTCGCTCCTAGAATTTAAAATTAAATAACGTTTCTCCACCGAAACTTAACAAACAATACACGCTTCTCCAATAATACTGTTTATTTCAAAGTATCGTATCGTACATACCAATGGGAACGTTGCCTCTTGGCGTGCCTACGTGCCCTTAACCCTACGGCACTTGTAATTCAGCACGGCGTGCTCAATTGTGTTATTCGCGGGCACTGTTTCAGAGTCCACGGGACCTTATTGCGAATGCTCTCGGTCTGCGGGCCCCGAAACTATTGGATTCGACTCCATTACAAAACCGTTTCTGTTAGTGATTGTAATGTTCTTGAATTACGTTAACCGTACCGATGTGCTATCCGAGCTTAATTGTAATGTAGTTACTATTAAATATTATATTAGCCTGTATCGTGTTACGTCACGGGTCATGGGTGACATACATACATATATTCAAGCTTTTTTTACATTTGGGGGCAGACAGAGATTATGCACGTAGCTCAATTTTTGCCCCTGCGGGACACGAGATGCACCATTTTGGCATGAGCTAAAATTCCTTGTCCCCATTGCGTTCCCAGGAGACGTTTTATCAGTGACGAGACAAGCAAATCGTGCATCTGATGGTAAGTGCATCGTCTGCCCATAGCAAATGCTGTGTCCCACAGAAAATTTATTTATTGCACCCCATTGGCGCTCACCACCGTCAGACATCAGTGCTTAAATAGTTAATAGAATCAGGCGTTACTTTGCGGAATTCCATTATAATGAAGGAAAGTAAGTTAATTTGCTAAGATCCGCATGCAAAATATAAAAATGGCGTATATTACCTAGTTTTTTGAAGAGCACCGCACCGCCCTCTCTCAGTTGCGTGCACAAGCAAACTGACACCGCCACCAGGAACCGCCACCAGGTACCGCCACCAGGTACAGCCACCAGGTACCCTCCACCAACCACTAAAATACTACCACTAGATAATATACACCACTGAACGACGACAGGCGGCCGTCTATCGTAGAGTCTATGACACTTGATAATGCCTCGTTTTGGGGCGAAACACGTGTCGTGTTCTCGACTTAACTTAATTTACTTCATCAGTTCTGAAATCTTATTTAGCCAATAATAACACTGGCTATTAGTGCCATTGAAACTGAAACACAGTAATTAACGACAGGATGCCTGGCACTGCAGCAGTATCTACTTAGACAGATACCTGCATAGGAATCTCACCAAAAAAGTTGGAAGAAACTAATTTCGTAACGCATACGTATCTCGCGGGATCCCTTTTCGATTTTGTCAATTTAATATTGACCACGCTTGAACTTCTTTCGACGACGGTTAGCAATATGTAATGACGCTTAGACGTACTTGTATATTAGTAAGAGTCAGAAATAAATAAGGAGGAGGCATTTTTCCTTCTTTATCTTGTTTTTCCTCGGACTATTAATAGTTCATACATACATACATACATACATACATACTACATACAATCTATCCGTTTTCCCACATAATGGATAGGCAGAGATCACACCTGTAGCCCACTTTTCGCCTCCGCTGGAAACGTGACGTGACGAACCTGGTGGCGAACCAGGTCGCCGCCATTTTGGCACGAGTTGAAATTCTTGCTCCCCATTGCGTTCTTTGGGAGAGATTTGCCGTAAGCACCACCCTTGGCAGACGGATTGATGATTGCAGTACCAAAAGCTTCGCACCTTAGACGCTGCACTTCATCACCGGTCTGTAGAATAGGATAGAATAATTTTTATTCAATATAGATTACTTACATAATACTCATTGAACGTAACTTTTATTTAAAACGCAACGACATTTCTAAGCTTACTAGAGCCGTAGAAGCTCAAAGGCTAGGAGCTCGCTTTGAGTTTAATAGTATGCGAGTGAATTTTTTTTTCTTTTTAATTTTAAAAAAACGAAGCCCCACATTAGGATTTCTCCTGTGGCGTGGGTGCGTTTTACAGACATAAATTCCACATGCACAAACACCCAGACCTGGAACAACTAAATGTAGGCCATACAAATATTTGTCCCGTGCGGGAATCGAACCCGCGACCCGCGTCGCAGAAGCCATGGGCTTAGCCACTGCGCATACCGAGCCGACAATTGGGTTCGATTTCCGGCGGCGAAGAAAAACATAGTGAGGAAACCATGTCCGAGAAATTAAAATATTTCGCGGACATGTGAAGTCCGCGAACCCGCATTGGAGCCACAACTCTTCCCGGCCCCAAAACCCTCTCAGAAATGAGAAGAGGTCTGTCCTCAGCCATGGAACATTTATAGGCTGTTACTTTGCCGTGTGGTAGCGGCTTAAGAGAATCTACCACCCCTTCTTATCCCGTAGGTATCGTAAAAGCCGACAGAAGGAAAATGAAAACCACGAGATAGGCAGCAAGCAGCATCTTCCTGGAACATCTGAATAAATAAACTGCGGTGGCAATCCGCCTGCCAAGCGCGGCAACTATGGCAAAATCCCCCAAAATGAGAACTACAAACTTTTGTGGCAATCTATGAGGGAGGCCTATGTTCAGCAGTGGACTAGTGATAGGCTGAAATGATGATGATAATGATAACTATACAGAAAAATCTTTAAAAATTCTAACACATTTGCATTTAATTTTTCCGATTGAAACAGAAGATGTTAGTTTGCATCATACAGTAGTCTAGTTATATTCGTAGTATTAGTTCAGAGTTCCAGACCGGAGAAGTCCGTGTGAGCGCCACCAGAAGGACTTACTATGCAATACCGCACTTCCATAGCAGATAAGCTTGCGGAAGACACGTACCCAATACGCAGAGGGATATAATGACGATCTAACAATAACACAATCGCTTATTAAACGAATGCGAATTAGGTCAATTCCAAGCGATGTTGATTGCAACAGATTTTTTTGTGCCTACAATTAATGGGTGCTAAGTGAATGATAGATACCAATCATTCTTGAGTATTATTTGGAATATTGATATATGGATTGTGGTTGGATTCCTATGCAGGAATCCGTCTAGTTAGGTTCCACCACAGGGCCAGTTATTCTGCCGCGAAGCAGTAGTGTGCAAACATTACTGTGTTTCGGTTTGAAGGGCACTGAGAGCTAGCGTAATCACTGGGCATATGAGACTTAAAAACTGATGTCTCTAGGTGATGGCGCATTGTGGTGTCACACAGAAATTTTCTGGGTGACACAGCATTTGTTCTGGGCAGACGTTGCACTTACCATCAGGTGAACGTTTTGCTCGTTTCGTCACCTTATCCTCATCAGAATGGCCTACTCTTATTTCTGAGAGAGTTTTAGAGCCGGAAAGAGATTTTATTTCTCAGACATGCAGATTGCCTCCTTCACCGCCGAGCACGTGGTAAATCTGCACTTAAACTTGCAATAAACAATTTTAGTAGCGCCGGCACCGGGAATCGAACCCAGGTCACACGCGTACTGTGAAATTTTAAGCGAGCACCTAGTTCCTGATCTAGCACGGCTTCTTTGTAATTGTTTATTAGTATTGACAAAAAGACCTGATGCTTTAAAAGTCTAGACACTTTTACTTTCGTTTAAGATGTGTAAAAGTTTTTTTTTATTGGATATAGTGACGAAACGAGCAAAACGTTAACCTGATGGCAAGTGCAACGTCGGCCCATAACACACGCTGTGTGTGCATAACACTGCGCCCGTCACCATTAGACATCAGTTCTTAAGTCTCACATGCCCAAATTTCGCTAGCTCTCAGTGCCCTTCAAACCGAAACAGTAATGTTTGCACACTACTGCTTCACGGCAGTATAACTGGCCGGGTGACCTGGCTGGGTGGTACCTACCTACGCTGTTAGCTTCCGACGTTATTCGGTCGTGGTCTTCGTAGTTGAAAATCGGCAAAGAAGACATCATCATCATCATCATACGGTACTTCTTGCTATGGTATTCTTTTATGAGGAAGATACTTCAAAGATATATCTGATAAATACACTCTCAAAATTGGATTTATTATTTATCGCCATGTTGATGCCTCATAGCCATGAGTCTCGCATTTCCACGATTTAAGAGAGATTGAGAAATGCGCTTGCGGCACATGACCACAGTATAAATAAGACAAACAGTAGTTTAACCATATGTGAAACTGTAATCATGACGCCATGCCCTAATAATTTTATAATTGCAGCAGTTTAACATACATTTCAAGCAGAAACGGATATAAGTTAGATGGCGTCCTAGGCCCAGTGCAATATAGCGCCTTAGGCCTATTGCAATAAAGCCCACTTCTTATTCTGTTGTAGTAATATCAATACATATTTAGTAGTTTTAGTGATTGCACACTTAATAGTTCTAACAAAATAATTCTACTCTTGTAGGTAAGTTTAAACTTCTGAACATAAAATCTTTAAAACAGCAACGACCGAAGCCAATCAATGTTGATCTTCATGAGCCTAAATCCATCACTGATTTCAAGACAACATGTGTGACAATTTAGGATAAAAATTGCATGAGCCCTTTAGAAAGAGCAGGTCAAACCATAATTTCTAAGAAATTGTGGCGATAGAAATTAACCATCATGACGATAATGGCCGATTTTGTTGATCACAGTGATATTTCTCTGCTACATTCAAACCTGGAACTTTATAATTTGTGTATTGCACAATTAGCTTCAAGAATTCGAACTCCGTGCACACTACCAGTTCGTTGACCACGTGGTTGTCATGGGACCTTTATGTAAAAATAAATAAAGGTTAAGGAAATGACAATTAAATATTTAAACATAGATTATAATTAATTACAAAGAGAGACTTATTATAAAGAGGTAACTCAGAGTAGAGTAGTTGTAAAATAATTACGAAGAGTTTTCTCAGAGCCAATGCAATGTCGGCATTACTGACATTGTTCTTGCAAATTCCAGGGCGGTTCTCACCGCCCAGAGTTGCCGACACACAAGTCGACAGTCCGAATGGAGGCCCGCAGCCTCCCTCGGACGGTCCGCGACACAGTCCGAATTTGGAGGTTTTTGTAGGAGTTTATTTATTTATTTATGTTTGGGTCAAACCAAACCTGGCATACGGGCCCCTGGCCCGCGAGCACAGTATCCAATGAAGCTGTCAAAGCCGAGAAGGCTCACAGCAGTTACATTACCGAAAATATATACCTTGCAAATAAATAGCGATTTGCTCGCTATCTAGCGATCGCTCGGCGGCGAAGGAAGACATCGTGAAGAAACCTGTTTAGCTGATGAATCAAAAATAATTACAATTAAAAATTGTGATAAATAAAATAGACATGAACAATTATCTAAAACATTTAATACACTTTATCATATTTTTAGAAATAAATTTATTACGTAAACTGGAACTTCTGGGCGATTTTCAATCACGACGTCAACTACCGATTACTGTCGGAAGTTGTCAATTGCGCAGAAGATACTCGTATTATAGTGCCACAAGTCTACGCTCAAACAAAGGGGAACTCACTCGTTCCAACCTACCAGTGCCCGATGTAACGCTCATGCGATAAGAACAACCTCCGTTCTAGGCCTAGGATGCAGTGTCAAAGATACAAGGACAATCAAAACAGAACCAGGCCCGGAAACCAACAATCCGTGTTTTTGCATAAATGTTGGCTTCGGCCGGGATTCGAACCTAGAACCCCCCGGCGTGGTAGTCAGATATTCTAACCACTAGGCCACGCGGTCTTCCACTGCTGAACATAGACCTTTCCCATATTCCGCCACAATGCACATAAGGATACAGGATAAGGAAATGTTGTTAGCCATTTTGGCTTCTACTCATTTAAGTTCTGAAGGCTCGCGAGTACTTGGCAAGCTTGATGTGGTAGAATGGAACATACGTATAAAGACATATAATATTCCGCACGCTGTATGTGAATTCGTATGTTAGTTCCATACACCTATTATAAATCCGAAAGTGTGTTTGTTGGTTTATTACTTTATTAGTTTGTTTTTCCGTCTCTCATGCGTCAACGGAGTGTCCGGTCGATCTAATTTTTGGTATTCAGACAATTTAGAGGCCCGAGAACAACATAGGCTCATATATCCCGGAAAAATGTATGGTTCCTGAGGGATAGCAATGTACCTTAGCTTTGTTAAAGTGCAGCGGAATTGTGCGCTGGCTATATCAGCTAGTGGCGCTGCCCTAACCAACTAAAAAGTACTTTTTAATGATTGGTAGTTAATATTTTGTTTTTCTCTTTTTTCGTGCATATGTTTTCATAATTTTTATTGTGTGGATTTCGTATTATTATTTTTGTGAATTGGGTATAGGGACAGCTTGTGCGTGTTTGACGTCCGCGCCAGTCGTTGGTGAATACAGTTCCGAGTGGTAAATGAATGATATTTTAATTCATAATTAACCCGGTCTTGGGACTGTATTTTCGAGGTTATCGGCCATCATTGAAAATCAGCGTTGCCCTTGTTAGCGCAGCAATATGCTGAGTGATGACCCTTTTGGCATGACCCGCGACGTACATAAAAAAGCCAAACGTAAAGTTTAGATATAAGATCAATTTTGTAAGTGTAGTGGTAAGGATCAACTTTTTATGGTTACGTTTATGTTAATGTTTGTTTGTAAATGCATGATTTGTACGTCAGAGGTTTTTGCCGAATAAACTTTTCTTTCTTTCTTTTCTACTTCCATTACGACTATTGACTTGTGAAATCTGGGCGATGACAACCGGACAGGGTCGACAAGTTGTGTTAAGTGCCATATATTTTTATATTTACGTTAGCGAGGCGTTATTAAAAGTACACGCAACCGAAGAGCGTGTATGAAAACGCTAAAGAAAGTAAACGAAGCGAAATATGTGATCTCTGCCTACCCCAGTTCGAAAGAGGCGTGATGTATGTATGTATTAAAATAATAGCAGCACCATCTAGCGCTGCGAAATTACATTTTTATCAACACCGTAACCTCTGACATCCCGCCTTTTTATTCGTTTAGATTAAAGTCCAAATTGCGGAAGGAGACGGCTATAACTTGTTTCTTGTAAATTAGAACGCTTTTTAGGGCTCGTAAATATTTCAAATGCAGGTACAAATGGTGCTGCGGTGCTTTTTAAAAAATGTAGAGCACGAATTTTATTCGTCTAGTGGTTTCCAGTTGGCATTTTGCCCCTATTTCCCTCTTGTCCCGCATCACCTGGGGACGGGATTCGCTGACTGCGCGTTTCTTAGCAATTTTATTGCTTTGTAGATAAATCCGTGCATTAGTTTTATTTCTCGCTGCAGTTGAAAAAAATCGAAGATATTTCTTCTGATATTTCTATTTATTCGGATATTTTTTCCGCGTCTGTAAGTAATTAATTTCAAATGTAACCTCAACTGATAATTATCAAAAACATAAAAGAAATATGCTGGACTTCCCATATATCTATAACGGAGTATATGTAATACCTACGTACTCGTATATGTTCTTAGTAATCGCAGTCATAATTTGTTTTTACGACCATTGTTGTTCGGAAAGACTCGAAAAAATATCTTAATTAAAGTCTTGCATACTTTTTGCGATTGCAGCTGCGAACCCTTTTTTGTAGAGATGCGCCGAATATTCGTATTCGGTATTTTCGGCATCTTTCTTAATGTGCGTATTCAGCCGAATATTTTGTTAGTTAGCTGAATATGTAAATTTAAGTCATAATTAGTGTGTACACTTCACTTTATTATTATAACTTTCATTTCTGTTTCATTCAATTCGGCCGAATATTCGGTCCGGTACATTTTGAACCGAATAGTCAGCCGAATATTGGTGTTCGGTTGAACTTATGTTCGGCGCATCTCTTCGTTTTTATTTCCTACGGTGGCGAAAAGTGGCGTGATATAATTTTTTTTTAGGAGGATACCGCCGGTATAACTAACACTGCGGTTGTGCCTGCTGGCAGATTCCTGCATAGAAATGCTATTAGTATATTTATTGTTTGATAGTGGGTACAAGGACAGTGTGATAATCATTAGCCAATAATAATATAGTCAATAATAATTACTAGCCAAACGAGACGAGAATCTGTTCTCATTATAACTTGGTAAAAAAAAGTAAAGTAACAGCCTATAAATGTCCCACTGCTATATCTGCTGCAATTTCTCATTTCTGAGAGGGTTTTGGAGCGGGGAATAGTCCGCCACGCTGCTCCAATGCGGGTTGGCAGACTTCACATGTCCTCGAAATATTTCTATTCATCGGATATGCAGGTTTCCTCATGAAGTTTTCCTTCACCGCTGAGCACGTGGTAAATCAGCAATAAAAATTTTAGAACAATTTTAGAGGTGCTGGCACCGGGGATCGAACCCAGGTTACTCCCGTGTTATGAAATTAAAGGCCCGTATTAAAGTACCCGGCGCCTGAGCTACCACGGTCGGTATATTTACAAAATTTTACTGCTTTACACGTGTAACATATAGTTTCATGCACATGTAAGTTGCGTATAACTGACTGATAAGCTTAAACCTACCTAGTAACTAGAAGCGGACCGCTCGTTAATGCCACTGCAAACGGTGCGGTAATTTCCAAACACTCACGGATTCAAAACCAATTAGCCCCATAAAGGGCGCGCTACACGCGGCCCTGATTAGCGAGTGTGTTTCAGCTTTATTAATATTCCCGATTCGTATGCTGGCAGAGCTCCATGATTTGGATCCTTTACACGTTGTAAATGTTATTACGGTTGGTACCGCGTGATGAATGCGTTCGTTATACGTTATCTGTTATTGGAGTGTCTTTTTTATTTATTAATTTACATCCAACGCTTTTCAAAATTGGAACGTTTGTTGACATTTTTTTCCTTAATATGTTTTGTAATCAAATAAAATATATCTGTTAATATGATGGTCAAGTTGCCAGTTACGTTTTTGGTACTGCTTCAACATTTTTGGCTTGCCAGTTCAAAAGCCAAGCGTGACGGGTATCGAGAGAGTGTATGTTAAGCAATGAACTACAATGGGCTTAAATGTTGAAATAAATAAAAAAATATGGCAATTTACTTTTCCTTGCTGTCTTTTTTTCCGAATGAATGTCATTATTTTTATGTGGATTCTTCAGTAGTACATGAGTTAGACGTGGGAAGGGAAATGTATTGTGTAACCGCTTGGAACGAAGCGCGAACAAAAATCCTCGGACTCCATATTTCGATTACGCTCGAAAACGAGGTAAATCGCTTCCGCAGCTTCCAAATATGTGTGAAATAAAAAAGAGAACTGAATATGTTTTAACGACACGCCGTATAAAGTAAAGTAGCACTGTTGTAACATATTTTATATTTCGGCGTGAAGACGAGTAACACAGTATTTTTCCGAACAATAAAAGTCTTTAGTGCTTAGATGTTGAGAAAGTTTATAAGGACATATTAAAAGACATCTTCGAGAGTAAATCTTTGGGAAAATAACTGAATAATTGCGTTCATAAACATTTTGTGGCAGAGAATAAAGAAGTCTCTCGACTCGTATATTGCATATTAGTCGCAGTTCTAGCTAAAATGGTTTGTTCACGTTGCAACTAACTTCCCAGCTTCACAAACTTGAGTTATGCTTAACGCTGTATGGCACGCAGTATCAGCATCTTATAAGTAAAAAAAGTAAAAAGTAAAGTAACAGCCTATAAATGTCCCACTGCTGAGCACAGGCCTCTTCTCATTTCTGATAGGGTTTTGGAGCGGGGAATACTCCGCTACTCTGCTCCAATTCGTGTTGGCGGACTTTACATGTCCTCGACATATTTCTATTCCTCGGATATATAGGTTTCCTCACGATGTTTTCCTTCACCGCTGAGCACGTGGTAAATCAGCACTTAAAATTTTAGGTCAATTTTAGTGGTGCTTGCACTGGGGTTCGAACCCAGGTTACTCACGTATTATGAAATTAAAGGCGAGCATACACCCACAGGATGAAAAATGCACTGTTAGACAACAAATAAATAAAATAACTAATGGAAGTTTTACAAATTATCCAGTTAACATATCCCTTGAAATATGAACGCATGTATGCTCGAAAACTTACTCGCGTACCGAACGAAACCATCACCCTTTTAAGTACCTTTGAACTGTAGACATGACGAAAAAAATAAAGGTGGAGACACATATAGGAAATACTAGTCTTATTATTTTTTTATGTATTCATTTACATGTAAGGCTTGTAAGGGTTAAAGACACCGTTCCGGAGTATTAAGCAACATTCTTTCATGTACAATCCCCGCATATTGAGGTGTACCCGACGCTAGAACAAAACTATTTCAGATAGCAAGAGTCGTAAGGTTTTACGACGACGTAAACCATCCCTAATGTCGCTGTCCCGTTTCCAAGCACGTAATGCGGGCTCCACTCGCGCACCAAATCCTAACGGCTGATTGTGCCGTACGGGGTGAGCAGCGAACGTAAGCTATTACGTGGCTGCTACAAAATATTTTGAACTCGTTATAGGCGGCCGTGATTGCTTTATTTTACGATCTTCCGTCTGGCTGTCTGTCAGTTTTACAGCAGATACATTACTTATATTTTTGTTTTATGGTTTACAACATATGACTGTTGTGGGATATGCTTGCATAACCTGGTCTTCCAAATTTGGAAGTATAAAGGCGTGTTAGGCGGGCAAGTTAATTCGGATTAATCCCAGCCGCTGGTTTTCACCATCGCACCATCTTGATGGTTGGCATTCCATAACATTGCGATTTTTGCGGAATTTTGTGCCACGCACGACCACTATTCCTTTCTCAGAGGTCTTTCCGTATCTGATGGAAAGCATAGTATTGTAAACAAAAAAAATAAACAAATACGTCTAAGCACAAATATTGGTTACGGTTGAGATTCGAATCCAGGACCTAAAAAGGCCCTTAACTTTGACTGACCCATACGGTCATCATGAGCTGAACTTATGTAAATACTCGTATTAAACAAATGACATGAACGTATAGTTATCTAATATTTATATTTGTGTAGCTAGGTCACGCCCGTTTGTTGCCGTCTTCGGTACTCCGGTTAATACCTCTCGAGTCAATTCGGTCGCCATTTCTGGTACATTTCCGTCGCTCACGTATGTTTGCCGACGTCGCGCAATATCATTAGGACGAGTACACACGGCCCAAGTTGACCGACATCGGGGGAGTGATCGCCACTCCCACGTCAACTCGAATGGTGTGACGTTCTTTGTTATGATATTAGGGGGTAATAGATTTCCGTATATATGAAAAAATTAAAAAAAACTCATGTTAATATACAGAAATAAGGTAGATTCGAAATCAAAAATATTCATCATCATCATATCAGACTAGGACTAGTCCACTGCTGAACATAGGTCTCCCCTTAGATTGCCACAGAAATCGTAGCTCTCATTTTGGGGGTCTTTGCCGTAGTTGCCACGCTTGGCAGGCAGGTTCGCATGTTCCAGGAAGATGCTACTGTCGTCTTCTGGTTTTAATTTTCCCTGTGTCGACTTTTACGACTCCCACGTGACGATATGGGGTGGTGGATTCTCTTCAGCCGCCATCACACGGCTTCAACAATATTACGAAAATGATATTCATCCATTCATTTTAAATCTTCTACCACCGTTGTCTATGGTCCTGTTTCTAATGCATGTCTTAAAAGTTAACTAAGGGGAAAAAACCAGAGAAAGGACAGCAGGAGATTCAACAGTTTGTGATAAAAATCGCTTATTAAATATTAAGCTTATTTATTTACCTCGATAAAAGATTACAAGGGCGAACAAAGCATTTACGTATGGTATGCTCTTCCAGTCAACTCAAAGCGTAGAGAAATATTAACATAGTGCTTAAAAATTTTAGGATTTTATTACTTTGTTATTCTGCCATGAAGCTGTAGTGTGTTAACAATACTATGTATCGGTCTGAAGGGCACTCAGAGCTAGCGTAATCACTGGGCATATAAGACTTAAGAACTGATGTCCTAGGTGATACATCAATTGTTATGATTATATGTACACTTACCATCAGATGAACGTTTTTCTTGTTTAGTCACTTTATCAAATAAAGAAAAAACTTTGTATATAACATACGTACGAAGTAATAAAAAGATATATGACAAAGTAATTAAAATTACGTATGTCAGAAACTTATTATATTACACCATGCTTTCGCGACATGTTCTTAAAGTTACTTCTTAATGTGCTAATAGCAAAGAAATAAAAAACATTTCGAATAAAAAAATCGTTCGAAAAAAAAAATATTTAATATTTATTATGATGAGACGCTGTGCTTTTCATCGACACTATAGGAAGTGACTGCAAATAATCTTTGTGGTTTCATTACTGTAACAGCTTGGCTATTTATCACTACATTGTTTAAGTTTGTCCGCAAATGTCCTGACTGGCATTTCGGCAGTTAAACCGGTATTCAGGATATTACTAACATTTCCACTCCAATCGCCGCTGTGAACGGTACGGAATTTTGGTGAAACTCTGCCCCGCTACCGGAAAGTAAAGAATGAAAACTACACAAACAAAAATCCTCATAAATTAATAATTAACAGTATTTACTGGTGGTAGGATTCCTATGCAGGAATCCGTCTAGGTAGGTACCACCCCAGTGCCAGTTATTCTGCCGTGAAACAGTAGTGTGCAAACATTACTGTGTTTCGGTTTGAAGGGCACTGTGAGCTAGCGTAATCACTGGGCATATGAGACTTAAGAACTGATGTCTCAGAATGACGGGCGCATTGTGGTGTCACACTGTTCTAGGTGACATAGCATTTGTTATGGGCAGACGTTGCACTTACCATCAGGTGAACGCTTTGCTCGTTCCGTCACTTTTATTAAATAAAAAAAAATGTTTTATTTATTTAATTAATCTTTGTTGCTAAGCCTCTCAACAAAAATGCCTATAGGCCTCATTACCAGCCAACTTATGGTGTGGTGAGAAATTTTGATATGATATACGATGATGTGCAGCATAACACTAAAATTATAAAAATTTAACCAAAAAAAAACTACACGTACTTACACAGTACACAATAATTACTAATAATTGCTAATGAAAATAAATTATTCATCTAGTAATAATCGATTTCATTAAATACTCATATGTTCAATAATAAAAAGAAATTAACCAAAGTTTTTTCATGGCGTTTAGTTAGGAGATGCAAGTCGTTCTTCAGATGAAAAAAAAGTTGATTACTCATGGTGCCAGGCCGACCCAGTTGAAATTACACTCAAAACCTGTTTGTTGTTGAAATGTCACCCAACACTCATGTGTGGCACCGAACTACCCTCGTCACTGAGTGCTCTTCTATGCGAAACACAGTAACGATTTCGTACTATCGGTAGTACGTACCTAGGCGGACTCTTGTCAATAGTATAGCGTGTACAAGTTCTACCTCCTCCTAAACCTAATGCTTAATAATCTTATATTATTATAACAAGCCTTCGTCACCCTTTAAAATCTATGCATTTCGCCTTCTGATAGTTTTACTATTAAAATAAAATTTAATTGGGTCACTGCGTGTTCACTATTCATGGCATACAATTCGAGGAAGGCAACAGCTACAGACAGGATATTTTTTATCGGATTTGCGAATAAATTATGTAACACATCCGAAATGTGGAATTCATCTGTTTTATTGCCCTGCATATTATACTCGTATAAGCTTCTATTAAAAGTTAATGTGACACAAAGAGACGAAGATTGTGTTTTTTTATTACATAAAAAGTCGGTTTCTATTCAATTTATCCGACAATTCAATATTTACAACATTAACACATAAGCAGAATAACATGCGTATACACATTCATTTCACGTACATTGACGTACTTACAGAGCTTCGAGAGGTAAAAGCAGCATAGCTCATGAATCACACTCGCTTATCATACGCCACCGTAAGTGAGGTCGCTCCCACGACCTTATTCCAGTGCTAGAGGCGCACAAAGGAAAGTTTTCGCCGCCTCCGCAAACTTGTCGACACCGAGACTTACAGTTCCACAGTGCTCCCGTGTCGGCGCGGCAACCTATCGCTACGCGCATCCAGTGATTAATCTCAACTATTTGACGTGTCCGGGAACGAGATCCCGATACCTTTGTAACCCGTGTCGGGTGCCTTTTGGAAGTTTCTGCTGCGAAAACTAGGGACTTAGGCTAACATTTATGATAGTAGGAGGTTATACAATTTACGAATTTTTCTTAATCATTTTTAAAGTGAAATGAGAGATCCGGACCTCGTCTTTATTGCACAGATAAATAAAGATAAAACAAACAGTAATACTTTAAATAGACTACCTATTTAGCAGTATAATTGATTGAACTTTAAATTAGATATGATAAGATTAAAACAAAAATCATATAATTCCAGTTTATTAATTTCGGAAGTCAGAGAGACTTTTTTTTAAGTCACTACAAAAACTCAGAGATTTGAGAAACACAGAAAGACACTTCTTCGTCGTCGTCGCTTGAGCCTATCACAAGTCCACTGTTGAATATGGGCTTCCCCCATACATAGGCACAAAATTTGTAGCTCTCATTTTGGAGGGATTCTGCCACAGTTGACACTCTTGGCAGGCAGGTTGGCAAACGCAGTTTATTTATTCAGATGTTCCAGGAAGCTGCTGCTGTCCATCTCCTGGTTTTCATTTTCCCTCTGTCGACTTCTACGATACCCACGGGATATGATAGGGTGGTAGATTCTCTTAGGCCGCCACCACACTGTCCCCACCTCTGTTCGATGTCCGTCAGCGATTTGACCCATAACAATTCCCCAGTCTTATGATCGGATCCGGTTAAAGACACTTCTTATATCGAACAAATATATAAAAAAGGAGTATCTACACAATCTGTTAAAATAAAAGGAAATTCAACGTTTAGAAATATAAATTTTCTTTGTCAAACGTAATTTTTTCTTACAATCTACCACCGTTTTGTAATAAGGTTCCTCTAGCGGAGAAGAAACCTGGAGGACTTATCAGCTATGATCGGAGAGCTTTATGACGCATCAGTGATGGTTGGGCTAAAGATGGGCGATAGAAAGAGTTGAGGAATATGTCTACTTGGAACAAACCTTGAACCTTTCCAAATTCGGACAAAATAGTGAGATTGAGCGCCGCATTCGCCTAGGCTGGGGTGCTTTTGGCAAACTGTCCGAAGTGTTCAAGAGCACAAGCATCCCCATTAACCGCAAGCGTCGGACCTTTGAACAATGCGTCTTACCAGTCATGGTCTTCGGAGCCGAGTCATGGACGCTGACAAAGCAGGTGTTACACAAGCTCCAAGTCACCCAAAGAGCCATGGAACGGGCTATGTTAGGTATCTCTCTACGTGATCGAATCAGGAACACAGAGATCCGTAAGAGAACGAAATTGGTCGACATAGCTCATGTAGTCGCTAGCAGAAAAATGGAAGTGGGCGGCCATATATGTCGTAGACAGGACAACAGGTCGGGTAGTCGGGTGCTTGAGTGGAGGCCTAGAGTAGGGCATAGAAATGTAGGCAGGCAACCAAAGCGTTGGACCGACGACCTTTTTAGAGTGGCCGGAAAGGACTGGATTTGAAAGGCACAAAACCGGGAAGAATGGCGTGCATTAGAAGAGACCTTCACTCAGCATTGGGTGGTGAAAGGTTGAAAAAGAAAAGAAGAACATGAATTTTAAAGAACATGAATATACTCAAAGTTGCGGCCGCCGCTTTTTTAACATTAACGATACTCTATATTTCATCGCTCGTGCCATTTTTATTATCTCGCAGTATTCAAATTCGTAGTATACGCAGTCGCAGTAGTTACACGTGAAACGTTAGCTGAAATAATTCAAATGAAGGGCTCTGCGAACGTTGAACCAACCAGCCACATCGGTATTGCTTTGTTTGTATAAGTGTTGTATTTGTATATAGAAATTGCAAATAATTTATTTGTGAATAGATTACTGTGATAGCTTTGTAGCTATTATGTTTTGTATTCACGACTAGAATTTATTCAGTAACGTGTGTGCAGTTCAGACGTAAATATCACGTGCACAAGAAAGAAAGAAATTAAGAAAGAAAGAACACGTTTATTAGACAAACATACACACACAACTAATAGAAGAGAATAAAATCAATAAAACATATAAGCACTTAAAAATAAAAAATAAAATAACATAAAAGAATATACGATGTCTCACTGCTGACGAGGTCACCAGATCAACTTAATTGTTAATCTATAAAGTCTGGGGCTTATTTGCACAACACAACCAGACCCCAAAAACGGACGTCTTCGGCTGAGCATCGAGACCCAGGGCCCGCGGCTTGAAGGGCTTCGGCTGGCTGAGAAATCATATTGCATGAAACTATAACAATAAGGTCAAAAGTATTGCGAAAGTAACTCTCTCTGTCCCTCTGTCTGTTTGTTAACTTTTCACGGCTCAACCCTTGAACCGATCTTGACAAAATCCGGCACAGAGTTAGCTTGAATCCTGAAGACGGACATAGGCTACATTTTATCCCAACAAATCAAAAAGTTCACACCGGATATTCAAAAAACTTATATTTATTTATTTATTTAACCTTTAATGTACTAGTGGTACATATGGCGGACTTAATGCCTAAAGGCATTCTATATCAGTCAACCATGAGGCAAAGCAGAGAATAAACAATATGATGATAGGCTGTGCAGCTAACAATAAAAAGAGAATAAAATAAAATAATATGATTATAAATACATAAACAGAAAAAATACACATACACAACACTACATATACATACATACATATATATATACATAAACACAAACATACATATTTATATCAAAATACATACACACGAAACAGGAAAGAAAAATCAAACTTGTAATGAATTTTTAAAGTATTCCCGGACTTTATTTTTGAAAGCAAACTTGTTAGGAGCTTTTTTAATGTCAAGAGGTAAATCGTTCCATAGTCTTATAGCCGTTAAGGTGAAAGAATGAGATATTTAACCAGAACGGTGCAAGGGCGTGAGCAACTTGAGATTATCCGAAGAACGGAGAAAACAGTCATGAGAATCTCCCAGGTATTGAAACTTAGCTTCCAAATACTCAGGAGCACATGGATCGTTTAGTATCGTGAAAAGGGTGCAGAGTATTCTAACAGATCTGCGCTGACGAATATAATATCCACGCGGACGAAGTCGCGGGCATTAGCTATAATATTACAAACGTGAGAAAGTTTGTCAAACAAACATTGTTTGTTAAGCCACGCTCTTATCTAATTTGGCATAAAGGAATTTTGTCGTAGAAAATGTTTTAAGTATACTCTATATATTGATTTAAAAAAATGTTTTTATTAAACAATATTTTTATTAATTATAAAAAAAACATCATGTCTAAGCTTTAATTTTCGCCGAGCGAGTCGGGCTTGGATGAGCTATACCAGAAATCTTCAACTAGTTCACATAGGCTCATCCGAAGTTACGACGATTTTCCGTAATCACCTTGACAACCAATAACGACCGGCCAGACACGTCAAATCTTAGACGTTGCAGCCCGTCGCGGGCACGCATGGCTACGGTTACGGGATTTTACATACATACAGTCACGCCATTTTCCCGTATAAAGCGTGGACAGAGACCACACCCGTAGCAAACTTTTCGCCCCCGCTGAAAACGAGACGATACCCCACAAAAGTATATAGCTCTAATTTTGGGGGGTTATTGCCATAGTTGCCACGCTTGGCAGGCGGGTTGGCAACCGCAGTTTATTTATTCAGATGTTACAGGAAGATGCTGCTGCGCCCATCTTCTGGTGCATCAATATTATTTAAACAAAAAACCGACTTGAACGCAACAACCCTTAACATGCTTATGCGAAATTAAGAGTTACATGATTTTCTCATGTATCCCACTATCAGAACTTGATCAAATTTGTACGGGACCAGAAGAACAATCATTGAAATCGATTCACAATTTGCGAAGATATCGCGTGACATACATACAAAAAAATAAAAAATATTCAATCGAATTGTGAACCTAACCCTTTTTTGAAGTCGGTTAACAATCGTGGTATATATTTTATAGTTGTAGAGGACCTGCACACCCCTAAGCTTTGAGCGAAGGCCATTCATTCGAACGTGTATTTAACGTAACGTTAGCATTCAGAAACAACAGGCAATGCGTGCGGGTAGTAGCCCGAGCTCCCCGGGCACAGTACCGAGAAGTGCTTGTGTTTAATGCTCACTGCGAATACACAGTCGGCCATTGAAATGTGTACAGACGGATTAATTTAGGACATAGGCAGTTTACAATTGTATTCGATGGTATACATTTATCAGTCAAGATTAACATTGTCTGTGTACAAGTATTTAAAGGAAAATATTATTTAATTGTCTCAGTTTTCCATGTATTTTAAATCTCTAAAAAGTAAAGTTTCAGCCTATAAATGTCCCACTGCTTAGCACAGGTCTCCTCTCATTTCTGAGAGGATTTTTGGAGCTGGGAATAGTCGGCAACGCTGCTCCAATGCGGGTTGGCGGACTTCACTTATCCTCTTCTTTCTCGAAATATTTCTATTCCTCGGAGATGCACGATTTTTTCCTTCACCGCTAAGCACGTGGTAAAGCAGCACTTAAAATTTTAGAACAAATTTAGAGGTGCTGTCACCGGGGATCGAACCAAGGTTACTCGCGTACTATGAGCTACCACGGCTTACACTTGCTAGCGTCCATTCATACATATTATTTCTTCTTTCGAATTTTATGATGGAATGAAAATTCACTCAAATAGGGTAGCGAATAGAGCCATGTTGCGTTATATTGGCTGTAGCGCAGAAATGAGTTGGTTCTAACGGGGAGCGCAAAGCTGTCACCACGAAAAAAGTGTTGTCTCCGATCTTCCACGAGCCGCGGTACAGAAGCCCACAGCCCACGCGAACATCACAAAAGTTTAAATTAATTACATATACGGTGTGGGTCAACACGATTGATCGAAAGTGTACTGACTAATTAAGCGCGCTGCTGTTTACGCGGCACTGTCCGCAGCGCTCCAGAATACAAACTTCCGGTGGGCCGCGCTCTTGATGGCGTAGTTAGCAACTCTCCCGTGGGGAGCGACGTAGACGACACTGGTCGCGGCTTGGTGCGTGTAACCTTGTCTAGTCGTGGGCTTTACGAGCTTGAGTTTTACGAGGTAATAACTAAGTTTTGTAACTAATTGTCGTGTCGATCCATAGTTTTGGCTCTTAGATTGTGTAAGTAAACACCTAACTCGAACTAAATGGGTTATTCGTAAGTGAACAAGACGCGTTGTTACATGTGCCAAGTTTTATATTATTGTATTCGTTGTTTTTTTTTAACTAATTAAAAGCATTTGTAAAGAAATAACGAAAGGATTTCAGTCAAAGCTGTAACATCAATTTGGTTTCGAGCTTCTCAGTGTTTCATCATCATCATTTCAGCTTATCACTAGTCCACTGCTAAACATATACCTCCCCAATAGATTGCCATGACTAGATCGGGTGGGATATAGTGATATATACGAGATAGTGGATCTCTTAATCGAATTAAAAGGTTTGAAAATAAATAACGAAAGGATTTAAAAGAAAGAAAGAAACACATTTATTCACGGTCTAATCACAATAGATACAAAACAAAACAAGAAAAAGAAAAAAAAAATTAAAGACTTAAATTGCTCTGATCCCGACACTGGTTTTCAGTCCGGCCCGCACTCCGAGGCAACTTGGACGGCTGCGTCAGTGCACTTACAATAATACGACGCAATAACGGAACTTAAATAATTTATGTTTAAACTTTTATGTATATAAACAGGTCAGAACATCAATTTGTTTTCAAACGTCTCAATCTTTGCGGTGTGGTAGCGGCTAAAGAGAATCTACCATCCCGACTCATCGCGTAGGTGTCGTAAAAGTCGACAAAATGAAAATTAAAACCAGAAAAAGGCAGCAGCGTCTTCCTAGAACATCAAAATATATAAACTGCGGTTCCAATCCGCCTGTCAAGCGTGGCAACTATGGCAAAATTCTTCCCAAAATGAGAGCTACAAGCTTTTGTAGCAATCTATGGGGGAGGCCTATGTTCAGCAGGACTAGTGATAGGCTGAAATGACGATGATGATGATGCATCTTTGCGGTCGCGTAATATTGTTTATTATTTTAATTGATTGTTTTATATAGAATATATAGATAACATGAGAGAATCATTAACCTGATGGTCAGTGCAACCTTTACCCATTACAGACGTTGTGACATCTAGAAGATTTCAGCGTGGCAGCACGCTACGCTTGTCACCCACAAACATCATTTCTTATGACTCATATGCTTAGCAATTACATTAGCTATCAGTGCCCTTCAGACCGAAACACAGCAATGTTTGCACACTACTCATTGACGGCTGAATAACTGGCTCAGCGGTAGTATCTACGTAGATGGATTTCTGCACAGAATCAGTAATATAACTCCATAAACAAAGTCAAATTTGAGAACTCTGGGAAACAGCGAGTTACGTCTAAAGGTAGTCTAGCCTTCTATCTCCGACTCTATTGATAGGAGCAACGTATAAGAGCTATTGCCTTCGTTAGACCCACAGGAGCTGACTGAGTAAAAAATTTGCATAAACATGGCTTCGCTATACTCTTGATTACATTACAATAATTTATTCTCTATCTGCTTTCATTTCAGGGCCATACCTACGGATAATTTTTATTACCGAGCCCCATTATTTATGTTACAATATTTATGAAAGAGAGAAATTTATTGACGTAAGAAAATCTTAAAATATTCAGTTAAAAAGCATTTTTTTATTTGCCAATTTAACGTTAGCAAGTGCTTTAATATTTCTACACAACAATGGTCGCCTCTCAAACTACAGTCAGTTGACTTTTATATTTTTACAAACATTAATCACGTTTGTAAAAGTCTATACAACGTCTATTTATTTGTATAGTTGTAACACCAAAACACGTATTTTTTTATTACATAACTAGATGCCCATCAGTGGTCGAAAGTCGACTACAGATTCACATTTTTTTTTAATTTTTGGGGTAATTATTTGTCGGAAACATTTTAACCGTTTAGTCTGTTTGACCACAGACTATTATGTATTTGACAGTGGCAGTTCTTAGTACGAACGTAAACAAACGACTAGACTATTATGTGATTAACATTGTCAGTATGAACGGAAATAATAAATGTTTTATTTTATTAAATTTAATGTTTGTGCACAGTGGTGGCGGCTTAAGAGATTCTGCCACCCCATCTCATTCCGTGGGTGTCGTAAAAGTCGACAGAGGGAAAATGAAAACCAGGAGATGAGCAGCAGAATCTTCTCGGAACATCTGAATAAATAAACTGCGGTTGCCAACCCGCCTGCCGAGCGTGGCAATTATGGCAAAATCCCGTCAAAATGAGAGCTACAAACTTTTGTGGCACTCTACGGGGGAGGCCTTTGTTCAGCAGTGAACTAGTGATAGGCTGAATTGATGATGATGATGATGATAAATGTTTTTGTAACACATATTATATATGTATAAATTTTAGCATCGTTTATCCATAACTATTCAAATTTCACACTTCTTCGTGCGCGCAATATTTAATAAAGAATATTTATATATATACTTATAACTAGAAAATTCCTCCGGTAGTTCTCAATAAGCAGGAAGACAGTAACATTGCCGTTGTCTGACTTATCAATGTAATCTTATACGATGTAGGATATCATAAAAAAAATCTAAGTACTCCATTTCTGTTCAAAGCTCACACTTAAATATGTTGACATGCTAAGAGCGAGACTTGGCTTAAATTTGGTTAGAGCCCTTTCAGTTCGGTCGCCAAGACGCGGTCTGTTTCGAGTGGTCGTCCATTGGAGGCCTTTGCTTAGGCCATGTATGCACTAGCGATTTTTTAATGTGTCGAGATAATAATTTGTATGATATTCAGATACTTGTATTTGGTAACAATAGCAAAGTAACAGTCTGTAAATGTTGCACCTGTGTATCTCATTTCCGAGAGGTTTTTGGAGCAGCAGGAAGATCCGCCACGCGGCTCCAATGCTGGTGGCGGACTTTACACGTCTTCAACGCCAGCACCCACGTAACGCTGACATTACTAATTGCATTTTTAACTGCTGAGTTTCCGCACGATGTTTTTCATTTCTGAGAAATAAAAAAATATTTCGAAGATTTCTAAAATTCTTTGCTGCTATTACTTAGTTTGTAAAATGCTTTTAATTGATCCAAAACTGTTTAAGACTATCTGATAATACACTAACTTATTAATTTATTTAATCTTTATTGGCCATAAAAGTATTGGTACAATAGGCGGACACAATGCTATATGCATTCTATACTAATCGACCTTTGGGATAGCAGAAAAACTCAATGGCGGTACAAAAAGATGATAAAGAATGAAATAAACAGATTACACTTAAGAGAAAAAAATTAAAAACATTATACACATATTCTCATGCACACATATAAATAATTAAAATCAATAAATACATACATAAAACGCACACACGCACATACACACATACATTCACACATGCACAAATACATAGAAAGCTATATAGATAATACAATGCGTTAAGAATGAGAGTTAGTATTTATTACTATTTTTAAGGGTACATTTGCTTGTAGGTGTCCTAATGTCATCAGGAAGTCCGTTCTTACCAATTAAATTTCATTAAATACTGTACTACTTTTAATCTACAACCAAAAATATCATCATACATTGTTGGTTGTTATTACGGTGACTATCGGAATGAGTCAAATGAACAATACCTGAAGATCTAGATGCAGAAGATTTGCACGCAATGCCAGCAAAACGCTTAGTAATGATAATATGTTTCTACAAATATCGGCTTCGTCTAGGGTGATCATTCAGGATTTGTGACTCAGTACATATGCTTACAAACTACAAACCACCACAAGAGCAAGGAGGTCTTAACTCACTAACACTAACCACGCAGGAATACGCCTGGGTCCGTACGACAAAGGTTATTCTGTCCGTCAAGCAGTAGATTGCAAACATTACCCCATTTCCGTCTAAATGGAACTGATAGCTAGAGTAATTACTGGGAATATGAGACTTAAAAACTTGTATCTCGGGATGACGAGCGCAGTGTGGTGCTATACAGAAATGTACCATGTGACACAGCATTTGTTACGGACAGACTATGCACTTACAATCAGAGGAACGATTTGTTCGTTTCAATAAAAACGAAAAACTTAATGGTAGGCGGAAATCGCCATTCCAAAATTTAATTCAAACGTGTATAATTTGTTACCTCGCGTCTTCATGTGCATAAGCTGCCTTATGTATGTTGTACGTAAATGGAAGCGCCCTTTCATACTATCAGATGAATGCGAGTCGCCTGTCTGTAAGAGCTCTCTATGTGTTTAATACTACACGCCTGGAAACTAATTTAATCCAATAGGTCTCCATTTGGAGATGTCTCCGTTTCAGGGTTGCCATGTTATTTCGCCTGTATTTACTGTCGGCAAATACCGATATAAAAACTGCGCTATATTTCCAAGTAGAGAGGTATAGGGTAATAATGTTTGTTCACGTATATTTTCCTCAGATTTCGTTTGCTAGCTGTTTTCTATTTATTTCACTTAACATGTGAAGTTGATGTTGTTAAAGGTCGAGTATACATATTAGCTGTAATGTTGTTTTGTAAATATATTTCTTGTCCTTGTGCTTATTGTTGTCCTCTGTGAGAAGAAGAAATGGATATTAATATGAAACACGCATTTACAAAACTCAATTAGGAGGAGCATTCCAAATCGCCGCCGACCGTTAATAGCCCGCCCGGCAGCTTCCCAAAGAACTTTTAGTGCAAAGTTCTCGATGGCTCCGCAATCGTTATGGGCTGGCGTGGTATTTTACTTTAGTAGTACTAGATTGCTTAAGTACTTTATTAATCTTTAGTTATACCACTCATTCTCTCAAGTGTAGTGTAATCACTGTGTATATGAGACTGAAGAATTGATGTCTCAAAGCGAGCGCAGTGTGGTGCAACAGAGGAACGTTCTGGTTGTTATTGCCACAGCTTTTGTTATTGGCAGACGCTACACTTACCATCAGGTGAACGTTTTCTTCGTCTCGTCATTTTATCCACTAAATGAAAAGGACGATTTGCTAGTCTGTTCACTTTCTTTGATAGAAATGTCTAATATTGTAACGGTAATACGGTATTTTTACTGGTGGTAATATTTCTATGGAGGAATCCGTCTAAGTAGTTATTCTGCCGTGTGAAAACATTATTATTATTCGGTCTGAAAGGACTGTTGCCAGGCAATAAACTTATATTATACATACAAAGTATACATTAAAAAAAAATTGTTTGTTGGTTCGTTGAATATAGGCAAATGTTTTAAGAATTGGATTTCAGGTTTTGTTAGCGCTGTCTCAGATTATTATAACTATGATTTTAACATCATGATTAACTTGTTTTTCATCAGCAGTAGATACGCTACAACATTTTTTTGTTATTATACTCGTATAAGAAATATAGCCCGACAACCCTACTCGATGTCTTTGGAACTTTCCCCAGCTAAATGTACGTCTTACTAGAACTAGACTACTGAAAAATCACGCTCTAAAAAGTATCAAACAAGAAAATATAGTACAAATTATTTAATATTAATCGTCTAGTATATAAACAACTTACACATAATATATTTTAATGTATTTAATATAAATTTATAGTGATGTTCAGAGGATCGTATGCCTAATAAAACAATACATTCTAACATACATATGTCATCATAATCTTTAGGGCATAGTGGCATATGTATTTATAATAAAGAAGAATAAATACCTCTTAAATTTTTACATAATTTAATTTATGCATTACTAGTTAGTCCATTCATTCGATTATTTCATCATTATAGAAGCTAAATAAATGTTTAATTAATAAATTGAAAATCTCTATCATCTTTTCATTTTTACAAAAAATAAACTGGGACCACCTTACTGCTCCAATGAATGGTAGGTATTTAACTCAACAAACGGACCTAGTTTCTATACTGCTTTAATATATTTACTGTGTTAAGGTGTTAATCTTCACGAATAAAGGTTGTCCGTACAGTACCTTAGTCGGTTCTTACGTCACCTCAGTAGGAAAAAGAAAGGTGCTATTCTACTCTGCCGGACATCTATCGGCTGTTGTTTGTCGGCAGAAGAACTGGCACTGCGGTGGTACCAACCTAGACGGATAGTAACCAATAATGCTACTTATTTTGCCGCCAAGCAGTAGTGTGTGAGTGAAGTAAATGAGATTCAACAACTGATGTGATATGGTGACGAACACATTACCGGACCACACAGGACTCTACAATTCAAAATTCTGAGCACACTGAATTTCTCTTGTGACGTGGGTACGCTTCAGAGATTTCATATTCAGAAACATCCAGGCCCGAAACAACTAACTGTAGGCCATACAAATATTTTTCCCATTCGGTAATCGAAACCGCGACTTTGAGAGCAGAAGCCAATCGCTTAGCCGGCACGTACCAACTGGTTCATGTGTTTCGTTTTTTTTTTAATTGGAAAATGTGATGAAACGAGCAAAACGTTCACCCGATGGTAAGTGCAACGTCCACCCATAACTAATGCTGTGTCACCCAGAACATTTCTGTGTGTGTGACACCACACTGCGCCCATCGCCTTGAGCCATAAGGTCTTAAGTCTCATATGCCCAGTGATTACGCTAGCTCACAGTGCCGTTCAAACCGAAACACAGCAATGCTTGCACACCATTGCTTCACGGCAGAATAACTGGCACTGGGGTGGTACCTACCTAGACGGATTCCTGCATAGGAATCCTACCACCAGGAAATTTTGCGTATTAAATTTTTTATTAGCCACTCCAGTTAGTGAAAGTTCAGTGTTTCGTGAAGATATTCTGAATGTCGCCTAGACAGTAATAAAATTCCGTCCCAAAAGAGTACGTTTTTATCCCGTCTACATAAGTGACGTTTATGATAATTTTACAACACACGGTACCTAGCTTGTGGATGAGTTGGCCTCGGTAGCAATAATTTTATCAATTTACGGAGTATTGGCAGCGAATATTTTAATTAAAACATTCCAGTAATTAAATATTTAAGCGCGAATAAGTTTACAAATATAAATAAAAAATTTAAACGACGTGGAATTTAAATAAAATTACACGGCCAGGTGTAATACTCGTATATAAATATTACACCTATATACGTGATGAGAAAACTTTTTACCCCTTTTTATATTGTGCTGAGGAAGGAGTGTGAGATTTGGCTTAATTTAGGGTTAAAGTTTGTATGAAGAAGAAGTGAGGAAGCTAAAATTTATAACATGTTATTCATATCACACGGACTTTGTCAAACACATAATAGTCTGTTGTGTGGTTACCGTCATACTGTCATTGTCAAAACCCTTAATAGTCTATGGTAAAACAGTCGCCCAGAGTAGAGATTGTCCCCAAAGAATTATAAAATGTTGTCAACAGACATTTACTCAAACCGAACGACAGTAACGTACTGACTTAAAATATAATATAAATTACGATCGAATTTCTGGGCTCCAATCTCAGCCGCAGCCAAGATCTGCTAAAACACAAATGGTTGGTTTTCGGGTATGGTTGTGTTGTGGAATTTACGGCTGCAAAACGTAATCGGAGAAATCCTAATTGGTCATCGATAATTAAAAACAGAGGTTGCATCTGTGGAATCTTCCGCCGTCAGCGGTTTCCCGGATCGATACGGGACGATATGGTCCTTCAAGAGAAGAGCCTACTCCTTTCTTAGTGGCTGGCAACGCACCCGTTATTAATCACGGTGAACAATTACCCTCGGGAGTCGCTTGGTTGTTTGCTCTCCCTTCTAACTATAAAAAAAAACTTTATTAATTATTTATCTGTTCTCCGAGCTTTGTGACCGGTCGATTGTCACATCAGTTTACTGCTTAAAGGCTATATCGGTTACTCTAGTTGTGGTGTGGATATCACGCGAAACGAACACGAAGAAATCGAATCCACAACCCGCAGATCGGAAAGCGAACACTCTCGCCTTATGGTGGCTGTCATTACGATGTTCGTTGGGCGAATGGTGTGTACAGTTGATTAAGTAATCGAGTTTTTCTGATGTCGATCTGCAATGAACTAATAACAAAATAAGTAGTAAGCAGAAACCAGGCCATCCATAATGCAAATCGTTATTCCGAAATCACACAAGTTGGCAAGTTGTTGCCGGAACGATGTTAATCTCTTAAAAAATTACCAAAACTTCGGTCGGCTCGGTAATCTCATTAATGAAATAAATTTCACTGGGACACTTGCGCAGTTTAAACTTTTTATTTCCCCTATTTCGTGACAAACGACGCGACTGAAACTCGGCCATGTTTTATGATTATTTTCAACTATATACAGAGTACACTTGTTCCGCGTTGTTAATGGAACGGAATGAGGCCAGTAGTGGACAAGAGCGGATCCATTTAGTTATACTTACTAATGATGCTATTTGATATTCATAAAGGTTGAAAAAAGTGAAACATTGATTATGTGATCGTAATTTGACCCGCTTATACGAAGAACTGCGCGGGAGATGGCTCTGTTATATATTGTTTAGTTTAGCTATACATATTTAAATAAATATATATAACCGATAGCAGTATCACATTATTTAGGTTATATTTACCAACATTTATGTCACCATACTAGACATACAAATTACTTGCCTGTAAATTGAGTGGGCATTTTGGCAGTTCCACTTGCTGACGCTAGTGGCAATGATTAATATTAACCGATAAATATTCCGTACAAGGCGAGGGCACATTGAGCCTGTCTCGGCACATAAAGTACGCAACTGACTAAAAGTTGTGTAGGCGGCCTATAATGGATGGGTGTGTTAAGATATTCGTTTAATGTGTATTTAATAACGTAAAAATGTAATAAAACTGACAGTAGCAAGCGCATTAGAATTATTTACGAATAAGAGGCTGTACCGCATTAAAAAGTGTCAAAAAAATATCGTGTCCAAGAATATTCAGTTGTATGTCCTAAAAAAATTTGGTCATATTCGGACACAATATTTGGACACAAACACTCGCAGATAATATTGTCTGTTTTCACGAGAATGTTTTAATTTCACATAGATCGGTCGCCCTGGTACTAAATTTCCTAATAAGGGAAAGAGGATAGAAGAATGCAACGGTTTCTTTTTGTGCAAAAACGATTGACGAAGTGTATAGCCAATGGTTTGTTGAAATCGGTGTGCTTGTTTCATCTCGCCTATTACATTAAACTTCTAAAATCTCAATGAGTATAAAAGCAAAGGCTTTGTTTCTTGTTGGTAATGCTCGAATATAATTTCGTATTCTATAAATGTTGCTGCCAAATATATTCTTACAAAACCATCGTTGTTCTTGAGAACAAATATATATATAGACTACATTATAGATAACTAGCCGATGCTCGCGATTTCGTCTAAGTCCGTCTGCAGGATGCAAGCTGTTTCTGTACCTAATTTCGTCAAGATCGGTGCAATGGTTCAGCCATTAAAGGTAACAAACAGACAGAGGGACAGAGATTTACTCTCACATTTACGAGTATAATATTAAGCATGGAGTATGGATAAAGCGGTCAACCACTTAAAAGTTGACTGCGCAATATTGTATTATTTAGATAGTTATAAAAGCGTCTATACTACGCGAGAATGGTCTCGTAAAATATGTGGATGTTGAATGCAAATGCGAAGCAGTAAAGCATAACTGCACGCATATTCACAATGTTAACATCGGTGAGACGTCAAACCGGCGCCAACGGCGACCGCAAACTGTCGTCCGAGATACTCAACACATATATAAACCTACATAAAACGAGGAAAAGCTAGTACCAGACACGCCGGTTCAATGGAAAACGAAATTAGGTTAATAATAATAAAAAAACCGCGCGAAGCTAACGCGCCACTCCGAGCCTTTCATCTCAGTGTGTCCGCAGCCTGCAGCGGATGAATAGGCCCAGAGAGCCTGAAAACATACTAATGTTACACTAATGTTAGTACTCTGTGACAGGAATAGCAATAGCCACTCTGCTAATATATTTAGACGAGAGGCTGTGGTCTAAGTTACAAGCGGATAGAACAGTTTTCGACGATATAAATATAAAGGTGCGCGTGAAACTCCGTACATGTGACAGAAGTGAAACTAATATATACTAGAAATTTGATTCAGATTAAAATAAATAAAAAAGATTTAACGAAAATGTTACTCACTGTAAAATAACTGCTCAATATATAAAAAAAAACAGTAATTAATCGATAAATATTAATTAAGATTAACAGAAACGTTGCAGTCTTTAGACCTTGAAATTTTACTCTCGTCGCGCCCAAGCAGTTCCACTTCGAAAACGGGTAGAAGGTAGTCTATGAGGTAGAATCTGCGATTACGTATATATGATGTCAAACAAAACTTGTTGTAATTTAAAATCAAACAGTTCATCTTTATCATGATTACATCCCATTAAAAGTTGACCGCTCAACGTAGGCCCTCCCTATAGATTGCAAAAAAAGCAAGGCCTGAATCACTACCATTCACCGAAAATTTAAACAGGTCATCGATATCGGCGTTGTCACTCGAGAATCTCACCTAATAGTTATCGGTATATCGCAACGTTATCTTGCTGATTCTTTATTCTATGTCAAGTATCTTACTTCTTTTACGGATTTCATCATTGAGGATTTTATCTCGCAGAGAAATATCGGGCCATAGCGTTAAGGATTAGCAAGTTTATGTGGCAATGAGCAGGCCATATAACTAGAACCGATAACCATAGGGGAAGAAAGGTTCTGGAGTGGCAAGCGAAGTGTAGAGCGACCCTCACGAGATCGAACGACGACCTGCATGATTGTACGGGAAGTCGACGGATGCAGGTTGCTCAGGACCGTGTTTTGTGGCTATCTATGGGAGGGTGTATGTTCAGCAGTGGACTAATACAGTCTGAAGTGATAATGATAATTAATTATCACATATTTAACGAGTTATTGATACGATTCGTCACTTACCATCACTCTTTCATAACGCCATAATCGCTACGTTAGCTGGCGCGTTGGCGATATCAATATTAGCTTTCCATATAATAACTATACATGAGTGTAACGGCTAACTTGCATTTGCGCCCCAAAATTTTCTGTGCTAGCTTTTACTTAGACGTGTTGCGGTAACTTTGTCGGTCCCCCTTTACTTCGTTATTTGTCCCTCCAAATTTTCATCCGTCTGCTGACCATTTATTTGTAGATTTTCCTACATCTGAACAAACTTACCAATGCCACAAAATTATCCATATTGCCTAAGTTACATCCGAGTAACAACTTGGTTGCTTTTTACAATTTTCACAAAACATATATGTAAATTAAGTAGAAGCGTCTGTGCTTTTCGGATCAAACCCCTGTCAAGACCTCTGTCTGTCCGTCTATCCGAACTTCTAGAACTCTTAAAATACTCCAGTGTTATATAGTGTATACAACTGTTGAAAAAAAACAGCCTATCCCATTGCTGAGCGCAGTTTTCCTCTGATTATTGAGAGGATTTCGGAGCTGGGAAAAGTCTACTACGTTGCTCCAGTGTGGGTTTGTGAACTTCATGTATCGTCGAAATATTTTCTATCTCTCAGACATGCAGGCAGGTTTCCTCAGGGTGTTTTTCTTTACCGCCGGTACCTTCAAAATCATGTCAGTGGTACTAACGCCGGGTATCGAACCTCATTTCCGGGTGTAATACAATTCCTTGTTGCTAGTCAACAATAATTTAAAGTAACTCTTAAAATTGCTCTTTAGGCCACCTGTATATTTTTAATGTACATTTCCGGATTCTCTGTTTCTATATGGAAAATGACTTCATTTTCATTTTCAGTAATTTTTACGTGAACTAAATCTTTGTCCACGAAATATATTTTACAAGCGGTGTCATAGCATATAGAAATCAATACGTCAGGTAATTATGCAGAGTATATATGATATAAATAAAACGTGTTTATTCTTCTCCAGTTAGAAATAAACATGAGTGTGCTATAGTTTTGTCGCACCGCTCCAACCACGAGATTCTCCACGACGTACATAAGTTAACAATAGCTACCGTTTTCTACTATTTTGAAGTAGATCCTACCTATTATATCTAAATAGTTTTTATTTTATCAAGATCGACTACGTAAAATATATAGTGTGCTATATTTTTGTCGGGGACTGTAAATGTCACTGTGCCCGAACCGGTAAACTGTACTATCTGAATCTTAAAGTCTACGCGAAATTGCGGGAACAATTGCTTGAGGTAATCAACATCATCATCATTTCAGCCTATCATTAGTCCACTGCTGAACATAGGCCTCCCACAAAACTTAACTATTGATTGCCACAATAATTTGTAGCTGACATTTCGGGTGGATTTTGCCATAGTTGCCATGCTTGGTAGGCGGGTTGGCAACCGCAGTTTATTTATTCAGATCTTCCAAAGAAGATGCAGCTGCCCATTACCTAGTTTTACATTTACGATACCCACGTGACTAGCGGCGGCTTAATAGAATCTACGACCCCAGTCATGGCATTCTTCGAAAACTCTGAAAAGTTCGAGACGGTCTGATTGAAATAGGTTCCCACATCGATTATGTGTGTCCGAATACTGTCAACTACACAGATGTTATGGTGCTTTGTAGCCCATCGATTAATAAAGTAAGGAAATTGTTAGCAATTTTTGAACACTGCAATTTTTCATGGGCTAAAATATAATGTTAAATAAAAACCTACTGATGGTTTTAAGTTCAGGAAGAGGTCGGAATACAATCCCACAGGTATACATACTTAATGGTAACTTTCGCAGTGGAAGTTAAACATTTAAAGTATATATTGACGGAAGGTCATAGTGATAAAGCGGATGTAGAAAGAGCGGTACGTTGTAATATGCTCGCCCGCAGATTTTCGCGTTGAAGCAACTAAGTAAAACTGACATTATTCAGAGCTATCTGTCAAAGTTTTTATGTGTCAGCGTTGCAACTGCGAAACACAGCACGCGAAAAAAAGTATTCGAGTGCCACATAATAAATATATCGTATTTTCATAAAACTGCCAAGATACTGCAGCGCATCAGGCATGTTTGCGGCAACTCGGGTTACTGATAATTTTGCTTTAATCAGATCTCGTGTCGCTGCGTTTTGGTTGAGAATACAAAATTCTGATAATGCAATTTAATGCACATGAATCTTTTGATGATCTCTGAATGTTTTGATATTTTTCTCAGATTTTGTATGTCAGTGCACTACGATGGAAATAATTTATAACCATAATCATATTTTTTTTTAAATTGTATAAACATACTTACTATTAATGTATCAAAATTTGTTCGTTTACTGTGTTTTTTTCTAAGTAATTTATATGTAGGTCAAAACCTATTATATATATATTTCTATATCTGGTTGGGATATAAATAAATAGATAAAATTTCTTTCTTTTTTTAAACATATTTCCATACAATAAAATATATAGAAAAAATAAAATAAACAGGAAGGGGTACCAGACAGTTATTAAAATTGTTTATAATGGTTTAGTGTTAAACATAACTTGAAGATTTGAGCCATCATAACACGACTACAGTAGTGTGATTTTTGATGTACCTAATGTTAATAACATTGTTCGCAGTATTAAAAAAAACGCTAAACGCCTTTACCACAGTCAGATGTAATTGGGCGTAATGCGAACTTAAAAGGGCGATGAGACGAAGGCATGTCATAAAAGAACAGCCAGTAAACAATTGATATACATATAAGTCTTACTATTTATGTTAAATTATTTGAAGATTTATATTTCCTACTATTTTGTTTTTAATAATAAGTGTTTTCTAGTTATATTAATACTTGAAGAGAAAACTTTGTACCGAGAATGAGCGCAGAAAGCTAAAATTTATGTATAATATGGGTTACAAGTACATTAAAATCAATAAAACAAGTTACTGAATTAGTGTCGAATTTGGACCATTGGGCGATCACTAGTTAATTCTTTAATAATTATTCTCAGAAAACACGAAGTACACGAAGACTTTGTTTTCTATTTCTTACTTTTTTCAAGACCTTAGCATTGCTTACTGGTGGTAGGTACTAATCACCATGATAGGTTCCACCATAGTTCCAGTTAATTATACCACCTACCATTAGTATATGTGAAGTGATGTTATTCGGGCCGATTTTAAACCACGGCGACATCTACCGAACACTGTCGGAAGCTATCAACTGCGCAGGAGATATCAAAGTGCCACAAGTGTACGCGCAAACACAGAGGCACTCACTCGTCCTAACCTACCCGTGCCCGATGAAACGCTTATGCGATAAAGTCGGTAGGCTAGGATGCTGTGTCAGAAACACGAGGACACAACACAATTAGACCGGAAAGTCCACAATTTATGTTTTTCAGGTACTTCATGTACTCTAATGTGGGCCACGCGGTGTACTCATACTTTAATGTCTCAGGGTGACGAGCGTAATGTATGTATTTATTCTGGAGCAGTAGTGTGCAAACAATCAATCAATCAATATACTCTTTATTGTACACCAATACAAAAATAAAGACTAAGTACTATATTATGTTAAGGTACAAAAGGCAGTCTTATCACTGAAAGCGATTTCTTCCAGACAACCTTAGCGCAGAGAACTAATACAGCAAAATGAAAAACCAGAAAAAGAGGGTGGTGTACACTAAACCATATAAATCTTTAAAAAAAGCACTAGATGATAGCATTTCATATAAAAAAGCGACAGACTAAACATGAGTTAAATATCCAAGTAATGAGCTCTAACCAGGTTTTTGAAGGAAAAGAGGGACATACCACGTCGTATGTGCAAAGGTAAGGAGTTCCACAAGCGCACAGCTGTGACAGTAAAGGATTTACTAAAGAAAGAAGTGTAGTGCACAGGAGTCCGGAGGGAGAGGTTGACAGAAGAACGAAGAAATTTATCATGAGACAGGGAAATATACTCAAAACGATTTTTTAAGTACAGAGGAGTAGATGGGTTGAACAGCACGCAGTAAAAAGCAGAAAGTATATGAGTATTCCGGCGAAGTCGGATGGGAAGCCACTTCAGTTGTTTACGAAATTCAGATACATGATCATATTTGCGAAGCCCAAATACGAATCGTAGACACACTACTGTGTTTCGGTCTTAAGGGTACTGAGAGCTAGTGTAATTACTAGGCATATGATACTTAAGAACTGATGTCTCAGAGTGAAGAACGATTTGATGTGCCATGCAGAAATGTTCATTGTGACACAGCATCTGTTATAGAAAAACGTTGCACTTACCATCAGGTGAACGTTTTGCTTGTCTCCTCACTTAATTTGAAAATTGTGAACGTAATAACCTTCGAGTGGTGCATTTCCGTGTGGAATTGCACTGATTAAAAATGTGATACACACATACATATAGTCACGCCCTTTTCCCGTAAGCTACACATACAGCCAACTTTTCGCCCCCGCGGGAAACGTTACGTGCGTGGCGAACCACGTCGCCGCCATTTTGATACCAGTCAAAAAATGTCTTTACGTTGCGTTCTCACGAGCAGTATAGTGACAGCATTGCACATTGTAGTGACGAGACCTCGCTAGGAAAGAGGTAGGTGCTATTCTACACATTACAACGATACTTTGACGACTGCGTGGCCTAGTGGTGAGAGTACAGGACTTCTACGCCGAAGGTCCTGTTTCCGAATTCCCAACCTAAGCCAACGATTGTGCAAAAACACAAATCGCTGGTTATTGGGTCTGTTTGTGCTGTGCATGTGAAATTTATGAAAAACGCACCCACGATACTGGAGAAATCCTAGTGTGGAGTATCGTTTTGTTTTTTAAAAAATACACTGTGTTCTTTGTGAAACACGTATTGACTGCCGGTAAATTTTGCTAATTGCATTGGCTTAATTCATAACTAACAAATGAACTCGTAGACTATAATGTGCTCTCAAAGCGTTCTTAATGGAACACAGCCTATCAAACAAACCGGCAGTCCGCTGAGGCGACGTTACAATAACATATGGGTAATTGAGTTGGAGAAATCTCGCAAGCGTTCACGTTCCGCGCCGGCTTCGTCACGGTACCTCCCGGGCTATTTATAGAGTTAAACAATCCACTGTTTATTCACTAGTACTGATGTGTTACGCACTAGTGTGTGCCAGGAGTATGACGCTTCTGTTTTCGTTACATTGTTAGTTTCAATTTGTAAATGGTTGGGTGCGTCGTATACCCGTTTGCGCATTGTTTTTAATGTGTTGTTCCGGTACACAATAGGATGATGTTATGTCGGCGTATCTCTCTTATAAGTGTTAGGCGGTTATTAATCGCGAACAAGGATTCAGTTTTGTTTCAGTGAAGATGACAAACGAACCGCTGATGTCAGGATTCCTATTCAGGAATCCGATTGGGTGCCACTGCAGTGCTACCTATCCAGCCGTCAATCATGCAAGCGTTTCGGTTTAAGAGCACTGATAGCTAGTGTAATTACTGGCTTTTTTACTGGTGGTAGGAATCCTGTACAGGAATCCGTCTAGGTAGTACCACCCCAGAGCCAGTTATTCTGCCGTGAAGCAGTAGTGTGCAAGCATTACTGTGTTTCGGTTGAAGGGCACTGAGAGCTAGCGTAAATCACTGGACATTTGAGACTGAAAGAACTGATGTTCAAGTACGGCGCAGTTGCTGTCACACAGAATATATGGTGAAACACATGTTGTGGGCGGACATTGTACAACACCACTGTAAAGTTTGCTCGTTTCGTCACTTTACAATAAAAAAATGTGATACTGGAGACATTCTCAAAAGGTAGCGCATAGTTCAGTTTAGTGACACAAGCATTCATGGTGGATTCGTTGCACGTACCCCGAATGTTAACTATATAATACCAATTAAGAACATATCCGAAGAGCATACAGGTTACTAGCAAAGAGGGATTTCGTATTAATCACCACACCACCCATAACTACTCACCTAGTTGTACATGTGTCATGGTTCAAAGTGACTGTGAGAATTTGGTGGAGGAATCGTTCACCTGATGTAAGTGCAACGTCTACGCATAAATAATGCTGTGTCACTCAAAACGTTTCTTGGCGCCACTATGCGCTCGTCCCTGAGACATCAGTTCTCAAGTCTCACATTTTTTTTTATTGTAGAAAGTGACGAAAGGAGCAAAACGTTCACCTGGTGGTTAGTACAACGTCCGCCCACAACAAATGCTGTTTCACCCAGAATATTTGTGTGTGATACCATACTGCGCCCGTCACTCTGAGACGTCAGTTCTTAAGTCTCATATGCCCAGTGATTACGCTAGCTCTTAGTGCCCTTGACACCGAAACAAAGTAATGTTTGCACACTACTGCTTCACAGCAGAATAACTGGCCCTGGGGTGGTAACTACCATAGGAATCCTAACACCAGTAATTCGAAGTAACTAATATTAATTAGCAAAGATCCGCTAGCAAAGCACGCAGATGCAGCAATTTATCGTTATTTCACTCCTAGTAGTGATTATGATTCTATAAACTTATTTATCAAGACATTAAAATGTTTACCACTTTTAACTGTACTGTTAACCACTTAAACTAAGCTTCGACGATTAGTGCCGGTCCACAGCAATACTGTAATAGCTGGATCGATTCAACAAACATGGAAACACACAGATTTGCGGGCGTAATCCCAGACCGGCAGACTATTGGTACATCAAACAATACAGCGACATTAATATTATCACTAATGAAGTAAACTTTGATAGATGTACCTTAATAAATACATCAGCTCGGTTTTAATTTGGATGACAGAACTTACATACGGTCACGAATTTTTTTCCATATAAGGAAGTAGGCAGATATCGCATCCGTAGGCCACTTGTCGCCCTCGTGGGAAACGAGATGTGACGTGTGGCGAACCATACCACTCGTCACGTCTCGTCGCGAAGTGCTCAATATTATCTTATTCAACGAGACCATCGACATCTTTTCAGCCTATCACTAGTCCACTGCTGAACATAAGCCTTCCCCAAAGATTGCCACAAAAGTTTGTAGCTCACGGGGATTTTGCCATAGTTGCCACGCTTGACAGGCGGGTTGGCAACCGCTGTTTATTCATTCAGATGTTCCAAGAACATGCTTTTGACCATTTCCTGGTTTTCATTTTCCCCACCCACGGGGAGTCGTAAAAGTCGACTGAGGTACGGATGGGATGTAGGTAGTATATTCCCTTAAGCCGCCAACACACGGTAAACCAGATCATAATATGAAGAATTTTCGTTAATCAAAAGCAGAAGCAGGTAGGATTCCTATCCAGGAATTCGCACAGGTAGGAACCACCTCAGTGTCCGATATTCTGCCGTCAAGCAGTAGTAGGCAAATATTACAGTGCATCGGTCTGAATGTCACTGATAGCTAGTGTAATTGCTTGGCATATGAGACTTAGAACGGATGTCTTCGGGTGCCGAGCGCAGAAATGTTCTGGATTGACCTTACCAGCAGGTGAACGTTTTGCTCGTCTCGTCACTTACTACCTTTACATAATTTTATAAAAATTTTTTATATTTTTATTATTTGCTTATATAACCAAAAAATTACTGAATGATATTTCCACGCGTGTCAAATGGGCTAGCATCTGCTGCCCATCGCCTAGTTTATTTATTGACTTGGTCGCTTTTTACTACACATGGGAAGATGTCGGGGGATATAGTAAACTATCTAAACTAGATAGATGTCCAACTAATAGAAGATTGGCTTCTTTATAATTAATATTTTATTCATACAACGGAATGAGTATCTCCGTGATTTAATATAATTTGCAAGAGCTCGACAATGGCCTTTTCTCGACAAGTATGGTTTGCGGTTTTGTCTAATTTTATATAAAAAAATTTATTTAAGACATTTCCTTCTTGATTATTGATAACCGTACATCTGACATATATTTTCAGCCCATGAATTGATTTTTTTTTTGCTATCCTCGAACGGAAGTTTATATTTTAAATCATACAACTTCACGGCTTAACTTTCTCGCTCCGTTCCAGTGGAAAGTCAGCTTAATATTCTCGAGGGATCTTTAAGGAAAGTTGACTGTATTGAAATAAAATATTAAAGTACTTAACAAAGTTCTATTGAAGGTTTCACAGCAGTCACACCGAAACTTAGAGAGCGATCGTGGCACATAGAAATAGCGGAGTGGCGTCTTGTACTTTATTATTGATTAAATACACTGTGAGTATTAGAAGGTAAATGCAGGCTATTGGCCTGTTGCCACGTGGTTGTGGCTCATAATTTTTTAGTCTAGCAGCTTCTAGTTCTCTTATAGTGAACTAATAGGAAGCTGAAGAAGAAGAATGAAGAAGTGGCAGTACGAGTAGCTCCGTTTCTTATATTATAGGGATTTATATATTTTATCGAGTTTAAATATAATTTGCAAAAGCTCAGTTATGAACACTGCGGTTTTGCCCGAAAAGTATGGTTTGTTATTTTGTCTGAGAAAAGTATTTTAGACCAAGACGACAATTTCTAATTATTGTCGGAAACTGTCAACTGTTTAAGAGTTACTATAGTGCCCAAATACAATGATGTTACGGTCATGCGACAGTGCCTCCGTAACTGCAACCACTGTATCCTACACTACACAGCCAGATCCAAAAATCAACAATTTGAAATTTTGCCCATAACTGACTGGAATTCGAGTCTAGTAATCGCGGCGTAGTAGTGAAGTACTCTCAAGAAGATAAGCCACGCCGTGTACTTAAAACAGTTCTACCACAGTGTAAATACGCAAAATTTTAATAGTAAACTTTTGTGAAATTCAACCAGTGTGACCGCTCCCGTATTCCGCTGTCGCTTATTACTGAACTGAACAAAGTTATATCAACGGAACTCGCGATACAAACAATGAAAAAGTTAAAAATAATGTCAACTTTACATGGAAAGCCTCTTAGTACCTTCAAAGTTTGCTTGATGCGAATTTTAGTTCTGTCGCAATAGTTGTTTGATGTCATAGAATTCTGTTTGTGGAATTTCTCTGTGCAAATTCAAAGAACAAGATAAACGATTTGAATCAATAAACTGTCCCATTAAGGATGGATTTGTTCTGTACTTATCTGTAACTTTTTTTTAACTTTAGCCTATGCTTAGTGGTGGTCGGTGGCCTTAATTTTCATGGTACACGAGAGACCTGAGTGAACCCCGGTGCCGGCACCTCTAAAATTGTTTTGAAATTTTAAGTGCTGATTTACCACGTGCTCAGCGATGAATGAAAACATTTTTTTTTTTATTGGATTAGGTAAGTGACGAAACGATCAAAACGTTCATCTGTGTCACACCACAATGCGCCCGTCACCCCGAGACATCCGTTCTTAAGTCTTCTATTGATGAGTGATAACACTAGCTCACAATGCCCTTCAAACCGAAACACGGTAATGTTTGCACACTGCTGCTTCAAGGCAGAATAACTGGCCCTGGGGTTGTACCTACCTAGACGGATTCCTGCATAGGAATCCTACCACCAGTATTATCTACGTCTAGTCACTTTCTCCCAGAAAAAGTAATACCCAACCCAGGGAACATAAAAAAACGAGTCGAAATAGTATGTGCAAACTCGCACATTCGCATTATATACGGTATTTTACAAAATTACATAAAGCAGTAGACCAGTTATAGCTTAATTCAAAAGATCAAGAAGAAGGCAACTTATTTCATTTTAAATTTTTGTAATCTAAAACCGCGTGGTGGCGGTTTAAGAGTATCCGCATCTCATCCCGTGGGCGTCGTAAAAGTCGACAGAGGGAAAATAAAAACCAGGAGATGGGCAGCAGTATCTTCTTGGAACATCGGAATAAACAAACTTCGGTTGCCAACCCGCTTGCCTAGCGTAGCAACTATGGCAAAATCCCCCAAAATGAGAGCTGCAAACTTTTGGCAATCTATGTTCAGCACTCGAATAGTGATAGGCTGAAATGATGAATCTAAAATATTAATATTATAAACCGTTTTCTTAGGCGTCGCATGACCTACGCAAATATATGTACTTGAATGCATACAATTTAAACGTTACCTTAGATCGATTTCTTTTAAATTAAACGGCGGGTCAAACCGAAGAGCACAGCCAGTCTTTTATAAACTGTATTTCAAACAAACAATGTAACGTCATTATGGTTAATAGAATCAGGCGTTACTTTGTAGAAATCCATTATAATAAAGAAAAGAAACACCTAAAGTGTACGTATTACCTAGTTTTTGAATGCACCAGCAAACATCGTGCCACCAGGTGCCCTCCATCACTTCTTAATTACCTACCACTAGGAGACGAGTCGTAAATTCAATATTACTTGGTAATGTCTCGTTGTTTGGTGAAACACTTGTCGTGTTTCCGACTTTAATGCTTAGCACCAGCCATCTACTTTTTACCATGACAGGGGTTGCACTAGGCAACTTAAGTCCGCCCATTGTAACACTTAGCTTAAGGTGCCAACAATAAAAAAAATAATAAATAAATGGTGTGTATTGCCTAGTGGTCGTGTTGTAGTGGCTTGTGCCAAAAACTAGGCAATACACACCATTATCATCACCATCATCAACCCCTTGTTAGACTACTACGAGGGTGGATTGAAAAGTACTCGGCCTAACCAAGAAAATAAACACATACTAAATCATAATTTTATTTTCTACTAACATGTTCAAACACTTTTGCCACTCCCTTCCAGCATTTAACCGTTAAAAATGATTCCTTAATCAAAATGTCTACGCTGCTTTACCTCGTCGTTTGTCGAAATCTTGACCCCAAGGTTTTTAGGTAGGGAACAGAAGAGTCTGATGGTACCAATAGTGATACGGCGATGCGGAACGTCAAAGCACAGTTGTGATTCCAGCATTGACTGTCTGACGGTGAACAGGGCTATCTTATGAAACAGGCTTTCTTCGAGCTTCTCGACGTTTTTCTTTATTCTCTGTAAACGACGTGGTGCAGTAGTAATCAGAGTTTATAGTCTGACCCCTTTCAAGATAATCAATCATAATCACACCTTTCCAGTCCCAGAATACTGAAGCCGTCACCTTATTTGCCGACAAAATCGACTTAGCCTTTTTAGGGGGTGGTGAACCAGGTCTTCTCCACTGTTTTGATTGTTGTTTTGTTTCCGGTGTACAGTAATGAACCCATGTTTCGTCCATAGTAACAAAACGATTCAAAAAATCATCTGCATCGGCTTCAAATAACTCCAAACAGTCGCGTGAAATAGTCAATCGCGTCCTTTTTTGTTCAACTGAAAGCAGTCGCGGAACCCACCTCGCAGACACCTTGTGGAAACCCAACTCGTTGACAACGATGTTTTGAGTTCGTCCATAAGAGATGCCTATAATCTCGGCTATCTCTCTAATTTTTAATCTGCGGTCTCCCATTATTAAATCAAGTACTTTTTTAATATTTTCGTCAGTAGTTGACGTCGAAGGCCTTCCAGAGCGGGGTTCATCTTTCACACTCTCTCTACCACGCTTAAATTCTGCTATCCATTTTTTGACGGATGAATATGACAGAGCACAATCGCCTAATGTACTGACCATGTCATCATGGATGGCTTTTGATGATAGCCCCTTCTTATGGAGGTACTTAATGACGGCACGCTGCTCGATTTGCTCCATTCGCGGAAATTATGACCGATTACTTTGTTAATAAATTTATAAAATCACAACTAATTATCGCACACGTTTCGAACTTCACACAATGAACTAGTCTGAACTGAACTAAATAATGTGGGTAGATTTGATTTTTAGAATTGAATGGATCTGTGTTAGGCCGAGTACTTTTCAATCCACCTAGTACTGTCTAAAAAATTAATGTAACAGCCTATAAATGACACACTACTGATCACATGATTCGTCTCATTTCTGGGAGAGTTTTATAGACGGGTGTAGAGAAGCCAAAGTTAATATAATATAATATCCTGTGTTAAATATAATACATGTCTATAAATGTGTCGCGTGGGCTACACTACACGAGAAGAGTCCGTTACGCTGCTCCAATGCCAGTTAGCGGACTTCACATGTCTTTGAAATATTTTCATTCCTCATGCATGCAGGTTTCCTCACACCGGTGGGTAGGATTACTATTCAGGAATCCGTCTAGATAGGTACCACCCCAGGGCCAGCTATTTTGCTATGAAGCAGTAAGCAAGCCTTGCTGAGTTTCGGTTTGAAGAGCACTGAGAGCTAGCGTAATCACTGGGCATATGAAACTTTAGAACTCACTCGCAGGCGCAGTCTGGTGTCACACAGAAATGTTCTGGTTAACACAGCATTTGTTATGGTCAGACGTTGCACTTACCATCAGGTGAGCGTTTTGCCCGTTTCCTCACTTAATCAATAAAAGAGACGACTTTTACAACTCCCACGAGATGAAATTGGATTAAAGATTCTTGAACGCCGCCATCACGGCACTTACATGTACGTCCTACGGGCTGATTTTGTTGCAAGTTTTTAACATCACCCGTTAATATGTGTCGGTGAATTGACTGAATTTTTTAACCAGCTCCACTTAACCGATTGAGCTGATATTTGTAATAGCTATATAGCTTCAGTGAGTACGCAATGATATGGTACTATGGAGCTGGTCTGACGATGGAGCCGGAATTTGGCCATACGAACTCCTCAACTGACAAGCTCGGTTACGTTCCGGCTCGTTGGTCTCTGCTACCCTAGCAACATTTGAAGTCCACTGCTAGACATAGGCGTCACAAATAAAAGCTTGCAACAAAAGTGCGATTTTGGTTTCAAATTTATTTGTTGTTGTAATGATGAATGCAAACCAAATTACTTAAGGGTACTTACTACGAGTATAAAATGTTCACGCATTCCGAGCGCCGTGCTTACAGGTCGTTCTTTAGTGTGGTGAAATATTTCTTAAAAGGTTTCTCCTGTCGGAAGCGTTTATATTGAAAATATGCTATTTCATACATATTTCATGCTATCACCTCGTGACTCATACTTTGTTGTAATAGTAGTGAACATAAGTTGGCTGAGAACGGCTTCTAAAGTGTTTCCTGCGATTCAAGTATCAATACCCCAATCAATCGTCGTTTGTCATATACAGCGAAGATCTGTTGAAGGTTTTTTTTTTATTGTATAAAGTGACGAAACGAGCAAAACGTTCATTTGATGATAAGTGCAACGTCCGCCCACAACAAACGCTGTGTCACCCAGAATACCTCGGCGCGGACACCACACTGCGCCGGTCACCCTGAGACATTAGTTTATAAGTCTCAAATGCCCAGTGATTACGCTAGCTCACAGTGCCCTTCAAACCGAAACACAGTAATGCTTGCACACTACTGCTTCACGGCAGAATAACCTGCCCTGGGGTGGTACCTATCTAGACGGATTCCTGCATAGGAATCCTACCACCAGTGATTGGAAGAAACTACATTTATAGGTGGGTAGGATTTCTATACAGGAATCCGTCTAGGTAGGTAGCACAGCAGTGCCAGTTATTCTGCCGTCAAGCAGTAGTCCACAAACATTACTGTGTTTAGGTCTGGAATGTCTCAGGGTGAAAAGAGCAGTGTGGTTGCGTAGAGAAAAAACTGTGGGTGACACAGCATTTGTAATGGACAGGGCACTTGTTACAGGTGAACCATCACTTTCAGATTTTAGTGGTTCGTGACTTCTTTACTCTAGTGCTTGATTTCATTTAATTTTGACCTTTGGCCTTTTTAACAACAACATGCACTTGTATAAAGTTTTTTTTAATGGAATAGCTACCTAAAAAAGAACTTAAACTGGGGTGATTCGTTAATAAAGGAGATCTAACTAAATTCAAATACCGTCAATTTTTTTTCGTCGTCTTCATTCCGGGATATATTATAATTTCAGATTGACAGATAGACAGATTTTTACTGTCCTATTTACAATATTTATAAAGTAAAAAAATATACGACGTTCAAATTACCGATCTCTCATGGCCAATTTTTGAATAGATACTGCCATACTTAATATTATAAATGCGAAAGTAACTCTCTTTTGTTACATTTTCGCGGTTCAACCGCTGAACTGATTTTGACGAAATTTGGCACAGAGATAGCTTGCACCCTGGTGGTAGGATTCCTATGCAGGAATCCGTCTAGGTAGGTACCACCCCAATGCCAGTTATTCTGCCGTGAAGCAGTAGTGTGCAAACATTATTGTGTTTCGGTCTGAAGGGTACTGTGAGCTAGCGCAATCACTGGGCATATGAGACTTAAGAACTAATGTCTCAAGATGACGGGCGCAGTGTGGTGCTATACAGAAATATTCTCAGTAACACAGGATCTGTGATGGGCAGACGTTGCACTTACCATCAGGTGAACGTTTTGTTCGTCTCGTAACTTTATCAAATAAAAAAAACGGACATTGGATACTTTTTATCCCGGACAATCAAATAGTTCCCACGGCATATTTAAAGAACCGATACCCACGCGGACGAAGTCGCGGACTTTAGCTTTATCGTTAATTAGTTAAGTTTCACATAATCGATGATTAAGTTTAACATAACACGGACTTGAGTTTGCCGCATTACGAGTATATAATCTCTCACCCATATTGACCCATTATAATCTTATAGGCGGACCGATCTTAATCCCCGCATTGTTTGGGGCCACTGCAGTATTGAGTCACTCGACAACGCTTATTCAAGTAATATATTAACGCCTTTGAAATTGATTAAGCTCCGATCATCTAAAACTAAAGCATTATGATATGTATTTGTTGTTTAAGACTCCCGTGGGTGTCGTAAAATTCGACAGAGGGAAGATGAAAAACACGGAACATCTGAATAAATAAACAGCATTTTACAACCCGCCTGCCAAGCGTGGCAACTATGGCAAAATCCCACCAAAATGAGAGCTACAAACTTTTGTGGCAATCTATGTTCAGTAGTGCAACGTGATAGGCTAAAATGACGATGATGATACAGTGCGAAAAGTATACGCGCTAACACAATGGCACTCACTCGTATTAACATATCCGCGTCCGATGTAACTCTTATGCGATAAGATCGAAGGTAGGCCAGTATGCAGTGTTAGGTACAATCACATCATTACCCGTAAACTAACAGTTTATGTTACTGTACAAATTTTAGCTCCGGCTAGAGTTCGTACACATGTCCACCGGCGTAATAGACAGGTATTTGTACCGAGAGACACTTTTATGATATTTAATTTCCAAAATCGTAAAAGGCGAGTAAGGAATCAAACTGCACTGTGCACCCAACAGCGCATGGTGGCGATGGGCTCACCACCAAGTGCATTATATTGTTTTGGTGAAACGTAGATTGCGGCAGTCATCTGTTTTTGCAGTGAGTGCCCAGTCTCTGACTACCCCTTATGGGATACAGTCGTGATCTTATGTATGTAAATTTCCAAAAATCATTTACGTTTTTATTAAGTACGCTAAAAATTGCTAATATTAGGGCAAGCCTCGTTAAATATTACTTCGCTCAAACAGAAAACATTATCCGAAGGTCACTACTAAAAAGTGTATGTAAAATAGTCCGTTATTTTTGTTACTAGCATTCCCATTCGGCTTCGCTTGCGACATTTCTTTGTTAAAAAGTCGGGAAAAAACACATTCCACTCGGTTTATATGCCAATCCACAAGCACTTTTAGAGCTTAACAAACAGTCATTTGTGTTTTATTGGGAAAAAGCAAGAACGAAACCTGATGCACTTGGTGGAAACATTAGGGGACTCTTCTCCTCCATATTCCACAGTTGCACGCTGGGCTAAGGAGTTTAAGTTGGGAAGAACATCGACGGAAGACGAACACCGCGAAGGACGCCCATCGACGTCCCTCACTGAAGAAAATGTGAAAAAAGTTGAAGAAGTTGTATTGGAAGATCGAAGAGTGACTATCAGGCATGTAGCTGAGGTCACAGGGATCTCATATGGCAGCATTCAAAGAATCCTTGCGAACGAATTGCATATGAGAAAGGTCTCCGCGCGTTGGGTACCGAAAATGTTAAACGACGAGCAAAAGAAGAAACGAGTCGACATGTCAAGAGCAAATCTCGAAAAGTTCCAGGCAGACAAGGATAATTTTTTGTCACGTTTTGTGACCATGGACGAGACCTGGATCCACCATTTTGATCCTGAAACAAAACAACAATCGATGACATGGAAACGATCCGATGAACCGACGCCGAAGAAATTCAAAGTGTCAAGCTCAGCAGGGAAGGTTATGGCGTCTGTTTTTTGGGACGCTGAAGGAATAATCATGGTGGACTACTTGGAAAAGGGGGCCACTATTACAGGCTCCTACTATGCAGAACAAATAAGAAGATTGCGGGAGGCTATTAAGGAGAAAAGGCGAGGCAAACTGCGGGCTGGAGTGCTGTTCCATCAAGACAACGCACCGGTTCACAAAGCTGCAATTGCCATGGCTGCCATTCAGGAAGCGGGCTTTGAGCTGGTGGAACACCCCCCCTATTCACCAGATCTAGCCCCCAGCGACTTCTATCTCTTTCCACGACTCAAGGAACACCTCCGAGGCAAGAAATTTGACGATGATAGCGACGTGATGGCCGCGGTTGAGGACTTTTTTGAGAGTCAAGATAAAGATTTTTTTTCTAAGGGAATTTTAGGATTAGAAAAGAGATGGACTAAATGTATAGACTTGCTAGGAGACTATGTTGAGAAATAAATTTATTTATTTATTTTATTCATTGTGTTTATTATTGATTATCATTACTTTTGGATCACCCCTCGTAAGTGAAAAGTCCGCCCATAACAAATTTTGTGTGACCCAGAACATTTCTGTGTGGCACCATACTGCGCTCGCCTTCTGACATCAGTTCACAGGTCTCATATGCCTTGTAATTACACTACTACTATCAGTGCCGAAAGACCGAAACAGTAAAGTTCGCACACTGCAACTTGACGACAGGATAACTGGCACTGAAACATCTATCTATGCAGGAACATAGTAATCCTGCCCGCAGTTTCTATTTTATTGTCTTTGAATATTTATCTAGATAGGAACGAAACACTCCAATTTATTGTATTGGAACTAAAATCGGATGCCAAATAGTATACTGAGTCTAAACTGTAACAAATCTTTAACGCGTTGAATTTGAATTATAGCATATCTGGACCCTTACTGGTGGTAGGATTCCTGTGCAGGAATCCGTCTAGATAGGTACCACCGCAGGCCAGTTTCTCTGCCGAGAAGCAGTAGTGTGTAAAAATTACTGTGTTTCGGTCTGTAGGGCACCGAGAGCTAAAGTGTTTCGGTCTGTAGGGCACCGAGAGCTAAAGTAATCACTGGGCATATGAGACTTGACTACTGATGTCTCAGGATGACATGCGCAGTGTGTCACGCAGTAATATTCTAGGTGGCACAGCATTTGTTATAGGCAGACGTTGCACTTACCATTAGGTGAACATTTGGCTCGTCTCGTCACTTTATCCAATAAAAAATAATCCAATAAATGTGGATTTCTATTTTAAAAGTTACTTGCATTTAAGATCATCGTTCAGTCATCAAAGAAAAGCCCTTAAGAGAAGAGCTTATTCATTCCTCTAAAGCCAACAACGCGAGGATGTTCATGGGCGGCAAATACTTGCCATCAGGTGAGCCGCTTGCTCCTGTAAAAAATGAAGTCCTTTACTCGACTTCTTTTCTCCCATAGACGACGAAGTCAACCCTTCATACGCCAAAATAAAGCTCATTCATTGGTTAATGGGATTAAATAAAACCGATCACGAAACCAACCAGAGTTACACAGTAGACCCCCAGAACTGGCATTCGCATGGTAACGTTGTGCACAAAAGAATATTGTTGGCTATCCTCGAATCTATTAATTAACTAGCCGAAGCCTGCGACTACGTCCATTGGCTTTAGGTTTTTTTTAAATACTGTGGGAACTCTATGATTTTCTGAAATAAAAATATATTATGTCCGTTCTCCAGGATGCAAGCTGTCTTCGTCCCAAAAGTTCATAAAGATCGATTCATCTTTTTGTTTAGCTGTAAAAAGTTAACAAACAGACAGCGGAGGTTACTTTCGCATTTATAATATTAGTATGGATTTAGCCCTCTTCTTTCACCCACCATGATTTCGTAAACGTACACTTACACCAAAATTGAGATATTACTGTGCATAAAAAGTGATAATATAAAAGTTCTACGCGTCTGAACTTTACTTTTGAATGGTTCTTAATATGTTATTATCTTTTAAAGACAATTAATAAAATCAGGCGTCATTTACAGTATCAAAAGCGAAGCAAAGCTGTGAAAAAAGCTTAATTAGATTTTGCAAGCGGAATTCCGGTAAATACACTGTTAGCAATTTTTTTTGACCCCTCTTTTCTCAGAAATACACATAATCTAATCTAGGTTTTGTTAAATGTTCGAACGTTGGCTAGCGATTGCAAAAAAAGTTCGTCGCAATATAACGCCGGACAGACCGACAAATGGTAGACATTTATGTGTAGAGTTTATTATACTCAAGCATGAAATAGGGATTTTGCCTACCGTTGTAGAATGAAAGTATATTTTTCAGAGAAACAGCCTCCCGGTGGGCGGGAAGCTACAAGAGCATTCCATTTATATAGGCACGGAACGCACTCCCGCGGGATCGAACCTGTTTACCTCTACTTCACGGAGTGTGAGTGGCTAAAAAGGGTAAAACTCTCTTGTTCTTGTTGTTTTATTTAGGTACGGTTGTTGAAATGAAATGTTTGTCTTTGTTACGGCAATTAAGTATTTTTTTTTGGCTACGTTAAATAACACCGAACAAAAGGCTCCGAATTCCGATATTAGGTATGAAAATTAATAAAACATTAAAATCTCGTATAAGTATTATGTTACATTAACATTAAGTTCCAGTAATGTTGTACTTAATAATTCAAGTTATTCTAGACGAGCTAAGGAAAGGGCTATGCTTGGAGTTTCTCTGCGCGATAATCCGTAACGATGATATCCGCAGCAGAATCTAAAGACATAGCCCTAAGGACTAGCAAGCTGCAGTGGCAATGGGCCATATACTTCGTAGAACCGATAACCGTTGGGGAAGAAAGGGTTTTCGAGTGGCAACCTCGTACCGGCAAACGTGTACCGCCCCTCCTTTAGATGGAGCGACGACCTGCACGGTTTTGCGGAAAGTCGATGGATGCAGGTGGCTCAGGACCGTGTTTTTGGCAATCTATGGGGGGCGGAGTTCAACAATGGACTAAAATAAGCTGAAATAATGATATATACTTAACGGCCACCTCAGAACGACACGCAACCGACGTGCTTGTATGAAAACGTTCATAAAAGTATATGAAGCGAAAGTTATGGTGGAAAAGATATGGTATCTGCCTACCCCAAATACGAAATTTCTAAATCATATGCGGGACCTAACTCTTCTCTGTCTTCTATTGAAGAATCATTTTGTTTGACATGTGTCATAATAATTTCAATTTCTGCAACTTATGGAGTAACTGCTGGTTTGACTCCTCCTGTGGTCATGGCGGTCGTTGCCACAACTGCAACAGCTTAATAAAAGTTCACCTCGCTTCGTCTCCATACAAACTTCAATTATGCCAAATCTCACACTCCTCCGTGCACGCAATTCGCTTAAAAAGGGATACTAGGTATTCGCCTCACGTATTAATATACAGATTTATTAAAAATTGGTTCGATTTCCATCGCAGGCGATGTCTTATTAAAATATTCCACAGTCTCCATTCCAATTAACACGCTTAAGTTAAAGAATAAGGATTGAAATAAGTTACACAACAAACTACTCCTGCGGCCATGATTAACCTTAAACATTCTTTGTTGGGTCCAGTAAACTAAAAGCCGAGTTTATCTGGCTCTGCAAAGGAAATCTGCAGTGTGATGTCGAAACTTAATATTTTTGTAAAACAATGATTATTTATAGCTTAGCAGAAGTGTTGGGAAATCGGACAATGTTTGCGATCGCTGGATTCTTACACAAACACAACAGGAAGCGGATGCGACCGAAATCGCGCGAATGGAGGCGCCCTCCGCGGCGGTAAAACGATTTGTCAATAGTAGTTGAGCGCGCCAAGCTTTCTTGATACATGAAATATCACAAATTGTGTTATCATTACAAATATACGAACGTAATTGTCCCATTATCTTTGCTGTAGTTTTGATATTTGGACTAACCAAATAAACAGATTGGTTTGTATAATAACTTATAATGAATTCTTATTTGACTGTGAATTTAATTAGTTTATTTGGATCCGTGCAGGATCCAAATAAAGGTACTATATATCGTGTTTCATACTGGTCATACCAACGATGCTGTGACCACACAGCAGCATTTTAATAAGAAAGTAAGTGAACTGTACCACCAGACCCTACCACCATATAATGCTGATATTAATAGTGCTATTTTTATTGCATATAGTGATGAGACGAACAAAACGTTCAACTTATGGTAAGTGCAACGTCCACCCATAACAAATGCGTCACCCAGAACATTTCTGTGTGGCACTTCTCTGCGACCGTCATCCAGAGACATCAGTTCTTAAGTCTCATTTGCCCAGTGATTACACTAGCTCTCAGAGCACTTCAGACCGAAACACAGTAATGTTTCCACTGCTTCACGACAGAATAACCTAAACGGATTCCTGCATAGGAATCAAACGGCGATTCAGTGATGTCGGTTATTAAGAGTTGTGTGTGCTGATTATATTTCAAATTTTTATGTACAAAGCTAGATGGTGAATTGGTACTTCTAAACAAAAAAAAATATTCTTGTATATTCTACTAGCAAATATCTAGTATTACAAGCCATTGTATTCTTGGCCAATACTAAGTTTTGATCGTCGCAACGAATCGTTAAGTGATTGGCTCTTATAGCGGCGGACAGACGCGTTGACGTTTATACTCGTATATACATACGTAGAGATCGAGAGCCTTACTGCAATACAATACGACACCCCGCAAATATGTATTTGCGATCAGAAATCGAGTTTTCGTTTGTTCAGCTTTGAACTCCTATGTTTTTGGGAGAACCTTAATAGTAGTTATATCATACTTACTTACATACTTCTTAATATTATAAGCAGAATCTTTAAAAGCATTTCGCTCCTAGGACGTTTTGAGAAAAAAAATAGTAATTATCAATGTTAAATGCAAATTATTTAGACATGTATGTATGTGATTTTTAATTAATACTTTTATATATGTTTCACTGTTGTACATACATACATACATAATATCACGACTGTATCCCATAAGGGGTAGTCAGAGACTGGGCACTCACTGCAAAAACAGATAACTGTCACAATCCACGTTTCACCAAAACAATATAATGCACTTGGTGTGATAGGTGGTGAGCCCATCGCCACCATGCGCTGTTGGGTTGTACAATCTCAACAAAAGCCGAAGAGAGCAAATTATCTTCTAAATATTTTAAAGTTCATTATACATCATCATCAGAAGCCTATCACAAGTCGTTTGCTGAACACAGACCTCCCACGTAGATTGCCACAAACCACTGGTCTTGAGCTGCCTGCATCCATCTGCAAAATTGGACAGGTCATAGTTACATCTACTCAAGAGACTTTCTACACTGCGTTTGCCGGTAGGTGACCGGCAGAGTAGAATAGCGCCTACCTCTTTCCTACCAAGGTATCGTAAGAGGCGACTAAGCTGTTGTATGGACAGCTTTTATTCCTGCAGAATAATACCAGAATATGCAATGCTGTTATTCTACTGTGTCCGGCAGAGTAGAGTAACAGCATTGCAACAGATCTTTCAACACTTTCCATGTAATTAGGACTAAAGTTTGTAAGACCTTTCATAGAAATTTAACGCTATAAATACTAACATATACTCATATTAAATATCCGCAGATCATAAATAGTAACCCTGCGACTAATATCATTGGTAGTACTAGCAATTTTCAAGTCACGTCTACGTTATACTAAGAGCCCAAAATTAGTTGCTGCTTAGATATTCCACTAGTGAATTGACAAGTTTCTACCTTAGGGACTTTAAAAACCTAGAACTCAAGTTCTTAGTTAATGTTGTAATCAGTCCCTTGTAGCGTCGTTGAGAACCGAGCAACGGAGTCAAAAGTTTGCGTTACACAATGCTACGGGTGCCTTTTATAATATATCTATATATCTGTATATTAATATGTGAAGAGAAACTTTCTACCCCTTTTTAGGCACATTGTGCGCACGAAGGTATGTAATGCTTGGCATAGTTAAAGAGTATGGAGAAGAAGCGAGTAATCTAAAATGTATATTATTACGTATGTTTTTTTGTTTATTGTATAAAGTGACGAAACGAGCAAAACTTTCACTTGATGGTAAGTGCAACGTCCTTCCACAACAAATGCCGTGTCACCCAAAATATTTCTGCGTGACACCACACTGCGCCCGTCACCCTGAGAATCGGTTTTTAAGTCTCAAATGCCCAGTGAATACGCTAGCTCACAGTGCCCTTCAAACCGAAACACACTAATGCTTGCACACTACTGCTTCACGGCAGAATAACTGGCCCTGGGGTGGTAACTACCTAGACGGATTCCTGCATAGGAATCCTACCACCAGTATGTTACAAATACGTTCCCTTGGTTGTAAGTGCAACGTCTGCCCCTAACAAATGCTGTGTCCTCAGAATATTTTTGTGCGGCACCTCACTGCGCCCGTCACCTTGAGACATCAGTTCTTGAGTCTCATATGCCCAGTAAATACATTTGCACACTACTTCTTCACGGCAGAATAACTGACCCTTCTGGGTACCTACCTAGGCGAGTTTCTGCATAGAGATTCTACCACCAGTATTGTTTTGTGAAAATAGCTAGCCCTGGATTAACTTTGACAACAGAACGTCGTAACACCTCTTTTTATAAAAGAGGGCAAACAAGCAAGTGGCTCACCTGATGGTAAGTATTTTTTTTTATTGTATCAAGTGACGAAACGATCAAAACGTTCACCTGATGGTAAGTGCAACGTCCGCCCACAAACAATTACTGTGTCACCCAGATTATTTCTGTGTGACCCCACGCTGCGCCCGTCACCCTGAGACATCAGTTCTTAAGTCTCAAATGCCCTTCAAACCGAAACACAGTAATGCTTTCACACTACTGCTTCACGGCAGAATAACTGGCACTGGGGTGGTACCTACCTAGATTCCAGCATAGGAATCCTACCACCATATAGAGTTATCACCGCCGCCCATGAACATCCGCAATACCAGAGCAACAGCGGATGCGTCGGCAGGCCTTTCAGGAAAAGCGTACTCTCTTTTCTTGAATGTATTGAAACCAAACTGAAAGTTATCGAAACGTCGAGAATAAAAAGTTAAAATAAACGCGGTAAAACACGTGGATATTGTTTTATTTCAATGTATAGTATATATAATATGACAGTATTATAATAGTGTTTTTTTTGTCGTTGTTTCAGGTAAGCCATACCAGCACCTCCTGCCAGTTCATGAATGTGACGTAATCGAAGAATTAATTAACGTAACCTTAATATTTCAATTATTCAGTTCAAAAATAGAAGATAAGGACGGAAGATGTTATGTCAAAGTTTTACCTGATTGGTGATTGGCAAGACTAAATTTTTATTTATTTGTATTGATGTATTTTTTTTATTGCATACAGTGATGAAACGAGCAAAGCGTTCACCTGATGGTAAGTGCAACGTCTGCCCATAACAAATGCTGTGTCACCCAGAAAATTTCTGTGTGACACTACACTGTGCCTATCACCCTGAGATATAGGTTCTTAAGTCTCATATGCCCAGTTACGCTAGCTCACAGTGCCCTTCAAACCGAAACACAGCAATGCTTGCACACTACTGCTTCACGGTAGAATAATATCGCTAAATATCTCTATTCAGCTCTTTGTATCTCTATATATCTCCCGTTAAACTTTTGCCGCGGAAATCTGAAAGGTAATCAATCGTTTATGTGTACCTATTTCAGATTTGGTTTATCTTTATTGTAGAATATAACTGTAAATTTATTTGTAAAGTAGTCTGACGTGTTGTCTGTGTAATGGGGTTATCATAGACAATAGTTTTTTTTATTCTATTTGAGGGGAATTTATTATCCCTCGGAATAGTAAAATATGTTTTCATTGCTGTTTTCAAGGTTTGCGTTAAAATCGCAGATATTTTTTCGTGTCGTGACGACCCTGTGGCCCAGTGGTCAGACTACTACACGTCTAAGCTGCGGATCCTGAGTTCGAATCGCAGTTAGAGCCGACATTTTTATTAAAACACTAATTATTAGTTATCAGGTCTGGTCGTGCTGTGATTGTCCCTGTATCCCTGACACTGCATCTTATGACGAGTGAGCGCCTCTGTGTTACATGCACTATTATATAACCTGCGCATTTGATAGCTAGGCCGGAAATTGGCCAAGAGGAAATCCATCTCTATAAAAATGTAACTGACAGAAATGTAGCTACGTACATATATTATAACAATATCATAACAAACTACGCATAATTTATGAGCAACGTCATCCTAATTATTTCAAATCATAATTTACGATGAAAGGACTTAAGTCAATGGGGGCCATTTAGAAGGCAGGTTCATTCAGACACTGTCGACGGAACAATGGAAATTGGTTTGTTAAAAAATGCGGCGGCGAAAGCTTTCAATGTCTCAAAGAACAAAACAAAAGTCTAACAGAGTATTAAACAACAAAGCGACTGTTTATATAGTCTGTGCACAGTTGTTACATTGTATTTGTGTTTGTGTACTATCGCTGAGGTACCTATTACGATGTAAAGATTTTTTAACCAAACATATAGTCAATCGATTCGTCATTTCAGGCGATAACCAAGTCCACTGTTGAATATAGGCCTCTTCCATAGATTGTCACAAAAGTTTGTAGCTCTCATTTTGGGATGATTTTGCCATAGTTGCCAAGCTTGGCAGGCGGATTGGCAACCGCAGTTTATTTATTCAGATGTTCCAGGAAAATGCAACCCATCTCCTGGTTGTAATTTTTCCTCTGTCGACTTTTGCGACACCCACGGGATGAGATGGGGTGACAGATACTCTTAAGCCGCTACCACACGGCCAAATTGCACTACCGGCCTAATCTATTAATTTCACGCTTCAGGCAAAGCATAAATAAAGACAACAATGTTTCTCAAAACTTTTATTTCACTAATTTTTTTAATTTAATGTAGGTACACAGTAACAGTCTCAGTTTCTGTTGAATGCACAGGAGTATTCTTTGATCGTTTTTCTTCAGCGAGAAAAAGTACAGGTGCTGTTTGGTCCAGGTTCACTCATATATTTAACCACTAAAACATCAAAATAACAAAAACTAAACGATGAACTGATAACTAAAAACTTAACACAACAAGAAACTTAATGAAAACAATTAAAGTAACAATGGAATACACGAATTAATTAAAATTATGTGAAAACAGCAATCTCATATCAACAAGTTGATCGATAGTAAAGATGGCGGATATTACCCGACCGATAGCAAACGACACATTTATGAAGAAAATGATCGCACTAACTACTGCTCTACTGTAATCTACGATTTGGTAGTATTAAAATGCGTTCCATTTTTGAGAAACACCTTTTTTCACAACCGCAACACATTGCTGTTTGCTTGCACACTACTGTTTCACGGCAGAATAACTACCTAGACGGATTCGGCCTTAGGAATCCTACCACCAGTAAAAATACTGTATTACCAACACGATATTAGACATTTTTATCAAAGAAAGTAAATAGACTAGCAAATCAAGGACGATTTCATTTTCATTTCATTTAGTGGATAAAATGATGAGACGAAGAAAACTTTCACCTGATGGTAAGTGTAGCGTCTGCCAATAACAAAAGCTGTGGCAATAACAACCAGAACGTTCCTCTGTGGCACCACACTGCGCTCGCTTTGAGACATCAATTCTTCAGTCTCATATGCACAGTGATTACACTACACTTGAGAGAATGAGTGGTATAACTAAAGATTAATAAAGTACTAAAGCAATCTAGTACTACTAAAGTAAATACCACGACAGCCCATAACGATTGCGGAGCCATCGAGAACTTTGCACTAAAAGTTCTTTGGGAAGCTGCCGGGCGGGCTATTAACGGTCGGCGTCGATTTGGCTAGCATGCTCCTCCTAATTTAGTTTTGTAAATGCGTGTTTCATATTAATATCCATTTCTTCTTCTCACAGAGGACAACAATAAGCACAAGGACAAGAAATATATTTATAAAACAACATTACAGCTAATATGCATACTCGACCTTCAACAACATCCACTTCACATGTTAAGTGAAATAAATAAAAAAGGTAGCAAATGAAATCTGAGGTAAATAGACATGAACAAACATTATTACCCTATACCTCTCTACTTGGAAATATAGCGCAGTTTTTATATCGGTATTTGCCGACAGTAAATACAGGCGAAATATCATGGCAACCCTGAAACGGAGAGATCTCCAAATGCGACCTTTTGGATTAAATCAGTTTCCAGGCGTTTAGTATTGAACACGTAGAGTACACCAGTAAAATATTATATCATCCTAAGAATAGTCAAAAAACCCCTAATAATTTTATTCGTTTCATCAAACAGTTGTCGGTCGAAAAACAACTGCTATTTGTTTGTTTATGAAAAGTCATTATCGTACAAAATAGCAACGAACTGAACAATTGTTATTAAATTTTGACACAATAAAGCTTCGCTTGTCGAAATACAGAAATCCAGAATCTATTTCGGATCTCCTGTTTTTATTATAGCCGCGTATCATCATGGAATAAGATTATCTAGTCATCCGTAATAGCAGTAAAAGCATTTTTGCGCGTAGCCTATCTCTTGTTATTGTACTGTAGCAAGTCTTGTTAAACGCATTATATACGAATAGGTATCTGTAGGTCAGGGTTAAAGTTTGATAAACGGTAGGATGATTTATTATCACTTGGTTTTTGCAACTTTTTGATGTCTGTTAAATTAAAATATATTTAAAAATAAAAAAAAATGAAAAAGACATTACTTATTTAACCGTTAAATTCGCGTTGTTGCATTTCTGCAACATACCGAAAGTTCGAATGATTAGACAAATATTGTTACGCGTTATATTACACATATTGTGAAAAGAGTAAAGTAAGCTTATGCTATAAAAGAGATATTAATTGTTTTAATATTACTGGTGGTAGGATTTCTATGTAGGAATCCGTCTAGCTAGGTACCACCCCAGTGCCAGTTATTCTGTCGTGAAGCAGTAGTGTGCAAACATAACTGTTTTTCGTATCGAAGGGCACTGAGAGCTAGCGTAATCACTGGGCATCGGAGACTTAAGAACTGATGTCTCTGGGTGACGAGCGTAGTGTGGTGTCACACAGAAATATTCTGGATGACACAACATTTGTTATGGGTAGATGTTGCACTTACACTCAGGTGAACGTTCTGCTCGCTATTTACACCTACTTCCCTATATATCATAGTTCTACAAAAAAACACTATATTTACTCTAATATAATCAAAAAAAATATTTTTAATCAATGACAAAAATCACGCATTAAGGGCTAAAGAAATTTCGAGTAATATATTTCCCTTTTCTAAACACTAAATACCAAAAACAACATTTAAATATTAGAAAGTGGCTAACAATTACTCAGGTACTTATAGTTTACACTCCATGTAATTAATCTCATATCTTTCAAAACCATCGCTTTTCATGTACATTTCAGACATTACGTCGATTCCTCGGTATGTACCGGGGTACGCCCTTACCGACAACCTAAGCACGATTTGTCACGCAAGCAGTAGGGCTAGAGGCAATAACGTCATGTCAAATGATGACCGAAACTTTTGCCTCAGATCGAAGCGTCATCGATGGAGCACTGCACTCGTAGAAGTTCAACTGCATAATGCTTAGGTGAACTGCTCACGCGATTATAGTTCAGCAAAGTTTCGCAGAGTAATTTTTTTTTTAAATTAACCTTAAGAGAATTAACATTGGTAATAATTTTGATGAATAATGCAACAAATATATTGGTTGCTCTCTCGCCTCATCAACAGAGATTAAAAGCAGAAGATTGACAGCAGCATCTTCTTGGAACAACTGAATAAATATGCGGTTACCATGCGTAAGCGTAAGCAAATATGTTTAGATCTCTCCAAAATGAGAACTATACACTTTTGTGGCAATCTATGGCGGAGGCCTAAGAGGAGCAGTGGATCGATGTTCAGCAGTGATCGGCAGAAATGATGATGTTTTTTTTTATTGGATTGGACGACGAAACGTTCAAACGTTCACCTGATGTAAAGTGCAACGTCCACCCATAACAGATGCTACGAGTATGTCACCCAGAACATTTCTGTGTGACACTACACTGCGCTCGTCACCCTGAGGCATCAGTTCTTAAGTCTCATATGCCCAGTGATTACACTAGCTTTCAGTGCCCTACAGACCGAAACACAGTAATGTTTCCATGCTACTGCTTCACGGCAGAATAACTGGCCCTGGGGTGATGCCTACCTAGACGGATTCCTGCATAGGAATCCTACCATCAGTAGATTTAGATTTAATCTTCAGTATTTTTTCAAAACAATTGATGGCTCGGTTGGCGCAGTTGCTAAACGATTCTCGACTGCGTTACGGGTCGTGGATTTGATAAATATAATTATTTTTCTTTTATGCGCAGACAGTAAAAATAATTGTGGCTGTAATCGTGACGGGTGGGGAACCACGCCGCCGCTTCAAAAAAATCTTACTCCCCATTGCGTTCCCACGAGCTGTATAGTGACAGCATTAAATATTATGGTGTTATTCTGCACGAATAAAGGCTGTCCGTACAATACCTTAGTCGCCTCTTACGACACCTCGATAGGTAAGAAGAGGTGTGTGGTATTCTCCTCTGCCGGACACCTATCGGCTACATATCTATGTATATATATACTCGTACTTACCTAACAGAAGTAAGTAATTCGGTTATCCATTGAAGCGATAATTGGCAAATCCTCCCATATAGGGGCTGTTGACAACGATAGCTTACTCTGCAGACGTGTCAGTATATTTCAATTTGACATGGAGTGAAAAACGACGCGTATCCAAAAAAAAAGTAATGCCAGGCGTGCTACACGCTAACTAATAACACGTTGCTAACGTTAACACGTTGTATATTTTTTATTGTGTTACTAACACGGGTGCATTTTGTACAGCCCACTCCGGTGTGCTTTTTTTTAATTGTTTAAAGTAACTAAACGAGCAAAACGTTCACCTGATGATAAGTGCAACGTCCGCCCACAATAAATTATTCTGTGTGACACCACACTGCGCCCGTCACCCTGAAACATGAGTTCTTAAGTCTCAAATGCCCAGTGATTACGCTAGCTCACAGTGCCCTTCAAACTGAAACACAGTAATGCTTGCACACTACTGCTTCACGGCAGAAGAACTGGCCCTGGGTGGTGGGCGGTGGTACCTACCTAGACGGATTCCTTACGTTGCAGTTTGTTTTTGTAGTTTAATCAATACGTTATTTTAAACCGCCATTCTTTACTAATGTACATCTTTACGCAAAGTCCATGTTACCTTGTAATCAATCACTGTATGTATTTTAATTTAATTAGAAACTTTCTTTCTCAACGGTCAGGTCTACGGGCTCTATGGCCGGCTCATTGTCACTTCAGCTGTATCTAGTTCTGCTGCGGATATCCTCATTGCGGATTCTATCCCGTAGAAAAACACCTATACACCTTTAAACACCACATTACTTTTTTTATTGTATAATGTTACGAAACGAGCCAAACGTTCACCTGATGTTAAGTGCAACGTCTGCGCATAATATTTCTAGGTGACACCACAATGCTCCCGTCATCCTTAGACATGAGTTCCTAGTTCTTTTTTCACATTTCACACGGAAACGAACTAGATAACAAACATCTTTAGCTACTCAGCAAAAATTATGACTTTGGCTGGGAGCTGTTAATGCATCAGCCAAATAGCCCTGACCTTGCACCTTCAGATGTTTACCTGTTTTGGTCTCTTCAGAATTCTTTAGGTACTGTCAGGTTAACATCAAGAGAGGACTGCCAAAACTACTTGTCGCGTTTTATTGCTCAGAAGTCCCAGAAAATTTCGACAGCAACGGGATCATTTCAAACATTCAGGATAGCAAAAAGTCATCGAACAAAATGGCACATATATACTGTAATTAAATGTAAATAAATTTTGAAAAAAAAAAATGTATTGGGCTTTCATAAAAAACGCGAAGAAACTATGTATGTGATTTCTGCTTCCAACGTGGGCAGTAGGTGTAGTCGGACTTGCACATTATAAATGACTTTGTAACATTGCCCCCGTCTGTGGGAATTTGAGTATTGATGAGTGTTAAAACTTTTTTTATTGTTGTTTTGTAACAACGTTTTTATGAATATTTTTATTATTACACGTATCTAATTGATACGAGATGCAGGAGAAGCATTACATTGTAGAGTGATCCAACAAATTATTATTTTTCTTAATACATCTGTCACATCTGTACAAAACCGTCACATCTTCTCGTCGAGAGTATCTCAAAGTCTATAACATATATAAACAAAGTTATTCGACCAGTGCGTGTTGTCAATGATGTATGGAACTGTGACATGGTAATTTTGCAGGCTATGGAAGGAGATTTTACTGGTGGCAGGAATCCGTCTAGGTAGGTATCACCCCAGGGCCAGTTATTCAGCCGTGAAGCAGCAGAGTGCAAACATTACTGTGTTTCGGTCTGAAGGGCACTGAGAGCTAGTATAATCACTGGGCATATGAGACTTATGAAGTAATGTCGCAGGGTGACAGGCGCAGTGTGGTCCTACACAGAAATATTCTCAGTAACACAGCATCTGTTATAGGCAGACGTTGCACTTACCATCGGGTGAACGTTTTGTTCGTCTCGTCACTTTATCAAATAAAAAAACAATCTTCCATATCATCGCTAAGGGACCACGCGTCTATGTACATTTAAATTATTCTTGGTATTAAGTAACTTTATGTCCTAAAATAAACTACGTGCGAACGACCTACGCAAATTTGTTTTTTTTTAGCTTTTATTGTATATACTTTTTCATCTTCACTTGTCAGCCTACGTCGAAAGTTGCCAGTTTATTTGTGTCCCGAAATTCATTACGTAGCTCCCTTTAGAGTCGCGTTAGATCTCCAGTCTATTCTATGTAAGTCATTAGAAAAGTGAGCTGAAAATAGAACATTAAAATATAAATTTAGGCGACCGCGCCTGGTCCTGGAATTGAACCCCGGCCAGGGGCATAATTTGTGCAAACACTCAAATTATTAGGTTTTCGGCTCAGGTTTTGCGATGTGATTTTTATCGGAGGCATCGTTTTTTTTAAGGAGTAACAAAAGAAAAAGCATCATAAGTCTTTTCGATCCATTGCCGGAAATGCGGTTTTGCAATAAGCACCAGCATTCGAATTACGCCACATTCTTAATAACCCGTTACGTCACTAAAATCATATGGCTCCTCATAATTTCAGGCTATCACAAGTTCACTGCAGAACGTAGGCCCACAGATAGCCACTAAAGTTTCTAGCTCTCATTTTGGAGAGATATTGCTATAGTTGCCACGCTTGGCAGGCGAGTTGTAACCGCTGTTTTTTTATTCAGATGTTCCAGGAAGATGCTGCTGCCCATCTCCTGGTTTTCATTTTCCCTCTGTCGACTTTTACGACACCCACGGGATGAGACGCTGTGATAGATTGCTCCTCGCTTTACCATTATTTACATATATGTATGATACGTATGTCAATATTTTGAATATAATTAGCCGTAGTAGCTCAGGGGCAAGGCACTCGTTTTTACATTTCACAGTATGCGCGTGACCAGGGTCCCGTCCCCGGTGTGGGCGCCACTAAAATTTTTAGCATTTTGCAATTTTAAGTGCTGATTTACCGCGTGCTCGGCGGTGAAGGAAAACATCATGAGGAAACCTGCATGTCAAATGTTTCGAGGACATAGTTCATAGAGGACGTAAGTTCGCCAACCCGTATTGGAACAGCGTGGCGGACGCGGCTCCAACACCCACTCAGAAATAAAAGGAGGTCTGAGCTCAGCTGTGGGACATTAAAAGACTGTTTGCTTTACTTTTATTATTATTCAACGAAAGTGAATTTGATTTGCCGTGTGGTTGCGGCTTAAGAGAATCTACCACCCTATCTCACTACGTGCGTGTCGTAAAAGTCGACAGAGGGATAAATAGAAACCATTAGATGGGCAGAAGCATATTCCTGGAACATGTAAATAAATAAACTTCGGTCGCCAACCCGCCTGCCAAGCGTGGCAACTATGGCAAAATGCCTCCAAAATAAGAGCTACGAATTTTTGTGGCAATCTGTGGGGGAGGCCAATGTTCACCAGTGGACTTGTGAAACGATGATGATGATGAATTTTATAATGTGGACAAAGGGATAAATGGATCGTAAATTTAAAGCGAGAGGTTTCCGATGGCCGACTTAACGTAAAACTTTGTTAGGGAAATGAGAAATAATAAAATTAGACAATAAAATAAGTGGGATAACATTGGAACGAGCCAATTAGTCGGTAAACAACGGTTACTTCATGGAATAACCGGCTTAAACGCTTTGCCTTTGAATTTATTTTTATTACTTCCCCTGGTCGCCTTTAAAGTCTTATTGAGTGACTTTATATCGTCCATTTTAGCATAAGTATTGCCCGAAATATCGATACAAACTCGGAGGCGGAATAGATATTGAATGATAAAAAACACCCCATTCAAGTTAATGCTTTCTTGTATTCAATAATATTATACGCCTTCGGAACTAGCCTATCTTTACAGTAGAATATTATTTATGAAAACTACAAGACCTTTTGTCTTGAAATTTGGCATACATATTTCTTTCCTGACATACACACCCACTAAGAACGGATCTTACGACCATTTATTTTTAAGAAGTCTGCGCAACCTACTTCCCGAGCCCGCCACGCGAATGCCACGGGGGTCAGGGGAACTATCACTGGGAAGCACCCTTGCCGGCATTCCTTCCAAACGTGGCGATAATGGTAAATTTACTAGTGGTAGGATTCCTCTGCAGGAATCCGTCTCGATAGGTACCACCGCAGGGCCTGTTATTCTGCTATGAAGCAGTGGTTTGGAAACAATGCTGTATTTGATCTGAAAGACACTGCGAGCTATTGTAATCACTGGGCTTATGAGACACCACACCACCACACAATAATGTTCTGGTGGACACAGGAATTGTTATGGGTGGACGTTACACTTACTATCAGTTGAACGTTTTGCTCGTTTCCTTACTTTGTCGTAAATATTCCGAACTTGTGAAAAACATGCCCAGCAGTGGACTATTTATTGGCTGCCGATAAAGAAGATATCTAATTAGGCTTGTTCAACTAATACGTATCAAAATGAATAACAAAGTAAATAACTAATCGTATGCATTTTTATAACGATTTACAATAATCAGGGTTTTTAATTATTAACTGTTGTGCGTTATTAATTGTGAAATTGTTATAATACGCACTTTTCGACGTTTCGAAATTTAGCTGGTTTTTCTCCAACTTACTGGTCTTACTGGTGGTAGGATTCCTATGCAGGAATCCGTCTAGATAGGTCTTCACGACAGAATAAGGGCCAGTTATTCTGTCATGAAGCGGTAGTGTTTCGGTTTGAAGGGCACTGTGAGCTAACATAATCACTGGGCATATGAGCCTTAAGAACTTATGTCTCAAGGTGATGGGCACAGTGTGGTGACACACAGAAATTTTCTGGGTGACACAGCATTTGTTTTGGGCAGACGTTTGCAGTTACCATCAGGTGAACGCTTTGGTCGTTTTATTATTTTATCCAATTAAAAAAAAAAACTTATTACGTGAAATCTCTTACTCGTATAAGCTGTTTACAATATGAAAACATATATTTGTTACAGGAAGATGCTGCTGCCCATCATCCGGTTTTAATTTCCCCTCTGTTGACTTTTACGACACCCACGGGATGAGATGGGGTGGTAGATTCTCTTACGCCGCTACCACACGGCTAGGTACAATTAAAAATAAATAAATACATTCTTTTGTATTTGAATAATTTACTAGAACATTATTTAATGTATGTTGATAAAACAAGTTTATTTCATAAGAGATTTACCACTAACTCATCACGATATCTCTGAAACTACGAGACCTAGTAACTTGAAATTTGGCATGCTTACTCTTATACCTATTCCCGGCATAGACACCTATTAAAACAGATGTTACGATGTGAACGGGGTTTGGCCTTTTTCTCTATACAGACTTTTACCTAACTATAACTTCGTTGCCTGCCCTGGCGGCAGGTCAGCGGTATAAAAAACCGAATTAATAAAAACAAAATCCATTTTTCTTTTAAGTACGCCACTTTGTTTTATAAGTACACAGTAACACTCAAGGCGTCGGGATTTATCATTGTTAAAATTGATACATCGTTTATTTTGGTACAAGCTCTGACGGGTTTTTGAAATTTCATATTCTGTTTCATATGTACTTACTTTAAATTCTAATGGTCGAGATATGTCAGTCAATAATATATCATACTCGCGTTGTTATGCCTGTCAGTGTTTTTTTTTAATGTTCAAGGTTTTAGTTTTATCATCATCATCATTTAAGCCTATCAGTGGACTAGCCCCTGCTGAACTTTGGCCTCCCTATAGATTGCCACAAAAGTTTGTAGCTCTCATTTCGGGGGGCATTTTGCCATAGTTGCCATGCTTGACAGGTGGGTTGGCATCCGCAGTTTATTTATTAAGATGTTTCATGAAGATGCTGCTACCGATTCAAAATCCTACCATTTTGCGGCCCATTGTAAGTCACCATCTTGAATTTTTCGTGGCTTTCTGGCCACCGATAACAAAACACAAAATAATATTGTGGTAAGTGAACCTGAATTTAATTCCATAAAATATCCTAAAAAGAGAAAGTTACGGAATAAGATGGTTTGGACACGTTGGGGGGATGGATAAAAGAAGATGGCGAAACAGGTCTATGAGGCGAGTGTGAATGGGCAAGCCGGTAAGGATCGACGTATCCGAACGTATCATGATCAGATCGAAGTCAACCGACGAGCTTTTATAAAAACGCTCACGAAAGTAGACGAAGCGAAAGTTGTTTGTCAGGATCGTAGCAAGTGGAAAGATATTCTCTGCCTACTTCAGTGAGAAAGAGGCGTGACTCTGTATGTATGTACGTTTTTAAAAAATCTTCTAGCTCAGAAAAATAGTATGTATATACAGTTACGCTGTTTTCTCATTTTATTTTACTATTTCTATGGTTTACTCACATTTACCATTTCCATTTACCGTTTCCATTTCACCATTTTTTTTTATCACATAAATCAGCACTGCAATTAAAAATTTCTTAGTATTGTACCCTGTTAACTCGCGTATTATGAGGTACACCTTGAATTTTACTTATACTCTACAGAATGCTTGATAATATCTTTATATAGACCGATCATAAAAACAATGTCTGTTATAAAATAAAATAAACGGAGAATATTATGTTTGAATTTATAAGAACAATTTATTTGATGAGTAAGTCAGGATCCCGAAGGATTTCAGAGGAGATTATACGACTATTTAAAAAAAAATTGGATTATAATAAATAATATTCTTAATATACCTTCAAAAAGTTAAGGTGAAACTAATAATATTTTTAGGGTTCCGTAGTAAAAAAACCTCCGTGATATATCCGCCAGCCCCCCCCCCCCCCCCCTCCCCATTAAGGAGGTAGACCTTAGAGATTGGATTGAATAAGATGCATGTAGTGTAGTGTTTGCGGCGTGTAGTGTACGAGATATGGGATATTTTAGGTTACACGCTATTCCCCACGACGGAAACTTCGCTGTGGTCCGACACGCACTTGGCTGGTTTTTTTTTTTACTTTGATTCACACTTGAAAATTCAAGACGAAAACATTTCGTAAGATACGTGGTATACTGCAGATAAAATGGCTTAGCTACGAAGAAAGTTTACGTTCATTAAAGAGGTCGTTGATCGTACACCAGTTTCGAGATAATTTCGATTTATCACTGCAAGAAATCTCACTCTAATTTAACTTTCTGCAACTTGGGCGCCTCATGCTGACGCCTGCGAGCAAGATGAACGTACCTACGTTCACGCCCGTGACTACATAAGAGTTAAGCAGAGTTCGAAAGGACTTTAAGAGGTTACTCTCAGAATGGGGAAAGATCTTTGCCCTGAAGTGCGATGTTAGTAGACTGACCTCTTTTTAAATCTGTAGCAATTATATTGGCCCGTAAAGTTCTAGTATTCGATTTAATTGCAATGCTTATGCGATAAGAGCAAATCAGTCTACGTAGACTAGAATTTTATTATTATTTTTTCATCTTATCTATATAGATAAGATCAAAACAAAATCAAGTGTTTGCATAACTTTACATGTATCCGGAACGTATAATAAATACGGTAGGTTCGACTACCTGTACATAGAAGAGTACTGGTCCCTACATTTATGTGTAGTAGTGAAATTTGGATCGGGCAGAAGAAGCATGAAAGAAAAATGAATGCTGCGGAAATGAAAAGATTGGGAAGTATAGCTGGAGTGACTTTGTTGGACAAAGAGAGGAACAGCGAAGACAAAGATAGAGAAAGGGATGCTTAGATGGTTTGGATACGTAGAGAGGATGGATGAAAGAAGATTGACAAACAGATCTATGAGACGAGTGTGAATGGGTCGACGTAGGCGAACGTATCACGATGAAATCAAAATCGTTTTAAGGAAAGGCCACGTCAAAAGTACTTCTGCTGAGCACCGGCCTCCTTTCATTTTTGAGAGAGGTTTGGAGCAGAGAAGAATCCACAACGCTGCTGCAATGCGGGTTGGGGGACTTCACGTGTCCTCGAAATATATTTATTCTTAGTCATGCAGGTTTCCTCACGATGCTTTCCGTCATCGCTAAGCACGTGATCAAACAGCACCCAAAATTGTTTATAGAGGTGACAGCAACGTGAATCGATCTCAGGTCACTCGCGCTAGCTATATAAATAATAATATTTATATATTTTATTTACTATCTTTTCAATGACCATCTTTTAATCAACTGGCTTAATCTTGTAATCGTAATCACGCAACTACTCAAAGTTTATGTCACCAAAGGACTACAAGATAAATTCCTCACACATCGTAGTTTTTCAGAAATTATTAGCCGCGTCTTCCGTGCTATTCCCCCGAGCAGCAACGTTTGAAATCCCTGCGATATTCACGAGCGCAAATCCCGGACTCGCTCCGTATGCAGTAAAAACAATATTTGTCATAGTCTGATAGATGTCTGTTTATAGTGTTGTGAATTATTGGAATCTTAGTATCGATAAAATAAATTGTAAATCATTGTCGGTATAATCCGGACGAATCTATTCACAAAAAAAGTCACAAAAATTAAAATTGAAAATTAAAATTAAAAGTACTTTTAAAGTTTCGAAGTCAACAAAAAATTGCATGAATGCATTATAAATATTTATAAGTGGTATTTAATATTTTTGACACTTCTGACTTGAAACACTATTTTTATTATTTTACATTGTGTTGTAGACAAACGTAAACATTGTATTCTAAAAAGAAGAAATTATGTTTTTGAAGCACAGATGATTAGTTTCTGATTTTTTTTTTCGATGATCCACATTTATCGATAGTAAGTATAAGCTTGTTACAACGTCGCTATGAATGGCATCATGGCTACATTGGACTTGAGACAAGAAAAACGTCTTTATAACACACCTGGGCACCGCACATCCATCGGACGGGCTATAGCGCAATTTACGGTCTAGATACTTTATATCGGCAAAATACTTCACTGTGGCATTACGCTGTTCCATGTTTATGCGCTTTATTTATACGTTGCAATAAATAATAGAAGCTTATTTTATGAACCTTGTAGCGGGTCCAACGACACAAACCTGGAGTATTACCTTATTGTTAGCTCTGTTACTGATGGCAAGCTTACGTGAGCTTGTTTTCCGTTTCATACACTTAAATCAGTGAATATAGTTACATTTTTAAAAAAAAAACGCTCGTTTCTTCCTTAATTGAAACGCTAAGTATTAAAATGACAGTTTTACACTGTGGATTTGATTTAATAAGACAACAATTGCATATTTAAGTTACTAAGCAAAATTTGTATCAAAGTGCGGTTGGCCTTGTATATTAGTCTTGTATTGAAGAGGCGACGCCCGCGTGGCCTAGTGGTCAGAGTACCTGACTTCTACACCGCAGGTCCTGGGTTCGAATCCCAGCCGGTACCAACATTTGTGCTAGACAAATTTGTTGTTGGTTTTCGGGTCTGGTTGTATTGTGATTGTCCCCGTGTTTCTGACACTGCATCCTCGCCTACCTCCGATCTTATCGCATTAGCGTTACATCGGGCGCGGGTAGATTGGGACGAGTGAGTGCCTCTGTGTTTGCGCGGACACTAGTGGCACTATAATATCTCCTGCGCAGTTGATAGCTCTCGACAATATTATGTGGTAATACATTTTATTGTGGAATTAAGTGTGTTACAATGTGACATAACCACTAATGCTCAAAAGATCAAATCATATTTCAAATTAATCTAAATCTGAGCATCAACTTAAATAAATAGGGTAGGTAAAGATATGCTAATACTCAAGACTGCAGAGAGAACTCCTAAAAAAGTAAATTTACTCTAATAATGACTCTTATTGAATTACATATATCAAATAAAAAGGAATACGTTATCCACATTGCCACAAAATAGGCTGAAATGATGATAATGATATCTACATAGCGATTTTTAATACTGACTTTGGATTTAATGATTATGGAAAAAGTAATGACCGTATTTTTTTGGTGTATGAATATACCATGTGGTCCCTACGTGATCACCGCCTGGCTAAGGGTTAAAACTACAATGACAAAATCATGAAATTACACTTTAAATATTATTTTAAATTACCTTTAAATGATAATAAAATTCATAATAAAGTATCAAAACATTTTCTTCCCCCAAAAACCCTAGAAAGCAGGTGCGGCGAACAAAACCACCTTGGAAACAATTACCGACGTATTAATTCCAATTTATTTATTATTGTAAGTCGTGTTCATTCTATTCTAGCATGGTGTGTCTATATTTTTTCTTATGCGCCTCTTTACCTCACTTTCAATGTAAATGAATCGCCCCAAACTTTATTTCGATTGTTTCTAGAAACCGCCGCTGCGTTATTGTCTATTGCGTTTACGTTATTGAACCTTTGTCTTGTATATCATCTTTATTTCTCGTAAAACCAAGGAAGATTTTATAAAATAAGAATTCTTTTCCATTATTTTATCCCGGAGAGTGCATTTCATTTACACATGCTGGTTTTTTTTCCAGTATCGTCTGTCGTATGCGACTTGAAATTCGACTTGAAATAAATAAACATTTTAATTTCCTACGTAATATTACAAGAAGATGGTGATAATGGGAATGTCGTCCTGATCGATTTTTGACCATGGCGACAATTTCCTAATATTGTCGGTGGGTATCAACGGAGTATGAGTAATTATAGTCGCACGAGTGTACGCTCAATCACGTGTCACTTATTGGTCCTTACCTAATCGCGCCCGGTTTGAAGCTCACAGTGGATAGAGGTACGCTAGGTACATGCTGTACAGTATACAAGCTAGATTATGAATGTGGTCTCGCTTACATAGGGCGAACAAAAAGATCTATTAAAACCCGCGTAAAAGAAACACATTACTGACATCTTCATCATCATCACTTCAGCCTATCGCTAGTCCACTGCCACCCCCATAGATTGCTACAAAAGTTTGTAGCTCTCACTTTGGGGGGAAATTTCCCATAGTTGCCACGCTTGGCAGGCGGGTTGATGTTCCAGGAAGATGCTGCTGCTCATCTCCTGGTTTTAATTTTCCGTCTGTCGACTTTTACGACACCCATGGGATGATATGGGGAGATAGATTATCTTAAGCCGAAAATACCTCCGATTAACTATGACATCAGGACATCTGTCAGCTCAGTCCTCCCGTGACCATAGGTACTGTAAGCCGCTCGAAACGATGGGTTGTAAATAATTAAATTAAAACCTTGTGTTATGGAGCTGATATATTTCAGAACACGTTCTTGCAATATATCTACGAGTACTTAAGTTATTTGCACAAGTAGAATTATTACTTAAAAGGGATATTGTAGGAGTTCAACACAATGAATAATTTGAGTCCCCAAGTCCTCTAATATCGTACGGCGGAGACTCAACAACGCGACGTCCAGACTGTCATCACGTCAGTGCTGTTGTGTTTGACAGTTTCAATTGCATAATGAGATGGCGCGTCGCGAGATCCGTAATCACTCCTCGACAATTTCACGGGAATTGGTGACGAGGAGACGGTTCTCACGGCCGGCGCAGTAAGGGTAGGCGCAGACAGTACTGTGGTGCAATAACGTAGTCCATGTAAATCTGAAATTGGGGTTTAATCTAAGAAATCGGTGAATGACTGATTTCTCTATAAGCTTTATAGGTGCTCTCATTACGTTATGTTTTAGTTTATGTGTTAGATAGAAGGTAGATAGGTAGGTTAGATAGATAGGTTATGGTAATAAACATTTCCTAAAAAAAAGAAAGAAAGAAGTGTTAACAAGCGAATTACATATTTTTGCTTATATTTACTGTGTTAGACTTAAGAACTGATGTGTCAGTGTAACGGGCGGAGTGTGATTTGTTAGGGGCACACGTTGCACTTACCATCAGGTAAACGCTTTGTTCGTTTTCTCACTTTTTCCTATAAAAAAAACAGTTAATAGTTCGCTGGTTTTCTGTGAGAGCGTGTTACTTACCCGGTCAATTCGACGCATTTGTGTGCTAAAGCCAATATCCGCATCGTGACGCTCTATCCAGACAGACTGACAGTTTTTAACGGTTTTATTTAGCTTGCCTTGTTTGTGTCTTGAGTAGGTCAAATCTAGTAAATTAAATTTTACCCCCACAGCTTTAGTTCTGATGACAATACAATTATGTATAGTCAGTAAGTATCATTGTAAATCCAAGATGGCCGCCGCCACAAAATGGCGGATTACATTTTTTTTTTCAATCCCTTCAATATGGATATCAAATGAAGGGTATAACTAGTACAATGTAAAAGATTGTGAAACAAATCAAAAACCAAGTTGGCCGCCACCACAAAACGTTGGATTACTTTTTTTCAATCCCTTAAATATTTCTCTCTCTAAATATAGCCCTTTTATTTGATACCCATTCAAATAAAAGGGCTTGACAAGTAGAACACAGTACCCTTTACAAAAAAAATTCTTATCCAAAATGGCGTCCGAAACAAAATGGCGGATCATAGAGTTTAGACAGTCAATTTACAACATTAAAACGGAATAAAATTAGTTTTACGGATTTTAAAATCCCTGAAATTAGTTTTATTTAAATGTGTTGTATTCGCGTAAATATAAGAAATCATTGTTAAAACTGAAATCTAGGTATATCTTTTTCAAACCAAGGACCAAAGGAAAGTAATCTTGTAATAATGAGGTACTAAATGAACTAAATAGGATGAGAAATATGAAGTAACTAAACTAAAAGATAAAAACTTGAAAATAAGATAAGTAAAAAAATGTTTTTAAGTTAAAAGGTTTTATTGTAAAGAAATATAATAATGTTGCAGATAATGTACTAAAAGCTAAAAAATAATTAGGTAGGTACCAGGTACCAGTCATCACCCCTTGGGATCGAAATCGGTTTCCCAGGGGCCGACATAAAAAAAAACTGATTTTGGGGGTCGAAGAGGTCTAAATATCGATCCCTATTAATTAACACAAGTTCTTCTTTGAAACTTTCAAGATACTGTATAAGTTGTGTTACGTGTGTGTTGTACTTTTAAAAAACTAGAGATAGGATTTTTAAAGTAATTTGGCTATGGGGGTCTGAGGTATCAGTTCATTTTGGAAAAGGGGTCTCTTGCCCAAAATAGTTTGGAAATCCCTGGCTAGAGCATGGATCAGACTAAAATAAAATACATCACAACATCTGGTTCCGAGAAATTCATAGACGTCACATCGGTTATGAGTATTGATCTACAAGAATCGTTTTTTTTGAACTAGAATTTGTCCAGTGTCGCGGGTGCGGCTTTACATACATAAATTGCATATGCACAAAACACAACAAGACCTGAAAACCACTGATATAGGTTTTTGCACAAATGGCTTTGGTATTCGAACTTAGGACCCGGGGCGTAGAAGTCAAATACTCAGAGTATTCGTCATTTCGTTACCTCAAATCAGTTGAATTGAAAGAAGTGCTAAGTATGCATTGTTCGCTGGTTACGTTTTTAACATTTTATCATTCAGATACAAGTTTCCATATAATATTTACATCGACGCGTCCCTCGCGACAAATCGTTGATTGAATTGTGTGTAGCTGTAATTCTGTGTTAACTCCAGACGTGATCAACATCCTGTATCACTTCACAGGGTGTTTATCAAAGGTATGCTAATTTCTAAGGGAAATATAGTACGCAATAATAAACTTCATTTGTGGAGCTTAAATAGCAATAACCGAATGATTACTTTTATAATTGTATGCATGCATGTTGCTATCATTGTTTAATTAATAGATCTGATAAAACATGATATTGACTACTGGTAGATTCTATTTTATTTATTTAAACCTTATTTGCACAAAAGTGTACAAAAAGGCGGACTTATGGTTTTGGGTGACATATCCTTTTTTATGGGCAGACGTTGCTCTTACCATCACGAGAACGATTTGCACGTCCTGTCACTGTTTCCATAAAAAAAAATACCAACTTGAAATTGCAAGGTTGAATGCGGGGAACCAACCTTGCAATTATTAGGGGTCAATTATGACGACCGCAATCGACCCACTAAGCGTGCCGATTTTGACAACAATTCCCTGCTTGGTAGTCCTGTAAATAGCTCAGCGTCTCTCAGTAGACCACTGCTAGATATTGCGGTATGTTGAACCCCAGGGCCAGTTATTCTGCCGTGAAGCAGTGGTGTGCAAGCATTGCTGTGTTTCGGTTTGAAGGGCACTGTGAGCTAGCGTAATCACTGGGCATAGAAACTTAAGAACTTATGTCTCAAGGTGATGGGCGCAGTGTTGTGTCACACACGCAGAAATGTTCTGGGTGACAGCATTTGTTATGGGCAGACGTTGCACTTACCACCAGGTGAACGTTCTGCTCGTTTCATCACTTTATTTGAATTTTCTGAAACTTTTCTAAGTTCGTAACATAAAACTACCTGTCCACCGACTTTGAGCTCCATAGCCTTTAAATGAGAAGCTTGTGATTATGTGTTAAAAGTGATTTTTTTTTATAATTCATCATCATCATCATAATACATCACAGGCTGTCTTGTCTATTGCTGAACATAGGACTCCCCACAGATTACCACAAAAGTTTGCAGCTCTCATTTTTGGGGATTTTGCCATAGTTGCCACGCTTGGCAGGCAGTTTATTTATTCATATGTTCCAGGAAGATGACATCTCCTGTTTTTTATTTTCTCATTGTCGATATTACTACACCCAGAGGATGAGATGGGGTGGTAGATTATCTTAAGCTGCCACTACACGTAAATAAAATCAATTAATTATACGTAAATAAAGTGCATTCCTATAAAATATACATCGACTTGAATTCGAACCTAAAACAAAACAAAGTGGGGTTTTAAGACTTACACCGGTGTATATGAAAGGGAGTCTCGTCATTAAACAACTGGTTCTATCGACCATCAAGCGCAGTGGCCGTTCCCAAGTTTACTCGTCGCGGACACACAGACATAATTGCCGATCGGTCCGATAGATAAGCACCCCTCGGAACAACAATCGCTTTAATGGATGGCGAATCAACCGTTGTATTTGTTTTAAAAACGATCAAACAAACCTCTATTTCTGCTTTACCATGATAGATCAAAGTATTGCAGCATTTCTATTTTTGTGTAGTTTGTATTACAACTGCGCATCTTTACTTATTTTGCGATTTAGTGATTAAATGGGACTTTTGGCGCCAACTGGAAAAGTGGCGGTGGTGTTTTGATTGAATTTTTATAATTCCTGTGTATATTTTGAGTTTTGATGCTCATGATACTGTACAGTGATTGGAAAATTCAATTAAAGACCAAAATTGTACTTTCGTTTTGTGTCCATCAGTCCAGCAAATCTTTATCTTTATCATCATTCACCCAGAAAATCTTCAGTAGAAGGCAACTATCGTTTTACTGTCGATATAAATGAAATTTTAATAAAATTATTACTTGACACTGTCAAAGATGTCAGCTAATTGCCAGGATCAAGACAGAAGAAGATTGAATAATCGTTACCTGTTCTTAATGTTCGGTTAGTGCAGTGGGTCAAATAATTGGTGGTAGGATTTCTATGCAGGAATCCATCTAGATAGGTACCACCCCAGGGCCAGTTATTCGTTATTACAGATAGCTAGAGTAATCACTGGACATATGGGACTTAAGAACTGATATCTCAGAGTGTGGAGCGCAGTGTGGCTTCACACAGAAATGTTCTGGGTGACTCAGCATTTGTTACGGGCAGAGGTTGTACTTACCATCAGGTAAACTTTTTGATCGGTTCGTCACTTTTTCAGATAAAAAAAAAATTGTATGTCAAGATCGGTCTAACATATGGTTGTTTCAGGTATTTGTGCATGTTCAATTTATATATTACTAGCTGATGCCCGCGACTTCGTCCGCGTGGATATAGGTTTTGTAAATATCCCGTGGGAACTATTTGATTTTGCGGGATAAAAGTATCCTATAACCGTCTTAAGTATGTAAGCTATCTCTGTGCCGAATTTCGTCAAGATCGGTTTAATGGTTGAGCCGTGAAAAGGTAACTAACAGACAGAGGGACTAAGAGAGTTACTTTCGCATTTATAACATTAGTATGGATTTAGTTAAAATGAAATTAGATAAACATGAATAACAAAAATGGTATTCACTGTAAAATAATTGCTCAGTACTTAAACAATTATTAATTGATCGATTAAGAACAACAGAGACGTTGCACAAAAATGATGCGCACAAATTCGACCGTGAAATTATACTCTTATCGCAAAATAAGGATTTTCACTACAAAAATACAAAATACGCTATCAACCTCTGATATACCACCATCTGCCTGAGGCGAACGAAAATGGATCCGTAAAATTCTTCTGGTATTTACCATAATCATATTTACTACACCCACGGGACCAAAATAAATAAAAGAAGACTGTGCTCATGATGTAGAAGCATCGAAAATGTCCACGCAACGTTCGTCGACTGTAATTCATCAAGTTTTTCTCGCAAATTATTCGAGCAAACCCCCCTTGGTCCGTCAAAAATAGGAAAATGGTATAAATTATTAATTGCATAAAGCATTTCACCTTTGGCAGTAAACTATTAACTACGTGTGTTTTGCGTATAATACCGCAAACGAAGTAGGCAGAAACCTAGAAGGTAACTCGTTCGCCTTTGTACTTACTTGCTCTTCGCTTCATCGTGATCTCCGCCGATTTTGTTCATGTTGTAGAATTACCGGTTACCGGTTAGAGGTGACCGGTAACGAGTCCAAATGGCAAGCGCGGTGACGATAATATCGCTTTTTACGAGGGTGACCTACGCCCAGGGTTAGACTATTACAGGTGGAGAAGACGTACTTTAGAAAATGACTGAGTGGACTTTAGAGAAAAAATATGTAAGACAGACAAGCCAATCGCAAGGCAACTGCTGAACATAAGTCTACTCTATAGTTATGCGTAGCAACTTGAGCAATATACATCCGCAAACACCTATTCCGTAAAAAAAATATATAGTCTCCAAAGACTAACGATATTTAATCAAAAAAGTAATGTATATTCACTTAACGAGAACTTAGAAACTTACTATGTTTTTTTATGAAATTAAGTGACAAGATTAGCAAGTCGTTCAACTAATTGTAAGTGTACCCACTAAACTTGTAACGTAGCGTCTACCCATAACAAATGCTGTGTCACCCAGAATCGCAACGTGTGTGTGCACACGCGTAGCTAACCTTTCGCCTCCGCGGGAAACGAGACGTCGCCACTCTTTGGTCGCCATTTTTTTACCGGCAAACACTTTCTTAAGAGAACTACTCCAAATAAATTATTTACCCTCAATGATAAAAATTTACTAACCATCAGTTTTTTCCCACGAGCAGTTTAGTAAAAGCGTTGCATATTATGGTATCATTCTGCACGAATAAAGGCTGTCCGTAAAATACCGCAATCTCCTCTTACGTACACCTCGGCAGGAAAGAGGTCTACTCTGCCGGATACCTATCGGATGTGTCACCCAGAATGGTAGCTCAGGGGCTAGGCGCTCGCTTTAAATTTAATAGAACGCGAGTGACCTGGGTTCGATTCCCGGTGCCGGCACCACTAAAATTGTTAATTGCAATTTTAAGCGCTGATTTACCACGCGCTCGGCGGTGAAGGAAAACATCGTGAGGAAACCTGCATATCTGAGAAATAAAAAATATTTCGAAGTCATGTGTAGTCCGCCAACCCGCATTGGAGCAGCGTGGCGGATTCTTCCTAGCTCCAAACCCTCTCAGAAATGAGAGGAGGCCTGTGCTCAGCAGTGGGACATTGAGAGGCTGAAACTTTACTTTTTTTTACCCAGAATACATCTGTGTGGCACCAAACAGCGCTCCCCACCATGTGACATCAGTTCCTTAATTTCATATGTTATATTTAGGGTATATTACATATACCCGTGAAATAACGCTTGAATTTCTAATTTATTCGATTACTCTTATTTTATAATTATCCATTATTCATGTGCCATATTTTAAAGTTGGTCAGTCGGTCGGTCTGATGTTTACATTTCTAATTGTAAGAATACCCGACATCTTCCCAGTTTGGTTTTCTGACTTTGAAAAGTGAAACATCTTTACAACGTAAGCATTATGAATTTCTTCGTCGAAAAATAACGTATATAAATTTCGACGATTATTTTATTTTGTTATGACTTTTTTTTTATTTCATCCCATGGTTTCCTAGCAACCAGATTTAGGAATTTCCTTAATTGGGCGGACGTTATTTTCCCGTCCGGAAATAATCTTAAAAACGTGTTGTAACAATTATGAAGGAATAATATCTTGTATAAAGTAAACAGAACTTTGTTTTCCCCAAACAAGACAATAATTCCGAGAGTAACGTGTTTTTAAAGGGACTGCTAAGGAACAGGTAAAATTCCTTAAAAAATAATTCATCATTCTATGACCTAGGGAATAAATAGACTACAGAATCATCATCATCATCATCACTTCAGCCTATTACTAGTCAACTGCTGAACATAGGCCTCCATCATAGATTGCCACAAGTGTATAGCTCTCATTTTAAGGGATTTTGCCCTAGTTGCCACGCTTGGCAGGGCGGATTGGCAACCGCAGTTTATTTATTGAGATGTTCCCGGAAGATGCTGCTGCCCATCTTTTGGATTTCATTTTCCCTCTGTCGAATTTAACGACACCCACGGGATGAGATGATGGGGTGGTAGATTCTTTTAAGCCGCCACCACACGGCGAAACTACGAAAACTACAGAATGGGCAATAGTGTTCATAGTGTTTTCTATTCCTTTGTGCAAACTTTTAACTGCGTTTCAGAAATCCTCTACCAATTATGGTACCTTTGTCCAATACACCCTTTATGTTCAGCAGTGGATTATTACAGACTTATTTTTTTACCAAAGCAAAATCACTATCACCCAGAACGGTACATTGGTAAATTATATCTGGTGCCGCACTGCGCTTGTCATCATAAGACGTCGGTTCTTAGGTCCTGTGTACTATAATTACTCTAGCCTTTAAAACCGACACAGTCTCCAATACAGCTTCCGACAGACGGACAGAAAATTGTCTCAAATCTGCTTTTTAATGGTGTTAGGATTTCTATGCAAGAATTCGTCTATGTCGGTACGACCGCAGTGCTAGTAATTCTGCCGTGAAGCAGTAGTGTGCAAATATTACTGTGTTTCGGTCTGAAGGGCACTGAGAGCTAGTGTAATCACTGGGCAATGAGATTTATGAACTGATGTCTCTGCGTGACGGGCGCAGTGGTAGCACGCTGTTATGTTCTAGGACGTTGCACTTACCATCAGGTTAAATTTTAAATAAGAAAAGGCGTGACTGTATGTTAACGGGCAGAAGCTCTATGGTAGGCAAGGCTGGAATCACCAACGCTGTCAAGCCTCAAACCCCTCAACCCTGTCTCTCTCAGCCAAGAAGAGAGTTATTGTCAGAGGTCTATTAATTCATTGTACTAATAATTTTTTTAAAATATTTTTAAGCATTTTTAATTTACGAGAATGCAGTCATTTACCAATAATACAGAGTAGAACGAGAAAATTAATTTTAAAATATTACTTAAAAGCCTAGATCAGAATGAAAGCTCACTTTTAACTAACAAAGACATTTTTTGTCGAAGTCCAAGAATTGTCTCCGAGTAGCTGAAAGCAACAAAAATATTTATTTCCATAGTTCTCTGTCGTGTTTTATGTAAAACGAAACTTGTATGTCATTTGTCATCGTAAATTACAGCGCTTTGTCGGAAATAAATAAACGTGCAGGTAGGAACTGCCGTTGCCATGATTTTAGGGTTCCGTAATCGAAGTTAAAAAGGTTTTGTAAGTTATAATTAGTCGTACGTAAATCGTTATTGAAAATAATTTCGTTAAATATGAAACGGGTTACCCCTACGGGTGTCGTCGCCGTTTCAATTAATTGGCTTTATCCCACAAGCTGCATTCCTGTTACAAATACGTTTCATTTTGACCGCTTAGCTCCGTTATAGCATGTGTCTATTGAGTCGTAGGACCTCATCACCATCATCATCATTTCAGCCCATCTTAGTCCAGTCGAAGATAGGCCTCCCCCATTAATTGCCACAAAACACGGTCATGACCCACCTGCATCCATCGTCATCCCGCTAAACTGTGCAGGTCGTCGCTCCATCTAGTGAGGGGTTGTCCTGAGCCTTTTTTCTTCAATGATCTACGAGCAATATGGCCTAATAACAATATCAGGAGAAACCCTAATCGGAGGACAGCGTTTTTTTTTAAATTCAAATCCCTGCCTAGTACCCTATAGTTATACATACATGCAGTCAAGCCTTTTTCATATATTAGAGGTAGGTAGAGACACACACACCCGTAGCCCACTTTTCACCCTCGGGGGAAACGAGACGTGACGGGTGGAGAACTACGTCGCCGCCATTTTAGTATGAGTCAAAAATTCCCACTCTTCATTGCGTTCCCACGAGCAGTGTTGCCAGACACTTATCGGCTATATATTTATATGTTTATGCAGCATAAAATGGTTGATTTTCGGGTTTCCAATCCAACATATCAGACCTAAATCCAGACTCGTGACGGCCAGCAACAGGAGCCAGATGTCAGGTGATCCCAGGTGGTATAACGATAGCCAATTCACCTGCTGAACGTGGCGATAATTACAGTTCCTTCGTCTTTGGAGAAGCCTGTGACCAACAGTGGGTTTCTTAAATGTTGCTGATGATGAGGGTGATTTTTTTCCCTTTATAAAATTAAATGCTCCACAGAACCGCAACAAAAAAACAGTAAACTTAATACGTATTTTGCATGTCGTTATATTTATACATGGAGAAACTGAAAAATATAAAACTTGAAGTACCGAACGAGTCTTACGAAATGAAAATACTTTATTTTTAGACGTAAGAAATATAAATTCCGTTTGTCAAACGTCATTTCTTTACAGGCTACGTCGTAAAATACAATGTACATCGTAAAACTGCATCATGTTAGCCACAAAGGTATCTAGGTAGATATACTACTATTGGTTAAACTTCATTGCCAGATCGATTATAGACAAACGTGACGTGCAGATGCAGCCTTAACCTATGCACTTTTTTATTGGATAAAGTGACGAGACGAGCAAAACTTTCACCTGATGGTAAGTGCAACGTTCGCCCATAAATAATGCTGTACCGCTCAGAATATCACTATGCCACACAGCGCCCGTGCCTCTGAGCCATCGTTTTTTATGTCTCATACGGCCAGTTATTACGCTAACTCTCAGTCCCCTTTCAGACCGAAACATAGTAATGTTTGTACACTACTGCTTCACAGCAGAATAACTGGCCCTGCGGTCGTATCTACCTAGACGGATTCCTGCATAGAAGTACTACCACCACCTATGCAGTTAACGTAAAGTTCTTTATAACTATTAGTTAACAAACGAAGCCCTGGCGGCCGACAAATCTCACTGACTAGTGTTGGGACACAGCGTCACTTGTACTGCGTTTACCTATCATGGGTGATGGTGATGGTGATGGTGATAGTGATGGTGATGAGATTTACAGAAAACCCAAGTGTCCTGCGAAGTGTTTATGTCTTCGGTCTTCCAACTCTGCTTATCCCATTAAATAATCTTTTTTTTATTGGGTAAAGTGATGAAACGAGCAAATCGTTCACCTGATGGTAAGTGTAACGTCGGCCCATAGCCAATGCTGGTTCACCCAGAATATTTGTGTGTGACACCCCACTGCGCCCATCACCCTGAGATATCAGTTCCTAGTCTCATATGCCCAGTGATGACTCTAGCTCACACGGCCCTTCAAATCAAATCAAAAAAATATAGCTGTTGGTAGGATTCCTATGCAGGAATCCGTCTAGGTAGGTACCACCCCAGGGCCAGTTATTCAGCCGTGAAGCAGTAGTGTGCCAACATTACTGTATTTCGGACACAAAAAATCTATATTATTAATTAAAGAAGAGTAGTTATAGAAACAGGCGTTACTTTGCGGAAATCCATTATAATGAAGGAAAGTAAGTTAATTTGCTAAGATCCGCATGCAAAATGTAAAAATGGTGTATATTAACTAGTTTTTTGTAGAGCACAGAGCCTCGTTTTAGGGCGAAACTATTAGCAGTGAGTGTATTATCTAGTGGTAGTATTTTAGTGGTTGGTGGAGGGTATCTGGTGGCGGTTCCTCGTGGCGGTATTAGCTCGCTTGTGCTGTGGGACGGTGGTGGTGGTGGTGGTGGACGGGGTGTGTGCGGGCGGTGATCTTCAAAAAACTAGGTGATATACACCATTTTTATATTTTGCATACGGATCTTAGCAAATTAACTTACTTTCTTTCATTAAAGAAGAGTAATCTATATAAGTGTAATTTATTGTTGAAACAGAATATCAAATAGAACAGAATATCAAATAACTAACGAATCAAAACAATTCACGTTCATCTTGAACCAAAGTAACAAAATCCTTTAAAACACTAATAGGTAAATGCAAACTAACAAAAGAAACTAATTAAAAGCGCTCTAATGCTTCAAAACACTCTGTTTTTCCCGCTCCCGCCATTAGCTTCCAATATGGCGGATTGTTTACGTCACCTTTTCGCAATGGCGTAGGTTTCGATGGAAAGGGTTGTTTACCGTCTCATTTTTAAATAGATTTAAGTACAGCTTATTGTATTAGTGAGAATTATCTCGTTTTATTTTTAAAGCCTCACTGTTCGGAGTCAAAACAATTATCTTGAAGAATAATTTAAATTATGCTATCGGTTACTGATATCATAGAAGTCGCTTATTTATATTAAGTTTACATTAAGTCGCTATGTATGTTATTAGAGCCTTTCTAGGATTTTGCCTACAAAACGAAGAAACGAAGCATTATTTTATTATGTTTCTTTCACCATAGGTGGGTTTGGTGTAATCGCCACGCTTGGCAGTCGGATTGGCGCTCGCAGAATCAGACACTTCGCACCTTGACGCTGCGTACGACGACTTAGGTGGGGCCTTTGTCCAGCAGTGGGCAGTGAGAGGCTGATCGTATTATTTATTGGACGTTCTTGACCTTAAGAGTGACTTTTTGTAATTGATACTACACCCGCAACATTTCTGCAAAAACAAATTTTTAATTTACTAATCTGGGTGTGCTGTGATAACTTCCGATGTTATCCCAAAGAGCGGTTATGTCGGTTGCGGGTGGTTAGGTTAGGAAAAGTGAGTGCATCTGTGTTTGCAGTGTGATAAGCACATTTTGATAATCTCCTGTGGAGAAATTAGATTCCGAGAATATAGCACGGATAAGTTAGATAATAGAGAACGAGACAATAATATAACAGAATAAAAAACATAACATAAAAATTATCTTTGTACAACCAAACATATATACGCGCATACTGCTATGAATAGCTTTTTTTTTAATTTCCGCCGGCACTCCCTACTAAACAGCTTTGAAGGTATAATCCTTTAATCTTTTGTTTCGATCAAAAATGAAAATATCTGCAAACTGATTTTTCCACGTTTGTGTTTTGTTTAAAAAATGTTTTTCTAAAACCAGCTTAGGAAGATCAGATAAAATAAGGTAACGTGGCTTATTTTAATTTCAACTTAATCCTTTTTGTATTACGGCAGCTTTTCGAATGCATTATATAAGTTTTTCGTTCGTGTTATTACTTTCGTTATACTCACTCGTTTTGAAAGGACAGTTTTGTATGCGCTCGGCGGTGACCACCAAAGCTGACCACTTCCGGTGGTCATCCGCAGGGCAAGGCGTGAACTTAAACTTTGATTTGCTATTAAAAGAAATTGAATTAAAAATATATTTTCTTAATGGAAGAAATGGACGAAAGAAGTATGTCATTCCTCTGACGGCAAATGCCAACTCTACCCATAGCTGCGGTGTCATCCAGAGCTTTGAAATGGAAAACTCAGTACAGCACCGCAATGCTACTTAATAATCAATGTTAAACAAACAAACATAATTCACAGGCTTAACTAATTCGAAACCATGAGATCGGTATTAATATTTAATTTTAGTTGAGCTGTTTAAAATGTTTTAAACTATATTGAACTGAAAACACTTTTCAACCTAGCGTTACTTTATTGAATTCCATTTTCCCTCACATAGCACTCATTAAATAGGAAATTAATTAACTTCACTTGCAATATGAGCAAATGGTCCCTATAATAATACGGGAAATCCATTCCGACGGAGTAATGTCGCCACACGTGCGGTATTTCCCGGGGAATTCCGACCAAGCAAAAGCGTAATTAATTTTTTTTTGTTAATTATTTCAATAATATAACTTCAATGTAAAATAATTATAGTTTATAAATTACTAATTTCACTACCTATACTTACTTGCGGAAGACTGGTGGTAGGATTCCTATGCATGAATCCGTCTAGGTAGCTACCACCACAGGTCCAGTTATTCTGCCGCGGAGCAGTAGTGTGTACTGAGTACTAGAGTAATTACTGGGCATATGATACTTAAGAACTGATTTCTCTGGGCGCAGTTAGGTGCCACACAGAAATGTTCTGTTTGACACAGCATTAGTTATGGGCAGACGTTGCACTCACCAACTCTTTGCTTGTCTCGGTACTCCACTCGGTCGACTATGAAAAAATACTTTTATTTATAAAAATGCCGTGTCGTATCGAAGGTGTCATCTCATGAAATCTGCTCGTCTCGTAAGTGTCTTACGAATCGAGTTAGACTTATAGACTCGATTTAAAAATAGACTCGGCTTGCGCCAGATAGCGGAAAAACAACCTCGAAAAATACCAGATCAAAAATACACAAATCGATGCACGATGTACTAGCGTCTGGATCGCGATCGCCAATCTAGCGTGGTGATTACGGGATTCCTTCTTGGGAGAGGCGTGGTGACGGCGTAAGAGAATCTACCACCCCATCCCGTCCCGTGGGTGTCGTAAAAGTAGACAAAGGAAAATAAAACTAGGAGATGGGAAGCAGCATCTTGCAGCAAAAAAATTGAAGCTAAATAAATAAATTGCGGTTGTTAACCCGCCTGCCAAGCGTGCCAACTATGACTAATAACTATGATTAATCTATGGGGGAGGCCTATGTTAAGTAGTGGACTCGAGACGGTCTTAAATGAGGATGATGATGAGAAAAATAAATATTTATCTTCTTTTTAGCTTTTGTCCCAGCTATAACTTAACCGACCAGGGCCATCTTCCTACATAATCAGCTCCATTTTGCTTGACTTTTGCAGCCTCAATAATATTGTTGGATGTCATGACGTTTTTAGTCATCCAGCTACAGCAGTTAAGGCCCACCACGTGGCGGCAAGCCCGGAACTTTAAAGGTCAGATACATATTGCGTATTAACGTGCGTACGTAACGAAATTTTAGAATCAAACAGAAATGTTTTGTTCAATATACATTATTTACATAATACTCATTTAACGTCATTTTTTTAAACTAAACTAGTACGCAAAAATTCCCCTGTCCTGGGAAGAACCAGCAATAAACCCAGCGGCCATTTTATTTTTTATTTTTAAAGATGGAGAAATAGCTGGGCAGCGATCATCTGTGGTACAACCTAAAACGGTCTTCCTGCAGCTTATCTGAAGTGTGGCGTACGACATGGTTGCAGCGGATGTCAGTGTCACGTATTCGATCGTAATGAGTGACGTCACACAACCAACAGAGAATCTTCATTTCGGTGACGTGTAGCCAGGACAGTCCACGTTTCACTTCCATACAGTACGGATATGTAGTTGTACTATGCGAGTGACATAGGGTAACAATGATTCCTCACTGAGTGTTGAGTGACCAAACTACTTTATAATAAAAAAAAGATTAAAAAAGAGAAGGTAGCGTCGGAAAAGGGTCATTAGTACGTGGCCGTGACTAATTAGATAGATAGATAGATAAAAGTTTATTTGTATATCACAATACAGTACACGCATAGCCAAAATATAAAAACACAATTTAAAAAAAAACTAAGCCAATGAGTAAAATGTAAGAATGAACAAAAAGAAAAATAAAAAAAACTATTTATATACATACACATACGCACATCAAAATATAAAACTATCCAAGGTATGCCTGCACTGCAGTATGACAAAACAAAAGGGTCTACACTCAGCATGAGCTGCGATCATACGCAGCGCTGATTTTCAGTGCAACCCTCGGTCCATCTCAGACAGGTAGTATACCTTTACTAAAATAAGAAAATACCTATGCAATATATATACATTTATAGTTACATCCCTAAATACTTATAATTAGTTACGAAATTATTATTTTATTACAAAAACCAAAAAACCAAAAACAAAAAACAAAAAACCAAAAACAAGAAACGCAAAATGTTATAAAACAGAACATCAACATGCAAATATGATTATTTTAAAGACTGCGACAAAAAACAAGATTTTTTTTATTTTTTTTTATTTACATCTGCTTTTGTACTAGGTGGATTGAAAAGTACTCGGCCTAACACAGATCCATTCAATTCTAAAAATCAAATCTACCCACATTATTTAGTTCAGTTCAGACTAGTTCATTGTGTGAAGTTCGAAACGTGTGCGATAATTAGTTGTGATTTTATAAATTTATTAACAAAGTAATCGGTCATAATTTCCGCGAATGGAGCAAATCGAGCAGCGTGCCGTCATTAAGTACCTCCATAAGAAGGGGCTATCATCAAAAGCCATCCATGATGACATGGTCAGTACATTAGGCGATTGTGCTCTGTCATATTCATCCGTCAAAAAATGGATAGCAGAATTTAAGCGTGGTAGAGAGAGTGTGAAAGATGAACCCCGCTCTGGAAGGCCTTCGACGTCAACTACTGACGAAAATATTAAAAAAGTACTTGATTTAATAATGGGAGACCGCAGATTAAAAATTAGAGAGATAGCCGAGATTATAGGCATCTCTTATGAACGAACTCAAAACATCATTGTCAACGAGTTGGGTTTCCACAAGGTGTCTGCGAGGTGGGTTCCGCGACTGCTTTCAGTTGAACAAAAAAGGACGCGATTGACTATTTCACGCGACTGTTTGGAGTTATTTGAAGCCGATGCAGATGATTTTTTGAATCGTTTTGTTACTATGGACGAAACATGGGTTCATTACTGTACACCGGAAACAAAACAACAATCAAAACAGTGGAGAAGACTTGGTTCACCACCCCCTAAAAAGGCTAAGTCGATTTTGTCGGCAAATAAGGTGATGGCTTCGGTATTCTGGGACTCGAAAGGTGTGATTATGATTGATTATCTTGAAAGGGGTCAGACTATAAACTCTGATTACTACTGCACCTTACTACGTCGTTTACGAGAGGAAATAAAAGAAAAACGTCGAGGAATGCTCAGAAGAAAAGTCCTGTTTCATCAAGATAACGCCCGTGTTCACACGTCAGTACAGTCAATGGCTGGAATTCACAACTGTGGCTTTGAACTGTTACCGCATCCGCCGTATTCACCTGATCTGGCACCATCAGACTTCTTTCTGTTCCCTAACCTAAAAAAGCACTTGGGAGGTCAAAGATTTTCGACAATCGACGAGGTCAAAGCAGCTGTAGACGCATATTTTGACTCTAAGGAAGAATCATTTTTTTTTAACGGTCTAAATGCTTGGAAGGGGAGGTGGCAAAAGTGTATTGAACTTGATGGTGATTATGTAGAAAAATAAAAATATAACTGATTTAGTATGTGTTTATTTTCTTGGTTAGGCCGAGTACTTTTCAATCCACCCTCGTATGTTTAGGAGCCAAGCCTTATACTTGACTTATGGTGTAAATACTATTGGTGCAAATACGAGTATATTGTTTAAATGTGGGGGTTCTATAATACCTAACTCTTACTCCTAGCTCAATGACAAAATACATTTATACATCCATACAAATATATAAAATTAGAGTGTCTGTTTATAATAAGAAAATAACAGTTTTTTTACTCAATGCTTATGATTTTTGTCTGTCTGTTTGTTCCGGCGATTTTGACGGGACTTTCACTGCTTTAGCTAGTAATATATATATATTTAAAATAATACATTTGAGAACATCATATTCTTATTTGTGACTTGAAAATCTTGAAAGTCGTGTTGGCTGTTCAGTGGCAGGTTATTCATAGGTGCACTGATTTCTTTGGACGTTAATGGCAACGGCGAAGCTCGAACTAAAGTTGTTGTTAGTATATACCAGGGATCGAAATCGGTTACCCAGGGGTCGACTTAAACGAAAACTGATTTTGGGTTCGACGAGGTCTGAATATCGACCCATATTAATTAAAACAAGTTCTTATTTATACCTTTCAAGATAATGAATAAGTTGTCTTACGTGTTATTTGTTATAAGAGAAAACGATGTCAAGTTTATTCACTCAACTAATCGCAAAGTTTTTTTAAATCGGTAAGTATTTTGTATCAATAGGAATGTAAAGTGGAGATAGGATTTTTAAAGTAATTTGGCAAAGGGAGTCTGAGGTATCAGTTCGGGTTTTTAGAAAAGGGGTCTCTTGCACAAAACAATTTGGAAATTCCTGGTATACACTATAAAATGTTGTTGTTTTCGTTGGTAGATTTATAAGTGCTTTAAAAAAGACTTTATCTAGAAAGCCGTAAGAAAGCGAAATTTCGACTCTGACTTGGTTTCAAATATAGATTTCATCGTAAATTTAAAAAAACTAGATGTGGCGTCGGGGTCTCTCGGATAGCCTCAATGCAACATATCAGAAAACGCAAGTATGACTTTTGAACCCAAGACCCCCCGACACATCACGCAGATTCTCTGAAAAATAAGAGTTTCTCTCGAATTCTTACTTGATGAGATCATACACGAAACCGTGCTTTATCTTTAAATTGATTTTTAAAATGACGAATATAGTATAGTTTTTGTCTCTTTAATACGTGTAACCGGTATCAGACTCGGAACTTCTTCCTTACGGAAATCTAACCCGCAACTCGTAGTGCAGAAGCCAGTCAATTGTCCACTGTGCTAACCGGACCAGTCAAAAGCCAAAATTAAATAACATTTAGTAGAGTTTAGTAGAAATAACATACATACATACATAAGATCACGACTGTATCCCGTAAGGGTAAGAGACTGGGCACTCACTGCAAAAGTAGATGACTGCCACAATCCACGTTTCATCCAAAACAATATAATGCACTTGGTGTGATAGGTGGTGAGCCCATCGCCACCATGCGCTGTTGGTTGCACAGTGCAGTTTAATTCCTTACTCGCATTTTACGAGATCCATTGGATGAGATGGAGTGGTAGTATCTTTTAACGAGCCGCCACCACACGGCACAATGTAGTAGAAATAATACAGTATATATTTCAAAATATCTGCAGGCTGTGCTAAATATAAGCTGCGACTCGTTCTTAAGGTAATTAATTCGTTTTATACACCCCCGTAGTCCCAATTTATTGATATTTTAAATGGCAACATTACTTTGCACGATCATATTACCTATCCAGGTACAATCGAACATAATGTTCATCTCTGTCTAATACATTGCGATACACAAGAGCAAAGGGGAAGGAAATATGCGGGTAGTAAATGAGCGAAGTTCATTAGGCATTCAGAAAATGGAACTCAATCATATTATTTCTCGTCGCGTTTAGACAGGACCGCTTTATGCGGAAGAGAACAATGCGGTTACCTGAGAGGAACGTGTTTTTCAAGCTGCATCCTTCAGTCTTATTAAAATTTTAACTATGTAATTTTCGTTTCGTATACTTGGCACTTTAGACTAAGAAACTTGTGGATCGTTAACTATAATAGTTTGTCTAGAATTTCTTATTAACTAAAAACGTTGTACGAATGCTTTATATAAAGGATATCACTGGATTATTTGATTTGGAATTAATAATTTATACAGCAATAATTGTAAAGCCCCGTGTTTGCTTAGAGATGGCCACCTACTGGTGGTAGGATTCCTATGCACGAATCATCCCAGGGCCAGTTATACAGCCGTGAAGCAGTAGTGTGTAAACATTACTGTGTTTCGGTTTGAAGAGCACAGAGAGCAAGCGCAATTAATGACATATGAGACTTAAGAAGTGATGTCTCAAGGTGACGGGCGCAGTGTGGTGTCACACAGAAATGTTTTGGGCGACACAGCATTTGTGGGTAGACGTTGCACTTACCATCAGGTGAACGTTTTGCCCATTTGTCACTTTCTCCAAAAAAAAAATTAAATTTAAAATTAGGAGATGGGCAGAAGCATCTTCCTGGAACATGTAAATAAAGAAACTGCGGCTCCAAACCCGCCTGCCAAAGCGCCACGCTTACTATGGCGAATTTCCTAAAAATTAGAGCTACAAACTTTTGTGGCAATCTATGGGGGAGGCCTATGTCCAGCAGTGGTGCTAGGCTGAAATGATGACGATGAAATGTCAATTTCGTGCATAACATTTGTAAAATGAAAACTTGAAGAATAGATTCACCATGTGCTCGCTGGCAAGGTAACTGTAACTAACAACGCAGAAGAACAATATCAAAGGCATGTGGAGTCAGACAATCCACAATGGAGCAGCTTGCCATATGAAACCTTAATACCATCTGAACCTTGAGTCTTGCAGTGGATTTTTTTATGAAGCAGTTAGTTATCTTCTAGTTCTAAGCAGTTTTTTCACCACATTTTGTTTGCACATTCTCAAATTGGGAAATACCCGAATACTCATAAAAGTTATCATTAGGTACTGTGTTTCGATATGAAGGACACTGTTAGCTTGGGTAATTACTGGTCATTCGAGACTTAGAACTGTTGACGAGCGCAATGCGCTCCACACAGAAATGTTCTGGGTGACAGCATTTGATATGGGCAGACGGTGCACTTACCATCAGGAAAACCAATTGCTCATGTCGTCACTTTCTTCCATAAAAAAGTATTTAAGTATTTCTCACCACATCATCATAATCATCATTTCAGCCTATAATAGTCCACTGTTCAACAAAGGCCTGCCCCATAGGGGGGATTTGCAACCGCACTTTGTTTATTTTGATGTTCCAGGAAGATGCTGCTGCCCATGTCCTGGTTTTCATTTCCCTCTATCGAATTTTACGACACCCATGGCACGAGATGGGGTTGTAGATTCTCTTACGCCGCTACCACCACTACAAGGTTAAGATTAAAAATATGAATATTTGTGAATTCTAAATTTTCAACTCGAAGAGATTTTTTTCACCCTTTTCACTAGGCTAGTGCAATATTCCATGTGTACAATTATAAGAGGCTATAATTAAACGGCGGCTCACTTACTCGTTACTGTGTCAACGAGAAATCTTATTAGCTCATTCTGACCCAGTTTCTCATATCTGTTCGATCGACATGAAACTTTGTTGTGTGCTTGTGGTTATTGTGTTTATGTGGCGCAAGGAATAATTTTAATAATATCTTTTCAAACTACGTTACTTTATTTAACCAACGTTTGGTACTCGAATTACATTTGTGCAGATTCGAAATTTAAATCCAATTTAGTTAATCAAGAGCTCATTGCTGCCATTTTTACTTTATTTTCCAGGAAAGTAAATAGCATCTAGTATGTTGAATATGTTTATTAGTATATTGAATCCGTCAAGGTAGGTAAACACCCCAGGCCAGTTACTACTGTGTTTCGGTCTGAAGGGCACTGAGAGCTAGTGTAATCACTGGGCTCATTACACTTAAGAACTGATGTCTCAGGGGTTGGGCGCAATGAGTGTGATTCTCAGAAATGTTATAGGCAGACGTTTCCACTTACCATCAGGTGATCGTTCTGCTCGTATCGTCACTTTCTCCTATAAAATAGATATATGAGGATTCGTATGCAGATTACTCGCGTACTATTTTTAGCAAGCGTCTTCCCGCCGAGGTACCGATGCTTTAATAAGAAACAAAATTTTAATAAATATCCATTTTATTTTAAATAATCGAATGCTGCTCTCTCGTCGATACCGTCCCGCGCTTCGCCCCGAACGCGATTAATAAAAGCTTTGACTAGCCGGGCCAATTCGATTACCGTAATATTAAAATAACATACGTGTCTTGCGTACGTAATAGATGGAAGAACGCGCTTAAGCTAAAGCATCGGCAATTGTGTTCAGCAAAATCAAAATTTATTATGTATATTACAAGATAGCTATTTATAACATTTTTTTTATTGTATAAAGTGACGGAACGAGCAAAACGTTCACCTGATGGTAAGTGCAACGTCCGCCCACAACAAATGCTGTGTCACCCAGAATATTTCTGTTTGACACCGCACTGCGCCCGTCACCCTGAGACATCAGTTCCTAAGTCTCAAATGCCCAGTGATTACGCTAGCTCTCAGTGCCCTTCAAACCGAAACACAGTAATGCTTGCACACTACTGCTTCACGGCAGAATAACTGGCCCTGGAATGGTACCTACCTAGACGGATTCCTGCATAGGAATCCTACCAGCAGATTATCAAGATATCAAGATAGATAGTCGATAGGTGTCGAGCAGAATAGAATAGCACCTACCTCTTTCCTACCGAGTAAGAGGCGGCTAAGGTATGGTACGGGCAACCTTTATTCGTGTAGAATTATCATCATCATCATTTCAGACTATCACTAGTCCACTGCTGAACATATGCCTTCCCCATAGATTCCCCATTTTGGGGGGATTTTGCCATAGTTGCCATGCTTGGTAGGCGGGTTATTTATTCAGATGTTTGAGGAAGACGCTGCTGCCTTGCTTTAATTTTCGCTCTGCCGACTTTTACGACACCCATGGGATGAGATGGGGTAGATTCTCTTAAGCTGCCACCTTCTGTAGAATAACACTGTGTTATTCTACACTTTACTGCTGTGGGTACGCAATGGGGAGTAAGAATTTTTTTGACTCTGACCAAAATGGCGGCGACCTGGTTCGCCACCCGTCACGTCTCATTTTCCACGGGGGCGAAAAGTAATTTACGTGTGTGGCCCTTGGCAGGAACATCGGAATAAATAAGCTGCGATTGCCAACCCGCTTGCCAAGTGTGGCAAATATGGCAAAATCCCCTCAAAATGAAAGCTACTAACTTTTGTGGCAATCTATGTGCCCCCATATATGGCCTATGTTCAGCAGTGGACTAGTGATCGACTGAAATGAAGATGATTATCATCAGAAATGTCGTTGATTGTCGTTGATTTGATTTAACATACTAACTCGTTTTCTCTTGTTAGTATCCTACCTAATAAATAAAAAAATTAATAAATAATAGCAGTAACAATTGAAATGGTTGTACCAGGAAGCTTAGTCGACTAATGTCGACTATATAGACGACTATATAGAATAGTAGTATTAGGTAGAGAGGAGAGGCTCACGTCGCCTTCACACGGCAAACGTTATTTTTATGTAAAAATGTAAAGTAACTGAGCACAGACCCCTAATTTTTTAGAGGTTTTTTTTATCTGGGATAAGTTCATTGCAAGTCAGCGGAGTTCACATTCGAAATATTTTTATTATTTTTCCCTTCACTTTGAGAGGCATTCCTTAGCATTCTAGCTCAGGTCACTCGCTCTCTTTAAAAAGTTTATTTTGATTCTGATGATTTATAGGGTGAACCTCGAATATAAAAACCAAAACTGTCCACGTAATTAACAATTCAAAAAGTGAGCTCTATTCAGCGCTGGCAACCCCTCTACATTCAACATAGATCGACGGACAGTATGCAAAAATGTTTCATTCAGTTTCCATCGTCAAAGCGTAAGCATTTTCATAAAATTTTGAAAAGAGTCATAGACAAGACTTTTTGCAAACTTGCAACCTTCTTTCACGGTTTTGTATTTAATTAAAGATATCTATCTTTGACTTTCCAAAACATAATATTCTTCTATCGCGTCGACGACGTGTGTAATTATATATTTTGACACGAAAATTATTTCTCAGTCTGCTTGGTGAGACTTAGCAAATTGGCCAGGATGCACCGGACGTCATGTGAAATTCAGCACGTCTCGCAAGTTTTCTATCGTACACCCCCACAACGACAATTAAGCTCTAAGGCGCAAACACAGAAGCACCAACTCCTCTTACCTACCCGCGTACTCTGTAACGCTCATGTGATAGGATCGTCGATAGACTGGTAATGTAGTGTCAGAGACACGTGGATAATCACAACACAACCAGATCCTAAAATAAAAAATGTGTTTTCTATATTTTATTATAACCCGACGTTTCGAGCGTACATCAGTTTTGATAAACCACAAATTCTCGCAAAAGAATAACGATTCCAACCAAGGATGATTCGAGAGGCTATTGAAATTAAAAAACATCCTAATTTTAGAGTAGATGGTTGGGTACTACCACCAGCTTGGAAACCTATAATTAAAAAAAAAAATCAAAATCCAAGGATCCCTCTGCAAGACTTCAAGACACAGTTAGCTCTTTCTAGCTACTCCGGGTTAACCATGACATCAGGACATCTGTCACCTCGGTCCTCCCGTGATCATGGGTGCTGTAAAGCACTCGAACCGTCGGGTTATAAAGAATAAAATTAAACGCAATAAAACTAAACCGTAAATTTAGTTTCATTTAAATGTGTTTTCTGCAGAAACGTTAGCTTCGTTTGGGATTCGTACTCAGGACCCGCGTAGAAGTCAAGTACAATGACCACTATGCCACGAAGTCATCATTGCAGAGACTATTAATGTATCTTAGTGGATCTCGTTTTTATTGGTTAGTATAAACTTAACTGTCCTATAGGAGAGACGAGATTATCTCATATTTTAAAACAAAGTTTTACTTACATTTAGTCAACTCACAAACTTACTTATCTCTACGGGATACTAAAAAATTTTTCCTCCATCGGTTCTTTGAACAGAATGCTAGAAATGAAATTTTAAAACTAGAGTGCACTGAACTGAAACTAATTTAAAGCAGAACAGAAGCAAAAAATGCAACGCAGCTACTGCCGTCCAAACAGAGATAGTGGAGTGAGATTTGAATTGAAAAATGTATATAGCGGATCGCATGCAATAAACTACATGTGTGTCCATTCGTTTCAAAACAAAATTCGTAAATCCTATATTTTTATTCTGACCCGAAACTTATTTGCGACTTGGAGAACGCGTGTGACTTGAATGAGAAATTATAATTAATATATCTTCACATATCAAATAAGACAAGAGAAGTCCGACAACCCGCAGCGTGATTTTTAGTTGAGATTTGAAAACACCGTGACAATCAAACCCTTACTGGTGGTAGGATTCCTGTGCAGGGAACCGGCTAGGTAGGTACCACCGTAGTGCCAGTTACTCTGCCTTGAAACAATAGTGTTTCAAAGGCAGAATAACTGACACCTATGTTTCGGTTTCAAGGGTATTGAGAGCTATTGTAATAACTGAGTATAATTATATCCCTCCTATTACACTTGAAAACTGATGTCTTAAGAAATGTTCACGGTGACACGTTATGTGCAGACGTTGCACTTATTATCAGGTGAACAATTTGCTCGTCACTTTCTATGATTTGAACTCAGGACCTGCAGCGTCAAAAGTCAGCCTATAAATAGGTCATACGCCTCCTCTTCTTATGAGAGTGCACTAAGGCATACTCCACTACACTACTCCTTACATACATCTTCAGCAGCCCCTAAACAGGCACATATAGGCCTCCTCAATTTTACTCATTATTTTAAATTATCATGGACTAGTCCTGCATAGGAATCCTGCCACCAGTAGGAAAAGAATCCGTCTAGGTAGACGTCACCGTAGAGAAGGTTAATCTGCCGTGAAATACAAGCATTATTGTTTCGGTCTGAAGGTTACTGATAGCCTAGTGTAATTATTGGGCATATGAGACTTAAGAACTCCCTATCTCCATAAAGATTTACCCAGTTATTAGTGCGGCTTTGCGGGAAGTTGGCGGGTGCTGGTGGCAATCTATGGATGCCTATGCTCAAAAGTGGACATTGATGGGCTGAAATGAGAATTTCCCGGAACAAGGTGTTTATCCATACTAATATTATTAATGCGAAAGCAACTATCTCTGTCCCTCTGTCTGTTTGTTACCTTTATACAGTTTAACCGTTGAACCGATCTTGACGAAATTTGACAAAGAGATAGCTTGCATCCCGGAGACGGACATAGGATACTTTTATCCCGTAAAATCAAAACCTTCCTACAGGACATTTAAAAAACCTTTATCCACGCAGACGAAGATGCCGGCATCGGCTAGTTATATACATTGACAATAAATTAATGTCGTATTGTTTCTCATTTTTAGGCCCGCCTTAGGTCGTGTCCGAAGATTGTGGACGCTATCGCATTCAATTTAAAACTCGGTTCACGGAGCAATCAAACGTTTCTTTTGTATAAACAATGAAAGCAAAACAAAACCGCCGAAGGGGCTCTTCTCGAAGATTACCCAAAATTCATAACTCAATTGTGTATCCGTCCGTCTGTCAACGGCTAATTGTTTCCTGTTGCAGCCGCCGAACTAATTGTTGGCAATTTTAATAATTCAATTTGTTTTATCACCGCCATGTGGCTCCCGCCACTGACGTCACGCCAAGGGCTGTTTTAATTAAATTAAATTTATAATTAATTGTTTCGTGAAATGACAGCAATCGTTCGCGTTTCGGTCAAGTGTGACTCTTATGAATTCTCAATGCTTACTCATAAATTATATACCTAGCTGGCTTTATCAGCATTCATATTTAGCATCACCTGCTTTGAAAGTCATAAAAAGGTGAAGTAAAGCAAAAGCCTTAAACTGTCATACCGCTGACAAGTCGTACGCAAGCTTCCGCCACTTCTGAGAGGGTTTTGGAGCCGCAAAAAGGGCTCGCCACGCTGCTCCAAAGGCGGGTTGGCGGATTTTTATTGATTCTTCGACTTTTTTCATTCCTCACACATGCTGTTTTCCTCACGATATTTTCCTTCGCCGCTGAGCACGTGATAAATCAGCACTTAAAATTGCTGAACAATTTTAGAGGTGCCGTCACTGGGGATGTAACTCAGGTCACTCTCGTACTATCAAATATAATGCTATCGCCCAGCCTCTGAGCTACCACGGTTGTCTACAGAGTCATATCTCACGAATCTTAGTTTGATGGTTTAGTTACATTGTGTCTGTCTTAGTGTCCCAGGCTGTTTCCGAATCTTCTCTCCGATCGTTTTGCTTTTAATCAATAAAGAGAAATCGAAGACGATTTCGCGGCTGTGTTTTGGATAGTTAAGATGTTTAAGGTTACGATTGTATAAATCTTATACAAATTACATTTTGAATATGTGGAAGATATTACAATAAAAAATCCCTGTATTACACCATCATTTGTATTCTATAATCGTACCCGCAGCAGACCATTTTCTCTTATTTTATGTTCATTTTAGCTGATAGGGTGTCTTGCAGAGTAGAATAGCACCTACCTCTTTTCTACCGAGGTGTCGTAAGAGGCGGCTAAGGTATTATACGGACAGCCTTTATTCGTGCAGAATGACACCATATTATACTATGCGGTCACTATACTGCTCGTGGGGACGCAATGGGGAGTAGAGTTTTTTGTTTTACTCGTACCAAAAAGGGAGGCGACGTGGTACGCCTTCCCGTCACGACTCGTTCTCCGCGAGGACGAAAAGTGGGCTACATTAGTGGCTTCTGCCTACCCCTTACTGGGAAAAAGGCGTGACTGTATTTTTATGTTCAGTGTTTTTTATTGAACATAGTGACGAGCAAAAACTGATGGTCAGTGCCAACGTGTATCCATACCAAACACTGTGTCATCCAGAACATTTCTGTGTAGCACCACACTGCGCCCGTCACCCTCATAGTTAGACATATATTCATTTATTTTTTATTTTTATTTAAAAACGAAGCCCCACAGTAGGATTTTCTCCTGTATCGTGGGTGCGTTTTACAAACATACATTTCACATGCACAACACAACCAGACCCGAAAAGCAACAATTTGTGTTTTTGCACAAATGTTGCCTCCGGCTGGGAATCGAACCCAGGACCTGTGGTGCAAAAGTCAGGTACGCTAACCACTACGCCACGCGGTCGACTATTTTTTCGTTCGTTCTTTAGTCTCATATGCCGAGTCATATAAATGAGAAATGTTCTGCTAAGCATGTTTCATTCTTATGAACATATATTGTACAGGAACAGATTGGTAATGGGTAAGGTCCCCTTCATTTAATTCATTTTACGTAAATATGATTTATTTAAATATTTAAAACTTCACCAAATTTATTGGTATGCAAAATATCGTATAAACTATTGATCTGAAAAATCGTTGTTATTGTTTGAGTTTATAATTACTAGTTATTACACTCTCAAACTCTCAGTGCCCTTCAGGCCGAAACACAGTAATGTTTGCACAGTATTGCTTAACGGTGGTACCTACCTAGACGGATTCCCGCACAGGCATTCTACCACCAGTTAAATGAAAAGCCGTTTCTTGTGATGACAGTGTTGGAGAGTTGACAATCAAATCCTAATCGGGTGGTTTCGAATATATGCGAATAAATACAGATAAATGTTCTGGGCGCAACATGATTTGGTTATGGGTAGACGTTACACTAATCATCGGGTGAACGTTTTACTAGTTTCGTCATTTTATAAAAAAAACATGTGCAAATTATATTTCGTAACAATTATTTCAGTTATCAGTACAGGTCTCCTCTCCTGTATGTCCGGATATCGCCCAGACTGTCCGGTATTACACATTCCATGAGTATACAGAAAAAAAAACAATCGAGAACGTTCGGCGGGTTGAATTAGAGATCCGCGGCTTGTGCAATACACTTGCAAATACCAATGCGCTGTATCAATTTTATCAACGCGGAATATTCCTTGAATTGTACTGTGCTAAGGTATCGTTTCTTTATAGATTTACCACGATTTTTTTTATTCACCATCTAATGAACAATAACTCTAAATTCGATTTTAAAAATAACAAAGTGTCGAGGGTGTCGTAAGAGTGGAATGAAAAATAACATGCATACATACAATTACCCCTTTTTCCTATTTAAAAGGGTAGGCAAAGATCACATGCGTAGCCTACTTTTCGCCCATCTTCTGTGGGATACAGAGATATTTTTGTGGTATTTCTCAATCGATGTCCCCAACGAATCGGGATGGGGTGAAAGGTTTACGCGGCATTGGAGTCTATGTTAACTCTCTGTGGATTTGATAGATAAATATTGTTATATGCGAATATACGCTAACGCCCAATGACGTCTATGCGCACGGGATGTATTGTATGTGCTTCTGGATTACGAATGTAACCTCTGGCAACTATCTATATTTTCCATAATTTTTATAATATAAGTAAGATAGAGAGAGTTTCTTGTTAGAATTACTATATTGTTATTTCTGTATTAAACAATAATCTAATAATCATCACTGTCATCAGCGGATCGGTCAACGCGGTATCATATGCCTTACACCTTAGACACTGCCGTCACCGCTCCGTGTCCTTTCCGTCTGGGGATTTATTGAGATGGTTATTTCGCCATCTGGCGAAAGCCACATGATCTTACTGGCATTCCTCTTAGTCGACTGCTACACTCAGGACGGGAAGGTACGTTAGATTTTCTTAAATACGGCAACCATCCTCCCTGTATATCTTTTCTTACTACTAGAATAAAGCTAAGAGGCGACTAAGGTATTCTGCAGGTATATGCAATGCTGTCACTACACTGCTCGTGGGAACGCAATGGGGAGTAAGAATTTTTTGACTCTAACCGAAATGGCGGCGATGTGGTTCGCCACCCGTCACGCCCCGTTTCCCGCGTGGGCGAAAAGTTGGCTACGTGAGTGTCCTTTGCCTACCCTTCATATGGGAAAAAGGCGTGTCTGGATGTGTGTTTTATAAAGCTGGACAGTTTGTATGTTTGAACTCGCTAATCTCAGAAGATACCAATTAGATTTCAAAAATTAGTTCAACTTTATATAGCCCGTTTGTTGTCAAAGTCAAAGTCAAAATTTCTTTATACAATTTAGGCTTGTTTAAAGCTCTATAATGACCGTCTTAGAGGTTCTAGGTTCTAAACTTCATGCTATGGTCTTAAGGAGCCGCCCGCCATGAACCGAACAGTACCGAGAAGGGCCGAACGTACGGCGCAGTCATGTGGGTCGGCTTCTTTCACGCGGGTTGCGCTTTCCACGCGGAGCGCGGCTAGTAATACATAAAACGCAGATGTTCACGTCTCGTCAACCTGATTCTGTAATTTGAAAGGCTTAATTTAAAGCTGAACTTACGTTGTTTCCTTTAAATGTAGCTCATTAGATATTTCCTACATAACCTTGATATGCAGTTGTTTTGCACTAGCATCAAATGGTTAGACACGGCGTTAGTCTTAATACATATTGCGAGTGGCACCGACTCAGTAAACTTACGTTTAAGAAAGGTTTTAACATAAAGAGAAACTAGCGTTTCTTCTGATTAGTCTATCGGGTATATCGGAAGTCCAATGATGTATCTTCTTCGGCGACACCTACCTAATACTATCAGAAGCTATCAACTTCGCAGTAGATATTCAACTGCCACAAGTGCAGTAACATACAATGAGACACTCACTCTTCCCAACTTACCCGAGCCTTATGTAACGATCATGCGATAAGATCGGCGGTAGGCTACTCGTAGAATGCCAGTGAAAGTTAGTTAGTTGTTGATCACTTTTTTGACGACCGCGTGGCGTAGTGTTTAGCGTACCTGACTTCTGCGCCACCGGTCCTGGGTTGGATTCCCAGCCGGAGGTAACATTTGTGCAAAAACACAAATTGTTGCTTTTCGGGTCTGGTTGTGTTGTGCATGTGAAATGTATGTTTGTAAAACGCACCCACGATACAGGAGAAAATCCTAGTGTGGGGCTTCGTTTTTTAATAAGAAAAAAGAAAAAGAACAAACTAAAATTTTTCAATTTCAAGTTCTGGTCGCGCAGTAAAAGTACTCTGATGTGAAAGAAAACATAGAAAGCTGCTTTTCTTAGAAACAAAACTCCGCGAACCCGCAATTCAGCCGCGCTGCGGACTCTTCCCAGCTCCCAAATCCTCTTAAAAGTAAAAAGGGCTTCATTTAGCAGCACGGCATTCATAAGCTACAGTCTCAATTTACTTTTTTCATACGTTCCCTCAGCAATAAAAAGTATTTTTAAAGCTTAGAGTATTTTATAAGGAACCCTCAATGACGGGTCACAGAGCGCGACGCAAGCGGTACCCCACGTAGAAGCGTCGAACACCTGGCCGCCGCACTCGACTTTGAAACAAAGCCGCGGGCGACAATAGCCTGACTATTATAAATACATTAACGTGGTGCTATTCATAAGCTGAAGCGATTGTAACAAATTAATAATTGAAGTCTGATGATGATGAGCTGTGGTAGCTCAGGGAATAGGCGCATGCCTTAAATTTCAAATACGCGACTGTCCTGAGTTCGATCCCCAAATTAATTTCAATACGATTTGGTGATCGAAGTGATATCACATAAATAGAACATGTGAGATAGAGAGTAGGAATGCGGTCTATTATTGTGATACACCTCATTCTTCAAAGTGTATTGTACACTTTTTGATAGACCTTACTTGCAGCTACGGCCAGGATCGTCTTCTCTTCACATGTGACAACTATCTATCCTATCACACGTGTATTTAATAAGGAAAGAGAGCAACTTTGCTAAGATCCGCATGCAAAATATAAAATGGTGTAGATTACCTAGTTTGGAGAGGACCGCCTTCCCACAATAGCGTACATAAGCAAACTAACACTGCCATCAGATACTCTCCACCACTACAACACTAACACGACCACGACATGTGTTTCTCACTCTACGAAGAGTTAGTAACACTTGATAATGCCTCGTTCCGAGATGGAAATAAGCCTAGTGATACACTCGGCAATATTAGTATACACCATTTTATATTTTGCATTACCAAATTAACTTTTTTCCTCAACTATACGTGCATTTTTTTTCTTTATTAAAAAAACATGTCCTAGGATTTGGTATCGTGGATGCATTTTACAGACATCAATTTGTAACAACTTGTAATCTTGTACAAATGCTGGCTACGGCTGGGCTTCGAACCCAGGGCCTGCGGCGTAACAGTCAGGTACTCTGACCGCCACGACATGTGGTCCTCGATTATGTTGACATCATCTTGGTCCGATTTTTGACCACTGCGAAAACAATCGGATATTGTAGGAAGTTATCAACTGCGCTGGAGATATTATAGTGGTACAAGTGTAGGCGCAAACACCCCCTGTGTTGCAAAACTGTGTAATGTAATGTAATGATGTGTGAATACAGTGTCAGAGACACAAGGAAAAACACGACAAACAGATCCGAACCAACCATTTGTGTTTTTGCAAAAATGTTTGCTGCGGCAGGAGTTCAAATCGAGATCCGCGGCTTAGTGGTCATGTACTCTTACCATTACCACGCGGTCGATTATAAATATTACACAAATAATTAAGGATCAACTTTCTACATAAAAACTTCTTAAATATATGCTTTCTACTGGTGGTAGGATTCCCAAGCAAGAATCCGTCTAGGCAGGTACCACCCCTGAGCCAGTTATTCTGCCGTAAGCGGCAGTGTGCAGGTAAGAACTCATGTCTCAGTGTGGTGTCACACAGAAATGTTCTGGGTGACACAGCATTTGTTATGGGCAGACCTTACACTTACCATCAGGTGAACGTTTTGCGAGTTTCGTCACATTATCAAAAAAACATTTTTTTTTAATGATTTTCACTACAGTATTGCTTAACTCGGACCACCGGCAATCAACTTCCCCTTTTCAATATTAATTTTATTATAGTTGTGGTTTTAAATACTAGTCGAACAAAGCGTAAGCGTACAGTCCAGGCAGCCTATTAACAAACCTGAGCTATATTGTTTCGCTGCCCACCCCTTATTAAATACATTAGTCTAGACTTTTCTATGAAGGACGCTCTTTTCATAGAAAAATCTATGCGAAACCCACGAGTTTAGATCTTCAACTTTTATGATACTTTTCATTTACTAGTGCAAGCACTGTACATATATATATTTTAAAATATTAAGGTAAATTTGAAATATTGGCCAAATCACCGTCGTCTGCGGGCAGCGTGCCCAGAAAGCTTGCCGAGTTGCCGCGCGGTATCGCGAGGCTGATTCGCTGGTCAAAATACCACGTATATATCAAGATTACAAAAGATCCAAAAGAAATTTGTCTGTTTTCTGAGGTATAAATTAAAACTACCTAACGAGGATTACAACTCTATGTGTTCTCTTCTTCACCTTCTGCAACTGCATCTGCGCAGAGATATATCTGATGCCATATTCATATCGAAATTAGCACAAGGTACTGTTGACTGTCCTCAGCTGCTCTCCAAACTCATGTTTAAAATACCCCAAAGGTACGCTCGCCACAAGGCGATCCTATCGATTCCGTGGTCGCGCACACGGTACAAGGCAAAATGCGTATCTTATCCGAGCCAGCAGTTTACTCAACGAACACTATGATAATCGTGAGGTGGATCTATTTCTTAATAGCAGCAGGGATATACGATTTTTTTTAAATCTAAATTTTATTATCAATAGCTATAATGTGTATAACTCTAGCGACACTGATACTGTAAACTGTGTTTTGCAACAACTCTTAATTAAGCTACAAATATGTGGGAACAATAAGTAGCCTCCGTATCAATAAGCGTACCCATGTAGATATTATAAAGGTTCAAGCTCTCCGAAAAATTGTAAAAAAAAAAAAATTTTTTTAGAAAGTTCAATTCAAGACTAAGATTGTACTTTTCGTTTTAACTCCATCAGTCAAGTAAAGATCAACTAATAATTTTCTGTCGATTGAAATTTTGAATTATTGTTGCTTGAAAAATAGTAATATGTTTTTGGCGGATGATATTGCCAAGGAAAAGGGTACCCCGCCAGATCGGGTGGTCTGAATCTGGGGAGGACGTCTCCTCCAACTAGTAACATTTAGATGTTGTAGATATAGTTCGCAATCTCAGAAAACTTTCATAGCGCGATTATGGTCTGTATGAAACATTTCTTGAGCTTCTCATGTGGCGACATAGATGTCGCTACACCACTCCCCCGCTGAGACTAGAAGTCGTAGGTTAGCGTTGAGAACTTGTGACGTCAGGCGATGAGGTGCAGTCTGGCGTTGCGGTGAACCTGTGTCCAGGTCTTCAGTGCGTCGTATGGACGACGTATGGAGACAGGTGTTGATGCCGCAGGAGAGGGGCCGCCCATTTGATGATCCTCAGTGGCTGAGAGACTAGGAAGCACGAGTTGTGCCTACAGTAGTCTGGTGCTGTGACTGCGATGGCTGTCGATAACGTTGTTGCTGTGGTTCGGAGAAGCAAGAAGAAGGAAAAGGGCAGCTACGCGCCAGATCGGGTGGTCTGATCTGGGGAGGACGTCTCCTCCAACTAGTAACATTTAGATGTTGTATATACTCGTAGTTCGCAATCTCAGAAAACTTTCGTAGCGCGATTATGGTCTATGTATATGAAACATTTCTTGAGCTTCTCATGTGGCGACATAGATGTCACTTCATGTTTATACCTGCAAATGTTACTTGACACTGGAAAATAGTTTACGTTTCAGACTGTTTCCAGAAATAAATTAATAATAATAGTTAAAATATTGAAGAATTATAACTATTATTATATACATACCAGCACAATTAGCGGAACGTTAAAAAAAGGCAGAGTATAGAAATAATAACGTGTATATTAAAACAAATAATAATCGGACATGGAGTAACAAACTAATAAACATCTTTTAACATCGACTGTTTTTAATGAAATTTTATTAAAATTAATGAAAATAAAACACTTTTTTCTCTATTTTGTGGGAACACAATGTTGTAAATTAAAGATTACTACTAACATTTTAACATTAAATAAATGGAAGACTAATAACGTGTGTTTCCCCCTCGTGCTCTAACTAACGTTTCCATCCTTCTGGGCATGCTGCCAATTATGTTATCTATTGTATCTTGGGACATCTATCATCATCATCTATTGTTCCTGCGAGCTCGAAGTTGTAGAAAACGGTCATCCCTCCTCGAAGTGCACTTTTTTCTGCCTTGGCCCCTCCTCCTCACAAGAGAATCAGTCAACCGGTACCGTCGAATACTGCGATGAATCGTAGAATTTATTGCTTCATGCAGTCTGGCGGCAATAAATCTGTATCTGTCCAAAAATCTCTGGTGGTGTTAAATGGAGCATTTTTAGTTTATTTCAACTAAGGAAAAACTACTATTGACACGAATAACTTTACTAATAAAATAGAGAAGTTATCGAATTTATAAAACCTTCAAATTTCTCCTCAGACCGAGCTCGAACCACTAAAATCAAAATTACCGGGAATCAAATCAAAATCATTATTACCGGGAAACAGAAACAACGCGATGAAAAAAAATTACTGTCGCCTTATGTTACATTTTTAAATTAAAGCTCTAATAAAAAGGTAATATAACTGGCCAGTCTTTTATGAAATATTATGAAAAATAATGTTTTTTTGTTCTGCTAATTGTGCCGGTGTGTTAATGGATAATAATAACCACTTGGAACGTTATAATTATTCTTCCGACAGCGTTGCCTAGTGGTTAAAGTACCTGACTACGTCGCCGCAGGTCCTGGCTTCGAATCCCAGCCGGAGCCGACATTTGTGCGAAAACACAAATTGTTGGGTCTCGGTTGTGTTGTGATCGACCGTTTGTCTGTGACACTGCAACCTAGCGTACCTCCGATCTTATCGCATGAGCGAGTGTAGCTAAAAAGTATTTAAAAAAATCATCTGTTCTATTGTGTAGGGCCATAGTTAAGTGCACAACTCTTTCAATCCAGTGATACAAAATATTGATAAGACATTATTTCATATCTGGAAGCAAACAATGGGTTCCCTTAGCTAAACAACAAACAAAATAGAGGGTAAAATAATCACGCACGTAGATACCCTGTACGTCATTGTTTACGTTATATATTAGACAATACCAAAATACCTGCCTTCCCCAAATATTACTTATATCTGATCATCCATATAGATATGTCAATGTGTATTTGTTGAGTGGGCAGTGCCATCAATCAATAAGATAGTAAAAAACATAAAAAGCATTTTCATACGCGAGTGACCTGAGTTCGATAAAATTATTTTTTTTATTATTTTGCCACGTGCTCAGCGGTGAACCTCGTGAGGAAACCTGTCTGAGGAATAAAAATATTTCGAAGACATGTGCATTCCGCCAACCCACATTGGAGCACCGTTGCAGACTTTTCCCGGCTCCAAAACCCTTTCAGAAATGATAGGAGGCACAGGCCTCCAGGCTCAGCAGTGGGACATTTATAGGCTGCTACTTTTTTATTGTATTTGTGTTCACTGAACTTCCTTTTTTATTTAAAAAAAAACAGGCCAAGTGCGTTGTTTTTGCTAGTTTGCTACCACCTTAAATTTTTTCTGAGTTTTCCACGGCATAGTTGAAAAATTATAGAGCCTCCTATAACTTTTTACACACACTTGATTTTTTGTGCATACTTCAATGAGTACATAATAAATGTGAAAACATAACTATACTCGTAAGACAATAAAAGATAACTTTTTTTACATAACTTACGGTGTTTGATTTTGGAGTCAAAGGAATATAAGGATTAACCCAATTATAAGCTGTAAGTTATACTTACCAACTATTGTCTGAAATTGAATAGTTACTTTAAAACTTTGTCATCATCTTTCAAGACCTATCTTATGATTTATTCAGATGTTCCACAAAGATGCTGCTGCCCATCTCTTGATTTTAATTTTCCCTCTGTCGACTTTTACTACATCCGCGGGATGAGATGGGATGGTAGATTCTCTTAAGCCAGCTACCATACGGCTGAAGCTTATTACTTACAAGACCGTAAGCCGGTGGTAGTACTCAAACATGTTATGTATAGAAAAAAGTTTTTTTTCAAATTTCAATAGACTCGCGAATCATCCTTGGCAGTAATCGGTGTTCAGTTACAAGAAATTGTGGTCTGTCAAATCTGATATAATGGCTGGGATGATCCAGAACGAGATCGTGGACCGAATTAATATTGTTGCAGTATTGTAACAGTTGGTGAACATGTATCTATCGAATTAGTACCGTGTAAAGCGTTTGCGTTGATAGCGTGTACTTCCTGCTGGGCAACGAAGGGAGCAAGTGTGCCGAGTTGTACCAGTACAGTTAGCCGCAACAACCCTAATGCCTCTAATGTCTTTAGTTGTTGCCAAGCGCTTTCGTCGAATGGCGCGCGGCCAAACAAGTTTGTCCTTGTTGCTATTATCTCGAGAATGAACAAACGTCTTATGTCTGCTCGGTTTTAAGTTGGGACAACGTGCATAAGTTGTCTTTTAAAATATTAACTTATGTGGAGTTCGTGTGGTGTTTAATTTTTTTTTTATAGCAGTAAGTGACGAGACGAGCAAAATGTTCACTTGGTGGTAAAGAAAGAAAGAAAGAAAGAAAGAAAGAAAGAAAGAAAGAAACCTATTTATTTGACACAACATTAACAAGCACAACAAAAAATAGTGCAAAAAAAGACAAAATTTTTAGTATGATGTCAAATAGGATCTCGCCTCAGTGATAATCTGTGGTACCCCACAGCACTGGTTTTCAGCCGGATCTGTTATTGACGTCACGAACAACAGGACATGACAAAGTGCGAAAAAGAAAAAACTTTACTGTTATTAAAAATTAAAAAATATGAAAATACAAAATGGCAAAGTAAACACACATTCAATCATCACAAATTCGTAGGCAACAATAACATATTTTTTATTTATGCTAAGGTGTTGCACAATAGTCTATCATAAAAAATAGCTATACCTAGTTATTTCTTCAAACTGTGCAGTGTGAAATGATTTAAATTAATGCAAAAAATACGAACGTGGAAGCTCAGGGGCTAGGCGCTCGCTTTAAATTTCATAGAACGCGAGTGACCTGGGTTCGATTCCCGGTGCCGGCACCACAAAAATTGTTAATTGCAATTTAAAGTGCTGATTTACCACGTGCTCGGCGGTGAAGAAAAACATCGTGACCTGCAAATCTGAGAAATAAAAAATATTTCGAAGACATGTGCAGTCCGCCAAACCGCATTGGAGCAGCGTGGCGGATTCTCCCTAGCTCCAAAACCCTCTCAGAAATGAGAGGAGGCCTGTGTCCTGTAAACTCTAGAAATAAATCACACTTATAGCAAACTACAGCAATGTAAACGTAGCAGAATGCAATTTGACATTAAATATCTGAAATAACTAGAATATACTAATGAATCTGTTTCAATTTCAGTCAGTTTCTAATTTTTCTTAGTCTCGTTTTGGTTCGACAAAAAAATGGCAATCTCTTCGGGTAATATCTAAGAAACCTGCTAGAAAATATGCAAAAAAGTAAAGTAACAGCCTATAAATGTTGCTGAGCTGTCCATTGCTGAGCACAAACCTCCTCATTTTTGAGAGGGTTTTGGAGCTAGGAAGTATCCGCCACGCTGCTCCAATGCGGGTTGGCGGACTGCACATGTCTTCGAAAAAAAATTTTTTTTTATTATTTCCCTGATATGCAGGTTTCCTCACGATGTTTTCCTTCACCGCCGAGCACGGTAAATCAGCACTTAAAATTGCATTTAACACAATTTTAGTGGTGCCGGCACCTTGAATCGAACCCAGGTCACTCGCATACTATGATATTTAAAGCGAGCGCCTGGCCCCTGAGCTACCACGGCTCTGGCACGGAGCCACTGCGCCAAATAAATAATTATACTTGTATCGTTGCAACCTTCGCACGTTTATACCTTCTTTATTATGACTTATTCCCATTTCCCGTTTTCTTCTATTGCAGGCGGCGGTTGCACGTTTCCCGCCGCTTGGACGGGCAGCTGGTTTCAGTCCGGCAACCGAGGGCTCATCGCCATCAATTCCACCCACATACAGTCCAAGGGCGAGTGCTACGAGACCGAGTCCTACGACAAGTTTCTGCTCTACGACAGGTATCTACAATTGTCTTAATCTTACTATTAATTAATTTAAAAGATTTCCCATGAGGTCTTTATAATATAGGTAAATGTTGTCCCACTGCTGGGCACATTTTTAATGGTTTCTGAACCGGCGCTAGCCTGCTACGACGCCACATTGCAAATTGCGGATTTCTGTAAGTAGTTAGTAGTTTTGACGTAAGTAGTTTTTTTCTAATTCTTGGATAAATAAAGTTCTCTATCTTTTCATAGAGATTCGTCAGTTATCAATTTTTTATTGTTTTAGTGTCATAATTTCATAATTTCAGCCTATCACTAATACAGTGCTGTACATAGGCCTCTCCCATAGATTGTCAATAAACATATAAGTTTGTAGATCTCATTTTGGGGAGATTTTGCCATGGTTGCCACGCATTGCAGGCGGGTTGACAACCGCAGTTTATTTATTCAGATATTCCAGGCGGATGCTGCTGCCCATCTTCTGGTTTTCATTTTCCCTCTATCGACTTGTACGACACCCACGGACGAGTTGGGGAGATAATTTTTTTTTTTTTTTTATTGTATAAAGTGACGAAACGAGCAAAACGTTCACCTGATGGTAAGTGCAACGTCCGCCCACAACAAATGCTGTGTCACCCAGAATATTTCTGTGTGACACCACACTGCGTCCGTCACCCTGAGACATCAGCTCTTAAGTCTCAAATGCCCAGTGATTACGCTAGCTCACAGTGCCCTTCAAACCGAAACACAGTAATGCTTGCACACTACTGCTTCACGGCAGAATAACTGTCCCTGGGGTGGTACCTACCTAGACGGATTCCTGCATAGGAATCTTACCACCAGTAAAATTCTCTTAAGCCGCCACCACACCGCGGTTATTGTGTTGATTTTCTTCTACGTAATTAATCTTTAAATCCTAATAATAGAGTAAAGACACCATATATCTCTATCTCTTTCCATGTAATAAGGTAAAAGCAAAATAACAGCCTGTAAATGTCCAACTGCTGAATGCAAGCTTCTCATCTTTTCTGAAAGGGCTTTGCAGTCGGATAGAGTCCGCCACGCTGCAGAGGTGTTGCCACGTTGCTCTGCGAATTTATAGAAAGGTGGTAAACATTGTGATAACGATGCCTTTGCTCTTGTTTCCAGGCGCGAAGAGTGTTACAGATGCATGGTCATCTTAGAGAAGCACAAATACGTGCTGCAATACAAAGAAAGTAAGTAAATTAAATATTACACTAACGCGTAATGTAACATTCTTGGTGGCGACGTTTGACGTTGAGCGTTTCTCAATTATTATCAGAAGTTGTAGATAGCTTCGGGCTGGTTTCCGCAGCTCCTCGTCTATGCGCGTATTTTGCGTGATTATTAGCAGTTATAAAAAATAATAAAACAAATTTTACGGATTTTATCGCGTTCAATTTAATTTCGAAATGCCCGGTTAAGAATTAGACGCGATAAAATCCATAAAATAATTTTATTAAATGTATAATATTCGCCGATAGTAAGAGGTAAGTTCGCCGTAAGAGGCGACTGAAGTATTCTACAAGACGTGACGGGTGGAGAACCACGTCGCCGCCATTTTGGTAGGAGTCAAAAACATTCTTACTCCCCATTACTGATTCATCGCATATTATAGTCATATTCCGTACAAATATAGGCGACTAAGGTATTATACGGAATAATACCTTAGTCGCCTCTTACGACAACTCGGTAGGAAAGAGGCAGGCGCTATTCTACTCTGCTGGACACCGATCGGCTGTTGTCAATAAATGCCTTTTATTCTGCATTCGAAGGCATTTTATTCTAAATTCTTACAACACGGGTAAACGGCTCATATATTTAAAGATTTCCACAAATTACACCACTATAGAGTAGGTATAAGCGGGCCGGACTGAAAACCAGTGTCGGGATCAGAGCAATTTAAGTCTCTGCATCTCGATTGTTACTGAGTCCTGTCCATTTCACGGTATTAAGCTGCTACACAGACTCATTTTATATAATTTTTTTCACTTTTGTTAATTTTGGGCAATATTATATTATGTTCTGTGTAATTCCATATTTTTTTCTTGTTTTGTTCTGTATCTATTGTGATTAGACCGTTAATAATTATGAAAAAAAAAAACTTTTATATATTTGTAATTTTCAGCATTCTGTGCGGAGAAGGACTCGATGTCTGCGATTTGCGAATCGATCAGCGGCGACGCACCGCTGTACTCAATGTTCCGCAAGGAACCCCGGCCAGTGCCGCAGCCCTGCCCGTTCCACCCGGCGCCCTTCACCTTCACTTATAGTCGGTAAGTTCATCGCTCATCACTTCAGCCCATCACCAGTCCACTGCTGAACATAGGCCTACCCTATATTTTGCGACGAAAGTTTGTAGCTCTCATTTTGGGGGATTTCCCAATAATTGTCGCGCTTGGCAGGCGGGTTGGCAACCGCAGTTTATTTATTTTCCCTCTGTCGACGTTCGATAAGGTGTCGGTAAGTTATTACATAGTTTTATAAATATGACACCACCAAGATCTTGGAACATTGATTCGACCCTGAACAAAGTAGCCGTCGATCCAGATAAAAACTTAAAAAAAAAAACGCAAATAATCATCTTTCTCGCGCTAGTTATTCGACGGCTTGAAATATTTAACTGGGTTAGCATTTGTTGAGTGATTGATGACCCCATTGCATCTGGAAGGAGAGTGAGTGGAGAATACGTAAAATAATATACACTTTTTAATGATCTTTTTTATTGTTTTTTTTATATTCATAATTTTTAACACACTTTATATAATAACGTGGAAATTTGGGCATTATTTGCTACAAAGCTTATGTGATTTTAGGAAAAAAGAGGTTCAGCTTGGCTTAGCCATATTTTAAAAACAAAAACGCATTTTTTGACAGTTGACATTTATTGTGTTTGACATTGTGTATGTGAACGTAAATAATGAATGTTGTAATTTTATTCAATTTATTGTATTAGTAACACATTATACATACGAGGGTGACACTGAAAGTTCTTAGAAAATCAAAAACTGATCAAACTAGCAAGTTATTATTTTTATTACATGTTTTCATAATACATAGTTTCCATTCACATCAATACATCGCTGCAATCGATAGAACCACCGAGAAAAGCACTTTGCCCACTTGTCCTTAGGGGTCCTCTTCGATGGCCTTCTGGAACGCAGCCACTGCTTCCTTGGCGTCCATAAAATGTTTTCCTCGAAGTTTTTCTTTTATTTTCGGGAATAAATAAAAATCGCAAGGTGCGAGGTCGGGGCTATATTGCGGGTGACCCAGCGATTCCACGTCTGACGACGCCAAATAGTCGATCGTTCGCCCGGCGGAGGCGTTGTCGTGGTTAAGGAGGATACTACCTACTGCGAGGTCGTTTCTCTCGAACTTTTTCCTAGACAATCGGCAAACATTTGTTAGTATACCACTCTGCAGTAACTGACTTTTGATCTTCTAAAACAATTGTCGCACAATGACCGGTCCTTCCGAAGAATGAGGCCACCATTTTTTTTCCTACACTTCGACCTCTCTTCAATTTAGTTGGCAACTCCTCGGAAGGAAACACCCACTGAGCAGATTGTCTTTTGGTTTCCGGATCATACGAGTAGCAATAAATCCAGCTTTCGTCACCCGTAAGTATGTCGAACACAGCTTTTGAGTCACCTCCGTTAAATCTTTGTATCATTTCACGGCACCAATCAACACGACGGAGTTTTTGGGCCTCGGTCAAATAATGAGGTATCCACCGAGCACAAAGCTTCCTAACGGCTAAATGTATGTGGAGGATTTTGTGCACTTGACTCATACCGATGTCTAAGCTTGTCCGAATCTGCTGATAGGTTACTCTTGGATCAGTCTCTATCATACACCCCACAATACTGATGTTATCTTCAGTCGTCGCCGTAGAAGGCCGTCCCTCACGCTGAGCATCGTTGAGATTGGTGCGACCCCGTTTAAACTAATTAAACCAGTTATAAACAGTGGCCCGAGAAGGGGCTTCATCGTGAAAGGCCAATCGAAGTCTGTCATAACATTCTTGTTGACTTAAATGACACCGAAAGTCATAAAAAATCATAATACGAAAATTTTAAATTCATACTGGCGTGACACAGACAAATTTAAATTTGCCGCCAAATCGTAAAACAAATGACAAATGAATGAAATTTGTACTCAATAATATTAGCAAAGAGTTCTATTTTCAATATTTAAACTTATTTTTTTATTATATTCTTTAAAAGTGGCCAGTTCTAAAAACTATCAGTGTCGCCCTCGTAATTTTAGCTTCCCCTGCTTCTTCTTCATTCAAAGTTTAACTATGCCAATTTTCACACTCCTTCGTGGGCGCAATTTCGTAGAAAATTTCCTCTTCCACTGGTGGTAGGATTCCTATGCAGGAATCCGTCTAGGTAGGTACCACCCCAGGGCCAGATATTCTGCCGTGAAGCAGTAGTGTGCAAACATTACTGTGTTTCGGTTTGAAGGGCACTGAGAGCTAGCGTAATCACTGGGCATATGAGACTTAAGAACTGATGTTTCAGGGTGACGGGCGCAGTGTGGTGTCACAAAGAATTTTCTGGGTGACACAGCATTTGTTATTTGTTTGGCAGACGTTGCACTTACCACCAGGTGAACGTTTTGCTCGTTCCGTCACTTTTATGAAATAAAAAAAAAAAAAAAAAAAATAATATATAGAAGATATAGGTGTGTTCCTATAACGCATGGTAGTGTGTAATATTTTTTTATTTGTTCAATATCGGTATTTCTAATGCATATTATATAAAAATTTTACCTTTTTACAATCCTTCTCCATATAGACTTTAACTGAGCCAAATTTCATAGTCCTCCGTCCGCGTTATTTTCGTAAAAATGGGTACAAAGTTTTTGCTTCACGTATTAATATATAGTTAGATAAAGAAATGTAAGCTATTTGCTTTTAGTGGTTCCTTTCTTATAAATCAAAAGGATTTTTTTAACATCAAGGGTATTATAAATAACTTGCCCCTGAGCTACTTGCACATTTCTTACGGATACCTTTAAATAAATATATTTTTTTTTTTAATTACTCTGTAAAATTGCAAAAGTATAAATATTCTTGCAGCGGCTCCGGCGACTGCGCTAACCCGCCGTCCCGTGCGGAATCTTGCACGGACGACTCTCGTCTGCTGCTGAGGTATATGGCCTGCCCCGATGTGCCTGGCACTGAAAGCAATGGTAAGCGATTGTTCCACTAAAGTAAGATATGATTGTTCAGAGTTAACAAGCCACAAAAATATCGCCGGCTCTCATAATATACACAATAGGGAAAAAAAACTCAATCGTCAAATTAAAATAGATATTTTGAATTGGATCGAAGGACCAGTTTTCGAATACAATTTTGTTGGATTTCAGTGGAAGAGCTGGTGTGTTTGGCTACGTGGAAAGAAGGCTCCACGAGGTATCTGGTGGGCCAGATTTCGCAGGTTCATAGAAGAAACTCCATTGCTTCTGATGAAGATACATATAGGTAGGGTAACCTTAAATTATTTTATTTTGTATTTTCGATTTATCCGATTTGAGTCGTTAACTGGATAAAAGATTTAAAATATCTGTTTTTAAATCTGAGGAAGTGTAATTAGAACTCATCATATTTTATTACCAACAAGCTGTGCCCTGCGGTTTCACCCGCATAAAAAAGCCGACCCAGAACGATGATGTACATATTATACTACATTTGAATCGGATTTTGGAGTTTTATTATTTGCGCGGTAGCCTATTTTTTTTTCTAAAATTCTAGTAGCCTAGAGTAGCCCGCTGTAATAGCAGCTACCTGTCAGTGAAAGTCTCGTCAAAATCGGTCCAGCCGTTTCGGAGATTAGCCGGAACAAACAGACCGACAAAAATTTTAAAAATTGTTTTTTTTCTTATAAGTACCGCATATACTTGCATAAGCATTAAGTTAAAAAGCTGTTATTTTGTTATTACAAACAGACACTTCAATGTTTATTTATATAGATACCATAAAAACTGGTAAAAACTTTTACTGGTGATAGAATTCCTATGCAGGTGCACTTACCATCAGGTGAAAGTTTTGCTCGTTTTATCACTTTATCCAATAAAAAAATACATACATATATTTAAGGGGACTTTTTAAGAAAATAAAGATAACAGAATTATAACTATTACGTATAAAAAGCGTATGTGTATGTGCTTAAATCAGAAAAAATAAAATACTAGAATTCACAACACTTAAATTACACTTAAATTGAACGCAGGTGCTTCATCTACAAGGGCCAGCACAGCGACAAGAGCATGACGTACAACATAGCCCAATCGGGAGACGCCACGTGCAACGGCCTCTCCTCGCCCACGGATGGCAGCCGGATTATGAAATTCACTAATAGTCAGTGTTTACTTTTTTTGCATCGCTTTATTAGTAGGAAAAGCATGACATCATCATCATTTCAGCCTATCACTAGTCCACTTCTGAACATAAGCCTCCCCCTTAGATTGCCATGAAAGCTCTCATTTTGGGGGGATTTTGCCATAGTTGCCATGCTTGGCAGGCGGGTTGGCAACCGCCGTTTATTTATACACATGTTCCATGAAGACGCTGCACATCTTCTGGTTTAGCTTAGCTAGCTAGCTTTTATATCATCCCACGGGATGAAATGCGGTGGTAGATTCTCTTAAGCCGCTACCACGGCACATGGCGGCTCCGAAACCCTCTCAAAATGCGAGGAGGCCTTTGCTCAGTAGTGGGACATTAATAGTCTGTTAGTTTACTTTTGAGCCGTCGTAGCTCAGGGGCGCTCGCTTTAAATTTCATAGTAAGCGAGTGACCTGGGTTCGATTCCCGGTGCCGGCACCACTAAAACTGTTAATTGCAATTTTAAGTGCTGATTTACCACGTGCTCAGCGGTGAAGGAAAACATCGTGAGAAAACCTGCATGTCTGAGAAATAAAAAATATTTCGGAGACATGTGCCTGCAAGATCCGCTTTGGAGCAGCGTGGCGGATTCTGCCTAGATCTAAAACCCTCTCAGAAATGAGGAGAAGCCTGTGCTCAGCAGTGGGGCATTTATAGGCTGAAACTTTACTTTTTTTTACTAGTTTACTTTTATGATGAGGAAAATTGCATGTCTGAGAAAAAAAATCTTCTTGAAGCCCGTATCCCGCACGGCTTAGACAGTGGTTAAGAAGAAAAGAAGAGTGAACTATTGGTAGGATTCCTTTTTAGGAATCCGTTTTTGGTACCACCCGAGGACCAGTAAATCTGCCCTGATGCAGTAGTGCTGTTTCGGTCTGAAGGGCACTAGTAACTAGTGTAATTACTAGGCATATGAGACTCAAGAACTGATTTATTATAGTGACGAGCGCAGTGTGGTAGTGGCCACACAGAAATGTTCTGGCTGACACAGCATTTGTTGTGGGCAGGCGTTGAACTTGTCATCGGCGGAACGTTATTCTAGTCTCGTCTAATCATCCAATACAAAAATCGTTGTGCTTATCGCAGGTGACGACGAGCACAACCGCTGCCACTTCCCAAGCTGGATCGTCGAGCACCACAAGTGGTTCAGCCTCGACTACACGCACCAGTACCACTTTACTACTAAGAACGCTACGCTCAAGGTTTGTGATTCTATTTAACACTTGTCCTTTACAGCGTAGGTAGAGTCGACGTCTTCGTCGACTTCTATGCCGCCAGTTCTGGGTTCGAATCCCAGCGCGGAGTTACTGCGCTCATTTGTGCATTCACCCAAACTGTTAACCCTTCTCGGTAATTGTTGGCGACGTTCGCATGTCAGTCATCTTCAATACAAGACTTCGCACTGCTCCTGTGCGTGTTTGACTGAGCTACCTCGTCTGACACCCCGTGACCCCGCGCGGGGGTTTAAGACAACACATACAACTCGACAGTTTACTGAAGCATATAATACCGCTGTATTTATAAGAAATGTACAAGAAGCGAAATCAAAACGTTCTACATACAATCCACTATTATATATTTTACTAATCGGAAGTTTAATACCCGAACAATCACAACATGGTCCTTCGAGCCGGATTTGAACCATCGCCCTAAGAACATTAATACCCGAATATTAATTTTCGGTTCACAGTGCGCGGCTCCTTAAAGCCGTAGCATGATTATGGCAGTCTCATAAAATTTCAGCATTTTAGCCTAAAACCTTCCCCAATAAACGGGCTATCAAATTTAAAAATAACTTTTACGAATCGGATAAGCATTAACTGAGATTAGTGTGTTTAAACGTAAAAACTCTCCAATTTTATTGTAGTATACAGTTTTTTCTACACCAACGTAATTTTGAAAACGACATGGTTTAGTAAACACTACTACTTACTAAACCTTACTTATCAACTACCTTACTTAGTAACTAATCAACTGCGTTTCTCTTATCCCTTTGTCATTAATGTAGAAAGTCTATTTCATTATTTTTATTATTCTCTTTACACGAGGCAATATACCCAATTTTCATTTCAATTGACCTTCATCGTTTCAGCCTATCACTAGTCCACTGCTGAACATAGGCCTCCTCAATAGATAGCCACAAAAGTTTGTAGTTCTCATTTTGGCGGATTTTGCCATAGTTGCCACGCTTGGCAGGCAGATTATCTAGGAAGATGCTGCTGCCCATCTCCTGGTTTTGATTTTCTCTCTGTCGACTTTTACGACACCCACGGAATGAGATAGGGTGGTAGATTCTTAAGCCGCTACCACACTGAGAATCAATTTACTGGTGGTAGAATTCCTATGTAGGATTCGCCACGCCAGTTATTCTGCCGTGAAGCAGTAGTGTGCAAACGTTAGTGTTTCGATATGTAGGGCACTGAGAGCAATTCGTAGAGTAATCATTCTATGCCCATAGGAGAATAAAGAATGTCTCAGGGTGATGGGCGCAGTGTGGTGTCACATAAAAACGTTCTGGGTGACACTGAGTTCGTTGCGGGCAGAAGTTGCACTTACCGTCAGGTCAATATTTTGTTCGTCTTGTCACGTCATCTTATAAATAAATGCTAGTTAGCAAAGATAGAGAAAGGGATGCTTAGATGGTTTGGACACGTAGAGAGGATGGATGAAAGAAGTTTGACGAAACATTTGTGAGGCGAGTGTAAATGGGCAAGCCGGTAAGGGTCGACGTAGGCGAACGTATCACGATCAGAACGAAATCGTTTTAAGTAAAGTCCACGACAAACGTATCCGCAACAGACGAGCTTGTATGGAAACACTAATGAAAGAAGAGGAAGCTAAAGATGTGTGTCAGGATCGTAGCAAGTGGAAAGAAGTGGTCTCTGTCTTACCCTATGGGAAAGAGGCGTTACTCTAGGTAATGATTCGAGGATTAAAACATCTACTTTTTCAGATAATGGACGAGAACGGCTCGTTCGAGGAGAAGCGTCTCGTGTGCCACTCGATACTGGAGCAGAAAGATAAGAAGCACATACAGCTTGTCGCTCATGTGACCAGGGGATGGTGAGAACAGAAATGAACAATTATGTTAACAATTAGAATTTATCGACGTGGGCACTCGTCTGACGATAAAACAATACTACCACTCCATCTCATCCAATGGATCTCGTAAAAGGCGAGAAAGGAATTAAACTGCACTGTGCGCATGATGGCGATGGGCTCACCACCTATCACACCAAGTGCATTATATTGTTTTGGTGAATCGTGGATTGTGGCAGTCATCTGTTTTTGCAGTGAGTGCCCAGTCCCTTATGGGATACAGTCGTGATCTTATGTATGTATGTATGTATGGCACTCGTCTTTACGTTCGCATTTCTGATTTGATGCCTGTCCTATTTAATCAGATTAAGGATCTGCAGTGTTCAGAAACACGGGGCCGGTCGTAATGCATCACAACCAATTATTTGTAAAAGAAAAGTAAAGTTTCAGCCTACAAATGTCCCACTGCTGAGCACAGGCCTCCTCTCATTTCTGAGAGGGTTTTGGAGCTAGGAAGAATTCGCCGCGCTGCTCCAATGCGGTTTGGCGGACTTCACATGTCTTCGAAATATTTTTTATTTCTCAGACATGCAGGTTTTTCTCACGATGTTTTCCTTTACGTGGTAAATTTTAGTGGTGCCGGCACCGGGGCTCGAACCCAGGTCACTCGCATACTAAGAAATTTAAAGCGAGCGCCTAGCCCCTAAGCTACCATGTGCGAGATATTCAATTATTTGTGTCTTGCAGAATTATTAAAATCGGATAGGATTCGACTCGTGGCCCACAACTCAGTCGCCAGTAGCGTTCAAAACCAAGTCTATGTGAATTTAAGAATTTGATTATTTTCTCATGAATCAAATCATCAGAACTTAACTTAAATTAACGCGTTAAATAATATATTAAACGCGTATAAATGCGTTAAATGAAACGTGTGTAACTTTATCATATAAAAAAGTGAAAAATAAAGTAGTCTCATTAAGTGACTTCAGAAAATTAGGCGGTTCGCCTGTAATTTTTTATGTATGTTCACCGAAGTTTTCGTCAATTTTGTAGCTCTTGTTTTAGGGTATTTTGCCAGAGTTGCCACGCTTGGCAGGCAGGTAGACGATCGCAGTTTATTGATTGAGATGCTCCTACAAGAAGCTGCTGCCTATCTCCTGGTTTTCATTTGCCCTCTGTCAACTTTTACGACACCCACGGGATAAGATGGGGGTGGTAGATTGTCTGAAGCCGCAACCACACGGCGATTTTAATAATCCCCAGATCATAAAAGGACGTTAATGTTTATACACATCGAATAACGAAGACGTGGGCGTGTTCACCCCCAGGTCTCCAAATGTATTCACTCTTCACGCTGCCACTTGACTGGTATTTTGTAAGTGTAATTCTTCCACGGATTATTCGACTCACTTTTGCGTTAAGTTTTTTCTCAAGTATGACTCTGTCGCTATGTTTCTAAAAAAGTATGAGAATCTAATACGATTTTACTTGGTTACAGTGAGTCCGGACACGTGTGCCTGAAGTTCTTCCGGCGGGAAGGCAATGTACTTGAGCTGCAGCAGGGCGCTGGACTGTGGGACTCGCCACAGGACGCATGCACAGATGATTCGCCGCAGCCCTACGTCACGCTAATCAGTTAGTTTTTTTTTTAAAACAGAGCCTCACAGAAGGATTTCAAATGCGCGCAACAACACCGGTCCTGAAAACCAACGATTCGTGTTTTTGCTCAAATGTCGGCTCCGGCTGGGATTCGAACGGCGACCGGGACCTGCGGCATAGAAGTCAGGCTCTTTGACCACTAGGTTGCGTGGTCGTCGATATTCAATCAAATGATCATAGAACAGGAAGTGTACCTGTCAAATGCCAATAAGGAAAGCCATGCATGATAGCAGCATGTAAAGCGTGAAACGTGTATTCGGCTCTAAGGACCAAAAAGGGCTGGTCCTTCAAGCCAGGTGCATATTCAGTATTTGATAATATTAATCATTAGTCAACATATTGTAACTATGCTGATAAACAGACAGACAAAACTGTCAGAAACCGTTTATGACAATGGTTTAGTAAATAGTAATTATAGCCTTTTTAAACACACAAACACACTAATAATTAAATTTACTCAAAAACAATTTGTATCTTACTCCCAAATATACCAAAAAGAAAAACTGCACCGTCGATTTCAGTTGTAATTTTCTTTGGTTTTCATCATCATCATCATCATATCACTAGTCCACTATTGAACGTAGCCTCCCCCAAAGGCAGTGTTTGGTCTTTAATGTGTAGTTTGTACTTTTCAGCGACGTCACTCACACCGATGCGGTGTCCCATCATCGGGCGCTACTCCGTCGTCAGCTCGCTCGCTGACAGTCGCAGGAGAAGGCAACAAGATACGATTGGTAATAATATCTTTTGTAATATGTCTACCATTGGTTCACCTCAATTTGTTATGACGACCGTGTGGTTGAGGGGTCAGCGTACTTGCCCCCTTAGTTAGGTCTTAGGTTGGAATCTCAGCCGAAGTCAATATTAATTCAAAATACATATAATTTGAGTTTGGAATTCAATGTATAGTAACTGTCTCGTATCTCTAAGCTGAAATCTATAAAGCTTATTCATACATTACCAGTACTTATCTAAACCCTGAGATATAGTCAAATTAAAGTATATAGTATTATGTAGTATGTTAATGTTTGGATCTAATGGCGGAATAAGCATCTCGATAATGCCAGGCCTACAAACCATTGCCCAATACCGGCATTTAAGTTGCGAGACATCTTGTTATCACCAATCCAGCTGCCCAGTGTGGTGATATCAGCAAGTTCTCCTTTTGGTAATTCCTTTTTTTATTAGTCCACTGCTGGGCATGGGCCCCATGTCCTATGGTTTGAGAAACAAAAGTTGCAACCGCGAACCGTAAATCCATACCAATATTATAAATTTGAAAGTAAGTCTCTCTGTCCCTCTGTCTGTTTGTTACCTTTTCACTGTTCAACCGCTGAACCAATATTGACGAACTTTGGCACAGAGATAGGTCACATCCTGAAGAGGGACATAGGATACTTTTTATCTCGGAAAATCAGATAGTTCCCACGAGATACATTAAAACCTATATCCACGTAGTAGCGGGCGTCAGTTAGTACTTATATAATTTTAAGTAGCTGTAATAAATATTTTTTCATATTTTGTTACTAAATACGTTTTCGTTGATTCAACCAGTATTAAAAAGGTGTGTCTGTGTGCTACATGAGTGTTCTCTGCATACCCCTTATATGGGAAAAAGGCGTGACTATGTATGTGACCGATTACGGTCCAATGACTCTATTATTAAAGTTCATTATTGCCCTAGCACGACAATTATGCGTAGGATGTTCCTCACAACGGCTTTTAGTAATGCTTGCTGTGAGAGAAACTTCTCGAAGCTAAAATTAATTAAAAATTATGTACTGGCCCTTGAACATTGCGAACAGGTTGCGAAAACGAGGAACGTTAGTTTCATAGCTCTACTTGCCACCTAAGCCGTTAGGTGTCCGGCAGAGTAGAACCTACCTCTACCGATTCCTACCGAGGTGTCATAAGAGGCGACTAAGGTATTGTACGGATAGCCTTTATTCGTGCAGCATAATACCTGTATGCAATGCTGTCACCATGGTGATGTTCTCCTAGCCGATTTCGACCACGGCCACAACTTTCGAATACTGTCGAGAGCCATTAACTGTTTCATCATATTATAGTTCCACAAGTGTACGCGCAAACACAGGGGCACTAACTCGTCCCAACCTACCCTCGCCCGATGTAACGCTACGATGCAGTGTCAGAAACACGGGGACAATCACAACACAACAGAGCCGAAAACAAACAATTTGTGCTTTAGCAGAAATGTTGGCTCCGGCTGGGATACCTACCAAGGACCCGCGGCGTAGAAGTCAGGTACTCTGACCACTAGGCCACGCGGTCACCATACTGCTCGTGGGAACGCAATGGGGTGAAAGAACTTTTTTGACTCGCACCAAAATGGCGGCGACGTGGTTCTCCACACGTCACCTCTGGTTTCCCAGGGAGGTGAAAAGTGAGCTGCGTCTGTGGCATAGTGACTTAATAAGCAATGATTATGTGACTTTAGGTGACATGGAGAGTGGCGTAGGTCCATCCGAGTGTGTGTCGGGGCAGTTCGACAGCGCCAGCATCGGCTGCGGCGCGGCGCAGGACACCATCGAGTTCAAGTCGCCCTGCACTACCGCTGGTGAGACATGACTCGACGTGACGTTCACTTTACATGACGTTCAATTTACAAGTAAAGTAAAATTAAAATAACATCCTATAAATGTCCCACTGCTATCACACAGCATATCGCATTTCCGAGTTTTGGAGCTGGAAAGAATCTGCCACGCTGCTCCAGTGCGAGTTGGTGGACTTCAAAACGAAAAAATCTTCGAATTTTTTTTATTCTTCAGACATGCAGGTTTCATGACTTTTTCCTTTAGCACTTGAAATTGCAATTAACATTTTAATGGTGCCGGCACCGGGAATCGAACCCAGCTCACTCGCGTACTATGAAATTTAAAGCGAGCGCCTAGCCCCTGAGCTACCCCGGCTCACGGCCACTTTGCTGGACATGAAATTTTTATTGAAGAATGTGACGTGACCCAAATCGCTCACCTGATGCAAGTGCAACGTCTGCCCATAACAAATGCTGTGTCACACAGAACGTTTCTGTGTGGCATCACACTGCGCCCATCTGCCTGATGGCAACAGTTCTTAAGTTTGATGCCCAGTAATTACACTAGCTAATAGTGCCCTTCAGACCGAAACACTGACCTGTTCGCACATTACTGCTTGACTGCAGAATAATTAGCCCTGCGGTTGTATATACCTAGACAGAGCTCGATGACAGTTCATTATTAACTCCCTTCTTTGTCTGTCTGTCTGTCTATTTGTTTGTCAATTGGGTACAAATTTTGCAATTGATTACAAACTGTTTTTTATTTGTTTATTTTGCCTACCTACAGCCATTTAAGTAGAACATAGTAAATATGTACTTTAGCTTATATGATATAGACAGGGAGTGTCCATACATTCTTATCTAGTATAATTTCATTTTTTTAACTGACTTCAAAAAAGGAGTTTTTCAAATTGGTTGCATTATTTTTCTGTCTGTTACCTCAGAATTACGTCATTTAAAAACCGTTTTGGAAAATACTTTTTAAAAATCCTATCGTAAGGGTGCCCCCATATAATTTTGGTCAAGTTCTGATGATGGAATCTATGAAAAAATCATGAAACAATAACGAAGTCAGAGAGCTCCCAACGGAGCTGCTGCGTTGGAGTCAGTTTTTTGAATTAAATAATTATTTTTATCGTTTAGTCCGTTTCAAGAACGTGGTTTAGAAAAATAGCACGTACCTCTTTCTTACCGAGGTGTCGTAAGAGGCGACTAAGGTATTCTATAAACAGTCATTCGTGCAGATTAACACCATAATATGAAATGACCATACTACACGTGGGAACCCAATTTGGAGTAAGACATTTTTGACTCGTACCAAAATGTCTATCTAACTATAATCGTCGTATCTACTCGTATAATCGTTTTTAGCGACCGTGAAAAGTGGGCTACGTGAGTGGCCTCTGCCTACTCCATATATAGGAAAAGGGCGTGACTGTATTTATGTATGGTATATGATAGTATTTTTATACGAATTGTGTGTTGCAGCGTACACGTGCCACGGCGGCTGGTCGGAGGGCGCGCTGGGCTTCGTGATCGCGTCGCCCGCCGCGCGCGCCTCCTCGCACCCGCGCAACTTCTGCTTCATGTACTCGCTGCGCCCGCGCAACGGTCGGTATAATTTCGGTGATGTAATTGCTGTTAGCCTTTTTTGGCTTTTACAGCTTCATCGGATGCTGTGCTCACGGGCCAGGGGCCCGCGTGCCAGGTTTGGTTTGACCCAAACATAAATACATAAATAAACTTCTACAATAACCTCGAAATTCGGACTGTCGCGTTCGCTGAGTGCTTGCGCGATTTAGGATATCTCAAAATGATTTTAAGTCGTCTAATGACCGTCCGAGGGAGTCTGCGGGCCTCTATTCGGACTGTCGACTTGTGGGTAACTCTGCTGGAACACGGGTGTATCGTGTGTACGCGGTGTGATTGTCGACTGCTGCGCGTCGTGGTGCGTGTTATGTTGAACCTATTAACTGTGTGTACAGTGTAGCCTGGATCGTGACTGACCGTATCGTGGTCAAGGAGTGCTGAGACGTCCTTGTCGTCTAGCTCGCAACAGTCAGTGCGGCCTCCGCCTCGAGACCCCTTCTAGTCCCCTTGGTGCCTTTGCCCCCTTGTAGGGCACAAGGCCTCCCTTCGCCCCTTTGTAGGACAAAATGTCTCGCTTCGCCCCCTTGTAGGTTGTGGCTTTTTGCGTGACTCGTTCACAAATATCGTTTAATATATCTTTGGCGGCATAAGAAAATCTACCACTCCATCACTTCCCGTGGGAGTCGTACAAATCGACAGAGGGAAAACTAAAACCAGGGTATGAGCAGCGGAACATCTGAACAAATAAACCGCTTTTGCCAACCCGCCTGCCAAGCGTGGCTACTACGACAATACCCTCCCAAAATGAGAGCCAGAAACCTTTGTGGTAATCTGTGGGGAAGGCCTATGTTCAGCAGTGGATTAGTGATGGGCTTAAGTGATTATGATGAATACGATGATTATCGAGCTCTGGCAGAGCACGAAATTTTGTGAACGGGTCACGCTGTAGCAGCTACCGATATTAAATGTAGCACATAAATACGCGTCAACACAGAATTGAAACAAAAAATGGATTGTCTCCACCGGGGGTAATTCACAGAATACCAGCGCAACACCACTAGTATAGTGAGTGAAAAGAACCGGAGGCCTAAGTGCTGGCAATCCATCGGAGTTGTCAAAAGTGACAGGGCTATTTCCATCTCGATTTCTCATCTTGGAAGGATTCCTCTGCAGGAATCCGTATGTAGTTACGTACCACCCCAGAAACAGTTATTCAGCCGTGAAGAAATAGTGTGCAGACATTACTGTGTTTCGGTTTGAAGGGTTTGACTGAAGATGTTATGTCTCAGGGTAACGGGGGCAGTGTGGTGTCACACAGAAATGATCTGGGTAATCATGCCATTATCATTCTATTACTATTGCTATTTTCCTACGCTGCTAAATTGTCGATGGAGTGACAATGCCATGATAATGGCATCGTTTAACAGTGTCAGGTAGGAATCTAATCAGTGCAGTTGTATTATTGTTTGATATTATTATTTTTAGACAATGGTTTCAAATCGTTTTACAAGGGTCGTCATTGTCAAAGCAATGGCGATCATTTAAAAACGATGTGTTAGTAGAATAATACCGAGACTGTCATTCTGCGACGATGTCATTGTCATTTTGAAGCGATTGCTTTAGTAGAATGGAGGCCAAGGTTAGACGATACTATATTCACGGCGAGCACTCAACCCCTGAGCTACCACGACCTAACTAATTGTACCATACTAGATATTAATCAGCAGGGGTCGATCCGACTCCGCACTTGTAAGCCACGAAGTAACGAACATTGTATTAAAATTTGTTGTGAAAATGTTTTGAACCCCCCCGTCCTCTGTATGCAGAGTCGCGCGGCGCGGCGCTGGCGCTGAGCGCGGTGGCGCACGCCTGCGACCGGCGCGTGCTGCCGGGCCGCGCCGGCGACAAGGCCTACAACCTCACCGCAAACGGTAAGCCACTGTGCGCACTTTGCTCCATATGCTAATGCGCCGTGTGCAGAGCGCTGAGAGCGGTGGCGCACGCCTGCGACCGGCGCGTGCTGCCGGGCCGCGCCGGCGACAAGGCCTACAACCTCACCGCAAACGGTAAGCCACTGTGCGCACTTTGCTCCATATGCTAATGCGCCGTGTGCAGAGTGCTGAGCGCGGTGCCATACAGAAAGCTGAGCTCGGTGGGGTGCCACACAGAAATGTTCTGAGTGGCGCAGCATTTATTATAGGCAGACGTTGCACTTACCATTACCTGAACGATTTGCTCGCCTCGTTACTTTCGATATCGATTCGATTCGAATCGATCGACATTCATATTCATCGGATCTGCGCAAACGCGCTCCCTTACATAATATATCTCTAAGTACTTTTTGTTAAAAAAATGGTATTGGTAAATATTTTTTTTTGTTGGTCGCGCAGGTTGTCGCTGTAATTTTTATGTTGTTTCACTTACCGCATTGTCTAATCATTTTTCATTTTGATGGTTAACTTGTTAAAAAGTTTCACAGTACAGTATACTGTACATTTGTATTTGTATTCCTGTTAATGTCGACATTAGAAATCCATAATTTGGACATAACGGCATTATATAAATTATAGGCGGGTGGCCTAGTGGTTAGAATTGTGATTATCCTTGGGTTTCTGACACTACATCCTAGCCTTCCTCCGATCTTATCGCATGAGCGTTATATCGACCACAGGTAGGTTGGGACGAGTGAGTGCCCCTGTGTTTGCGCGCTCACTTGTGGCACTGTAATATGTATATAGCTGTTGATAACTACTGACAGTAATCGGTAGCTGTCGCCGAGGACGATCGTCCAAGAGCACATCATCAACTTTATATAAATTGGTAGTAACTTTTCCGTGCAAATCCAAAAATAATAATAAATCAATTGGGTTTTACAGGTACATGCGAACAAAGCAGCCAATACAACAGCGTGGCGCAGAGACTAGTGCCGGTCGCAGCGCTGGTGCTGGCGCTGGCGGTGGCGCTGCTCGCTCCCGTCGCCCCCCTCGCGCCGCCCCCCGCGCTCGCGCGCAGATGATACGGCGCCGCCCGCTAGGGGGCACCGCGAGACTTCCCCTCCGCTTCATGTCGCCGCGTGTAGCAACCCCGCTCCTCACACGTTTTTTTAGGTGTCGCTTCAGTTGCGTCACAACGATTGGCTGTCACGTTTGAATAAAAGCCATCTTGGTGGCGATTTATGTTTCAAATCTAGTAAAAAAATTGACGTAATTTATGGGGAACGCTTAAAAATCAACATTGGCAAATATTTCAATAAAAAAAGTCTTAACGTAGGTGTCATTGGACTGTTGTTTGTTAAATGTTTGACTAAAATCTATTTGATAAATAATTCAATATTTAGCGAACATTTTCGAGCATTCGAAACGATTGTAGTTATTTCGTACCCTGTAATTTCTCTTGTTTGTCCTTAAAATTCAAAATGCAGTTTATTATTGCGCATTGAAAGACGTATATATTTGTATAAGTATCAACTGTTTTCTTAGAGGACAGGCTCGAATCAATTTAATTGTCGACTGTTCCTGCTTATTTCGCCTCAATTTGAATAGTGTGCTCGCGTTTAAAATCAAAAATGACACTTTCATGAATTTTCATGGAAATCGCAAATCTTTAACCAAAACATTAATTGCAACAAGTTGAAGTAAATAAATGACTAAATCGGGCTGGATTTAGTAGCTTTATTTGAGTCCGCTTTCAAAATAATACACAGACCGCAAAAAACGCTGGAGTATGTTAAACTTTTTTCCTTAGATTAACCGAACTTTTCGTGGCTTTACAAAGTTTATAAAGAATACGGCCTGACGGATTAAGTAAGATTATGGTAATACTTACCAGGTTCAATAATTTTTACTGATCATTACCCTCCCTTTTTTATTATTTTCGAAACACAACGAAAGCAGAAATATTATTCTTAAGCTTTGTTACCAGTTATGCCATTTTATCGTTATCCTCCATAATTTTTGTCATAAGTAATGTCTATATAAATTGTTTAGAAAAAAAGTATAGAGTCCGGGCATTGTGGTCGCTTAATCGTCTTTGTACCTGGCAACATTGACTTCCTACTGAGCCGTAGTAAAAATGGAATTTGATCGCTATTATTAAACTGTAGGATTAAAATACAATATTCTGTTTTCGTGACGCTTTATTTAATTTGTAAACAAAGCTACGTAAATGTACCAATTGCAAGATTCTCCAAAACCACGCGACACGAAGCACCTATTCTTACGAAGAACTTAGCATATTCGATTATCATAAAATTAGTGTTGCTTTTATTGTGATACGGCGTTAGTAAGTTTTGCGCTTTTTTTAATTCAACCAGTGATTTGTCAAAAATATGTCACAGCCATTCTAATACGAAGCTTTCGTCTTTTTGTTGTGATGTTGGCAGCTTTTAGTCAAGTTTTTTCATGTTTTAGATTATGAATGTAAGTAATTTTAATATTTATTACGTAGTATGAGTTGTAGTAATGTGATTCTTTTGTGGGGCAGTTACGAAATACTTTGTAAAATCATTAACGAAATGTGTCATACACAAATACCTCGTCCTACCACAATTGATTGCGTTATTTAATTGAAGTATTCGTAATATTATTTTTAGGTTAGTCGGGAACTAAACAATGTTGAAAAGAAACGAAGCAACGTGATCATATTGTAAATATAAAAAGATGGTATAAAGTTGGTGAAAAGAGAAAATATGCGATTTTTAATAATGTTACTTATAATTGTATTTCTGATGTTTTTTTAACGTACGCAGACAATATCCGACGTAGTCCATTGCGTCAACTTAAAAAAAAGTAAAAGCAGAAAATTATGCTATTTTACCTAGAGTTTAAATAAAACTACTTTTTTACGGATTTTATCGCGTTTAATTTTGAACTATTTTTACCCGACGTTTCGGACGCTTTACAGCACCCATGGTCACGGGGGGACTGAGGTGACAGTTGTCCCGATGTCATAGTTAACCCGGAGTACCTTCAGCTTTTAATGCGTAGATCGGACTAAAAATAATAATTAAAAGCTGAAGGTACTCCGGGTTAACTATGACATCGGGACAACTGTCACCTCAGTCCCCCCGTGACCATGGGTGCTGTAAAGCGTCCGAAACGTCGGGTAAAAATAGTTCAAAATTAAACGCGATAAAATCCGTAAAAAAGTAGTTTTATTTAAATGTGTAATATTCGCGTAAATAAAAGAAAACATTATGTGAACCAGTACGGACTGGAAATCGCAAATAAAATACGCCGGTTAGAAGATCTCAAGACCAAGCGCGCAAGATTCATAACATCTTTGAATTTCTTGAAGAGATGCAGAGACCATGATCTCATTCCTACGTGTGTCAAAATATCAGCTAAAAAGGACATTCGAGGAAGCGCGAAGATCCTAAGCCAGGCAAGTAAAAAGTTGCTAAGGACGGTAATTCAGCAAAAACGTACCGATCTACATTTACTGCGTAGATCGGACTAAAAATAATAATTAAAAGCTGAAGGTACTCCGGGTTAACTATGACATCGGGACAACTGTCACCTCAGTCCCCCCGTGACCATGGGTGCTGTAAAGCGTCCGAAACGTCGGGTAAAAATAGTTCAAAATTAAACGCGATAAAATCCGTAAAAAAGTAGTTTTATTTAAATGTGTAATATTCGCGTAAATAAAAGAAAACATTATTACCTAGAGTTGTTGTGGCTACGTCTGTCTGTCTGTACAATATATCTATAATAATATAAATAATATTATTTATAGAAAAAACGCTTTTAAGTATACATTTGTACTGTATGCTAAATATTATACAGATTAAAAATTAAGTCTAAATTAAATAGATAGACATAAATGTAGGAAAAAAATATTATGCTCAGCATTTTTCTTTTTGAATACGTCCACGTTCTTTTGATTTCTATTACATTTTAAATGGATGCGTTCTTTATAAAATGTGGTTTGAAATAATATTAAAAAAATATTTTGGAACCACGACTGCATACCACGCTAATATCTTAAAGGTATTTTCTAAAGCTGAAATGTGATAACGTTCATCATGAAATATTGAGTCCGCGGTTATTTTACTTTTAAATTATAGTATAGTATCTCACTTTGTTTTACTATTTTCTTCTTGCTTCAAAGCTGCTATCGTTCGTAAAATCTTGACCAATAGTAGGTTTAAAAGTATAATTGCTCATACAAAAAAAAATAGTTTGAAATTTTATTTATGATATAAACGATACTTTTTAAGATTAAAATAAATCATGTATATACTCACTAGACTCAAGTTCCTGACACAAACACACTTTAATTTTACTAATTTGATTTTGTGATACTCTGACAGCGTTATTATTTCACTGGGAATATAGTTTATAAGTATGAATTGAGATGTCAATGCTTGCCTACAATGAACCTATTATTTAAAAGAAAACAATTTAAAATGTAGCCCAAAAAGACTATTGTAAATATATCTAGCCAATAATTTATATACAATCATATTTTATAAGTGTAACACGTTTTTAATAAAAGTACAGGACGAAAGTATTAATTTAAAAAAAATAACCGAAGATAATAAATAGCGATAGATAAATTGAACGAGGAATATATTAAAAAAATACAGTTTTTTTTTATTCATTACACGGAAATGTTATTTGCACATGATGTCGAGGCGAGTATTTTCACAATATATGTAGACGTTAAGGCCGCTGATGTTTATTTCAATTAATAAGCGAGGTTTCACAATGTGAATAAAGTGCACAGACAATTTATGTAAAAAAAACTATGATACTCTATGGAATTTGTAATTTATCGGTATGTAAATAATTACTGTTTTAATTTTTGGCTATTTAAGATGAATGTTTAAATTTTGTGATATCGGTTTTCTTTCGGGCTTCATATAACGCATTTGTATAGCATTTAAGAATTCTAATGCGGTTTTGGATAATTTTGCTTCTTTTTTTTCGTGGAACAATTGATCACGCCATGAGATACGATTTGTAACTATTAATGTGTAAGCCTATTATTATATTTTGATTACTGAAATGTATTTGAAAATCAAAATTTGTTTCTCTTTTACCCTTGTGAAGTTTCAACCTCCTCTATGTCTACATACATACAAACAGGCATGCGTTTTTTTCATCCCTCTTTTCGCCCACGCGGGAACCGCGACGTGACGGGTGGCGAACCACGTCGCTGCCGTTTTGGTACGAGACATAAAACAAAAAAATAAGAACTAATCTTGTGTAATCTCGTAGGCATTTTTACGTATTTTGAAATCTGCACCCACGTCGTAGAAAACAGATACTACGACCACTCATTTTAAACATAATCTATATATAGCAATACTAAAATTAAAGTGTCTGTGATATCAAAATAAATACCAAAATTTAATTGGAAACAGCTATTTATACGATGATTAAACATTAATGAGTATTTTTAGAATTATTGCCTCGAAGTTTGTCTTGAATAGGCCCCGAAACAGTTCAACGGATTTCAATGAACATTTTAGGGGTTAAAACAATAATTTTAACTTACATTTTGGTGCATGTTCCATTTCGATCTTGCAGGGTTCAGAATATATATATAAACATACAGTCTGCTTATTTTACGCGGGTGAAACCGCGGGGTCCAACTGAATATAAAAAATAAAAAAATAACGTATAAGTAATTACATCTCGATTATTCAATACAAAATTTCGCTGTTGTAGAAACTTATGAGTAGTCACAGGACATCATTTTCACAATAACTGTCTTCTTAGTTAAGGTTTGACTAATAATTTGGTAAGGTAACAAGAAAAACTACAGTTTTTAGTTTTATTTTATTATCTTTTCAATGTTAACCAATAAGTTTCTTAAGCAGTTACAGTACAGGTTATAGCATAGCATAGGACTTCTTAGTACAATTTACAGCATTCACTTGTGAGATTGGTCTCGCGAACATTTTTTAAAAGCTTTTTTTTAATATAACAGTGGATTTTGTCTCATACATTATACGCATTCAAACCTTTTTGCTCGTAGACCAAATGGAAAACAAATTTTAGAAATAAGTACAGTAATTAAAGATGGCTTCACAAACACGTATTATTGTATATAGAAATAAAAATATTTTGGTTGGTATGTACTAGAGCAAACGATATATTTAAATAATTCATGGGGATTTATTGAAAAGGGTACATATCAAATAAAATAAGTAGTTGAATACAACATCCTTGTGTTGAAATTAATCAATAGGTAATTTATCAATAAATATTAACAAAGTATACAAATTAAACAAACACAGACGCTTTTAGTCTTAAATAATTCAGATATACTCTGTACCAACCAGAGACTAAAGACGCACATTAACTTAACAATTTACGGAGTACAAAATTACAATCTTTTCTTTGTAAATGTAAAATACAAGATTTCTTCACTTTTATATCAATAAAGACATTTTTACAAATTATTTAAGTGCGCATGATTATATAACGCAGACATTGTTATTACAAACGGACTAGATATCGAACGGACAGTTCAATAGTACTATATTCTTCAAGTTACATTTTATTCAAAAAAAAAACCTGCAAATACAATCAATAATCCGTAAATGAATAAAGTTTAAGTGAATAGAAAACAAAACACAATGGTGGGTGATCCAAGAGGGATGTACTTGAACAAACATTCAGCTCCTAATACAATCTCCAAACCAATGTGGTGTTGAAGTTTGTTAAATTAACACAACTATGACCGTATATTAAAACTATTCGGAAGTCAGCAAATGTGCCAGTTTCATATTATATAACCAATAAATTGGGTTACCACAATCGTCAGGAATTTAAAGGGACGGTTAGGTATTAAATAAAAAAAAAACATTACAAAGAGGATAGGTAATGGTTTATTTATTATTTATTTAAACTTTTATGCACTAGTCGTACATATGGAGGACTCAATACCTAAAGGCATTCTCTTCCAGTCAACCATAAGGCAAAGCAGAGATAAACATAATATGATAGGCGGTGCAGCGAACAATAAGAGAGTAAAAAGATAATTAATTATGACCAAATATATAAATATTAATACATAAACTATAAAATACGTATAGATAATTATAACAATACATACATATACACAGATAAACAAGAGAGAAAAATAGAATTCAAACTTACAACGAATTTTTAAAATATTCCCGTACTTTATTTTTGAACGCAATGTCAAGAGGTGTATCGTTCCAGAGCCTTATAGCGTATAATTCATGTTAAACAATCAACAGAGTTGAATTAATAAAATGAGTAATAAATTTGTTATATTCATCGTGAAATACGAGACGTATGGCAGCCCATCCAATATGTATACTTACAGCAAAACATAAAATAAATTATGTCGACGCAGTACACGTCCATCAAACACATTTCTACAATTCTACTAATTTTGGTTTAAAAAATCTACCGAAAAAGTTTTAGCTTGGCCATAAAAAACAATTTGAAATTAAGCCTTTTAAAGGTAGATTGACAACCATTTGATCCGCTGGTCAAAATTGTCGAATTATTAATTGCATCTATTAATTAAAACGGGTTCATAAATTACAAAGTGCATCCCCCTTAAATTTGCCGCAGTGCAAAAATATCGAATTCAGTCAACATTCATTCATGCATAATAATTTCACATTTATATAATTTACTTAGGAGATTATTACGGTGATATGTGATGAGTCAGGTCGACTAGTATTGCCATATAAAATACACATTGTATTGCAAAATGAATAAAAAAAATACTATAAAAAATATATCATGAACTCAATGTATCAGGTAATAACGTTACATTTGCTATTTAAATGAAAAATATTTTTTGAGTGCAACATTACTTACCATAGTCACTCACGGGTACAATATATAATTTAAGCTTTATCGAAACTAAGGGAAAAGTTTTGTTTTCTTTACGATCGACAACATAACTGTACATACATCGAAAAACCATATATTTTTATTAAAATAGACACTGTTACATTTCGCTGATTATTTGTTAATTGTAAAGCTAAACTGGTTAGTTAATTCGTGCTTATAACAAAATAGCTCCACTTCAACGCAACGCCTAAGTAACTATATTAAAAGAAAATAACGAAAATACGTGCACGCTATTCAATAACCTATTCAATGAATATACAAAAACATTTCACTAAGACTATACAATCGCCTATCTAAACATAACAGGTGTCCTAATATCAAGTTGAATTTAATGAATTGAAATTATATGTAAGAGTCAAGGGCGTCGCCAAAGAGCAGAGGGGCAGGTCCCCCCCCCCCCCTCCCTTGAGACTATTACAATAGTATTCGGTAATTGTTGCCGTCGTCAAATCCCCCTTTCCCCCCTGTCACGATGACGGCGACGCTCTTGGTAAGAGTCGAGAGAAGTCTACTGAGCATGTTCGTTGCATTGGACACAACGAAATTGGAACAACATGGACTAAATGATGATCGCGTGGCCTTGTGGTGGAGGACTGCTAACGCCGAGAGTCCTGGGTTCGAATCTCAGCCGGAGCCAACATTTGTGCAAAAACACAAATTGTTGGTTTTCGGGTCTGGTTGTGTTGTTCATGTGAAATGTATGTCTGTAAAACTCACCCACGACACAAAACGAGTCATATTGTGGGGCTTCGGTTTCTTTAAAAAATATTAAAATATTGCTCCGACTTCAAATCATATGTAATATGAACCACACAAAATTTGATGTCGGAACAATATATTTCATTGCAATAATTCTACAATTGAACTTCAAAATATATAAGCGTACACGGACGTTAACGTGTTAAAAGAACTTAGAGGATCATCAACACCCAGAACGCTTGACCATGACTAAATCTAATTCATAGTTTATAAAAACGTAAAGACAAATGACATTATAAACTCAAGTTGATAAAGTATATAAATCAGTAATAATTGGTTAAAACCGAACATGCTAGAATATGATGATACCGTTTGATATTAGGACGTTGGATACAAAAGTATGGCAATATACAAAGTCTGGATACACTTGTAACACAAAACAATAGTACCAACATTTTCGAAATAACTCAGAATCAATCTGAAAAGAAGTTAGCCTGTAATAGTACATGGAGTATATGAGAAACGATAATAGTTCGGACTATTGTTTTCGTATTACATGTTACATAAGTACAATGAATAAATAAAATAGATCATACGACAGTTTCTTTCAATAAATATTTACCTACTTATCACTTCATGTGCGTTTAACCATTCACACTATGAGGAATTTGTTCCTAAAATACGCGGACTTCTCGAAAGGAAGGTTACGAGAAATGTGCTTTTAAAGGTGAAAAATGTTGGAAATGTGGAAGGATTGAAAATGTTAATAAAGTTTCAATTTGAATAAAACGTATTAAATACATGGAAAATTTTGTTTTTTAAAAAGAGGCGGAGCCGCGCTTCTATAAAATACTATATAAAAACCTGGCCTTTTTGGAATTCTGGAAGATAACCAGTAATATACGGGAAGAAAAAATTAGGAAACCATGCGGAATTATCATTACGTATTATAAAAAAAATGCTGATACTGGACTTCAAATAACGTTCCATCAAATTTTTAATTCTTACAAAATGGCGTCGTCAATATTTAAAAACGCATTCACCACCTTCTCTTTCAGCCGCATCTTAAATCAATAATAGAATTGTACCTAAATATATGTATTTACATACAAAATCATTAACAATAACGTACATAAAAGAGCACAGCTGCTCAAAAATTACAAAGCGTGGTATTTTCGACAGTATACTATTGTAACGAAGGTCCGATGTTTGCAAAACTCTATTACAATGCCAATTGAGGAACATCTGCGGAATCTGTTGCGGAATTTGTCAAATGAGTCGGTTAATTTTAACAACAACAATCTACGCACAGTAGTACATTTAATGATCATTCACCTTTACCCAAGATTCGTGTAATATTTTTAATGTGGTAAGACTAAGGTGAGAAAATAAAACACTGACAATACTGGCATGATAATGGATTACTATTATCTTATCTACGTTTAAAGTTTTATAATCTGGAGTTTATCAGAAATCAAAAATATTCGTATACCGATTGCGTCTACAGACATTTTTGTTTGTATGTTTGTTTGTGTTTTGCGATTACGATATACTAGTTTCAAGTGCAAACTATGTAAAATCTATACACTAAGCATTGCCTAACTTAACGGCAGTAGGTAAAACGTTATCTTTTATATATATTTATTCTGTCACATTTTTGCAAAAATACAGCGTTACACATTTTCTCAGGCCTTAACTAAAATTAGCAATAATTCAGTACATGGATAGCTTCTTTTAACATTTTAAAATACATGGCCGGTTTGTTTCAATAATTAATGTATGGTTTTTTTTTTCAATTAATTTTCTCATTAAATTACACACATTAAGTATAAGCTTACTAAATTACAGCTATATGTATACTTATCAAAACCGATTGTTTAGGTATGTTTGGGCACCATCTTTATTTCAATAATTAGCCAATAAATTGAAATAATCTGTGTTTACATATGCAACCATTTAAAGCCGAACTGTAATACGATATTCAGTGCTGCCACATTAGCCTTTCATTTAAAATATTATATTAGTAAAAGTCGGTTCCCGCTAGTTCTTAAAACTAATAAAATACCTGTTGATTGTTCAATTTTAAACTCTCTAACATGTGCAGTACTGTATAAATTAGATCACATTTGCATGCAGCTTTGAAATTTGGGAAGAACCTGACCACACTGACCAAGTTTTGTTTATATCTTGTCTAGTTTGTGGTCGTGGGCTACGTTACAGTAACTATTTTCAGTAACTTACGGTAACGCTTGAACAGATTCCCAGTTAAGTGAATCCTATAATTCAGGGCATTTTAGACTGCGCAGGAAATTGGATTCAGTTGTTATTTTGAATTTCGCAGTACAGATGGGCTTACATGGACCATTAAAGCTACACTAAGTTCGGAAACGCTCGGGTTACTTTCGGCTCCGGTCGGGTTACGTTCGGGATCGCTCGGGGTGGTGTTCGGGATCGCTCGGGGAGGTGTTCGGCGCCGCTCGGCTCCCAACTCGGGTAGTTCCGTGAGGTGGCGGGACGCAGTTCACGCGAGCGGCGCGCTGGGCGCGTCCCGGCGGGAGTCCCGCAGCGAGTTGTTCCTGCGCAGTTCGTCGCGCACGGATCCATCGCGGGACTCTAGGCCGCGGCGTGGGGATGAAGTCGCGTCCCGGCACTCTGACGACGATCGCTTCGTGTGCGTGCCTGTGTTATGATTTATTTTTACTATTAAGCGATACAGATTATAAACAGTGGAGCTTTATCGGATGATAACATCGGTGACGACGATAAAGTTAGTTACATAAAGATGGGTAAATTAAATGTAGTAATGGTAACGGTGATGCAGTACGCATGACAGCGAAGTTGGTAATAGAAATGGTACCCCTATACACATTTTTTGAAGCGAAGCTTCTTATCGCCCTTAGGGATGAAAACCTAACTCCTAACCCAAAAAGTGAAACATCCCAAACGGAAGTTACAATTATTGACTGGGCTGCGCGTATTTTTCATGTTAGTGAGTATGAGTGAGTTTCAAGTAAGCCCTTTATTACATAGAGGGACATGCAGTCACGTGCAATGATAAGTATACAATTTGGAAAATTTTGAACCTTATACCGTTGTGGTAAGGTAATGCTGGAAGCATTTTCGATAGTGTATACATCATGTCATTGCTCATGACTGTACATAAGTCTATGTTTTATTAAAGTAATTGTATTCCTTTTAGTTTTCACTTATCAACGCATTTACCGTTTCTACATAGCATTGTCAACTAAATAAAAAACTTTAAATAAAATATCAAACTGTATCGTCATTTAAGACTATCACTAGTCTACTGCTGAACATAGGCCTTCTCCATAGATTACGACAAAGCTTTGTAGCTCTCATTTTGGGTGGATTTTGCCATAGTTGCCACGGTTGACAGGCGGGTTGGAAACCGCAGTTTATTTAATCTGCTGTTCCAGGAAGATCCATCTCCAGGTTTTCACTTCCGTCTGTCGACTTTTACGACACCCACGGGACGAGATGGGGTAGTGGATTCTCTTAAGCCGCCACCACACAGTCTGTGATATGTTAAACTGGTTAAACTGTATCTCTATGAATAACTTCAACTTTAAGAAATGGGTTAAAATGCATTCCACCATGCATAAAAAGTTTAGCAAAATGTGGTAAAGTTATACCCACTTTGCCCTGATCAATCATCCCACTCATTTTGGTCGTTAAGTGGAAAAGTCGCTATGGTCAGAATGGGTAAAGGCGTTTGTGGTATTTTGATGAGGGTCTGATGTTGGTGGTGGTCAACCCATTTATTAACTCGTTGGTGGTATTTGGATGAGGGTTTGATAGTAGTGAATAAAAACCAGGAGATAGGCAGCAAGATCTTCCTGGAACATCTGAATAAATAAACTGCGGTTGCCAACGCGCCTGCCAAGCGTGGCAACTATGGCAAAATCATCCCAAATGGGAGCTACAAAAATATTGTGGCAATCTGTGGGCGAGGCCTTTTTTCATCATCGGATTAGTGATAGGCTGAAATGATGATGATGGTAGTGGTGGTGGTGGTGGTGGTGGTGGTGGTGGTGGCGGTGGTGGTGGGTCGGTGGTGTGCGCACCTGGCAGGTCGCGGCCGCAGCTCATGATCTCGTGGTCGAGTGAGGCGGAGGCCGGCTCGGCGGCGCGCCGCCCGCGGACACTCTGCTGCAATCGCACGACTGATTACATACGCATTGCGTGTCACGGAACATTTGCGATGGAAAAAAAAGAGCAAACTTTTAAGAATCTGTAGGCGGCGATGATCACTGCTTCATTAAATTTTAGGGCGAGGCATAGTTTAATTCTTTTTTACGTCTCTTATTTAATAATAATAGTAATCTAGTGTCTCAACCAGGACTGGGCAGTGTTTGACTTGATTGTGATTGCAATAAGTTTTAGAAATACTAATGTATATTTGGTATTTTTATTTCAATTACTTCCCAAAAATGTAATTGGTTGTTGGTATTTCAAATACCTGACGTTGAGGTATTTTGTTAAGTATTTCAAAAACTTATAGCTTAATAATATATTTTCACATAAATACATATTGTACACCAACTGTACATTATAAAGTTTTCCATAGAAAAAGTTTGTCAAATTGTACGCACGTAAAGTTTTCTGATATAGAACTCTGCGAGCGTTTTAAAGCGTGCATGTTAAAATCTGTCTTAGATTAGGGCACTTACCATAATTTATTGCAATCAAAGGTTCTGAATGTATTTGTATTTGTTTTTTAAATAAATTAATTGATAAAGTGAACCTGACCGTAAGTGCAATGTCCGCCCACAAAAAATGCTGTGTCACCCAGAACAATTCTGTGTGAGATCACACTGAGACATCATCCTGAGACATCAGTTCTTAAGTCTCGTATGCCCAGTGATTACACCACCCCACAGTGCCCTTCAAACCGAAACACGGTTATGTTTGCACACTACTGCTTCATGGCAGAATAACTGGCCCTGGGGTGGTACCTACCGGAATAGATTCCTGCTTAGAAATCCTACCACTAGCATAAAAAAATAAATAAAAATAGTTAAAATACTGTATTTGATATTTTATATTTCAAATACACGACTTGAAATAATTTGTATTTTCATTATAGAAAATCAAAACATGTTCATGTTCAATTTTGTCAAGCCCTGGTCTTAACTACGCCCTACACTAGGACTTATCCTGTATCGTGGGTGCTTTTTACAGACATAATTTTCACATTCACAATACAACCAGACCAGTAAACCAAAAATTTGTGTTTTTGAATACTTAGTTACTAGGCCACGCAGTCGTCCATCTGTAGTTTGTTTCTAGAAAATGGCTTTAACAATTTAGATAAAACTTATGGCTTAAAGTTTTTGGTGTGAAATCCGTATTGTCCGTTGGTATCATTTTAGGGAAAATTTATCAACTTTCTAGAAACTACGTTTCGTCATCCTTTATTATAAAAATTATGTTAAACAACTTCACGTCAACGTTGCAGTCCAAAAACTAGATATAATAGAATTTAAAGGTAAAGAATAAATACTTACTTTGTAACCACTGGATCCGCTGGTTACTGACGAACTGGACCCCAGTGGATGTGTGCCATTCTGAAATATTACTGTTTTAAATATACTTTTTTTTTATTAACGGCATTGTGTAACGAGGCGAACAAGTCACAAACCTAGCAGGACCAGTTATTTTGCCGTGAAACAGTAGTGTGCATATATTACTGTGTGTTCGGTCTGAAGGGCACTGAGAGCTAGTGTAATTAGTGTTTCTATTAATTTGAGATGGGTGCAGTGTGGGGCCAGCCACAGATTGTTCTGGGTGATACAGCATCTGTTATGGGCAGACGTTGCACTTACTGTCAGCTGAACGTTTTGCACACTTTCTCCAATAAAAATAAAATCTTCAAATTTGCTTAGTTAGAGCTAAGGTTGAGTTGATCATGACATGACTTATTCCGAAAACCAAGTCAGAGTATAGTGTACGCTCCATAAATTTATGCTACAGTATTGGTAATTAAAAAAAAACTTTTTTCCTGTTCTACTTAAATCATTGAGTTATTATGTACTACTACGTACTAGACGAGACGCCTCAGCCTCAACTTGATTGTTTGTAACACGAGTTACGGTGCACGCGCTGAAACTCATTTAGTATGTGCCTGGCGCTTGTCCCAACGTGACATGTTTGAGTGATAAGTTTTATTTCGAATAAAATGCTTTTATTCTAAGCCACTTGAAACCACTCATAACTTAATTATATTTTATCAATTTACGTCAGCAGCCACGTTTCGGTGAAATTCATAGACTAACAACATTTCTATACGCAGACATGACACTATCGACATGTAATGTTAAATAATTACAGAAAATAAAATGACTAATACATCACGATAGGAAATGTTATTGCATTGAAATCCATATTTATTCCGACTAAAAGGAGGGTTATGTGGATAAATATTTCCGTATTATTTATTATTGTTTGTATTTAAAGTTTCCATCGGTCTGACAACGAAAAAGCGCCATGGATTATAATTTGTTCAGAAGAATCGCAGCGATGTATTTTATCCAATTTTTTTTGTAATTTCAGTATAATTTCTTATAATTTTATGCATTATAAGCAAAGATTGCATCACAAGCAATAGATTACAATACTTAACGGAGAAACTAAATGAGCTCATATTATTTTAAAAGAAATTAAAATAATTTGTTGCAGTTGAAATACTCTTTTTACTTATTTCCTATGTACGCTCAGTAACAAATAGGCAGAATAAACAGTATACCGCATCTGCTTCCAGTTATTGTTATATAGCTATGAGAACAAAAAACGACGCGCATGCGCCGCGTGTCATGGAGTTGCGCGACATATTTGAAATGACTTCTCTAGTATGTACATAATAACTAAATGACTTTAAATTTGTTTGAAGCTCAATAACGTAAAGTATTTATTTAAAGTTTCAATAAGCGTAACAAAAGCATCTCATTGTGTTGCAAATTGGACTATTTCACAAGAGAGAACAGTAATAGAATCACGTGCAACTCAATACACGTGACAGAAGTAAATATTCTCATATTTTTTATGAAAATTGATTAAAAAAAAGAACAAAAATTAAATAAATATTACTTACTATTATACTATATATAAAATTTTACGTACACTAAACAACTATTAATTAATCTATACATATTATCTCATAATCAGCTGTCAAGAATGTTATTTGAACAGATTGTCACTATTGACATTTGGCGCTTTCTGCAATTCAATTAATTAATTCAATGTTTTTAACGTATGATTTTAATGTAAACGTTAATTTAAAGACATTTACTTATTTTTCGTCATTAGAAGGAAAAATAATCTTCAAAATGGCGTTATAAACATTAATTTTTATACATTATTAAGGGAGATATTAAACCGACAAAAACTTCTTTGAGAAATAATTATATTTAATAAAAATTAAGAACAGAAACGAGGCCAGTATCATAGTCTTCTCCTTTTCTTTCATCGGCCAAGTTACCTATTTTTCGTTATTTTTGCGTTAGAAACGTTTCATTTGGAAACATCACATATAGAAACGTTTCACTCAAATTCGACTTTCATCGCTGTACCCAAAGAAGTTTCACTTCAAAAAACGATAATGTTCATCTGCAATTAACGGGATAATATACCTGATCTAGTTGGTCGATGGAAGTGCGGCTGGGGCTTTTGATTGTGTCAAAGACGGATGAATCGCTATCGTGATCCGACTGCTGGTGTGGCGTGTCCGGACTGTCGGGGATCTCACCCGCGGCTGGAGTACAGAAAGAATAGTTGTTACTAACAAAGGGCACTAGTTACTTGTACTGAAAATGCTGTGTGTTGTGTACGTGCGTGAGTTTCGGCACATCGAGCGCGTCGGTAGACGGCACGGAGTGCATTACGCTGTAAGTGTGTGTGTTGCACCACACCGACCGTGTCGGTGGACGGGACTGAGGGTAGTGTGTAGCATGTGAGCGTAGTAGTGACATGTCTCGGCACGCAGACCATGTCCGGTTAGTGGCATGAATTGCAGTGTGCTGTGAGCGTCAGTGCGTGTTTCGATACACGATCGACGCGCAGGTAAACGGCACGGAGGATAGTATGCAGTGAGTACGTGGTGGGGTGACTCGGCACACCGACCGTGTGGGTGTATGGTGCGACGCTGCGCTCGCGGCGATGGCGGGTGAAGCGCCGGTGCTCTCCCGGCGCCTGGTGCCCGGCACACTGCAGCTTGGACCACTTCGCACACACGTCGGAACCGACGAATGTTGCCTACGAATAATATAATAAGTAAAATATCAAAATTAAAAAATTGTGTATCTATTGTGATCGCCAACCTGATCAGAAAACTTAGTCAATGCCAATGTTGGCATATTTTGGTTTGGTCCAGTATTACAGTTAATTATACAGTTAATTGCTACATTAATAAGAAATGAGAAAAAGGCTCAGGTAATTACCTTATGTAAAATTAAATTTAGGTGTAAACATTACTGTGTTTCGGTCTGAAGGGAACTGAGAGCTAGTGGAATTGCTGGCTGGGAATTATAATAAGAACTAATGTATAAACACAGTAACATGCACAGTGGGGTGCAACAAAGATGTATTCAGGGTACTTTCGTATACAGCATTTGTTATAGGCAGACTTTGCACTTACCATGAGGTGCCTCGTCACTTTCTCCCATAAAAATGCCAATAATGGTAAGGTACTGTTATAATGGATGTGTTAACTTGTCACATAACCAAAGCCAATATTAGTGCGACACAAAAAATATTATTGGTTTCTGAGCCGTGGTAGCTCAGGGGCTAGGCGCTCGCTTTAAATTTCATAGTACGCGAGTGACCTGGGTTCGATTCCCGGTGCCGGCACCACTAACATTGTTAATTACAATTTTAAGTGCTGATTTACCACGTGCTCGGCGGTGAAGGAAAACATCGTGTGGAAACCTGCATGTCTGAGAAATAAAAAATATTTCGAAGACATGTGCAGTCCGCCAACCCGCATTGGAGCAGCATGGCGGATTCTTCCTAGCTCCAAAAACCCTCTTAGAAATGAGAGGAGGCCTGTGCTCAGCAGTGGGACATTTATAGGCTGAAACATTACATTACATTCTGGTTATCATTGTATTGTGATCGCCCCGTCTCTTTGGCATCTAATATTTTCTTCGCACTTTCCTTGCCTTTCTTATTGCATATCATCATAAGCCTGCGGCAGACTCCCGCTGATCTTTGTTTATCTGCGCGGAACTGTTATTTTTTTTTTTGATCTATCGCAGTGATTATGTAGAGTGGACAAAATTAATAGTTAAAATCTGTCTCTCCCTACTTTCCGAGATAGTAGTATCCTATTCCTTATAGTTCCACATTTGTTACCCAAGTCCATTTCCTACCTATAATACTTTTCACTTTCTCTCCGCCAAGCCAGTGGTTGTCGTGCCGATCTGCTGTGGGACAGGGCGACCCCCAGAATAAGGCTAGCCAAACACAAGTATGTGGGGGCTCTGTTTGAGTGGACAACATCTTCCTTATCCACTCGTGGGACTTACTCGTTAAAACGCAATAAGTGAAAGCTCGTATCAAAATGACGGAGACGTGGTTCGCCGCCTGTCACGTCACGTTTCCTAAGGTGGCGAAAAGTGGGCTACAGATGTGGTCTCCGCCTTACCCATTAGGAAAGAGGCGTGATTGTATATATGTAAATGCAGTATTATTCACTGTGTAGTATTCGCTTAAATATAGGAAATATTTAAATAATAATTTCCATAAAATTAAGATTCATATAGATTAGACGATTAGCACGTGGACGAGAGAATAATTATTATCTTATTGCTGATCGAATAAAGATCGAAAACGCTATAGATCTGTTCAGTCAGGCTTAAATAAAATTCAAAATAACGGTAATCCATTTTTTCACTCACCCGATAGTAACGTGAAAGTGATTGCGTACAAATACTCCTTCCCGTTTTCGCCGGGCGCCTTTGTTATCGTCGATATATCAACCTGAAATAAATTTATTGAAATGACTAATTTTATTACTTCATTACCAAGTCAAAACTTCTTCATTAACTTTAGGCTTGTTAAAAGCTCTTATTAACGTTAAAATCTACATAGGTTCGAAAAATAAGACCACAGAGAAAAATGGCAACAAACTCTAGGGTTTTTTTAGACAATACACAATAACTATATTATATGTTTAGTAGTCGGGCTCGCAAGTGTATTATTAGAGTCTATCTTCTGAGTGTACAATAAGTCTTTATTATCTATACAACAATTTATTTTATAATAGCTTCGTGTAGTAATTACTGCTTGACAAGTTTTTCCTAATTTGTCTGTTTTTCAGTGTCGTCATATTTTTTTATAATAATATATGAAATGGAATGAAATACAATTAAAAAGGAAAAAACCAACCTTAAACGTAACATTAAAACTGTTTAATTTATTGGGGTAAACAATCAGTGTCACATTACAATAATTTCTTTATAGTTATTATACAGAAACATTATAACTGACACGCACACTATTTACCACAGCTTATATACAAAAATAGTCATAAATGTGCGTGTATAGTTGGTGGTGCTAAACAAATAAAAAGTTCATAATTTTATTTTTAAATATGTTTACTATTGTAGGAGTCGTCAGATCTAGTGGTATGATTCCGTCTAGGTAGGTGCCACCGCAGTGCCTGTTACACTGCAGTGAAAGCAGTAGCGTGCAAACGTCACTGTTTCGATCTGAAGGGCACTGAGAGCTAGTATGACTGGGCCATATGAAACTTAAGCACTGATATCTCGAAAGCCTCGATGACGAAAGCCGTTTGGTGCCACACAGAAATGTTCTAGGTAAAAACATTTGTTATGGGCGGACATTGCACTTACGGGTACCATCAGGTGAACGTTTTGCTCGTCACTTAGTTCCGTAAAATAAATCTTAAGTTGGTAGGATTTTCTCTTATAGTCACGCTTGGCATGCGGTTTATAGATCGCAATACAATGACATTATAATACATCAACATCATCACTTCAGCCTATCATAGTCTACAGCTAAACATAGGCCTCCCCCAAAGATTGCCACAAAAGTTTGAAGTTCACATTTTGAGGGGCCATGGTTGCCAACGCTTGGCAGTTTCAGGAAGATGCTGCTGCCCATCTCCTGTTTTTTTATTTTCACTCTGTTGACTTTTACGACACCCAAGGGATGAGATGATGGGGTGGTAGATTCTCTGAAGCCACCACCTCACGGATAATACATAGATACGTAATATTCCCAGAAGACAACTAAAGAAAGCGTTCCGAACACAGCGACAACATAATACACATTCATGATCACGCGCTATTTATCCTTGTCACTTTCGCTGTAATCAGAATAGGGTTGTCTCTTTCCTTGCGATGGCGGCCCCTATCGATGATGTACATAATTATATAGCTTCTTTATTTGATTCTGGTTATGGGGTTTTAAATTCTTTGCACGAAACCCTAATTATTTTCTAAAGTAAAAGTACCCTAGGTTATCCGCTATAATATCAGCTATCTGTCAGTGAAAGTCCCGTCAAAATCGGTCCAGCCGTTTCAGAGATTAGCCGGCAAAAACAAACAGACAGACAAACACACAAAAAATTAAAAAAAAAATTCTTACGAGTACCGTCTATACTTTCATAAGCATTGAGTAAAAAGCTGTTATTTTGTTATTACAAATAGACACTTCAATTTTATTTATTTGATATAGATATCATTGTCGCAGTACACCTACGACGCTGCCACGCGTCAACGTTATATGTTTGTGATTTTTCTGTAATCTTCCTTAGATAGATAGTAAAAAAAAACATTAATAAACCGACCTGGAATCGAACGTGCCTCTGAAACATGGCGGGCGCGTTCGAACCTCTCTTATACTCCACTCTGAATGACATTGGACTTAGCACGCTATGCGACAGTTCTGCTATCTGTAAAAGAACAACGATGATAATTAATGGTGATAGTGATGATGGTGATGATGCTAAAGTCCTCGGCGGTTTCGACGTCTGCGACTTCTCCGGTTACAACTTTAAGTTGTATGACCTGTATGTCATATATTCGATGTAACGTCTTAAAGACTACATTGGAGGAAGATCCGGATGCAGAAGATATTTGTGGATGTTAAATCTAGACCCAGATTTACTGGTGGTAGGATTCCTATGCAGGAATCCGTCTACTTAGGTACTACCTCAGGGTCAGATATTCTGCCGTGTAGCAGCAGTGTTCAAACATTACTGTGTTTCGGTTTGAAGGGCACTGTGAGCTAGCGTAATTATTGGTCATATGAGACTTAAGAGCTGATGTCTCCGGGTGATGGCCGCAGTGTGGTGTCACTCAGAAATGTTCAGACGTTGCATTTACCATCAGGTGAATGTTTTGCTCGTTTCATCACTTTATTCAATAAAAAAGTAAAGTGAAATTCATTTTCGTTCACACGACGGTCATCGGTTCTACAAGCTATATGGCTACAGCTTGCTAGAAGGTTCTCGAATGGCATCCTCGTATCGTGTACAGCGATGACCTGCACGGTTTTGTAGGGAGTCGACGCATGCAGATGGCCCAGGACCGTGTTTTGTGACAATCGATGGGGGGAAACTTGACAGTATGTCTAAGGGGAAAGCCAATGACGATACTCACACTTAGGAAGGCGTGTATGAGATCAGCCTTAACCGTAGCCAGGGGTTTCCCCTTGACTAATGCGGTGAAGGTTTCCTCCTTGTCTGCAGATAGGAGTAAGGAGCCGAACCAGGATCGCTTCGTTAGTTCCGGCGAGGACTCCGGCGTTAGATGCACTTCTTCTGATGATGCTGGGAAAAGTAAGAGAACAATGAAGCGCAAAATGTAAATACGATTAGACTAATTATGTATTTTGACTAGGATGGCATCCTCTGCTTATTCAACTAGAAAGTTTCATCAAATTATTTAGTGGCGGAATTATTTGTGTAAGTAGAAGGGAAATTTTTGTTTTCACCTTCTCTGCGTTCGTGTGATCCTTCTGTGAGAATGGTCAGAAGCACGGAAGAGTCACAATAAATTAAGTCCCGAAAACTAATAATTTGGTTTTGAGGTTTGTTTTTATTTCTCACCCAGTGACCACCAGTGAGTGTGACCAGACTGTCTACGACGACCACGCGAACTATAGTCTGTCCTCTTCAAATTAGAAGTATGTGCAGTGTCGCTAAAATAATTAATTTACAGAAAAGTTACACTTAAAAAACTATTGAGCAAATGGTCCTTCGAGCCGGGTGTCAGGTTTTGTTATCCATCATCAGAAAGACTTTCTTGCAGAAAATGACGAGACAAGCAAAACGTTCACCTGATGGAAAGTGCAACGTCTGTCCATAGCAAAAGCTGTGTCACCCAGAACATAAATATGTGTGGCCCCACACTGAGTCCGTCCCCGGAGAGATCAGTTTTTAAGTCTCATATGCCTCATTACACTAGCTCACAATACACTACTGCTTCACGGCAGAATAACTAGACCTATCTAGACGGATTCCTGCACAGGAATCCTTCCACCAGAATTTTAAGCTAGTGTTCTGCGAGAGCGGGGTCCTTCTTCGGTTCGATATCCGCGGCACAGTACCTGTGGCAGGTGGCATGTGTGGTGTACTCACCCTGCATCTTGCGGCGGTGGAAGCGCGGCGAGCCGAGGAAGGAGTTCTTGATGGTCGCCAGGCGAGCGCGCCACGGCGCCGCCGCGCCGCCCGCACCGCCCGCCCCCGCACCCGCTCCCGCTCCCGCACCCGCTGTCACAACAACCCCGCATTAACAATTCTGAACATGCCTTATCTATTTATACATAGTTTTTTTTTATAGGAAAAGGGGCAAACGAGCAAGTGGCTCACCTGATGGTAAGTGATCACCACCACCCATGAACAACCGCAATACCAGAGGAATCGCGGGTGCGTTGTCGGCCTTTGAGGAAGGAATAGGCTCTTTTCTTGAAGATCCCTAAGTAGTATCGGTCCGGAAAAACCGCCGGCGGTCTATAGTGGTCGTGCGTGGCAGAAAATTCCGCGAAAAACGCACTGTGGTGGAATGTCAACCATCCAGATAGATGGTGGATTTGTGTTCTGCCGCGAAGTGCGATGGTGAAGACCAGCGATTGGAATTATTCCGAACAATTCCTCGGAACACTCCCCGTTGTAAATCCTGTAAAAAATGCCAGTGGCCAAGGCCAGTGTATCAAGCCGATCGCAAATAACCTGGTCGTCGACGATTCGAGCCGCTCTTCGTTGAATACGGTCAAAAGGAAGGAGCTGGCACTGGGGTGCCCCCGCCCAAAGATGAGAACAGTACTCCATGTGAAGCCGAACCTGCGCCTTGTAAAGTTGCAAGCGGTGTAATGTAACAAATAAAACTATTTTAACGGATTATATCGCGGTTAATATGTTAGCACTTATGGTCACGGGACGACTGAGGTGACAGATGTCCTGATTTCATAGTTAATCCGGGGCACCTTCAGCTTTTAATTATTCTTTTTTTGTCCGATCTACGCAGAATTAGCTTACTGTGTATTCTTACAGCCTGGCAGTGGTATGCTTGGTTTTTGATTTAATTTTATTAAGACTGCAAAGCGAATGTCGCCGGCGCCGATTAGGTACGAGGGTTGATTGAAAAGTACGGCCTAACCAAGACAATAAACACATACTAAATCAGTTATATTTTTATTTTTCTACATAATCACCATCAAGTTCAATACACTTTTGCCACCTCCCCTTCCAAGCATTAAGACCGTTAAAAAAAAATGATTCTTCCTTAGAGTCAAAATATGCGTCTACAGCTGCTTTGACCTCGTCGTTTGTCGAAAATCTTTGACCTCCCAAGTGCTTTTTTAGGTTAGGGAACAGAAAGAAGTCTGATGGTGCCAGATCAGGTGAATACGGCGGATGCGGTAACAGTTCAAAGCCACAGTTGTGAATTCCAGCCATTGACTGTACTGACGTGTGAACACGGGCGTTATCTTGATGAAACAGGACTTTTCTTCTGAGCATTCCTCGACGTTTTTCTTTTATTTCCTCTCGTAAACGACGTAGTAAGGTGCAGTAGTAATCAGAGTTTATAGTCTGACCCCTTTCAAGATAATCAATCATAATCACACCTTTCGAGTCCCAGAATACTGAAGCCATTATTTGCCGACAAAATCGACTTAGCCTTTTTAGGGGGTGGTGAACCAGGTCTTCTCCACTGTTTTGATTGTTGTTTTGTTTCCGGTGTACAGTAATGAACCCATGTTTCGTCCATAGTAACAAAACGATTCAAAAAATCATCTGCATCGGCTTCAAATAACTAGTGAAATAGTCAATCGCGTCCTTTTTTGTTCAACTGAAAGCAGTCGCGGAACCCACCTCGCAGACACCTTGTGGAAACCCAACTCGTTGACAATGATGTTTTGAGTTCGTTCATAAGAGATGCCTATAATCTCGGCTATCTCTCTAATTTTTAATCTGCGGTCTCCCATTATTAAATCAAGTACTTTTTTAATATTTTCGTCAGTAGTTGACGTCGAAGGCCTTCCAGAGCGGGGTTCATCTTTCACACTCTCTCTACCACGCTTAAATTCTGCTATCCATTTTTTGACGGATGAATATGACAGAGCACAATCGCCTAATGTACTGACCATGTCATCATGGATGGCTTTTGATGATAGCCCCTTCTTATGGAGGTACTTAATGACGGCACGCTGCTCGATTTGCTCCATTCGCGGAAATTATGACCGATTACTTTGTTAATAAATTTATAAAATCACAACTAATTATCGCACACGTTTCGAACTTCACACAATGAACTAGTCTGAACTGAACTAAATAATGTGGGTAGATTTGATTTTTAGAATTGAATGGATCTGTGTTAGACCGAGTACTTTTCAATCCACCCTCGTATTTACTATAGATCATTAGTTATTTGCGTGGCTACGCATCAGTATGCTTAACCCGGTTGGTCGGGCTTTAGATAATTTTATTTTATATGAATTATATTTTAAACTAAAAAAAAAAGTCATTACGGGCCTAAATTTAGAAAAATAATTGTGGTGCGCTTTTCATTTCAAGGTAATTTTTAGACGCAGTTAATTATTTCATTACAGTAACTACTTATTATTATACTATCATAACGGTCACGAAATGTTCGTTCAAATTCGACGATAATAGAGGTGGCCGAATAGTAACATAAGCATTTTGTAAATGTTTAGTTCACGGGCATTCGGACGCAAACCAGGTTCGGCAACTTAAGACTATGTTGTCTAAGTTATAAAAATTTACGTATTACGCATTGGCATTCTTTTTCAAATTATGGTCCATCTAAATGTATGAAACTCTTACTTTTAATTTTCGGCCGCCCTGAAAATGGTATCATTATTTATTTATATTTGCATAATTTGGACCGAAAACTAAAACATTAATAGAATTGTATAATTTAGTCTTCTAAAATTATACGAAAAATATTCGTCAAAAGTAAATAAATATTAACACTGTTTTACAGTGTGAATATTTATTTACTTCTTAAATATAATCAAACGTACGTGTATATTTTTAGTTACCATAATTGTTTTTTTTACTACAATACAGTACCAGAAAACTAAATTTTTAATGGCCGAAAAGTAACGTTTCACCCATTTTAGAGATTTAAATGTTTTACAAACTCTTACAAACTATTACAATAATTATCAAAAACATAAAAATTGCAAGAATAAACCAGATACATATATTTTTTTAATTTAAATATTTTTCTTTAGGATTATAAAATCGCCAACAACATTAATTAAAGCAGTCCACATTTCAACATTAATCACGTTAAAAGTGATTAAATATTAATTATGATGTGGTGGCGGTTGAAGAGATTCTACCATCCCATCTCATCCCGTGGGTGTCGTAAAAGTCGACAGAGGGAAAACAAACAACCAGGAGATTTTCATTGTTTTCATTTTCCCTCTGTCAACTTTTACGACACCCACGGGATAAGATGGGGTGGTAGATTCTCTTAGGCCGCTACCACACGGCTCAAAATATATATTTTAGTTTAGTATCTATTTATTTTAGTTTTAATCCTAACAGTAACAGCTGGTAGCTTACAACTTAACTATTTTATAGAATTCAACAGCTTATATACTACGAGTACAATGCTCAGATTCTTAGGCGACAGAGGGTCCAGTGTAATAGACGCTGTCAATACTACGCCGCGCAGTTCCCTGATTGGTTAATGGGAACTGATTATTTTAACATGTTCAAAAGCTTATAATACTATTTCTAATACAATGCTAAGGTTCTCGCGTTCTTAAGTTTTTAGGCAACAAAAAGTCCAGTGTGTTGAATGCTGTGAACACTACACCGCGCACTTGATTAATGGCACCGAAACAATTACACCATTCGCTTTCACATAAGCATTTCATTGTTTATATAGTAGCACGATTTTTGGATAAATTCCGTTATGGCGACGTAACTCGGGACCGGTTTTTTTTTATCGTGTCCAGAATTTTATCTAATGGTTTCCTATTTCATATCCAAAGCTAGACTTTTGCTATGAAATAGGCACCTGTAGTTATTTAGAAAAATATTTTTTTCTTATTGTTTTCATCTTCATTCATTCATTCATTTCATTTCAAATGGAAATGACTTGAAATTTTTGAACCTAAATACGATTTTTTTTCTTAAGTTTTAATGAGCGTCTATTTTATATGACCAAATAGAATTAGCCGTTTGATTAAAAAAAAAACCTTTTCGATCAAAATATATGGCGCAACTGAATTATTTTCATGTAGTTTGCATGTGTATAGGTTATACGTGAATGTTCCTGCTACAATTTACAAACACCTTGTAAATAAAAATTCATGTTTCATTGTGTTTGTCATATTTCATAAAAAATAATATTTCTTTGTTTATGTCACATGCAATAAAAAATAATATTTCTTTGTTTATTGCATATGCCATAAAAATTAATATTTCTTTGTTTATTTCATATGCAATAAAAATTAATATTTCTTCGTTTATTGCATATGCCATAAAAATGAATGTTTCTTGGTGTATGTCATACTCAATAAAAATAAATATTTCTTTGTTTATGTCATATGCCTAAAAACAATGTTTATTTTTTATGTCATATTACATATAAATTAATGTTTCGTTGTCTATGTCATATGCCATTGCGATGAAACTTTGTTGCGTTTATAAGCGCACGCCCGCGAAGGTTTTGGAATTAGTAGAACCATTTTACAATAGGTAATTTCAAAAAGCAAAAATAACGCAATGTCTAAATTGTTTTGTCGATCCCTCTAAAATCCACAAGGCTGTCTACATTAAACGAGACAACAAGCGGGACGACATACATAAAATACCTGTTAAAGTGCCAAGGTTAGGGAACAGTGAGGGCTGAGCTGGCGACTGCGTCGAGCAGGGCGGGCCCGGTAGAGACGATCTTTCCCTTACTGAAAATTAAGATGACAAAAAATTCAACGATTTCAGGATATATTGGATAAAACTAATTTTACAGTATTTTTTGAGTTTAATTTTAGGTATTTAATACCCGACGTTTAAAGCGCTTTTGAGTTCTTATGGTCACGTAAAATTAGTATTATTCTATATATAATATTTGCGTAAATATACATAGACATACAGTCACGCCTTTTTCCCATATAAGAAGTACACCGACACCACACCCGTAACCTACTTTTCGCCACCGCGTCGCTGTCATTTTGGTACGTCAAAAAATTCTTACTCCTCACTGCGTTCCCATGACCAGTATAGTGACAGCATTGCATATTATGGTTTTGCACATTGCATATTATTCTGCACCAATAGAGGCTGTCCGTACAGTACAGTACCTTAGTCGCATCTTACGACTCCTTGGTTGGAAAGAGGTAGGTGCTATTCTACTCTGCCGACCGAATGAATATAAAAATCATTGTTTTTAGGATATATTTAAATGTTATCTATTACTTAACGATCGCGTGGCCTAGTGGTCAGGGTACCCGACTTCTACGATAATCGACCTGTACCAGTACAGACCAATACTTTTTTGCACTGTTATTTAGTTTGTTATTCGTGTTATGTGTCCGCATTAGACAGAGAGAGAAAGAGATAGAGAAAGAGAGGGAGAAAAAGAGATACAAGAAGAGAGAGGGAGCTTGGCGAATGATATTGCCAAGGAAAAGGGTAGCTACCCGCCAGATCGAGTGGTCTGATCTGGGGAGGACGTCTCGTCCAACTAGAAATATTTAGATATTGTATATATAGTAAACATCTCAGAAAACTTTCATAGCGCGATTATGGACGTGTGCGAATATTTGTTGAGCTCCTCATGTGGCGACATAGATGTCGCTACAAGAGAAAGAGAGAGAGGGGAAGGGAGAGAGTGAGAGACAGAATATAGTATCATCACATCGGCATCGTAAAAGTCGACTCATCTCATCTTACTACCAATTCAAAACCAATTTTAAATACTAAGTAAGTATTTTCTGTAATTAGAATGCTCAGGTCAGCAAGGCACCATGCCGCGCAGCGCAGACATGTGGTCGGCCTATTTTACGCGGGTGGAACCGCGGGACACAGTTAAGGACGAATAAAAGACAAAGAAATCCTTACAGATAGCAGAATCACCATATGAAATGTAACTAACTTATAAATAACCCCTTGTTTGGCTTTTTTATTATTGGTAACTAATATATATATATATATATATATATATATATATATATATATATATATATATATATATAATTCTCCTTTTGGATAGGGTTTCGGAGCCAAGAAGAGTCCGCCACACTTCTCCAGTTCGGGTGAGCGGACGTCACATGATGAAATTATTTTATTTTGCAGACATTTTACTGGGGTGGTGGTAGGTTTTCTATGCGGGGGTCATTTCAGTGTGAGATGTCTCAACCTGAGACATCAGTTCTTAACTTTCATATGACCAGTAATTAATAACACTAGCTCTTAGTGCCCTTCAGACTGAAACACAGTAATGTTTGCACACTATTCCTTCACGGCAGAGCAACTGGCCTTGAAGAATTCATGTACGAGAATCCTACCACCAGCAAAATAGATACTAAGACTTACCATTTCCTAAGATCCTAAATTCAGAGAGTCAAGTCTGACTAGCTAGTTTCTTACCTCGATGCGTCTGAGAGGGACTGTGCGGCCGGACGGCCACGGAGGAGCCCATCAGAGGGGATTCGTTTATTATGATCACCGCTTCTCCAGGTTCACCACCTTCCAAAAAAACATTTTTTTTACTGCATCACTGCCAGCCAACTACTGCCACAATATGAATCTATCACCACAGCATGAAATGGATTCCTCAAGTGGTAGCACTAGTTCAAAAAGTTAATTTAAAAAAAAAAGGGATTTCTCTGGTATCGTGGTTAACAGATATAAATTTCACACGCCCAACACAACCACACACGAAAACCAACAATTTTTGTTTTTGCACAAATGTTGATTTCGGCTGGGATTGAAAGCCAGGTCTACGGCATAGAAGTCAGGTACATGTCCACTAGGCCTCGGGGTCGTCGTTACAAATAATTAAATATCAACAAACTTATCTTTATCTGTTTAATATTATTACAGGCAACCTTATGGTATAAAAAAAAAACCAACAGACACACAACAGTGGTACAATCAATATTTTAATTACACAACTTTATAATTTTTCGATGGTTTATATTACAGGATCTAAGAAAATTTCTACTTTGTTACACTTGCTTATATTTCATCCAATGATAGAGCTGTGCTATCTACTGGAGACCATCAGAACTGTCATCCAAAAGCATATTATTTTGCAGTTGAACAACTGACAGAATCTATTCTTATGTAAAGAACATCTTGCTTAACACATAGTGGATTAAATGGCCTAGTGCTCAGAGTACCTGACTTCTACGCCACGGATCCTGGGTTCGGATTCTATAAATTGTTAGTTTTAGGGCCTGGTTGGGTTATGGATTAGAGAAATCTTAGTGTAGGGCATGGTTTTTTTTTTGTTTAAATATGAATATATGGATGTATGCTTACTTATGTTGAGACTTATGGTAGGCCCCGTGGAGTTAGCTCTTTGATGATGGTGTTCGCGTATTGATGGCGAAGCTGAAATCAATAAAATGATGGAGATTGTTTATCATTTCATATTTTTTAACTTATTTACTATAGCTATACAAACATAATAAAAAACTGGCTAAGTGCGTGACAGATTATGCAGTCAACGGTTTCGAAGTAAAAATAATCCATACCTCAAAAACTCTATATACAAAGGACCTATCTAACGATACCTTACAAGCTAATGTGTACTGTTTTTTTTTACGCCTTTATTACATGGATAGTGTAGCAGCTCCATTTTGTTTCGTAATTTCACTACACCATTGTTTACAAGCTCATAAAATTATTCTATCTCTATTGTCTCGAAGTTATACTATATCGCTGAACAAAGGCCTTTACCCCCCCCCCCCCCCCCCCCGCGGTATTGCGGGTAGTCAATGTATGCAGGTGGCTCAGGATCGTGCTTTGTGGCAATCTAAGGAGGATTATAAGGATGCTCAACGACTATGATAGGCTGAAATTATGATGATAATAATTGAGATGGTTATTCCGCCATCAAATAAAGGCAATGACGTTTTTCTGGCTGATTTTTCCCACGGGATGTAACAAGGTGGTAGATTCTGTAACCGCGACCACGACTATTTGTCAATTATCATTATTTATTACTTACCGAGAGGAGATCCAGGCGTAGCGGGAGTGCCGCCCAATGAAGAGACTCGATGTGGAGTATGGCCAGCTGGAAATTCAAACTAATGTTTAAACAAAATTCCTATAAAATGAACATAATTGGTCTGGGGTTTTATGGGGGGGCAGGGAGTTTGTAGAGGTATTTAGGGGCTTATAAAATTAATATAATGTTAAAGGTTAATAAAATGTATGATTTCAAAAATGACACATAGCCTGAGAAAGATTGTATTGTAATGAAAGAAATATTATTAAATATGGATATTTATGATTAATTATAATCAGTGATATGGTTATTCTTCTTATTACATATTTTTTTACTAATGGAACTAATTTGTATTCAATAGTTTTAAATAATTGTAATTATTATAATTATAACTTGTGAATATTTTGATACTACCTTTACTGTTATGCTATACTAACAACTTTTTTATTTTAATAAAAAACTCATACTTTATGTTTTTCTAATGTTCAGTTTAGGGGGTTTTAGTAGTTTTTGACATTCCTTTTAGGAGGGAAAAAATTGAGACAGTGACTCGACAACGAAACGACGATACAAATAGGAATCCTCCAACCAGTAACTTTTTTGAAAAGAATCAGTTATAATTGATGTGTATGCTTAAGCGTGTGTACTTACAAGTGTTCGAGTAAGTTCGTATGTATGTACCTATGACTGTGTATCAGTAAAACTTACTAGGAGGGCTCGCTGCCAATTGTGGCGAACTGCGTCCTTCGCGCCGCCCTGACGAAGACCTACTAACAAACCAATTGATTGATTCACTTTAAAGGTTTTATTTTTCTCGATTCATATATTTTGCGGGGTTAATTATTTCAAATAATCCAAATACATACCTAATCTGTGATCTTCTCGGCGTAATGGGCGAACCCTCACTTATCTGTCCAAAATGAGCGGATTGTCCGTTAACCTGTAAAATAATAAGCCCGTTATAAATAATGATCATCATGATCATCATCATTTCAGCCTATTACTAGTCCACTGCTGAACATAGGCGTCCCTCATAGATTTCCACAAAAGTAATTTTGGGGAGATTTTGCCACAATTGCCACGCTTTGGCAACCGCAATTCATTTATTAAGATGTTCCAAGAAGGTGCTGCTGCCAATCTTCTAGTTGAAATTTTCCCTCTGACGACTTTTACGATACCCAAGGGATGAGACTCTTTTAAGCAACCACCAACACCACGGCATAATAGATAATCACCTTTTTAAATGAAAATGAACAACTCAATAAACTGTAACAAGGTTTGTAATGAATTTTAATTTTTTTACAGCGATGTTACATATTCCCTAGATGCGCGGGTAACCCATGCGGAGTAAGAATTTTTATCTCGTACTAGAATGGCGGAGGCGTGGTTCGCCACGTCTTATCTCGTTTTCCGCGGGGGCAAACAGTGTACTACGGATGAGGTCTCTGCCTACCCCTTATATGGTAAAAAGGGCATGTATGTGTGTATGGTCTTTGTAATATGTAGTTGCAAACTTAAATTCATCTACGATGGTACAGTCAGGCAAGCAATAATTCTAGAATTCTTACTAGATGGCGCGACAATCTATACAAGGTGTTAGGTAAATAGGGTAACAAGCCGAAAGGGGGTGAAAGTACCCATCAATACAAGTTACTTTTACTATGGGGTCAAATGATATGGGGGCAAAAATTAAAACAGGCGTTTCATACAAAATGAAATATGTGTTCAACCAATACATGGAGCAGTAAATTTTTTTGCAATTCAATGTTTGTTAGATTGCTAAAATATATACATGTAGAGGTTGCACATGTGCTTCTACGCTTGTTATACTATTTATTAAACTGTAGGTGGCAGTAAGGAACTGTATGTGTTAAACCTTCACATACCTTCAAGTCAAGGCGCAGTATTGTTAGTGGACCATTAGTTTTAATGGTTAGCAAACCAACCTGCTGAGAGTTTGGTCCTCGGTTTCAATTGGCCAAAGGCAATATTTTTGCAGTATATATTATGATTGGGGGGAAGTCGATGTATGCTGACCATGTTTCGTGGCAATCTATGAGGGTAAACTGTATTCAGAGACAGATTTTGTTCGACTACAAAATGCAGAGATTTTGTAAGTTTTGACAGCTGGTATTAGTTTCAGTAATTTAAAGGAAAGGCCTGGAAAAACTCATTGCTTTAGACAGCCAATACTGACAATGGGCAGAAGCGTCCTTAAGTTGCGAAGAAATTGCCTATCCGCTAACATTCTTTTTTATAGAAAAGAGGGCAAACGAGCAAGTGGCTCACTTGATGGTAACTGATCACATCACTGCCTCCCACGACCATCTACAATACCACCAGATGATAAAAATGCAAAGAGATGTAACATATCTTTGCAAGGACAGTGGATCAAACCAATAGGAAAGAACATGGTCATCGGCGATTCGAGCCGCCGTTCGCTGAATGCTGAGGTCTCTATCCAGCAGTGAACACATAACAGGCTGATGATGATAAGATGATTGGCAGGTGATGGACAGCATCTTCCTGGAACATCTGAGTAAATGAACTGCTATTGCCAACCCGCCTGCCAAGCGTGGCAACTATGGCAAAATCCCTCCAAAATGAGAGCCACAATTTTTTGTGGGGGAGGCTTTGTTTGGAGGAGGAGGTTTGGTTGGAGATTTATAATCTGTAAACGCAATACATTATGTTCTTAAGACAGAATCTGTGACTACACTGTTTCCGCTATGCTCTATACTATAGTGTAGGTAATCTGTCCATTTTGTCTACGATTACTGCGGTCATGTTAGAAAAGTCTGTTTGTGCTCATCTTATTAAACTATAATTCATCGTGACAGTTTCTCGTTATTTTTACTTTAACCCATCAAGGCCTACGTTCAGCAGTGGACTAGTGATAGGCTGAAATGATGATGATAAGAGTCGTATTTGGTGTCTCACCCGACACGTGTCTAGTCGTTTCCGCGGCGGGTCGGCGGGCGTGGCGGGGGCGGGGGGGCGCGGCTCATCGTCTCTGGCGGGCCGTCGCCTCTTTCTTTCCAATAGAAGAAAGTAGATTACTTTTTCCGTGTTGTGACTGAAATAAACAGAAATCAACATCAAAGTCAATTTTTTTTTTATTCAGTAAGTGACGAAACGAGCAAAACGTTCACCTGATGGTAAGTGCAACGTCCGCCCACAACAAATGCTGTGTCACCCAGAATATTTCTGTGTGAGACATCAGTTCTTATGTCTTGAATGCCCAGTGAGTATGCTAACTCACAGTGCCCTTCAAACCGAAACACAGTAATGTTTGCACACTACTGCTTCACGGCAGAATAACTGGCCCTGGGGTGGTACCTACCTAGACGGATTCCTGCACAGGAATCCTACCACCAGTAAAATTCTTTATTTAGTTTAGGCTTGTATAAAGCTCTTATGAATGTCAAAATCTTCACTGGTTCAAAAAATAACACCTCAGAGAAGAACCGGCAAATAACTCTGGGGTCTTTCATTTTTTCAATGCCATATTACATAATGTCATACATACATACATAATTACATTATGAATTTTGTAGCCAGGGGGTTTACAAATGCAGAGTAAGAGTTATTTGCACGCATTTCTGTCCTCTATGTAATGATCTATTTTATGCCACACAGGAATAGAATAGAATGTTTTTTATTCAATATAGATCATTTACATAATACTCATTGAACATTATTTTTTAAGGTACACTGGTTCGCAAAGAAATACCTGTGTCCTGGGAAGAACCAGCAAGAAACCCAGGGGCATTTTTTTTCTCACTTTACAATACAAAGTACTGAGAAAAACTCCAACTATTTTAAGCAGACGTGGCATCAGGTGAACGAGATGTCTTATTATTTAACACTAAATATTATATTAGGATAAGGTAAGACAAACAAAATAAAATGGACAGATTCTGTAACACTTACTGTGGACTTAGTAACTCTTGTATTAACTTGTCTCTTTGCTTGAAACAACCGAGACTGCAGATAGCCTGCAAGACGTCGGGGTCTATTGCCTCTGCTGAGGGCAGAACGCGTGTCTGAACAACCTCCATCATGGGCAGCTCCTGTTCTAATTCGCCTCGACCTCCTGCAGTCACCCACTGGTGTCGAGTGATCTCAGCTAACTGGAAATTGCAAGTGTTATTTTGTAACTATTGATCACAAATAAGGGTAACTAGGGTAAGGATCTCATAGCATTGCCACGGATCATTAGGTATTCTTATGGAATATAAAGATTTGAATATCAAATTAGAACAGTTACTTGTAGTAGCATGTCAATAAACAAATATCTGATTGCTTTAGGTGTTATGGACAGCACTCTGTGCAGAGCCAGCATGGAGACAGACGAAACAGTGTCACATGTCCTGTTGGACTGCCCTATGGTCCGTAATACTACAATGTTTTCTCTTTCCGATTAAAAATATGGTATATCACTCAATGAACCGTCCAAATAGCTTGTAAAACCCACCACAGTTGGGGTAGAAAGGTACTCCATTGGCAAATATCATACCGGCAAATGCAGTTTAGGGCAACCTCCCATTTAATGGAGCAACCTGCATGGGTTTACAGTCATAGGAAGCAGGTGGCTCAGCACTGTGTTTTAGGGTAATCTATCAAGTATTAAGTGTTTTTATTATGAAATATAATGAAAACAGTTAAAACTTGAGTGTTTTATTTAAATTTTAAAGCAAGAATTCCCCACAAGATATGTGCCTACTGCAGCAAAAGTCAATTATTAGTCTTTATTAAAATATTAGTATTTAATTCAATGTCAATGTACACAGTTTTAGTATTAAATCGAAGTGACATTAAAAATCTTACTGTCATCCTTTTCTCAGGGTTAACTTCTATCATACCACGAAGTAGTTGCTGGCAGTCAGGTGGTACAAAATGTGGTACATGAAATACTCCCCGTTTCACCTGAAATAAAACAATAATTTTTAAATTTGTAGCACCAGCAATGTTTGCGGTGTCTCGTCAATCTGCTTTTCATATTTGGTGATTATGGCACACCTTATAAACTTGAAAAAGAGACTAATAATTTATAATTATAGTAGGGACTAATAATTTATAATTATTAGTCTCTTATAGTCTATTTAGGTTATTCTGGTTGAGGTCTGCAGTTTCACCCACATACAATACGATGATTACACCATGATTGCGCCGTTAAGCCTTGTACTGCGTTAACCTGAGTATTCACACACTTCAACCATTTTAAGTAATGTTCTTATTCTAAGATGTTGCTCTTTAAGGCCTTTGTAAATATATAAATGGGCTATCTAATGCGAAAAGATTTTATCAAATTGAATTAGTATTTCCTGAAATTAGTGCCTTCAAACACTAAACTTTCCAACTTTATTATAGTAGTAAGATTCCTTACTGGTGTTGGATAAAAGAAGTAACCAGGTCATAGTCATTAATTATTGTATTGTCTTCGGTCCTTAAATGTTTTTCGGACGTCTGGAAATGGGTCAAAATTTAATACGAATATTCCATTACATTCATGCAGGTCTAGTTAATACAAAATTATAGATTAATTACACAATCGTTGGAAATTAAATATATTTGTTACCTTTTCCAGTAATTGTCGTAAATTGTCATCATCAAAAGGCAAAGCTCCAACGAGAAGAGCGTATAGAATAACTCCACAGGACCAGACATCAGCTCGCCTTCCGTCATATTTTTCACCCTTTATATAAAATAGAAAGAAAATTTTTAATACAATAAATTGTAGAAGCTATGTAATACTCATTTATTTATTTATGTTAACAGTCGTAAACTATTTTCCAGTGCCAAGGAACATAGTCAGGTATTCAAGCAGCAAGGCTTTAGATTTACGATCGACAGTAAAATAGTAGTTTACTTTTACTGAATATTTACTGTACTAATAGAGACAAAATCAAAAGTACAATTTTGGTCTAGAATCAAATTTTTCAATCATTTAATTAAAAGCTATCAATATTCAACATCAAAACTCAAAATATAAACAGAAATTACAAAATTCAATGTAAAATTACCGCCACTTTTCGAGTTGGCGCCAAAAGTCCAAAGTTCCAATCTATTATTAGAGACAACAAAAACTTTTAACATTTGTCAACACTAGTGTTGCCTACATTTTTCAGTTATACGAAAAAACTAACAATATCAAAATATATTTTGGACCCTGAATAATGGCGCCAGAAAGTAAGTTAAAAAATTAAATTAGCGTCCTAGTTTGATTTACTCTTTCCATGTTTTAAATACAAAAAAAAAATTAAGAATTGTACAAAAATATTTCTTGCGAAATACAAAACACTGAACTCTGAGACTGTACTCAAAGAGTAATATTGTATTATATGGGAATTATAATATCCTTTTTAATAAAAAAATTATATTCTTTTTAACAATTGAAATTGATTTCGATATTGATTCCACATGAATGATTTTGATGAATGTCTGATGAATAATTTTTTCTTTAAGTTTGTGACCTGCGGTGGTATAAAAACGTAATACCTTTTACCTACAGCTTAATGTTATTGTTTCAGCAAATAATATAATATTCCTAAATTGATATTTATAATCAAGGGATATGAAAAAAGGGTTAAACCTAAAACCATGGCAACTCTGACGTTTTGACATAAAACGTCACTAGTGACCGTTTATTTAACTTAATGGAACCGTTGAAATATAATAAATTGTGATAAACCGATTTGAATCTGTACGTTAGTGAAATCGAGTAAAAATGAAGTCCGCGAAATCTAAACAACGAATAAACGAAATGCGAACGCCGGCTAGAAGTAAACAGAACTTGGGTCCGACTGATAGAGATCCGGTTCAAGTTTATTGCCGTCTACGACCAATGCAACGAGAAACTGATGTCTCTTGTATGAAGATAATATCTTCTAATACTGTTTTGTTAACGCCTCCATCGACAGCACTAAGCTACAGGAATGAAAACAACAAAACTATGAAATACACATTCAAAGAAGTGTTCTCGCCAGAAACATCCCAACAAGAAGTCTTCGATAAGGTAGCGTTACCCTTAGTAGAAGGGCTTATTAAAGGGAAGAATGGACTACTATTTACATATGGTGTTACAGGCAGCGGTAAGACTTTTACAATGACTGGGGAACCTCATAATTGCGGCATACTACCTCGTTGTTTGAATATAATTTTTAAGACCATAAATGATTTACAAGCTCACAAATACGTCTTCAAACCGGATAAAATGAATATGTTTGATATTCAAACTGAAGTCGAAGCTATGTTAGAGAGGCAGCAGGAACTGCATAAATTTAAATCAGGTAAAAAAAATAATTCTAATCCAGATTTAGCAATGTCCTCAACAGACATTACCAAGGTGGATGGCGTGAATGAGGACAATCAATATGCTGTATTTGTTTCATATGTCGAGATTTATAATAACAGTGTTTTTGACCTTTTAGAAGATGGTCCCCCAATAACTAAAAATTTACCTGTAAAAATTATTCGTGAAGATGCTGCTCATAATATGTATGTGCATGCTGTCACCGAAATTGAAATTAAATCCGCTGAGGAGGCTTTTGATGTATTTTATCTAGGTTTGAAGAGGAAGCGCATGGCACATACTAACCTTAATGCAGAGTCTAGTAGAAGCCATTCTGTTTTCACTATAAGATTGGTGCAAGCACCAGTTGATGAAATGGGTGAAGCTGTGATACAAAACAAGAAGTTTTTGTCTATAAGCCAACTTAGTCTTGTTGATTTAGCTGGCAGTGAACGAACTAATAGAACAAAAAATACTGGTCAACGGTTAAGAGAAGCTGGTAACATTAATAAATCATTAATGACTCTTAGAACCTGCTTGGAGGCTTTGAGGGAAAATCAAATTAATGGTACCAATAATATGGTGCCATACCGTGAATCAAAGATAACACATTTATTTAAAAACTTTTTCGAGGGTGAGGGTCAGGTACGTATGGTAGTCTGTGCCAACCCTAGAGCGGAAGATTATGATGAAACCCTACAAGTAATGAGATTTGCAGAAATGGCAGCTGAAGTTGAGGTTGCCAAGCCACAGATAACAGATGTTGCTGCAGCAATAGGCTTAATGTCTGGTAGACGTAAAGCCAATCGCTTGTTCACAACTGCCAGAGACAACATTATAAGACCTGAGGCTAAAGAGTTGGAACTTGATTTAGGCTTAGTATATAGTCTGGGGCCAGACTTCCCAAGTCTTGAATTGAATAGTTCACAGGCAGCACATATAATTAAGGAGCTTATGGCTCATTTGGAAATGAGGATTAGTCGTAGGGAAACCTTAAAACGCAGCAAAGCAATAAAAGATGAAAGACTACGGTCAGCATTATTAGATTTAGAAAAAGATTCCCTTGAGATAAGAAGTGAGAATGCTTCTTTAAGAGGACAATTGGCAGCAGCAGAACGAAGAGTAAGAGCTTTAGAAGAACGTCTCACAGCTACAGAAAATGCATCATTAACACATCAAAGAAAATTAAATGAAATGACTGAGTACACCTCTTCTTTAAAAAGAGACTTGCAAGAAAAACAGTTGCTTTTAAGTCAAAACAAACTAGACAAAGAAAAACAAAAAAAGATTTTAGAAAGAAAATACAATTATAAAATTGCTGCAGAGCATGAAAAAGCCAAGGAAATGAATACAGAGAAGGAGCGTTTGCGATATGCAATTGAAGATAAGGAGAATCGTTTGAGAATCATAGCTGAAGCTTTAAATGTTGATAGAGGTGATAATGGAGATGCAGTACCAAAAATGATGGGAGATATGGCAGCACAAACAAGTGCTCGTGACTTTACGCCTGGTTCAACTCCCAGGGCTTTACCGGCACATATGTTAACACCATTTAGTTCAGCTCAACAGACAAAAGAGACGCCAGCGTCTTCCCGTCGTGGAATGGCAATCGCAAATCCACGTCACAGACGATCATTGTCAGCAGATGGCCGTGGCTGGATAGAGCATGCACCAAACAAGCTTGTACCAATGGGTACAGTTATGAAGCCAAGCATAGGACACAGCAAGCAAATCAACAAGCTAACTAGTGTTAAGGATATAGCAAATTCAAAAACGTCGAAGTACTGTCTCATTTCCCAAGAACAAGATACAGACGGTGAATTAGAAACAAAACTGTATAAAGGTGATGTTGTTCCCACTTGCGGTGGTGGAGCTCAAGTTATATTCAATGATGTTGAAATGCTTAAACAGTTTTCGCCGACCCGCGAGTCTAATTCTTTGCGTTTGTCTGGTACGACATGCGCACGACACTCCAGCAAGAGACGCGAAACAGGATGCTCCCCACCGCAAACTCCTTCGAATACCAGTAAAAAGCAAAGGGTAGATGATGACTAATTTTATAGAACTTATCTCTTATGTTTTATATAAACTGTGACACAAAATCATGTCAAGCTGATTTGTTACTAAGTTTGCTTCAAGAAATCTCAAAAGCTTCTGAGTTAGTACTACCATACACTAATTTCTTGGTTTTTCAAGTATAAAAATCTCTTTTCCTAATATTCACAGTGATGGAAAAAATTATTGAAATCTTTTTTTTGTGTGATAACTGCAAAACTTAAACATAAACATTTAAACTGTTAATATTTGTTTTTAACTTTTGGGAGAAACTTTGCCTGTATATTTTTACCATTCACTCTGTGTTGAAAAACCATTCTCTATAATATCAATTTAGTTTTTATGTCTGCCCCTCTATAGGATGTGCTCAATTGTTACAAATTTATAATTCCTTTTTACTGTGAGAAAAATTTTCAATAAGCAAAGCTTGAGTTACATGTTACTTATTTTTTTTATTTCTTTTTTACTGTTCTCAAAATTAAAGTTATAGGTTGACAATATTTTTTTCTTTTGTAAGGCCCGTTTAAACTGTCTACTTAATATTTTTTGTTTTGAATTATTTGTATTATAATAAATACAGATTTGAAACAGATGTGAAATTTTTCATTTAGTTGTTAGACATAGAAAAATTGTTGTTACACTGTGATGTTTTAAAAGAACTAACAACATTTTTGTAGTACTTAAAGCATAAGTTATCTGTCACATTTATGTACAATTTATTGTGATATTGTTACATCATACATTGTATTTACACAAAGTCATGAACATATTTAATTTATGGAATAGTGTGTGTGAATATGTATCCTGTAATATATATAATAAAATATGTAGTTCAGAATCTCAGTAAAAGAACAGTTATTTAAGAGCTACTTCAAACATAATTTCTGTATTTATAAGGTTTTTTTCCAAACTTCTTTAATTTAAAGTACTTAATTAGTTGATTTAATTATTATTGCTAGTTTTTAGTATACTGTAAGTTGTAGATTATTTTACAGTATTCTGTATTGTATCTTTATGTGACATTCGTAAGTTACTGTAATTTTTGGAAATGTATTAAATACTTTTCTGGTGTGTTATGTGATTTATTTTTACAATTCCCTTTCACTTTCAATGTTTTATGTTTCTGAGAAGCATGTCCTCATTAGTCAGCGGTCTTTATACCCTCATACTGAGTTGTGGGTACTGAGCTCCAATTCAAGCTGAAATTAATGTTATACTACATAAAAAATTTGCCTTTGGGCTGTGGGAGTATTGTGACTGTCCAAGGCAATAATTTGTTGAGACCTTGAACACTGTATCTTTTCGTTAGATTTGCCTTGACATCAGAATCTGGCGTCGCATCGGAGAACGAGGAGGCGAGGCGAACACGAGTATTACCGTTAACACTTCCGTATAATATATCCTGATAACTTCCGTTTCTTAACTGGACATCAAGACACCATGTCTTCGTCGTTTCAGCCTATCAATAGTCCACTGCTGAACATAGGCCTCCCTCATAGATTGCCACAAAAGTTTGTAGCTCTCGTTTTGGGGGGATTTTGCCATAGTTGCCACGCTCGGCAGACGGGTTGGCAACCGCAGTTTATTTATTCAGATGTTCCAGCAAAATGCTGCTGCCCATCTCCTGGTTTTCATTTTCCCTCTGTCGACTTTTACAACACCCACGGGATGAGATGGGGTGGTAGATTCTCTTAGGCCGCTACCACACGGCCACCATGTCTACCATGTCTTAGCCATTGGAATATCTAAGGATACTTTACAAGTCAAGTGAGGTGTCTGGTCCCTGAAATCCTATGGTCGATAAAGCCGAAACGAATATACGCAATGAAAGTAATTTCTACTTGAAGCATTGCGAGTAATTGAGCCATATTTCGCTCATTGAGTTTCGGAATCTTATGTATTTCAATGTTTTTTACATCCAGGGTTGGGCACGGCCTTCTTTACTCCCAACCCCTCTATTAACGCCAATGGTCTCAGCGGTTATAAGGCCTAGTAGCTTGTTTATTTGTTGACGTGTTCGAATGCTCTTGTATCTTGTTGCTTACAAATATATAATATATGAAATGTGGCCGTCCTTGCACTGAGAGATTTAGCAGGTAACTTATAACGGGCTGAAATGATGATGCTGATGATGAAATGGTTCGGATTTGTGACGGGCCAGAGTATCTAAACGCTTGCCGAGGTCATCAATTATGGCAAATTCTCTCACCTTGGGGGAGGCCCATAGGCCTATGGAAAGGGTAGTTTTTTTGTATGACTGATGGTCACTGTTATCCCGAAGGCTTTCACAGCTTCGCCGGATTTATTTCAGTGAATTTTGTCTCGAGGTCCGCCACCGCCCTTCTTGATTTTACGTCATTAGCTAATTTAGTCATAGTCATAGTCATATCGTTTATTGCTTCATGTGGTTTTAAAAGATGTTATTTAAACGACATGAACCCTGATAGGGCAATGCAAATTTTAAATAAAATGAGTATGTCTCAATTAAACAAAGAGAAATTATTAAAAATACAGAAAACTTATGTACTAAATAAAAACGAAAATTGCACAAAATTATAATAAACTGTAAAAACAATACAAAAAAGCAGACTGAGAATTACAATAAAAATGAGACAGTATTAAAATATGAAAAACTTATATACTAGATAATCATAGCCACTAAATAATATTGAAAATTGCACAAAATAATAATAATGCCAATAATTAAATAATTAAAAAATATTATTTATTCAGCTTTTATAATCAAAATACTCTTGCATGCTATAGAAACATTTTGATATGAGGAATTCTTTATATTTGTTGTAAAAATTGGAGTTTTTTTGAATTTTTTCTATGGTTTTTGGTAAATGATTAAAAATTTTAACAGACATGTGGTGAGAGCCTGATTTAACAAGTTGTAATTTGGTAAATGGAAGTGTTAGCCTGTTTTGGTTTCGGGTGTGGTGTTGCTTTTGCGTATGTATTTCGTTCGCCTTTAGGTATAAATCTGAGTGTGTTCTTACAAATTTACATATTTCAAATAAGATCAACCGGGGCAATTGCGTTATATTTTTTACACACACATTTTTAATGCCGCTTAAAGTGTTGGTTATTGAAGGATTAAAAATGCTATGGTGTAAAAGTATTTTAGGACTATCTGGATCCAAGATGAATGTGTTTGATATCTTGACATAAAAAGAGCAAATTGCGTTTTTTTTAAACGGGAATTTGAGACGTATTTACCATTTTGGGCAAATGCGTCTTTATTTAATGAACATTAAATGGGTTAGCTTCCAGAACTGATATCAAGATATTGTGTTTAAGATATAGTTGTCTATTAGAATTTATAAATATTTATGAAAAATATGAAATATTCAAGTGTTAATAGATAATTTAATAAACATGGGGAAAATGCGTCTACTTTTTCATAGACGCATTTATCCCTTGGAAAATTCAGAAGTGCTCAACTTTTTACATGAAAAAGCTTAATAATATTATTTATATTATAACAGCTCGTTTTTGTTGCGACGTTTGAGTTGGTACCGTAGTAAAAGTTATTCATACTCAATAGCTGAACATCCTGCGAAGATTTGGTAAAACACCTAAATTTCACCTTGTAATTTTTTTACGACATCACGTTACCAATCTAGGTAGAAGTAATAACATAGATCAAAATATATTTTCTAAGTATTTATCGATATAGATATATTTCAATATAACCATAGTGGAATATGCTCGTCACCTGAAATATAAATTCCAACAAAAAAACTAAACAGTAGTACTCTTTATATAATGGAAAAAAATAGTTTTTATCACATTAATTTGAGATATACTTAATTATATGATTATACTTAAAATTGTACCAAGAAAAAGGTTGACGATCACTATTATCGGGGCAAATGCGTCATACAGACGCAATTACCTTAAAAGAGTGTACGCATTTACCTCAACCAATCAAACCTAAACTCAAAACTTTCAGTCGTTACATTTCAACAATCAAAGCAATTACAATAAAAATATTTGTTTGTACATATAGCCAATAAATATTATTTACGTGCACTATTAAATAGAAATGGATAAACGGTAAAAATACTAATTTAATAAAGCTTTTGTCCACTCATGGCACGAGACACGATTTCACAGAAACGATGTGATTTTTAAAATGGCTCATGGTTGGGATATTTTTCACACAATGCCCTCCATCGATATTTTATATAATAAGTTTTCATCAAATAGATTTCCCTAGATTGCATATGATATTATAACGCAAGTAGTTTTCCAGTAATCTCGAATAAACGCTATTGCCCCAAAGACGCCAATGCCTCGGTTGACCTTATATTTATTGATGTTAACGTAAGTATTTTTAGTTGAGTGAAATGCAGTCTGCAACTCTCATATTCCTTCATATTTGCTAAAATCCTAACGAATCTTTTCTGAAGGATAAATAATTGTTGAGTGTCAGTACTATTACTCCACATAATTATTCTATAATTAAGCTAGGCATGTGCATATGCGTAATACGCACAGACTGTTGTGTCAGAGTCTGTACATTTTTTTAGATTTAGATACTTTCCCGGCTATTTCCTCAACATGTGGCTTCCAATTAATACATGTATCATTGTGGCATTACAAACAATCTTATTGTATCTGTACCTACGTCGTCTAAAGAACAATATTATACATCATTCTATGTGTTGCGTTTTAAACCAAGAAGATTAAATAGTGATCACGGCGAGTGTTCATCTTTGTTCAATCTGACCCCTGCAGTGGTTCGCAATAATTTCATAAAAGGCTGCAAAATTGCGCTTATAGTGGAATGACTATGGCCATTTTCTCATTTATTTTTGTTTTACATTCAATTGATTTATTTTATAGCATGTTGTATGTGGGTGATTAAAGTCAACAAGTCAGATAAAAACGGTCGCTACTATTCACCTGAGTGATTTAATTCCAATGTAAACAAATACCACTAAATGTGTTGAATTATTTCACTTGGTTGATACAGGGGCGGATTTGATACCCTGGCTACATAGGCTACGGAGGATTGCCGACCCCGTCCTCCGAGTTAAATAAAGTATAAAACAACGAAAGTCTGTAAATGATAAAATTATCTAAATCAGTGGCTTTAGGTACTGATGCTTACCATTTTGATTTGTAATAAAATGAACGACAATTCAGGTCTTCAGGGAAATCCGCCCCTGGGTTGATATCATCTAGGACTCTAGGTAAAATGATTCTAAAGTGTATAACTTCCGGTAGGTATAATATTTTCGGCTAATAATAAATTTAAAATTATATCAAATATTCTATTTTTATATTTATATTTGCGTTTCAAAATAATGGCCCAAAGGTCAAAGCCTCGGTATAAAACTTTTTAATTGGATTGAGTCTCGTATACATTAGTGCTTTATTTTCTTGGTACTTTCAACCTTTCTCCGACCTTATCGATTATCATACAATACCAAAGTATTGTATTATTAGTAGACTGGAGAAAGCGGAGGCGAGAGAACACCTCGTAGCGTAATCCACCAATAGCTGATTAGAAGTTCCGTATTCATTAATACATTTCCCTATAGAAGAAACATAAATATATGTCATTAGGATGTACAAAAATGTTTGCTTAAGGGATAGTTTCTGGCAATTCTGTAAAAAAAACTAAGAAATACTTCTTAAAATATTATTTGCTTGCTTGGACTATACAGCACATAATCAATTGGGTGTGTTGCGGAGTCCAAGCAAACACCTATGCGAACATAGTTCAATGTAGCAAACTTCGGGCAAGTAATGGCCGGGATCTCAGATGGGAGAATATCGAGATTGCCCAGAGATCGAAAGCAGTGGAACATCCTTCTTCAAGTAATATGCCCGGTTGAGTGACAACAGGAATTCATCGTCATCATCAAATGACAAAGTACACCAGACGGTAAGTGTATGCTCAAACGACATCTCGATAAATGTCGCGATTCCGCCTTTCTGTACAATTCGGGTTTTCAGTTCAGGATGTTTTACAAGAGTCCACGATTCCAGACGACAGTGTACTATGAATTTTAAGGCCAGTGCCGGGCGTCTCAGCTAACTCAGTCCGCGATTATCCGACAATTGTGTAGGTATTGATGAACTTTTTTGATTTTTTTAATAAAGTGACGAGACCAGCAAAACGTTCACCTGATGGTAAGTGTAATGTCTGTCCATAACAAATGTTGTGTCACCCAGAATATTTGTGTGACACACCACACCGCGCCTGTCACCCGGATATTTAATTTGTTAGTTGCCTGTCCCCGATTTAATTTTGCATTATTTTGTGTATAGCATATGTGTTTATATAAATATGTATATATCTGTTTGTGTATATGTTTATATATGTATATGTATGTTTCTATTTACTAATACTTATGTAAATGTTATTAGATATTTATATATATAATTATTATAATATTAGTTTATTTTATATTTTTCGTCTTTTATTATTAGGTACACCTTCATCAAAATCTCACCACTCCATGGGTTGAGGAGAGAATGCCTAAAGGCATTAAGTCCGCCCTTTGTATCCTTTCTTTGTAAGAGAACAATAAATATTAATAAATAAATAAATAAAATATATCAGTTCTTATGTTTCATATGCCCAGTGATTACACTACCTCTCAGTGGCCTTCAGACCGTAACACAGTAATGTTTGCACACTACTGCTTTACGAAAGAATAACACTTTGTGGCCCTGGGGTGGTACCTACCTTCGGATTCTTGCATAGAAATCCTACCACCATTAAAAAAATTGCACGTAAGGTAACTATGGAAATGAAAAGATATAGCCAAAAGAGACGCTTTACTTTTTATTTTGTCTATAATATAATATATCTACATATATTACCTAATCACAGTTGACCGGTCCGACTCTGTCTGGAAGTTATTATTAAGTTAAGGTCTGTATGGTGGAAAAACAGCAAAAGCCGGTTATTTTTATGGACGAGGGGGCAAACGAGGAAGCGGCTCATTGTTTAGAGCTGTTTACCCATTTGAGAGTAAATGTGTATAAAATTCGTTGTTAGTGTGTCTAGGACCGTGTATACTAAATTTCATGTAAATAAGTCTTGTAGCTTCGAAAATATCGCGACGATTCTGTGGTAACTGGCGCTTTTATACACTCGTATATAGATTACTGACGGGCAATTTATTTAGTGATGTCGTTGCAAAACGTAACAAACGTCAGGTTATAAATGCTAAAGTAAAACGTCATAAAATCTGAAGACTTAGTGTTATTAAACTTGTTTCAGTTAATTATTGTATCTAGCTAATATTGCTTTGAGAAGTATAGCTGGAATAACTCTGATTGACAAAGTGAGAAACAGCGTGATAAGGGAACGTTGCGGTGTGGTTGAAGATGTAGTGAAAAAGATAGAGAAAGGCATGGTTAGATGGTTTGGACACGTAGAGAGGATGAATGTAAGGAGATTGACGAAACAGATTTTTGAGGCAAGTGTGAATGGGAAAGCCGGTAAGGGTCGACCTAGGCGAACGTATCACAATCAGATCGGTGAACTTTTGAAGAAAGGTCACGTTAAAAGTACCTGAAACCGACGAGCGTGTATGAAAACGCTAATGAAAGTAGAAGAAGCTAAAGATGTGTGTCAGGATCGTAGCAAGTGGAAATATGTGGTCTCTGCCTACCCCTATGGGAAAGAGGCGTGACTGTATGTAAGTAATATTGCTTCTTGCTGAACAGAACCGTAAAGTGTATATGTAGTATTTTATAATGTATAAGCATAAGCTTAATTGATTTAGTAATAAACCACGGACTCATCAGTCGTCTCATATAACACTTCAACCCGCACCACACCTCAGAAACTCCGAGCATAGCTCTTTCCATAGATCGCTGTGCGTCTCCTCATGCGGCCTACAGTATAGGATCCCGTCAAGGTTCTATATGTCGTCAGTCGTCGTCGGCAACACGCAAAACTTTGGTTTGGAGATATTGAGGTATACTCGATGAGAAGATGTGACGCATTTACCAGAACGCTGCCCAGTCGAGTTAGATCAGTCGACTGACCTCTTGGCCAAAGTTGGACCTACCTAATCAGACAATCTGTCCTTGGTATACACTTACATCGACAACTTCCAGCGTAGTATTCCCAACAACAACCGGTATATGTGTGACATGGATATTAGACATGATTTTGGTCTTTTCCGTGTTCATCTTAAAACGGGTAGGCTGTAGGGTATAGTGTCTACTATTGACATCATTGAGCATAGTGCTGAGGTCCTCCAGCGAAAATTACAATACTCAACGTCGCATAGGCCTCCCTCATAGATTGCCACAAGTTTGGGGAGGTTTTGCCATAGTTGCCGCGATGCCATTTCTTCAGATGTCCCAGGACGGTACAGCTGCCGTGTGGTGCATCCCGAGGGTGTCGTAAAAGCCGACATAGGGAATGATAAAACCAGGAGATGGGTAATGTTAATAGCATTTCTAGTACTGTTTAAACAAAATATTCCAGTTACTGCTGCTCTACTATAAACTATTGTGGATGTCAAGATTGTCTGTGATCAGTGTTCCCGCCTTTCGGCTTTGGAGGAGTTGTGAAGAAAAACCCGTAAATTTAATTTCCGAATGTCATAACTCTTCGTGTCTCCGACACAGCATTCATACTTTATTTCGATGTATCGATCAATCTTTCAATTCAAATAGGGAAGAGAACTTCGTGAATTTCTTTCTAAGCGCGGTTGTTAGCGGCAAATACTGCATTTGTAATAGTGCCATTTAGAGTTGTTGTAACGATGATTAATTTATAATTATAAGTATTAAAACTTTATTTCGGAATAAATCCATAATAATTACATTTTCTTTCTAAAATTAGTTATAATGTTGCTTATAAACAAACATTATTCGTAAGCGCTGGAGCTGTATCCATCTCCTCACCATAGGAGATTCCCACCGATCTATGAACACACTCAGAATAATAACCTTAAAAGTCTTTAAAAATTTATAGTAAAAAAAAAAGATCTCGCCGCACTCCCACTAATAAATAATAAATAGCACTTTCTTTACCCGTGTCACATGTTTAAATGTTATGTAAATTTTAGATTTGTGGGGAACAAACAGATTTTACTAACATTTACGTCTAAATGGGTAACAGGCTGGACACATTACGCCCAGCGAAGACAGCGCGTTGCAGACATTAATTAATAAATCAACTTACTCTGATAACTTCAGGACAAGCGTAGTGCGGGCTGCCACATGAGGTCTCTAACAATGAACCAGCGGGCTGGAGAGATGCCATGCCAAAGTCGGCAATCTTGATGTTGTTCCGCTCGTCCAGCAACAGGTTTTCAGGTTTAAGGTCTCGATGGCTGCAATGTAAAGGAAATTTGAATTTCTGACCATCATTCATTTCTTTGAAAAATAGTTTTCATTGATTATGATGATCATTGTCATCATCATCATCACAATTACAGCTTATCACAAGTCCACTGCAAAACATAGGCTTTTCTCATAGATTGCTATATACAACTATCCCGTATTGCCAATAATTTCACTAGCTGCAGTGCCCTTCTAATCGAAACACACCACTTGGAGGCAGAATAACTGGCACTGTGGTGGTGCCAAGATAGTCGGAATCCTGCATGGAAGTCTTACATAGGGACGACTAGGTAACGAAATTTGTTGTGGTAAAGTCAAGGAATTTTGTTCACCTTTTTTACTAACTTTAATTTTACAAGTTTAACTAAAACAAAAAAAATATATGAAGTGAGATATTACAGAAGAATTTGGGTATAGCCTTAATAACATACCAAATAGAATGACTGTGGCAGAAGTCTAGGGCTGATATGATCTGTCTGAAGAACCTTCTCGCTTCCTTCGGCGTCAGGCGACCCTTCTTCACGAGATAGTCAAAAAGCTCGCCACCGCTCACATGCTCCAGCACCAAGTACCTGGGGATATAAAAACTGAGTTATAATACTTTATACAAGAATTGTTTATTAACTAAGGATCGGCCAGCTGAAGTGGCAATGGGCACGCTTTATAGCGGGTAGATCCGATAATCGTTAGGGAAGAAAGGTTCTCGAGTATCAACAACTTGAGTAAAAACAATTTACTGGTGGTAGGATTCCTATGCAGGAATCCGTATAGGTAGGTACCACCGCAGGGCCAGTTATTCTGCCGTGAAGCAGTAATGTGAAAACATTACTGTGTTTCGGTTTAAAGGGCACTGAGAGCTAGCATAATCACTGGGCATATGAGATTTAAGAAAAAAAAATCAACAGCTGCTTGACAAATTGACCTCCTTCTAAAGGAGAGTTAATTTGCTAAGATCCGCATGCAAAATGTAAAATGGTGTGTATTACCTAGTTTTGAAGAGCACCCCCCCCCCCCCCCCCCCCCCTTAACAGCGTGCACAAGAAAACCAATACCGCCACCAGGAGCCGCCACCAGATACCCTCCACCACTATAACACTAGGCAATACACACCACTGAATTCGAGAACACGACACGTCTTGTCAATACACACCTCAAAACAAGGCATTATCAAGTGATATTGACTCTACGACAGTCAGCCGCCGAGTTACCAACATTTTACATTTTGCATGCGGATCTTAGAAAATTAACTTTCTCTTCTTTACTATAATGGATATCCGCAAAGTAACACCTGATTCTATTAACTAGACACGTTATTTCTCAACGATGTTTTTTATATGATTTTTGTATGATTAATACTGTATCAAAATTAATGTTTGATACGCCATTTGAAGATTATTTTTCTCTCTAATGACGAAAGATAAGAAAAATCTAAAAATAAATGTTTTCGTTAAAAAAAATTATTGAAAATATTGAATTAATTTATTTAATTGTAGAAAGCTCCATCTGTTGACTATCTATTCAACTAACATGCACGAACACTGCCGGCTGGAGTTACATGGGTTCACGGGTTAGCTAGTGTATTTTTATTTTGCTTTGTTTTAACACTACTAGACAAATATTAATACTACGAAAGCTAACACTGAATGGAACAATAAATGTATTGTTATTTTAAAAGCCGCTTTCAATTGCTTAACGCCACATCATCGTCTGCAATCGTGCAAGCAAAATGTTTTAAACAGTATTACCTTTTATATAACTTATAGATACGTTAGTACTTTGCAATGAGTAAACTTTGGTCGCTGAAAAGTTACATACAAAATTTTTATAATTTTTACTTATATAATAATAAAAAATAATCATAATAAGAATTAGTTATCGAATTGTGAAATGAAATGGTCCAACTAAACATTAAACTTTACTCAGCACTTACTGCAGCAATTTTGATTTAGATATATAAAAACTTAGTGTATAAAAATAATAATAAAAAGTAGTGTATTATGCAAACGTGTTTAATGTCTTACCGCACCAAGCTTTAAGTGAATACGATCATTTTAATTTTTTTTAACATTTTTTATAAAAGAAAGAATCGATCGTTTGACAAAGTAGTCAGAGTACCAGAAAGAACAAAAAGTTTAGCAGGGTTGCTGATAGCCGAAGATTGGTATAGGCTGCCGTTATGGTTGATGATGACATGGGATCTTGCCCACAATTTGTAAAATCCGGGCATGGATATTTACCACAGCAGCCTGTGGCAACCACTGTAGGACCTAGACTTCACTTGAGAAACGCCAGTTAGCTGATTTCAGCTTTATGCGACTTCGCCGGAATACTCATATACTTTCTGCTTTGTACTGCGTGCTGTTCAACCCATCTACTCCTCTGTACTTAAAAAATAGTTTTGAGTATTTTCCCTCCGGACTCCTGTGCATTACACTTCTTTCTTTAGTAAATCCTTTACTGTCACAGCTGTGCGCTTATGGAATTCCTTACCTTTGCACATACGACGTGCTAAGTCCCTCTTTCCCTTCAAAAACCTGGTTAGAGCTCATTACTTGGATATTTAACTCATGTTTTCACTTATCCGTTTGTTCTTAATCCTTTACCTTACATTACCTGTCGCTTTTTATATGAGATGCTATCATCTAGTGTTTTTTATAGATTTATAATAGTTTAGTTTACACCACCCTCTTTTTCTTTTTTTGGTTTTTCATTTTGCTGTATTAGTTCTCTACGCTAAGTTTGTCTGGAAGAAATCGCTTTCAGTGATAAACCTGCATTTTGTACCTGAACTTAAATATAGTACTTAGTCTTTATTTTTGTATTGTTGTACAATAAAGAGTATATTGATTGATTTATGTTGTCAGTCATTAGCATATATTGTGTCTTGTTTTAAAATAATACTCTTAATTATTAGTAATAGGAATAATAGTAATCTTAGAAGCATTGCTAGCAACGCTATTAAGATTACTGATATCTAGATTACTAATATTAAGATTACTAATATCCCTGTTAACCACTCAAAATAAGCTGAAAAACTTATGCTGAAAAGGTTCATTACAATAGGCAAATGGCAGATTCAGTCCTGCCACGTCATGTTTCGCAATTCGTGTCCAAACCATTGGGCTTTGGAGGATGAACGTCATGTGTCACCCAAAATCATCAAACATCGGTTCTTAAGTCTCATATGCCCAGTAATTACACTAACTCTCAGTGCCCTTCAGACCGAAACACAGTAATGTTGCTCACTACTGCTTCACGGCAGAATAACTGGCACTGTGGTGGTACCTACCCAGGTGGATTCCTGTACCTGCTGCCACTGATGTGGGTGGGATCGAAAGACTTTGTAGGGTATGTCCGGTCCATACTCGGCAGAGCTCTCATTTGAAGCGCAACCCATGCGTTGTCAATAGGACTTAAGTCTGGCATTTGAGTAGGAGTTGTTATGTGTGGTGTTAATACGAGCCTTATTACGACTTTGCCGGTGTTCGTATTATCATACAAAATCGAAATAAAATCCAACCGGACCCGTAAAGGAATGTAAGTATCTGACACTATCTTTTTGGCGTTAATCTGTGCATTGAGATTAACTCTGATCCATATCAGCTTGGTTCTTTCACCAATCCAAATACATCACCTTTTATGATTGTTTCACCATTATATGCAAGAAATTCCTGGCATGATCTTCAACATCCTTGACGTCCTACGGTATCATACTCACAGATTTACTTCGCAACAGATTTCCTTAAGCTTCGTGTTATCTTAGTACTTGCGAGTTCTTTCGACGGCAGTTCAATGGAAAAACGCCCAATTAATGAGTTCATTGCCTCGATCAGCTGTATAACAGGGTAGCCACCTATAAGTTTAAGCAAATTCTTTAAGTCGACATATATTCTACAGGTATCACGCTACGAGCCTCATTATACTCGTATTTTTAGGGGCATAAACACATCGTCCCTGAGCTCAGCTTGCCGGGATGAATAGGACATTACGAATGACCATGTGTAATTGTACAAATTTCTCTCTTTTCAAAGTTTATTATTTAACAAAAAATACTTTATACTAGCTCCAGTGGTGGCAATCCTTAATTTTTTTTACTGAATTTTATGTATTTTGTAACACATAATATAAATAAATTTTAGCTTTCTGTACTCCTTCTCGATATAATTAACTTTAACTATGCCAAATCTCACATTCCTCCGCGCGTTCTTTAAAAGAGATACAAAGTTTTCTCTTCACGTATTATAATATATATATGTACTATTGCGGGCATTTAAACATGGCAAAGGTTGAATTAGTTAAGATTGCAATATAACAAAACTCTTTTATATGGCTTCAAAGCATTGTACTGTTCAACGTATGTATTCTGCTTTAAATTTATAACAAGAGCCATTTGAGATATTATGATGTTTCAAAAACTTAACTAGTTCTAGGGTTGTCTATTTTTAGGGCTACAGTAAGTACCCTGCTGAAAATTAGTCTTTTTTATATAGGGTAAATAACGAAACCAGCAAAACATTTAACTGATGGTAAGTGCTACGTCTGCTTCTAACAAATGCTGTGTCACCCAGAACATCTCAGTGTGGCACCACTCTGCACCCGTCCGTCGCCATGAGACAGTCGTTCTTAACTCTCATATGCCCAGCAATTACCCTAGCACTCAGTGCTAATCAGACCTAAAGACTTAGCATACTACTGGCACTCGTCTCCCCCGAGTCCGCCATGGGACCAGAAAATGAGCACTAAGAAGCACCAGCCTTCCCGACAGGCGGCAGATCTAGTCTGTGTGGCTCTACCGCCGAACAAACTTCGGCCGCGGTGGATAGGAAGAGCGGCGCAACGTAAGCCAAGTGGTCCAAGTTTAAGCTGAGAAACCGGGTGGAAATTTTCCATACCGTAGCTTATTAACTTTGATGTTCTAAAACGATTTTTTTTATTCGATAAAGTGACGAAACGAGCATATCGTTCACCTGATGGTAAGTGCAACGCCTGCCCATAATAAATGCTGTGTCCCCAAAACATTTTTGTGTAACACTTCACTCACCCTGAGACATCACTTGTTAAATCTCATTTGCCTGTGATTACACTAGCTCACAGTGCCCTTCAAACCGAAACACAGTAATGTTTGCACACTATTGCTTCACGGCAGAATAACTGGCCCTGGGATGGTACCTACTTAGTCGGATTCCTGCATAGAATATCTAATGGGTTACATATTTCATCTTAACCTTTACCGTATCCACGGAATGAAACGGGGGAATTCTTTTACGTTGCAACTACACAGTTCCTTTTGTTAAAAGAGTTTAGTTGAGACTGCGACCCCAGGATGAAGCAGCAGTGTGCAAACATTACTGTGTTTCGGTCTTAAGGGCACTGAAAGCTAGCGTAATCACTGGGCATATGAGACTTAACAACTGATGTCTCATGGTGGCGAGGGCAGTGTGGCGTCACACAGAAGTGTTCTGGGTGACACAGCATTTGTTATGGACAGACTTTGCACTTACGATCAGGTGAACGTTTTGCTCACTTCGTCCTTTCATCCAATAAAATAAAACACAGCAAGCTCATTTTGCGTGGATCGGTCCAAAAGTACTCATTAAAAAGCCGAAGGTACCCCGGATTAACTATGACATCTGGCAAGCGCTCCAAACGTCGGGTTATAGCAGCAGCATCTTCCTGATCCATCCAAACAAATAAACTGCGGTTGCCAATTCGCCTGTTAAGCGTGGCAACTATGGCAAAATCCCGGCAGAAGAGCAAATCTATGGAGGAGGTTTATGTTCAGCAGTGGACTAGTAATAGGATGAAATGATGATGATGAAATCAAAATCTGTCTGTATTCCGTATTTTACAGGCATTAATTAAATTTTATGAATCTCTCTAAATGATCTATTCATATAAAAAAGCACTACACATCCCGAAGTGATGAGGGTCGGTTTTCTTTACTTAGCGTAACAAACCTAATGAACGTAACGTAATATAACGAGCCGAGTGAAATGAAAGCTATAGAGTCAGGAGTGTTCAAACGGTTGCGATCGACCGTTTATCATAATGTTATACAACGTTATTCACAATTGGTATAACATCCCGGCACCTACCCATGCTACTTTGATCTGATAAACACAAAGGTGAAGCTTCCATAGCACCTATGAGCTTTAAGCAAATTTTTTAAGTCGACATGTCTCCTACAGGTATCACGCTACGAGGCTCATTATATTATTTGGGGCATATACACATCGTCCCTAAGCCCAGCCTGCCGGGATGTATAGGACATTACGAATGACCCTGTATATATACATACTAACTAAATGTAATATCTATGCCACGGTACACCCTACCTAGACGACAATCCTGCATCACACATACTTGCAGCCTCTCAGAGTCGATCGATCGTAGTCTAACAATATTGAGTTAGATCGCAGCAGTTCAAGTTTAAGCACCCCTGCTATAGAGTATTCCAACGTAAAATTAACTGAATTTATTTCGAGGCCCTTGTGCGCTACTCTACAGCGCCCTTTATTTTGTTTCCTCTGAAGCTGCTGGATGATTATTAATAGATTGTAAAGGGTTAATAAGGCCTTTGTTATATCCTTTTCTAATAGAATTTCTGCATTCGCCGTAGAAGCAAACACGTAAATGTTAATTATAATTCTATAATAACAACGACCTGCTTGAGCCCGGTATCTTTCGGTATGCAGATGACAGCACAGTTGTGGAGAGATATCTGGCGCGTGTTCAGGCCAGACTGGATCAAGCACAGTATGGTCGGGTGGCCATGGTAGAGATTATGAATCTCACATTGCAGGCAGTCTCCAACTGGGGCAATACCAATCTTGTGAGATTCAATGCCACCAAAACGCAAGCGCTCCTGTTCTCCCCCAAAAGGAGCCCGTTCACCTTGACTCCTACTTTTCAGAATGTATCTCTGGAATACAACGACCGCCTTCAGTTATTAGCAATCGAGATCACGTCAAACCTTAACATTGGTGGGTTCATTGAGTCTAAGGCTATAGCAGATGCAAGGAAATTGGGAGTTCTTGCAAAAGTGCTGCGTTACTTTACTCCGGGACAGCTTCTGGCCCTGTAAAGCTCAGGTCCGGTCGGCTGTAGAGTACCGCTGCCACGTATGGGGTGGAGCAACTAAATATCAACTCGCAGCCTTGGACTCGGTGGAGAAACGGGCCAAGCGGCTAATCGGTGATCCTGACTTGGTTGCTACCACTTTGTCCAGTTTAGAACACACGTTTTGCTTCGTCGTTTATAATGCGTACAGCAAAGGACTGGAATAATTTGCCTGCATCAGTCTTTCCGTCCGATTAGAATATGGGTGTCTTCAAGAGAAGAGTGAATAGGCTTTTCTAAGCTAGTGTGCCTACCATCAAAAACTACATCGCCACTTACCATCAGGTGGGATTGTAGTTAAACGCTTGCTTATAAAAAAAATAACACAGCACAGATGGGCAGCAGCATCTTCCTGGTAGGATTCCTATGCAGGAATCCGTCTAGGTAGGTACCACCCCAGGGCCAGTTATTCTGCCGTGAAGCAGTAGTGTGCAAGCATTACTGTGTTTCGGTTTGAAGGGCACTGTGAGCTAGCGTAATCACTGGGCATTTGAGACTTAAGAACTGATGTCTCAGGGTGTCGAGCGCAGTGTGGTGTCACACAGAAATATTCTGGGTGACACAGCAATTTGCTGTGGGCGGACGTTGCACTTACCATCAGGTGGACGTTTTGCTCGTTTCGTCACTTTAAACAATAAAAAAAAAAAAAAACATATGAATAAATAAACTGCGGTTGCCAACCCGCTTGCCAAGCAAGATAACTATGGCAAAATCCCCTTAAAATGCGAGTTACAAACTTGTGGCAATCTTTGGAGGAGGGCTATGTTTAACAGTGGACTAGTGATAGGCAGAAATGATGATGATGATGATGAATAACAACACACTTTTGGGCTTACATTTTCTCAAATTAATCAGCTACCAAAGTTTCTGAAACATAATGATAATTGAACTATTGGTAATTCTTCAGTATTTTTCTGTTAAAATAATTCACCTGTAGTATACATCCGTTGACTGTAATGCCAACCGAACCAAACGCATCCTTGACTATCGACTTCGACTTCTACTACATCACACGGAATTCTATTTATTACACGTAGCTCCTGATACAATTGGTCGACATTATTTTTGATTGCAAAGTGACAGCCATCTTTTCAATATCAATGTAAACGTTTACCTGACGAATTCCAGAATTTAATTTCTTTCAAGCTTTATTTGTTCCGAAAACTAAATTCATCTACACAAATAATAAAATTGAAGTGTCTGTTTGTAATAACTAAATAACATCTTTTTACTCAATTCTTATGAAAGTATATACAGTACTTATATAAGTAAACAAAATGGTTTATAAACTTTGTCTGTTTGTCTGTCTGTTTGTTCCGGCTAATCTCTGAAACGGCTGGATTCTCCGATTTAGACGGAATTTTCACTGACAGATAGCTACGCGGTAACTTAGGCTTTAATTTTAGAAAAATAATTAGGGTTCCCGGCAAAAAAATTAAAACCCTAAAATCCGAATCAAATGGGGAAGTATATACGTATATCATCGATCGGGCTTGGCTTTTATACGCGAGTGATACCGCGGGGCACAGCCAGTAAAAGAATATATCGATTTAAAAAAATCTGCATTAAGGCTGAAACAAGCAAATCACAATGTCTAACTAAACCGTTGCACGTTTAAATATTAACAGCCAACTATAACGGTCTGAAATTCGATACTACAGCCATTGTTCAACAGAAGTTACAAAAATTGTGTTTTTCTTTAAAAGCGATGCCCATATTAGGATTTCTCCTCTATCGCGGATGCGTTTCATATACAAATCATAAATACACAAACACACAGACCTGAAACAACTATCTCTAGGTCACATAAATAAAACAGCGCAGAAGCTAGTTACATATTTACTTGTGGTTAGGATTCTTATGCAGGACAGGAATCCGTCTAGGTAGGTGCCACCGCAGGACCGGTGTTTCGGTCTGAAGGGCACTGAGAGCAAGCGTAATTACTGGTCATATGAGATTTCGAAACAGTCGCAGTTTGGTGACACACAGAAATGTTCGGGTGACAGCAGACGTTGCACTTACCATTAGGTGAACGCTTTAAACGTCTTAACACTCTCTCCTATGAAATAAAGCAAGAAGCCGATGGTTAAGCACGGCGTCAACCGAGCCGGCGTTTTTTTTGTAAGGTTTAAGAAGGAAGAACAAAATTTCACGTATCTTTCAAATGCTGGTTAAGTGGCGCAGTTCTTCGAAATTATTATTTTTTCAATAAAATCAAACGTATTGCTACGAAAGCTTACGAGATTAATGATATTGTATTATAGTATCCAATTAGATAATTATGTGTAATGCGATCGAAGTTATAACGAATCAAAAGATCCTGAGGAAGTCTTACAAAAATAAATAATACTTGGCTTAGTCGAGGTAGCTCAGGGGCCGAGCGCTCACTATAAATATCATGGTACGCGAGTGACTTGAGTTCGCTGTCAGCACCTCTAAAATTGATCCACAATTTTAAGTGCTGATTTACCACATGCTCAGCGGGAAAGAAAAATTTGTTTCGGGTAGTAAATATATTTCAGGGACATGTTTTGCCTCCAACCTGCATTTGAGCAGTGTGGCGGATGTTCAGCAGTGGGATAGTTATAGGCTCTTATTTTACTATACTTTTACTTGAGCTAATTGGGTAAGGACCGGGATGACAAGAGCTAGGTGCACTTAATATCCCGATTTCAAACCTTGGTGTCGGTGCCACTTAAACTGTCAACTGCAATTTTGACGTTACGTGTACACCTGGCCGTGGTAGCTCAGGGGCTAGGCGCTCGCTTTCAATTTCATAGTACGCGAGTGACCTGGGTTCGATTCCCGGTTCCGGCACCACTAAAATTGTTAATTGAAATTTTAAGTGTCGATTTACCACGTGCTTGGCGGTGAAGTAAAACATCGTGAGGAAACCTGCATGTCTGAGAAATAATAAATATTTCGAAGACATGTGAAGTCCGCCAACCCGCATTAGAGCAGCGTGGCGGACTCTTCCCGGCTCCAAAACCCTCTCAGAAATGAGAGGCCTGTGCTCAGCAGTGGGAGACTTTACTTTTTTTTGTACACCTAATCTGTTATAGTCAGGCAAGTTCGTGCGGGACCGTCCTACGTTGGGGTAGACAAAGTAATATGTCACACTAGAGCCCGGCTACACATGTAGTGAAGCGTACGTCACTACATGTGTACGGTTCTTACTCGTGATTCCCTCCCCCGCTGCACTACCTACCCCCTATAATATCTAGAGTACCTCGTCCCCGCCAATGTCTGTCGCCCCGCGAGATTCCTGCTAAGGATGTATGATGCTTTCAAAACCGATTCCTGCGCAAAACCTCCGGAGCTCGGTTTCAGCGCAATGTAGATCTTCACAGTGACTGTGTAATGCCGTTGTGTAATGTGTTTTTCGAAAAACCGCAGCTATCTAACTGAAACGCGACCAAACGCAAACGTCGCCTGCGAAACGTGCCATGATATGGTCAGTCACGACCCGGCACTCTACAGTGTACACACAGTTAACAGCTGCAATATCGCACGCTCAACGACGCGCGATCAACGTGGAGAGCGGCGCGCATTAGTCGACAATCACACCTCGTACCCAATAACTCTGAAGAGTGGGAACCGCCCATGGTCATCGACACGCAAGTCAACAGTCCGAACAGTCCTATCCGTTTCCTCCCTCGGACGGTCATTAGATGACTTATCTACATAAGTAAATTTCGATCATGTGACACACGTCTGACGCGAAAGTGTCCTGAATAAGATGGGAAAAGTTTAGTTTAGATATGTTTGCGTCAAACCAAACCTGGAGCACAGCTTTCCGATGAAGCTGTAAAATCCGAAAAGGCTAACAGCATTAACATTACCGAAAATGTAGGAGGCTACTATATAAGATCACGACTGTATCCCATAAGGGGTAGTCAGAGACTGGGCACTCACTACAAAAACAGATGACTGCCACAATCCACGTTTCACCAAAACAATGTAATGCACTTGGTGTGATAGGTGGTGAGCCCATCGCCACCATGCGCTGTTGGGTGCACAGTGCAGTTCAATTCCTTCCGTTCCTTCCTACTACCATTAAAAATTAAGCTAATTTCAGTAGAGAAGATTATTATCTTATATTAATAATATATTAAGTACAACGGATTTTGATTATATTATATATTCCTATATTATTGCCAGTCGTATTATTGTAAAAATTGCCAGTAATATTTATTTTTTTATTTTATTACGTGATGAAACGAGCAAAACGTTCACCTGATGGTAAGTGCAACGTCCGCGCACAACAAATGCTGTGTCACCCAGAATATTTCAGTGTGACACCACACTGCGCCCGTCACCCTGAGACATCGGTTCTTAAGTCTCATATGCCCAGTGATTACGCTAGCTCTCAGTGCCCTTCAAACCGAAACACAATAATGTTTGCACACTACTGCTTCACGGCAGAATAACTGGCCCTGGCCCTGGAGAAATAAAAAAAAAATATTCTGCATAGGAATCCTACCACCAGTAAAAACGCTTTACTTGAAAGAAATATAGAAAACGTTTATTCGGCAAAAACCGCTGACGTACAAAACATGCATTTTCAAACAAACATTTTTTGTGCGATGGTTAGACCGTCATCTATCCCAGCTTCTGGAATGGCAATCAGTCCATATATTGTATTAAATATACCACATATCTTATTTTTGTAAAATTGTCATTCTTATTTGTAAATAAATAAATAAATAAATTTCGGTAGTTTTTTTATTGTAAATAGATAACAATATTTCCGCATATTAGGTACAGTAGTGTTTCCACAGGGCGTGCCCTTAAACCAAATTTCAATTATTCGCAGGTGGCCACTTGGAATTCGGAGTAGAACGAAACATTTTCTGCGGAATGATTGGAATTATCTTAATTAATTGGGCATCATTATTTAGTGATTTAAATCTGCTACTAGGTACAACCGATTTTAATAAATAAGGAGATAATAATTAAAGTCCTAAAATATCCTATAATTGTCGCACTGCTGAGCAGATGCTACAGAGCTCCTATCATTTTTGAAACGGTTTTGAAGTCGGGAAGAGTTCGCCGGCGGACGTCACATGTCTAATTAATATTTGTTTACTTCTCAGACATGCAGGTTTCCCCACATTATTTCCTTTATCTCCTAGCACGTGGAGCAACTCTTAAAATTGAAATTAACAATTTTTTTGTAGTGGCGGAACCAAGGTTCGAACCCAGGTTCTATGAACTTTACTATACGTACTATGAAATTTTAGGCGAGCGTACTATTTTCTAAAATACTTGTGTTGCGGGGTGGCAGCGCAAGGAAACCTGCTAGTCTGTCTCTTCCTCTAGGTGTCGTTAAAGTTGAATCGATATGGTTGAGGACACATAGATCATACTCGTACTTAATGATTTCTTATATTTACGCAAATATTACACATTTATCTAAATTAATTTTACGGATTTTATCGCCGTTAAATTTTTAAATTGTTTATAAAACAATAATTAAAAAGCAGAACCCCTATTAACTTTTAAATCAGGAGATGTCCTGATGTCGCAGTTAATCTAAAAAAGGCCATCCCCCCGTGACCATGAATGCCGTAAAGCGTTCGAAATTAAATGCGCTAAAATCCGTCAAATTGGTTTTATTAAATTCATCATACTTGTCAACATAGACTGCTTGTGGGGTGCGTGCATGTACAGCTGAGTTTGATTTTATTTTATGCAAATTTTTATCGTAAATCATTCGTCTTTTAATATTGTATTTTGATTGATACATTTTTGATAGATAACTGCGGAGATTCTTTCGCCAGTTGCTGATATTTACCGGTCGTTGACAAGGACGATTCGCAAGGCTATTGATAGAGATTTAGTAAAGAAGATAAAATTGATTATAATTAAACTAAAAAAAACCGTGTGGTGGCTAGCTATAACTGCCTTAAATTCGAAAGTACATCTACTGTAACAAGTCGCAAAAATTGTGTTTATCTTTAAAAGCGATGCCCACATTAGGATTTCTCCTCAATCATAGGTGCAACATACAAACATATATACATACATAACAGATTAACATACAAATCGTAACGTGTATTTACACCCACACCATTTATTGTCATGGCGGCTTAAGTGAATCTATCACCCCATCTTATCCCGCGGGTGTCGTAATGTTGACAGAGGGAAAATTAAAATAATCTGAATAAACTGCGGTTGCCAATCCGCCTGCAAAGCGCGGTAACAATGGCAAAATCCTTCCAAAATGAGAGCTATATACTTTTGTGGCAATCTAAGGGGGTGGCCTAAGGCTGAAATGATCATGATGATGAAATAAAAACCAAGCATACCAATGCAAGACTTCCAGACTTTTTACTGGTGGTAGGATTCCTATGCAGGAATCCGCCTAGGTAGGTCCACCCCAGGGCCAGTTATTCTGCCGTGAAGCAGTAGTGTACAAGCATTACTGTGTTTCGGCTTGAAGGGCAGTTTGAGCTAGTATAATCACTGGGCATTTGAGACTTAAGTACTGATGTCTCGGGGTGACGGGTGCAGTGTGGTGTCACACAAACTGAAGATTACCCGGATTAACTATGACATCAGTACGTCTAACATCGTATCGATGCGTATGGAATAATAGTAATATTAATATTTTATATCTTAATACGCGTAAACAGTTTGTCTAAAATTATTTGTCGCTTACTTAAATACAATTTCTCCCAATGTAAATAAATAAATAAATGAGGTAGTCAAAAAAGTACTTCGTACTTCAAAGTGATTAATAAATAAATATTTATTGTATCTGTATATTGTATCTGTGTACTTTTCGTTCATTTAAAAATGCAAAGCATTGGATAAACCAAATAAAAATCAGCTGCTTCTCAGTGTCGTTAAAGTGCATTGCCACGTAACGGTCATTCTTCATTAAATTTTGAACAACACTGCAACAGTTATTACGAGGTGAAAAAAATGCCGCCATGTCCTGAACTTTGTTCACAGATTAAATGCCTTAAAAGCTAAAAATAAGTTGAATCGATTAAACAATAAAACGAATGGTAAAAAAGTTCCTTCATTACCTTTGTTAATCCACTGAAACTATATCCAATCATTTAAAAGTAAAGGGACATAGGTGTCCACAACGCCACCAACGTAATTTTTTTTTTGAAAATTTATTGTGTACTTCGAAATGAAAGAAAGAATGGGACTTCAAATTATATAAGACTAGATGTGCCTCGCGGTTTCGCCCGCGTTAAAAAGCCGACCCCGATCCATGTTATACATATATACTTCCCTATTTGAATCTTGGGGTTGTAATTTTGAATATGAGAATTTGCATCGGGTCGGATTTTGTAATTTTCTTTTTTGGTAGTCAATGGAAAATTGGTCACCCAATTCACAATTACATAATGAAGCAATTATTAATCATAAATTTGATAAACTACTACAAAGTGAACATCTTCGAAGACAATTTACCTCACACCGTTTGACTCACAAATGAAATAACGGTCGAAAATTTAATCAAAATGGGTGAAAACTTGAAATAATTGCTGATAAATCGCGGCGCCTCAATGGCATACAATGAAGGACCGCGCAGTTGAATCAGCTGTCAGAGGAAATTGAAAGAATACAGAAAGAAAAAAAAAGTAATTATTGTCATAGAACTGTCATGCATACAAGATAATATAAGTATTGTTTCTGTCATATATCACAAATGGGAGTTGTATACGGAAAATGTATGAAAATGATTTTTTTTTCATAATTTTTTTTGATGTTTTCATTCTGCTATTCGTGGCGGAGACTAACCCAACAAATCCACGATCATAAAAATTGGTTCAGCCCTTCTTGAGTTATAAATGGTGTAACTTTTTCGTGTAAAAACATTGAGGAATTAGCTACTGAAATACCAAGTCAGTTAAACAAAAAATGGGTAGCTTTGAGATGTATATCTGATATAATCTGCATTAAGATTATACTCGTATCAGATATACGTCTCAAAGCTATAGCATCTGATACAAAATGCTGGTGTTTTAATATTATCCAAATCTAAGGCAAATCGCCCTTCAACTGACGGCAACGTTTGGGTCTTTACTTTATTGTAATTTAGAAGTATAATAATTAATCATAAACATAATTATTGATAAAGGATTAAGTGAATAATAAAACTTTCCTGAATAATGAAACTATGTAAAAAATAAATTAAATAAATTTGTCATTAGCGATTTTTCTATTTGAATTTCAGTTTTAATGTACACGTTTAGTCGTTCACGTATACTAGGATGACACGTAATGGCCTCTACGAAAATCACCACTAACCGATTAACAGGACTCGGAATAAATACACGTATGATATAAAAGTATAGTAAACGGTAATCTCTCTTACGCGCGACTTTCGTATGGTGGAGTCGAACCCACATTCGTCAGTACAGAAACACTTACATAGGAAAATAATGAAAACTAGTGAGCGGGACACGTTTAAGCACTTACTAAAATCTGCTGAGAGCTTAGACAGGAAATATATTTTATATATTCACATAATATAACATGATATTCTACTTCAGAAGTAACTTGTTATTTGTCATACAACTTTATTTAGGCTGCAGTTTTAAGGTGTGCAATTCTATCAATGTATTGCAGTTTATATCGCTTATTAATAATGTAGTGGTGAACCTACCATTGTAATATCTCATACTACCGTTACCACTAAATATTTTCATTAAGAAAGAATCAAAAATGTGTATTTGCTGCCTCAAACATGCAGGCATATTACATTCACAAATTGGAACGATAAAATCAAGGAAAAAGGAAAAATATAAAAAAAAATTGCATAATGCTGAAAATTTAAATAAAAAAAGAATGCATTCAATAATAAAAATATTGCCTACACTATAGCATGACGCAACAAGCAACGCTGATTTTTATCACAGCCCAGTCACAAGCTTGGATTGATAGTGGTAGAAAAAATAAATAAAAATTAGCAATGTTTTTTATAAAGATATATTTTTTTGTTGGTTAACATATGGTGAAGAGAACATCGGGAGGAAACCTGCATGTCTGAGAAATAAATATTTTTCGTGCACATTTGATATCCGACAACTCGCCTTGGCGGAGTCTAGCGACCTCTCTCTAACTCTAAGACCATTTTAAAAAGGCAGGTCAGGTTTACTTAAGTATTATTTTGTATACATTTTACAATAATATATATTAGTATTTGTGTCGCGAACCTAAAATCTTTCATTTATATGAAGATGAAGGGTGTTGATACCCTTAGAGATATATACAATGCCGCCCAACGTGGGCCACAAACTTTTACACAAAAGAATTACAAAACGTACTAATTTTGCTATCTCCGCGTGTGCATAACTGGAAATCCTATTAACCACGCGTGTGCAATTGTGGGTGTGAAACCCATCATATGCCGTATTCGTTGTTCTATGTTGATCACGATACCCAATAAATGAAAGTCAGGACATTGTTACCACAGAACAGAACAAAAACCCTTTTTTTTCTGTTCTGTGATTGTTACTCACTGTATAAAATAGGGCTAGTTCGTAACAGTAAAAAGACAGAGCAGAAGCGATTCTGTCCGTAAATTTGAACAGAAAGAACACAATACAACTTTATAAAGAAATAGAAAATTTGAACGAAAATGGTGCCTGTATCAAATGTGCCTAGTGTGCCGATCCGCCACACAATTTTGGAAGAATATAATTTGTTGAAAAAAAAAAAAAACGGAACAGTTCACTTGAGCGAGTCCATTTTGCACGTCATTTTTCATATAGCGGCTTATTCTCGAACGGGCAATCTTCAAACTTTAAAAAATCCGGTAACAGACTGTCATGTGAATGTTCAAATGTTCACTAGATTTTTGAGGTATAAAGACTCACAACTGTTTGTCAACCACAAATATATTCTAATTACTGGTTATTCACTGTGTGACGTCGTCAGCGTACTGCTTTATCCATATAATGCCATTGACAAGAGTACAAGCAGCAAGCGAAGCACGAGCCCTGGCAGAAGCAGAGTTATAACGGACGACGTCCCCGTGTTACGAGCTCCACCTGACATTGTCATGACTAAGAATATTTTACAGAAATGAACTTACCAGCAATTAGTTTTAGCAATTATTATAAAAAGAACTATTTTAAAATCGTCATGAGATGTCAATAGGAAAACAGAGTATGAAATAACGGTAAGAGGGAGAGCTGGTTCACCTTGCGAATAATCTTATTAATTAAATTACTTAAGGTATTTAAACTAATAAAGGAATTACATTTTACAATACATATAAATGTTTGTGCGAACCTAAAATCTTTCATTTATATTGCTGTGACGTCCAGAATCCAGAACTTTGAACTGGAGAGGTTTGTGTAGCACAGCGTTGGGATCGAACGGTGGGTCTTAAGAACCCATTTCACCGTTCGCTTTGGAAACCAAGTTTAATAGAACCACGTTTTACTTAATTGAGTTCAAATGTATAATTTGATCTCGGTTTTCGTCTTACCGATTTCACCAGCTCTATTTTGATCGCATTTAGGAAAACGAAGTTTACATGAAATATCGTCACAATTTAAAACAAAAACTGCATGTATTTCGTATTTTGCGTCATCAGTCTGTTTTTATACAATAAACAATAGGAAATAAAAAATATTTTTGGATTTACATAGTTGCGCAATTGACAATTAGAGCTCACTAAACACGTTTAAAGAGATAAAAGTAAAGCTTTAACTGCGTTCATTTGATGTTGATGAAATGCAAACTGTGGCATTGAACTTAGTTAAACGCTTAAACTTCGTTCAGCTTGCACTGATCGCATTTATTTTCAACCGTGAAATGGACTTTTCTCGTCGGTGTGCTCTCACACGCCCTTTTTACACTAGCTATCAGTGCCCTTCAGACAAAAACACAGTCATATTTTGACACTACTGCTTGCGGGCAGAATAACTGACAGCTGGGTTCCTACATAGGAATCCTACCACCAGCAAAATAAAAATAGAAAATAGTATTAAATCTTTATTTCTATACAAATTATGTAACCAATATTGTGATGGAGTTTGTGCCTGTTGCTTTAGTTTTCACTGTGTTCACAGTGTCTCATAGTGTCTGCCCCCACATCATAGCTTCTTAAATACGATACAAAGTCATCATTTATATTTAAGATACATGTAATGCAGCTTGTGTGTGTGCATGTGAAAGAGAGATTGCTGAGTGAGTGTGTGTTTGTATGCTTGTGAGCCTTGTGTTAAATGTACATTTAGTATTTTTTGGTTAATAGCTTTTCTGTATTATCATAGTCATAATTTCTTTCGCGTAAATATATACCAATTTTCATAGCAATTGGTTGAACGGTATAGAAGTTCATGTACTGCAGCGCCGTCTAGTGGTGAATTGTAACAAAGAGGTCTCGGTTGAACTTTGTTAAAGTCTATTCATCTGAACCAGATATACGAACCTTCTTTTTTTATAATCTAGGTAAAGCAACTTGAAAAATGTACGGTACATTTCTGATCAAATTATTGAACTGTCCAGACCCAGATTTTCAACACATTGCTTACTTTTAACTCAGTCTCCGTAACAAAGTCAGTCTCCGAGCAAAGAGCAAGTTACACAAACTCTGACTTACGTAAAACTGAACATGCGCAAGTTTCCTGGGAAGACTGATAAGTTATTTATTAGCGCTAGCGTTTCCAATTTAAATTTAAATCCATGATCTCAAGAATGTTAGGCTGCTAATCACGCAACTTGTATAGTTTCGAAATAGGGCTCTCAGTTAAGATGTTCACGATCTAGTATAATTTAATCTCTAACGTAAAGAAATGCCATCATTATAGACCTTACTGCAGTCGTATAAAGATTATTTTATTTTATTTTATTGTATACAGTGAAGAGACGAGCAAAACGTTCACCTCAAGTTAAGTGCAACGACGCCCATTACAAATGCTGAGTCATCCAGAAAATGTCTTTTTCATAAAACTGCTCCCGTCACCCTGTGACATCAGTTCTTAAGTCTCATATCCCCAGTAATTACACTAGCTCTCAGTGTACTTCAGACCGAAACACAGTAATGTTGGCACACTACTGCTTCACGGCAGAATAACTTAATAGCGGATTGGCTGACTGCCCGAGTTAGAAATTCACCAAATGCAGGTTTCTTTACGATATTGTCCTTTAGTAAGCATGTGGAATAAAATGTAGAAGTGCCATCACCGGGGATCGTAGATACCCATATAAGCTCAAATGTTTAATTATTTAATGAAACTAGATTTACGTATCTTACCGCCTTTTAATTTAATATTTATAACCCGACATGGTCACGGGAGGACTTAGGTGTCCTGATATGATAGTTAACCCTGGGGTACCTTTAGCTTTTTATTAATTTTTTTAGTTCGAACTATACAAAATGAGCACGGTTGTATGCTTGGTTTTTGATTTATTTTTATTAATTATAACCATCTGGTAGCGGCCTACGAGAATCTACCACCCCATCCTATCCCATAAAAGTCGACAAAGGGAAATTACGAGTATAACCAGAAGATGGGCAGCAGCATCTTCCTGGAACATCTTAATAAATAAACTGCGGTTGCCAACCCGCCTGCCAAGCGTGGCAACTGTAGCGAAATCTTTCCAATATGAGAGCTGCATATTTTTGGGGCTATCTATGGGGGACGCCTATGTTCAGAAGTGGACTTGTGATGGGCTGAAACGACGAATTATAAGATCCCATGCCTGTGGTAGCACCCAATCATCTTATCTATTGAAATTAGGATGTTTTTTTATTTCAAGTAATTCCCTTTGCAAGGATTTGTGGACTATCAAATATGATATAATGGTTAGGATGACTGACTTCCTAGAGTGTCGATGCTTCATGCCGCTAAAGACCACACAATATTTAGGCTTACTTTTATATAACAAGGTTTAACTAGCGATGTATTTTTGCCAATAATTAGGTCAACATGCCGCCATAGAATAAAATATAGAAAAAAGTAATTAGAATTTTTTGGAGGATAGGGTGAATTTTTCAAATGTGTTTTAGATTTCGTGCGAACAATGCGTGCAGCGTGAGAATGTTAATAAATAGAAGTGCCTATTTAAACAACACAAGTAGTATGATGAGTTTGTAGAAACAAATATAATTTCTGTTAAGCATAGGTTTATTATTTATATATATTCAGAGAATTAATAAGTCGTGAAACATCCGACACGCTGCCCCAGGGCATACTAGCTAATTTGTCATAAGCATAATAAATATTAACTTCCCAGATAGCAGATATATTTGTTATTGCACATTTCACAATATATTAACAATATTGTTGATTGGTGCCTGAACTGGAATCGAACTTTTACTCCAGTAGTAATGTCCTCCTTGCCGATTTTCGACCACGTTGACAACTTCCGAATATTGTAAGAGGATATGAAACACGTAAGAAATAATATAGTGCCCCAAGTGTACACACAAATAAGTATGAATAATTGTACTCAGAGGCACTTACTTGTCAAAACCTATCCGCGTCCGATGTAACACACATGCAGTGTCAGAAACACGGTAACAATTACAAGACAACCAGACCTGAATACCAACAATATCTTCTTTGCACACATGTTCAGGTACGGCTGGGATTCAAAACTTGAACTCTGACCACTATGGCCCGTGATCGTATAAAATTTACGACGTGGTCCGGTTTCTGAGCTGACCAGGCTCTGTACAACTTCTTGTATCAGAGCAGATTTCACCGTTCGTTTTGAAAACAAGTTTAACGAAACCGCGTTTTGCTTAACTGACTTCAAATGTATAATTTGATCTCGGTTTCCGTCTAACCGATTTCACCGGCTCTATTTTGATCCTTTTTGGTTTGATGAAAGGATTCCTACTGGTGATAGGATTCCTATGCAGGAATCCGTCTAGGTAGGTACCACCCCAGGGCCAGTTATTCTGTCGTGAAGCAGTAGTGTGCAAGCATTACTGTGTTTCGGTTTGAAGGGCACTGTGAGCTGGCGTAATCACTGGGCATTTGAGACTTAAAAACGGATGTCACAAGGTAACGGGCGCAGTGAGGTGTCACACAGAAATATTCTGGGTGACACAGCATTTGTTGTGGGCGGACGTTGCCCTTACCATCAGGTGAACGTGTTGCTCGTTTCGTCACTTTATACAATAAAAAAAAAAAAGGAAATGGAAAACGAAGTTTACATGAAATATCGTCGCAATCTTAAACAAATACTCGATGTATTTCGTATTTTGCGACATGTTAGCCTGTTTTTATACATAGGCCACATAGGTATACAAACAATAAACAATGCGAATTAAAAATAATTTTTGGGTTTACATACTTGTGAAATTACAATGACATTTCTCTAAACGCGTTTAATGGAGCTAAACGTCGAAAATTGGGCGATCAGAATTTGAGCCGCGTTTAGCTTTAACTGCGTTCATTTGATGATGATGAAACACAAACTGTAAATTTAACTCAGTTAAATGCTTAAACTACGTTTTGCTTGAACTGATCGCGTTTATTTTAAACGATGAAATCCGCCCTTAGAGTTGTAACAAAATGCAAGGCATTTCTCAAAGTTCATTGCACCTTGCGATTTGCGCACGCGTGTATTTGTAATTATAAATCTAGTTTCTAGGAAAAGAATAGAATAAATTTGTTTGACGACAAGCGTGATCTGGTAAAAACATGCATCTGTGAGGCATTTTCAGTACCTTTTTATATTTACATAACTGTGTGCGTGACAAGGGCAAGATGAATATTTCTAAAGCGATAAGAAATGCCACGTTCAGAATTTTTCGGACGATATGCCATAAATACTTTAGGCTACAAAAATACGATTGTAACATATGTATTTTTCCGATTTTTAGATATTTTTTAAAACTTGTTTGAAGAAGGTAAGAACAGTTCAGATAATGGCAGAAACATTTTTACAGACTTCAGAGAAGAAAGGGGTTCATGACTTGTTCTCGATTACTGTTTCATGTATGTTACCTTGTATATCCGGAATTTATAAATCGTTTTGGAATTATCTTCTTTTATCAGCAGGGATTAAGAGTTTGGTTCGACGTAAATGTGGTGAATATTTGATCGAGCAAAACGTTCACCTGATGGTAAGTGCAACGTCTGCCCATAACTGTGTCACCCAGAACAGCGTGACACCACAATGCGCCCGTCAGCCTGAGACATCAGTTCTTAAGTCTCATATGCCCAGTGATTACGCTTGCTCTCAGTGCCCTTCCAACCGAAACACAGTAATGTTTGCACACTACTGGATCACGGCAGAATAACTGGACCTGCGGTGGTACCTACCTAGACGGACTCCTGCATAGGAAACTACTTGTACTATGTCGTGACTGCTTTAAAATGGGAGTTGTTAAACTTATCGCACAAAACAATTGCATAGATTCGAAATAAATTTTTAATGCTAGATAGGTTTAATGTAAAACTGAAAGTTTGTGTGTAATAATATTGTTACAAATGTAAGCACTGATGCTTGTCTGTTTCGGTCTGAAGGGCACTGAGAGGTAGGGTAATTACTGGGCATATTAGACTAAAGCAGCATGTCTCAAGGTCACCAGCGCAGTGCAGTGCCGCACAGGCAGGTAAATGAAGGGCTACATTGAGCGACGACCTGCACGGTTTGCGGGAAGACCATGGATGCAGGTGGCTCAGGAGCGTGTATTGTGGCAATCTATGGGCGAGGCCTATTTTCGGATGTGATGATGAAGCAGTCTGGGATTATGCTGCCCAGGCTCGCCTTTAAATAACCAGAGCTCATTCCCCGGTGCCGGCACATCTGAAATTGTTCCGCAATTTTAAGTGATAATTTACCACGTGCTCAGCGGTGAAGGAAAGCATCGTGGGGAAGCCTGCATGTCTGAGGAATAAAAATATGTCCAGGACATGTAAAGTCCGCCAACCGGCATTGGAGCAGCATGGCGGCCTCTCCCCAGCTCCAAAGCTCTCTCAAAAATTAGTTGCGGCCTTACTTTATTATTTAACTTTTAATCAACTTTCTCCTTTCTTTACGTAATAAACATACTAAAAAAAGAACAGCACCACATATGGCTCTACCGCATTTTTTTTGCGCAATAAAACTCTTAGCCGATTGGTGTCCGGCAGAGTACAATAGCACTTACCACTTTCCTACCTCAGTAACGTAAGGGCGATTAAGGTATTGTACGGACAGCCTTTATTCGTGCATAATAACACCATAACATGCAATGCTGTCACCATACTGCTAGTGGGAATGCAATGGGGAGTAAGTTCGCCACCTGTCACGTCTTGTTTCCCGCGAGGGCGAATAGTGGGCCACGTTTATGGTCTCTGCCTACCTCTTATATGGAAAAAATTCGTGACTGTATGTATGTATGAAAGCTCTCTTAACATCGACAATAGTGTAACATATTATTAATCCGTATCGAAGACATGGTGCAACATATGGATGATAAACCATGTATGGTTTAATATTAGCTTACTATATTATCTGAGTATTTCGACCACGGCGACAACTTCCGAATATTATCGGGACCTATCAACTGCGCAGGAGATATTATACTACTACTACAAGTGTACGGGCAAAAACAGATGAAAGACATGATTGAAGATGTTCCAGGAAGATGCTGCTGTCCATCTCCTGGTTTTAATTTTCCCCCTGTCGGCTTTCACGACACCCACGGGATGAGATGGGGTGGTAGATTATCTTCGCCACCACACCCCCGTAATTGCACTAACTTCGGTTTCTCCCAAACAGAACACAGTAATGCTCGCAAACTTCTAAACTGGTAGTTCATATTACTGGTAAGAATGATATCGTCCAATTTGTATTTGTGTAATAAATTGGAGTGTCTCATTCCCAACGGTGTAAGATATCGTAATGATGTATTCGCCCTTGACATTTCAGCAAACATTTGTCAATGAGAGGCGTAATAACGCTGAAAAAATGTAACAAGATTTTTTTCTAAATAAGGCAGTAGTTCTTAAGTATCGGAGCTGAAATGAATTTATTTATTTATGAATGCGTCATATGTGTATTACAGTTTCCATTTAAATTGTTCTATGCCTGACATGAAACCTAGTATTACGGCGTAGCAACATTAAAACATGTTGATGTTTATTATATGATTATTATTTATCTTTATCTATATTATACTTATTTAAGAGTTATTCAGGTTTTTTTTTCTTTTTTCTTCTTTTGCTTGTCTTCATTGCTACACCTCATCAAAATCTCACCACTCCATGGGCTGGCTGGGAGAAAATGCCTTAAGGCTCTAAGTCCGCCCTTTGCATCCTTTTATTGTAAATAAAGAAATAAAGATTTAAAATAAATAAATTATTAAATTAAATTACAATCATTGCATTTGAATGCATTAATTTGCACTTTCATCAATCAAAAAGTTATTTTTTTTATTAAACATAGATTTTATAAAAAGCGTTATTATATTATTAAAGAATACATGGATAATTGCTGCCGAGCTATTTTTACATCTTTATAACACTGCTGTAATTGTACGCTATTTTTAAAATAGATAAGATAAAAAAATTGCCCGCTGGGTTTTTTGCTAGTTCTTCCCAGAACAGAGGCTTTTTTTGCGAAACGTCATTTTTTTCATTGTTCATTAAGTATTATGTAATAATCTATTCTGAATAAAAATTCTTCTATTCTATTCTAATGTACGAGTAGATTGGATGATCGTGGGATAGATTAATATTGTCAGGTATACTTTATGAATTTATAATATGTCAAGATTTCTTAAATGTTACCATACATTTAAGAAATCTTGACATATTGTAAATACCTATAATATTTATATGTTTTCATGTCATTATAATATTCTATTAAATTAAAGAAGCATTAAGGTTTTCTCCACAGCAATCCCACCACCAGTATGATTTACCGTCACGTACAGTTTCATTTACCTCATTTATTCCAAACTTATAATACTATTAAGGTCATATTAAAACGTTCCATTAGCATTCTACACAATTGGTTAGCGTTTTTGTTTTCCATACCACGCAATGTTCGATATAAATTAACCTTAAACACATTAAATTTACGGTAAGAGTCTTAAATAATTTTAATAGTAGGCACAACACGACATAATTTGAACATTAGACTATTGCAGAATTTTCTAGGTTTCAGTCAAGTATTCTTACAAATGTTGTATAAGTACTGTACAGAAAATAAATAGGGCTGCCAATGATGCTAAAAAATTCTTAGCCTTGACTATTTCATTTGTTTATGAATATTTTATGAGGTTACAGGGTAGGCAGAGATCACATCTTTCCTCTTGCTACGATCCCGACACACATCTTTTGCTTTTTCTACTTTTATAAGCGTTTTCATACAAGCTCTTCGGTTGTTTTTCGGTTTTTACCGTGTTGTTTACATTACTGTGTTTCGGTCTGAAAGTCACTGAGAGCTAGTGTAATCGCTGGGCATATGAGACTTAAGAACCGATGTATCAGAGCAACGGCGCAGTGTGATGCCACTCAGAAATGTTTGGGTGACACTCTGGATGGCGTTCATCCTCCAATAGTCCATAGGTTTGGACACGAATTGCGATACATGACGTGGCAGGACTGAATCTGCCATTTGCCTATGCATGAGTAGTGCTTCTGTGCCAGCACACACGGCACTATGATAAAATTATGTAGCGACAACAATTATTGGTTGAGATTTAACAATTGTGTGCGTGCCAACTGGTGCGGGCGCGAGTCCGCCCCGGCAGACACGTGGACTTGTGCAACGTGCCTTTACCTAAACAAGTAATTCGACACGTGCTCGTAAATTGGAAAATCTCTAGTACCCCAACGATATATTTATAGATTTTTTTAACAAAATTTAAGTTTTCAATTTAGTAAGAATCTGCTCGGATTATCCTAGGAGATATGTTAGAAAATTATAATCGTTTGTAAGTTCTCAACCCTGGACGTAATTGAAGGAAACCATTACTTTCTACGAACAAAGAAGCTGAAAGCGTATAAAGGCAGCTGAAACTTTTAAAAGCTGTGGAATGAACGAACATAAAACTTAACTGCACATACAACTTCGCGATGATAATTAAGAGAAAAGGAAAAAAAGAGGCATTTCATTTAAAAAAGGACAGTGATGTGAAACGAACGCTTCGAATTAAAAAAAAAGTTAAAAATATTTACATATTTATAAAAATAAAATGATGCAGTGGCAATGAAAAGTAACAAATTGCTAGTATTTTTATTAACTGTACGAACATGAGTTGGTTAGAGTAGATGAGTCCAAAGGTAGAACTTATTACGGTGAATATGGTGTAGAACTCCCCTTATATGTGAGTTATTCAATCCATTTTCCATATAAGGGGTAGGTAGAAACTATTACGCAGCCCATTTTCGCTCCCGCGGGAAACGAAACGTGAAGGGTGGCGAAATACGTTGCCGTAATTTTGGTACGAGTGGTGTTATGGCAACTTGGCGTGGCGGTACGTATGTAGTAAGATAAGTGAAAGGGAGAGAAATAAGTTGCTGCCCTTTAGTTTTCTACAAAGTAACGCCTCATTTTATTTACTACTTAGCTAAGGCCCAGCATGTGTTGCATCTTGCAATGCCACTTAGCAATGTTTGAAATGAAACTTTTTTGGGTGCGATGAGAGTAAAATTTCACGGTCGAATTTGAGTGCAATGTTTCTTTCATTCTCAAATAATGATGATGATGATGTAAACATTATTAATTGTTTATATCATCATGCATCTGCTGAACATAGGCCTCCCCCTTGAATTACTTCAAAAGTGTATAGCTCTCATTTTGGGGGGATTTTGCCATAGTTGCCACGTTTGGCAGGCGGGTTGGCAACCGCAGTATATTTATTCAGATTTTCCAGGAAGGTGCTGTTGCCAGAACATGGTTCTGGTTTTAATTTTCCATCTGTCGACTTTTACGACATCTACGGGTTGAGATGGGGTGGTAGATTCTCTTAAGCCGCTACCACACAAACAAAGAAACATTCATTTTTAATATATAGGTTCATCATCATCATCATTTCAGCCTACCTTAGTCCACTGTTGAACATAGGCCTCCCCCATAAATTGCCACAAAGCACGGTCCTGTGCCACCTGCATCCATCGACTTCCCGCAAAATCGCGCAGGTCGTCGCTCCATCTAGTGGGGGCGCCCTACACTGCGTTTGCCGGTACGAGGTTGCCACTCTAGAACCTTTCTTTCCCATCGGTTATCGGTTCTACGGGCTATATGGCCGGCCCATTGCCACTTCAGCTTGCTAATCCTTAGGGCTATGTCGGTTACTTTAGTTCTGCTGCGGATATCATCATTACGGATTTTATTACGCAGAGAAACTCCGAGCATAGGTCTTTCCATTGCTCGCTGAGCGACTCTGAGCTTCCTCAAGCATCCCGCAGTGAAGGACCACGTCTCGGTCCCGTATGTCATCACTGGCAACATGCAATGGTTGTAAACTTTGCTTTTGAGACATTGATGTATACTCGACGAGAAAATGTGACGTAGTGTCCTGAACGCTGCCCAGCCGAGTTGGATCCGTCGATTGACCTCTTGGACGAAGTTGGACCTACCTAGTCGGACAATCTGTCCTAGGTATACATATTCGTCAACAACTTCGAGCGTAGTGTTCCCAACAATAACCGGTATAGGTGTGACATGGACGTTAGACATGATCTTCGTCTTGTCCATGTTCATCTTAAGACCTACCTGTTGGGAGACACTATTGAGGTCATTGAGCATAGTGCCAAGCTTCTCCAGCGATTGTGCCATTATGACTATGTCGTCGGCAAATCGAAGGTGAGTTATGTATTCGCCATTGATGTTAATACCGTATCCTTTCCAGTTCAGTAGCTTGAAGACATCTTCCAATGCAGCGGTGAAGAGTTTCAGGGATATTACATCGCCATGTCTTACACCTTTCTGCAATTGGATCGGTTTCGTACTCTGGTTCTGTACTCGGATAGCCATCGTAGCCTTATTGTACAAACACTGCAGCACTTCGATATACCAACAGTCAACTCTACAAGAAGTGATTGTAGCACTGCTCAAGTTTCGACGGAATGAAGGGTTTTTCATAGTCCACATACGCCAGACATAGCGGGAGATTGTACTCTTCGCTCTTTTGTACAATCTGGCGAAGAGTGTATATGTGGTCTATGGTACTAACGCCTTTTCGGAATCCGGCTTGTTCGGGAGGATGGAAGTCGTCGAGTCTGCTTGCGAGACGATTCGTAATGACTCTCGAAAACAGCACATAGACGTGGTTCAGAAGCGATATCGGTCTATAGTTCTTCAAGAGGGCGTTATCGCCCTTCTTGAAGAACAGGACAACCACGCTTCTGCTCCACGCTTCCGGCGTAGCGCCGCCGTGGATCACTGAATTAAATAGCTTCTAAAGGACTAAAAGTACTGATTTTCCACCCGCTTTCAGAAGCTCCGCTGTAATTCCGTCCTCACCGGGCGCTTTGCCATTCTTGAGCTGTTTGAGACCCATACTAATCTCGCTCAGACTGACGTCCGGGATATCGTCGGAATAGTGTCGGACGAGTTTGGACTCACACTTGTATGTGGCTACAACGACGATGTGTACAGCTGCCCATATAATCTCTCGATCTCACTCATAATCTCTGGTCCAGCTGCAAATTACGCTACCGCTCTCGGTCCTCAACTTAGTCAGTTGGCTCTTCCCGGCAGACAGATCCCTGGCAAAGACCTTGGAGCCTTGGTTTCGCTCTATCGCTTCTTCAATACGAACTGTATTGAAGTTGTGTAGGTCTCGCCGCATACATTGGGAGATCTGTCTGTTAAGTTGCCGATATGCTGACGCGTCAGTTGAGGACTGTAGCTTCATTTCACGCCTGGCCTCCATGAGACTGAGAGTGTGATCGGAGAGCTTCTGGATCTTCTTTTTGCGGCGAGTCTTGCAAAACTTTGCCCCCACCGCCTGGACAGCTTCCACGAGCCTGTCGTTCATATCGTCCACTGTAACGCAATCATCTAGGCACTGAAAGCGATTATGCGATTCGAGCTGGAAGCTCTCGGGGTTTTGGATAAGGACACATAATGGACGGAGTGTAGACTTCACCAGACGAGACCTCTCCAGCTTTACGTTCAAGTTCAATGTGCCTCTTACCATTCGGTGATCACTGCCGGTTTTCACCCTAGCGATCACAGAGACATCATTGATCAGCTGTCGTTTGGTCGTCATGATGAAGTCGATCTCATTTTTGGTGGGTTGGGGCATTATGCTATGCCTAAACAGAACTGGTTTAAGTATTTTTGTCTGTCTGTCTGAAAGTTTGTCTCGAATAGGCATCTCAACGGATTTCAATTAAAATTTTAGGAATTACAACAGCAATTATAATTTTCGTGTACGTGTGTGTTCCATTTCGATATCTTTCAGGGTTCAGAAGGTGTGAATATAATTATTTGTATTATCATTTTACGCGGGTGAAACCGCAAGGCGCGGCTAATTAACAATAATTTAATATTTAAGCGATAATGAAAATAAATAAATAATAATTTTAGCCGATTTGTCGATATTACATTTTTCGTGGAGCTTTTTCGTTTGCAAATTCTCTTTGCAATCGTAACAATATTATCAAATCAAGGAGCAAATGAAAAGACTAATGAAAGGGCACATTTCTGTGAATGCGTAAAGTCAATAATCTTTCTGCCTGTATTCAATCAACGGAAGTAGAAGCGTAAAAGCATTGTTGTGTTATGGCTGTACTTCCTGTAAACAATTTCCCCTCACTACGATTTCTCCTGTATCGTGAGTGCGTTTCAGACGTAATATATTTTACATGCACAAGATATAGAATAGTTTCTGTGTGGTACCATATGGCGCTCCTCACCTCCAAAATGAGAGCTACTTTTGTGGCAATCTATGGGAGAGGCCTATGTTCAGCAATGGACTAAGATAGGCTGAAAAGATGATGATGATATGATGAGAGCGCGATCCCCAGTGCACACACACATGTAAAATAGTTCTGCAACTTTCAAGTGCAGATTTACCATGTGCTCAGCGGTGAAGTAAAACATCGTGAGCAAAATCTGCATGTCTGCGGAATAAAAACATTTCGAAGTAACAGAAACAAAACAAAACGAAACAAATTAAGTAGTAACAGAAAGTATACGTAAGATATACTCGTATACATACATTTTTAATCACGTCATGAGAAAAGGTCTACGGCCTTCAGAGTCTGTTTAACGGCCACACCTTACCTTCACTGGTGGTATGATTGAGCAATAATAGGTACCACCCCAGTGCCGAGTTTTATTCTGCCGTGAAGCAGAAGTGTGCAAATATTAGTGTGTTTCGATCTGAAGGGCACTGAGAGCTAGCGTAATGTTAGCGCAACTTAAGAACAGATATCGCAGGGTAACGGGCGCAGTGTGGAATCTTAAACTCTAATCATAAAATGATTAGAAGCTTCGAGACCGATAAAGTTGTAAAGCACCTTGGCTCACAACTGAAACCATTTATTTATACGGGTACATAAAAGCGGGCGTTTGGGGACACGTAATATCCAGTGATGGACAATTTTTTACATACCTTCGCTACCTTCACCTACATTTTAAAATGATGATGATCTCTCCCGGCCGATTTTCGACCACAATCGAATACCGTTGGAAGCTATCAACTGCGCAGGAGATATTTTTGTGCTGCAAGCGCGCAAACTTAGAGGCTTACTCGCTTTTACCTATGTACTCGCGACCGATATAACGCTTATGATAACGCTGGTCGCGTGGTCTAGTGTTCTGATTGCTACAGCGCAGGTCCTGGGTTCGAATCGACAACCGCCCGTGACAAATTTTGGTAGTTAATCCTAATATGATTCAACGATCAAAACGGTCGGCCCAGTTCGTGCCGAACCATGAATTATGTACGACTTTTGTAATCATAATCACAAATTTGTCTCTATTACTCGGTAAAGTTTTAATCACAGAATTCCTACTATGACCCACTAACATTGATAATTAAAAGTTTCTAGGTCACATTGTTAACGAGTTTGACGTTTGAGTGTATCACGCCTGATAAAGGTGAAGGTCAAATGAGGAGGTACCCCTTAGACGTTAATTTACGTTTTTTTTATTTTACGTGTTGTAAAATAAAAAAAACGTAAATTAATGTAATGTTTCGTCACTTTATCAAATAAAAAATATTTGATAAAGTGACGAAACGAGCAAAAAGTTCACCTGATGGTAAGAGCAACGTCTGCCCATAACAAATGCTGTGTGACTTTCTGTTGTGTGTGTCACGTTGTTCTCACAACGCCCGTCACCCCGAGACATCAGTTCTTAAGTCTCCTATGCCCATTGACTAACTCACAGTGCTCTTCAAACCGAAACACAGTAATGCTTGCACACTACAGCTTCAAAGCAGAATAACGTCCTGGGGTGGTGCCTACCTAGACGTATTCCTGCATAGGAATCTTACCACCAGTAAAAAGTTTAATTTCTTAGATTTTTTTAATTATCTCTTTATCAATTCTTGACACTACATATCATTCATGTCATGACATTGTGACAGGCCGGTATGGACTGGACTGGCATAAGAGTTTCATATCGGAATATAGAATCCTGAGAACGACCCACTACTGATGGCGAGTTTGCAAATATTCTGCCCTATAATCTTCGTAATATTAATATTTTTTGCCTTAATGTAAGAGATGTTCACAGCTTAATTGGCTTTAAATTAACGTAGAAAATTCATTATCATCATATCATTTAAATGAAACTAATTTTACGGATTTTATCGCGTTTATTTTTATACTATTTATAACTATATATATCATCATATCAGCCTATTACTAGTCCACTGCTGAACATAGGTCTCTCTCATAGATTGTATACACATAAATCTTTGCCATAGTTGCCCCGCTTGGCAGACGGGTTGGTCACCACAGTTTATTTATTCTGATGTTCCAGGAAGAAGCTGCCGATCTCCTTTCAATTTCCCTCTGACGACTTCTACGACACCCACGGGATGAGATGGGGTGGTAGATTCTCTTAAGCCGCCACTATACGGCAAGTAGAAAATTACAAATCTCAAATTTGTTACAGGAAGTCATATAACGGCGAATGTCTGTGTGACTTCCAAATTTAAATAAAAAACTTATCCATCCATCTTCATTGTTTAAAGATGCATGCTTTTTTAACCGACTTCAAAAAAGGAGGAGGTCAATTCGTTTGTATATTATTATTATTTTATTTTGTATGCTCCCCGTATATTTTTGACCTTGTACCCGTAAGTAGAAGTTACTTGTATTGATGGGCAATTTTTGGTTCGTTCCCCTAGTTACCTGACATCATTGGTTAATGGGATCAAAAGAAACCGACCACGAAACCAACCAGGGTTACACAGGTCTGTTATAAATCGTGTGTGCTAAATACTTACAGATATTTCTTGTTCTCGTATACGTCGGATAGACCCAGCACGTGTGGATGTTCTATGAGCTTCATGATTGCTATTTCTCGCTCCACCTGGAAAAAAAATACAGCTTTTAGTATATTCTCCATATCCTTTTCCAATACGCACACAGGCTGTGTATCAATAATCTTAAGATTTCTTAAGCATACCTACATATGAAGAACTTTGAATCTGTAAGCACGCTGTAACCTTTAACTGATTGAACAGAATTAAGATTACATACATATAGTCACGACTTTTGCCTTTATAAGGGGTAGGCAGACACCTCACCCGTAGCCCACTCTTCGCCCCGCGGAAAACGAGACGTGACGGGTGGTTAACCACGTCGCCGCCATTTTGGTACGAGTGCACCAATTTTTACTCTCATTGGGTTCCCACGAGAAGTATAGTGGCAGCATTGCATATTAGGGTGTTATTCTGCAAGAATAAAGGTTGTTCGTACAATACCTTAGTCGTCTTCTACTCTGGCGGACACCTATCGCATTAAAATTAAGATTACCGTTTTTTAAGCCGTGTGGTGGCGGCTCGTTAAAAGAATACTACCACTCCATCTCATCCAATGGATCTCGTAAAAGGCGAGTAAGGAATTAAACTGCACTGTGCACCCAACAGCGCATGGTGGCGATGGGCTCACCACCTATCACACTAAGTGCAATATATTGTGTTGGTGAAACGTGGATTGTGGCAGTCATCTGTTTTTGCAGTGAGTGCCCAGTCTCTGACTACCCCTTATGGGATACAGTCGTGATCTTATGTATGTACGTGTATGTTTTTTAATTAATGTAACAAACACCTTAGGTGATCGTAAATAAAAAAAAATTAAAAAAACAAAATTTGGTTTTTGTGTAGCGGTGTATGAAAAACTGCTAAGAATGTCATCACGGAAATGTGGAAAATACACAGACAGCGGCATCGTTTATGATGCATTTCCGGTAATTCGATCGCCAATTCGCCTGCGCGACGTAGTGATTAAGGTAATCGTCCTTGGAGGAGGCTCGTGTCCAGCGGTGGACTATTAACAGGTGGATCATGATGAAACGCATGTCCACGTCAAAAGTACCCGCAACCGACGAGCTTTAATGATACCGCTAATGAAAATAGAAGAAGCCAAAGATGTATGTCACGATCGTAGCAAGTGGAAGTATGTGGTCTCTGCCTACCCCAATGGGAAACTGATGTATCGAAATTTATGTTATAAAAACTATTAAACATACGAAACGTATTCCATCTATCAAACATACATACTCACACACAAAAACTAAATGATTGGTCTAATATGAAACTCTAACAATCAAACAACTGATCTAACGTAAAACTGATGGTGACTTTCTGACAGAGTCGATCCGTGCACCATTTCCTAAATCTTTGTCTTACTACTACAATACTGACGACCGCGTGGTCTAGAGTACCTGACTTCTATGCCGCGAGTCCTGGGTTCGAATCCCAGTCGGAGCCAACATTTGTAGAAAACAGAAATTGTTGGTTTTCGGATCTGTTTGTGTTGTACATGTGATATATGTCTGTAAAACACACCCGCGATACAGGAGAATTACTACTGTGGGCGTCGTTTTTTTCATCATCATCATCACTTCAGCCTATAAGTCATCATCACATCAGCCTATAAGCCACAGCCTATCAGCCAACTGCTGAACATAGGCCTCCCCCACAGATTGCCACAAAAAATTGAAGCTCCAACTTGGGGGAATTTTGCCATAGTTGCCACGCTTGGCAGGCGGGTTGGCAACCGCAGTCTATTTATTCAGATGTTCCAGGAAGATGCTGCTGCCCATCTCCTGGTTTTCATTTAGTTTGTCGACTTTTAGGACACCCACTGGATGAGATGGGGTGGTAGATTCTCTTACGCCGCTACCACACGGCATGTACTTTTACGTTTTTTTTTAATTAAAAAAAAGCTGGATAGTTACAAACTCTGATCTCGCTAAACTCAAGAAATACTAATCCAATTTGAAATATTATTAGACATTACATAGCCCGTTCATTGAAGAAGGTTTTAGACTATAAAAATGTATGCAGTGGCCTTAATGCACGCTGAAAACCAAACATTACCGATAAGGGCGGCCTAACCACGAATTGTCAGGTCAGCTAGGTACCATGCCGTACAGTGCAATGTGTTTGACTTAATTGCCGCAGGTAAAACTCGAACGAAAGGTTGCGAGTTTCAATTAGCAAAGCTATTGAAGAGAAAGTGGTGGTAGGATTCCTATGCAGGAATCCGTCTAGGTACCCCAGGGCTTGTTATTCCACCGTGAAGCAATAGTGTCCAATATTACTGTTTCGGTTTGAAGGGCACTGATAGCTTGCGTAATCACTGGACATATGAGACTTAGGAACTGATGTCTCGTGATGGGCGCGTGACCACCAGGTGAACGTTTCGCTCGTTTCGTCACTTAATCAAATAAAAAAATAAACCAACTTTTTCACTAGAGCAGATGTGTTGACTTTTCCCGGCTACAAAATTGACTTGTACTTAGTGGGACCTTTTTTTTAAGAAATCATACCAATTATATATCGTATAAATAACAAAAACTACTGGAGCACATAAACAAATAAACTTTCCACAAGTAATTAGTACTTACAAACTAAACACCGTCAATGCATATATTGAAAAACAAAAAACAAAATTCTAAAGAGTTCGGATTAGCTCATGACACGACTAGAGCAGTTTCCAGAATACTTCTTTGGTATATATATAATGTACTCTGTGATACTTCTCTTATACTGAGCAGGACTTACGGAAAAGATGTCAATGTGAGAGAAATGTTCATTCCACAACTTGCATGCACGAAAGATAAAACTATTTTTACAAAAAAGAATCTTATATGGACTATCAAAGAGAAGTTCATTCCTTGCACTGGCTCTTTGGCATTAAAAATAAATTTAATTGAGAAGCGGAATTGAATCAATAGAGTTGTGAATAATATTGAATGAGAGCATTTGATCCTTTACCAAACGACTGTGAAACGTTGTTACTTTCTTTACTTTTTTAGTCTTCAGTAACATACTGCCCGTGACACCAATTAAATTTATTTTCAGGTTTTGTTTACTCCCAGATAAGATATGTAAGCAACATTGCATATCCGTAAGGATGATATCCGCAGCAGGACTAGAGTAACTCACGTAGCTCTTAGAATTAGTAAGTATGTGGGAGGCCTATGTTCAGCAGTGGACTGGTGTGAGCTGAAAAGACGAATGTACAGCCTAGATAGATATATTAGGTATTCAATTTCGCTCAAGTGCTAAGTTAGTTTGCCGTGTCGGTTGGCTGAGTGATTAACTTCTCAATGATTGGGAGTCGCAGATTCGATTTGTGCACGGATACGGGAGTTTTGCATATGGAATATAAGTCTGTTAAATTCACCTTCTATAGAAGAGAACGCTTAGGGTGGGGTGACTTATAAATAAAAATAGAAAAAGTTCGTTTTAAAAACAATTTTATTCTAGAACCGAACTAGTGCAATCACTTTGGCTATTGACCAATATTAAGCGATTCTCATTGAGGCATGACTTAGTGATTGGACAAACGCCAAAATCATGACCAAAGCTCATAGCATTTGGAAGCCAAACTGATAATGACCTCGTAATAGTTGTCTCATAAAATCGTTATTACTGGACATAACTTTTGATGTCAATTCACTTTTTGCAAGCTTCTATTTAAATCGATTTCTTCGTGTCTTTCCGGTTTAAATCTTGTAAATAAATTTTGACCTACTTTCCGATGTCCGATTAAGCTAAAATTTGACTTATCTATGTAGTTTCGGTGGCAATGCAATAATATGGTACAATGGAGCTGGTCTGATGATGGCCCTACGAACTCCCTAACTAAACAAAATTGCTCCGTCATGTTTGAACTCGTTGAATTTGTTTTGACAAGTACTATAGCCCCGTTAACATTAGAAGTCCACTGCTGGACATGCCTCACAAATAAAAGCTTGTAACAAAAATATGATTTTTGTTCTTTCTTTTAATTTTATTAAGAAAATTAATTTAAAAAGAAAATCTAAAATGTCTGTAATATAAGCTTTCAAGACGATTTCACGTATCACGGGTCGGCCCATGAGGGGGAATTGTCATTTAAGTGTTAGTGAGGAAACCTATGACATGTGTAGACATGTGAAGTTCGCCAACCCGCATTGGAGTAGAGTGGCGGATTCTTCCCAGCTCCAAAAACCCTCTCGGAAATGAGAGCAGGCCTGAACTCAGCAGTGGGACACTTATAGGATGTAACTTTAGTGACCTGGACCTGGACCTGGTCCGTTTCCCGACCGGCGCCTCTAAAATTGCTAGCAATTATAAGCGCTGATTTAACACGTGATCAGCGTTAAAGAAAAACCGGTGTTTAATCTATGTCTGAGAAACGAAAATATTTTCAGGATACGTGAAGCCAGCGGGTTGGACACTTCCCGGATTCAAAGCCCGCCTTAAAATAAAAGCAGTGGGGAATTTATAGACTGTTGTCTTACTTTTTTATACGTGTTGTACATCATACTACTCGTAATATTATAAGTGCGGAAGTAACTCCCTCTATCCCTCTGTTTGTTACCTGTTCACGGTTCAACCGCCGAATTCCGACACAGAGATAGCTTGCTTCCTCAGCTAGTTAATTAGTATTCAAAAAATATCATCACGGAATTCTGTATGCTCAAGCGTTTGTCCTAAGCGCATGTAATTACAGTCAACCTTCACTAGGGTTGCCACCAGTAATCTAGAACGGAGTATTATACTTTAAAAAAAAAAAGTAAAGTTTCAGCCTATAAATGTCCTACTGCTGAGCACAAGCCTCCTCTCATTTCTGAGAGGGTTTTTGGAGCTAGGAAGAATCCGCCACGCTGCTCCAATGCGGGTTGGCGGACTTCACATGTCTTCGAATTATTTTTTATTTCTGAGACACGCAGGTTTCCTCACGATGTTTTCCTTCACCGCCAAGCACGTGGTAAATCAGCACTTAAAATTGCAATTAACAATTTTAGTGGTGCCGGCACCGGGAATCGAACCGAGGTCACTCGCGTACTATGAAATTTAAAGCGAGCGCCTAGGCCCTGAGCTACCACGGCTCTGTGGACTGTATCATACTTAATTTCATGTAAATGTACATTTTAATTTACGAAACCAGTAAAACAAGCAAAAAGGCATTATTCACGCAATATTAAATTATAGTGTAATTTTCATGAGCCGTGGTAGCTGAGGGCCGCTTTTAAATGTGGGCGCTTTTGAATGGCGTGTACTATTACACGTGTGACCGCAGTTTGATCCCCGGTGCCGGCACCCCTAAAATTGTTCTGCAACAAAGGTGCTGATTTACCACGTGCTCGGCGGTGATTGAAAACGTCGTGAAAAAACCAACATGTCTAAGGAATAAAAATAAATCGCGGGCATCTGTAGTCCGCCAACCCGCATTGGAGCCGCGTGGCGGACTCTTCCCGGCTCCAAAACCCTCTAAGGAATGAGAGGTCTGTACTTAGCAGTGGGACGTTTATGGGCTGTTACTAAGGTACGAGTATTTCATATCTCATCTCTTGATTCTCTCTTAGTCAAGGTATAAAGGACGTCTCCTGAATTTTATTAAAGCTGGCTGTAGCTGAACGTTGGATAATTAAGCATAATTATCCAACGTTCAGCTACAGCCACAGCAATTATTATAAGATCAGCTACAGCAATTATTATAAGATAAACAGAACAATATGACAACGTGACCTAGTGGTAGTACCTGACTTCTATGCCGCGGATCCTGGGCTCGATCTTAGCGCATCAGCGTTACATCAGGCGCGGGTAGGTTGGGGCGAGTGAGTGTCTCTGTGTTTGCACGTACACTTGTATCACTATAATAGGCACTATAATATCTCCTGCGCAGTCGATAGGTCCCGACAATATTCGGAAGTTAATCAGCCAGGAGGACATCGTGAATATAACATAATAATAACTGGCGGACCTGCCCCAGCTTCGCACGGAATTTATTGTTATTTAAAGGCTAAATAGAAAAAAAAACAGCACCAGCCCGTTTACACACTTAAGAGTAAATGATCATAAAATTCGTTCTTAGTGGGTATCGATACAGTCACGCCTTTTTCCCGCATAAAGGCTCGGCAGAAGCCATAAAGGGTACACACGTAGCTCACTTTTCGGCTCCGCGAGAAATGAGACGTGACGGGTGGCGAAACTCATCGCCACCAATTTGGTACGAATAAAAAAAATCTTACTCCCCATTGCGTTTCCAGGAGCAGTATACCTAGTGACAGCATTGCATGTTATGGTATTATTATACATACATACATACATAAGATCACGACTGTATCCCATAAGAGGTAGTCAGAGACTGGGCACTCACTGCAAAAACAGATGACTGCCCCAATCCACGTTTAACCAAAACAATATAATGCACTTGGTGTGATAGGTGGTGAGCCCATCGCCACCATGCGCTGTTGGGTACACAGTGCAGTTTAACTCCTTACTCGCCTTTACGAGATCCACTGGATCAGATGGAGTGGTAGTATTCTTTTAACGAGCCGCCACCACACGGCTCATGGTATTATTATGCACGAATAAAAGCTCCCCGTACAATAAATACCCTAGTCGTATCTTACGATGCCTCGGTAGGAAAGAGGTAGGTGCTATTCTATTCTGCCGGACTCCTATCGGCTGGCATTAAGTATTGTAGCAAATTTATATTCAAATCTTCTGAACACTGCAAATGGAACACACGAAAATTACGTTTAAATTTCTGCTTTCATTAAAATCCGTTGAACTTTTTCGGAGCTTATTCTAAACAAACTTTCAGACAGATAAACATTTAGATAGACAGACAAAAATTCTAAAAATGGTAATTTATGATTACGAATCAGCAGTTTTCGCTTAATTTTTGGTATTTACTTTAAATTACAGACACTTCAATTTTATTATTAGTATATGACAAAGGTGGCAACCCTAACCTGCACAGAATTTACTTTGTAGATTAATCTCCAGATCCTTGCATTACGAGAAGCGCATAGTGAGATATGCACTAAGAATTATTTTACTCTAAACTAAATTACGACAAAGCTTGCTGCAAAACGGTTCTTTAATTAATACAACAACAAACTTTCAGACAGATAAACATTTAGATAGACAGACAAAAATTCTAAAAATGGTAATTTATGATTACGAATCAGCAGTTTTCGCTTAATTTTTGGTATTTACTTTAAATTACAGACACTTCAATTTTATTATTAGTATATGACAAAGGTGGCAACCCTAACCTGCACAGAATTTACTTTGTAGATTAATCTCCAGATCCTTGCATTACGAGAAGCGCATAGTGAGATATGCACTAAGAATTATTTTACTCTAAACTAAATTACGACAAAGCTTGCTGCAAAACGGTTCTTTAATTAAATTGTATACGAGATTTGCTTTTCTTTTAATATAGCATTTTTTTTTCACTTAACTTCTTACTTATTTCTCTTCATCAGATGAAGGTTCACTGCTGGGTATAAACTTGGCAGACGAATTGGTGATTGCAGTACCAGAAGACACTTTGCGCCATAGACGCTGCCGTTCATTATCATGTCCGATAATTTAGCCTCGCATAATTGAGATGGTTATTTCGCCATCAATTGGAGGCCACAGAATTTCATATCAGATTTTGATTACATTTTGTCTCCGCAAAAATCGCTTCTGATTTGTCGCAATACGATTCTAAAATTTTAAGAAGTGTCCACTGTGTCAGTTGTGTAACTGCCCTGAATGTTTTAAAGTTTTCACAAATTATTGTAAAAAATGTTGGTAATGTGTTTTTAAAAAAAAACACTGTTGAGAAAATCCGCCATATTATTTTTGATTTTTCACTTCCAACCCTATTACCAGAGCCTTTAAATTAAATATATCAAGTGTATCCTCGGAACATATCTTTTAGTATTTTATACACTCTTAGTGTAACTTTATTTTAGTACATCTTAAACATCATTTTATAAAATTTCTTTCGGTTAGGTGTCACGATGTTTATCGACATACATGACAGCTCTGTGCCTAAATATGCTCTGTCATCCCGAAACACTATATTATCGTCCCTAATTAATTTAAATTCAATTCTATTTATACATGTTCTATCCCGAACTCCCCGAACAGTGTAAACCTTGCAATATGTTGAAGAACATGTGAAATATAAAGAAATTAAGCTCTACTTGTAGCTTCTTAAATGTTACGCAATCTTATAAAATAATAGTTAGTAAATAAAATCATATTAAAACCTAATGTTTTCTTTTATTTACGCGAATATTACACATTTAAATAAAACTACTTTTTTACGGATTTTATCGCGTTTAATTTTTGAACTATTTTTACCCATTAAAACCCGCGTTAAAGAACACATAGCTGATGTGAAGCATAGACGCTCTAGGAAGTCTGCAGTCTGTGACCATGTTCTGGATCATCCCAACCATTACATCAGATTTGATAGACCACAAATCCTTGCAAAAGAACACCGATTCCTACCAAGGATGATTCGCGAGGCTATTGAAATTAAAAAACATCCTAATTTCAATAGGGAAGATGGTTGGGTATTACCACCGGCTTGGGATCCTATTATTAATAAAATTAAATAAAAAACCAAGCATACCACTGCAAGGCTTCAAGACACAGTAAGCTCTTTCTGCGTAGATCGGACTACAAATAATAATTAAAAGCTGAAGGTACTCCGGGTTAACTATGACATCGGGACAACTGTCACCTCAGTCCCCCCGTGACCATGGGTGCTGTAAAGCGTCCGAAACGTCGGGTAAAAATAGTTCAAAAATTAAACGCGATAAAATCCGTAAAAAAGTAGTTTTATTTAAACATATTAAAACCTTTTTTCTAAGAAAGTTTTTAAGGGCATAAAATAATTGTTATTGGAGACTTATTTTCTAGGAACTCATGACCAAGGTTAAGTCAAATTTCTATTATCTTTACATAAAATAACTATTCTACTATCATATAACTAAACTAACATCGCTATTGAACGGACAGCCTTTATTTTGCACGAATAAAAGCTGTCCGTACAATACAATAGTCGCCATTTACGATACCTCGGTAAAAAAGGGGAAGGTACTATTCTGCTCTGACGCACACCTAAGCGATTTACCACTGACTAATCATGCCGTGTGGTGGCGGTTTAAGAGTATCTACCACATCATCTCATCTCGTGGGTGACGTAAAAGTCGACAGAGGGAAAATGAAAACCAGGAGATGGGCAGCAGCATATTCCTGTAAAATCTGAATAAATAAACTGCGATTGCCAACCCGCTTGCTAAGAAACGTGGCAAAGCGTGGCAACTATGGCAAAATCCCCCCAAGATGAGAGCTACAAATTTTGTGGCGATCTATGGGGGAGGACTATGTTCAGCAGTGGAATAGTGACAGGCTTAAATGAATGAATGAATCATGATATCGCCTAAACTACAAGTCCTATTTACTTGAAATTTGGTATACATCCGTTTGCGATATAGAAACTACTAAATATAACTATGAACGAATTTTACGAACATTTAGTTCTAAATTTGCTAGGCTGCTGCAGTTTTTCTATATACAGAATAACATAATAACTTCCGTGCGAAGCCGAGGCGGGTCAGCTAGTAAAAGACCTATCGTCTTAATATTTTTATCGACATATTTATTTATGAATTACAAATAAAGATTTCAACGAAGTTGTTCTTATATAAAAACATTTATATAACATAAAGACAGTGACTGACCTTCATAAGAACAGATTCGCTGAGCTTTTCCCTGTTTATGATCTTGATAGCCACCTTCTTCCCGGTCACGCAATGCACCCCGAGTTTCACCAAGCCTGTAAAGAATTGTATTTGTTATAATTTATTTATACATTTTAATAAAATATTATTATTTATAACAAAAATAGTATCGTCAACATCAACCTCTTTACAAACAAATCCTGGACATAGACCTTTCCCAAGGTACGAGTATGTTGTGTTATGACGTTATCGCCACGCTAGGCTCGCTAGCCTTCGCAATTTCGCTAAATTGCGATTGAAATAAGGAAACAAACAAACACATTTATTTTGACAAACATACATCATAACAAAAGTAGTGAAGAAGATTACAAAATTGATAAGGCGATATCGAAAGATCTCGCCGCAATGATAAATGATAATCTATGACCCCACGAACAACCGGACATAGACAAAGTTCTGTGATTATAAACATTAAACTTGCTGCACTAGAGGCTTTGCGTCTTAGACACTGCCCGTCCCCGGCTTGGATAGCTTAAATTTGTTACTCCGTCATATCGCCTTTTCATTTATTTTTCAACGAGCATTTATTTTACAATGAGCGGCCTTAATCCCTAGAGGCAATTCTCTGCCAGTCGACGGGAAAACCATTGGCAGGTGCAGTGTTTGTAAAGAAAACGTCTGTCGCAATCCATGAGATTTTTACTGGCATTTACCAAGTGATCGTGATATGGAATGCCATTTTATTTATGCTCTCTAAATTACTTATTCCTTATTTATTACTTGTTATTTATAATTGCTATATTTACTATATTTAGATAAATACCGCAATTAATCATGATAGAGTATTGTGTGGCTACCTAATCATTAGTAAAAAAAAATACTCGTATTACTGCTTTTGATTTTATAATAAAAGATACTGCCTATTACGAATGTGTCCTGTTGTAAAAGTTAAATCTCTTTTTGTGTCTTCCACGTAATTTCCTATATAAGGGGTAGGCAGAGAAGGCAAAGGTATAAAGTTTTCGGTTTTCTACAAATGACTGTTCGGAATGTGCACACAGACACTTTCACTCACTGATTCCTCCATTCCATTTTGGCCACCGAACATCCAGACGTACGGATGATATTACTTGTTTAAGCGCGTTACGGATGTGTCAGTATGCGACGGGAGTTAAGCACAGCGATGCGCTAATTTGTCGACCGCGTGGCGTAGTGGTTAGCGTACCTGACTTCCGCGCCACCGGTCCTGGGTTCGATTCCCAGCCGGAGGCAACATTTGTGCAAAAACACAAATTGTTGCTTTTCGGGTCTGGTTGTGTTGTGCATGTGAAATGTATGTTTGTAAAACGCACCCACGATACAGGAGAAAATCCTACTGTGGGGCTTCGTTTTTTCAAAAAAAAAAATCGCATATTATTATTCTAGTACGGTTCAATTTGTTTGATTAAATACATTAACGTAATACATACTTTTACTTTTAAATTAACCGTGTGGTGGCGGCTTAAGAGAATAAGCCCCATCTCATCCCGTTGGTGTCATAAAGGTCGACAGGGGGAAAATCAAAACCAGGTGATGAGCAGCAGCATCTTCCTGGAACATCTGAACAAATAAACTGCGGTTGGCGACCCGCCTGCCAAGCGTGGCAACTATGGCAAAACCCCCCAAATTGAGAGCTACAAACTTTTGTGGCATTCTATGGGGGAGGCCTATGAACAGCAGTGGACTAGTGGTGGGTTGAAATGATGATGATGATGATGATACTTTTACATTTCCGTTCATACTTTAAATGTTATTTCTTATTACTTTGGTTAAGGAGTGCTTGACCTAGTTACCTTGTCCGGCACATACGTTAAAGTAGCGGGTAAGCGACGCCGGCCTACTGAGCTACTGTCTCTTCATGCTCCTTTCGAGATAGTAGTATCCTACACCTTATAGTTCCAACTGCCGCATTCCTGTACCCCAAATCCGTTCCCTACTTAATCCTTTTCCCTCTTTCTCCGCTAAGCCAGCGAGGCTAGTCGTTAGCGTGACGATCTACTATGGCACCGCGCGACCCCAAAATAAGGCTAGACTTACCCAGGCATGTGGCTCTCTGTTTGAATGGACAACGTCTTCCCCAGTTACTTATGGGCACGCAATGGAAAGCAAGAATTATAATTTGTACCAAACTAGCGGCGACGTGGTTCGCCACGTTTCGTTTTCTGAGGAGCGAAAATTGGGCTACAGAAGTAGTCTCTGCCTGCCATTTATGTATGTACATTCTATATTATTACATACATACATAAGATCACGACTGTATCCCATAAGGGGTAGTCAGAGACTGGGCACTCACTGCAAAAGCAGATGACTGCCACAATCCACGTTTCACCAAAACAATGTAATGCACTTGGTGTGATAGGTGGTGAGCCCATCGCCACCATGCGCTATTGGGTGCACAGTGCAGTTTTATTCCTTACTCGCCTTTTACGAGATCCATCGGATGAGAATGCTAAATTATTAGCAATGCATATTTAACTTTTATCTTTCAGTTATGCCAAAGAAGTGTTATTTCTATTGCGCGTAGACAAATGTACGCACCCACTTTTTGAGACAATACATGAAGTATATAAAAAAAATACCTTTACCATTATTATAATGTTACAAGTCTCATGTTTATAAAATTAATGCTCATCATTAATGTAATATTGTATTAAATGATAATTTAATTCAAAGTACGAAACTGAAGAAGTTTACGATGTAATAGTATATAAAGACAATGTTTCTTCGAAAGTCTATTGTTAAATTCGCTTTTGTTTATTTCACAAGAAAGACACCATAAGAGCTGTGAATACCTCTTGTCTATTGTGCTCAGCTCCAATATTATGGACCCGCCTTAACAAAAGTTATTTTAATGGTGAATGTATTTTTTTTATTATCCTACCGATTATTCAATCTGACCAATAGTCATTAGGAACAGAAATTCCCATTCCTAAAATTAGTATGACTATAGGAGAAAATAATTGGACCGATTAAACAGACTGCCGATCGGTCGATTAAGAAGCTCTGTCGGTCGAGCCTACTATCCATTTGCACCGCAGTAAGTATCTGCAGTGTAGCACAGCTACGTAAATAACTGTCTGAAATGTACCACTGCAGATTTCTCTATATTACTCTTATGCGAATCGGCGGATTTTATTTATTTCTTATACATACGTATCTACTTGCCATGGTTTCGTTCACCGCAGACATAGAGGTAAAATAACACTTAAAATTGCAAATGAAATATTTAAGGTGAGCACCCGACCCCTGAACTATCTCAGTAGTGTACAAACATTACTGTGTTTCGGTCTAAAGGGCACTGAGAGCTAGCGTAATCACTGGGCATATGAGACTTAAGAACTTATGTCTCAGGGTGACGGGCGCAGTGAGGTGCTACACAGAAATATTCTGAGTAACACAGCATAAAAAAATAGCACTATTGAATCATGCTGTTATACAGCTCCAAGTGATGTACGAGGATAAGAAAGAAACGTGACACGTTCGCCAATAGGTTTCGGTTCCAGCAGCTAACCGCAAAACACAGCCTCGGGAAGTGGTGGACGCATTCGTCAGTTTGAAGTTCCTGTCGACATGATTTCTCTACCGACATGGTAAGCAAAAAATGGTTAATTTTAGTTAAATTGCAAGTTGAGTTGATTTTATTACTCAGTTTGACTGGTAATTTGCTTACATTAGAACATGAAAGAAAGAAAAAAGAAAAAATTTTATTCACGGCAAACATGTAGAATAATGATATAAAAAAATAAAAAAAAAGTTAAAAGTAAAAAGAGTATAAAAATATTTAAATTAAAATTGGAATAATGGCAGCACCATTAAAGTATCATAGACTATGCAGAGAAAAGACAGAAGTACTATATTGAGGTGCCATGAAAAAGTTCTCGCGCAGCAATGGCTGCGGCTAATTTTTACGTACACTGATGGTAAAACTTCAATACAGAATACATACAGTCTGTGGGAGCCAACATTTGTACAAAAACACAAATTATTTTCGGGTCCGATTGTGTTGTGCATGTGAAATTTATGTCTGGCATCGTAAATGTAAGGGCAGGCATGACACTTATCATAACATAAAATACTCAAAAATGTAAATAATGTAAACCTCAGAGACATCTTGGACCTTATCAATAATTGAATCTGGCTGGATTCGTTTATTGTATAACGTTGTAATGCTGAACAGATCATCTCAATAGACACACGGCTTTTTTTCAAAGTTTAGGTCTGTATGAAGCTTTTATGAATGTCAACATCAACACAGGTTCGAAAAATAAGACTTCAGAGAAGAACCGTCAAGACTCTTACATAAAGTCATGAAAAAACACATTAATTTAAACACAATATCAGATATGAGGTAACCAGATGGTTGTGCAAGTGCAGAGTAAGTGTTATTTCCACACATCTTTGTCCTCTATGTAATGATCTATTTGATAATACGTCATTTATAAAAATTTTGTCCAGTTTTTGACGTCACACTGAGGAATTTTTCTATAAAATTTTATGGATCTACTATGAAAATACCTTGTAGTTTGTCTGGAACTACTGCATTACGTATTGAAGCACTTTATTTTGTCTTTTTTAGTTTTATTTAGTTTGTCAAGTCTTTATTTAGTTTAGTCTTTATTTAGTTTGTGTAGTCTTTATTTAGTTTGTCTGGAACTGCTGCATTACGTGTTGAAGCACTTTATTAACTATATTCTAATGAAATTATGGAAACGGTTATTCATAATTAAATACAATATTCCCAGACGCCTTGCAAATAAACGGTTTATCTACCTAACTTGCATGGCGCCATATTTCTCTACAACGGCTGGAGATAACAAGTTGGCAATAGATCGTCATATTTAAAACCTCATATTCTGCAAAGAAGGATAATGAAGCTTATAATTCAATGTAGTAAAATAATACCGCCTTTAAAACACGTATTTTGCATATATACTTAGAGACTCGCTCATCTAGACAGTAAAGAATCCGTTATGATGATTAAGAATTTCGAACGAACAAAGATCTAATTAGCAAGTAACGAAAATAAACCCGATAATCGTAAACTTCTAATGCGCTGAATAATTTCGTTTAGTAACATAACTGATTATGTTTTTGTGCCGTAAGCCGTGGTTGACTAGTAGAAAATGTCCCAAAGTACATAGACCGCGAATTGTACATTTCATATGCAATAAAGTTAAAAAAATAATAAAATCAGGAATAGTTAAAGCTAAGCTTGTCATGAAATTGGTACAAGTTCGAAGCAATGCTATCCCTAAGAGATTCCTCTCATAATTTCTTGTCATATAGAGTATAAACACATCACTGTGCGGTCGCTGGCTTTCTCAAACGTTTTCTTGAAGCATACGTCATGTGATTATGACTCAAAGAGTTTCGTGAGAAGCTTTAATAATTTCATACGTGTAAACTTTTTTAATTTAACTTTAAGCAAAATTTTTATATTTTATCAATTAATATTTTACAGTGATGAATTATGATCAGATCCTTCATACAAACTAACCTCGAAATTCATCATCATCATTTCAGCCTATCACTATTCCACTGCTGAACATATATACTTTACTATGCAGGAAACCATCTAGGTAGGTACCACCGCAGGGCTAGTTATTCTGCCGTGAAGCAGTAGGGTGCAAACATTGCTGTGTTTCGGTCTGAAGGGCATTGTAAGCTAGTGTAATCACTGGGCATATGAGACTTAAGAACTGACGTCGCAGGGGGACGGGTGCAGTGTCGTGCCACACAGGAATATTGTGGGTGACCCAGCATTTCTGAAAATGAAAACCAGGAGGTGGGCAGCAGCATCTTCCTGGAACATCTTAATAAATACACTGTGGTTGCCAACCCGTCTGTCAAACGAGGCAACTTAATAGTAGGCTAAATACACCAAAATCAGCGAATTTTTGCGGCAATCTATGGGAGAGTCCTATGTTCAGCAGTGGACTAGTGACAGGCTGTAATGATGATGATGATGAATATAGAAAAATAAAAGGTAATTTATCCATTCAGTTTGATCCCAAAACAACTGGTGGTAGGATTGCTAGGAATCTGTCTAGGTAAGTACCACCCCATGGCTAGTTATTCTGCCGTAAAACAGTAGAGTGCAAACATGTGTATGTGCAACTGTATTTAGGTCTGAATGGCACTGAGAGCTAGTGTAATCACTGGGCATATGAGGATAAGGAACTGATGTCTCAGGGTGACGGGCGCAGTGTGGTGTCACACAGAAATGTTCTGGGTGACACAACATTTGTTATGGGCAGACGTTGCACTTTCCATCAGGTGAACGTTTTGCTACTCGTAGTTTCGTCATTAACGTCAATAAAAAAAAAATTGGTATGACCGCATCGTTCAGCAGGCAGGTGCCTGCTGAGTCTACGGTCTTAAATTCGAATCTCAACCGAAACTGATGTTGAGTTATTGACATTGCATCTGTTCCCTTCTCCAATCTTATCACAAGCATTGCAACAGGTACGTATAATAAAAGACTATCCTTCACTGCAGGCCGCATGAGGAAGCTCAGAGTCGCGTAGCGAGCTATGGAAAGGGCTATGTTCGGAGTTTCTCTGTGCGATAAAATCCGTAACGATGTTATCCGCAGCAGAACTAGAATAACCGACATAGCCCTAAGAATTAGCAAGCTGAAGAGGCAATGGGCCGGCCATATAGCTCGTAGAACCGATAACCGTTGGGGAAGAAAGGTACTCGAGTGGCCACCTCGTACCGGCAAACGCAGTGTAAAGCGACACCCCTCTATATGTAGCGACGATATGCACGGTTTTGCGGGAAGTCGATTGGCAGTAGGTGGCTCAGGGCCGTGCTTTGTGGCAATCTATGGGGGAGACCTATGTTCAACAGTGGACTGTAATAGGCTGAAATGATGATGATGATGATGATGAGTGCCTAAATTCTTGTGTTACTACGGCACTATAATGTACCCAGCACAGGTGCTATATATGTGTTGGGTAATGTCACTTGCCAAACGTTTTTTAAATTTCTCGTCGTCGTTTCAGCCTATCCACTGCTGAACATAGGCCTCCCCCCATAGATTGCCACAAAAGTTTGTAGCCCTCGTTTTGGGGGGATATTGCCATAGTTGCCACACTTGGCAGACGGGTTGGCAACCGCAGTTTATTTATTCAGATGTTCCAGCAAGATGCTGCTGCCCATCTCCTGGTTTACATTTTCCCTCTGTCGACTTTTACGACACCCACGGGATGAGATGGGGTGGTTGATTCTCTTAGGCCGCTACCACACGGCATCAAACTTTCTCACATCAAAGAATAATGATGTGTCATTTAATTTCTCATACGATATTTTACACTACAGCTTACTTCTGGTACTTGCGTCGACCGCAGCGGCTGGAAATCCTTTGGAGTACCAGTCTGCCGCACTGCAAGCTATGCCCCCTGGAGTGGTGCTTACACCACTTTACAATACGCAGGCGCAAGAAACGGGTCAGGATATTAATTTGAGTAAGTAAATCAATCTTCTGTTTTTATGGGCAGAGATAGTTTAATAGGCAGAACTAAACGAAGTAAAACTGTCCGTACAGAACCTTAGTCGCCTCTAACGACACCTCTGTAGGAAAGTGGTAGGTATTCTACTCTGCTGGACACCTATCGGCTTTGTTACACATATTATAATATACATTTTAAATTCTTCGCTTCTTCTCCACACAAATTTTAACTATGTCGAATCTCACACCGTTTTATGCGCGCAATGTGCTTAAGCTCGTAATAAACATCATTTGAATCTAGTGAGACATCAACCACATTTTATTTCCTTGTAACTCTCATAAACGATGTTTTGAATATGTCACGTAAACCATAAAAGATGCGGGTCATAAATAAGTGTTTATACTCTGTACGTGTTTATGAGTTACGTATAAAATAGGTTGGCGCGAAAAATTCTGGTCTTCTCTATTTATTATGGCAAATTAAAAAAAAAATCTAACAACATCTTTGATGTATTTATAAATTGAATTAGTTTAACAGTAAATTATGTTTTCTTCTAAATAAATTGACTGAACCACCGGGCAACGTAGTCTTCGAAGACGATACTTTATTATTATATTTTTTTTGCGTTATAATTTCATCTAAAAATATTCACTTTTTTTAAAAATTACTGTAATCTGCTTCGGTGAGTAAATTAAAAAAAATCGTCTGAAATAATAAAATAGTTTCCATTAAATACTAACTATAGACCATTTTCAGGTACCATGCTAACAAATATGATGTATCAAACCCTAATGAACGAGTCAGAAATCAAAACGAGGACGAAGAGGTACCGAGACGTCAATTGACAAATGAGAAACGAAAAGATAATTGTAAACTGCAGGAGCATAACATTTAATTGTTATTATAAACTATAAATGTATATAGGTATTTTTATTCCACTTATTTTACAAATATACATTAGAAAACATACATAGGCTACAAAAAATAAGACGATCAAAACTTCATAACAAATGCAGTGATGACAGAAATGTTTCTGTGTGGCGCCGCACTACGCTCGTCCCCCTTCAACATCAGTTCTTAAGTATCATTTGCCCAATAATTACACTAGCTCTCAGAGCACTTTACACCGAAACACAGTAATGTTTGCACACTAGTGCTTTTTTTTTTTTAGGACTGGTGGTCACTGTTAGCCCGAAGGCTTTTACAGCTTCGCCGGATTGAAAGGTAGCATAGCGCTGAGGGCGCTTAGCCGAAACCTTTATTTATGGATGACTGGCGCAAGGGCCCCCAAGAGGGGACCTCGGCTTGGACCGTCATCCTGTTCGCGTGAGTAACCGACTCGAGGGTGCCCAAGGGGGCCGGCCTCGGCTCGGTCAGTTACTGCAATCGGGAGGGCAATATTACTACTACTATTATTACTATTATCATGACTATTATTATATAAGTTTACCACCAATTCGGAATGCGTTTCCGCTGGAGAAGAAATGGCGCAAGAAACTCCAGCGACGCTTCTGTTTATGATACTACTGCTAGGGGAGAACCGACCTGAGATGCGGCGGTATCGCGAATAACTTTGTCTGATACGCCCTCGCCGACGAGGGCGGTATGATGGTGAGGTTGTGTGTTTGCGTAGTGATGAGTAGAGCGCTTGGGCCCTAGTGGTCGCGTCGTCAGGGTCCTCGAGGACGTGCCTCGGTCTCCTTTTTCCGCGGATCGAGTTTTGGTGTATCGCGAGGGGGTTGTATGTGGCGGCACTTACAACCAGTGGGTTGGGGTGCGTGGCAGCAGAGTCGAAGTATCGGCGAGAGGCCAACTTTAGATATTGGGCTATGGTAGGAAGCCCTAAATCGATATGAAGGTTAGCATTACGCACGAACCACGGTGCTCCCGTGGCTTTACGCATGAGTCGATTTTGTATTACCTGAAGTCGGTGAATTTGATGCGGGGAGGCATGCGCAAATACGGGGCTTGCGTATGTCATAATTGGCCGAATACAGGCTTTGTAAAGTGTAATTTTATTACGTAGGGACATTTTGCTATTTTTATTTAGTAACGGATGTAATCGGCCGAGGACGAACGCCGCTCGGTTCCTTACACGGTTAATATGTGGACCGAAGCTGAGTCTCGAGTCTAATAGGACGCCTAAGTATTTGACTGTCTTTTCCCAGGGGATTGGACGATCAAATAACTCTATGGTGGGGAGGCGCGGCGTTAAGCGCCGCGAGAAGTACATGGCTGCACTTTTGATGGGGTTGACCTCGATCCTCCATTTCCGAAACCAGTTCCCGAGGGTTCGGGCTGCGGATTGGAGGCGTTTAGAGATAGTGTCTGGATTACGCCCAGACACATAGAGGCAGGTATCGTCTGCGAAGAGGGCGAGTTCGACGCCGCTGGTGTGCGGTATGTCGTTCGTGAAAAGAGTGTAGAGGTCCCGTACCTAGGACTGAGCCTTGTGGTACGCCGGCTAGTATGGGATGTGGTTCGGATCGCACCCCCTCGACGCGGTAGCGAAAGGTTCGACTGCGTAAGAAATCTCGTATGATGAGCACGAGGCGATCTGGCACACCGAGTCCGTATAACTTGTATACGAGACCGTTGTGCCAGACCTTGTCGAACGCTTTCGCCACGTCGAAGAAGAGCGCTCCAGTATGAAGCCCGCGTATGAAGCGGGATTGAATGTGCTCCGTTATGCGGTGCACCTGCTGGGTACATGAGTGTTTGGCTCGGAATCCAAACTGCTCGTGGATGGGGATCCCTCGAGACTGCATGAAGTCTCTTAAGCGGGCGAGTAGTAGGCGTTCGTATATCTTGCCTAGAGCCTTGAGGAGGCTTATAGGCCGATATGCGGTGGGATCGGACGGGACACTAGTGCTTTACGCCAGAATAACTGGCCCTTCGGTGGGACCTACCTAGATGAAGTAACATAATTGAGAAAAAAATTAAAACTGTCTTATTTGTGCGATTATTATTTCATTTCAATCAATTATGTATTTATTTATTTCCGGTAATATAAACAAACTATAAAAAAGATCTTTTCAATATCACTTATACTGAGATGAGACTGAATCAAAAAACGTTAATCGTTACTGCCGTAGTGTTCCAAATTAAACATGTCACTGATACGAAACTTGGTGCCAGATGAATAATTCCAATCTCAATAAACTGGTGGTAGGATTCCTTTGCAGGACTCCGTTTAGGTAGGTACCACCCTAGGTAAATTATTCTGACGTGAAGCAGTAGTATGCGAACATTACTGTGTTTCGGTCTGGAGGGCACTGGGAGCTAGTGTAATTACAGGGCATATGAGACTTAAGAACTAAATAACTCTCAGTGACGTGCGCAGTGTGGTGCTACACAGAAATGTTCTGAGTGACACAGCATTTGTTATGGACAGACGTTGCACTTACCATCAGGTGAACGTTTTGCAAGTCTCGTAAATTTTTCCTATAAAAAAAAATTGTCCAGATTTCGTATTAATACAAGCCTGTATTCTTTTTAGATTAGTAGCTTGTCGGCTATGGGTCGCGTGTACGTATATTTGTATGGCCTACACAAAGTAGATCCAGATCTGACTGTTTGTGAATGTATAATTTATGTCTGAAACACCCACAGTGAGGAGGAATCAAAGATGGGGAACAGTTTAAAAAAAAATTATATTCGAATAGAATTTATTGAACAGTTAGATTAAAAGTAAATTGTTCTATCTGTTCAATATTAATATTCACGAAATGTAATCAGTTATATTGGTATAGTCTTAAATCATCTTTCTTCTTCTCATCTCTTAAATCAAAATTCCTACCTGAATTTCCAAAAAACCATTGAAAACTTTTTAATCGAGAATCCGTAACATCAGAATTCCACCTAAAGTAAAATGGCGATGTATTTTAACACCGAATTGTTCTAAATGAACGAAAATGCCAAAAATAGGAAATTGGAAAACAGTTCTCCGTATTCAGTAAAATTATTGTACGAAAGGAATCTTAAGACCTAAATGTTCAACCATACACTTATAAGAAGCAGAAAACAGTCGGTAAACTTTTTCTATTGAGAAGTAGCATTTCCAGGTAAATACATAATTTTTAGATAAGTAGCAATCCTCAAGCAGAAATACTTCAAAATTTCGACCGACAGTAAGATGTTATGACGTAATATAACGGTAAACGACAGTTAAACTTGCAAAAATAGGTTATTTTATTTTCCTCTATTCCATTCTGTTCGTTTAACAAGCCAGGCGTACATTTATAAAAAATATAAAATAAACGTTTTTTTTGAAGAGAAACTTCTTAAATTTATTAGAAATTTAATTAAATTGAAAATAAATAAACATGAATTAACGAAAATATTATTCTCTGTAAAATATAGCTGAGCAGTTACTAAGTATAATATAAACTTAGTAATAATTCAATAAACATTAATTAATACAGATTTAGATATAAATAGATTTTAATTCTATAAATATTAATGAATAAAGATCTATAGTATTTCTATCTATAGAAAGAAAATGAGCCCGTCAACGTATACAGTAGCTTGTCTCTGTTTGGACAAGTACCTAATTTTCGTAGTTGTTTCATTAAAAACGTTACACTCAAATTCGACTTTGAAATTTTACTTTCATTCAATTCGCCCAAAGAAGTCTCAATTCAAAAACACATGATTTTTTTTTTAATTCACTACGCTTTTCATGTATGCGTCAAAACGACTCCAGTACTTATTTTAACTCTAAGGTACCTCCATCATGTGGTCTGAATCCGATATGGCTAATGTCGGTCTATCCAATTCTCATCATAAATGTTTGCGAGTTTTTGGGACCCGTGTGCACCAATTATATTGAATGGCGCAACTGACCATTTATTTTTTCCGTTAGAGTGGATCACCCGAAATTTAGTATTATTGTTTTTCAAATGAAGCACATGTTTATAATACATGTTACATAATACAATGAATATAATACGAGTACAATAAAATGTTCAATGATCAAAAATGAACATTAATCTTATGTGGATTGGTGGGCGGCTGCCTTTTAATATTTTGCAGATGATAAAATTTTGTTCAATTTATCGGGTTTACTTTTAAATATGAATTGAACTGTTGGCGTGACTTCTTGATGTTACATTGTTGTTTTGTCAACGCGAGACATCCTTTCGCATTTTGGGGACAGCGGGACACGTAGCTTAAAAGCGGGACGCATGGTCACGTTATGTATGGTCCTTAGTAGTAGATCAACGTCAATTATGCTCTGACGCTCTTAAGACTCGTGTATATTTTCCGTCATACCCTTGCATTGCGGGGGCTCAATCTAACATCGTTCCGTACACCTCTTCGTAACGCTGAGAAGCCGCAATGTTTCCTTTCACTCACGTTCCCTTTTAATTACTCGTCATAGAAAAATAATTAACTGTATTCTTTACAAAGGAACATGATTATGCATACACTCAAAGGATCAGTATCAATGATTAATTACTATAAGTGAGATCTATGTATCTATCACATTCCCCGTCCCTCGATCTCTTGAATCTATCAAATGGATTCACAAGGGGTCATCGAACTTCGCCCTCCGTTTTGGAGGTCGGAATAACGAATAAGTGTCAAATGTCAGCCACGATGTCTATTTATAAAACAGTAGTTTTGGGTCTAAATCAGATAGGCTTTGGATTTTTTATTGAAATTCTTTTGTCACCATTTAAATACCGTAACTTTAAATCGTAATGTAGATGCTTCATATACAGCTTTTTAACACTTACTTATCTGAGAATATGGCCGAAAAAATGATGTGATGTGATGATGATGATGTTCTCCTAGCCGATTTCGATCACGACGACAACTTCCGTCTACTGTCGAGAGCCATCAACTGCGCAAGAGATAGTATAGTGCCCAAGTGTACGCGCAAACACAGAGGCACTCACTCGTCCCAACCTACCCGCGCCCGATGTAACGCTGATGCGATAAGATCGGAGGTAGGCTAGGATGCAGTGTCAGAAACACGGGGACAATCACAACACAACCAGACCCGAAAACCAACAATTTATGTTTTAGCACAAATGTTGGCTCCGGCTGGGATTCGAACCCAGGACCTGGGGCTTAGAAGTCAGGTACTCTGACCACTAGGCCACGCGGTCGAAAAAATGGAGCACATCGGGATGATAAGGGGTGGTAGATTTTTTGCGGCTCCACCGCACGTCGATAGTTTAGTTATGAAATATATTACATACATAAAAAAGTCACGCCTTTTGCCCATATAAGAGGCAGGCAGAGGCCACACACGTAGACCACTTTTGGCCCCCGCGGAAAACGACTAGTGACGGGTGGACGAACCACATCATCGTAATTTTGGTATGACTCAAAAAAATCTTACTCTCCATTAAGTTCCCACAAGCACTACAGCGACAGCATTGCATATCATAATGTTACTCTGCACGAATAAAGGCTGGCCGTAGTCCCTACAGTACCTTAGTCGCCTCTTACTACACCTCAGTAGGAAAGAGGTAGGTGCTATTTTACTTTACCGCGCAACTATCGGCTATTCAATATTATAACTTGATTTGAATGTACTTAACAGTCGCAAGTTAATACTACAAAAAATATAGTATACAGGATGCCGTGTGGTGGCGGCTCGTTAAAAGAATACTACCACTCCATCTCATCCAATGGATCTCGTAAAAAGCGAGTAAGGAATTAAACTGCACTGTGCACCCAACAGCGCATGGTGGCGATGGCCTCACCACCTATCACACCAAGTGCATTATATTGTTTTGGTGAAACGTGGATTGTGGCAGTCATCTGTTTTTGCAGTGAGTGCCCAGTCTCTGACTACCCCTTATGGGATACAGCCGTGATCTTATGTATGTATGTATGTATGCAGGAATCCATCTAGGTAGGTACAACCCCAGGGCCAGTTATTCTTCCGTGAAACAGTAGTGTGCAAACATTACTGTTTCGGTTTGAAGGGCACTGTGAGCTAGCGTAATCACTGGGCATATGAGACTTAAGAACTGATGAGATATTCTGGGTGACAGCATTTGTTATCGTTGCACTTTACAACAGGTGAACGTTTTGCTCGTTTCGTCACTCTATACAATAAAAAAAAAGATATCCATTGCGCAGGAGACATTATAGTGACAAAGAAAAAGCAAACATAGAGGCACTCACTCGTTCTTACCCACCCGCGACCGATGTAGCGCTCATGCTGTCATTTACCCTATGACTAGTTCAAAATATTAAGTCTATTTGGACAAACAATTCATTCGTCTGTCTTTACCTTCCTATACTATATGCGCTGTTACAGAACAATGGCAATTACAGTTAACTCAAACCGATAAGTTTTAATTTTGTGCTGTAAATATAAATGCTGTAAATACCGTCCTTCTCTGGAACTCACTCCCTCTCGAAATCAGAACAGCTAACAATCGTTGCTGCTTCAAATTTGAAGTTCGGGAACTGCTTCAAAATAAGTTGGCAGAATCATCTCAGTAATAGTTTATCTACACTTTTTATTATTTATTTATATGAATTTGTGTATATATTTACTATTCTGTTTTATGTTATATATGTATAAGTATGTGTGTATATTAGTATTTCTATTAACGTAACCGCACCTACCTTTTTCTATCTCCACACCACCCTTGAGGTTGACTGGTAGAGAATGCCTCAGGCATTAAGTCCGCCTTTATACTTTCTGTATATAAAGTTTAATAAATAAATAAAAATAAATACTTCCACTGATCAGTGAGCCGCTACATACACCGTTTCATTTTCATCCAGCATGACTTTTCTAGTGGTAGCTTAAACAGAGCGATAGCTTAAACACGACGGGGTCATAGATCCATAGACTTATCTGGGGAGACGGTCTCTTTCTATCAGTAATCTTTACATCTTCTTAAATAGTTAGTATTGAAGAAACTTCAATAGCGCGATGCAGGATACGTGAACGATTTTTTAAGCTTTTTTTATTGAGAAGGTTATGAAACGGTTTACACACAAACTGAACAAATCATTCACCTGGTGGTATGTGCCACGTCTACCACCATATCTGCCACGCAGAATACTTCTTTGCGGCATCGCAACTGTGCTCGTCAGCTGTGCACATCCGTTTCATGTCTCTAATGCCCAGTAATTAAACTACCATCAGCGCCATTCAGACCGAAACACTTCAGAACAAAACTACTACTTGATGACAGAATAACCAGGTACCACCACCTACCCAGACAGATTCCTATACAGGAATCTTACTACCAGCTTCGTGTGTGGTGACTTCACTTTTAATTGGTTGGTTGGTTGGTTGACTTTTAATTGATTTTACTATACAGTCGGTCACTGCACATTCAAAATTGGTTGTACCATTTTTACTTCAATAATGACTGCATACCTCAAACCAAAGCGTAGTTCCTGAGTCCACAGTTAACAAAGTTTAAATTTTAATATGTGTAGATTGAATGTGAATCCATTTCAATTATAAGATGACCCCGTGACCATGGCGCATAACGCTCGAAACGTTTGGAATATAAAGCAAATTGTACGCGATAGAATACGTTAATCCAGTTTTATAAGACATTATCACATTATTTTACTAGTAAATAGCACCTACCTCTTTCTTACCGAGGTGCCGTAAGAGGCGACTAATGTATTGTACGGACAGCCTTTTTTCGTGTAGAATAACACCATAATATGCAACGCTGTCACTACTGCTCGTGGTAAAGCAATGGGGAGTAAGAATTTTTTGACTCGTACCAAAATAAGTGATTCGCCACCCGACTCATCTCGTTTTCCGCGAGGGCAAAAAGTGGGCCGCGTGAGTGGCCTCTGCCTACCTCTTATATGGGAAAAAGACTGTGTATGTAAGATTTTATCATCATAAAAAAGTAAAGTAACAGCTTATAAATGTTCATACCCTCTCATTTCTGAAACGGTTTTGGAGCCCGTCACGCTGCTCCAATGCGGGTTGCAGAGTTCACATGTCGTCGAAATGTTTGTATTCCTCAGACATGCAGGTTTCCTCACGAAATTTTAGGCAATTGGTAAAACAGCACTTAAAATCGACTGAGTGCTCGCCTTAAATTTCATAGTAAGCGATGAACTGAGTTTGGTCTTCGGTGCCAGCACCTCTACAATTGATTTGTATTACTTATTTTTTTATTTTTTTATTTGATAAAGTGACGAAACGAGCAAAACTTTCAACTGATGGTAAGTGCAACGTCTGCGCACAAATGCTGTGTCATCCAGAATTTCTGTGTGACACCACATTACGCCCGTCACCCTGAGACATGAGTTCCTTAAGTCTTATATGCCCCGTGATTACGCTAGCTCTCAGTGTCCTTCAAACCGAAACACAGTAATGTTTGCACACTACTGCTTCAAGGCAGAATAACTGGCCCTGGGGTAGTAACTACCTAGACGGATTCTTGCATAGGAATCCTACCACCAACAAAGCAAAAAGCAAATATTCAATTATTGGTTGCATCTCGTCATTTGACCATTCGCTCGATCTGCTCACGTCCGGGTCAGACAACTTGGTTAGCGCAGTGATTAAATAGTGATATGTTGTGATAGTGGTGGTAGTGTTTATGCATGAGCAATTTATGAGCCGTGGTGGTATGAATTTATGAGGCTCAAATTTCTGGAAAGGTTTTGGAGCTGTAAAAATTCTGCTGCTCTAATGCAGGTCGGCGGACTTCACAAGTCTACGAAATATTTTTAATTCTTCAGACATGCACTGGGCCGGCCACATCTAAAATTGTTTTGCAATTTTAAATGCTGATTTACCACGTGCTCAGCGGTGAAGGAAAACGTCGTGAGGAAGCCTGCATGTCTGAAAAATATTTCGATGACTTTTTAAGTCCGCCAAACTGCATTGAAGCAGCGTGGTGGACCCTTCCCGGCTCCAAAAGTCTCAAAGGAATAAGAGGAGGCCTGTACTCTGTAGTGGGACATTAATAGACTGTAACTTTTACTGAACTAGTGCAATCGTTTTGGCTATTGACCAATATTAAGCGCTTCTCATTTAGGCGTGACTTTGGAATTTAAAGCAAAAATTTAAGGCAAGCACCCGGTCCCTGAGCTGCCACAGCATTTTTTACAGAGCTTACATTTAAATATATATTCTTATATCGCTTAGTTTTCTAATGGCCTTTTCTAAAGTAGAAGTATCAAATTACGAGTACATTTCTTTTAATCGTTAGCCTTTTGAAAAACCTCGATCCTTATCATTGATTTACTTGTCGTGTATTCCGTTTCTAGCTACCGTGGAGACCATAAACCTGATAAAATCTCATCCTGTAGTGGAATTTGTTCTTGTTTAGTTTGTATTTCCTATATATACTGGTCGTAAATATAATCTCTTCAACAGTGTGAAAATATCCCAAAACTTTACGATTTTAACGACCAAGCCGACCAACTTCTGTCTCCTCATTATGGAAGAAACTGACGAGAGAAGTGAATAGTTCACCTAATAGTAAGCGCAACATCTTCCGTGACTAAGGCCTAGTGTCTCCCAGAACATTTTTATGTAACACTACAGGCGCTCGTCACCCAGTGACATCAGTTATTAAGTCCCATCTGCCCAGTAATTGCAGGAGCTATCATTGTCCTTCAAACAGAAATACAGTAATTTTGCACAATACTGGTACACGACAGAATAACTGTCACTGCGGTGATAGACCTAGACGTATTCTTGCATATGCTAAAATTATTATAAAACATTCTTGTTTAATCTACAGCAACCTCTTCATAACAGTGTAAACACAGGCCAATTTTAACAATTCCGATGGAAGGATTTACCATTATCACCCCCCTTAGTAGGTCGATTGGCGATCGATGTACCAGACGCCTCGCGCCGCTGCTGCTGTCACCGGTTTCGTCATCGTTATCATCATCTCAGCCTATCACTTGTCCACTGATGAACATCGGCTTCTCCCATAGATTGCCACAAAAGTTTGTTGCTCTCATTTTAGGGGGCATTTTGCCTTAGTGGCCACGCTTGGCAGGCGGGTTGATAACCGCAATTTATTTATTCAGATGTACCAGGGAGATGCTGCAGCCCATCTTCTGGTTCCCACTGTCGACTTTTAGTGATGGACATTCTCTTAAGCCGTTATTCCGTCACCTGTTCGAAGCTTTTTACTCTACAACATCTTTTTGGACCGTTTTCAAAATTTATCTCAGCACCACACGGCACTACCACATTACACATAGAATAGAGCTGTTACAATTTTACACAACTACAAGTATTGTAAAGAAGCTTTTAGTTTACCTGTTTGACCTTTTCCGAGAGTTTTCTCCAATCTGAAGGGCCCGACATACTGGTAGGCCTCGGAGGCCGTCGTGGTACCCCCGCTCTCCATCTTCACGTACTACGCCACGGCATCCAAATAGAAACAGAATGAGTCATAGCGCGATCACGCGAATACACCGGGTCATATTGAGAGAGTCACGCACAGGTCACTTAGTTGGATATAGTCAAGCATTGCGCTTATACGAAACCACTTTTGATAATGAAGAAATATAGACGATCATTCCGTTTTTTACTGAACACCAATCATTATCCATTATTCACAGTTATCGACTTCAGTGCTTCGATTATTATTAAAAACTTTTAACTATTAAAATAATAGAAAAAAAACGTAGTATTATTTAAATCAATCTACAGCTTACAGTGTTGTAGTATAATTTGTGTGGATTATAATGTATTCTATCTCATTCTCTCACAGGCTAAATCCTTTAGATACTCGTATATATGCTTGTCTATTTGTTCATCGAGTTTCAAGAAATTTTCACTTAAAAAACAAAATGGCTTTTTATCGGTAGTAAAGAGTCGTGCAGGTCATTCACCTGATGTTAAGTGCCACAGTTGCAGTGTCATACTGAACTTTAAAACTTTAAAACTTTTTAAGTTGCGAGGTCGTATGACACTGCACTGCGCAAAGCAGTAGTGCATTATTGAGTAGAAAAACTGGCATATTTCGTTCTTTTGTCATTTATACTTTTATATTGAGGTGTTGACGACCGCGTGGACTAGTGGTTAGCGTACCTTCCACGCTGCGGGTCTTTTGAATCGCAGCCAGAGTCAACACCACAAATCGTTTGTTTTCTGGTCTGGTTGTGAATAATACAGAAGAAATCTTATTCTCTAAAAAAAATTAAAAAATATATCAACTACTTAACCTTAACATTTAAAGTACTGATGTCTACGCAAAACTTTGTAATCTAGACAGACAACCTGTCCCAGATTTTGCGATGCAGTTATACTAGTTCATAGTGCCCTTCAGACCAAAACACAGTAATATTCTGAGAGGCGGTTTTAGTATATGAAATATTATTAAAAAAAATACTTAAGTTAAGACCACAGACAATAACACAGTCAGCTAACTTAATCGACGTGTTGTAATCTAAGAAAGCCAACATTATTTTTTATAGTTCGTAATACGAAAGTGTTCTTGGCACAACACGCGAGTAGAGCCACGGGCAAAATGGTCTTTCACAGAGAAGGTTTTATTAGACAAAACAGTACAACTACTGAGTTGTTTTGATATTTAATTGAAATTCTATACTACTAACTAAACACCACTACTGCATCGTACGAACGTCTTCTAGCTAAAATAACTAACTACACCCGAGTAGCGTCGCGGGAAATCAGCACCATCGTTATCATTTCAACCCATCACCACACCATCCACTGCTGAACATAGGCCTACCTCCACAAATTGTGGTCCGCAAAACTGCGCAGGTCGTAGTCTTACACTGCGTTTGCCGGTACGAGTTATCGGTTCCACGATCTATATGGCCGGGACATTTTTATGACCACTTTAACTTGCTGATGCATTAACGCTATGTCAGTTACTTTAGCTCTTCTGCGGACATCATAGATGCGGATTCTATCTCGCGGAGAAACGCCGAGAATAGCCCTTTCTATAGTCGCTGAGCTACTTTAAGCTTCCTTACGCGGCCTGCAGCGAAGGACCACGTCTCGGTTTCGCAGTTCATCAATAGCGAGTTGCCATTGAAAGATTTTAGCTAGGTAATAAATATATTATATTAAACATTAAATATATTATTATATTATAAACTACGAAATTAAACAAAACAAAGAACTCGTAGAAACTGAAAGACTATAACTTCCTTTTGAGTTAAGTAGGCCAACATTTAACCTCAACGCTATGATGTCCGTGATATTTAACCTTAGCACACAGATAGCCCTGTTTTTACCTCTTTTTTTACCACCGGATTTTATGGCAACTCTATTCTGTCCTTATGTTGGTATGGTTTAATACAATTTTTTACAAGTTTCTAAGTATTATTTTTTGTACCACACTGCATTCAAAATAACTGCCGAATGTATTTAACATTGGTTAAAATAGATATCACTATATAGCAACTGAGTAAACATGATCCTACATACAGATTTATAATGGTTTAGTATTATGGTGGTAGGATTTAAATGCAGGAATAAGCGAAGCAGTAGTGTTGAAACTATACTGTGTTTCGGTCTGAAGAGCACTGAGAGCTAGTGTAATTACCGGGCTATGAGACTTAAGAACTGATGGCTCAGGGTGATGGGCGCAGTGTGGTGCCACACAGAAATGTTTTGCATGACACAGCATTTGTTAATCGGTAGACGTTACACTTAACATCAAGTGAACGTTTTGGTCATCTCGTCACTTTCTCCTATAAAAAAAATCTTTAACATAATTAACGTGGCAGGGGTCGGGCGTTAGCCTAAAGCTTAATACTGTGTACATATATGTTAATACGCGTGTTATCTGCCAGCACTACAAAAATTGTAAACTGTAATGTTAAGTGCTGTTAAATACCACGTGTTCGGCGACAAAGAAAAAACACGTGAGGAAACCTGCATGTTGCTGCACTCTTCCCTCGTCTAAAACCAAAAAAATATGTTTCTCTCTTTTTAAATTGCATATATATTAAAATCAAAAGATTCCAGTAGCCGTTTCTAAATCAACTACTTTCAGTTATTACGTTTAATAAGTTACGCGTCCACTCGTACATAACCACGTCCATAACGATCTTAATTAACGAACATTTCGTACGTAACGATGAAATAAAAAATAATTTGGTCCCAGGGTTACTTTATATAATGAAATGAAAGGAAATAAAATAATGAGAAGATAATTTCATAATAAACTAGCTGATGCCCGCGACTTCATCCGCGTGGATCTAGGTTTTAAAATATCCCGTGGGAACTATTTGATTTTTAGGGATAAAATGTCTCCTATGACCGTCTCCAGGGTGCAAGCTACCTCTGGGCCTAATTTCGTCAACGTCGGTTCTGCGGTAGAGCCGTGAAAAGGTAACGAACGGACAGAGGGGAAGAGAGAGTTACTTTCGCATTTATTATGTTAGTATGGATCTATCTTTGTAGATACTATTCATTATAATTTTAGTTCCCAAGGTGTTTTTTTAGAAAATCTATAATTTCACACATTTTTCACAAAGTGTTACAAATAAAAAGATGTTTTTGTTGAAGTTTGATCGAGTGGACCGATTTTATCAATATTGCAGCGATATCGGGCCATAGTAAAACCATTGCCAAAGCTTGGCTAACTTCCAGCATCTAGTTGAAACATGTTAATTTCATTGTACTTGTGAGTAGCTTGAGTCTGTTTGTTACCTTATGACGGCTCAATCGTAGGACCGATCTTGACGAAATTCGGCACAGAGAAACCTTGTGCCCTGGAGACGGACATAGGATACTTTTTGTTCCGAAAAATCATAGAGCTCCTACGGGATATTTAAAAATATACATCCACGCGGACGAAATCGCGATCATCGGCTTTATAGATTTCTATCTGTCTAAAATAATTTCTGAATATATTTCCATAAAATTTTCATACACTACGAGATATAAGATACTAGCTGATGCCCACAACTTCGTCCACGTGGATAAAGATTTTTTTAATATCCCGTGGGAACTATTTCATTTTCCGATATAAAAAGTCCTATATCCGCCTCCAGGATGCAAGCTATCCCTCTACCAAATTTCGTCAAAATCGGTTCAGTTGACTCGTGAAAAGGTAACAAACAGACAGAGGGACAGAGACAGAGAGAGTTACTTTCGCATTTATAATATTAGTATGGATTATTCATATACTTCAGGACTTGACCATGAAATAATTTTTATGAGTAATGTTGAAACAGAAACCATTCATTAATTATTAATATTTTCTGCAATTTATAAGAACATCTCATTATTTGTTCTAGACGTCGCAAACATTGATCTAATCTCAATCTCAAATAAAAATAAGCTTTACTACACTTAAAGCACAATTAAAACTTACTCAGATTTTTATGAGGATTTTAATACGATTAAAAAGCAAATTGCAAAAATTGAATCTAGAAATCATACATTTAATTAAAAGAGAATATTGCCTATTCCGTCCATTTTCAACAAGCAACATATTTAATACAAAGTTATGGCTACGAAAGCTACGATGTGCTACGATGTCATTAAGAATGTAAACGTTCTTCTTCTTCTTCTATCGTCAAAGTCAGCTTATTACTAGTCTACTGCTGGACATATGTAGGCCTCTCTCAAGAAGTTTGCTGTTATCACCCTTGGCAGGTCGATTGTTGATCGCTATTGGTGGTAGGGTGCCTATGCAGGAATACGTCTAGATAGGTACCACCGCAGGGCCAGTTAATCTGCCGTGAAGCAATCATGTGTAAACATTACTGTGTTTATTGTGCATATGAGTCTTAAGAACTGACGTCTTAGGGGGACGGGCGCAGTGTGGTGCCACACAGAAATATACCGGGTGACACAGCATTGCTATCGGCGGACGTTACACTAACCATCAGGTGAACGTTACGCTCGTCTGGTCCCTTTCTCCAATAAAAAAATTGTCATTTTCTATACATTCCCTTTTGTTGACTCTTGCAACACGCTGCGTAATAAAGTCTAAACATGGTGTTAGACTTTATAACGCAGGCAACTTAGGGCAGTATTACATGGTACGTGTTCACGTGGAATTAATTTCTTTCTTATAGAAATCACAGATTCAAAATATTTAAAAAAAAATATGTTCTATAGCTTTACTAAAAGGTGTAACTGTGTAATAAATAACAATAATCATGGGACAATACAAATATTAACTTAGAATTGAACGCATCACCTACGGGTTACTGTCAAGCAACGAACTGAACTTTTAGAAAAACCTCGAAGTAAATTTAAATTACTAGCCACTGTGATCGATAGATTTTTCACACTTTATTTTACAAAGCTGGGCATACAAAGATATTTATTAAATAGGAAATCTATAAATAGACGAAGAGAACTCCTATGTTTATCTTATAAATATGGCGTCGATATTCGCGCGTAATAGCATTTGGAATTTAATAATATATAATTGGTATTTGATATTTTCATTGTCGGTTTATTATTTTTAATCGAAGCACTGATATCAGACAGTAGTATTTAAAGAAAAATATATAGCAATATTACGTTAGAACGGTTTGATTTCTATTTTCAATAAGATTTATTTACACCTTAAAATCCCGCACTTACTTTAGTATTAAAACACTACACATCTATTAAAAACACTGTATTCCGCATACAACGTTCCTGTCGCACGTCACTGGAAAATCAATATATCTCAACTTAACATCACGTATCCTTAACAACAAATTTTGATGGATACGCGGGTTCAGTGCCGCGCGATACTTTAGCGGGCATCATCGCGGATTTTCAATCATTTTTTTTAAATACATGATGTTAAAAGTTACATAATATTCTTGTTAAATTTATGTTTTCCGTGCGGAGCGAATACGCGTGCCGCTCGGCAACCCCCGGGCAACTTCGGCTGTTTCCGACTGGGGATGCTACGAGTGAGTCATAAGCGAGGGGTGGTTTTGCGTTCCTTTCTACGAAGTACAATGCTCTTATCAAGAATAAGCGATTAGAAAATATAAAATTTATTGTAATATATAATAAAAACGATTGTTATTTCTAATGGAAATATTTATTACATATAAAACATAAAATTTAATAACTTTTTACCACTTTATATAGTCAGAGATTTTCCATAACCGAAACCAGTTTATCATTTTCGGTTTTTTCTTAGGATGAAAGTTTGGAACTTTCATTTTGGGAGATTTTTTTCCATAGTTGCCACGCTTGGCAGGCGGGTTGGCAAACGCAGTTTATTTATTCAGATGTTCCAGGAAGATGCTGCTGCCCATCTCCTGTTTCTTATTTTCCCTCCGTCAACTTTAACGACCCTTAGGGGACGAAATAGGGTGGTAGATTCTCTTAAGCCGCTACTACACGGCTTTTTTTATAAATAGGAATATCGATTGTGGCGTGTTCTAAGCTAATAAAATATTAATAATTAGTAATCGCTAGCACTTATTAGGTGATATTAAAGTAAAAGTGTATAAACGTCGAGTTGGGGGGATTAACTTGTTTTATTTCTCATATATTGCGACAATCTATTATATTAACATGTTTTTGGTAAAACTGCAGATAATTGTTTGATAGATTGTACGAATAGTTTTAAAGATGTAGAGGAAGGACTACCTAAACAAATGGTGACAATGGTCCTCAGTTCACATCTAAAGAATGGTTCTCTTTCGTAGAATCAGGCGTTGCTTTGCGGAAATCCATTATAATAAGATATGAATGTTCATTTGTTAAGATCCGCATTCAAAATATAATATGGTGTATAGTACATAGTTCTAAATGTCTGTCGTAGAGACTAGTCGGCTGTATACAACAGTTGATAATGTCTCTTTTTGGGAGATCAATGGCTATTCAAACTCAGGTCACTAGGGTACTGTGAAAAAGGCAAGCGCCGGGTCCCTAAGCTACCGCGGAAGTAAAGTGGTAATAGATGATGAAGTGCGGTATATACATTAATTATGGGCATCGGACATACAGCGACTTGCGTGTTCAATATACACTCAGGATACTGTTGAAGTTGTCGTGACGTTGTAGTGAGATGTGCGTCCCTACTGAGACGTCTCCGTGGTACCACCAGCACTATTCCGAGCGTGTTCATAGATCGGTGGGAATCTCCTAAGAGGCGGATACAGATCCAAGCTTCAAGCAAATAATGTTTATTTATAACCATCATTATAACTAATATTATTAAGAAAATGTAATTATTATGGATTTATTCCGAAATAAAGGTTGAAATAAAATAAATAAATATGCAGTATTTGAAGAGGGAAAAATTAGGGCTGGGTCGCGTCCTGGATTGTTTAGGGTCTAGAAATGACATAGTACTGAGTAGAGATCATATAATTTCGGTGATGTAATTGCTGTTAGCGTTTTTGGCTTTTACAGCTTCATCGGATACTGTGCTCACGGGCCAGGGGCCCGCGTCCCAGATTTGATTTGTCCTAAACATAAATACATAAATAAACTCCTACAAAAACCTCGAAATTCGGACTGTCGCGTTCGCTGCGTGCTTGCGCGATTTAGAAAATCTCAAAATGATTTTAGGTCGTCTAATGAACGTCCGAGAGAGGCTGCGGGCCTCCATTCGGACTGTAGTAGAGATCAGGATATTGTACACAGACATATTGGTCAGCTGCGAACAAAAGTTTCGTCATCATTTCAGTCTATCAATAGTCCATTGCTGAACATAGGCCTCTCTTATAGATTGTCACAAAAGTTTTTAGCTCTCGTTTTGGGGGGATTTCGCTACAGTTGCCACGCATGGCAGGCGGGTTGGCAACCGCAGTTATTCGGATGTTCCAGGAAGAAGCTACTGAACATTTCCTGGTTTTCGTTTTGCCTCTGTCGAATTTTACGTCACCCACGGTATGAGATAGGGTGGTAGATTCTCTTGAGCCGCCACCACATGGTTTAGTGGCCGTTTATCAGTCGCTTCTGCAGCTCCAAATTTAGTTTTATGGTAGGAAGTAGTGTGTGGTTGCAGTGTCCCCTTGGTAGTGTTTTATAAAATTTTAGAGCTAGTCCTTGCCTATGTGCCTTCACGGTTCTTCAGCACAGTGTTACTGCAATATTGCGTTGTTGTCGAATCTTCATATACAATATTTGAACTCAATAAAACAATCGGATAATTAATCATGATAATTTTAAAAGATTTGCCGGTAAGCTCCGACGAGGACTCCGTTTTCACCTTCCTGAAGGCGATGTAGTTCATATGCGATGACTAAAGGAAAAGTCAAATACGGTGACAAATAAGTCACCTTACTTCCAGACTCGGTCGGCCCCGTTGGTGCAGTGGCTAAGCGATTGGCTTCTGCGCTATGAGTCGCTGGTTCGATCTCCGCAGGGGCGATTGTAAAAAGTATCCACGAGCACAGGATACGGGAGCCATCCTGAAAGGCATCATTGTTTTTAAAAAAAGACAAATTTGCCGGTCTTGGATGCGAACCCACGATTCGCGACGCATCAGGAACGCGACCACTGAGCACCTTAAAAGCACGTATCTTTAACACTTGATATACAAATCACAAAATATGTTTTTTTTTAAATATATATTTAAATATTCAAACGGGACCGTGATCTCTCGCTAGTGTTAACAATGAACTGCTCTACAACCCTTGACTATCGTTATACTCTACAATGCCCATACAGAGCAATAATTGTTTCAAAAGGGGTATTGTTCTACCCCTTTATAGTGGCTCGTTTAGACTTTATCAGAACTAATTTATAGCCTTAATTATATGATTTTTAGCATTGTGAGCTAAATTTACGGATTTTTTTTATTGGAGAAAGCCTGATGGTAATTGCAACGTCCGCCCATAGTAATGCTGTGTCACCCAGAATAATTCTGCATAGCGCCGCACTACTTTGAGTTACCTTGAGACGTCAGTTCTTAAGTCTCATATACCCAGTGATTACGCTAGCTAACAATGCCGTTCAGACCGAAACACAGTAATGTTTGCAAACTGATTCACGGCAGAATAACTGACCCTGCGATGGTACCTACTTAGACAGATTGCTGCAAAGCAATCCTGCCACCAGTAAAGTGGTACATGCACACCATTCCTTAATAGCATAATACCAGTTATAATGCTATTAAGGAATATTTGCAATTGCAATATTTTTTATGCTTACGTTAATATTTGATTTTGATTATAATATTAAACGTAAACACAATATTTTACTCGGCGACGATCAAGTTCGACGAACACCTCCGAGTAGCGCTGGTCACCACCCCGCTGCATCTACTGCGTCTGGCGATTATTTATTTATCGCGTTATGTTATGTTTTTTTTGGAATGGAGATGAGCAAACAGCGCACTGTCATTTGACATAGGTCCTTAAATCCTAATTGAGCGCCCTTCAAACCGAAATATAGTGGTGTTTGTACACCACTACTTACTTACTGGTGGTAAGATTCCTGCGTAGGAATCCGTCTAGGTAGGTGCAGTCTGTCCACTGCATGGCTAGTTATTCTCCCGTTAGCAGTTGTGGTCAAACATTACTATGTTTCGGTCTAAAGGGCACTGAGAGCTAGTGTAATGACTGGGCATCTTTGAAGTATGAACTGATATCTCAAGGTGACGGGCGTAGTATTGTGTCACACAGAAATTTTCTGAGTGACACAGCATTTGTTTTCGGCGGCTGTTGTACATACCACAAGGTGAATGATTTGCTCGTATATTGTATATTGGTGATCCTGGAAGTGACAAAGAACCCGGCTCTCTCATTACCAGCGGTTGTTGACCAGACACGGATTCAGTTCCTTAGAACGTACTGATCGTCTTTCAACAAAATTTCACAAATACATACTCTTTATTTAGAGGCACATAGACGAACGCGTGGCCTAGTGGTTAGAACACCTGACGCCGCGGGTCCTGGGTTCGAATCGTAACCGGCGCCAACATTTTTGCAAAAACACAAATTGTTTGTTTTCGGGTCTGGTTGTGTTGTGCATGTGAAATGTATGTCCGTAAAACGGACCCACTATACAGAAGAAATCTAAGCCCCACAGTAGGTCATAGTTTCGCCATTTACCCAATTAACGTGACTCTGATGCCAACACGTATATGAGAAAGGCATCCCTAAAATGAGAAGATGTCAATATTTTTATGGATGCAGCATCCCACGCAAGGGCTTTGCCCCACTCCCAAGCGATGAAAGTCATGCTATCTGGTCTTTTGTATTTCCACGCAGGCATACAATGCATACAATTTTAACTGGTGGTAGGATTCCTATGCAGGAATCCGTCTCGGAAGGTATCACCGCAGTGCCAGTTATTCTGCCGTAAAGCAGTAGTGTGCAAACAGTGCTGCGAGCACTGAGCAGTGCACAGGCACTCAGAGCTAGTGTAACCACTGCGTATATGAGACTTAAGAACTGATGTTTCAAGGATACAGTGTAGTGCCACGCAGAAATGTTCTAAATGACACAACATTTACATGTGCCGATGTTGCACTTACCGTCAGGTGAATACATGATCGTCTCGTTACTTACTTCCATAAAAAAAATATAAATTTACCGTGACACGTAACTCCTCTAAAAGGGTTTCATTTTCCAAATTCTACTATCTGCCGTATCTTACATCTGTGTCTTTCGCTGTAATAAATTATTTTCATTTTAAACTCCACGCGGAACAACATGTGGGAGGCCTGTCTCACTTCCTTCCTGGCCGAAACTCGACCACGCGACAACTTCCGAATATTAATCGGAAGCTATCAACTGAGTAGGAGATACGAGTATTATAGTGTCACAAGTGTACGCGCGAACACAGGCACCCCACTCGTCTTGACCAACGTCTTAACGCTCGTGCGATAAGATCGAAGGTAGGGCCAGTTAATCTGCCGTGAAGCAGAAGTGTGCAAACATTACTGTGTTTCTCCTTGAAGGGCACTGTGAGCGAGCGTAATCACTGGGCATATGAGACTTAACAACTGATGTCTCAGGGTCACGGGCCCAATGAGGTGTCACGTAGAAATGTTCTGGATGACACAGCATTTGTTATCGGCAGACGCTGCACTTTCCATCACGTGCTCATTTCGTCACTTTATCTAATATAATATATTTAATAGCCGTGTGGTGGTGGCTTAAGAGAATCTACCACAACATCTCATCCCGTGGGTGTCGTAAAAGTCGACAGAGGGAAAATGTAAACCAGGAGATCGGCAGCAGCATCTTCCTGGAATATCTGGAAATTTAACTGCGGTTGCCAACCTGCCAGCCAAGCGTGGCAACTATGGCGGAATCCACCCAATATGAGAGCTACAAACTTTTGTCGCAATCTTTGGGAGAGGCCTATGTTCAAAAGTGGACTAGTGATAAACTGAGATGATGATGATGATGATCCCAAAAAAAAACTAGGATACGATGCTAGAAACACGGGGACAATTATAAAATAACCACACCCGAAAATTATTAATTTGTGTTTTGCACAAACGTTCGCTCCGGCTGGACTTCGAAGCCAGGACCCGCGGCGAAGAACCCATGTCAGGTACCCTAGAACTAGGCCACCCGGTGGGTACTTTTAAGTATAAAAAATAAAACAAATTCTTAGATAACTAAGTTTATTAATGAATAAATTTCTCTACAAACAGTTCCTGTAATAAATTATTCATTCTAATTTGCCTTATACCCGTACTTTAGGTGTGTCTTAGAAGTTTACAGAGATGTACGAGTATGTAGTGCAAATGAAATTCTAATGTAAATTAATAGGTATATTATTACTTCAAATATAACTCTCAGTTATAGTTATAGCAGTAGAGTTTTTTTTATTGGATAAAGTGATGAAACGAGCGAAATGTTCACCTGATGGTAAGTGCAACGTCTGCCCATAACAAATGCTGTGGACACCACACTGTGCCCATCACCCTGAGACATAAGTTCTTAAGTCTCATATGCCCAGTGATTACGCTAGCTCACAGCGCCCTTCAAACAAAAACACAGTCATGTTTGCACTACTGCTTCACGGCAGAATAGCTGGACCTGGGGTGGTATCTACCTAGACGGCTTCTTGCATAGTTAATATTTTACGTGTTCTCTAGAGCATCCTCGTAGGAACAAAGGTGCGATCGCGATGCCTAGCGAGGCCATTTGCGCATTTGAAATTTACGGTTTATAATTTTTTTTTATTTATAAACCGTGTGGTGGCGGTGTAAGAGAAACTACCACCCCATCTCATCCCGGAAAAAATCCAAGAGATGGGCAGCAGCATCTTCCTGGAACATCTGAATAAATAAACTGCGTTTGTCCCTCAAAAATGAGAGCTACAAAATTTTGTGGCTGTCTACGGGGGAGGCCTGCGTTCAGCAGTGGACTTGTGATAGGCTGAAACGGTGGCGATGTGAAATTTATGTCTGTAAAACGCACTGACCATACGGAAGTAATCCCAGCGTGGAGCATCGTTTTTTTTTTAAAACAGTGCAGGACAACGACCCACTAAATGGAACCAAGTTATGTTCAACTATCCAAGAAGTCAATGGGCGTAGGTGGCTTACGAGGGGTGATCCAAAAAGTAATGATAATCAGTTATTTCTAGTGCACACAAAAATACAAAAAAATTTCAGTCACTTACTCAGTTAACCACTAGTTCAGGGAAAAAAAATCATATAAATAGGCCACGATTCCCGGGAGCTACATTCATTTGAATACGGACTGTCAAGGAGTGAACATCAAAATGGAAAAACACGAAATCAGAGCTGTCATTAAATACCTCTGCTTGAAAAAAATGTCTACCAAAGACATACACAGCGACTTGGTGGAAACATTAGGGGACTCTTCTCCTCCATATTCCACAGTTGCACGCTGGGCTAAGGAGTTTAAGTTGGGAAGAACATCGACGGAAGACGAACACCGCGAAGGACGCCCATCGACGTCCCTCACTGAAGAAAATGTGAAAAAAGTTGAAGAAGTTGTATTGGAAGATCGAAGAGTGACTATCAGGCATGTAGCTGAGGTCACAGGGATCTCATATGGCAGCATTCAAAGAATCCTTGCGAACGAATTGCATATGAGAAAGGTCTCCGCGCGTTGGGTACCGAAAATGTTAAACGACGAGCAAAAGAAGAAACGAGTCGACATGTCAAGAGCAAATCTCGAAAAGTTCCAGGCAGACAAGGATAATTTTTTGTCACGTTTTGTGACCATGGACGAGACCTGGATCCACCATTTTGATCCTGAAACAAAACAACAATCGATGACATGGAAACGATCCGATGAACCGACGCCGAAGAAATTCAAAGTGTCAAGCTCAGCAGGGAAGGTTATGGCGTCTGTTTTTTGGGACGCTGAAGGAATAATCATGGTGGACTACTTGGAAAAGGGGGCCACTATTACAGGCTCCTACTATGCAGAACAAATAAGAAGATTGCGGGAGGCTATTAAGGAGAAAAGGCGAGGCAAACTGCGGGCTGGAGTGCTGTTCCATCAAGACAACGCACCGGTTCACAAAGCTGCAATTGCCATGGCTGCCATTCAGGAAGCGGGCTTTGAGCTGGTGGAACACCCCCCCTATTCACCAGATCTAGCCCCCAGCGACTTCTATCTCTTTCCACGACTCAAGGAACACCTCCGAGGCAAGAAATTTGACGATGATAGCGACGTGATGGCCGCGGTTGAGGACTTTTTTGAGAGTCAAGATAAAGATTTTTTTTCTAAGGGAATTTTAGGATTAGAAAAGAGATGGACTAAATGTATAGACTTGCTAGGAGACTATGTTGAGAAATAAATTTATTTATTTATTTTATTCATTGTGTTTATTATTGATTATCATTACTTTTGGATCACCCCTCGTAGGAGCGTGCTGTGAGGTTGTGTATCGGGGAAGCCTATACTTTTTCCGAGCGTAGGTATACAAAAGTGCTTGCCTGCAGTAGGTTGAGCGCGAACTTTATGGTAGCTCAGGGGCCGGGTGCTCGCCTTTAATTTCATAAAACGCGAGTAAACTAGGTTCGATCACCGGCGCCAGCACCACTAAAGTTGTTCTAAAATTATAAGTGCTGATTTACCACGTGCTCAGCGGTGAAAGGAAAACATTGTGAGGAAACATGCATGTCCGAGGTAGAGAAATATTTCGAGGACATGTGAAGTCCGCCAACCCGCATTGGAGCAGCGTGGCGAACTATTCCCCGCTCCGAAACCCTATGAGAAGTGAGAGGATGCCTGTGCTCGGCAGTGGGACATTTATAGGCTGTTACTTTGCTTTTTTACTTTTTTTATGAATCTGAAGTGTAGTATAATATCGAGTGTCAATAGTGACCTATTCGATTGGCAGCGTGAAGCTCCAGACCTCTTCACGTAACGTGAGTAAACTTCATGGCAACGTAACGTTTTACTTTTTTTTGTTATTGTATATAGTGACGAAACGAGAAAAACGTTCACCTGATGGTAAGTGCAACGTCCGCCCACAACAAATGCTGTTTCACCCAGAATATTTCTGTGTGACACCACACTGCGCCCGTCACCCTGAGACATCAGTTCTCAAGTCTCAAATGCCCAGTGATTACGCTAGCTCACAATGCCCTTCAAACCGAAACACAGTAATGCTTGGACATTACTGCTTCACGGCAGAATAACTGGCCCTGGGGTGGTATTTACATAGACGGATTCCTGCATAGGATTCCTACCACCAGTGGACCTACGTGCATTTGATTTGTCCTTTGAATTTTAGTACCAAATTGCATATGCTTACGGGAGCGCTGCTCACGTTTTCATACAAATATGTCACTGTGATAACTTAACCTTTACTTTTCGAAAATTGCTTTAAATGTCTCACTGCTGAGGACAGGCCTCCTCTCATATTTGAGAGGGAATTGAAGCTGGGAAGAGTCCGCCACACTGCCCCCATGCGGGTCGGCAGCTCTCTCTATTTCTGCCTAGACGCATCCGTTCGTCATCGGTCTGTGTATTTTCGATAAGCCATATTTCGAGGTGGCTATAGCGCCACCTGTCGAAACCTACTAGATTATCCTGACATTTCCCTCTGTGGACTTAAGCACTTACTTTAAGCACGCCTTAAAATTTCATAGTGCGCGAGTGACCTGAGTTTGATCACCGGTGCCGGCACCTATATGTTGTTCTACAATTTTAAGTGCTGATTTACCATGTGCTAAGCGGTGAAGCATAACGTCGTGAGGAAACCTGCGCGTCTGAGGAATAAAAATATTTCGTCGACATATGAAGTCCGCCAACTCTCATTGGAGCGGCGTGGCGGACATTTCCCTGCCCAAAAAATCCTCTCAGAAATAAGAGGCTCTTACGGCACCCACGGGACGAGATGTAGATTTTCTTACGACACTAACACACCCAGTGGTTATTAAATTTTATATCCATTTATTATAAGCTGAATGAATGTAGTTCAATAACTTACTAACTATACTTTAAAACTAAAACTAAAAAAAATCTATACAATACAAATAATGTAAATTTAAGAGTCTGTCTGTGATTTCGCAGTAAAGACATTTTCTTAATCTCATACGGTAATTTGCAGAATACCAAAACTCAAAAACGCGTTTTAAAATTTTTCGTCAGCCTGTCTCTTTGTTGTCTTTTTTTATTGTCTGGGTTTAGTTCCGAAACGGCTGAATCGATTTTGACGGGACTTGCATTGGCAGGTAGAGGACTTTTCAAGAAGTAATCTAAGCTACCTTTTATTTTAGATATATATATGATTCCTGCGTAAAATTTGAAAAACTGTGGAAATTAGAGGCTATGCGGATGGACGTGTTACCCGCCGCTTTGTAATTATTATTTTAGTTCATATCAGTTTATATATTATCTTTAATATCTTAGTATTTACTGGTGGTTATAACATTTACTGGTAGTAGGATTCCGATGCAGGAATCCGTCTAGGTAGGTACCACCCCAGGGCCAGTTATTCTGCCGTGAAGCAGTAGTGTGCAAACATAACTGTGTTTCGGTTTGAAGGGCACTGAGAGCTAGCGTAATCACTGGGCATATGAGACTTAAGAACTGATGTCTCAGGGTGACGGGCGTATTGTGGTGTCACACTGTTCTGGGTGACTCAGCATTTGTTATGGGCAGACGTTGCACTTACCATCGGTGAACGTTTTGCTCGTTCCGTCACTTTAATAAAATAAAAATAAAGTATTAGATATGAAGAGAAATGTTGAATGATAAGCGGTTCAGATAATTCATAGTTCTTTTTTACGTCTTTATCTTATTTTTATAATCAAACAGAAGAGTTTATATGTTTGAAAACGCTAATCTCATAAAACACTAATTCGATTTGTAAAATTATTTTTGTATTAGATTGCTCGTTTCTCAAGAAAAGTACGTCATCATCATTTCAGCCTATCACTAGTCCACTGCTGAACATAGGCCTCCCCTATAGATTGCTACAAAAGTTTGTAGCTCTCATTTTGGGGGGAATTTTTGCCATAGTCGCCGACACAGGCGGGTTGGCAACCGCAGTTTATTTATTGTGATGTTCCAAGAAGATGCTGCTGCCCATCTTCTGATTTTCATTTTCCCTGTGTCGACTTTTACGACGCCCACGGGATGAGATGGGGTGGTAGATTCTCTTAAGCCGCTACCACTCGACAAGAAAATTTGTAGGCTATAAATTTTATGCTATATCTTTAAAGCGCCGCACGCTGAAAACAGAACGTTACCTAGAAGGGCCGAAATGTGAATGATCAGTTCAGCGTGGTACCGTACCGTACGGCGCAATCGAGTCGGCTTAATTTACGCGAGTGAAACCGTGGGGCACAGCAGCATACAGGTGACAGAACTTATATAAATCAAAAACTAGCTGATGCCCGCGACTTCCTCTGCGTGGATTTAGGATTTTTTAAAAATCCCGTGGGAATTATTTGATTTTCTAGAATAAAATGTATCGTATGCCCGTCTCTAGGATGCAAGCTACCTCTGTGCCAAATTTTGTCAAGATCAGTGCAACCGTTGGGTCGTGAAATGGTAACAAACGGACACAGGGAGTTACTTTCGCATTTATAATACTCGTATTAGTGGATACTATGGATATCAATTGACCCGTCTCAGAAAAGAGCACGTGGTTTTTTTAGACATTAAATTTTTTTACGCATGCGCAAATACCGAAACTCGTAACATCTATTGTTAGGTCATACCAATAATTATACCGTGCATGAATCGAACCCGTGACCCGTAGCACACCCAAATATATAGCCCCTGCCCCAATCGTCATCATCATTATCATTTCAGCCTATCCCTAGTCCGCTGCTGAACATAGGCTTCCTCGATAGATTGCCACAAAAGTTTGTAGCTCTCATTTCAATTCAACTGAGCTGTTAAAAATGGCCACTCTTGGCACCCACGGTAGTTTGTTTTGTTGCGTAATACTGTGGCATTAAGCAGCTATACATTATTACAATAACAACACTTTATTTTGTTAAAATACATAATTAAATTATTTAAAATTCAAAAAACATTGTTTTTTTTTAAATTATTTAAAATTAAAAAAAAACAATGTTATTCTGTACAGTTCATTAATTATTCAACGCTTAAAATTAGAAATTAAAATCATTGGTTTTGTTCTTATGTTAATAGAGGCAATAACATTTTGTTTTAATAGTTAAGTTGACCCACTGACTCCATATGTACGAAACATTTTTGAACTAAGGATATTCTAAAGATGATTTTTATTTTTTTTATAATATTATTTTAATTTACTATTATTATTGGAGAAAGTGACGAATTCGTTCCCTTGATGGTAAGTGGAACGTCCATAGCAGTGCTCTGTCGTCTGGAATATTTCTGTGTGGCACCACACTGCGCCCGTTCCCCTGAGACATCAGTTTTTAAGTCTCATATGCCCAGTGATTACACTTACACTCGGTGCCCTTCAGACCGAATAACAGTAATGTTTGCACACTACTGCTTCACGGCGGAATAACTGGCCCTGCGGTAGTACATAACAGATGTATTCTTGCATAGGAATCCTACCATTTTTATTTGCATGTTACTTGTTTAATGAAACAAAGATTTATGGATTGCATCGCATTTAATATAATTTACTTCCCTGTGTTTTTTCGCAATGCAAACCGCAAGTGCAAACTGCAAACGCAACTGTGCGTCAGCACAAAAATGAGAGAGTGCAGAAAGCAGTAGCAGCAGTAGCCGTGGTAGCTCAGGGGCTAGGGTAGCCGTGGTAGATCAGGGGCTAGGCGCTCGCTTTAAATTTCATTGTACGCTAGTGACCTGGGTTCGATTCCCGGTGCCGGCACCACTAAAATTGTTAATTACAATTTTATGTGCTGATTTACGACGTGCTCAGCGGTGAAGGAAAACATCGTGAGGAAACCTGCATGTCAGAGAAATAAAAAAAAAGAAGACATGTGCAGTCCGCCAACCCGCATTGGAGCAGCGTGGCGGATTTTTCCTAGCTCCAAAACCCTCTCAAAAATGAGAAGAGGCCTGTGCTCAGAGGTGGGACATTTATAGGCTGAAACTTTATACCAACACTCGGACGTATTGCTACGATTGTCAACAGTGATGGATTTAGGGTTAGGCCTGCCCGGGCCTAGGGCGGCAAAATTGAATTAAATTGAAATTCAGATTTCGTTTTTCGGATGTCATTGTTTTATAAATCTACCACCGTTACGTAATGAGGATCCTCTGTACGGAGAAGAAACAGACGAATAAACCTACGCAGGTAGCTTTCTTAGTCATTTTTAGGACGCATAAAGATGAATATTGAATGGTTTCAGTCGTTTTAAATTGAAGAGTAGAGTATTATATTAAAGAACAAGAAATGCGCTTTATGTACACAGACGAACTTACCCCGGCGCTTCTGCATATTTAACATATAACCATATTCACTTAGATTCGAACCTACCGCGAAACGACCGCTTACCGAACAGTCAAAGATATATCAACAATATACTGCTTACCAAAATTATATATATTGTTAACAATATACTTTTATACAAATATGAAAAAAAATGTTACCGGCAACTGTCTGTGAAAAAGAGTGCACGGAAAATCTAAATAGTAACCGGGAATTCATTCATTTATATTTTTATATCGGTGACATACAGACCAGGTGAGACAATATAAGCTAACATTTAGTTTAATGTATTAAAAAAAAATTATTAACGCATTAATAACGAGCTCTTAGTACAAAGTTTTTTCGAGTTTTCGGCGATCTGTTGTAAAGTGAATGACATAAAAATAAGTTAGGTAAATTTTATTCATTTATATTGCTATTCATTTATTTATATATAAATTTCATTTACTTATATTTTTCATTCATTTATTTATATATAAATAAATGAACAGCAATATAAATGAATGAAGCAATGTAAACTAGTTGTCGCCTTTTGATCGAAATTCGACCGCAATTAATTAAATTTTTATGTTAGCGACTGTTTGACCACAGACTACTGTGTGTTTGACATCGGCAATATATATGTAAACAGACGGCAGAATATTGTGCGATTGCCATTATCAGAATGAACGTAAATAATTAATATTTTATTTTATTCACATAATTTACTTATTTATTTAATTTTATTAAATTAAATTTAATATATTTGTAATAAATATATATTTAAATTTAGGTGTATTTAAATTCAGGAATTAATATCTAGATATTAACGGCGGCAGTATATTTTATTTTATTTTTTAGAATAAATAATCAGAATGGCACTAAGCAGCAATACTGATGGAGTGTTTTCCCGCTATGAAAAATTCGTGGAGCACATGAGTGACTCCAAAGCAGAAGTCATTAGAGTGTTCGATCCATTGTCAAAAAAACAATTAGAAGAATTGGAACTCATCAGAGAAGTGTCTAGGGAATTACAGAAAAAGAAAGATGAAGACATGAGAAAGATTTCGGCGGTAAGTATCGTAACAGGGACGTGGGTAGTGTAAGGATGAAGGGAAGTGCGTGTAACCACGCTTCACTACTAGTGTAGCGGGCACTAGTGTCACATGTTACCTTACCTCCCCCAACGTCTGTCACCTTCAGGATGGTCGCGCACGATCTTGCGTGACTATAGCCCGGTGACTTTCACAGCTTCGCCGGAAAACACACGTAAGGAACACTCGTGGGGAGTGGATATTATAATTTAATCGAAAAAACCGACTTCAACGCAACTCCAAACAGAGTTTAATCATTTTGTCATGGATAGCATCGTCAGCGCTTCAACTATACGGGACCACCATTACGATATCCCCTTTCCAGTAGAAAAAGAACCATTAACATCGGATCATAAACAAAAAAGTTATGTTCAAACATTCAGTATGTTAAAAATATACAGACGAATTAAGAACCACCTTCGTTTTTGAAGGCGGGTAAAAAAATCCATTAAAGATATTTAGTCATATACAAACTATAGCCATTGAATTTTTTTACAGCAATCTACTAATGAAGCAGAGCCAGAGAAAAAACCTGACGAAGTCAAACCTGAAGCTCCTGAACAAACAACTTAATGAAACGATGATAATTTTAAAATATCGATTATCTTCATTCAAATAATTTTATTAATACGAAAATGTTATTCAATAAACAATTATACCGATTATGTTAAATTAAGCAAAATGATTTCACGATATATATACGATAGATATAACACCTATATTTTTTTTTGTTATTTAGACTATTTTCACTATTCACTATTTTCTATAAAGAACAAAGATATAGCACTTGAACACTAAATGTGTATAAGGAGATATCGTTTCTACAATCAAATTAACTGTTTAAGTGTTTGGTATCTTCGATTGGCGCCATGTTGGCGCTATTTTGTTCAATTTCGGCAATAGCGACATCTTCCGATAGTTACCAGAACTATATGGGCAACAACATAATTTCATCATCTACGTCGTCATCGTCTTTTCATATCTAATGCTACTGGTTTAAGCTATAAAATCGAAATCTTTCTTTAAATTAAATATAGTAAATATACATTCGATTTTCAGTTAAACTCATGCTTTTCAAGTCTCTGATTATGTGACAACTAGGCTAGTTCAAGTGCATTTTTTTTAAACGACATTTGACAAAAGCAGCAAGTCATGTAAGCCTTAGTGTTAGTACCTACGTTTATTCAGGTTTAAGGATCTTCTTATTAGTGTTAGTAACCTAAGTACAGTACCCTATAATACTCTTAATTTGTGTTACATGTTAATATTCATATGTATTAAAAATTATAATCATAATTTTCTTGTTTTAAACCATTACTTTTTGTAAAATGTTTAGACTGCCACCCCATCTCATCATCTTCCAGGAGCATCTGAACAAATAAACTGCGGTTGCCAACCCACCTGCCATGCGTGGCAACTATGACAAAGTCCCCCCAAAATGAAAACAACAAACTTTTTTGGCACTCTATGGGGAGGCCTATATTCATTCAGCAGCGGACTAGTGATAGGCTGAATGATGATGATGATGATAAATTAATAGATTAAATAAAATGTAGCAAAACCATGAATACATTTATTCATGTATAGTACTTACGAGTACATACGAGTACATAATCTGATTTGAGTTTTTAAATCAGTATGAGGTAAACTCACAGTTAAGAAAATGTGATGATATGTGATATTCTCCTGGCCGATTTCGACCACGGCGACAACTTTCGAATATTGTTGATAGCTATCAATTGCGCAGGAGATATTATAGTGCCCAAGTGTACGCGCAAACACAGAGGCACTCACTCGTCCCAACCTACCCGCGCCCGATGTAACGCTGATGCGATAAGATCGGAGGCAGGCAAGAATGCAGTGTCAGAAACACGGGGACAATCACAGCACAACCAGACCCGAAAACCAACAATTTGTGTTTGAGCACAAATGTTGGCTTCGGCTGGGATCGAACCCAGGACCTGCAGCTAAGAAGACAGATACTCTGACCACTAAGCCACGCGGTCGTTAAGAAAATATATGCTAATACAAGCCTAAATTTTGACTGCATGGGAGCCATAAATATGTAACATTGTTGTTTGGGGGTAATCAATATATTTGACTCAGGGCCGTGACTTATGGTAATCTACGGCTTGTTTAGCGGTGGACTTGAGGTGATAACATTTATATATTTTTTTATTGGATTAAGTGACGAAATGAACAAACCGTTCGCTGACGGTAAGAGCAACGTTAGCTCATATCAATATGTCTGCTATGTCACGCAGAACTTTTCCGTGTGACACCACACTGCGCCCGTTACCCTGAGACATCAGTTGTTATGTCTTATACGCTCAGTGATCATACTAGCTCACAGTGCCTTTCAAACCGAAACACAGTAATGTTTGCACACTACTGTTTCGCGCCAGAATAACTGGCCCTGGGGATGTAGATTGTAGACGGAGTTCTCCACAGGAATCCTACCACCAGTTAATAATGAAATAATGTTATGTAACAGGGAATACTTCTTTGTATGATGATCTGGCTGAATTCACTACCACCTAGCATTGCATTTACATAATACATTATTTTTTAAATTAATTTGGTGCAAAAGGCTCGCGACTTTTCTTGTTGGCAAATTTTGTAGGAAGCCTGTGTTCGGAAATGAGATCATGAGCATGAGCTGTTTATCGATATAAGTGATACTATTACTACCTGGTGCTACTATACTGATTCAGTGACCCAAACTCAATCGTTCCAACCTACCCGTGAACGATGTAACGCTCACACGATAAGACCAGAGGTTGCACAAATATTGGCTTCGGATGAGATTCGAAGACAAGCCCCGCAGCGTAGAATACAAGAAAAAATATAAATATCCTGAGAGATATAATTTATGTGGCATATCGCACGGGACAGGGCGTTCTGAAGAAAGTTGTTTCTAACGGTGGTCACGGGAAGTAACAGGGTACAGTTCGGTGGCCACCTTAATTATTTAATAAGGGGTTGAATGAAAATAACTTGTCAATCACTGATAAAAATGTGTATTGCTCTGATCATTTCAGAAAGTGACGGCGCCGCAAGCACAGCTACCCATCAGGTGCGCGCGGCTTCAGTGCTGTGAGCACATCCGGGCGATCTCATCCGCGAATTACCTTCCACAGATATTTTATTAGCACGATATCTCTCTTCACACCTAATCTACTGTACCTGACTATACTTATACAAACAGATACATCAGCAGTTAGTTTTTTAATTTATTTATTTATTGGGTGTTATTTGTATTTAAAGCAGTAAGGGTCTATCCTTACCTATCCTATATATATATATATCCTAGGCCAGTTAATCTGCAAACATTGCTGTGTTTCGGTTTGAAGAGCCCTGAGAGCTAGTGTAATCACTGGGCATATGAGACTTAAGTACTGATATAACTTTTATGAGCAAAGCATTACCATCAGGTGAACGTTTTCATCAGTGCAACGTCTGCCCATAACAAATTCTGTGTCACCTAGAACATTTCTGTGTGATTTCCTGTGACATCAGTTCTCTAAGTCTCATATGCCCAATGATTACGCTAGCACTCAGGGCTCTTCAAACCGAAATACAGTAATGTTTGCACACTACTGCTTCACAGCAGAATAACTGGCCCCTACTGGAGGTGGTGTAGATACCACCACTATACGGATTCATACATGGATATCCTACCACCAGTAATAGGATAGTAAGGATAGACCCACTATAAATAACATGCCAATTTATTTTGATGTTTTTCCATCATGAGATTTGTTTTCATACATAGATAGTATTTACATTACATGTATCTGTTAAATACATACATACAGTCACGCCTCTTTCCCATTGAGGTAGGAAGAGACCATACATTCTACTTGCTACGATCCTGACACACATTTTGTGCTTTTGTTTTTATGTGGATTCCAAATTAAGGCATTCATTTCAGGTCAACTCCTTACGAGGGCGTTAAATAACATTTTAATAGTTACGGTATTCTGAAAATCCTTGCACTGCCTCAAGATAAAGTCGAGATACCTAAAAGATTTTTTACATGTGTTTGCAATAATTCAGTACGGTTGAGACGCGGCGGACTACGGCGGTGTTAATTTCGTACGAACAGAGAAATGGAGCGCGTGCGCAGCTGTAACCTGTAACTCGCAAATTGTTATAAATTGAATAAGTACATATTGTTCTCCTTAGGGGCGGAATTCCCTAGGCCTAGGGCGGCAAAACTTAGTGGGACTTTTCTTATTTATTGTTACTCACAAATAAAAACAATCTATATACCTAGAGATATATTACACGTCATTCAATTTCTCGTGCTATGAATGTAGTAGGGGTTGGCAAGATACCCTAGGGCTAGGGCAGAAAATGGGTTCTCGCCTTGTCGTAGCGCTTAGGCTTAGTAACCGTGGCTTGGTCACCCACGGTGAAGCTAAGAGGAGCCCACATGGTCGGCCTGAGACATCGGGCTGGCCCGGGGAGATCGCTCCGAGTGGGCTTGGTAAGCCCACTCTGGATGCGAACTGGAGGACTGCTGGGGGGAGGAGTTGAGTCGGCACTGCTCACCCTGCCCTGCGCAGCCGAGGTGGAGTCGCGAGGGAAGAGGAGTGTAGGTGTTACATTGCCCCTCTCCCTATCCCCCGCGACTTTGGCGGTGCCGCACCTAGATTCAGCGGTGGTGGAGCCCCGGGGGGAGAGGAGTGTTGGTGTGTCGTTCCCTCTCTCCCTACCCGTCCCGTAGCGGCGGAGCCACAGACCAGATCCGCTGCCGGGGCCGGGAAGTCTGGTGCTTTGGAGTGCAAGTCTCCTGGCCCCGTGGCCTCCGCATGGCCAGCGCCAGCGGGGTCGCGAATGTATGCGCGAGCGTTCCCGTGACCCTGCTAACATGCGGCGAAGGCCGAACAGCATGGGGTTTAGTCAGTGCATGTCCGACTTACACGTCCTTCCCCCCGTGAAGGCAGGTATGCGTTAGGCATTTATTTAGGTAAAAAAAGGGCTAGGGCAGCCAGGGTATTAAATCCGCTCCTGACTCCACTGTGTTACTAAATAAATGTCTCTTTGTGGTCTCAGACAATCAATAGTGCTGTCTACTACTACAATTAAGAAAATTTTAAGGTCTACACACGAAATACTTTGAACTCTTGAAGGACTCTTGAAATACCAATTTTATTTTTAATCAATATTTCAATTAATTTGGGTTTTTTCGGGCTCACTGTTCAGCAAGTCTTAATGATAATGTCAAAGTTCAAATGAATCGAATACAAAACTAATAACTTTTAATACATTTTGTAATAATACAACTGCCAACCCGCATCGGAGCAGCGTGGCGGATTCTTCCTAGCTCCGAAACCCTCTCAGAAATGAGAGGAGGCCTGTGCTCAGTAGTGGGACATTTATAGACTGAAACTTTACTTTACTTTTTTACATTTTAGGACCTACCAGTGCTCCGTCCAGGGGGCACCTCAGCCCCCCTCCCCCCACCCACCTTAGGCCTGGCATTTCGCCCGACCTGCCACTCCATTGTTACGCCACTACGCTCAGATAGCTTGAGAGAAATGCTATAAGACTAGGTGTAAAACCTAACGCAGCAAACTGTGCCAATAAGATATTGTTACCGTTTGTATCGAAAGCTTTTCGAAAATGATTTACTAAACACAGCAGATTACTCTACGTACTTCGCCCTGGCCGAAAGTCATGCTGATGGTTCGGAAAGTTGCAAGTTCACTCGTGTATAAACACATCTACGAGCATGAATAACTGACTCAAGCATCTTTGCGAATATAGATAATACTGCTATCGGTCTATATTCATTTACCTCGGAACCCGATGTCCTCTTTCCTACAGGGATCGCACGAGTGGTTTTTCACGCGTCCGGATAATAACTTTGGTCAAACATTGGTCAAAGATATGTAAAAGAGGTAACTCAAATACAGAACGGCAGTCTTCTATAATGAAAGGCGGAACACCGCCTGGACTTTCTGGACCAGTGTAGTTTTTGCATAATTAAGAACCTTCTCCATTTTCTAAGTCGATTGAAATAATACAATATTTTATTAATAACTAGCTAATTTCCGCGATTTCGTCAGCGTGTCAGGTTTGTTAAATATCTCGTGGGTACTATTTTATTTTCAGGGATAAAAAGTATCCTATGTCCGTCTTCAGTTGCAAGCTATCTCTGTGTTAAATTTCATCAACATAGGTTCAGAGGTTGGACCGTGAAAAGGTAACAAACAGACAGAGAGAGTTACTTTCGCATTTATAATATTATAGTATGGATTCAAACTATTCTAACCTCTTTATGCAAAAACTATCGTATTACTGGCATTGAAGCTATTGTAAAAACAGCGGTCGTCATTCACTCACAATTCATCCGCTTGGATATAGATTTTTTAAATATCCCGTAGGAACAATTAGGTTTTCTGGGTTAAAAAGTATCTTTTATCCGTCTCCAGGAAGCAAGCTATCTCAGTGCCAAATAAAGTCAGGATCAGTTTATCGGTTGAACCGTGAAATTGTAACAAACAGACAGAGGGCTATGTAGGGAGTACTATGAAAATGTAGAAATTATTTTCTTTATCATCAATAGATTTTGCAGCGGACGCCAAATAATGACTTTTATCAGTAAATTTTTGATACCTTGAGTTACATCATAGCAATTTTCATAGAGATCTCGGTTTTTCTTTTAAATTAAATATAACTCATGTTAGTCGGTGAAGAATTCTTAAAATCGGTTCATTAAGTTTAGTGTTTATTCATTACAACCAAACATACAAAAAATCAAATCTTTCCTCTTTTTAAAATTATAAGTTAAGATCAGTGCTTCCGAACCTTTTTTCGTTCCCGTACCCCTTAATAAAACTTTTCATTTATGAGTACCCCTCCCCTGATAACTTCATACCTACTCCTAAAAATGTGTCTCGTTTCTCTTTAGGTCTATCTATTGTCGATCTTAACTTTGAAATATACCGAGTACTGAACTCACACCAATGTGTGGCTCCAACGACAATATGTCCATAAAATCTCTCGATCTCACACAAAATCTCTGGACCAGCAGTAATGATGCTACCGCTTTAGTTGGTATCTGTGGTACCTCTAGGTACCCCTAGAGGTACCGCAGGGTCCCATTGCCAGGGTCTCAAAGCAGCGGTTTAGATGTATGGATATGTCAAAGGTTTTTTTGTCGGTATGAAATATCTCCTTTAATACTGTATCAAAATTAACTGTCTGCCGGGAAGAGCCAACTGACTAAGTTGAGGAAGCGGTAGCATCATTACTACTGGTCCAGAAATTTTGAGTGAGATCGCGAGATTTTATGGACACATCGTCGTTGGAGCCACACACTGGTGTGAGTTACGACCCAAACAACGAGCAAAACTAGTCCGTCACTATTCCGATGATATCCCGGACGGCAGTCTGAGCGAGATTAGTATGGCTCTCAAATAGCATAAGAATGGCAAAGAGCCGGGTGAGGACGAAATTACAGCGGAACTTCTAAAAGCGGGTGGAAAACCAGTACTTCTATTCCTTCAGCAGCTATAATTCCGTCATCCACGGCGATGCTACGCCAGAAGCGTGGTTGTCCTGTTCTCCTAGAAGGGCGATAACGCCCTCCTGAAGAACTATAGACCGATATCGCTTCTGAGCCGCGTTTATTTGCATTTTTTTTAGTCATTACGAATCATCTCGCAAGCAGACTTCGAACTTCCAGCCTCCCGAACAAGCCGGTTTCCGAAAAGGGTTTAGTTCCATTGACCACACACATATCCTTCTCCAGATTATACAGAAGACTGGATAGTACAATTACGAAACGACAAATACGAAAACATTATTTCGGCGGGCCGCAGTATATCAGGGTCCGGTTGCTTCCTAATATGCTGATGCCTGCACCACTAACTTTTCCTGCAACCATTGTTCTTGCCATTTTAAGCGCTGATTTATCACGTGCTGTGGTGACAAACAAAATGGGGAAACCTGCGTGTCTGATGAATAAATATATTTCAAGATAGGAAAGACCTGTGATTAGAATTGGGGCATTTGTAGGCTTTTTCTTTAAGTGTTTAATTCATTGTTATTAAGAGAAACTCAATATAAGTTAATAAAACTAAATTATTGTAATCATAAATTTTTAATTTATACCATAATTTTTGAATGTATGGTTGTTTGTAGGCGGGTGAAAATTGTTGGATGATTCCATTACATTCATACAGGTAAAACTAATTAAAGCAATTTAATAAAAGTTAAGTGATTTTTTTATCAAATTTTATTGTCTTAATTATTATATTCTTTATAAAAATATACTTGATGCAAACAATACGCAGGAATGTATAATTAAAAATACAATTGAAAACTGATTCATAAATGTTTTTGTCTGTAGAAAGATTTACCTTCAGTCAAATTAAAATAAAAAGAAATAAAATACAGAATTATTTGTTAGCATAAAAAAGTATAATTATTATCCGATATTAATACATGATAGTTATACAACATAAAACTAAGAATTGTCTGTCATAACATCCTCATCTTCGTCCTCGGGTTCTGCCAGGTCTGGGTGACAAACCCTGATGTGGAGATTCAGGTTGATCTTAACAATGAAACTTTTACCACACGTTGAACATTTGTGAGGTCTTTTCACATCATCATCTATAGTAGTCGGATGAGCTCTAGTAACATGTGTCCGTAATAATGACGAATGCATAGTTCTATCACATTGTGTACATTTAACATGACAGTCTACAGGCTGACCTTCGTGCGTCTGTCTATGTTTCTCCATAGTTATTTTTGATACAAACAACTTTTGACAGAAATCGCACTTGAAATTTTTCACTTTAGTATGCTTCTTCATATGAATTTTTAGACAGTTTTTAGTAGGCAACATTTCATCACATTTTGAACATTTAAACTTCTTTATGTCGTTGTGCAATTGCATATGAAGTTTTAAATATGCTTGACCTGTGAAACTTTTGTTACATATCTCACAGTTAATAGTGCTAGTTGAGGAATGAGTCTGCATGTGGCTTTTTAGGAACTGCGCTGCGACGAAACTTCGGTCGCAAACTTCACAAATGTACTTTTTAGAATCGATACCTTCGTGTTTACTGCGATGTATATCGAGATGGTACTGTGAGTTCACTTTGACATCACATAGATCACACTTAAATTTGCGACGCTTCTTAGGACCTTCTTTAACGGGTGGCGCTTCGGGTTCCATCGGTGGAGTGTCTTTATCGTTACCGTGAAACTTTTTATGCAGAATTAAATACTCCATCCCTTCAAACGTTAAATCGCACACATCGCATCTATACCGTGTTTCGTTTTGCTGTTGTTTCAACTCATAAGTCACATTGTTGTCACCCCCATTGTATTGTTCAGCCATTTTTTCGCGCTTAACACATCTATTGTCGTTTTGCATCTGATTTTCACTACCGGCCGGCTCCATAACACTCTTCATCCAATGATCTTGAATGCCGACGCCGGACTTGGTCTCCATTTGCAGAAGTGACGCTAGGGACACATTACAAGTCAAGAGCGATATTGATCCGTAAAACGAGTACTTTTACATTCAATATCGCGTAAAAGATGTATTGTTGCAATAGAAACGTTATTAGTGCATTGTTGACATGATTGTACCGAAATTTTTCAACTTTTCCGTGGTGAAACACAAAAGCGAGCCTTGTTACAGTACCATAAATTCCAAAAGAGAAGCGAAGCGCGTTGGTTTTTTTTTTTCATTTCATTAATGACAGCGATTACTTTTAGCGTTGACATGAACTTTGTTGCCATTGTAAAGTGTTATTAAATAAGCGAACTTTAAATTTTCATAAAATAATTGAATAATTGTTTTATGTAGCAAATAAAAGGCTACACTTTGATAAGTAAATAAATCTTTTGTTAAAACTCATATTAAATACCATGTTCTTGTTCCTGTTAGATTATTCGTTAAATTGACATCGTATTTTTATAGGGTAACTATAGCTTAAATATTAAAACTATAATTTTGACATCTATCAAAAATGGCGTCAAATGTTCAATATTTATTTTTATTTACATACATACAGTCACGCCTTTTTTCCATATAAGGGGTAGGCAGAGACCACACCCGTAGCCCACTTTACGCCTCCGCGGGAATCGAGACGTGACGAGTGGCGGACCACGTCGCCGCCATTTTGGTACGAGTTAAAAAATTCTTACTCTCCATTGCGTTCCCACGAGCAGTATAGTGACAGCATTGCATATTCTAGAATTATTCTGCACGATTAAAGGCTGTACGTACAATACCGTAGTTGCCTTTTACGGCACCTCGGTAGGAAAGAGGTAGGTGCTACTCTACTTTGCCGGACACCTATCGGTTTCTTTTATTTACAATGAGCTAATTTACAACTGCAGAGAAATGGTTGTAACAAGAATTTAATATTTAATTTTTAGTGAAAATGGCGTCAAATACAGAGGTTCAAAACTCAGAAAACTACGATATATCTTCCGAAGATGAAGTTTTATCGGTACTCAAAAGTAAGGTCAAAAAGAAAGTTAATAAAAGGAAGAGACCACCAAGAAAAATTTATGTTGATAATTGGGATAAACCGCTTATGCCGCAAATGTTCGTACACGTAGAGGTCGAGGAACTAGACGAAGGTCCTTTGGATTTCAGTGGGGTAATTTTCAAATGTTCAGTCCAGTTAGTCTTCATTTACTTTTATTTATTCCAGTTCTTAACACTTTCAGTTGGGTACATAATGCTAATGTAATAACTAATATTATATTAGTTCTCATATGCACTATGTAGTGATACAGTTTTGTATAGTGTGATGGTGGTTTAGGAGAATCTACCACCCCATCTCGTCATATGGGTGCCATAAAAGTTGAGACAGGAAAAATGTATACCAGGAGATGGGCAGCAGCTTCTTCCTGGAACATCCAAATAAATAAACTGTGGTTGCCAACCCGCCTACTTAGCATGGGAACTATTGTAAAATCCCCCCAAAATGAGAGCCACAAACTTAGGTGTTTTGTGGCAATCAAGATTGAAGTTTCCGTAACTGCACGTCTAGTGCGTATTTTGCGTGTGGCAATCTTTAGAGGTGGTCTATGTTCAGCTGTGGATTAGTGATAGCCTGAAATGATGATGATGATAATGACAGTGTTGACAAGATTTTACATGGTTGCCATTGTAATATTTTAACATCTTGTCACACTAACTGGTAACTTAATCTAATTTATATGTACTGAACTACCAACTCTTTGTATCATTCCACATGTGAATAGGTAAAAATTCCGACAGTAATTTAATTCACAGTCAGCACAAAGCAGTGACAAAATGACTGTCATCTGCACTTCAAGTCACGGGTTTCATTTCACCTTGTCACTTATATTTGTATGATCTGCAGATAGTTGTTCTAGTCTGAGTGTTTGTATATGCAATATAAATCTGTTAACTTACCTTACATTAGAATATAGAAAAAAATCTAGTTTCATGCAAAATGTTTAAAAAAACAAGTCTGAATACCTCATCGGCAACACTATGAAAATAACTTATTATTTTAAGCTACCATATGTTATGGTAGATGTTAGTTGGTTATTATCATCATCATCATCTTTTCAGCCCATCACTATCACTGTCCACTGCTGAACATATGTGTCCCTCATAGATTGCCAGTAAACACAATCCTAAGCCACCTGCATCCATCAACTTCACGGTAAAACATGCAGGTTATTGCTCCGCAAACATTTCCAGCTCTGGAGTATTCCATTGCAGAAAAAGTTTTAAAACTCCTGTTTTAAAGTAATACCTATTGTATTAAATAGAGAAATGATAAACAAACAATACAAAATGCATGCTACACAAATATTTGTTTTAGCTGGGATTCATACTCAGGACCTGGTGGTGATCTTCTGAGCCATGAGGTTTTCACCTTCAGTACTATTTCATTAATATTAACTTTGTCTGTCTATATTGACCCATTGTGGCAGCAAGAAATTCATAATGAGCACATTTTGCTTCACTTACCTTAATGTAACATAATTATTTTTCAAGATATATTTGTTCTTGTTTGTACTGTTTTATTTGAAAGAAAACTATTTTGTGTGTTGCTTTAATAAAAAGTCACATTATAAAATAATAGTATACTTTTAAGTTGGACGGCAACAACATAAAGGCACATGACAGTTATTCTGCCGGTATTCCACTAGCAATAAGCGTTTTAGCATAAATTTGCGGTTGCCCTAGATAAAAAGTTTTATTACCCCAAAGGAAAGAGAAGAAAAATTCTTGTTACATACATATACTGAATCAGTACCCTTTCCCATTGGTGTAGGCAGAGAACACATCTTTCTGACACACGTTTCGCTTCTTCTACTTTCATTAGTGTTTTCATACAAGCATGTCAGTTGTGGGTATTTTTGGCATGGCCTTTCCTTAAAACGACTGCAATCTGATTGTGATACATGTTAAAGAAAATGAGATACCTTTAATTTTGTACTCTTACCAACTACGCGTTTATATTTCACAGTATCGCAAAGAAAATGTCTCCGCGTCACCCAGTCCACAACCACCAAAAGCGAAACGGAGAAAAAAAACACCCGTTCAACCTAAAAAGAAGAGGTTATTTGAATGCCCACAATGTGATGCTGTATTTGAACAGAATGCAGACCTTAAGAATCATGCCAAAGAACATCAAATTGTTACGAGGTAAGCAAAAGACATATAAGATCACGACTGTATCCCATAAGGGGTAGTCAGAGACTGGGCACTCACTGCAAAAACAGATGACTGCCACAATCCACGTTTCACCAAAACAATATAATGCACTTGGTTTGATTGGTGGTGAGCCCATCGCCGCCATGCGCTGTTGGGTGCACAGTGCAGTTTAATTCCTCACTCGCCTTTTACGAGATCCATTGAATGAGATGGAGTGGTAGTATTCTTTTAACGGGCCGCCACCACACGGCCAAGCAAAAGTACTGGTTCAAAAATATCCAAATTACGCAGACTGGTTCCGTTTAAGGTGTGAAGTGACTGGTATTGTTATCACTAATAAAGGCCCTTACAAAATTGTCTTTACAGTTCAATAAATATTCCATGGATATAGAGAACATCCTTAACATTAAGAGTTAAAGGTTGAGTTATGGATGCTTATATTCTGATGATTATATTTATTAATTTAGCTGTAAAACCCCGAAAAACTTGATTTACCATCCCCATTCGGCAGTAGCATTCCTTGGCAGGAATAGGAAGGTAGGTACCACCACAGTAATTCTGCCATCAAGCAGTGACTTGCAAAAAACACTGTCTATCGTTTTGAATGGTACTGAATCTAGTGTAATGTTCACGGAATTAGTGAAAAGTGATCCATCGCTTCCATCAGGTGATAATCTGGCTCGTCTTGTTACTTCCATAAAAAAATACAGGATGAATTATCAGACTATCTTTAACCAAGTGATGGCCCCTCCATCACAGTTGCATTTGCACTTGCGGTTCGAACGGAGATCCCGCGACCCGTATCAACGCCGTCCGATAAAACCCGGCTGCACCCCTGGTCATTTGGATATACATGCAAGATTTCCCTACGTTTTTCGCTGCCAACTCTAAAAAGTCCAGTCTAAAAATCTCTCTATCAGTTTATTGTTTATTCTAGACACAAATGTGAGCCGTGCGGACGCTATTTCAATAAGGCGTTCAGTCTTCGATTGCACAGTCGTGTGCATATGGAGAAAATGGAAATATGTCCTGTATGTGGAGTGGCTTACACCCTCAAAATTAACATGGTAAGTTACAATGAGTTACTGCTATTTTGGGCATAAAAATGGCCTAGTTATCAGAGTACCTAAGTGTGTAATATGCACCCAATATTAATGTAAAACAAGTGCATGCACAGAGGAACTCCCTCGCCCTAACCTCACCGCACCTCTCGCGCCCGATGTAACGCTCATGCGACAAGATCAGAGGTGGGCTGGGATTCAGTATCAGAGACAAGGGCACAATGACACCACAAATAGAACCGCCAAAACCAATAATCAGTGTTTATTTGAACAAATGATGGCTTTGGCTGATTTGAACATAGGATCCTAGGCTTAAATCAGGTAATCTGACCACTGCCACACATGCATTCATACATAATACTATACCAGTTAGGTATACCCCTAATGCCACTAATGTCAGAACAAACATTGAAGAAAATCTGAATATCCAAGAAAAATTTAACAAGACATGTAGACAAGTAGAGCAGCGAAACATCTTATTCACTAATAATCTATATTAATATTATGAATGCGAAAGTAACTCGCTCTGTCCCTCAATTTGTTTGTTGCCTATCTGGACAATTGGCACAGAGATAGCTTCCATCCATTAAATAGACATCGGATACTTTTTATGCCGGAAAATCAAATAGTTCCCACACAATATTTAAAAAACCTTTATTCACGCGTACGAAGTCGCGGGCATCTTCAGCATATTTTATATTTTGTTTATTTTTTTTTGCCTATAATAAAGTTGTAGCACCTTAGATATTACGCCATAACATACTTTCTCTTTTTTCACAAATTCTTACCACATCCTGGGTTGACTGGTAGTATTGATATTGAATACTACCAGTCAACCCAGGATGTGGTAAGAATTTGTGAAAAAAGAGATGGTATTATATATTGTATTATATATATATATTGACTGGTAGATTATGCCTGTTAACCCTTTGTTGGCTTATGTATATGGTTGATATATGGTTAATCAACAAAGTCCAGTAAAATAAAACAGCACAATTTATAACAATACATACAAACAGATAGTCCGCCTACCCGCATCGGAGCAGCGTGGCGTACTCTTCGCAGCTCCAAAACTATCAAAAAGGACAGGAGCTCTGTGCTCAACAGTGAAACATTTATAGACTGTTCCTTGACTTTTACTTTTTTTTACATACAAATATGTTTAGTTTGTCGGTCTATCTGTACAGATATAACTTAAAAACGACTAAATGTGTGCGGAATTTGCACAAATTACACAATAGTTGTTTGATATAAAGCTGTTTTACACTCTTTCCAGTTTCATAAAATCTACTGCAGATGCAAAATAGTTCTAATATTAATTAAATACATTACAGTTATAAATAAAACTTTTCTTTTCAGCTCCGTCACTTGAACTCGCACGAACCAACAGAACCATGTCCGAAATGTCCGGCAAAGTTCCACACTCAAAAACTTTTGGAGGCACACATGAAAGTTCATGAGACGCAGGATAATTCCAAGGAAATTTCTCAGTGAGTGCTTAATCTTGAAATGTATCTTTTTCATTCTAACAGCCAGACAATGATTATGTTCTCCTGCCACATTTCAACAAATATATAGACAACAAACTATAGTAACGTAAAAGTATGTTAGAGTCGCAAGCAGCATGAGCTTAAAATGGCTCAGCTAGCTATGGAAACAGCTATGCTCGGTGTTTCGCTGCACAATAGAATCCGTGAGGATGATATCCGTAGCAAAACAAGAATAACCAACATACCCCGGACGAACAAGCCGGCTATATTGCTGGTACAACCAATAACCATTGCGGAAGCAAGGTTCTCGAGAGGTAACATTGTACCCAAATCACCCATTGTAATAGTTATTGGATAAGATCAGAAAAACACTGTGAAAAAATATATTAGTAGTCAGAATCCTATTCTGGAAGTTGTCTAGGTAAGTACTATCCCAGGCTAGTTATTCTCCCATGAAGCAGTATTGTTTGCACAAAGCTGTTACTGTTTCGGTTTGAATGGCACTGAGTGCTAGAGTAATCACTGGGCATATGAGACTTAAGAACTGATGTCTCAGGGTGACGGGCGCAGTGTGGTGTCACACAAAAATGTTCTTGGTGCCCCCAATCCACTCTGTTGTCAACATTTGTTAAGGACACTGTTAAACAAACCTCTCGTATAGTTAACAGTTATGGAGGTGTTATTGGACTATTACAGCACCCACATGATCAAAAGGATGATGTTATCTCTTACGCGGCCGAACGAATTGTATGTTACTGTATTCTGTTAATATATTACTTTATTTTTCACAGAAGTGAGAACAAAAGTAACAAATCGAAAGGAAAAGGAAAAATGGCAATTTCTAAACAAGATTTAGGCATTGATAAATCGACGCACCCTGAGCAAATTACAGATTCAGATGAGAATGACATTAGTGATAGCCAAAACATGTCGAACAACTTCGAAGTATATTTGAAAAGGGAAGACTTGAATCATGCAACACAGTGTGCGATTGTAAGCAAAATGCATAAGGGCAGATCTGTGCCTGACATCTGCAGGTTATACAATTTGACACCCGAAGTTGTAAACGAGATATGGGAGGACAGAGAGAAGTACACTCTATCAAAGAAAGTGGGCAAGAAACACATGAACAGTGTGCTTGATGCCAGAATTGTGGAGTGGTTTCATGACCAACGAGCGAAAGATATTCAAGTGTCAGGCAAAATGCTGCAAGATGTCGCCGAATCATTCGCTAAAGATAGTGGTTTTGTAGCTTTCAATGGCAGTAAGAAATGGTTGGATCGCTTCAAAGCGAAATACAAAATTTCGTTGCGAGGAACTCCTCCTAAGAGGGACTATAGTAACATTGCATTTGGATGTAAATGGAAAAACTTGTTTTTCAAAGAAACTTGGTGTGACGTCCGCCTGGGAATTGCTGATGAAGACATTTACACAGCAGATGAAGTGGGGTTCTATTTTAATCCATCTAAAGGAAGAATAAAAAAGATGTCTGGAAAGAAATTTATTCAGGGCTATGTGAAAGACCGTCTTTCCATATTTATTTGTGCAAATGTAACTGGTAATGATAAGAAACAATTAGTTGTGTGCGGTACTGAAGATCCATTAGTGCATTCTCATAGAAACCCAGACACATTGCCTGTGACTTATATCAGACACGCACAAGCGCATTTCACAACGCAAATGTTCGAAGAGTATGTCAAATATTGGAATAGAGAGTTGCAAGTCCAGAATAGAAAGGCAGTGCTCGTTTTAGACAGAGCAACGATACACTCCAAACTTGTGTTGTCTAATTTAAAACTAGTATTTGTCCCCTGGAAGGCGTCGTCGGGTTTGATACCTGTTAGAAACGGTATATTTAGCAGATTCCGTGATGAATTCCGCAGACTATTCCTAATGGAGAAAGCTATGAATGCCGTGAGAGGGGTAGATAGAAATATGACATGTTTAGAAGCTTTGAACATGCTGGAGAAAGCTTGGGACCGGTTACCCGCGCACGTAATAAATGCCGGTTTTGTATCTACTGGTTATGATGTACAACAAATAGAAGAGAAAGTGCAAAAACCCATAATTCTAAATTATGAAGACGAGATTCTGTGTCAGTTTTTAAGAGATTATGACGTCGAGCCGTATTATACAGACCTGTCATACCTTGACATGTATCTGACAGTTGACGAAGAACTTTTAACAGGTCAGGGGACAAACGGATCAGTTTTTGGAGGTAATCATAAAGTCACTGATCCAGTGTCGCGCGAAAAAGAAAAAGAAGAGTTACTTCCAATTGGGACGGAGAAACCAGAGTCCAGTGATGCTGAGAATATGCTTAGAAAAACACGGGCTTGGGAGGACTTGGAAATAGTTAGAGGATTTTTACAAACTACAGACACTCCATTTGCGGCGTACACTGATTTTATGACTATAGAAACATTCCTTTTGAGAAATCCTTTCAATGATGAAGCTTAAATATGTTTAGATTTCGAAAAAAACGAGCGAAACCAAGCCTTAACTTCTTTTATATATATATATTTCGATAAACGCCGGTTTCAATTATGCTATCGTATCCATCCATTCATTATAATTTGTAGCAGTGAACAGTCATAACAATGCAAAGTAAATGAATCATCCATACCATACAATATTATAAATGCAAAGTAACTATGTCTGTCCGTCTATTTGTACCTTTTTACGCCTCAACCGCTAAATCGATATGGACAAAATTTGGCAAGGAGAGCTTCCTTTCTGGGGACAGATGCAAATAACTTTTCATTCCGGAAACTCAAATAATTCCCACGGGATCTTTAAATAGGACGCGCGGACGTAGCCGCGAACATCAGGATAATGGATATTTTTTATCATCATGAGGAATAAAATCATGAAAATACACCATTTTGCTACAGCTTTATGTTATGTTTGGGTTAATTAAATTTAACTGTAATGTTCAGGGTGCAGAGTTACTTAACAGAAAATAGGGACTAAATCGTCTGAATCTGAAAAACTAAATTTGTATTGCATGTAATTTAAAATTAAAGCAGAAAATACCCTATTTCAAAATTAATGAGCAGTTAAGTGTTAATGTGGGAATTTATTACAGTTTTTGTTACTTTGCTTCTATGTACAAATGATAGTCATCTGAGTAAAAACTAATATTAAGTAAAAATGTTTTATAGGTTGTTGTTGTGATAGTGCAAATTTCTTTAGTATTTGAGTATAGGCTATTTCTAAAACATCCCGAAATAAACTTTATGGAGGTGCTTCACTTCAGTGCGTTTGAATGGAAGGCTATAAGACTTAGTAATAATTGCGATATACGCATTTTGTTTATATTTTGATTAAATTAAGATTTAAATAAAAGAGTCAGATATAAAAATTGGCCTTTTACTAACCATACGGAAGCAATGTGATAGAGACAGAAAACAACCTATAAAGTAAACATGCTTGTTAATTATAACCATAGCGGTGAGGACAGGTGGCAATTATTGGCAATGTATCATCTTAATTGCATTGATGCCAATGTCATATATTTATTTATTTATTTATTTAAACTTTTATGCACTTAAGTTGTACATATGGCGGACTTAATGCCTGAAGGCATACATACAACATAGGCCTCCCCTATAGATTGTCACAATAGTTTGTAGCTCTTCTTTTGGTTGGATTTTGCTGTAGTTGCCATGCTTGGCAGGCAGGTTGGTAACTGCAGTTTTTTCGATGTTCCAAGAAGATAATGCTCCTCCTAGTTTTTATTTTCCCTCTGTCGACTTTTACGACACCCATGGGTTGAGATAGGTTGGTAGATTCTCTTAAGCCGCCACCACACAGGGACCAACAAAAGTGTAGGGACACATACACTAATTCTGCATCAAGGATGAATAGATGTTCAAGGGCCACAGGGACCACTTATCACATGAATTGTGTGCATTTTCCACCATTACTTATATAAAAAACTATAAAGGCTGTAAGTATGTAATCAATGTAAAACTCAGAATTTCAACCAGTATGAATTCAGAAAATGACTTGCACTAGTAACTGACTGATATTTTTTTAAAGGAGACAACACATGCTAAACATTCATGTGTTGGTAAGTGCAAAATCTGCCCATATTATTCATAGCAGAAAAACTGACCTTATGGTGGTACCTATCTAAACAGATTCCTGTACAGGGATCTTACCACCACCAGCTCTCATAGATTTTAAGATTTAAATAAAAAATGGCTTACTGTTGTAAAAATATGTAACATTTATTTACACAGCCTTTAGACATAATAATTCTGAACCACACATTGCTAATTTAATTGAGAATGTAGTGAATCTGTGGAAATTAGAAATTAGAGCAAAGTATTGAAAATCATGTACCTATGATAACTTGTATTTTTGTAATAATCTTCGCTACTAGTTAAATACTTGAGATTTTATTATTTATTTTAGTTTAAAATGCAGTAGAATATAATCATATTTTCATTTTGAATTTAGTTTACTATTTGCACAGTATTTATGTAATACTGTGCGTACTCTATTGTTTTTAATTAACATGTGAAACTGTTTATGCTAAAAACAAGGAATTACATAGATACCTAAAAGCCTTATCTATCAATAGTATAAGAAATGACTAGTGCTTTTCTAATGATGGGGACACATTCTTTCCCAGGACATTCTCTTGGTACTTTAGCTTTTTAACATTTGTTGGATCTTTTAAATTCTCCTCCTCTGACAACCTCTCTAACCTTTGGTCTTGGACAGCCTCTGGAAAAACAAAAATATATGTCAGCCAAAATTGATTTATGTTGTTGTTTATGTTTTCACCATCAGCTAGGGTTGACTGGTACATGGCATTAAGTCCATCTACTGTAACCCTTTCTTTAAGATGTCAACAATAAAGGGTAAATACGAAAATTAACTAAATTGATGACTTCACATTGTTTACTAGTTCTGTTGATGGAAACTATACATAATATTTATGCAGATGCAGATGATGCAGAGATGCAGAGAAATACTTCTTTGAATTTATAAAATCAAAAACCGAAAGAAAAAATGAATAATTGGCCAACTTATTAAACATAGTTAGCTATGAACCAAATTGGATACTTACTATTGAAAGGAGTATATTTATCTGATAATAAACTCTCCAGATTGTATCCTATGATTCCGACAATTGCAGCAACTGGTAGCGTAATATATGGCGCATTGGTACGTAAGAATTGCAGTAGTATAGGCCACATCTGTAACAATGAAACCAATACAAATAAAATACATGTCTTTCTTAGAGTTGCAAAGATTGTTTTCATTTCAGATGAAATAAAACAAATTTAGAAAAAAACGGCGGTGCTTTGACTTTAAATATTTTTAAAAGATGTGAAAAAATGTTTAATATTTTCCAGATCCATCTATAGTGTGGCTGTATTTTTGAACTTTTAAACACCGATTCATAAACTTTTTAACTTGACCAAATTCACAAAAATCTGTCTCTACAATTACAACTTGGTTTCGCTTAGGCTATCAGCATTAAAAAAAATTATAAATGCATTTTGACTAAAAATTGGTACTTACTATCGCATATAATTTAGTTTCCAACAATTAAAATTCTAATTTTATATCCTGCTACAATTACAAAAAATAAATACTTTTATATTGAAATATGCTACAGACATCGATATACAATTTTAGTAACGGATAATATTTCATTACAATAAATAAACGTAGAGGTTATATTATATCTTCTTTATATAATAAAAATGTCAAAGTAAAAGTATTTCGGCTGTCAGTGTGATTAAGCGATGTAGGCAGTGTTGCCAGATGGATAAGACAATAATACGGTGCACGGTGGGCCAAAATTACCAGAAATACGGTGTAGCAGTTTTAATTATTACGGTAGAATTACGGTGTTACATTTGCCTATTTTAGTGAAAACAACATTTAATTTACTTTTATTTATTCAGGTTTTTTTATAATAGCTCCCTCTCTTTAGGTTATAGGTTCTAATAAATTCGAAGACTCAATGAGATTCAACCACTCGTTGAAAAAATCTTTGTTTGCAGGCTCTTTTTTGTTCAGTCTTCTTTTCTGCTATTTCTTAGATGTTGAAGGATCAGACAACGAAGCACTATTAGTATTCATGTTACTAATAGTAATTGTGACATGACACTATTCATGCTAAATAGCTATTACTTCGAAACAATGACATTAAAAAAAATCTACAAACATGCACTCTAAACATGAACAATTTGTCTGGGCAAACAAAATTCTGAGTACTCTAAGTTCATCATCATTATCGTTTCAGCTTAACACAGGCCTCCCTCATAGATTGCCACAAAAGCTTGTACCTCTCGTTTTGGGGGTTTTTGCCACAATTGCCACGCTTGGCATCCAGGTTAAGTTCAAAGTTAGACACTCAGAATATCTAAGTTATTTTTCCTCTACATATAGCAACTCAGACTGTGACGCTATTTTGCTTACTTATTATTCGTGCTATCGTAACCAATGACAACCATCAAAATGACATAAAAATTATTTTCTAATACGTTACATAAAATTTTAAATTATTCATCTAAGGGGGATCAAAATAACAATAAAATCAAAATAACGTAATTTTTTATCAATTTTAGATCTTATTATCGTTGTTAAAAAAAACTTTCAACTTACTGACCTAAACATAGCATGTTTTGGTAGCACTGTACCCTGTACTCAGTAGACTTGTTAATCCATTAGTAAAGTTAGGTCAATTTTCGGTGTTATATTGGCAGTATTGAATACCATTGGATAGAGAGTCTTCGACGAAGTCACGACAATGGTCTTTTTCTGAATTTTTGGACGGGATACCAGTTTCGATTTAAGTTCGAAAAATACGGTAACTTTCATATTTTTCATATTTAAAAACAAAAAGTAAAATTACGGCAAATCTACCGTAATTACGGTGCATATGGCAACGCTGGATGTAGGGCAAAGAGTACAGTAATAAAAGTAGGGTTTCCGATCTCGTTTCGATTTAATCGAAGATCGATTTTTATATGCCCGATTTTAGATGTTTTTAATAGATTTTGGGTGCCGTGTAGTGGCGGCTCGTTAAAAGAATACTACCACTCTATCTCATCCAATGGATCTCGTAAAAGGCGAGTAAGGAAATAAACTGCACTGTGTGGCGATGGGCTCACCATCTATCACACCAAGTGCATTATATTGTTTTGGTGAAACGTGGATTGTGGCAGTCATCTGTTTTTGCAGTGAGTGCCCAGTCTCTGACTACCCCTTATGGGATACAGTCGTGATCTTATGTATGTATGTATGTATGTTAAAAGACAAAAGATAATGTCCTATTGGTCGACTGGCAAACATAGGAGCACTTACTCGTACCAACCTACCATGCCCTCTGTAACGCATCAATCGTAAGTAGGAAAGGATGCAGTGTCAGAGAGACACAGGGACAATCACCTCAGTTATACTATTTCCATTTATTTATTTTATCGATGACAGCTTTTTACAATATGTATACATTATTTTATAAAAAATATGACGTTTACACACGTACAAGGTTAGACCAGAGTCGGAGAAACTGATAGGGATAGAGCTATATCGATAAACGTAACACGATAACAGACACGATATTTTTTTACAAAATGTAAGAAACTAAACCACTGCCGGATACTTTTGTACAAATTTATTAATTAATAATTTATTTTATTACAAGATGTTACACGTATTAATTCTTGATTGATAATGCCAACTTCTTTAAAATTTTCGAAGCTGTTGTAAAATAAGTAGGTTTAAGTAGGTACTCGACAATGAAACCAAATAATTATAACGACAGGTAATCTTTGTTTATTTTTTTTAATCAAAATCTGTTGTATATGTCTTCGTCCAAAATATAATAAATATATGCAATCGATATCATTACTTATTTGGTTACAACATGTCATCGAGAAAATAAAGAAATAGAAATAGTATAGACTCAAAAACCAACGATTTTGTGTTGCACAAATGTTTGCTCCGACTGGGATTCAAACCCAGGGCCCGCAGAGTGATAGTCAGGTACTATAATCACAGTGGTCTTATTTTCGAGACGATTTATAACTACAAATTATTTTTTGAATCGCTTACAACAAAAAAAAATATTAATTTTTTTTAGCTCCGGCTGGGATTCGAACCGAGGATAGAATTATAGTTTCAATCGTTTACATCATGAAAAAAATTATCTTAAATACTTTTTTTACCAAAAATTTTATAAAATTGATATCCGCAATTTGAATTTAGATTTTCAATATTTAAAAAAAAATTATCGATACTTATAGGGTTGCGAAAAGTTTCTTCGCATTTTATATGAAAACTAAAGATATTTCTTTTTAAAAGTTGATTTACATTTCATTACTATGTATACATGTATGTCATTTTGTTCCATGACTTTTTGCCATCGTGAAGGTAGTGACATGATCCCGTTGCTGTAGAAATTTCGGGACTTTACGAGATATTTAAGAAAGATTAATATAAGGGGTCTTCATAAGAGCATTAGAGCGAATCGGATGTGGTTTTCGCAGTTGTATTGCTGGAGGTCTAACTTAAAATGAATATATAGTTTAATTAGCAGCAAGCCAATGACCATATGAAATTCTCGTAAGTTAGGATAGGATATTGTCTTTAAGAAATTAAACAATTACTAATCTTGAAGGTATATTTTCGTAAACATTACCTAACACAATGTACACACAGTACCTAGGATGGCTAAGATTAGATGATAAAATTGTGTACCGCACTTTTATTTTACTAAAATTTTCTTTGAGAAATGTATAGAAATCATTCCTGACAATAATTTTATCGATATCAAAATCTACTACAACCATTCTGAAATTTCTTGGCCACCCGCACTGAAAAAAAACATTATAAATTCAAAATAACCTAACTTATCCACAGGAAGTTATTAATCTTTTACGATCTGAAATTACATATGTAGTCAAAATATATTTGGCCTTCTGTACACAATAGACAAAAGGTTTTTTTTAACATCATAAACTTTTCAGTAAATTGTGTAATACTGTTGAGTTTCTATATTTAGTGCAGGATACTTGACATGACACAACAGAAATCAACGTTTTTTTTTATACAAAATGGGTTTTTTTATAATATCCCAAGCTTAGGGATTATGCCTGAATCCAAAGTATTTTGTGTTTCACATTTTTCATTTGTTTGATGTGGTAAGCATCGTCTTCAACATACATGTATTTTATAAGTGGCAAGTCAGTAGTAATGTGAATATCATTTTTCAGACAGGAGTCATGTTCGATCAATCAATCAATCAATCAATATACTCTTAATTGTACACCGATACAAAACTATTTTGGAGAACTAATTAATCTTGCATATCTTCATTAACTCTACCCCATTCTAATGCGGGTATCGAAAGAATTTTCAGTTTCATGAACATTGTGAAAAACGAATTACAGAACAGGATGGCTGGACCACTTCTAAATGCCAGAATTTTTATCAGAAATAGACTAAAATTTACTTATGTAAAATGATACAATTATGAATAACCAAGCGATGTCATTGCAGCTATTGGCAAAAACACAAAGTACTCTTACAAAAATCAACCACAACCAACAAAATCTTCTGCATTGGCGTCGACGTCGTCGACAGTAGCGTCGGGTCTGTGAACTAAGATGAAGATAAAAGACATAGCATTTGAAAACCTTGAATTTTAACTTTCACTTTTTTTAAAAAGTTGTCTTATTCATTCTTATTTTTATGATTAGGTACAAATGAATAGCTAATGAACATATTTATGGTTTTATTTCACTGCTTATAGAATATAAACATTTTGTCAAGGTGTACCGAATATAATGTATGGGTTTGTTATATTGTAACTAAGTAAAAACTCTTTATTGCACTAAAAAAGAAACAAATTAAAAAAATATGTAATACGTGAAATTGTATTATTATTAAGAATGACCGCCGATTTTTTAGCATCTCGTTTATATTCATCATTCATCTCGTACATATTCATTTTTTTTTTAATTTAGACTAGGGATTCTTTGGTCTGAGATTTTAATGCTATAATTTAGCGGATTTAAGAGTTTTTTTCTAAATCCAAATTTCTGAAATCTGGCGAAATTTTACCTTTAATCTAGCGCTTCCAAAAATCCAAGTTGGCAACACAGCGTTGCCATATGCACCGTAATTACGGTAGATTTGCCGTAATTTTACTTTTTGTTTTTAAATCTGCCACCTACAGTAGTCATAAATTACGGTGTATGAAAGTTACCGTATTTTTCGAACTTAAATCGAAACTGGTATCCCGTCCAAAAATTCAGAAAAAGACCATTGTCGTGACTTCGTCGAAAACTCTCTATCCAATGGTATTCAATACTGCCAATATAACACCGAAAATTGACCTAACTTTTCTAATGGATTAACAAGTCTACTGAGTACAGGGTACAGTGCTACCAAAACATGCATACTGGCTAAGAGCCATATTTGTCTATGTTTACGTCAGTAAGTTGAAAGTTTTTTTTTAAATACGATAATAAGATCTAAAATTGATAAAAAAATTACGTTATTTTGATTTTATTGTTATTTTGATCCCCCTTAGATGAATAATTTAAAATTTTATGTAACGTATTAGAAAATAATTTTTATGTCATTTTGATGGTTGTCATTGGTTACGATAGCACGAATAATAAGTAAGCAAAATAGCGGCACAGTCTAAGTTGCTATATGTAGACGAAAAATAACTTAGATATTCTGAGTGTCTAACTTTGAACTTAACCTGGATGCCAAGCGTGGCAATTGTGGCAAAAACCCCCAAAACGAGAGGTACAAGCTTTTGTGGCAATCTATGAGGGAGGCCTGTGTTAAGCTGAAACGATGATGATTATGAACTTACAGTACTCAGAATTTTGTTTGCCCAGACAAATTGTTCATGTTTAGAGTGCATGTTTGTAGATTTTTTTTAATGTCATTGTTTCGAAGTAATAGCTATTTAGCATGAATAGTGTCATGTCACAATTACTATTAGTAACATGAATACTAATAGTGCTTCGTTGTCTGATCCTTCAACATCTAAGAAATAGCAGAAAAGAAGACTGAACAAAAAAGAGCCTGCAAACAAAGATTTTTTCAACGAGTGGTTGAATCTCATTGAGTCTTCGAATTTATTAGAACCTATAACCTAAAGAGAGGGAGCTATTATAAAAAAACCTGAATAAATAAAAGTAAATTAAATGTTGTTTTCACTAAAATAGGCAAATGTAACACCGTAATTCTACCGTAATAATTAAAACTGCTACACCGTATTTCTGGTAATTTTGGCCCACCGTGCACCGTATTATTGTCTTATCCATCTGGCAACACTGGCAAAGAGTATTTACTATTAGCATTCATCCACAGATTATCAGATGCACTACCTAACTTATCTACTTATCTACAAAATAAAAATATAAAATTTTATGTAACCTAAATAAAGTAATTTTGTTGACAAACTGTATTTTATGGAACAGGTGCAACGTTTTTAACTATATGAATAATTATAAACTAATAGATACAAATAATATGTTCTTACAGTGATAAATTTATTTCAATGAAATGTCGCAAACGCTTATAAAGTCTACAATAAGAATTCTATATAATAATAAATTGTTTAATTCATCAAAAAAAATACGTAATATTTACAAAGATGATTGTCGGTATCAAAGCACAAACACTACTAAAATTAAAACTGCTAGTTCACTATACCGAAGTATGAATATTTTTGATAGAGATGCTAAAAAACTGCAAAAAGAACGTGCTGCCCAAAATGAAGATTATCAATTGGCTGAATATATAAAAGAAGAAGTTGGCTGGAGAACGGCAGATAGGGTTTTCGACATAAAAAGAACGTTTAAAAATGCAATTGAATTAGGTGAGTTTGTAAAAAGGGTAAAGGGTAATTTCGTAATTTTAATTCAGTAAGCTGCATTTTGCTACTACTACACCTCCAAGTATCTAAATCAGCCAAATAGCACAGTCGTCAGGCTCTGAATCTTAAGTATAATTAATATTTATGTGATAATTACTCAAAATTGTAGGTTCTTTTCATATTAGATTTCTTCCACTGTTGTAGTCATCAGTTTCACCAAATCACCACAGTAATAATCAGTTTGGTTTTATGTAGGTGCAGGTCGGGGTTATGTGTCTCGCCATTTTCTTCCAGACAGTGTAGAAAAGATTACCCTGTGTGACACATCACAGACACACCTGGATAAGGCTATAGTTGGTGATGGTGTTAAGTTTGAGAAGGTTGTGATGGATGAAGAGAGTTTTGAAGTAAGTAGGTATGTTTGTGGTGATATATGTTTTTAACAATATAATCAGCATTAAACAGTAAGAAGAAAGTATTCATGTTAAATCCTTACTAAATGAAGACTTTCTTCTTCCCTGAGTACAGAACTTTTTTATTATCACCAGTACAGCTCAGTCCACTGCTGAACATTGGCTTTCCCCAATTATATGATCTCTCGTCCCATCTTCATACACTGCAGGTTGGTGGTCTTCAGTTGTCATTGAACTATTTATTGCAAAGAAACCTGCGTTACTCAGACATTTTCTTTCACCACAGAGGAGCAGGTAGCACTAAAGAATTGGAGTTTCAAATTTAGTGGCGCCTTTATATAGGTGGTGATTTTATATTGAATATGGAAACATGAATGCAAGTGACAGTATCTATGTTAGCGCTAATATTTAAAGGTCTATAAGCAGGACAGTGCTCAAAGGACCCCTTCCAGTTGTTAATCAGAAGATGTTATCATGGTTGAACTCGGCCAGTAGGATCATTATCATCATTTTATAAGCGAAAACCTGTAATTGGCTAGCAGTTTTCCTATTTTATAAGTTTCTATGTTACTTCATTTAGCTGTTGGTTTTCCATGAAACTGAAATAAAATAAAATCATATATGATTGTTAAGTAGTATATAAAAGTGCCAGTTATGTATAAAGCCTACTTATTTAGTTTCCAGATAACAGTGTCGACTTGCTGGTGTCTTCGTTGGCATTGCATTGGGTTAATGATTTACCTGGATGCTTTGATAGAGTTATGCGATGCTTACAGCCTGATGGGGTGAGAATACATATAAATTTTTATACCTTAGATATATAAAATAAAGGCAAAGAGCTTGTGTCACTTCCATGCTTGCATGATCAAGCTATGCGTCGACTGGTATTAGCACACCAAAATCCATAATTTTAACATGTTCATACTTGCATAACAGCTTGTCCTGTATTTCTACATACTTGTTGTGAGAATGAAGCATAATAATTTAATTTCGTTCATGCTAAAACTACATTCATGGAGGCTACCCATGGTGCTTAATTTCACACACAGTATCATGAATCGAGGTAGCTGCAGACCACCACCACCTGCACTGAAGCTCTTTCCATTGTGTTTGTCGTTCTGTCTGTAGGGTTAAATTTTCCCATTCAAAAATATCAAGTTTTTTCTTTATTGGATAGAGTGACGAAACGAGCAAAACGCTCACCTAACATTCGGCAAAACTCCCCCAAACTGAGAGCTACTAACTTATGTGGCAATCTATGGGGGAGGCCTACGTTCGGCAGTGGACTATTGACAGGCTGATACGACGACGACGATATCAGGAGCCGCCCGAGTCACTTACTTATTACTACTGTAATAAAGCTGTAGTTTGTAAGTTTGAACGCGCTAATTTCAGAAAGTACTTATTCGATTTGAGATTTTTTTTAATTAGTAGCCCGTTTATTCAGGAAGGTTATCCGGACTGATATTACAAATGCGAAGTAACTCTGTCCCTCTGTCTGTTTGTTACCTTTTCTCGGCTCAACCGCTAAGCCGACCTTGATGAAATTTGGAGCAGAGATAACCTGCATCCTGGGGACGGACAAAGGATACTTTTTATCCCGGAAAATTGAACAGTTTTCACGGAATATATTTATAAAACCTATATCCACGTGGATGAATTCGCGGGTATCAGCTAGTAGGCTTTAAAACTGCGAGGCGCACGCTGAGAATCGAACTTTACCGAGAAGGTCCTCCGCTTATTTTACGCGGGTAAAACTGCGGGATGCAGCTTGTTGAAATACAAGACTGTATTTTGTAAAATAAATAAAAAATAATCGTAGTAAGTTGCTAAATATTTGAGGAAAAATTTGAAATTTCTTCTGTAAACTCTTTCGATTGTTGATTCCTGGTTCAGTATAAATAGTTTCGAACTACAGAAGTATTGCCGCTTGTTAAAATTGGTTTGTAAAAGAACACAGAAAGTCACTTTTTACAGTGCCGTTAACTTACCTTTTTATTAATCTTAATCTAAGGTATTCATAGCATGCGTATTCGGCGGTGACACGCTGATGGAACTCCGCCAGGCATTGCAGCTAGCCGAGACGGAAAGAAAAGGCGGAATGGCACCTCATATATCACCTTTTACTCGCATACGTGATATCGGAGGTTTGTTAAATGCGTAAGTATGAAATGAATGCGTAACTACTGTTAGAAAACTAAAATATTTGTTAAAATACTTACTGGTGGTAGGATTCCTATGCAGGAATCCGTCTAGGTAGGTACCACCCCAGGGCCAGTTATTCTGCCGTGAAGCAGTAGTGTGCAAACATTACTGTGTTTCGGTTTGAAGAGCACTGCGAGCTAGCGTAATCACTGGGTATATGAGACTTAAGAACCTATGTCTCAGGGTGATGGGCACAGTGTGGTGTCACACAGAAATTTCCTTGGTGACATTGCATTTGTTATGGGCAGACATTGCACTTACCATCAGGTGAACGTTTTGCTCGTTTCATCACTTTATCCAATAAAAAAATAAATATTACTGGCAATTTTTACAATAATACGACTGGCAATAATATAGGAATATATAATATAATCAAAATCCGTTGTACTTAATATATTATTAATATAAGATGATAGTAATGAGTTAAACGTTTAAGAGTAATGATAACTGTGATTGTGTGGATAATGTCGGACGTAACGGAGCGACATCAATATTGTGGATTAAACATACCAGGACGTTACCCTGCCCAAAAGCGTTACAAAGTATTCACCTAAGTTTTTCTTGATCATCTGATCTACTCCTGTAATATTTTTAATACTACACTTTTGTTTGAGGGTGACAATGAAAGTTTTGTGAACTGGCCAGTTACTAATAATAATAAAAATATAACTGACAGACTGATCAGACACACGCAGTGAACGAATTAGTTTTTTTTTGTACACAAATTGGCGGTAAATTTGACGTTCAATCGTTGTTTTAATTTTCTACGCTAAAATCGGTCTAGAAAATCCGTAAATTTAAATTTATTCATTACATAATATTGGCGTTAATTTAAATCATGGTGAACCTGGTAATAAAATTACTTTGTTTTTTTTTAATAGTATTTAAAAGGTCATGGTCACCTATTTAACATGTGACATCTGTCCCATAACACATTTACTGGTGGTAGGATTCCTATGCAGGAATCTGTCTAGGAAAGGTACCACCCAGGGCCAGTTATTCTCCGTGAAGCAGTAGTGTGTCGGCTCGGTTGGCGCAGTGGCTAAGCCCTTGGCTTCTGCGCCGCGGGTCGCGGGTTCGATTCCCGCACGGGACAAATATTTGTATGGCCTACAGATAGTTGTTCCGGGTCTGGGTGGTTTGTGCATGTGGAATTTATGTCTGTAAAACGTACCCACGATACAGGAGAAATCCTACTGTGGGGCATCGTTTTTTAAAAAAAAAAAAAAAAAAAAAAAAAAAAAAAAAAAAAAAAAAAAAAAAAAAAAAAAAAAAAATTACTGTGTTTCGGTTTGAAGGGCATTGCGAGCTAGCGTAATCACTGGGAATATGAGACTTAAGAACTTATGTCTCAGGGTAATGGGCACAGTGTGGTGTCACACATAATTTCTGGGTGACACAGCATTTGCTATGGGCAGACGTTGCACTTACCATCAGATGAACATTTTAATCGTTTCATCACTGTATTCAATATTTTTTTAAATACATTTATTTTATCTTCATCATCAGTTCCTCTTGATTTTCTTTTCATACAGAGCGGGCTTCACTCTTCAAACGGTAGACGTAGAATCGCTCACAATCTGGTACCCGAGCGCGTGGCACGTGATGCGCGACGTCCGCACACTGGGCGAATCAAACGCCGCGTTAAATCGCCCGCTGCGGCTCGACCGCGACGTTCAATTTGCCGCCGCCGCTATCTACGATGAGATGTACGGCAAGGTGCGTGTGACGAGAGTTGGTGCAGGTTTGCACGTCTGTGTTGTCACCGCGTCCTCTCTCGCTGTGGCCCGAGGGCCGCGGATAGAGGAGAGCCTTTAGACTCTTCTCGAAATGAAGCCTTACCTACGGACACGGGGGTTTTATTGGTACCTTAGGCCGCGAAGTGGCGTTAAATGTAGATAGGGTAAAGCTAGAGAGCTCTACAAACCGTACACTACCTCACTCTACCCCCTCGTTGAGGTGCATGCTTGAGGCTATCACTGTCGGGGCTGCGGTAGTGTGCGAAAAAGTTCGCGCAGTCCCGGAAATTGTCACGATACCCCGCGGCCAAGGGTATATTTCCCCACGAAAAAAAGTTAGCTTGTATTAGTACGAGTAACATTCTAGTTTATGGTTTTACACCGGAGACCGGAGAAGTGTTTAAGGTGCGAGAAATCTGGTACTACAGCCATTAAACTGTTAAGCTTTCTTTTTGAAGAGTGTGAATGTAACGTACAAACATAGAGTCTCGCCTCTTTCTCATTGGGATAGGCAGAGACCACATCTATCCACTTGCTCCGATCTTGACACATCTTTCGCTTCTTCTACTTTCATTAGTGTTTTCATACTAGCTCGTCGGTTGCGGGGGTACTTTTGACGTGACCGCAGTGCCAGTTATTCTGCCGTCGAGCAACAGTGTGCAGATATTGCTGCGTTTCGCTCTTAGAGCACTGTTAGCTAGTAGGTATATGACACTCGAACTGATATTGCAGTGCAACGAGCGCAGACTGATGCTAGATATAAATGTTTTGAGTCACAGCATTTATGGGTAGACGTTTCAATAACAATGACGATTTCCTAGTCTTTGAAAGTTGCCTTTGAATTCTGTTTTAAATAACTAAATAAGTAAGCGCGTTCGTCACCTAGATGCAATCTATACGACTAATTCTGATCTATAACTGCTTGCAGGACTTTCCAGAGCGAAATTCACGTGGCATACCAGCAACGTTTCAAATAATAAACTTCTTGGGTTGGAAACCGGATCCAACCCAACCGAGACCACTGCAGAGAGGCAGTGGGGAAATTTCACTGAAGGACTTGCATAAGATCGACGAAATAATAAAAGATACCAATAAAGTGAAACTTAGTGATGAGGATATGAAATAAATTATTTATTTTTAGTGTTGTTTCAACCAGTTTTTTCATTCTTAAGCCCAATTTCACTTTTAGGTAAAACCACAGTTTTTCTTTATATTTAAGGCAACTTTATATTCAGGTATAATTTTATATATATTATAGTTACGCCGAGTCGATGGCTATCTGTCGTAGAGTCTATGACACGTGATAATGCCTCGATTTGGGGCGAAACACGTGTCGTGTTATCGACTTCAGTGGTGTATATTGCCTAGTGGTAGTATCGTAATGGTGGAGGGTGTCTGGCGGCGGTTCCTGTTAGCGGTGTTTGCTTGTGCACGCTACTGTTGGAGAGCGTGCGGTGCTCTTCAAAAACTAGGTAATGTACACCATTTTATATTTCACATGCGGATCGTATATCTTAAATGAGTTTTATAGTCTGTATGAAATCTCCCTGAATACATTATCAAAATTAATTTTTGATACGCCATTTTGAAGATATTTTTTCTAACAATGACGAAAAATAAATGAATGTCTTAAAATGCTTTCGTTAAAAAAAATAAGAATAGACATTGATTTGATTAATTTAATTGAAGAAAACGCCATCTGTTGACAATCTTTTCAAGTAACACGCACGACATATTGGATTGGAGTTGTTTTTATTCTATAGAGAAGATAAATGGCGCCACGTGTTCATGATCCACTGAGCTATATAATCGCACGGGTTAGCTTGTATGTACAGAGAAAAACGGTACCAGCCCGTTTACACATTATGGAGTAAAATATCATAAATTACGTTGTTAGGCGCCGCTGTCTATCACGCCGGAGATTAAATTCACAACACCAAATGTTAAACGATTAGATGTAAATGTGCTTGTGAATGGGGAAGAATTGAGCCTTGTGGATACTACTGACTTCCTTGGAATAGCTCTTGACGCGAAACTTCAATGGAGCCCCCATATATCTAAACTAGCAAGTAGACTTAGTTCTGCAGTTTATGCTGTAAAAGAAATTAGCAATTTGACTAATATTGAAACTGCTAGATAAGTTTATTTTAATTATTTTCATTGCATAATGTCTTATGGTATTTTGCAATGGGCAAATGCGACTGATGTAGAAGTGATTTTTGTTTAGCAAAAGAGGGACGTAAGAGCTGTTTATAATCTTGGCTCTAAAGTGTCTCTAAGCGATCAATTTAAAAAAATTAATATCTTTACCTTGGCCTGTCAATACATATTTGAAAACGTTTTGTATGTACACAAGAACAAAAACCAGTTTTCTAAAAAAAAGTGATGTTCATAATGTAAATACCAGGAACAAGTATAAATTAATAATGTCAGTTACTCGACTTCACAGGGTCAGTAACTCTTTTATGGGGCAATGTATACGTTTTTGCAACAAAATCCTAGAAAGTGAAAGAAAGAAAGAAACATCTAATCACGGTCTAATCACAATAGATAAAAAACAAAACAAGAAAAATATGGAATTAAGTACACAGAACATAACATAATTATGCCCAAAATTAACAAAAGTGAAAAAATAATATAAAATGAGTCTGTGTTTGAGCAGCCTATGACCGTGAAATGGACAGGACTCAGTAAAAATCGAGAAACAGAGACTTAAATTACTCTGATCCCGACACTGGTTTTCAGTCCGGCCCGCACTCCGAGGCAACTCCAAAGAGTATGGGCAACTCGGACGGCTCCGTCAGTGCACTTACAATAACGGAACTTAAATAATTTATGTTTAAACTTTTATTTAAGTATATAAACAGTGGATATCATTTGTCTAATGAAGGTAAGTAAAAATTAAAATTAATGTTTTCCATCTTAATATTGATGTCAGTTTTTACAGTCCCGTTTCTGTTTTAGGTTATCAATACTTATACCTACTCTGTAGTGGTGTGATGAGTGGAAATCTTTTAATATATGAGCCGTTTACCCATGTTGGAAGAATTTAGAATAAAATGCCTTTGAATGCAGAATAAAAGGCGAACCTCGTCAGTGCACAAAGTCTTTCAATCAAAAAGTTCAAATTTTGTAATAAATAAAGACTTCATAAAAGGGTTATTATAATATTAAAGAATACATAGATGATGATAACCCCTGGGAATGAGGTGATCGCCGCCAAGCTTTTTCTACATCTTTATAATACTGCTGTGTTTCTTACTGGTTCTTCCCAGGACAGAGACATTTTTTGCGAACCAGTGTAGTTTAAAAAAGGAAAAATGACTAAGTACTATGTGCTATGTATGTGTTTTTATATATATACATATATGTGTGTGTGTGTGTGTGTATGTATATGTATGTATGTATGCATATGTGTATGTATATTTATGATATACAATTCTCCGTATTAGGATGTCATTGAAAATGTTTTATTAATTGTTTAAAAAAAACACTGTTTTATTTAATTTTCCAATAGTTTTTAATATAGATATTTGCCATAAAGTTGTACTAGTGACAGTATACAGTGCATCACTTAAGTTTTGTATTTTTTTAAATTTTTTAATTGTTTTTGTTCTACTACGGCATTGTTGTTTTTTTTATGATTGTTTTATTGTACTTATTGTTTTAATTTTTCCGTGTCTTATTTGCAATTGTACCTGTATTTATTGTGTGGGTGCTTCTAATAAACTTCTTTCTTTCTTTCTTTCTTCCTAAATAATCTATATTGAATAAAAATTATTCTATTCTACTTGCTTACTATGAAATTTAAGGCGACCGCCCAGCCCCTCAGCTATCACGGCTCATGATGTGCCCTGATACATAATGATTAGCATCTATTTCGGCAAAATAGATATTTTATGCATAGACTCAGTTATAGATAACTATCTAGGTGATTCAGTTATAAATATTTTATTTAATCCAAACCTCCTGGCATTAGTGAGAGCTACTATGTTTCGTATTGTTTTTCAAAGAATCTGGTTAATTTTTATGTTTTGAATGTAGCGTGGTAGATACTCATTTCCGCATTAGAACTTATGTAGATATGACCAAAATTACACGTAACGTTGTTTCTTTTTTGTAAATCAATATTTGATTTTTGCTTTTATTTTTATAACGGAAATCCCAGTTTGTGATCGCACAAAGTTTGACACATTTTATACGAAAAAGCAAAAGTGAATTTTTTATTTGTAAGTCCATTTACAAATCTTTTTGCAGTCTATTACACATTTAGTAGTTTGGAAAAGTTACGTAACAGAAATAAAAAGATTATGGAATGAAATATACATTTTAATTTTAACTATAATTTTTTTCCAAGGGTTCGATGATTTTTTTTATTTTTAACATTATTACAAGCTAATTTTACATACCGACTATTTACAATAATTTGGTAACATTCGCGTTACTGTAATGTTAAAATATAAACAATGATTTATTAAAGAGCGTAAAATACCACTTATACCAACTATTCGTGTCACACAGTGATATAAAAAAATACCAAATATTTTTACAATACATATAATTCTGGTGTAAGAAAGTAGTTGAGGTACATATGTTTTCTCGTTTGGTATATTATTTGTCATTTAATCTCAGTATGTGGGTTTTCATATGACAACAATGCCCAATTAAAAAGTAAAACTTAATTATCTGTGGTCTTCGCATTTATTTACAAAATCCCGCCAACTATTAAACATAATACAAATTGACATAATATTATTAAATGTTCACATTCTTAATGAGAACATACCGTGTGTACGATTACCTACGATTTGTGAAAATCAACAAACAAGTGCAAAGATGGACCACACGGTGTACAGCGCGAAGGCGAAGAAAATGATTCGAACTATCTGATGAAGATAGTATAACCTGTAACAACAATTATGTAATTAAATTAAATTACTTTAACTACAATTCTTATCCAAGCTTAAATCGGTGCTGCAGAGAAATAGTCGAATGGCTGTCAAAGTTCAGAGGACTTTCTTGTTTAGAAAGTACTACACTATTTAAACATTGCTTTATCGTTTAGTCCCCACACTAAAACTATCAATAGAACAGAATAGGGCTCACGACAGTTTTATAAGACTTTTGCCTTCCAGTTAGGGCACAATAATACTCGCAGTCTTTGGTTACGTTTAATCACATTTGGTCTTGAGATTACCAGAATTTTAAAGTAGATCAACATCGTCCACACGTCATCTTTACTTGATGTCCTTCTAGCCGATTTTCGACCACGGCGACTACTTCCGAATATTGTCGGAAGCTATCAACTGCGCATGAGATATTATAGTGCCACAAAGTGTACGCGCAATCGCAGAGCCACTCACACGTCCCAATCTACCCGCTCACGAAGTAAGGCTCGAGCGATAAGTTCGGAGGTTGGCTAGGATGCAGTCTCAAAAACACGGGGACAATCACAACACCACTGTTGAACATAAGCCTCCCCAATAGATTGTTTCAAAATTCTTTCACATATGTACAGCTACATTATCAGCGACTAACATGAGTTGTATTTAATAATCAAAAAAAAAACAGACCCTCACGAAAATTGCTGTGATGTAACTCATGGTATCAAAAATTTACTAATAAAAGTCATTATTTGGCGTACGCTGCAAAATCTGTTGGTGATAAATAAAATAGTGTAGGTACTACATTTTCATAATACTCATTATTACTCACAAAAAAGTCCGCGTGGCTATGTCTAACTATTATAGTTAAGTCCTAATAACCGCTTTATGTTCAAATTAGTCAATAAAAACACGGGTAGAATCGAAAGATGATGATCCTACTAAATAGTTTCATAGTCAAGATTTACATGCAAATTCCTCTTTTAATTATTCGACGAACAGCCTTACGCTCGCCCGCGCTTCGCGCGTATAGACTAAGATCTATTACTTGCCTACCTACTCATATTTTTTGTAGAAACAATTGAATAGTGGTTCTGTAACTATATTTTTTTTTTAATTTAAAACTGAAGCGCTCTATAAAAATACAGTGGCCGCGGTGTCTCTCGAACGCCGCGCCGCCGCCCGGCTTCATGCGACTTGGGCATCATCGAGGTGCGCGGCTCCCTTTGCGCAGCGGTCACCACGACATCAAATATTGTTTACAAGGATACTCTGAGCCACTAAACTTTCATAGCTTATGTTCCCATAATCAAAACATTACTTTGGTAAAATAACGTAATCTTTTACCTGACCAGCTGCAGAGTCTAGAAAAATTTTAGTGTAAGAAATTTTTGTTGTTCTATTTGTCCAAATAAGGTATTAATTTATCTTTCTAATATCTATCTACCCGTGCGAAACCGGGGCAGATCGTTAGTACAATATAATTCTGCAAAAATAAAGTACCTTTTCCACTTTATCCTTGCCGTAGGCAGGGTGTCGTCACTCTCCCTAAACAGATACCGCCTAATGCCGATTAGATAGTCTTCGAAATAATCTTGCCAATCTATTTCTCGCATGCTGAACGGGAAGAGCTGAAAACAAAATTAATTAATAATAAATTCTCATTAAAACCGCATGAATAAATTAAAAACGTAAAAGTGCGACTGTTAGCTTAGAATAGATTGATGCGGTGATGGCGAACCTTTTAGAGAAGTGGGTCATATTTATTTCATTACTTTTTTAAGTACTACCTTGTGGGTCACTAAGTCAGGGCGCTATTCCCTCTTTCATGATATTGTTACGAACATTCTGGAACATTATTACTTCCCTTAACAAATAGCGAAGTTTCTAGAATTAACAAGAACATTGTATATCGAGATTATTACAATTTTCTCGGCGCTTTAGAATATTCGATTATAAGTGCGACCTGAGGACTGAGCTTCACAGGGCGAATCGAGAGATCTTGTTTGAGTGAAATATATACAAGTTATACGTGGTAAAAGCCGCCACCACACGGGCTAGATGGTGGGGCATAATACGACACAACAGATTTATTACAAACATGATTGAAGGCAAAATTTAACCGAAGAAAGTGAAATGACACACCAATGATTGTATATTAGAATCAGGGAATAATTGCTGTCATGTAGTACGTCGTTGAAAAAAAAAAATACGATTCAACGAACAAAAATTGAGAAAATTATATAAAGAGCGTAAAGAGCTAAGCTCTTTAGTTAAAACACGGAATGGTTGGAGGCATCTCGAGCCCTTACTTGCGGGCCTTCTGCTCGCGAGTCTCTTCCGACGAAGTTGTAAAAGCCGCCGGGCTAACAACGTTAACACATTCAAAAAAAAAAAAGCATCTCGAGCCATTGCGTCAATCAGAAAACGTAAGCGTAAAATTGTATGCCCACCTGTTTATCGGCATCGGATGTCTGTTCCCACAGTTCCTTAGTCCTTCGATTGCAGAACTTGATCTCCCGCTGTACAGAAGTAGGTTATCACTGACGAGAATTTGTGTATCTTGCTATATACCTTCAACATTCTGTTCAGAGTAATAGTGGTTAGTATTTTTTGTAGTGCATCTGTACTTTAATACATTTTTTTTATTGGAGAAAGGGACGAGACGAGCAAAACGTTTTCACCTGATAGTAAGTGCAACGTCCGCCCGTAGCAATGCTGTGACCCAGATTATTTCTGTACGGCAATACCCGTCCCTCTGAGACATTGAGACATCAGTTCTTAAGTCCCATATGCCCAGTGATTACACTAGCTCTCAGTGCCCTTCAGACCGAAACACAGCGATGTTTGCACTATACTGCTTGATGGCAGAATAACTGGTTAACTTTTTAAAATAAATTTCGAGTTAATATATATATATTTTTATGTTTTCTACTACTCGAGCTGTCGCTAGAGACCGTTATATTTTTTATATATATAATAGTTTTTTTATAATTCCTCTCCCGTAGTAGGGCTCAAGGTTATTGATTTTATTTGAAGAGGGAAAAGTGGAGCTGCTGTAGCTACATCTCCAATGATCGCGTAATCAACGCTGTTTCTCGGTATTCAACGGTATTTCTGCTAGACTATTATAATATTGCAAATAACTTTTTACTAAAACTAGTGAATAGGTAGTCTAAGTTGGCTTAGTAAGGTAAAATGTAGAAAATTTTGCTTTAAATAATAAGTAAGAGATGCAAGCTGCCTTTGATTTAGTCAAGCAGTGTGTGCAAAGGTTAAAAAATAACAGGGTACGTTATAACATAAATACATACAATCATGCTTCAAACTTCTCATTTAAGGGGTAGGCAGTGACCACTTTAGCCCCCGCAAAAAACGAAACGTGGCGGGTGGCGAACCACGTCGTCGCCATATTGGTTACGTTACACATGTGCACATCTTCGTGATAGGTGATAAAGTGCTCTCAAGAACTCTTTTATTTTCCGGAATAAATATGTCCGTTTCCGGGATGCAAGCTATAGCTGTACCAAATTTCGTCAAGATCAGCTAAGAAAAGCTAACAAACATACAGTGGGACAGAGAGAGTTATTTTGGAATTTATTATATTAGTATGGATTACTCACCATGATTCTCCATCGGGAACTCGTAGTAGTGTCTAACTGGCCACTTACAATTTTTGATACACTATAAACTCGTTTGTCACAGATACATAAACAAATTAGTCACAACAAAAGTCTTACTTAATAAATAAAAATCGAAAACTCACTGAGGTTTCCTCCCGATGCAGAGGGCAAGCCCGTCAACCAAAGCGGCCGGTACCAGATGTAGAAAGAACATATAGATTTGATTCATTATTGCCGACTTCGTTAACGTCAACGATATGTACCTGAAAATATCATCCCATCAGTAAGATAATCTATCATCCCATCTCGTCCAGTGGATGACGTAAAAGTCGACAGAGGAGATGGGCAGCAGCATAATCCCAGAACTTCATAGAAATGAACTGCGGTTGCCCACCCGCCGGCCAAGCGTGGCAACTACGCCAAATTCCCCCCAGAATCTATGGGAGAGGCCTATGTTGCAAGCAGTTGGCTAGAGATAGGCTGAAATAATGATGATGAATCTGTGGAATAATGCAGATCATAACAGTGAAAACGCATGCAAATAAGTTCATACGGAAGGACAGACCCTCGCTTGAGGCTTCCTTTTATAATATGCATAGATATCGTAATGAACGATTGGGAAGAGTTAGTTATTGTTACATAGAGACACTCACCAAACTGCATTTGAAAATGGGTGCTCGTCGATTCTTGCCATGTTCAATTTCATAAAGTCTCCCCACGTTATTGGATTTTCTGCTGAGCTCACGTAATTAAAAATGGGCGGCTCGGGCGGGGGCGAACTGAAATAAGATTACTGATATGATATAGCCATATAAAATTAGAAAACGGAGTACGACGAAGTATTCGAAGTATTTATTCTCTGCAGCGCTGATATATTGAATGTCAATCAAATTCACAAATACCGAAGTGTCGTGTAATGGCACCGTAAGAAATTCTATTTACCCTTCCCCATCTTTTGGTAGGATTCCTATGCAGGAATCCGTCTACGTAGGTACCACCCCAGGCCAGTTATTCTGCCGCGAAGCAGTGGTGTGCAAACGTTAGTGCGTTTCGGTTGAAATGCACTGAGAGCTTGTGTAATTACTGGGCATACTTAACCGATGCCTCAGCATATAAGTAATGTTCTGGCTGCCATAGCATTTGTTATGCGCGGACGTTGCACTTACCATCAGGCGAACGTATTGCTCGTTTTGTCACTTTCTTTTATTAAAAAGGTGTCAATAACGTCGTTTAAGAATTTTAGCTGGAATATCTCTTGCTTTTGGATAGGTGGCGAATAATCTACTGACTGTGCAGTCTTAGGTCATGCATGGCACAGAGAGTTTTGAAAGTCAAGACAATGTGAACGGAAACATCACAATGTATAGATGTATAGACACAATGCTTCAACTCATCTTTGTAGTTATGGGTGTTGCAAACCGTAAATAGTTACCGAAACTATTTATTAACAGTAATACCGAAAACTATGTATTGACTTCTTCAGAAACTATTTATCGGGAGTAACTATTTATTGCGTGGAACGGTCGGTTGTAGATATGTACATAATAATAATGTACATAAAATCAAATGAACTTTTAAATACGACTGCCACCTGCCAGTCCGAAGCCTGGACAAAATATGAAGGAAAGTTAATTTTCATCTATCTAAATAATACTGGTTACTATCGAACACCCGATACTCCGTAACGTCAATGCATAGTTGTGGAGCAAAATTATTTATTCACAAAAACATGATTTTCCTTCGAACCGAAAACGCAGTTGCAATACCCGAAGCCAATAAATAGTACTGGTGGTAGGATTCCTATGCAGGAATCCGTCTAGGTAGGTACCACCCGCAGGGCCAGTTATTCTGCCGTGAAGCAGTGGTGTGCAAACATTACTGTGTTTCGGTTTGAAGGGCACTGAGAGCTAGCGTATTAACTGAGCATATGAGACACGCTGTGTGGTGCCACACAGAAATATGCTGGGTCACACAGCACTGCTATGGGCGTCGCTCTTAACATCAGGTGAACGGTTCGCTCGTCTAGTCCTTCTATCCAATAAAAAAAAACTTAATAGTTAGTAAAATATGTTTGCTAAAACAGCGATTATGCGATTTTAAGGGTTTCATGATTTTGTCAGGGATCCCATCATCAGAACTTGACCCCAAGGAGACCAACCTCGAGTATAACCAATTCAACTAAAAAAAAGCATAATTGAAATCGGTTCAAAATTGGCGACGATATCGCGTAACATACGCTATATACTGGTGGTAGGATTCCTAGGCACAAATCCGTCTAGGTAGGTACAACCCCAGAGCCAGTTATTCTGCCGTGAAGCAGTAGTGTGCTAAACATTACTGTGTTTCGGTTTGAAGGGCACTGTGAGCTAGCGTAATCACTGGGCATATGAGACTTAAGAACTTGTCTCAGAGTGATGGGCACAGTGTGGTGTTACACAAAATTTCTGGGTGACACAGCATTTGCTATGGGCAGACGTTGCACTTACCATCAGGTGGACGTTTTGCTCGTTTCATCACTATAATCAATATTAAAAACACGTTTTTATGTCGTTCAATCCAATGATGACTTAAGTTTAACCGATTTCTTAAAAGGAGGAGGAGTGTGATCACCATGTAATTTTGGTCAAGTTCTGATGATGGGAGTCATGAGAAAATCATGAAACTCTGTTTGGAACTACTGCGTTGAAGTCGTTTTTTTTATTAAATTTAGAAAAATAATCAAATATATACTAGTTATTTAAGATTTTATACAAAATTATCTATGGAATTTATCTTGTCTAAAATAAATCTGAAAATAATTTAATCTACCACCCTAAGCCAAAATTAAACCAAAAAATAGATGGGCACCAGCATCTTCCTGAAATATCTGAATAAAAAAACTGCGGTTGCCAACCAGGCCTGCCAAGCATGGCAACTACGGCAAAATCCTCACAAAATGTGAGCCACAAACTGTTGTGGCAATCTACGGGAGAAGCCAACATTCAGCAGTGATAGGCTGAAATGATGATGATGATGTGATGGTAACACTGTGAAACGTACCTGCTCGAGTAAGCCTTGTGCACACTTACAGCAGCCGCCATAAGGCAATTTACCACATAATCGACGGGAACCAGATCCGCCGTAACGTTTTCGTTGCACTGCACCGTGCGCAGCATCCCGGTTACTGTAATATATGTTTTTTTTTGATTAGAATAGAATAAGTTTTATTCAATATAGATTATTTACATAATACTCATTGAAGCTAATTTTTTAAACTACACTGGTTCGCGAACAAATGCCCCTATCCTGGGACGGACCAGCGAGATTATTTTTTTCGGTCATTTTAAAAACAGTGTACAATTACTGCAGTATTCTAAACATGTAGAAATAGCTTGGCAGCGATCACCTCGTTCCCAGAGTTTACATCATCCATGTTTTTTTGTGGATGTTATGTTTAATAGTAGAAAGTGACGAGACGAGCAAAACGTTCACCTGATGGCAAGTGCAACGTTTTTTTTAATATTGAAAAAAAACAATACCCTCACAGTAGGATTTCTCCTGTATCTTGGGTACGTTTTACAAACATTAATTTCACGGGAACAATATAACCCCCCAGGCCCGAAAACAAACAGTTTGTGTTTTTTTTGCACAAATGTTGACTACGGCTGGGATTTGACGCCAGGAGTCGCGGCGTGGAAGTCAGTCACTCTAACCACTAAAGCGCCATCACAAATACTGTGTGCCCGGAACATTTCGGTGTGGCACCACAATATGCTCGTCACCCTGAGACATCAAGTCTTGTGTCATACGCCTAGTAATTAATTTATATATAAAGATCGATCATTTTTCCAAGCTGGATTCAGACTACACCATTATATATAACATTATAAATGTTTGTGTATTTGTTTGTTTGACAATCACTCTCAAACGGCTCCATCGAACATATCCCGTGGGTATCGTAATAGTTGACAGAGGGAAAATGAAAAACAGGAAGATGGGCAGCAGCATCAACATTCTTGGAACATCTGGATAAATAAACTGCGGTTGCCTACTTGCCTGCCAAGCGTGGCAAATATGGCAAAACCCTCCGAAAATAAGAGCTACAAACTATTGTCGCAATCTATAGGGAGGCCTGTGTTCATCAGTGGACTACTGATAGGCTGAAATTAATATGACAATATATTTCACAACCACGTGCCAGCCAGCTTACTCAGACATGGGTCAGGTAGGATCCCGCCGAACTAAATATTCGTATCGTTTCGATGCGATAATTTGAGAACAGTGGCGAGATACCGTCGATCGATTTTCCTCACAAAAAAAGCTTACAAAAATGTAAAGGCACTGTAACTCAAAATAGACAGAACCCTGTAAGAGCAATTCTAAATTTACACAACAAGCGTGGAAAAAGCACATAAAAATTACCGCTTCCCACCGCTACGCCAGTCGGTCCGTACATGTTGTCCAGCCATGACTTAACAGGTTCTTTGGCCGTTGATATCACTGAAATCATAAATGTTGAATCATACAAATAAATAAAGCAGAAGGGTTTGAAGGATTTGAGCAAAATCTAATTTCTGTTTGTCAGAAACACTATAAAATTATAGACGGGGCTACAGACGCCGGCGGGGACGAGGTACTCTAGATGTAAGAGGGGTAGTGGAACGGGGAGGACGTGTAACTACCATAGACTTAGAATATACTGTCGTATAGACGAAAAGAGACGAGGTAGCTCAGGGGCTAGGCACTCGCCTTGAATGTCATAGTACGCGGGTGACCTGGGTTCGATTCCCGGTGCCGGCACCACTGATTGCAATTTTAAGTGCTGATTTACCAAATGCTCGGCGGTAAAGGAAAACATTGGGATGCATGGCTGAGAAATAAAAAATATTTCGAAGACATGTGCAGTACGCCAACCCGCATTGGAGCAGCGCGGCGGATTCTTCCTAGCTCCAAAACCCTCTCTGAAATGAGAGGAGGCCTGTGCTGAGCAGTGCGACATTTATAGGCTGTAACTTTACGTTATAGACGAAAAGACAGCCCGAATAATCGTGATTTTTGATTTGTCATTGTGTGCGTTGACTAGTGATCTACATTTTAGGTTCGATAGTGCATCGACAAACAATAGATTTTTTCCAATTCATGTAAGTAATTAGTAATTTAATTTCAATTTCTAAACCTATATTCTTTGACGACGTGTATTGCTCTTGACTGTTCGTATGCTGTGTATATAATATATATATTTTTAAATTTTAAAATGTAAAGCGCAAATCTAGGATGTATTTTTATTATAAATATTAAGGATAAATATCGATAATTAACAAAGACGATAAATTGTAGTCAACCCTAGCATACATGTAAATTATATTGAAGAAAATTCTGTCGATCAAAATCAAGCAAATTTTCAACAACATGACTTTTCTCTATGTAAAATATAAAACTAAACAATACGAATCATATTATTCTATATTTTCCATAAAATATAACAGGAATTATATAGCTCAAAAATTAGGAGAAGACGCTGATTCCTGAGACACGATTTTATCTAGTGTGGGAATTGAAGCTTCGTATGCTATGTATATACGTTGTATCCCTTATGTCAATAAATAAATATTATTATTGACTGATTTGACCCCCCCCCCCCCCCCCTACTGAAATAAGATTTAAGTCTTCACTGTGACTCATAAGCACTTGCAATCCTTAGTAAAGAATCAGGTCGTAGGCGTTGTATTTGTTGTCGCAACTGAGGACTGTGTCAAAATTAGTCTTGACCGGTAATGAGGCACAGTATTGCGTTATCCAAACTTACTTAACAACGTCATCATACTTAGTTGTAACTGTTCATATCATTATTAAAACCTCCGATATTTGTTTAACAATGCCGCACACCACACCTCACCAACAATACGCACCTATAGCCGGCCTGAAAATTCCCAGCGGCACTTCGCCTGAGTTCTTGCGCAGTTCCTTTTCCGCCACGGCTTTGGTAAAAGTGTATGTGTTGGGCCAGTCTCCTAGTATTCTGTAACGGTGACAAAACAAATATATGTTTTAATACTTTAAGCCTTCCGAAAATCCAAGATGTATATTATAATTTACTGGTGGTAGGATTCCTATGCACGAATCTGTCTAGGTAGGTACCACTCCAGGGCCAGTTATTCTGCCGTGAAGCAGTAGTGTGCAGACATTACTGTGTTTCGGTTTGAAGAGCTCTGTGAGCTAGCGTAATCACTGGGCATATGAGATTTAAGAACTTATGTCTCAGGGTGATGGACACTGTGTGGTGTCACACAGAATTTTTCTGGGTGACACATATTTGTTATGGGCAGACGTTGCACTTATCATCAGGTGAACGTTTTCCTCTTAGCAGTTAGTAGAAGAACGTTTTTGCAAAAAAATAATTGCAATGCTATTTCAATTACTAATATTCCTGTTAACCGTTCCAACTAAGCTTAAGAGCTAGGATGTGGTTCACTACAATGTTCAAATTGCGAACTCGATCCGGTGACGTCAAGTCGCGCAGTCCGTATATCTCATACCATTAGCCTAATGGCGGTTAGTCTTGTTTAATATTTCTTTTATTGGGTAAAGTGACAAGACGAGATAAACGTTCACCTGATGGTAACAAATACTGTGTCACCCAGAATATTTGACACATGGCATTGGATGGGATGGCAGACTCCCCTACGCTGCTACCGCCTCGTCAATTTACACCTACATTACGTTTGTAAAATTTGTATACTTTGAATGTTTTTAGCATTTGAACCTTCCACGATTATCAAACGGGCAGGGGACGAATCCCACATTTCTATGTCCGTCTAGGTAGGTACCACCGCAGTGTAAGTTATTCTGTACTGTGCAAACATTGCTGTGTTCCGGTCTGAAGGGCACTGAGAGCTAGTGTAATTACTGGGCACATGGGACTTAAGAATTGACGTCTCAGGTTGACGGGTGCAGTATGGTAAAGACACAGAAAAGTTCTGAATGACAGCATTTGTTATGGGTCTGCCCATAACAAATGCGTTGCACTTACCATCATGTGAACGTTTTGCTCGTCTCGTCAATTTATTCTATAAAAAAGCAATAAGTTATTGTGGAAGTGATGTTACTCACGTAGGTAAAATTTGGTCGATCTCTGTGTCTGTCAGTTTGTCGATTATGCTGTGCAGGTGATCGCATTCGGCGTTGCAAGGGTAGAACTTTTCCTCTATCCGGGATAGGTGGGAGTTCGAATACGCGGTCGAAATGTGCATTAAGACCTGAAATTGTACAACACAATACATATGAAACAAATTTTAGTAACATATTTTGAATTAAGCAGTTGCAAGATTTGCAGATACTGGTCCTATGTAGGAATCTGTCTAGGTAGGTACCACCGCAGGGTCAGTAATTCTGCCGTGGAGCAGTAGTGTGCAAACATTACAGTGCTTCGATCTGAAGGGCACTGAGAGCTGCGGTAATCACTGGGTATATGACACTTAAGAATTTAGGTCTCAGAGTGACAAGCGCATTGTGGTGCCACACAGAATTATCATAATTAAGTAATAAGTTTGGATATAATCGTAGCCTGAAGTGTCTGCATCACTAAAATTATCAAGTGGACATTTATAATGCTGATTTACCACGGACTCGGCGGTGTAAAACATTGTGACGAAACCTGCATGTCTGGGAATTGAAAAAATATTTCATCGTCATTGACGCGGCGATGTGGTTCGATACGTGACGGGTATCGAACCACATCGCCGCCATTTTTGAAGGGGTTAAATTCACGCTACTCATCCTACCGATTTACGGTATTTGCCGGACAAGGCAACAAGGTCAAGTACTACCGACTGATTTTAGTATAAATACACAGTCTGTGGTGGCGGCCTAAGAGAATCTACCACCTCATCACATCTAGTGGGTGTCGTAACAGTCGACAGAGAGAAAATGAAAACCAGGAGATAGGCAGCACCATCTTCCTGGACCATCTGAACAAATAAACTGCGGTTGCCAAGCGTGGCAACTATGGCAAAATTCCTCCAAAATGAGAGCTACAAACTTTTGTGGCAATCTATGGGGGAGACTAATGTTCAGCAGTGGACTAGTGATAGGTTGAAATGGTGATGATGAATGATGATCTCCTGCGCAGCTGATAACTTCCGACAGTATTTGGTAGATGGCGCTGTGGTCGAAAATCGACCAGGACACGGTACTCTTATAACGCATTTTCATATTACGCGATTTCAGTATCTCTTATAACACGGGTATTCCCCCATATAACGCGGGGATTAAAAATAGATGTCGGTGGAACGTTATTTCAGACAGCTTCGACAGCGAATAAACATGCAATAAAATTGTTTTTGGAATTATGTAATTTATTTGAAATTAACTGTTTTTAGTTACATATGCATAAGTTTTTTATTTAAATTGTTCTTAGATTGATTTTAATGAAACGAACATATTTCGTTTATAACATAGTTTTTTCATAATATTCGATTTAAACCCCCTTTAAAATTAAACGTGAATAATTTGTACATAACGCGTTATACGGGGTCATACAAGCGTGTTATACGATAATACACCTACAACGCGTTTTCCTATAACGCAGAACTAATCTACCGAGTTATAGGGGGGATTACTTATATATCTTAAATGTCGTCTTAAGAATATGTTAAACCTTTTTATTATTATAGTTTAGTGAGGGCAATACTAACATCTAAACTTTTCATGTCCCTCGCGAGACGCAGTAGATGCAGCGGGGCCCGGACGTTAGTGACCAGCGCCGCTCGGAGGTGTTCGTCGAACTTGACCGTCGCCGCCGAGTGAAATATTATATTTACCTATAATAATCAAAATAAAATGTTAACGTAAGCTTTAGAGAAATTGTTACTGGTAGGACTGCTGTGCCAGATATTCTGCCGTGAAGCCGTACATACCATACATACAGTCACGCGTTTTTCCCATATAAATAATAGGCAGAGGCGGTCGTCAATTATTGCCGACTCATTGCTGCCATGTTATTTCGATAATATCAGATTACTACAGTAAACATACATACATAGAATCACGCCTCTTTGCCACTGGGGTAGGCAGAGACCACACCTTTCCACTTGCTACGATCCTGACATGTATGTCTCTGTCGCGTCTACTTTCATTTGTGTTTTCATACAATCTCGTCGGATTTTACATTACCTTTCCTCAAAACTACTTCGATCTTACTATAGTTCTATACTACAGTATAATACATGTAAAGTTATTAAACTGTTGTAATTATGTTATATTATTAAGATGAAATAAGCTGCTTGCTGGTATTCTGGTTCTTTGGTCAGTGGATTTTTGCGACCATCAGTGTAGCTTAATAAAATACGTTCACTGAGTATTATATAAATAATCTTCGGACCGAGTGGCCAGGTGGTCACACTATCTCACTTATTCGCAGGGGTCCTAAGTTCGAAACCCCGTCGGAGGTGATATTATTATTAAAACAGTAATTGCTTTTGGGTTGGTTTTTAGGTCTGGTTGTGTTGTGACACTGCATCCTTACGTCCGATCTTATCGCATAAACGTTAGGGGTCGTCCATTAGAACGTAGAACGAAGTAACGTGAGGTGTTTTTCTTTTGGCAAGGTAAGAGGTGATTTCCCCTGATGGGGACACTTATGGCACTAGCTCTGCAACTGCTCGAGTTTGCAATATCCATACTAATATTATAAATGCGTAAGTAACTCTCTCTGTCCCTCTGTCTGTTTGTTACCTTTTCACGGTTCAACCGCTGAACTGATCTTGACGAAATTTGGCACATAGATAGTTTGCTTTCTGGGGACGGACAAAGGATACTTTATATCCCTTAAAATCAAATAGTTCCCACAGGATATTTAAAAAAACCTGTATCCACGCGGACGTAATCGCGGGCTAAATATTTAGTACTTATATATATTAAATGAATCTTGTCTAAAAACTTTACATGGTGCGTGCTTTGGTTTCCCTTGAGAGTAATCTTTGTAAATTGATTTATGAGGATTTTCGACTATGATAAAAAAAGGATTTACAAAAAAAAGAGGACACCTACGGAGTTTATTTTACCTGTTTCTTCTCCGTCAGAGGAACCTCATTTCGAAACGGCGTCAGATTGAAAATGAAGTTTGATAAACGAAGTTTAAATTTTCATTTCGTTTCATTTCACTATAATATGTTCTGCGCATACACTAGCTGAGTTTCGAAAGATGTCGCCGTGGCCAGGCAGGAAAATCATTTTCCAGGTGGTAGGATTCCTATGCGGGAATCCGTCTAGGTAGGTACCGCCTCAGGCCCAGTTATTCTGCCTGAAGCAGTAGTTTGCAAACATTACTGTTTGCGTTTAAGGGGCACTGAGAGCTAGCGTAATCATTGGGCATATGGTACTTAAGAACTGCTGTCACACAGAAATGACCTGGGTGACACATTTGTTATGGGCAGACATTGCACTTACCATCCGGTGAACGTTTTGCCCGTTTCGTCACTTTATCAAATAAAAAAAATGTCTGCAGATGTAATTTATTTGCAAATACTTTGAAAATACACTTTACATATAAGAAGACATGAACTACGCAAACATAATAATATTAGCATTATGGAATAATAAACGATCCTTAAGTAAAGGCTTAAGTACTTCAAGTTTATTTACGATCGATAATAATAAAACATTAAATTTACCTAGGACGGTCAGAACTGAGTCAACGAGCCCAGTGCTTACTTTTTTTTGATTTACTTATTTATCGTATTAATAACATGGCCAGCCTTTAGGGGAGACACGGTACAGTAAAATAAAACGTTCCATCCATAACAAAGGTTTTTTTTTATTGTTTAAAGTTATGAAACGAGCAAATTGTTCACCTGATGGTAAGTGCAACGTCTGCCCATAACAAATGCAGTGTCACGCAGAACATTTCTGTGTGACACCTCACTGTGCCCATCACCCCGAGACATCAGTTCTTAAATCTCATATGCCCAGTGATTAAGCTAGCTCACAGTGCCCTTCAAACCGAAACACAGTAATGCTTGCACACCACTGCTTCACGGCAGAATAACTGGCCCTGGGGTGGTACCTACCTAGACGGATTCCTGCATAGGAATCCTACGTGGTACTAAACGTGGGCAACAATTGTTGTCTCTCAGGGGAGTTCCATTCTTTTTTTTTAATTATTTAATTCAAACACTTATCCAACACATTTTTCTCATTAGTTAGTACACCTGACCGGTTTCGCCTTGTAAGGCGTTTAGTTATTTGCTTAAATGTATATCAATAACACATTATATTAATTAAAACTAAATTTATAGAAAAGTTTAAGTGAAATTAGATACTTTTACGAAGCCTAATCATAAATTACCGTTTTTTAAATTTTTGTCTGTCTGAAAAATTGTTTCGAATAGGCTCCGAAACGTCTCATCGAATTACAATTTTTTCAAAACTAACACCTTAAACGTTCGTGTATTTTCCATTTTCAAACATAAATATTTGTAATGTAATCATGTACATATTATATAATTACTAACTAGTACCCCTTACTTACTAGGGAACATCGCACGATTTTTCGATCATTCTAAACTAACTTTCGGTCGGTTCCTTCCTTATAGCGCACTTCTGAAATTTATTCATTTTATTTAGTCTTAACTGTTAACTTTACAAAACATTCTTTATATCATCGAATGAAGCGATTCAGATAACAATGATCGAATTTTACATCTAGGAAGAGCGTTCATCTATAATAGACGAACGCTCTATAATAGATTTCGTCGTTATAAATAAATATCGAAAGAGTCTTCCGATTTTAATTTATTTTTATTTAAAAGTCTTTATGGTACACCTTCATTAAAAAGGTAACAAAGGGCGAACTTAGTGCCTATTGACTTTCCCTACCAGTCAACCCGAGAGCGTGGAGAATATTGTGTAAAGTGCAATAAAAAAAAATTGCTTGAGATAACAAGACGTAAATTAATAAAAACGTTAACGTACAATCATAACATAAAATAAATATATACACACATGATTACATATGAATTCATGCACATAAGCAACACATATACATAAGCAAACATACTTCCATATATACAAATACATAAACATGCATCGATCAATAATGACGTATGCAACGTTAACTCTCCACAATTGTGTACAGGAAAGCACCAACCTTTTTAAAAAAAATCTATTTGGTACATCATATAGATATTATTATATTACATTATTTAATTATATATAAAATCATTATGAAGATGTTAAGACCAAAAAGTTTTTGTAACAAAAAGCATAATGTTTACCTACATTAGGATTTTTATTTACGTAGGTCGGTTTAATTTAGGCAGGTAAGGCATAAGTATATAATCCTTAGTTTCTTAAATATATTTTAATAAGTAATTAGCATGATCTTGCAAACTATGTAGTAATTATATAATATCTGAAGAAAAAAGCGATGAAATAGAATGGTGTTCTTTTTCCTGGTGTCCTTTTTCAATATTCCATAATGTTAGTGCTGTTAGACCAGTGACTTTTATATGCTAGCAGTCTCGGGGCATACGAGTATTTTCAAAGACAAATTGCTTTATCCAATTTAGGCTTGCTTAAAACTCTTATGAAAGTCAAAATAAACACAGGTTCGAAAAATAAGACCTTCTCAGAGAAGAACCGGCAAGAAACTGGTGACTTTTTTTCATTGCCGTATTACACAATGTTATATTACGTCTGTAATCTTGTATAATCATACAAATGTAGATAAAATGTAATACAAATTCTCGCTTTAATTGAGTCGGTTTCATTGTCATTACTAGGTTCATGCACGATGTATCATTGCCCAGAGAATTAAAGAACAACAATCCTCACCTTCTCCGTGAGCATCTGTCTGTCACTGAGAGTAAGTCCTAAACCCGCCGCTTCGCAGTCAGCTGGTACCACAACCACCTTGTGTCTGAACTTTGGTACATCTTCTTTGAGCCTGTTGAAAACCTGAGAACACAACGACGAACAAGTAGTGTTTAGCGTTTTTAAAAGAAATTCTAAATTTAAATAGTTTCCAGATAAAACTGATCAATGTTTAGAAGTAAATTTTTTTAGCTCTTATTACATTGGAATATTTTTGTATAAACGATGCCCCACACTTGGATTTCTCCTGTACCGTGGGTGTGTTTCACACATAGATATCACATGCACAACAAAACCAGACCCGAAAATCAACAACTTGTGTTGTTGCAAAAATTTTAGCTTCGCTGGAATTCAGGAAAAAATCACCCATACTAGGACTTCCCTGATTATGCTGCTTCCAAGAGCATTAAAAAAAAATTATTACAATAACTTCCAAACGCGATCAAATGAGGAAAAATTGCAAAACAAATATTAAATAGTAGTGAACATATATAACAAAGTCCTCAAACAGACATAAAAGCAAACGTCGCTCATGCAACATTTACTCAAGCAATACTATTTGTAAAGGAAAATCCTTGGGTACAATTATGACGGCAATGTATTCAAATCTCAGATTCAAATGCAGCGTCTCGTAAACGTGATATAATCAGAAATCTGACACAGTGTTGCCAAATTATTAAAATGTTATATTTGCCAGAGATGATTTCCGGGAAGCATAAAATATAACATTTGCTAGGTATTACGAAATGTATATGCAAATTCATAATCAATTTGAAATATTATAAAAAATTGAAAGAGAGAAGAAGAACAGAAAGCACTGGCCATCAAAATCGCAAATATAATTTAGAAGAAAAAAAAGATCTGGCGTTTATAATTTTTGGCTTATTGCATGCGTAGTAAATGTAACCCAATGGCTTGCAATAGTAATTATTTAATCAAAGATTACCTAATTTCAAGTACGAATCTAAAGAACCCACAAATAACGTTAGTTAATAAAGGCTTTATAGGAAGAATATGTGCCGTGTGGTAGCGGCTTAAGAGAATCTACCACCCCATCTCATCCCGTGGGTGTCGTAAAAGTTGACAGAGGGAAAATGAAAACCAGGAGATGGGCAGCAGCATCTTGCTGGAACATCTGTATAAATAAACTGCGGTTGCCAATCCGTCTGCCAAGCGTGGCAACTATGGCAAAATCCACCCAAAACGAGAGCTACAAACTTTTGTGACCATCTATGGGGATAGCTCAAGTCGCAATAGAATGATTTTGTTAGGTATTACATACATACATAAACGCCTTTGTCCCATATTAGGAGTACGCAGAGACTACATCTGTAGACCACTTTTCGACCCCGCATTTCTTAGTCTTCTTAAGTTCTTAAGTCTCATATGCCCAGTGATTACTCTAGCTCACAGTGGCCTTCAAACCGAAACACAGTAATGTTTGCACACTACTGCTTCACGGCACTATAACTGGCTCTGGGGTTACCACCCCTTCTGCATAGGAATCCTACCACCAGTAAAATTTGTCGCCGTGTAGATCTTTACGCTTTGAAAGTGGCAAACCATCGTTGGAATGGATTATTTTGTTACGAGATATGCTGTTTTTTATTCTTTACATTAGCATATGTAAAATAAAATTGTAAAGAAAATAAAAAAGAAGAAGAAAGAAAAGAGAAATTGTAGGAGTAAAATTTGGTAAACTATATTAAAAAAAAAGAAAGAAAGAAAGAAAGTTATCATGGTAGTCAACAAAATCATATTTATCATCATCATTTCAGCCTGTCACTACTCCGCTGCTAAACATACATAAGATCACGACTATATCCCATAAGGGGTAGTCAGAGACTGGGCACTCACTGCAAAAACAGATGACTGCCACAATCCACGTTTCACCAAAACAATATAATGTACTTGGTGTGATAGGTGGTGCGCCCATCGCCACCATGCGGTGTTGGTTGCATAGTGCAGTTTAATTCCTTACTCGCCTTTTACGAGATCCAATGGATGAGATGGAGTGGTAGTATTCTTTTAACGAGCCGCCACCACACGGCTATAGATTGTCACAAAAGTTTGTAGCTCTCATTTGGCAGAAGAGTTGGTAACCGCAGTTTATTTATTCAGATGTTCCAGGAAGATGCAGCTGCCCATCTCCTGATTTTTATTTTCCCTCTGTCGACTTTTACGACACCCACGGGATGAGATGAGATTCTCTTAAGCCGTCACTATTGCTACTGCATTCACTTCTTCATCAAATTTTAGTTAAATTTTGCATCCTAGAATCTAGTTATTTTTAACTTTAAAAACGGGTTTTATTTAGTGACGCCATATGACATATATCAAGATGGCGTCTGCCACGGTTTCGATTTTGTCTATGTGTGATATGATGGGAAAACATTATTTTCTATTAGAGATAAAAAGTTACAAATATTATTTATATTTGGCCATGTAGGTATACGGCAACACGGCAACGGCTCGGTTGGCGTAGTAACTAAGCCCTTGGCTTCTGCGCCGCGGATCGCAGTTCGATTACCGCACGGAACAAATATTTATATTGGCTTACACATAGTTGTTCCGGGTCTGGGTGTTTGTGCATGTGCAATTTATTGCTGTAAAACGCACCCACGACACAGGAGATATCCGGGCGGAATCAATGTTAAGTCTGCTTCTCTTATGTCTGTGGCATTTACAATGTTATTTATCATTGGTCATTGACGGCTGACTTCATCATTTCGCACTTCTGTAACAGGCTGCGCGAGCAGTTCACAATTTTACCCTCTGACTAAAATCGTCAATTATCAATCGTGAAACAGTTATCGATTAACATCAATTGTGAAACAGTTATCGATTGTGATAGTAAAAATAAAGTACATTATCTACGTGATGCATAGTAGTACCTGTAGATTGCAGTATAAAATATTAATAAATTATGCAATAAATATAAATCAATAATAACTTATTTTTAATCAAACTATTTATAACTCAACAATAAATAAAATATCTATGTAATGATACCAAAATATGGATTAACCGCGTAGTATTTGCCAAAAAGGTATAAATACATTTGAGCTCTTATTATATTAATATACATATATGATAGCAAAACAAATTGAGGACACTTTTGAACTTGACATACATAAAGGCAATGTAAAATCATAATGACACTTGTCAACATCAGCAAGATCAAAATAAATATTGACAGTCATACAGCCCTTGCCGTAACCGAGTACCCGCTCAAGTACTGTCGTAATAGTGTTTACATCGCATATTAATGGTCTTTACAAGTCAAGAGACAACACCTTTCTAGCTAACGTGTGGGTAATTTCTAGTCAAACGTTGACTTACTTGACATCTTTACTGGTGGTACGATTCCTATGATCCAGGATTTCCAGGGATCCTTCTATGTAGGTACCACTCTAATAGCAGATATTCTGTCGTCAACAAGTAGTGTACAAACATTATAGTGTTTCGGTCGCAAGGGTACTAATAGTTAGTTTAATTAAGTCTCAATTTCTTACCAATTCAATAAAACTTTGAACAAGCTCCTGGAGTTGTCTTAACGTTATTTTTGATTTAACTTTAGTGGCACGGAATGGTTAATTTTAATTTATATTATTGTTTTAATTTTCCCTATCTAATATATTGTACCATCGTCATAAGCTTTTATTCTGTAATATATTAAAATTAGAAGAGCCAAAAGTCAATAGGACTATTTTGAGGATATTTTGAGTTTTGATGTTTAATATATATAGACTAATAAGCAGGAACTCTTCAGTAAAAGTTAACATTGTACTGACGATCGAAAAGTCTTGCTGATTGAAGACTGTCTTATTTAAAAGCAAAAAAAAAAAAATTAAGATTTTTTCTACTAATGAATAAATAAGTGAGTCAATAAAATTGGAAATAAAATAAACGAAAATTTTAAAATTATTTTTTGATTCTGATTATAAACACAATTTATACGAATAAAGTACAATTTTAATAAAGATATAATACAAAATAAAAATAAAAATTAATGAAATATAGCAAAATTAGGTAATATGGCGCACGAAATATAACTTAATGTTTATTTGACATTTTTTTATTTTGTTAAATGGCGTTCAATAACACTTTATCATTTAACATTTTAAAAGCATGTCAAACTAAATTTTCTTTTATCTGATTCATAACTTAAGGTCAGTGTCAAAAGATTTAAAAATCAAATATAATCTTTTTAAACATGCGACCGAGACACCTTTTAGGTCATAATTAACCTTGTGAATTCGTTTGTTGAAGCGTGCAAATATTAGAGTTTTTCACGGTTCACTAATTAGATTGGATTGACCGGGTAAAGATGGAGGCCTATTTCATGAGTTGTTAGATAGATATAAAATCGATTAGCTATGATCGTAGTAACTAAAATTAACAAGTAAGTAACGAAAATAAATAAAACTAGAGGGTGTGCGGTGCTAATAATACCACGGTGTATTTTTTTAATTATCATACTATGTGATAAAGAAGTTATCATATACCTTAGAATAGTCGTCGTGATTAGTAGATCGAATTTGATACAATAAATAAAATTATCTACGTGGTAGATAGCAGTATTGAATATTAATAGAGATATTACAATATTAGGGTTGAAAAGGGGTTGAAAAGCCGTGTGGTAGCGGCTTAAGAGAATCTACCACCCCATCTCATCCCGTGGGTGTCGTAAAAGTCGACAGAGGGAAAATATAAATCAGAAGATAGGCAGCAGCATCTCCTGGAACATCTGAATAAATAAACTGCGGTTGCCAACCCGCCTGCCAAGCGTGGCAACTATGGCAAAATCCCCTAAAATGAGAGCTACAACTTTTGTGGCAATCTATGTGGGAGGCCTATGTTCAGCAGTGGACTAGTGATAGGCTGAAATGAAGGGTTAAAATTCAGTATGTAACAAAATAAATCAATAATTCAAAGTATTCTAACATAATAATAACAAAAAAAACTATGTAATGATACCAAATGTATATGGATTAACTGCGTGATTTTTGATAAAAAGGGATACATACATTTGAGTCGGTACTGTATTAATATATGATTAAAGGTAACAACAACAATCCGACTTGTTTATCAGTTTGTCTGTTTTAAAGCGTAAACAAAAAAAACTGAAGCAATTGCACAAGATGATTCTAGATTAAAAAAGTTAAGTGAAGTTTCAGCCTATAAATGTCCCACTGCTGAGCACAGGCCTCCTCTCATTTCATAGAGGGTTTTGGGGCTAGGAAGAATCCGCCACGCTGATCCAATGCGGGTTGGCGGACTGCACACGTCTTCGAAATACTTTTTTTATTTCTCAGACATGCAGGTTTCCTCACGATGTTTTCCTTCACCGCCGAGCACGTGGTATATCAGCACTTAAAATTGCAATTAACAATTTTATCGGTGCCCGGCACCGGGAATCAAACCCAGGTCACTCGCGTACTATGAAATTTAAAGCGAGCGCCCTAGTCCCTGAGCTACCACGGCTAAACCTGATTGAAACCTGAAACTAATTAGTAAACTCAGTTTTCGTTTCGTTTCGACAATGTCCATCTCGTCTATGCGAATAAAGTCGCTGGCCTATATTTGTGATTGTTTTTAAGTCTAAGAATATGGAAGGAATGACTTACAGGATCTTCGAATATTTCTTCTATCCTTGTGTAAATGTCCTTGCCTCGCTTCTGCCTCACCAAAAGGTACAGGTTCACGACACCAGGGCAGCACCTTAAGAGCTTTTCCACCAGAATCTTACCTAAGAAACCTGAAACGACATTATTTTAATGTAATAATTAATAACTATTTGCATGATAAAGGTTAAATTATATAATGTGGTACGCAAAGTAAGTTACAGCATATAATAATGCCCCACTGCTGAGCCGAAACCCTCTCACACCCTCAAACCGTCTCTTTTTGAGAGGGATTGCTCGAAAAACAGGGAAGAGTTTGCCACGTGGGGGCGGGTTGGCAAACTTCACATATGCTCCAAATGTTATATATATTATAAACTATTGCAGTAGTGTGCAAATAGTGCTGCATTTCGTTCTGAAATGCACTGATAGCTAGTGTTACTGGGCATATGAGACTTAAGAACCGATGTCTCAGGTGGACGGGCTCGGCGTGTAAAATGTTCTGGGAGACAGAGGATTTGTTATGGGACTTACGGTGCCCTTACCAGTTAAACGTTTCTCTCGTCCCTTGACGTACTTCTAAATGAATAGTTATCAAAATAGTATTGTACAGGAGCCATGTTTGATCAAGTCCTTTAAATTTCATAGTGCTTACTATGTGACCTGGGTTCGATTTTTTCTGTTGGATAAAGTGACAAAACGAGCAAACGTTCACCTGATGGTAAGTGCAACGTCTGCTCGTGTTTAGACAATTGTTGCCTTTTCAAAATGTTCACTATCATTTCACCTGTCAAGTGGTCAGTGACATTAATGTTCGTGTTCTATGATCCAAACGCTAGCCGTTTGTTGTTTGAGATCGAGTCATTATTCTTAATATGTTACTCTGGCACGATGTTCCAAATGAAAGATATCACTGATCCGGAACTTACACTGTTCCAGATGCAATTGTTCCAGTCTCACCTAAAGACACTCGCCACGTCTAAGTTTAAACGTTTGGCGGATGTTGTACCAAGAAAAAGGGTGGCTGCTCACCAGATCTGGAGAGGATGTCTCCTAAATTGATATATATATATATATATATATATATATATATATATATCTATATATAGTATGCAGGATCATTAGTCAACGTTAACAAGTCGTACAAAACCACACATTTCTAGTGGTAGTGACATTAATGGCTATGATCAACAGCCAATGAGTCAGACTCTGCACGTTTCAATGATTAAGGTTTACACTGATTCATTGACGCCAGTCGGTGGGTGACACTGCTACCATTTGGATAAAGTACATATATATATGTATTATATTATATATATTGTACTACATTATTAATAACAGCGTAAACACCACTAAACATATGGCCACAGCCAACATAAGTCTCATATTAATGGCCGATATGACGCCAGCTGTGTGACACGTAATTTTAAATTACATATAATTGGTTATTGTGTGGTGAAAAAGTGCGATTTGTGGTTCCAAAATTGTTTTAATAATAAATAAAATAAAAACTGATTAAAAATATCGAACACCATGCTTTAGGGCCAGTGCTGCCAGTAAAAAAACATCATTTATTATTCCCGTGTTGTTAATGAATGAATTAAATAACTAGTTAGTCACTTATGATTTAAAACATGTTATGCATTAATTGTGTAGGTTACCTACCGGCTTCAGAAAGAACACAAAATTGATCCACAAAGTGTTGGCACTCGTGTTTACGTAAGTTTGTGTAATGAAGTACTTTTTGTTTCATCATCATCATCATCATTTCAGCCTATCACTAGTCCACTACAGAACATAGACCTTTCCTATAGATAGACACAAAAAGTTTGTAGTTCTTCTCATTGAGGGGTGATTTTGCCATAGTTGCCACGCTTGGCAGGCGGGTTGGCACCCGCAGTTTATTCGTTCAGGATGTTCCAGGAAGATACTGCTACCCATCTTCTGGTTTTAATTTTCCCTCTGTCGACTTTTACGACAGCCGGGATGAGATGGGGTGGTACATTCTCTTAAGCCGATACCAAACGGCTTTTTGTTTATTTTAAGTTTATTGATAATTTTTAGCGTAATTCAAAAAGTAGGATATCAATGATATTTCAGTTCAGTTGTAATAATTTTTTGTGGTCCTATTCTCATAAAAAATTACATACTCCATTCATCTTTGATCCCAAGGCCCTTGGATTTCTGCTGTGAAAGCTTTTTTGAAATTAATATTACAATAATTTAAACTTTGTCTGGTGGTAGGATTCCTATGCAGGAATCCGTCTAGGTAGGTACCACCCCAGGGCCAGTTATTCTGCCGTGAAGTAGTAGTGTGCAAGCATTACTGTGTTTCGGTTGGAAGGGCACTGTGAGCTAGCGTAATCACTGGGCATTCCAATCTTAAGTCTCTTAAGAACTGATGTCTTAGGGTGACGGGCGCTGTGTGGTGTCACACAGATATTCATTATCACATATTCTGGGTGACACAGCATTTGTTGTGGTCGGAAGTTGCACTTACCATCAGGTTTTGCTCGTTTCGTCACTTTATTGAATAAAAAATAAAAAAATCATGAATTGAATTTTATTTGAAAAGTTTTAAACGAAATCTAACGAAAATAAATAACTTTTGGGAAAATTTTCATAAGGTTGACAGCACCGGGCTTTTCACTGCATCTTATTTCACCATTGTTATCAAATCGACATCAATCCGTCACGTTGCATGCTCATGCATGATGTTACTTCAAAATCTTTACTGGTTTTAAAGCTACGTCGTCGCGATTGAATAGAGTGGTTACGCATTTTTTGACGCATTAGTATAAGGTTTGCTACTCTATTTTTTTACCTCAATGGTAGCAGTATTTTTTTGTATGTGTAATATGCTGTTAGCCCTGCTTCTTTTACAGCTTCGTCGAAAAAGAACTGCGAGCAGAGAGTCCGCGAGTAAGGAATACAACGTTGCTGCTGACAAAAGACCCTCTGAAGGAACTCGTAACCTCGATTTAATTCGTTTTCGAAAGAGTTTCTTTCATTAAAGTTATATTACGTAATGCTTTATTATTTTACAAAACAATATAATAAGCGGCAACAGGCTAATGGTTTAGGGTATGGACTGCGAAACATGATGTCGTAGGATCGAGCCCGCCATTCGACTATTGTCGTGAACCATCTCCCAGCACAAGCTTTAAAGCTTAGTTGGAGTGGTTACAGGAATATTAGTAATGTTAATAGCGTTACTAGTACTAGTACTCTTTTATAAAAAACGTTTTGTAAAACTACACAAGGACTTCGAAACATAAAATTTAAAATATTTATGTCGGAATTAGAACTCCTACCAGTAATATTTAGATCTTGTATATAAAGTTAGCATCTATGAAACTTCAATAGCGCGATTTCTTAAGCTTTCATGTGGTACTTTACTGTTATAAGCTGACACTGAAAGTCGTAGTGAGCGTGAAGATCTTGAGACGACGCATTGAGGCCAGTGCGTCAAGACTTAAGGAGACAGTGCCGAAGAAGCAAGAGTCAACCTCAGGAGAGGGGGACTCTCTGCTGATGATCCTTAGTGGCTAAGGGACTAGGATGCATGCGTTGTGCCGATAGTAGTCTGGTGCTGTGACTCTGATGGCTGCCGATGACGTTGTTCAAATCACGTCAGGTATACCAATTTGGCAAATATTGTGCCAAGGAAAAAGGGTAACTACTCGCCAGATCGAGTAGCCTGATCTGCGGTGGATGTCTCCTTCTTCCAGTAATATTTAGATGTTTTAAATATAGTTAGCATCGATGAAACTTTAATAGCGCGATGTAGGACATATGAGAGATTTCTTAAGCTTCTCGTGTGTTGATATATATGTCGCTTGCAGACACTTAAAGGCTCTTTAATATTTAAGTTGGTTATCAATCAATTTTCGGAGGTCATTAGATCCTTAAATTTTACTGGCGATATGCCAAGTCAACTTTTATGACTGTGGCGGAGGTATTTCTTTTGTATAGGAGAAAGTGACGAGAAGAGCAGAACGTTCACGTGATGTTAAGTGCAACGTCTGCCCATGACAAATGCACCAAGAACTGCACCCAGAACGTTTCTGTGTGACGTCATACTGCGCCCGTCCGGGACAACAGTTCTTAAGACTCATATTCTCAGAATTTACAATAGCTCTCCGTGCTCTTCAGACCGAAACAATGTGCGCACACTCCTGCTTAGTAGTCCTACTACCAGTAAAATAACATGTTTACACTGCCATTACATAACATGAATGAAGGATTGAGACTGAAATAACTATTTGAAATATCCTTTTAATTCAAAAGTATATAATAATCTTCGATTATTTTAAATCAAAACAAAAAATCAAATTCAGCGATGCCGTGAACCATGTCCCTTCCTTAAATCCGCGCCTTGCGGCCATAACAAGGCAATTAAAGAGTACGATGACTAACAAATTTGATGAAAGATGCACTATTTGTAACCTATTTGTAACCTCAAAGCGTTCAAATTACCACACGTTCCGCATAGACGCAACGCAACGTGAAATCTTTTCTTTCGACCTTGACCTACTGGCGAGCGGTTATATAATGAATAAGGAACGTTTATCGAAAACTTTCGTATAATTTGTGGGTCGTTTAAAAAAAATAGATTTCGTAATAATTTATTCTATACGCGTTTTACTTTCAACAAGTTGAGTATGATGATGTCAGTTTTAAAAGGAAATTACATTCGTAATCTTCAGGGAAACATTTTTCAAATATTTTTGAGTTTCTTATAAGCGAAAAACATTTTACTGGTAGAAGGATCTCTGAAGTGAAATCCGTTTAGGCAGGTGCTAGTTATTTTACCGTCAATATTAGTGTGCAAGCATTATTGTTTTTCGGTCCGTGTATATGAGAATTAAGAACTGATATCTCAGGGAGACGAGCGCAGTGTGGCGTCATATTGAAATGTTCTGGGTGACACAACATTTGTTATGGCAGAAGTAGCACTTACCATTAGCCAGAACATGCCTGGCTATCCGGAGTCAACATTGTGTAAAAACCGAATTATTTGTTTTGGGGTCTAATTTTGTTGCGCGTGTGTCCGTAAAGCATTAAAAAAAAACATAAAACGCAATTCGTCATATTGTGACGGCGTTAGAGAATCTGTCACCCCACTTCATCCAGTAGGTGTCGTACAAGTCGACAAAAAGAAAATTCCTGGCTAATCATATCGTCTGCGATTGATGGCGGATTAACGGTCTCAATAATGCGACACTTAAAATATCTAGACCGGCGATGGGTAGCAGTCTGATACCGTGATCGGCAGTCCGCCAGCCAAGCGTTGCCCTGCTAACTGGTCTAGACAATTTTGCCTAGCATATGCAAGTAATAAATGCCTCCATCTGCATTCGCCACAAAATAATATTAATAATATTAAAAATCACTTTATTTCTCTCATCTTACTGGCTCATCACAACTTACTGGCTAGTTCGTACAGGATATATAATATTAAAATAGCAATGATACGGCGTTGTGAGAGACTGGTGCCTGAGATAGGTTTTAGAAAAATCTGTGATGCAGGTCACCAGCCCCCCCACCCCCCCTCTCCGCGGATGGCTACATTTTTTAGTAACTTCATTTATTAGTTCAGACATTTAAGATGTTAGATGTAAATAATGATACAAGTTAAGAGAAGAAAAAATAAATTTAACATGATAAAAATTCAAAAAAAAACAAAAAAATAATAGTAATAAAAATAATTAACAAAGTGGATTGCAAGAACCATTTTGTGTTTGTAAGTATGAATGTTATGTGTGTATGAGTATGTGCACGCGTGTGTATAAGTATAGGTTTGTCAGTAGAGAATGTGGGTATATATGCTTCAGAGTGGTAGTATGAGTTTAGCTAAGTTATTGAAGGTTGGGTTGAGTATGAATACGGATCTTAAGAAGTTAACTCTATTTCTTTTAAAAAAATATTTGTTATGTTACTATTCCCTGGTGCTAGAATGCAGGAATCCGTCTAGGTAGGTACGACCCCAGGGCCAGTTATTCTGCAGTAGCGTGCAAATGTTACTGTTTTTCGGTTTGAAGGGCAGAGGAAGCTAGCGTAATCACTGGGCATATGACACCAACGAACTGATGTCTCAGGGTGACACAGCATTCATTATGGGCAGACGTCAGGTGAACGTTTTGCTTGTTTCGTCACTTATCGTTATCCAACAAAAAAAAACATACAACTGTAAAAATTGTAAGTATAAAAGTCTATACATTTTGGATCAGAATATCAAATCAGAAATAAATAAATTTTAATTTAAGTCGTGCGAAGCGAGTAGTAGCTTTAATAACAAAATAATTAAAACTTACCAGTAGCTCCAGTAATAAGTACACTCTTGCCATTGTAGAACTGCTGTATCTCCGACATCCGCTGATGTTCGTTCTGTATATCATCAATTCTCATTTTCTTTGTGCAATCAATGCAATAACTTTCATCGTTATCGATATTTGTATCGATAATTTTCAGCTCTGGGCGTACCTTGGAATGAATGTAGGTCTGATCTGTTTTTGTTAAATTATTATTTATATTTTTCATGTTTTCTATCGCGATTGCGCCAGAAGCACCGTTTTGTTTCGTGGTGGCCATTTTTTTGCTGATGACTTCTGCGATTACGTCATTTTCTGTGAACAATAAACACAATAAGTACGTAATTTGTTAAACAATTTAAATGCCATATTTTTAAACAAGTATTAATAAACAAACAGTATGTGTAACCAATAATATATATAAAATAATAATATATTATTATTATAAAGATTTTTAATTAATTAATGTGCATAGGCAACTAAAGATAATACGATATCGATATTGCAAATATCGATATTGTATTACATCTTTTCTAATAAGAATCAAAATTCCTATTATTAGCAAAATTTAGTTTTAGTTGCTTTATATGTAACTTTTCAGATACCTAGTAAACAAAGAAATCTAGTTATATTTAGACTCGTGATAATGTTTGAAAGTTTTTTTACGTTTTGTTTACTTTGTTGAACGTTAACTGGCATTGGTTTCTGAATAAAATAAAATACAATAAAGTTATTTTAATTTGATGAAAATTACGAGTATTTACATAATACTAACGACTTCCTATATTGCGAATATTAGACATTTAATAAATCTAAACGTACGGATTTTATCGCGTTTCATTTTTAACTATTATGAACATATAGCTGATTTGAAACTTCGACGCTCTAAGAAGTCTGCAGTGTGTGATCATGTTCTGGATAATCTGATAAAAACCATGCATACCACTTCAAGACTTTAAAACACTGTAAGCTTATTTTGCGTAGATTGGACCAAAAACAATTAAAGGCTGAAGGTATTCCAGATTAACCATGACATCAAGATGTCTGATACCTCATTCCTCCCGTGACCGTGAGTCTAGAACCATATCATTTAACTGTGCCGTGACCATAGGTTCTGTCGAAATGCCGGGATATAAATAGTTAAAATTATTTTTAATGAATACGTAACACTAATTGAACATCAAGTTTTTCTAAGCTAATGGCTCGAAATCCTTGAAAGAATCATGGTTAGATATGTAATTCATCATCATCAACATTATAGCCCATCACAAGTTCACAGCTGGACAAAGGCCATCCCCGTAGATTGTCACAAAACACTGTTCTAAGCTTCCTGCACCCATCGACTTCTCGCACAACCATAGAAATCAAAAAAATAATAATAAAAATACCTTTTTTAAAACAAGATTTTAATAATTTAAATAATTTTCTAAAACGAAAAATCATAAGGTACGAAAAATAATCAATAGTTATTTATCAAGGTTATGCAATGCCAAATGCTAAGTGTATATTTACTTAAATGTACATACGAGTACCTATACATTTCCACTTTAGTAGAACGTAATAAAAATAAACGTAATTACCATCTTTGTCGCTTAAGACAATTTATTATTTTATGTTGAATTATTTGTTATCAAAAAGCTAGTCCCGCTAATTGTAAAGAAAATACATACTTCGGTTCTAGTAATTTCTTATTGCCAATCACTCTCCAATGACATTCATTGGTACCTACTTTTATTACATTTATACATACTATATACAATTTGTTTCTTATCAAATCCAAGCTCTCTTCAAGCCAAGAGTTATTAGACATCTTTTGGGAATTGTAAATTGAAAAGTCTTTTTGTAATAACGAAATAACAGCTTTTTATTCAATGCTAATGAAAATGTATATGGTACTCATAAGAATAATTAAATTTTTAAATTTTTGGTGTGTCTGTCTGTCTATCTGTCTGTTTGTTAACCTCCGAAACGGCTGGCCGATTTTCAATGAGAGATAGCTGATATTATAGCGGGTAACTTACGCTACATTAGTTTTAGAAAAGTATATTTTTTTTAATCTAAAGGGTTCCGCGCGAAAAAATTATGACCCCAAAATCCGATTCAAATTAGGAAGTATATATGTATAACATCGGGGTCGGCTTTTTAAAGCGGGTGAAACCGCGGGGCACAGCTAGTTAACAATACAAAATACCATAGAACGTGAACGCGTGGACGCTTATCCAATGCGACAGACAAGCCATTTATTACTTTTAGTAGTAATTTGTAACCACTACGAAAAAGGAGGAGTTTCTTGATTCGTGTTCGTGTGTAATTTTATATGTTCGGGCATAATTTCTTTGTTTATTAAGCGATATAATGATTCTTTTTTTCGTAAGGGCGGTTCCCATATCATTTTATAAAGTTCCGATGATGGGATCTATGAGAAAGACGTGAAACTCCGTTTGGAGCTGCTCCGTTGAAGTCGGTTCTTTGTTTAAATAATTATACAGGGTCATTCGTAATGTCCTATACATCCCGGCAGGCTGGGCTTAGGAACGATGTGTATATGCTCGTAAAATATAATGAGCCTCGTAGCGTGATACCTGAAGGAGATATGTCGATTTAAAGATTTTACTTAAAACTCATAGGTGACTACCCTGTTATACAGCTGATCGAGGCAATGCACACATAAATTGAATTGGGCGTTTTTCCATTGAGCTGACATCGAAAGAACTCGCAAGTACTAGGATAACATGAAGCTTAATGAAATCTGTTGCGAAGAAAATCTGTAAGTATGACGCCGTAGTAGGGTAACAATTAAATGGAGAAGAAACGTATTTTGAATTTATTTCTGGTTCTGGTCAACGACTTTCGGAGTAAGGGTCGCGTAATGTTTTACATAACAAATAATTTTAAAGTTTTGTATCGACATTTTTAGTATTTAGTTTTGTCATTAAAGCTTCACCGTTGTGTTTCTCAGATCAAAGTAGCATGGGTAGGTGCCAGGGATGTTATACCAATTATGAATAATGTTCGATATATTCATCAAATTTGCTTACAAAAGTTTTGTGTATACAGTATGTGTATACAGCATATTTATTTTGTATATTATGCTGATTAGTGTATTGCTTATTGTTTTTATTGTTCGTATTGCTTAGCTGTGCCCTTCATTTTTCGAAGCCAAGGTCAAGAAGGTGTTTTAATATATCAGTTACACTTACGACACCATAATACATCCGACTGGAAGTGTTTCTGTTTGCACCTGCAAAATTAACTGGTAGTATTTTCCCGGGTAGGTGGGCCCAGGTTTAGCTATTTCGCCGTGAAGCGGTGTTGTGCTGACTAAATCCCTTTGAGACATTAGTTCTTAAGTCACATATGCCCAGTAATCAACTGGTGTTAGGATTCCTGTGGAGGAATCCGTCTAGGTAAGTACCACCGCAGGCCGGTTATTCGGCCGTGAAGCAGTAGTGTGCAAATATTACTGTGTTTCGATCGTAAGGGCACTTAAATCTAGTGTAATCATTGGGCATATGAGACTTAAGATTTCCTGTCTCAGGGTGACGGGCGCAGAGTGGTGCCAAACAGAAATGTTCTGGGTGACACAGCATTTGTCATAGGCAGACGTTGCACTTATCATCAGGTAATAATGGCTCGCCTCGTCGCTATATTCTATAAAAAAGATTACAGTGGGTGCTGCAAAGACATAAATAAACTGGTAGAAGGATTCCGATGCATGAAACCGTCTAGGCAGGTACCACCACAGGGCTGTGAAGCAGTAGTGTGCGAACATTACTGTGTCTCGGTGTGAAGGTCACTGAGAGCAAGTGGTATTATCGGACATATGAGCCCTAAGAACAGATGTCTCATGATGAGGGGCGCAGTGTGACATCGCCACTATTTTTTTATTTGATTAAAGTGACGGAACGATCAAAACGTTCACCTGATAGTAAGTGCAACGTCTGCCCATAACAAATTCTGAGTCACCCAGAACACTGTGGCACCACAATGCGCCGGTCACCCTAAGACATCAGTTCTTAAGTCTCATATGCCGAGTGATTACGCTTGCTCCCAGTGCTCTTCAAACCGAAACACAGTAATGTTTGCACACTACTGCTTCACGGCAGAATAACTGGTCATGGGGTGGTACCTACCTAGACGGATACCATAGGAATCCTACCAATATCATCGGCAGACTCTTATCATCAGGTCAACGACTAATTAGTCTCTTCACTTACTTCCTTGAAAATGAATCTGTTGTCGAATAATAACGCTGTCGTATATTTATAACAATTACGTAAAAAACGCAGACAGTATAATTGTAAATTTAACGCTCCAAAATGTCACGATTCCTTATATTTTGAATATAATATAGTAAGTGGAAATTCAAATAAAGTTGTAGCGGATGAAATTGATTTCGCTTTATCAAATGTATTAACCTTATCTTAAGTGATTTTCGTACATTTTAATATTGTATCCTAATGCACGTTGCCTAGTGGTCTAAGTATCTGACTTCTACGCTACAGGCCCTGGGTTCGAATCCCGATCAGCCCGATCCTACATTTGTGCCTAAGGAGTGCCGAAGGAGTCGATGTAAAAAGATGTTTATCAGTTTGTTACTCCATGTCCGATTATTATTTGTTTTAATATACATGTTATTATTTCTATACTCTGCCCTTTTTTAACGTTCTGCTAATTGTGCCGGTGTGTATAGTAACATATCTCAACTGGAAAACAAAAAAGCATTTATGTATAAGTACTCAAAACTATGTGTTTAATTTTAAATAAAATATATTCAAGAAAACATCATTACAAATCCTCAAAAAATTGTAGATAGCAATTAAGAACAATAGCTAAAAACAACTTACAACTTGACGTTATAATTTGCTTTATTTCCTTTCTAGCAAATGATTACGTCAAGGTTTTTTTAACTTCTTCTTCTTCTTGAAATTTCTTTGTTTTATTTTAACCGATGCGCGAAGTGCCTTTTTTGTCTGTCTACCTCTACGGACGGATTTGACTCGAGAACTACTAAAGCTAATGACATGATTTAATTTTGACACAGGTGAAGATATGATTTTTTTTCGATAATATTTCAAAAAGCGCCTATAAGACTTCTTAAAGTATATTTGATAATTAAGTGACCACACAGAAAATGTGATACTATGCCCAATTTATTCAAAATATCTCATAATAAACTTACTGGTGTTAGGATTCCTATGCGGGATTCCGTCTAGGTACCACCCTAGGGCCAGTAATTCTGCCGGCATCTGCGGCATATGAGTCTTAAGAACTGACGTCTCAGGGGGACGGGCGTAGTTAGGAGCACAAAAATATTCTGGGTGACACAGAATTTGTTATGGGCAGACGTTGCACCTGCCATCAAATGAACGATGTGCTTTTATCGTCACTTTCTTCCATAACAAAACATACATACATGCATTCATACAGTCACGCCTTTTTCCCATGTAAGTGTTAGGCAGAGGCCACTCACTAGCCCACTTTTCGCCCTCGCGGTAAACGAGACGTGACGGGTGGCGAACCTCCGTTTTGAGATGAGTCAACAAATTCTTACTCTGCATTGCGTTTCCACTGGCAGTATAGTGACAGCATTCCATATTATGGTGCTAGTCTGCACGAATAAAGGCTGTCCGTACAATACCTTAGTCGCCGCCTCTAACGACACCTCGGTCGGAAAGAAAAGGTGCTACTCTACTCTGCCGGACATAAGTCGCAAAATACTGAATATGTTTATTTATATTATCGAATATGTTTCAACAAGTAAACAATAACGTTATATTGCTAAACTCTAGTAATACGTAACTACAATGAACTAGGCTAAAGTTCGATACGTAATGTCGACGGATGCAGCTTGAATACAATATTGGAATTTTATTCAGCATCAAATGCTTTATCGTCCACATTACAGAACCCATATAATAACAGGCCCACGTTAAGAGCTCACTTTCGTATCGAAACACAATTAATTACTAAATGACCAATTACCCAGCGACCATCAAATACTATAAATTAAAAAATAATGCGAAATACGTGTTTTACTTTTATGTATTTTATTGCTAATTTTTTTTTATTGCATAAAGTGATGAAACGAGCAAAACGTTCACCTGATGGTAAGTGCAACGTCTGCCCATAACAAATGCTGTGCCACCCATAAAATTTCTGTGTGACACTACACTGTACCAATCACCCTGAGATATAGGTTCTTAAGTCTCATATGCCCAGTGATTACGCTAGCTCACAGTGCACTTCAAACCGAAACACAGTAATGTTTGCACACTACTGCTTCACGGTGGAATAACTGGCCCTGGGGTGGTACCTACCTAGACGGACTCCTGCATAGTATCTAAGCTTAACCTAATATTATAATTTAAGTTAGCAATTTTTGTATAAAGTACAGCCGATAAATGTCCCTCTGATGATGTTTGGTGCCGGAGAAAAGTCTGCCACGCCACGTCCAATACGGGTCTGGCGGACTTGCACATGCCTTAGAAATATTTTTATTCCTCACTCAGGTGCAGGTTTCATCACGATGTTTTTCTTCACATCTGTGCACGTGGTAAATAAGCACTTAAAATTGGAGAACAATGTTAGAGGTACCGGCACTGAGATCGAACTCAGATCACTCGCATATTATGAAATATAAGCACCCGGCTCCCGGTAGCTAACACGTCTCAATTCTTGTGTATATGTATGTCATTGGTTGCGCGGAAGGGGTTTTTTCGATTCAAAAGACATTTTATATTTAAATGATGTTTTATTCAATAAGTCAGCATCATCATCATTTCAGCCTATCACCGGTCCACTGCTTAACATAGGCCTCCCCAAAGATTGCCATAAAAGTTTGTAGGTGTCATTTTGGGAGGAATTTGCCATGGTAGCTACCGATTTGGCAATCGCAGTTTATTTATTCAGATGTTTCAGGAAGATGCGGCTGCCCATCTGTTTTTAATTTTCCCTCACGACACCCACGGGATGAGATGGGGTGGAAGAAGAGAATAAGAAGTGTTAAGCAGCGTCCTCTCTTTATAAGTAGTAAGTAGTATTATGTTTATCGAGATGATCTTCATTTTCCCACAAGTGATTAAATATATATTATTGCTACTCAACAACGTATGGGATTACATGACATTTTTAACATAGCAGCACTTAGCGTCACTGAACGGTATAAACAGCAAACATACTAGTAAACGTGTATGTATTTATTTGAGTTCTCGGAAACGTCTCTAGCGAATTTGATGAAGTATATGCTAAATATTTATTATTGGTATTGAATATGAGAAAACTCGCAAGAGGACGTGCGAAGCTCAGTCGCATAAGTACCTATTATTTCTTTTGTCAATTTAAAGTTGTCGTCCGCTTAATATTTTGAAGGACGTTTTATTCTTTCCATAAATACATACAGTCACGCCTTTTCCTCACATAACGAGTAGGCAGAGGCCACTCACGTAGCCCACTTTTCCGGCCTCGCAGGAAACGAGACGCGACGGGTGGCTAACCACGTCGCCGCCATTTTGGTACGAGTGAAAAAATTCTTACGCCCCATTGCGTCCCCACGAGCAGTATAGTGATAGATAGCATTGCTATTATTGAGTTATTTTGCACAAATAAAGGCTGTCTTTACAATACCTTAATCGCCTCTTACGACACCTCGGTATGAAAGATGTAGGTGCTATTCCACACTGCCGGACACCAATCGTCTACAAAATAAATTAAACATATATAAAAAATATATAATCGATAATATTATAAGTATTATTTATTATTACTAAATCCAAATATTCTTGGCGCTTTTAACGTGATACTGTTACAACCATAAGTGTTCTCGATTTTGAGACGACGGAATATTTAGAGAGGAAGGTAAGAGACCTAATGGCTTGAGTGACTTGGAAGAACGGTCACTCGTGAGTCTTTTGTTATAGGCACCGGTAGAATTTTTTTTTTAAATTTGATAAAGTTACTTTCGTCACTTTCGAGCAAAACGATTCATCTGATCGTAAGTGACGTCTGCCATAACAAATGCTGTCACCCAGAGGATTTCTGTGTGACACCACACTGCGCCCGTCACCCCGAGACATCAGTTCTTAGGTTCTACTGATTACGCTATGCCCTGAGGTTATAAATTATGCATTTTCTTTGCTGCGATCCAATATTCTATTGAGGTTTAAAATATATTTTAAATTTATAACGCATTTACACTGAAGGTGGTACTATGCACAAATCCGTCTAGATAAGTACCACCACAGGGTCAGATTCTGCCGTGAAGCAGTAGTGTGCAAACATTACTGCTGTTTCAGGTCTGAAGGACACTGAGAGCTAAAGTAATCACTGGGCATATGAGACTTGAGAAGTGATGTCTCAGGAGCCGGGCGATGTGTAGTGGCTCACAGAAATATTCTGGGTGACAAAGGTTTAGTTTTGGGATGACGTTGCACTCACCATCAGTTGAACGTTTTGCTCGTCGTCTCTCTCTTGTATGTTATAAGCTCTAAATGGTAATAAATTAATTTTTTAACATAATTATAGGACATTTACGATGTAATTGAATTGGAAAATACGTTAAAATCTTTATGATTATTTATTGAGAATAATATTCTTTAAAATAAAATATAGTTATTTTTAGATTTTTAGTCAAAAATTATTGACGTTATTAAAGGGGCTTAAAATAAACAATAAAACTAAAATTAGACAAGTATTCACTATCTGTGAATATATTTTTTTAATAATTTATAACGAAAGTTTTACGTACCTGCTTCAAAATATTAAAAAAAAATTGCGCGGAAGCAGAGCTGCATCGACAACAGCACTGCACTACACTGACTCGGAACTGCCTCCGATCGTGTATTGGATCTTTATATAAATGTGAGCAAAGTTTATTTAAAAAAAAACCTGCTTTATTCATCACTTAATACGTACATATACGTACGTAATGAAGACATTTATTTCGATGCTATATCGCGACGGATGAACACACCTTTGCACTATTCTTGCAAGCAGAAACTGTATAATAAACAAAATAATCCTTGTTGTAGAGCTGCGTTAGCTCAGGGGCTAGGCGCTCGCTTTAAATTTCATAGTACGCGAGTGACCTGGGTTGGATTCCCGGTGCCGGCACCACTAAAATTGTTAATTGCAATTTTAAGTGCCTGATTTACCACGTGCTCGGCGGTGAAGGAAAACATCGTGAGGAAACCTGCATGTCTGAGAAATAAAAAATATTTCGAAGACATGTGAAGTCCGCCAACCCGCGTTGGAGCAGAGTGGCGGATTTTTCCTAGCTCCAAAACCCTCTCAGAAATGAGAGGAGGCCTGTGCTCAGCAGTGGGACATTTATAGGCTGAAACTTTACTTTACTTTTTTAATCCTTGTTGATTGGTAGCGGCCCTGCGTTAGATCCATTACGTTAAAGACACCGTGGATGGCTTATGCATTAGGGTAAGTGTGGTATAGGTGTCCAGCAGAGTAGAATAGCACCTACCTCTTTCCTACCGAAGTGTCGTAAGAGGCGACTGTCGTGAGTGGCGAGATATTGTACGGGCAGCCTTTTTTCGTGCAGATTAACACCATAACATGCAACGCTGTCATTGTACCGCTCATGGGAACGCAATGGGGAGTAAGCTTTGGGATTTTTGTACCTAAAATGGCGGTTCTTTGGTTCGCCACCCGCAACGTCTCGTTTCAGAATAACTAGCCCTGGGGTGGAACCTACCTAGACGGATTCCTGCATAGGAATCCTACCACCAGTAAAAATAATACAAACTGTTTGTTTTCGGGTCTAGTTATGTTATGATTGTCCCTGCGTCTCTGACACTGCATCTTAACCTACCTCCGATCTTATTGCATGAGCGTTACATCGGGCATGGGTAGGTTGGGACGAGCGATTGCTTGCGCTTACACTTGTTGCACTATAACATCTCCTGTGCAGTTGATAACTTCCGAAAGTATTCGATAGTTGTCGCCGTCTAAATCAGCCAGGACGACATCAATTATCTGCATATCCTATGCAGGAATCCGTCTTGGTAGGTACCCCCCAGGCCCGTTTTTCTGTCGTGAAGCAGTAGTGTGCAAACAGTTACTGTGTTTCGGTTTGAAAGGCACTGTTAAGTGTAATGTCACGATAAAGTCGTAATGTATACACATAATAAAACCGTAAACTTCACGTATCTGTAAATTTAAAAATTTTGCAAAAATAAATGATTGAGGGAAGCTAAAAATATGTAACTATATGGATCACTATCATTTTTAGAATTCTTAACTTAAAATTACCTAGACGCATTCCTGCATAGAAATCCTACCACCAGTAAAATTTTAACCGTGTTTTTTTTTACCCATATATCGAGATTTCAACCATAGGAGCGTAAAACAATTTGCTAATGCATTTTTTTTTCATTAAAAACGTTGCCCCACAGTAGGATTTCTCCTGTATCGTGGGAGCGTTTTACAGACAAAATATCACATGCACAACACAACCAAACTCGAAAACCAACAATTTGTGTTTTGCACAAATGTTGGCTCCGGCTGGGATTCGAACCCAGGACCCGCGGCGTAGATGACAGGTACGCTAACAACTAGGCCACGCGGTCGTTATGTTTTGGATATCTCTAGAGGTACGTAGGTCAAGAAATAAGGCGTTTCAGCATGATATCAATTTTATAACGGGCCTGTGTGATCTATAGGAAACCGATTCAATAACGTGCGAATAAACATTTGTAATTGATTTATCCAAATAGTAGCATAATTTAGCGTTCATTATCATACGAGCGTGAATCGTAACGGCGCCGCTAAAACAAAAATTGCCCCGTTGTGTATATAATATCTACGGAACCCTGTAGAGTTACTTCAAGTTCTACAGGGTTCCATAGATATTACAAAATACAAAATGAAACTATTTTTGCTACATTATCATTTTTATTGAAAGAACTGATTATAGATTAAGTTGAGTATTTATTTCAGTGCAAGCCTTAAATGCCTTATAAGGCTGTTCAAAGTCGATCAGCTTTATTGCATGAGCATTACATTTAGTGAGAGTAGCATAAGATCATTATTCAATATAAAAAAACCTAACTCCCCGCAGCAGCTCAACACATATGCGAAGTTAAGAGTTTCATGATTTTCTCATGGATTCCATGATCGGAACTTGACTAAATTTATATGGGGCCACTCCTACCCCCACCCATACCGTGTGGTAGCGGCTTAAGAGAATCTACCACCCCATCTCATCCCGTGGGTGTCGTAAAAGTCGACAGAAGGAAATTAAAATCCTGGAGATGGGCAGCAGTATCTTCCTCAAACATCTAAATAAATAAATTGCGGTTGCCAACCCGCCTGCCATGCGTGGCGACTATGGCAAAATGCCCCCAAAATGGGAACCACAAACTTATGTGGCAATCTATGGAGGAGGCCTATTTTCAGCAGTGGACTAGTGATAGGCTGAAATGATGTGCCCATTTTATTGAGTACCTCTTCCTTTTTCGAAGCCGGTTAAAAACCTACGACGATAAGGAAAGGTTCACCCACAGTGCTACCCGCTCGCGGGGGTAGAAGTTTTCACTTAAAATAAGGGTTTAGACTATGGGCTAGACGGAAAAAATGGAGGCCCATGGCATTTTGTATGTCACCCTATTGTTACGCCACTGACTGACAGGTCAATTTTTATGTCTCATATTCCCACTAAATATTCGAGCTAAAAGTGCCCTTCATACCAAAACAGCAATGTTCCGGCACTGCTGCTTGACTGCGGTGGACATTAATGTAAATTATACAAATGTTCTTTCTGGTTCTGTTCTTCTTTCTCTGTTCTTTTTATGGTTCTTGTAAGCTGCGGAGCCCTAAAAAGTTATATATCGACGAAAGTATTTGGATATCCTGAAATGGAAAATCCCCAAGATTACAACTACGCCTTAAGTTTGATGACCTTCTTAGTGTCAAAAAATTGTTAAACTAACTTAATTGCTTAGTACACCGTCTTAATTTATGTACTCGTATAAGCAAAAAGACATCAGGTAATTAAATAACGTAAATTTTACGGATTTAATAATTCGCGATTAAATAGGAAAATAAACGAAACTAGTCTTATACGTTGATAATATTTGCGGAAATATAAATTTATAGGTTTTTTGTAATATCAGTACCTAGATATTACTCCAGCCCAATCTACAGTGAAGCGGCGGTGTAACAGAACTTATCAAAATGTTTATTAAAAACATTTCATTTAAAAAAATGTGAAGTTTCAGTGCACAGAAGTAATAATAAACGTTTATTACTTATACCTGATGGTTATTTTCTTGAGAAAAAGCATACATTAACAAATTATTTATGAACACTTAATAACTACTTTGCTTAATACATATGTTAAATGTTAAAATTTATTTAGTGATTGTAGTTTAAAAACTTTTTGATATTACCTAATACGATAATATTTGCGAACGAATTGGTATTATTAGTAACATCCAAAACATAAAAATAAAGTATTCTAACAAAGTGATAAAACAACCACACTTTTTACCGTTGGTAGGATTCTTATGCAGGCTCTCGTCTAGTTAGGTACCACCACAGGGCCAGGTATTTCGCCGTGAAACAGTATTGTGCAAACATTATTGTGCTTAGGTCTGAAGGGCACTAGATGTAGTTGTATAATAGTAGCAGTTTTGATTTTTTTTAAATATGAAAATAAAGTAGATTATTTCGAAAAAGAAACATACAAATTTTGGTACATCCAAAAATACACGTATCATAAACTTAATTATCTTTTATGTACGAAACATATTGCAATTAAAATTCAAACAATAAAAAGAGGACACAAAACGGATTTCATGTTGTGGAATTGTAGGTTTCAACTTTTATTAATTTTATTATATTAAACAGGAAAAGTTTGAATGAATTTAAATAGGGTTCTTCCTATTAAAAAAAGAAAGTATTAAAGAATCGTGGTAATTAATGGTGTTTATCAAAAGTTATTTTTTCAATGAGAAGACACTGTTAGCTCTTTATGCGTAGGTCGGACTTTCCATATATTAAAAAGTATACTGTGTCGGTCGGACTAAAATAATAATTAAAAGCTGTAAGAACCCCGGGTTAACATTGATATCGGTCACCTCAGTCCTATCGTGACCATCGGTGCTGTAAAGCGCTCGAAACGTCGGGTTATTAATAGTTCAAAATTAAATGTGATAAAATCCGTTAAAATTAGTTTTAATTAAATTAAAATTTATTAGTTATGTATTCAACTAATTCAACTTACACTAGTACACACACAAATTAAATAAATAAATGTCAATGGTGGACTAAACATATTATTTCAATCCAATGCACTTTTAAATTCATTCATTCATTTTATACTACCTTTTGTTAGTAGAAAATGAAACAAATTGCGCACAGTAATTATACTAGTGTTTGTACATACGTAATTTACGTAGTGATTTATTAAAAATAAACTACATCGTTGGTTGAGCTTCTTTACATTGAGAGTGGGTGAACCTTAACCACGATTATTTGAAAGAAAATCGGCAGTCTTTGTTTTGCTACAAGAAATCAAACCACCCCAGAGCAACTCAAAAGACTTGCAATATCTAGGTTCAAGACAATTCCTTTCATTTAACAATGTACAAAGTAACATCTTTTTTAATTAAGTTTTATTAAAAAAAAAGACAAACAAAATGGCATAATTATGTATTTTTTATTGTTTGTTAAAGTCGGATTTTTGATTAAATAATTGTTATTTTTATAGCAGAAAGAGACGATTCATTTTCGTTTCGTCGTCGTTCCAGCATATCACTAGTCCACTGCTGAACATAGGTCTCCCCCATAGATTGCCAAAAAAATTAGTAGCTCTTATTTTGGGAAGATTTTGCCATAGTTGCCACGCACATTTGGCAGGCGGGTTGGCAACCGCAGTTTATTTATTCACATGTTCCCGGAAGATGCTGCTGCTTACCCATCTCCTGGTTTCTCTGTCGACTTTTACGACACCCACGGGATGAGATGGGGTCGTAGATTCTCTTAATCCGCTACCACACGGCTCGATTTTCAATTCATCCTTCATTCACTCGATTCATTTTCAAATCAACCGATTTGCGACCACGGCAACAATTACCGAATACTGTTGAAAGTCGTCAAATGTGCAGGTTGGGCACTAACTTGTTCCAACCTACCATGCCCGATATAACGCTCATACGATAAGATCTGAGGTAGGCCAGGATGCAGTATCAGAGAGACACAGGGACAATCACAACATAACCTGACTCAAAAACCAACAATTGTTGGTTCCGGTTGTACTCTGAGCACAAGGACACGCGGACGTCATTTTTTTTAAAGACGATAGTTGATATGACTTGTACGCACAATAAATTTAATTAAAAGTTTTAATCGTGTTTTTAACCTTTTCTTAAAACGTCTCGTTTCCCACGGTTGCGAAAAGTGGGAGACTTGTGTTGCCTGTGCCTATTCCTTATATAGGAAAAAGTCGTGACTGTATGTATGGATAAGAATTAAGGTAAAGAACAACTAAAGTCTGTATATGATAAAATTATCTCAATCATTGTTTTTAGATACTGTAAAGTAAACTAAAGTTAAGGCCTATAAATGTATCACAGCTGAGCACAGGCCTCCTCTCAGTTCCGAGAGGGTTTTGGAGCTAGGAAGAATCCGCCACGCTGCTCCAATGCGGGTTGGCGGACTGCACATGCCTTCCACTTATTTTTTATTTCTCAGACATGCAGGTGTACGTAAAATAAATTCAATTAAAACTTTTAATCGTGTGTTTAATCTTGTCTTAAAACGACTTCGATCTGATCGCGATACGTTTGCCTCAGTCGACCCTTACCGGCTTGCCCATTCACACTCGTATATCTGTTTATTCATTATATTTACCATCAGATGAACGATTTGCTCATCTCATCACTCACGTCTCGTAAATCAGCGTGTACAAATCTCGCTGTCGGCCATTGGGACTGAATTTGTTGGGATTTACCGTTGACTGGCAGATTGGCGATCGCAGTACCAGAGACTTCGATCGGTACGCCTTCCGTGGCGATGGTTATTCTGCCATAAAAAAGACTAACTAACTAAAGGTAACAACGCCACAGTTCCTGCATTATAATCCCAGCCGGAGGCAACATTTGTGCAAAAACACAAATCGTTGGCTTTCGGGTTTGGTTGTGCTGTGCATGTGAAATGTATGTGTGTACATACATACATAAGATCACGACTGTATCCCATAAGGAGTAGTCAGAGACTTGGCACTCACTGCAAAAACAGATGACTGCCACAATCCACGTTTCACCAAAATAATGCACTTGATGTGATAGGTGGTGAGCCCATCGCAATCATGCGCTGTTGGGTGCACAGTGCAGTTGAATTCCTTACTCGCCTTTTACGAGATCCATTGGATGAGATGTAGTTGTAGTATTCTTTACGTCTGTAAAACGCACGAAAACGCAGAAATCCTAGTGGAAGGCATTGTTTTTCAAAAAAAATTGTAGACTAAGATTTCCTTTACTCTTCTTCTTAGTCCACCACACCCATGGGGAGAAATGGGCTGCTGACAGTTGTTCTACTCCAGAGTTCTGAGGACCGCTCCTAGAAAGTCGACCTGCGCAGTAATCCGTCTAGCTAGGCACCACCCCAGGGCCAGTTGTTCTACCGTGAAGCAGTAGTGTGCAAACATTACTGTGTACTACTTACTACATTACTATGGGCATATGAGGATTTAGGAACTGATGTCTCAGGATGACGGACGCAATATGGTGCCACACAAATGTTCTAGGTGACACAGAATTTGTTATGGGCAGACGTTGCACTTACCGTCGAGTGAACGTTTTGCTCGCTTGTCACTTTATACAAATAAAAAAACAGAATGTCTTCTTATATTTACGCGAACACTACACATTGAAATGAAACTAAGTTTACGGATTTTATCGCGTTTAATTTATTACTATTTGTATCATTCAAGACACAGTTAGCTCTTTCTGCGTAGATCGGACCCAAAAATAATAATTAAAAGCTGAAGGTACCCCAGGTTAACTATGAGATCAGGACATCTGTCACCTCAGTCCTCCCGTGACCATGGGTGCTGTAAAGCGCTCGAAACGTCGGGTTATAAATAGTAATAAATTAAACGCGATAAAATCCGTAAACTTAGTTTTATTTCAAACAGAATGTCGTCTATAAACAGAGGTGCTAACGCCTCGGAAGGCTGATGTTGCGTAAGATGGCGATGCGGAGGATTGCGACGACACGTCGTTAATGCATAGTAATCGGAAAATTGCACGGAAGCCGAGTCACAATGACTTACTTTTAGTTGTACATCGACATTTGTGGAGCGACATATCTAGCCGTTGTTAATTCTTTATACTATTGCTTAATAACAAAACAACATAACAGTTATGCTAACATACATACATAGAGTCGTCACACCTTTTTCACCTATAAGGGGTAGGCAGAGACCACACTCGTAATCCACTTTTCTACATCGCGGGAAACGAGACGGGAAGCGAACCACGTAACGCTTGTAATTTATAAGTGTTGTTGGATTTTGTATGAAATAATGAAACGATGTGACTTCTTTGTCTGCTAAAACATATTTATCATCACAACCAGTTAAGCTTTTCATATCTGATCGGATTCAAGATCCGTCTAGGTAGGTACCACCCCAGGGCCAGTTATTCTGCCGTGAAGCAGTAGTGTGCAAGCATTACTGTGTTTCGGTTTGAAGGGCACTGTGAGCTAGCGTAATCACTAGGCATTTGAGACTTAAGAACTGATGTCTCAGGGTGACGGGCGCAGTGTGGTGTCACACAGAAATATTCTAAGTAACACAGCATCTGTTATGGGCAGACGTTGCACTTACCATCAGGTTAACGTTTTGCTCGTCTCGTCACTTTATCAAATAAAAAAAAATAAAAAAAAATAATCATGACAACCAGTTAAGCTTTTGATATCTGATCGGATTAAAGATGTGTTGTTTTTTATACAATCCGCACAAATATTATAAAAGCAAAAATTTCGAGCGTAGTATAGGTATAGGTATAGGCGTGACGTGGACGTTAGACACGATCTTCGTCTTGTGCACGTTCGTCTTGAAGTCATCGAGCATAGCGCTAAGGTCCTCCAGAGATTCTGCCATTATGACTACGTCTCGCCAAATCGAAAGTGAGTAATATATTCGCCATTGATGTTAATACCGTATCCTTTACAGTAGCTTGAAGACATCTTCCAATGCAGCGGTGAAGAGTTTCGGGGATATTACATCGCTCTTTCTGCAATTGGATCGGTTTCATACTCTGGTTCTGGTTCTCGGCAGCTGACTGTAGTAGAGTCACTTGATAATGCCTCGTTTTGAGGCGAAATACGCGTCGTGGTCACGACTTCAGTGGTGTATATTTCCTAGTGGTAGAATTGTAGTGGTGGAGGGTATCTGGTGGCGGTGTAAGTTTGCTCGTACACGCTAGTGTGGAAGGGCGGGCGGTGCTATTCAGAACTAAGTAATATACACGAAATTAAAAATTTGCATGCGGATTTTAGCAAATTAACTTTCTGTCCTTCATTATAATGGATTCTATTATGTTAGTTGTAGATGTTAGGGATGTTAGGGTAGTCAGAGACTGGGTACTCACTGCAAAAACACATGACTGCCACAATCCACGTTTCACCAAAACAATATAATGCACTTGGTGTGATAGGTGGTGAGCCCATAGCCATCATGCTCTGTTGGGTGCACAGTGCAGTTTAATTCCTTACTCGCCTTTTACGAGATCCATTGGATGAGATGGAGTGGCAGTATTCTTTTATCGAGCCGCCACCACACGGCTGTATATACGAATATATATTAAATATTGCAAGTGCAACAAATATTTGTCGCACTTGCAATATTTAATCTATATTCGTATATATCGTATATTTCCAAATAAATGTCTTGTTGTAATTTAGAATTCAATGAGTTTTATACAAAAATAATGTATTTGTTAAAGGTTTTATTTGTATGAACTTTGTCCAGCAGTTGGCTTCAAATTTTTCAAGGGCTTTGGTATTTGTCAAAACAAATCAATATCAATAAGCCCAAATATGACGAATCTTGCTTTGTTGAGCTGCTTGCTTGCTCCATCATCATATCTGCTCCATGGTACCATGTTATTGTATTGTCACCGAAGCGTCAACATTGAGGTCAGTCGGACATCAAAAAGTAGGTCAAATTTGGCTTGCAAGATTTGAACTTCACATATAGTGCAAGTTAAATTACTGGTGGTATAATTTCGATGCAGATAATCCCTCTAGGTAGGTACCACCCCAGGGCCAATAATTCTGCCGTGAAGCTGTAGTGTGAAAACAATACTGTGTTTCGGTCTGAAGGGCACTGTGAGTTAGTGTAATCACTGGGCGTACGAGATTTAAGAACTGATGTCTCGAGTTGACGGGCGCAATTGGCAGACGTTGTACTTACCATCAGGTGAACGTATTGCTTGTCTCGTCACTTTATACAATAAAAAAGCTTATAGAAAGGTTTATTATTTTATTGAAAAATTATGGAAGCCATGATTATATGCCATAAGTGAATTCTTGTAATTATGCGTTATGCTTATTAATAAGCCTTTATAAATAAGTTTCAAATGACGAGAGGAGCAAACCCGTCACCTGATGCTAACTAAAACGTCTGCCCATAACGGATGCTGTGTTACTAGAACATTTCTGTATGGCACAACACTGGTCCCGACACATCATCATTCTTAAGACTCATATGCCCATTAATTACACTAGTTATCAGTGTCCTTCGATGCGAAACACAGTTTGACGGCGCACGCTTTGGCGGCAGAATAACTTGCACTGCGTTGGTACCTACCTAGACTGATTCATAAGTACCAAGTCTTTCCATCACAGTTCTGTTCTCAGCTCGAACTTAACATTAGACACCTCTGTGTGTCAACGCATTGCGCTCGTCACTGTACCCACACTGGCTATCTTTCAAACCGAAAAATACAGCCGAAAAGCTAGTGTTATAAAAAAACAATTACTGCCAGTCAAACCATGCTTGTATGCAAAACTGAAGTAGTTGAAGTAATGTATTTTTAGCTGATTTTTTGTCAGCGCGTCATGATTTCACGAAATAGATTAAAAGTTGCTAAGAACCGCATGTAAAATATAAAATTGCTATTACCTAGCGCGCGGCGGTGGCGACTTAAGAGGGTCTACCACCCCATCTCATCCCGGGGGTGTCGTAAAAGTCCACATTAGGGGAAATAAAAACCAGGAGATCTTTTTTTATAGGAGAGAGGCAAACGAGCCAGCAGCACTACTGATGGTAAGCGATCACCGTCGCCCGTGAACATCCGCAGTACGAGAGGAATTCCTGGTGCGTTACGGTTCCCGTTCTTCCTGGAACATTTGGACAAATATAGTGCGGTTGCCTGCCAACTATGCCAAAACCTCCCTAAAATGTGAGCTACAGTCTGATCTGATAGGCTGCTAAGAATGATGATGATGATGACCTTTTTGAAGGGCACCACCGCGCACCGGTGTTGTCTTCAGTGGCGTATATTACCTAGTGGTAGTGTTGTAGTGGTGAAGGGTATCCGGTAGCGGTGTGAGTTGGCCTGTACACGCTGCTGTGAGGGGGCCGGCGTTGCAACTTAACTTCCTTTACTTCATTATAATGGATATCCGCTAAGTAATGTCTGATTCTATTAACGATAAAATAGATTTTGTCAGCATTTTTTTTCAAAAAAACAAATTGTTGGTTTTCGGGTCTGGTTGTATTGTGCGTGTGATATGTATGTCTATAAAACATACATGATACAGGAGAAATCCTGTGGGGCATTGTTTTTGGAAAAAACCCGGGTTCAATTATATGTCCTAACTAGCTGTGCCCCCGCGGTTTCTCCAGAGTATAAAAGCCGACCCCGATCAATGATATACATACTATATCCTTCCCTATTTGAATCGGATTTTAGGGCTTTAATTTTTTTGCGCGGAACCATAACTTTTTTTCTAATATTAAAATGAAAAAAAAGTAGCCTAAGCTATCGGCTATCTGTCAGTGAAAGTCCCATCAAAATCGGTGCAACCGTATCGGAGATTAGCCGGAACAAACAGATATACAGACAAAAAAAAATTGTTTTTTTTTGTATAAGTACTGTATATACTTTCATAAGAATTAAGTAAAAAGCTGTTATTTTGTTATTATAAACAGTTACTTCAATTTTATTTATTTTTAAAGATTTAATGAGGCAACCACTGAGCTATATGGTTGTCAATTCACCGTTTAGTGCTTTTCACCTTGTAATATAAGTAATTTGTGTATTTCCTTAATTTCTGCATTTCTTATTTTAGTTTCCACTAAAGGATGTCCTTATCAAAATGTCGGTTTCCGATACAAGTTAAATAAATTGATAATACATTTTGATCGATACAGGTGTTGTAAATGAAAATATTTATTGATAACGTCACGTGATCGACGGACCACAAAATTATTGGGTAGAGAAACTCAAGTAGATACAAACCGACCAAAATATCTGTGGAACTGTCAAATGACGTCATGCAAATACTGTGGGGTCAACGGCAATAATATGTGAACGCGGGACGAAGTGCGACACAGTTTGAGGGGAACGCGCATTCCAGCTAGGTCCACAGATACTTTAGTCGGGTTGTATGTACGTTTTTTATCAAAAAAAGTGAAGAGACGAGCTAATCGTTCACCTTACGGTAAGTGGAACGTCATTAGAAATGGTGTATCACCCGGAACATTTCCGTGTGACACACTGCGCTCGTCCCCTCCGGGCGATCGGTCTCAGTGTGACGAGACTGCTTCTCCTGTCTTGATTGTTGTTGTAGAATATAGACTTACGTCTCATACCCCCGTTACTTTACACTAGCTAACAGTGCCTTTAGACCGAAAATTGCGGTGGTACATACCTAGACGGATTCCTGCACAGAAACCAGCAAAAAAAACTACATTAAATTCTTACGATACTATCAGCTTTTACTGGTGCAGGAATCCGTTTAGGTAGGTACCACCCCAGGGCCAGTTATTCTGCCGTGAAGCAGTAGTGTGCAAACATTACTGTGTTTCGTTTTGAAGGGCACTGTGCGCTAGCGTAATCACTGGGCATATGAGCCTTAAGAACTTATGTCTCGGGGTGATGGGCACAGTGTGGTGTCAAACAGAAATTTTACAAGTTACAATTTTATTACAAGTAATTAATAACATTTCAGATGGTTTACTTATCAATATCCCAAAACGGGAGGACTCTTTTTAACACGCTTTTATTAGCCTGAATGTATGACGACGAGTAGGATGTACGACGTAGTAGTGCTCTGGTAGTCTAAGTATCTATTTCTGCGCCACTGCTGGTTTGAATCCCAGCCAGAGCCAACATTTGTGCATAAACAAATTGTTATCTTCGGGATTCGCGCACTCGTAATATTCGGGTAAAACGCACTTGTAATACATGGAAAAATCCCAGTAAGAGCGACGTTTTAAAAAAATCTACTAATCAATATTAAAAATAAAAAAATATATCAAAAGGTCAAAACGGTGTGGATCAGTACTATAGATGTTACGTCTAGACTATCTAGACGTATATTTCCAGCAATACAATGAAAGATTGTAAGTAGGACTTGCGTAAACTTCCAGTGAAAACGTTCGTGGCATGCGCACTAAGTGCGAACTTGAACCAGATTGCGGCCTCACATTTGAACGCGGCTCACAGCGTGGTTATGTAACAACATGATTGAGTTTTGTAGGTTGCCAGTAAACAAATATATTTTTAATTATTTGTATCGTTACGTCATCATATTTATTTAATGTGGGGTGTGCCTCCGTGTGGTGGCGGTTTAAGAGAATCTACCACTCCATCTTATCCCGTAGGTGTCGTAAATATCGATAGAATGAAATTAAAAAGTAGGAGATGGGCAGCAGCATCTTCCTGGAACATCTGAATACATAAACTGCGGTTGCCAACCCGCCTGCCAATCGTGTCAACTATAGAAAAATCTCTCCAAAAGAGCTTCCACTTTTCTGTTAATCTATGGAGAAGGCCTATGTTGAGCAGTGGACTAGTGATAGGCCGAAATGAAGATGATGATGAGGATTTATTTAAAAAAAAAGAATTTTACACATTACACATGACAGAAATTAAACTTTGATTAAAATTAAAATGGATAAGTATTCAAAAATATTACTCACTGTAAAATAACCGCTCTGTATAAAAACAATTATTAATTAATCAATAAATATTCTTAATTAATATACCCGAGTACCCGAAACATCGTACCGAAAGCGATGCACTCAAATTCGACCTTGAAATTTTAAACTCGTCGCGCCCAAAATTTCACTCAATTGGGGTAACAGCCCTACTACATAACTATCTGATACTGGCAGATATTGTATTTTATTTATTTATTAATGGAAACAGTCATAAACTATTTTCCAGTGTCAAGTAACATATCCAAATATACAATCTTCAAGCAGCGAGATACAAAATTTTGATCGACAGGAAATTGATAGTTGACTTTACTGAAGATTTGGTGGACTGATGGAGACAAAATGAAAAGCACAATTTTGGTCTTGAATTGAATTTTCCAATCACTGTACACTTTCAGGAGCACTTGCTGCATAATTAACTATCATTATTAAACATCAAAACTCCAAATATACACAGAAATCACAAAATTAAATAAAAACACTACTGCCATTTTTCGAGTTGCCGCCAAAAGTCGCAGATATTGTAAAACCTTTGTATGTTCTTCAATAAAATTCAAACAGCGGCAAAATAATTTATTGGAGCACAGACTATGTAGCGGTTTTTTTTTTCATAATTATATAAATGTTGTTATTCTCATTGGATGACGAATAATAGACACTTAGAGACTTATAGTCCTTTTGGTCATTTATCATTGAACTGAATCTTTCAAAATTGATTCCTTCAAACTTTAGTTATCGATGCAATATTATTTACATGTTAGGAGGTCGAATGCAAATCATAAATCACTACACAAAAACAAAAGGTCTAATTATAAAATTGTAGTATTATCTGACAAATATACAAAATTAATACGCATTAACCCAATACTTATTTTTAAAGTATTTTTTTTATTGAACATAGTGAAGAGACGAGCAAATCATTCACCTGATGGTAAAACCAACATCTGCCCATAACAAATGCTGTGTCACTCAGAATTTCTGGGCGACACAGGAGGACTGACTTGGACCAGAGCACTGCGTGGTACCATACTGCATTCGTCACCCTGAGAGATCAGTTATTAAGGCCCATATGCCCAGTAACTGCACTAGCTATCAGTGCCCTTTAGAGCGGAACAAAGTAATGCTTGCACACTATTGCTTCACGGCTGATTAACTGGCACTGCAGTAGCACCTACCCCACTTAGACGGATTCCTATGCAGGAATCGTATCACAAGTGAAACATCAAAACTTAAAAGGAATAAATTACTTGAACGTGATTACAATTACCAAGACGAAGAATGATCTCGTTAACAATAGGGAGTACTGTCACTTGTTTTGAGCAACGTTCTACTCTTTGACTTTACTTTTTAAAAATTAAATCATAGAATTTATTATATATGTTATCCTAAAAATCGTATCATCCACTTTATAATTAAAGTATCTTAGAATTAATTTTACAAGATTAAATCGAGGAAGTTACATAAAAAATCTTTCGTCATTTTCGAATGGTTTGCGTTGTCATTAGTTGGCGACATCGGTGAAAAAATAAGAAAACATCGCCCTAGACCGATCATAGAGACATAATTATTATCTGTGTGACTAAAATATGTACAGCTTTTTTTTAAATTGCAATTAATTGATTGATATAAATTACAGATACAAAGAAACCTATGAAGCAACTGGTTCTCGGACTCATTTAAACTGTGTCACAGTAACCAGATGGGATTTTTTTTGTGTAACTATTGCTTGGTGTATTGGTGGTGTACATACAGTTAACCCGATGGAAAATAGTTAATCTAGTTCACCCCCGAATAAAGAAAATCAGTGCTTAGTCTATTTCTAATCTCATTAAAAAACTATTCCCCACACTAGGATTTCTCCGGTATCGTGGGTGCGCAGGTGCACAGACATACTGTTCATATGCACAACACAACCGGACCCGAAACTCTTCGACTTATCATCTGTACGACTCGCACGTCTTGTCACTTAATTCCATTAAAAAAAAGAAAAATATTAATGTAGCGTGTCCATTATTACTTAAGAAAATGACGCACAATAGTACGATTTTTCCTGTATCGTGACTGCGTTTTACAGACATAAATTCCACATGTACACCAAAACCAGACTTGAGAAAACCAACAATTTGTGTTTTTGCACAAATGTTGGCTCCGGTTGGGATTCGAACCCAGGATCCGCGGCGTAGATGACAGGTACGCTAACAACTAGGCCACGCGGTCGTTATGTTTTGGATATCTCGGCGTAGAAGTCAGGTACTCTGACCACGAGGCAACAACACAAATTAATATAAGAAAACAATCCTAATTATTTATGAAATAAGAGATTAAATTATAAATTTACCACTTGAGGCAAGATAGAGAGCAGCGTTGGATTTAATGGGGATGACGCTATTGGCCTGCTATAATATACCGCCCTTTTTGTAATGTCAAATAAAATATAATTATAATTTATACATATAATTATACATAATAGATACATTTTAATGAGTTACGAGTTTCTAGATAGAGTATTCGTAGAACTGTTCGAGTATTTCCTAATCTAGAACAGTTGTATTCAAAATATTTGTGGCGGAAGTAGGCATTAAAATTTGATTAACTATCTTTATGTTCATTTAATTAACGTGTGAAATAGTATTATATTGACTTTGTGCCAATTTAGGTACAATTATTTTCATTTAAAAATTAATGAAATAAAACTTCTTCATAGTCTAAAATACCAATGCACTTACTGTAAGGGATTTTTTTTTATATTGATGATTACAAATGAATTTTAAACACGTCTCACAGCGCCTAAATGTAAAGATTAGCATAGGAAGTAGGTTACGACGGTCAAATTATGTATTTCGCAAGTAAGAACAACATTGGCTTATCCAATACGCTAAAATTAAGCAATAGGCAGTTTCTAGCCTAGCCTATGTTTTATACATACACCGTAATGTTGCCAACATTAAAAAGAGATGACCGACGCATTTCCATGACTAGGAAGCAGAAAAGTTGACTTTCACAAGTTTTGTTTATAAAACCCAGAAAAAAACCTTTCGAAAGACTGCATAAATTAAATCTGGCTCAGAAACAATGATATAACATATAATTAGCATTATATAATCACTCACCTAATTATTATTTATATCAATGGCACTCACGGTTGTGTTAGAAAAAAAGCGATATCCGTATTCGAACGTCACTGAACTGTCAAAAGGAAAGCGCGCGAACTACTTTGGCCATGGCGGACGACGGACTATCGCAACCCGCCAAAATATGAGGCCAAAATGATTGTTACACAACACTTTATTACAGAGTATTACATAAAAATCGCCGCTGGGTACTCGGCGGCATATTATGCAAAGAACGGTCAGATTTCTCGCCGCTTTTTGGTTTATTGGATGCGTCCTTTTTGAAGCGAATTTTTCGATTCAGAGGCGTTGCTTTATAGAAAGTCACCGTGCATCTGCGCTTGTACTCGTGATGCACAAATGAAGTGATTGCCGAAGAATTCCCCGATGCCTGAACGGACCCCCACCGTTAAAGAAATGGTAAGTGGGGGCGAGAAGTGGGTAAATCAGACAAAATTGGTGGCGAAAGAATGAATGGACTGGATATTCATATAAGCTATCATGCCGGTTCAACTTTTAAGCAATATTAAGTCTATATGAAACATGTTTCTCATGATCGTTTTAATACGATACAATATACATACTCATATTTTTGTGTATGTACTTCGTAAGTGATCGTAGTTGCCTATGGACATCTCTCGTCATAGGCAACGCAGTTACATCGTGTGATCTTGTGATCAGGTTTTCAGTTCTGATCACTCACCGTAAGAAACGAGCAGTTTAGAAGACTTACGCTTATGTTCCGTAAGAGCGCGGTACTTCTCCGGTCGAACAGACACATTTATGTCGTAGGTACAGCTAGTATCAAGCTGTTGTGTGCCTCTTAATTTAAATATGCATAATACTTAGATAATACTTAGATATTGTCGTATACTAAGCGATTGACTTTTGCGCTATGTGTAGTGGGTTCGATTCCCGGATGGAACAAATATTTGTATGGTATATAGTTTTTCCGAGTCTGATCTGAGTGTTTGCGCACCTAAGATCATGAAATCCAACACTAGGATTCCTGCGTTTTTACCAAAGTAAAAGGCAGGAACTTGTGACTCATTATCAATCAATCAATATTTATTTATTTACTCTTTATTGTTACACCTTAAACTAAGGACAACTTGTGGCATTCTCTGCCAGTCAACCCTGGTTGATGGTGAAAAAAATATGGCAGGTGCTGTCAATATATATATATATATATATATATATTTAAAGCAATACAGGAAAAAACAAGAAGTATTATATTTAAGATACGGTACAAATGGCGGTCTTATCACTGAAAGAGATTTCTTCCATACAACCTTAGCGTAGATAACTGATGCTGTGTCAACCAGAACATGTCTGTGAGGCACCACACTGCGCCCGTCACCCTGAGACGTCAGTTCTAAGTCTCATGTGCCCAGTGATTACACTAGCTCTCAGTGCCCTTCAGGCCGAAACCCAGTATTGTTAGCACGCTACTGCTTCACGGCCGAATAACTGGCCTGGGGTGGTATCTACCTAGACTGATTCCTGCATATGAATACTTCCACCAGTGATAGAAAATAGACGAAATTAAGGGGTTCCTCACCGTACACCAAATCGATGTTACACTAGGCTTAAAAAGAACCTTAAATTTAAATGAAACTAATTTTACAGATTTTATCGCGTTAACTTTGACATCAGGACATCTGTCACCTCAGTCCCTGCCTGGAACCATGGGTGCTGTAAAGCACTCGAAACGTCGAACGTCGAAACTCGTCGGGTTATAAATAACAATATTAAACGCGATAAAATCCGTAAAATTAGTTTTATTTAAATGTGTAGTGTTCGCGTAAATATAAGAAATCATTATAAGAACCTTAAATTTCACATACGTATTCCTAAATTAGCAAATTACAAAACTAAAAATGAGCGTGGTACTGCACGCGACCTTGTTATATTTATTTAATACAAGTCGCCAACGCTTTGCATATCAATTAACACTAATAAATGAATATAAAAGGCTTCTGTTTATAGAATCGCTATGTCGGGCACTTGCCAAACGGTTCCTTTTCCAACTTAAACTATTTAAAAGGGCTACTTTGCATTTTTCAACTAGTGAGTCGGTGATTCTGTCAGGAACATTTTATTTATTTATTTATTTATTACAACAAATTATAACACCATAATAGTTAAAAAACCAAATAGATGCTATAAGACAAACAAAAGAATCTTCTAACATAAATGGAAGAAAAATATATGTACTTATATATAAAATATTCAGCAAACTCCCTTTTCTACGCATTTGTATGCTGCTATTGTGAATTTCGACTGACTACCAGAAAAATATCAATATCCTGAGAAATAACATTTAAGTAACGTAATGCACGTGCCTAAGTAAAGACATTAATTTTGATGTCATAGACCCACAACCGTGGCGGCTTAAGGGAAGTTATTGTTACGCAACTTAGCCATCGAACATTCCATGGCACATTTTTTAATTTTTGACTAAAAAAAATTCGTTATTTCAATCCAATGCACTCATTAAATTAAAAGTTACTAGAGAATCCACGAAAAATGTGCACAACAATTATAATGGCGTTTGTACATACGTACTTTACGAAGTGATTTATCAAAATGAAACTACAATGTTGGTTGAGCTTCTTTACATAAGGAGAGGCCCCATCCGATGAATTGGCCACGGGCCTCAACGGTATAGTTACGCCACTGAAGTGGGTTAATAGACAGCGTTAAATCCAAATGTCATACCCTACAATCAGTTCAGTTCTCGAGCAACGCACTCGGATATTCAACAAGTGCACCTAACGGAAAACATGCTTGAGCGCCTAAACGAAAGGCCACACTGCGTAGAAGGGAGTGCTCTTCTGCTACAATGTCGAAATGGCATTCGGCAAAATCCGCCACAACAGCTTATTATATAAGCTGTATACTAGCGCCGCCAGTTAGTCTAGCGTAATTCCAACATATTTATCGAATCGTATATTTTGCTTCAAGGACGAATGGACGTTCTCTGGAAGAAAGCCTATAAGAGCCAATCTCAGATGTGCAAAAAGTAAAACAGGTTCTATTCTAAAACGACGAAAGACGTGAATAAGATATAAGACGATCGCTAGTTTATCAATTAAAAATCGGAAAAAAAACTCGCCATATTTGACACTTATTTCTCTCAAAATTTAATAGGTAGAAGACCTATAAAACAATGGTTTTATTTATTTTTTTCTTATTATAAAAAATGCCCCACTCTAGTTAAACTATTGCGTGATTTTTTTTATTGTGTAAAGTGACGAAAAGAGCAAAACGTTCACCTGATGGTAAGTGTAACGACCGCCCACAACAAATGCTGTGTCACCCAGAATATTGATGTGTGACACCACACTGCGCCCGTCACCCTGAGACATCAGTTCTTAAGTCTCAAATGCCCAGTGATTACGTTAGCTCACAATGCCCTTAAAACTAAAACACAGTAATGCTTGCACACTACTGCTTCACGGCAGAATAACTGGCCCTGGGATGGTACCTACCTAGACGGATTCCTGCATAGGAATCCTATCACCAGTAAAATTTGACAGATAACTATACTATCTATATATATCTAACTACACTGACAGATAAAAAATACTGTGGTCGGTGTCGGAAAAATCGACTAGAGACGAAATTGGTAAAAGTGATTTCCGACATGGGTCAAATAAGACCGATCTATTTAGACTATTTAGACTCGTGACGAGGAAGAGTATGGTACTGTGATCCCCATTCCGCCGAAATTGGGACAGCCTTATCCCGAAAATCTATATAACTGACAATATAAATAAAATTGGATGGATGGATTGATGTCAGTGATTTTGCAGTATAGACTTTTTTTAATCTCATACGCTAATCTCATATGCTTTACACTGGTGAAACCACGGGGTTCAGTTAGTAAATAATAAAATTAAGCGCGCTTAAATCCGTAAATTTTGGTTTATGCAATGTTTAGTAATGTACAGTATTTTTTTAAATATAATACGACTTTTCTCTGATGGTAGGATTCCTATGCAAGAATCCGTCTAGGTAGGTACCACCCCAGGGCCAGTTATTCTGCCGTGAAGCAATAATGTGAAACATTACTGTGTTTTGGTTTGAAGGGCACTGAGAGCTAGCGTAATCACAGGGCATACGAGACTTAAGAACTGATGTCTCAAGGTGACGGTCTCAGTGTGGTGTCACACAGAAATGTTCTGCGTGACACAGCATTTGTTATGGGCAGACATTGCACTTACCATCAGGTGAACGTTCTGCTCGTTCCGTCACTTTTATCAGATAAAAAAAAACTCTCATCATGGTCGTTTCAATATGAGTTATGATAATACATAAATCTTTGTTTACAACGTTTGAACGTTGCTTACACCCATTCAGAATTCAGTACGATAAGGCCTGTTATCCAATATCAGTCAGCAAAATGTCGGAATGAACAAGACTTTATTTAAGTCGGAGTAAGAAATTCATAAGAATTCTCTTAGAGACTACTTAGAATAATGACCTATCCAAGTGTACAGGAAGTCTGCGGATTCAGGTAGCTCAGAACGGATCGTGCAGTGCACAACCGAGCGTGGCAATCTATGGGGCCGCCTATGTTCAACAAAGAGCTTAAAATTAGATACTAAGTGCTAAGCACTACTGGCAACACTACTTCTTACAGCTACTACAGCATCTTCCTGGAACATCTGAAAAGATAAAAATATGGGGGAGGCCTACGTTCAGATAATACGAGATAATTTCTGATTGGCAACGAAACGCTGTGTTATATATTTCATACGTCTGGATATGGCCAGTACATAACTCATAAGTTTGACGATCGCGGGGCTAGTTAGTCTACCTGACTTCTACATTGCGGGTCTAATGGGATCGAATCCCAGCCGGAGCCAACATTTGTACAAAACATAAATTTTTGGTTGAGAATCTTACTGTGGGGCATCGTTTTTAGAAAATACTCGCTGCGCCCCGCGGTTTCACTCGCGTAATAAAGCCGACCCCGATCGATGATATGCATTCCCTAATCTCTACAGTTGTATTTAGATTTTACGTAGGAACCCAAAATATTTCCGAAATATAAAGTAGCTTAGCTACCTGCCAATTAAAGTCCCGTCGAAATCGATGTTAAGTTTCTTCGTTTCAGAAATAAACAGACAGATAGACAAACATTTTAAAAACGCGTGTTAGAGTTCTGGTTTTACTGCAAATTACGAATGAGATAACGAAAAAGTCTTTAATGCGAGATACAGACAGACACGTCAATTATATTTATTTGTATATATGTAAATAAGAGTATAATAATGATTAATAATTTGATAGTATGAGTGTACTGTGCAATAACTACTGTGATCGCGTTGTATGGAAGTCGTCACACTGCCCAAATTTTAATTGTTTCAAAGTATTGATGCGAGTTTTACTTGACCATCTGAGCTGCTTCTATAATATCCGAAATCAGTGGTACAATAGGGCGACAGAACGGGCAAAATGCCACGGGCCCTGACCGGAGGCTTTTTAAAAAAACTATGTCCCCAATTGTTACGCATCTTAGTTTCGTACATTCCATGACCCGAAATTTGAAATTTAATGTAGTCATTAACACTTGTTCTGTACCGATAGCTCGAAAAGCTTATTTTAATAATTAATATTTCGACTTTAAATGAAAAATAAAATTCATTCAAATACGCTCTTTAAATTAAAAATGCTACAACGTCGGTTGAGTTTCTTTACCTTGAGAGAGTACCATCCTAAGAATTTGCCGAGGGTCTCAACGGTATAGTAATGCCACTGTCCGCAATATATGTTTTTTTTTTTATTGTATAAAGTGATGAAACGAGCAAAACGTTCACCTGATGGTAAGTGCAACGTCTGCCCATAACAGATGCTGTGTCACCCAGAACATTTCTGTGTGACACCTCACTGTGCCCATCACCCTGAGACATCAGTTCTTAAGTCTCATATGCCCTGTGATTACGCTAGTTCACAGTGCCCTTCAAACCGAAACACAGTAATGTTTGCACTCTACTGCTTCACGGCAGAATAACTGGCCCTGGGGTGGTACCTACCTAGACGGATTCCTGCATAGGAATCCTACCACTAGTAGTTAACAATTAACAATAGTTACAAACCAAACAAAAATTAGAATATGAAGAGGCAGTTTAGGTAAGCTATACAGAAATGGCCTCCAGTGATCTATTCATCTGTTAGATTTCTTAAGAGGAACATATCGGTATACGGAGGAAGATGCGTTTTATAAAATAGTACACGGATTCATTCACTGTGCCGAGCTATCGAGAAAAATAAAATTTTAGTTCCTCAACCATATTCTCATAAATCCTTCAATGTGATAACAGTAGTATTGCTAGAATGTCGCCTTCACTCAATTTAGTGTCGGATTTCTTCGCGCGTTTTCTGTGACTCCCTGCCCTTCATAAAATAAAATAAAATTAAATAATCAGAGAAATTTAGGTTAGGTTACATTAGATTTTTTTTTTAATTGTATTTTTTTAGGATTTAAGTTTTTATTGTACCTTTATATTATATTACTACTACTGTTTTGTTTTGCTAATGTTTTATTTTATTAAATTTGTTAAATTTTGGCAAAGATTTCAAATATAATTTGTAATTTTACTCTTTTGTGCATTTCATAGCTGCCTTAAATAGGCACTTAAATTTTTGTTCATGAATGTAATTGTTCAGTAAACTTAATGTTAAGTACATAAGAAAGCAATACAACTGACACACGTCAGGAACGCATTCTCTCAGCGGCCGAACTATAGATAAGCGGTAAAATTGTGAAGGTGACCGAAATTTTAGACAGGCAAAACGTTCACCTGATGGTAAGTGCCTGATACTGATGATATGCCTATAAAAATGCTGTCACGCAGAACATTTCTGTTTGGCACCAACTGGTCCCGACACCCTGAGACATCATTCTTAAGATGACTCATATGCCCATTAATTACACTAGTTATCAGTGTCCCTCCATGCGAAACACAGTTTGACGGTGCATGCTTTGGTGGCAGAATAACTAGCACTGCGTTGGTACCTACCTAGACTGATTCTTAAGTACCAAGTCTTCCCATCACAGTTCTGTTCTCAACTAGAGCTTTACATTAGACACCTTTGTGTGTCAACGCACTGCGCAAAGTACATTCAAGTCCGAAAAATACAGCCGAAAAGCTATTGTTTTAAACAAAACAAAAACTGCCAGTCAAACCAAGCTTCCCCATGAGTACACGCAGTAATTTACACTAGATCTCAGTGCCCTTCAGACCGAAACACAAAAATGTTTGCACACTACTGTTTCGCGACGGAATAACTGTTCCTGTGATGGTACCTACCTAGACGGATTCCTGCATAGGAATCCTATCACTAGTAAAAAAACAACAAACGTATGGTGCCCTCAAATTTATCCGCTTAGACTTTAATTATTATCAATTCTCTTTTTCTTCATCAGTCTGTTATTAGTCCATTGCTGAACGCCAAGAAGAGAGGATCTGTCGTAATTACCACGCTTGGTAAACGGATTCGTGATCGCAGTACACACCTCGTATGCCAGACGCAGCTGCAAGTCACTGATCTGTATTGATGCTCTGGTATTTTTCGAGATGGTTATTCCGCCACCAGTCCTTAACTCGTTGCATGAATTTTTTCAGGCATTTCCCACAGCCGACTCGTGTAACATCCGACCCACGGAATTAAAAATATTTTATCATCTATCTATTTATTTATTCTTAATTCTTCATCTAAGGAATAATATTCCTGCATTAAAAAAAATGTGGGATAATATAAACACTATTACATCATCATTTCAGCTTATCACTAGTCCACTATTGAACATATGCCTCCCCCATAGGTTGCCACAAAAGTTTCTAGCTCTTATTTTGAGAATTTTGTGTTTTTGTTGGGTGCATTCCTGATATCACCAGGAAGGGCGTTCCAGAGGAGTGTAGCCTGAACTGCGAAGGAAGAGCTGAAGAATCCAGTACGATACTGTGGGATACTAATTGCAGAGCGAGGAATTCGATCATTAGTCGAATAAAGAAATTGAAAGTTATGTTTGAGATAAGTCGCGGAATAATGATCATGTAAAAGTTAGTAAAGCACAAATAAAATTTAGGAGCTACGCCTTTGACGAATAGAGAGCCATTGAAGCTTTGAACGATAAGAGGACTTACGTAAAACGTAAATAAATCTTAAAGAATTATTAAAAAGCCGCTCCATTGTAGTGAGAAGATTTTGAGATAGATCTGGATAACACACATCTGCATAGAATAAGCGAATTAACCAGCACAATCTTGGTTTCCAAAGTTACAAGTTTTTTAGACGATAAAGAGATTGCAGAGTGGAAACGACTGTACTGCTGACTTCAGCAACCTGTACTTCCCAGCTCATAGCTTGTTCCATATGCAAGCGTTTGTGGCAAATAATTTACTTTTAAAAGCGGGTAAAACAAAATGTCTACATTTTGGAATGTCCAAGTCGGCTTATTAATTTAGAGAATTCTAACCTTTCTTTTGAACATTCAACTCTAATTATTGGAATCACTATTGATTCCAAATTACAATGGGGGCATATAATGAAAAAATCTACCATTTTTGCTATTAGAAGGATCAGACAGTTAACTGATGAGGCTACAGCTAAATTAGTCTATTTTTCATACTTTCACAGTATTATTTCCTATGGCGTATTACTGTTTGCATGCGCGACCGGTCTGGAAACAAATATTGTTTTTGCAATTTGCAAAATTGTATTTCGCATATAATTTTTTTTGTCGGTAACAAATATCTCTGTTAATACTGCATATCAAAATTAATGTTCGAAGCCTTGTTTAATGCCATTTTGAAGAATATTTTTCCCTCTGATGACGAAAAATTAATATTAATGTTTTCATCAAAAATTTGGTTATAAAGATAGAATTAATTAATTTAATTGAGCTACTAAATGAGCATCATACTATAACATACTACGGAATCCGAATTTGTTTTAGGGTCTGCAGAAGGCTGAAAAACCATATTTTTATTGACAAATATTAATAATAACCATAATTCTCCAGCAGAAGTATTAAAATATATAATGAATTCCAACTATTAACTAAATTGTAAAGCGAACTCTTACGAACGCCTATTTTAGAACTGTGGGTACTTGGATGATAAAGACTTATTGAAATATTATTTGCGCCGGTAAACAACCGGCAAATTTTAAAGTATTCACATTCAGGCATACTTAATATTATAAATGCGAAAGTAACTCTCTCTGTTTATTTGTTACCTTCTCATGACCCAACTGTTGAACCGATCTTGACGAAATTTGGCACAGAGATAGCTTGCATCCTGGAGACGAAAAAGTGACGGAAAATCACGCAGATGGAGTCGTGGGCATCACCTAGTCTGTATCTCTTTCCCTGAAACGAGTAAAAGAAATATCCGACGGCTTGAATCGTTGTCGTAGCAATTGTAGGTAATTTAAGGTCACGGTGTAAGTCTACATTCCGCATAGCTGGTGCTGCGTTAGCAAGTGGATGTGGGCAAATACTACGCCCGATAAGTCATCATTTACTGACGGTAGAATTCCTATGCAGGAATCCGTCTAAGTAGGTACCACCCCGGGGCCAGTTATTCTGACGTGAAGCATTAGTGTGCAAGCATTACTGTGTTTTGGTTTGAGGTGTCACACAGAATTGTTCTGGGTGCCACAGCATTTGTTATGCAGCAGACGTTGCACTTACCATCAGGTGAACGTCTTGCTCGTTACATCACTTTATACAATAAAAAAAATATATAGGACGCACGCAGGTCGTGTACAATTGCAACTTGCGTTTGAGAGACATCTTGCTATTTTTATTCGTAAGGCATTAAGTCGACCGATAATGAAAGCCGCTTTATTTCTTACGTTTTTAATATGTTGGAAAAAGATCGTTCTAGTATCCATGGTGACACCATGGGTATAGAATATTAAATATCCACATTTAATATTCTATACCCATGGAACGGGTTGGTCGAATAAGGTGATTTTTGTGTGTTTTAAACGCGGAAGTATTTTGGGAACGTTAACCTGATGTTAAGTGATCACCGCCGCCCATGAACATCCGTAACACCAGGAGAGTCGAGGGTGCGTTGCAGGCCTTTGAGAAAGGAAAAGGCTCTTTTCTTGAAGGTCCCCAAGTAATATCGGTCCGAAAAAATCGCAGGATGGCAGCAAGTTCCCTAAGTGGTCGAACGTGTGAGAAAATTCCTCGAAAAGCGCACAGTAGTGGAATGCCAACTGGTGCTTTGCCGCGATATACAATGGTGAACGGCTGGTATGATTCCGAACAATTCCTTGGAACTCTCCCCAAAGTACATACGATAAAAAACGCAAAGAGACGAAACGTCTCTTCGCGAGGCCAGTGGAGCAAGCACATCGGAAAGAACCTGGTCATCGACGAATCGAGCCGCTCTCCGCTGGATGCGGTCAAATGGAAGGAGCTGGCACTGGGGTGCCCCCGCCCAGAGATGAGAACAGTATTCCATGTGTGGCCGAACTTGCCTGACTGCCTGCATGAAATACTGTCCCGCTCTACTGAGCACGCCAAACTTTTTTGAAGCCAATTTCGCCTTTCCTTCCATATGACTACGGAACTGATCGTCACTCGATACGTCAACGACAAGGATTCAGATACTAGCTGAGGCAACAAGGGGAGTGCTCTCAAAAAGAGGAGACACGACGAAGGGATTCTTTTTAGCGGTAAACGCGCAAATAAACGCGCAAATTTGTGTCTTCCTGAGGTTGCAATGGACTAAGTTTAGCCTGCCCCAGTCCGAGATTTTGTCTAGCAAAATCTCGACTTCAGACACAAGTTTGTTGCGGTACTCGTCGACGTGTTCCTGAGAAATATTGCCACGGCCGGTGTACAAGGCATCACCAGAGCTGTCGTCTGCATAGCAATTAATGTTAATAATTTGCAACATATCAATAATATGCGGACGAAACAGAGTTGGGGATAACACGCAGCCTTGTGGAACACCAGCATTCACAGGTTTGAGTCCGAGCATGCACCGTCGACTACAACCTTGATGCTCCGGTCTGTGAGAAAACTGGTGATCCTATTGTATAATGTCTCAGGAAGCCCATATGAAGGAAGCTTACAGAGAAGCGATTTATGACAAACTCGATCAAAGGCCTTTGCTATGTCCAAACTAACTGCCAGGGCCTCCTTTGCTCTCGACTGCCTCCGCCCATCGATGAGTGAGGTAGACAAGAAGATCACCAGCTGAGCGACCCCGACGGAAGCCGTTACTAATCAGCTGGTGCTCCTCTAGGTACCTCAAGAGCTGTCCGTTAATAATACTTTCCATTATTTTGGAGACCAAGGAGGTATTGGCGATCGGCCTGTAGTTGGACGGTTACCATTTTTAGGTATCGGGTGCACTGAAGCTGACTTCTGACTGCTTACTAGTAAAAATAGTGACTCAATGTCGCCCTTAATATTTTTGGCTGATAGCGCGTCATAGCGACTCTGCAAACTGATGCCTGCAAGGTGGTCATGCCTAATTAATCTACAGTTCGCGATTTTAGACTAGGTTGTGCGTCCATTATCGAGTACAAAGTTATAGTTAATAAATAGCCTAAGAGCTAAGCTCACAACAGACGCCCTTAGTTTGCTCTATAATGGAACGAGCTGTCATAATCTTGTAGGCGAACTGTAATAATTCGTCCACATAATGAACGTTCCAATACTATATAATTCTTAACCTTTTTTATTTAAATAAGTTTTGTATAAATCTATTATATCTATATAGGCGGCTCGTTAAAAGAATACTACCACTCTATCTCATCCAATGAATCTCGTAAAAGGCGAGTAAGGAATTAAAGTGCACTGTGCACCCAACAGCGCATAGTGGCGATGGGCTCACCACCTATCACACCAAGTGCATTATATTATGTTTTATTATGTTTTAAAAAAACGAAGGATTTTCTCCTGTATCGTGGGGCGTTTTACAAACATACATTTCACATGCACAACACAACCAGACCCGAAAAGCAACAATTTGTGTTTGTGCACAAATGTTGCCTCCGGCTAGGAATCGAACCCAGGACCGGTGGCGCAGAAGTCAGGTACGCTAACCACTACGCCACGCGGTCGACTTATATTGTTTTGGTGAAACGTGGATTGTGGCAGTCATGTGTTTTTGCAGTGAGTGTTATATACGTTGTAGTTTTTATCAGTTGACCTATTTGCACGACTTGTCATTTTCTTCTAAAAAAAACAGAAACACAGATTTGGTTAATTTTACCAAAGTTACGTTTCAATATTATGTATTAATTCATATTCAATATATAAAGTTTATACAAGCACAAAAATATAAAATATTTGAAGTCATGAAAGAATTGTCAGAGTATAAAACGAAACGCCACACTTTTTGGTTAATTTGACAGTTTCTCTAAAATTTGTTTTCATTTACCAATATTATTTTTACTAAAACACCATTGGTAGATTAAATTAGTGTTAATGGTCTTTTCCTTTTTGAGCCAATTATAAGCAATCATTAAAAATTCAAAATGTTGTAGCTGAAGAAAACAGACTAATGTTATCGATTTTGATTCGAAATTTGTTCTGTTATAATAACATTTTAAGCAAAGGACCATTTTATACATTTTATTATCCTACAAGAAGGAAAATTCACGTTTTCGATATATTATAAGAAATAGAAGGCATTATTTATTCATGTAGGTATAAATATTCATTTTAGTTACAATTTGTAACCGTTGCTTCGTAAACTTCTGAGTTTATAGTTCTTTTCTATATTCTTAATTTTAGTACTGAAATATGCTACCACGACCATACTACACAGAACAAGACGTAAGAAGACGTCAAATAGATACACTCAAGATTTTTAATGCTAATGTAACTGAACTTAAAGAAAATGCTGAGTATAGAGTTGAATTTTCTGCTGAGGGGAGAAATATCAGCCTGAATATTGTTTTGGGTCCAGAGTTTCCAAACGAGAAACCGGCAATCTTCATCAATCCTGTGTTTTCTCATCCGTGGATTGCGGAGAACACAAACCAAGTAATTGGAGCACCTGGATTAATTAATTTCACTCTACATTCAGATTTAGGTAAGACATACATTACTGTTTACTGTCTGAACAAATTTTACTGTTATATGCAGAAATCCGTCTAGGTTGTAGATTAGTTCCTACTTATACTGCTGTGAAGCAGTAGTCTGTAAACATGTTTTTCATTTTGAAGAGCACTAGTAATTAGTGGGGAGATTAGTATAGCTAGAGTAATTAGTGGGCATATGAGACTTAAGGGTTGATGGCTCTGGGGGTTGGCACAGTGTGATGCCACACAGAATATTTTGGGTGTTTGTTGGTGTAATAGCTAAGTGATCAGCTCCTGTGATATGTTGCAGGCTCGATACCTGTACAGAACAGTAAATAAGATTGAGAGTAATACCATTTATTTGTAGGAAAGCAGTGTGAAACCTAGTAATGTAATTTTGTCTATCATATGCATCTAGGATACTAGAGAAATCCAAATCTGAAAAAAAATTATATTAGTGTGTTTTAATGTTGGTTGACTGCATGCTGCTAGTATTTAGAATTAAAAATATGTGAAAAGGTCTTTTATTATTAAACTGTCTCAATTTTTTTGTTCTAATTGATTGTCTCAATTGATTTATAACCAATTTAAAAAATTTGCTCACCGAAATAGCCTTCTCAGTTAAATAGATATGAACAGATCATTGCCTTTTAGAATTCTAGAATTATAAAAACCTTTCTTACTTGGTACCTTTGGTTGGAACCTTTTTTCTGCAATGACTATTAGTTCTACTAGTTATATGGCCAGCCCATTGCCACTTCAGCATGCTGATCTTTAGGGCTATGTTGGTTACTGTAGTTCTGCTGCAGATTCACACCTTATGGATTCTATCTTACAGAGAAACATCCAGCATAGCCCTTTCCATAGCTCGATGAGCAACTTTGTACATGTTTCTTCTTTATTAACCGCTTAACTGCACTGGATACATGTGTGTGCACACTACCTCAGAATCGGGCAATCTGGCTTAATTATTACATAGAGTCACGCCTCTTTCCCATAGGGGTAGGCAGAGACCACATCTTTCCACTTGCTACGATCCTGACACACATCCATAGCTTCATCTACTTTCATTAGTGTTTTCATACAAGTATGCATTTTTTTGTAATAATTTTTATTTTGATTATCTACCTCATTGCGTTCCCACGAGCATAGATGCTTGTGGGAACGCAATGAGCAATAAAATTAATTATTATGACATACAATTATGTTTTTCTCTACATATTTTACAAGAATGAAGTTCCAAACTAAGAGATTTCTTCTGTATCGTGGTTGCGTATTACGGACATACTATTTCACATGCACAACACGACTGGACACAATGATAAACAATTTGTGTTTTTTCACAAATTTCGCTCCGGCTAAGATTCGAAGACAGAGACCCGCGGCGTAAAAGTGAGGTACCCTGACCACGTGGCCACGCATTCGTCGAAAGCTATGTTATATTTTCTACTTATGTCAATTTTACAGGTCGCGTAGTTCAAGCTATAACTAGGGAGTTTCAAAGATCCATTCCAAATATGACAAGTCATGAAGATAAATCTACAGACAGTAGTCCACAGTCACATATAAGTTCACACAGCACACAGTCATTGATGTTTCCAGATCTAAGTGAACTGACCATAGAGGAACTTCAGGAGATATTGGAAAATCCGGATTTACAGGTACCAATTAACAATTATTGATTTTTTTATCATAGGCGCTCGCTTTAAATTTCAAAGAACGCCAGTGACCTGGGTTCGATTCCCGGTGCCGGCACCACTAAAATTGTTAATTGCAATTTTAAGTGCTGATTTGATGATGATGATGATGTTCTCCTAGCCGATTTCGACCACGGCGACAACTTCCGACTACTGTCGAGAGCCGTCAACTGCGCAGGAGATATCACGAGTGCCACAAGTGTACGCGCAAACACAGAGGCACTCACTCGTTTCAACCTACCCGCGCCCGATGTAACGCTGATGCTGACGATGAAGTGAACGCTGATGATGAAGTGCTGATTTACCACGTACTCGGCGGTGAAGGAAAACATCGTAAGGAAACCTGCATGTCTGAGAAATAAAAAATATTTCGAAGACATGTGAAATACGCCAGCCCGCATTGTTGCAGCGTGGCGGATTCTTCCCGGCTCCAAAGCCTTTAGCATTGAGACATTTATAGGCTGTTACTTTTTTTTACTTTTTCAGACATCATTAGATTGCCACAAAAGTTTGTAGCTCTCATTTTGGGACGATTTTGCCATAGTTGCCACGCTTGGCAGACGGGTTGGCAACCGCATTTTATATATGCAGATGTTCCAGGAAGATGCTGCTGTTTTCATTTCCCCTCTGTCGACTTTTACGACACCCACTAGATTGTAGATTCTCTTAGGCCGCCACCACACGGCACTACTTATTTATTATCTCTCTTTAAAAAAGCTGAAGGGTTTGCATGTTTGAACGCGCTAATCTGAGGCAATACTAATCCGATTTGAAAAAATATTTTTTCATTAGATAGCCCGTTTATTGATGACATTTCTAGGCTATAAAAGCTTAGGCTACGTTCTTAGTGACGCGCATTTTGAGAACAGAACATTACGGAGAAGAGCCGAGCTGTGAATGCCTAAAGGTTCGGTCAGACAGCGGGCGGGGCGGAAAGGCGACGCGACGCTGACGGGACGGCGACGCTATGTGGATGTCACACTGGCGGCTTAGCGGTCGCGTCAGTGTCCCACCGGCCGTCCCGTCGCACTGATTGATTTGATTGCGATCGCCACTAGTCTACTGCTGAACATAGGCCTCCCCCATAGATTGCTACAAAAGTTAGTAACTCTCGTTTTTGGCGGATTATGCCATAGTTTCCACTCTTGGCAGGCGGGTTGGCAATCGCAGTTTATTTATTCAGATGTTCCAGGAAGATGCTACTGCCCATTTCCTGGTTTTTTTATTTTCCCTCTGTCGACTTTTACGACACCCACGGCATAAGATACGGGGTAGATTCTCTTAAGCCGCTACCACACGGCGGTCACATAACATGTCATTATCATTATATTATTATTTTATTGAATGGTAAGTACAATGTCCGTCCATAACAAATCCTGGTTTACCCAAAATATTTATGTGTGGCATCACTCTGCGCTCGTCACAGTAAGACTTTAGTTCTTAAGTCTCATATGCCCAGTTACACTACCTATAAGTGCCCTTCAGACCGAAAAACATTAATGTTTGCACACCACTGCTTCACGACAGAAAAACTGGCACTGTGTTGGCACCTACCTGGATGGATTCCTGCATAGGAATCCTACCACTTACATAATTGTAATAATTTTATTAGTAACCAGCTGTACCCCGCGGTTACACCCGCCGTTTAATTTAAAAGAAGTCGCTCTAAGGGTCGTAGCGTGAGCGTGAGCTCAATAAATGAGCTATCCAATACTATAAGAATTTTTCAATTTGTATCAATAGTTTCTGAGATTAGCTCGTTTAACCAAACAAACTCTTCAGCTTTATAATAGTAGTACAGACTTTCGTGGCACCAAAAATCAATTAGCTACTATGAAAGTTTAGCTGCCCTGACAAGGCTACTGTCTTACAATGGCTTTTCTATGTATCATTCACAATCCACGGATATGTATTTACTTTAACAAAATACCATGTCACTGATCAGATTTTCACATAGCTGTGGTCAAATTTCAGGACAAACTTCTTGAAACCAATCCTCAACTTGTTGAACTAGACCTAGAAACTGAAGAACTTATGAATAACATTGAAGAGATAGCTCAAGACAACATTGCCAAACAACAGATGCTGGACGATCTGAAAACGGAAGTAATAGACCGTATCTCCACAATAGTCCAGATGAAGATGAATTACGAGGAGTTGAACAAGAAGCATCAGAAGTTGGCAGAGATGTATGACCCACACAGGATCAGGGATTGTTTAAAAGAATCAGCCCTGAAAGCTGATGAGGACGCAGAGGTCATAGCTGAACAATTTTTGTTAGGTATGAAACAATATGCAGTTAATTTTGTTTATTTTTAACCAACTTCGAAAAAGAAGGAGGATAATGTTCTTAATTTTTTATAAACATACTTTTCCGATATCAAATATCATGAGATCATTCTGTGATATTCTAGTCTGGTTAGTATTTAGGTAGTGTATATCCCATACATGAATATATGTTATAAATGTATATTTTATATATTTAAAAAATAAGTATAATACAAAAATATATGTTTTTACAATAAAAAATAAAGTTTCATATAAACAATAGATAAAACCCAAAGAGATTTGTGCCCACGGCAGGTAATGCAGGGTTAGAGGGAAAGGCAAAGAAGAGTGATATGGGAAGTATCAAAAAGCACTGCCTTCTGCATTTGAGCATGGAGCGATCTGATAGTGTTTCAATCCCTTCCCAATATTCAGAGTAGTGACGAGACATGCAAATCATTTACTAGAAGTGCAAATCTGCCATTAACAAATGCTGTGTTAACCAGAATACTCTGTGTGGCAACACACTGCGCTATCACTCTGTGGACATCAGTTCTTCAGTCTCATGCAGTAATTACAGTAGCTACCAGTGACTTCATACAGTACATAACAGTAATATTTGCATACTACTGCTTCAAGGCAGAATAACTGGCACTGCGGTTGTACCTACCTACATGGGTTCCTGCATAGGAATCACACCAGTAAAACCAGACTGACCGGGATTAACCCGATCGCAGAAATGGCTGCTGAAATAACATCGGTCGACACACCACCATTTGGCGCTATTGTTTTATTTTTGTTACTACATGAATATAGTATTTCCTCTAAAATATGGTTGCCCCATGCAACTTTCATTTTTTGATGGAAAACTCTTCAGCTACTTTTAGATGCTTGCCAAGCCTCGTAGCAAGCGTGTGAGCAGGGGCGTATGGCAAGGCTTGCGTGAGTTTGAAGAATCTTGTCACCGATCCGATCAAGTGTCTGAACACAGATCAAGGAGCGCTTGCTACGCATTCACACGTTTGTGCGCGCTTAGTGTCGATTGTGTTCTCGCGACGCGCTGACATTTTGTTCTGGGCGATCTCAAAATGAGTGGCTGCGCGAACGAGTAGGCAATATCTTCTGGAATGTCATCAGAGTGAACATTGTATTTGGAATCCCAAGACTGATTACCTGAACCAAAAATATAATAAAAAATATGTTTAACAACTAAAACCCGTCTATTTAAAAATCGCGCTCTTAAATGTATCATCATCATCATTTCAGCCTATCATAGTCGAACATAGACCTCCCACATAGATTACCACACCAACCGCAGTTTATTTATTTAGATGTTCGAGCAAGATGCTGCTGCCCATCTCCTGGTTTTAATTTTCCCTCTGTCGACTTTTACGACACCCACGGGATGAGATGGGGTGGTAGATTCTCTTAGGCCGCTACCACACGGACGTTACCACACGGACACGGATCACCCCAATACATTGCTTTAATTTAATTTTTTTTAATAAAATATAAAGCCCTTTATCCTGAAACTTCACGTTACAATATCTTTGTGAAGTGCAGTTACAGGATGTCTCTTAGTGTGCCTCTTGGCAAAGTCCCCCCTCTAACATTTTCCACCGTGCCCTGTCCTTGGCAACCCTTCTCCAGTAGTACCCGCTGTAAGCTTTAGGTCCCCTTTTCATCTTTTATGTCTTCCTCTTTTTCTTTTGTCATCTATGTGGTACCATTCTGTCAACATTTGCTCCACTTGTTTTGATTGCTTCGTAACATGTGGCCATGTGGTAGCAGCCGTGTGGCAGCGGCTTTAGAGAATCTACCATCCCATCTCATCCCGTGGATGTCGTAAAAGTCGAAAATTCATTCCATTGACCTTTGACCTGGAATACTCCACCATTTCTCTATGATATTTCGTAAGAGACCAAGTTTTACAACCATAAGTAATGTATAGGAGTATACATGTATTGAGGACCGTTCGTTTTATTTCAATATTTAGATCGGTTGATTTCATAATCTCTTTGGTCCCACGCTTGGTGTGTTCTGTGTTCACAAATGGTCTGTGTGACATAGCAATTGTTATTGGCGGACGTTGCACTTCGTCACAAGAATTCCCCGTAGATTGCCACAAAAGATGGTCCGAAGCCAACTGCATCCATCGACTTCCCGCAAAATGGTGCTCGCTCCATCTAGTGGGGAGTCGCCCTACACTGCGTTTGCCGGTACGAGTTCACCACTCCAGGATCTTTCTCCCCCAACGGTTATCGGTTCTACGAACTTACGGGATGCTACTTCGCTGACCTGAGCATTCGTAGTTCCGTTTTTTTTTTGTAAATATTCGATTCTCAACATGCGGCACCTTCAGGCCCTACAATGAAGTTTTATAGACTAGAACTTTTTTCTATAATCTGGCTATCAAAAATATTTTTTCAAAACGAATTAGTATTTCCTGAGATTAGCACCCTCAAACATACAAGCTCTCCTTTATTATAATACTACGATAAGATTTCCTTAGTGATATTAACACTCGTCGTCGTCGTCGTCGTTGCAGCCTATCACAAGTCCACTGCTGAACATAGGCCTCCCCCATAGATAGCCACAAGTTTGTAGCTCTCATATTGGAGGGATTTTGCCATAGTTGCCACGCTTGGCAGGCGGATTGGCAACCGCAGTTTATTTATTCAGATGTTCCAGGAAGATGCTGCTGCCCATCTCCTGGTTTTAATTTTCCTCTGTCGACTTTTACGACACCCACGGGATGGGGTGGGGTGGTAGATTCTCTTAGGCCGCTACCACACGGCTAACACTCGATGTTTAAAAAAAACTTTCTTTCTCTTATTTTTCCCATATATATCCTATAAATATCTTTCACTGAGATCTCAACGTTACAATCATATATTGGTCGCAACGGTTATCGGTTCTACGAACTATATGGCCGGTGCTTTGTTACTTCAGCTTGCTTATCCTCAGGGCTATGTCAGTTGCCCTATTTCTGCTGCGGATATCATCATTACGGATTTTATCTCGCGGAGAAACTCCGAGCATAGCCCTTCCATAGCTCGCTGAGCGACTCAGAGCTTCCTAATGCGGCCTGCAGTGAAGGACCACGTCTCGGTACAATACAATGTATTTACTCTTGTGTTGAAGTTTTTTTCTTGTTGCAGGTAACATCCCTGTGGAAACTTTCATATCCAAGTTTGCTGAAAAGAGAGCACTGGGTCAAGCAAGACGAGCTAGAGAGGAAAGGCTAGCACATCAATTGGCACAACTGGATAAGGCCACGACTTAAAAATTTAGCAAAATAACGATGCAATCTATAAAATACTTAGATTATTTATTTTTATTATTAAAATATACCTTTGGTATTGATTTTTTTTTAGCATAGCTTAAATTGTGTGGAAGGAATTTTAGATATAAATAATAATCGTCTTCCACTAGTTCATTTGTAATCTGTAACTTTATAAAATCAAAATGGCTACCCTCTGGTATCCTGTATCGGAGTTATTAGTTTGATGTGTTTTTGAATGTATACAGTCAAGAATATTTTCACTAAGACATTGTTTATGTAATATTATAATCAACTCCTCATATAACTATAGATTACAAAGACTAACTTTTATACTCAATAAATTTAAAATGAGAGGTTGAACAACTTTATTATCCCATCTTTTTTTTATGGAAGAAAGTGACGAGACCTGAACTGAGTCCACCTGATGGCAAGTGCAAATAGTGCTTAGGGGACCCATCTGTTTGGGTATAGTCTGCCCATATTAATGCAATCTTTAACTTGGGACCCGAGTCACTACGAGAACATTCAGGGAGACCCGTCTTCCAATCCGAATGGAGGTCCGCAGCCTCCCTCGGACGGTTATTAGACGATTAAAATTATTTTGAAATATTCGGAATCGAAGCACGCAGCGAACGCGACAGTCCGAATTTCGAGGTTTTTGTAGGAGTATCGTTTATGTATTTACGTTTGGGTCAAACCAAATCTGGTACGCGGGCCCCTGGCCCGTGAGCACAGTATCCGACAAAGCTGTAAAAGCCAAAAAGGCTAACAGCAATTACATCACCGAAATTATATATCAGGGAGACTAAATATTTTCACACTTCCGTCGTTGTTTATTTTTGAAAATATTATGTACGTACGGAAAAACATTAATTTATTTACCAAATAATTGACTGAATCCCGTAGAATGGGTCGAGGTGATACGCTGGAGGTTCCTATGTTTAGTTTGCTGGAAAAACTGGAAAGTCTTTTCTTAGTAGACGTATTAAGTTTAATAATAAAATTCCTAAAAATGTTAACACAAAAATCGGACATGGATTTTAAAAAACTTATCAAGAAGACATTACTAGATAAAGCGTATTATAAAATATATCATTATATAGAGGACAAAGATGTGTGAAAATAACTCATACTCTGCACTTGCAAACCCCCTGGCTACTAAATTTAAGATGTTATTTTTTTTGTAATCTATAAATGACATTATGTAATATGGCATTGAAAAAAGAAAGACCCGAGAGTTTCTTACCGGTTCTTCTCAGAGAAGGTTATTTTTTGAACCGGTATAGACTTTGACGTTCATAAGAGACTTGTTTAAAGACAAACCTAAATTGAATAAAGAAATTTTGACTTTGACATAACAAAGGCTGTGCCACTCAGAATCTTTCTGTGTGGCACAATATTGCGCTCCCCACGCTGAGGCATCTCTTCCACCTCTGGAATGCCGGAAAGTATAACGCTGAAAAATGTATGCCTTTGCCTACCGGAGTGTACATCTACGCTAATTGTCGATTTTGGAAAATGTACTTTTATTCAATTATTTTATTTATTCTTTTTGTACACTATGTTATTAACATTAAATCTAATTATAAGTAATTAATGTACAAAGGCGAGCTTAACTCTAAAATAGTTTTCTTCCTGCAAACCTTGGAGTGAAGAGGATAGCTGATGTGTGCGGGTAAAAGTGTACGAAGAATCAACAGACAAAAAAGAAAAAAAAGTCTTTGTACTCAGCAATAAATATATATATAACTTATAATTCAGGAGGTAATTTTCGAAAGTTTCCAAATCTAGAGGTTTTGAACTGACTATACCACGTCTCTACTGAGGATTCCCTCCAATTTAGTAATAATCATTACAAGTCAAATACAAGGAAAACCTATTAAAAACCACTTTAATTCTGACTTTATTTTCAAAAATAGCCTATTACATGCAAGTTTACTTTCAAACGTAGTCTAATACAAATTGACCAATCACAACCCGTTAAACTTTTTTGGTCGTCATACATTGATCGCGTCGCCTGCGTGTGCGTTCGCTCTGTTTTTTGTGACGAAAATAAGTGTATTTTATTTATTTAAACTTGTTATTTCATTCCAAAACATGGATAAAAACGTAGAGAAAGTACCTGGTCATCAAGCCAGGAAAAAAAATCTTCAGATCGACCAAGTGATCGTCGAGAACAGCAAAAGAAAAGGTCAGTATTTAGCACGCGTTGTTTACAAATATGGGGTCTAGGGTTGTGTAATTTGAGTCTCATAAACTGTGGTTGTATTTATTATTAACTGATATCGAGAACTGTTGTCTCGTTTGATCGCAAAATTGGCATCTTAAGTTATACCTACTAGTCACAAGTGCGGGTGGCGTTTGTGAATAATTCACTATTTTTGAAATTAATAGAGGTATTTATAAATATTTTATAGAACAGTTATTAGCAAACGCCCGCATTCGTGATTTATCGTTAAAAACAACCTGATAAAAAATACCAAGATGAAATTTAAAAAAATTCTAATATAAACCCATTTATATTATTGTAATACTGTTCAAACAATAAAAGGGGTAACCCTATTTAATACGTTCTTTTGTTATTGACAAAATTAGTCAAATCCGAACAGCACATTAACAAAATTAGTCAATTCAATTTCACTTATATTCATACGTAGACAAATCTTTACTTTATAAACAAAAACGAGCAAATCCAACCTTTGGTGTTGTTTTTTCAATTAAATATAAGTAAAATTTCAATTTATACCTGAATTTTCTCATTTTAAACATTAAATCTACCTCTTTTTAGTATTAAATGTTTTATATTTAAAAACAAAAACACTAAAGAAAATACATAATTTATCCATTTGTGCAAAAGTGCACATGGCTAGTTTTGAAAATTGCCTCCTGAATTGATAACATATATACATATATTTGGTACATACCTAAACAAACACAATAATACATATATACATGCATATACTAATGTACTTACATATTAAATATACATACAAACATGCTAAACAATTATACAAATAGAACATATTTTAATAAATATTAAAATGATTGAATAAATCTAACCCTATACAGTGAAAAAGTGGTTAAAAACACTTTTTTTAAAAATTCCTAACAAATGACTTGCACGTATTTCATGTGGAAGTGAATTCCACAATTTGGCTGCATACACAGTGAACGAACTACCATACCACTTTTTGTACTATGTTGAGGAATCTTCAATAGGAGCGAAGTTGTTGATCGACAGGACTTACCTCTGGGAATAAGGAACTCGAAACGTTCACGAAGATAAAAAGGATAGGAAGGATTATGTAGTATATTGTACAGCATACAAAGAACATGCAAATCCCGTCGGCGACGTATTGAAAGCCATTTTAATTAAGCACGAAATTCAGAGACATGATCAAATTTCCTTAGGCCATACATGAAACGTATGCATACATTTTGAAGACGCTCTAATTTATTGCAAAGCTCCTCTGAAGCATCAAGTAAACAAACATCTGCATAATCGAGGCGAGTAATAAGCAAAGTTTGTACCAACATTAACTTGGCATCAAAGGTCAAACATTTTTGGAGTCGTTTGTTTATTTTTCGTTAAACCTTGCACTTAGCTGTGCGCATTAAATTGTCCGCGGCGGACTAACCTTTTTTGTGCGGACTTAAGTCGGAATACCAGCGGTTAAGTCTCATATACTCAGTGATTACAGTAGCTCTCATTGCTCTTCAGACCGAAACACAATAATTTTTGCGCACTATTGCTTCACGGTAGAACAACTGGCTCTGCCTACGCGGATAAGCCCATTGTTGGATATATGCCTCTTCCGGGAAGGGCAGGACTGTCCGCAATCACCACACTTGACAACTTGACTTGACAAAGAGATTGCTTGGAGTTGCAACCCAGTACCAGACGACTCGGAACTTCGATACTTCCGCCCGGGGCTCCAGTCTCTGTAGTTTCGGCCCATTTACTTGAGATGGTTATTGAATGTTCTGTATTTTCAAATTTGTAGTACTATAAAAAAGTTCACTTTTCACCCCAGCGGGAAACGATACGTGACGGGTCGCCGATAACATTGCTGCCATTTTGGTGCGACTCAAAAAATTCTTACTCCCCATTGCGTTCCTACGAGAAGTATAGTGACAGCATTGCATATTATTGTATAATTCTGCACAATTAAAGCTTACGGACGTATAATATATCACATATAATATATAATATAATGTATCTTAATCAAATCTTATGACACTTCGGTAGGAAATAGGTAGGTGCTATTCTACTCTGCTGTGCACCTATCGGCTATAATGGCGAAAAGATTTAAGATTGAATGCGGCCGTCGTGCATTTGACCGTGACAACTACTTTCAAATACAACCGGAAACAATTAACTGCGCAGAAGATATTACATTGTTGTGAGCAAGAGCGTCCAGCCAATTACTGAACCGACGGTAACAATTACCGGATACTGTTGTAAATTGGCTTTTTTTTATAGGAGAGGGCAAACGAGCAAGAGTCGCCCATGAACATCGCAATACCAGAGGAATTTCGGGTGCTTTCTTTTCTTGAAGGTCCCTAAGTCGTATCGGTCCGGATTTTTTTTCGAGCTGGCACTGGGATGCCCCCGTCCAGAGACAGGAACAGTATTTTGGAACTAATTTGGTCTTCCCTTCCAGATGCCCTCCAAACTGAACGTCATTCGATATGTCAACGCCAAGGATTTCGATAGATGAGGCAGCGAAGGGAGTGTTATCAAAGCTAGGAGATAAGCCAAAGGGTTTCGTTTTAGCGGTAAACGCGCAAACCTAAAGTCTCCTTAGGATTGAATTGCACTAAATGTAGTCTGCCCATATCGAGATTTTGCCTAATAAAATCTCGATGCCTAATAAATTTCTCGAACACAAGTTTGTTCGGGCACTGGTCGTCATGTTCCCGAGAATTATTGGCACGGCCGTTGTATAAGGCATCAGCAGTACATACATCCGAATATCAATAAATGTTACTAATTGGTATTGAAACAGCTGGTGGTGGTTGGTGCAGTAAAAGATGTTTCACACGAAAATAGGAGATTTATTTTTAAAATCAATAACAGATTCTAAAAAACTTAGGCGCGAAAAAACTATAGGATTTTACAAAACAAAATGGCGCGCGACCCGTGATGCAGTTGAAAGCAGACTCACTTACAAAAACTGACTCAACATTCGCCCTTGCCCAGCAACTGACCAATCTACCCACATTCAAAATTTACAAATTATTTATATAAAATGTTGGTCTCTTTGTCCTCAAATTTAAATATTAAATTTAAAATAAATAACACAATTTAGAGCGCGTCGCTAACAGGTAACATATTATCATTGATATGCAGATAAACAAAGTTGCCAGCATTCACAGGCTTGGGAGTCGGAGCATGCACCGTCGACTAAAACCTTGATGCTCCGGCCTGTAAGAAAACTTTTGACCCAATTGCATAATTTCTCGGAAGGCTGTAAACAGGCAGCTTCGAGAGAAGCGCTTCATGCCAGACCCGATCGTAGGCCTTCGCTTTATCCAAAGTAACTGCCAAGGCCTCCCCCTTGCTCACGACTGCCTCCGCCCTATGATGAGTGAGGTAGAAGGCCTCCCCCTTGCTCACTAGAAGCAGAGCGACCCCGACTGAAACCGTATTTGCGATCACTAATCAGCTAGTGGTCCATCGGGGGATTCCATCAGGCCCACTCGACTTCCAGGGAGAATAGTGCCTTGCGCACTGAACTCTGCAAGAACCGGATGTCTGGCACAGAGCACTCGACGAGTCATTCAACTAATGAGGACCCCCCCCCCCCCCCCTCTTAACAGTGACAGTGTCACTCAGAACTTTGTATTGCAGTCTTGCGTGGCAGTGCACTGCGCTTTCCACCCCGAGACATCAGTTAATTAGTTACATATGCCTAGTAATCACTCACGTCACAAGTAAACTATTGAGCATAGGCCTTTCCCATAGATTGGAGGCATTTTGCCATTTTTGGCAAGCGGAATAGCAACCGCAGTTTATTTATTTGCCAATTCCAGAAAGACGCTGCTACCCATCTCCTGGCTTTAATTTTCCCTCTGTCGACACAGGACAAGATCCCGCAACCGGCGAGCTTGTATAAAAACCAATAAAAGTAGAAGAAGCTATCACGTGTCAGGAGCGTAGCAAGTGGAAAGATGAGGTGTCTGCCTAACGCAATGGGAGGGAAGCGTGACTATGTACGTATGTTAGACGTTACTGCCAGTCGCCGGTATTTTATGTCTGACATTTTTCGATATGGCTACTCCGCCGCCTATCGGAAACCATGACGATACTAATATTATAAATGCGAAAGTAACTCTCTCTGTCCATTTGTTTGTTACCTTTTAACCGCTGAACCGAACTAAACGAAATTTGGCACAGAGATAGCTTGCACCCTGGAGACGGACATAGAATAGGAGTTTTATATATAGGATATATAAAAAACGTTTATCCTCGAGGACAATGTCGCAGGCGTCTTCTAGTATATATATTTATACATTAAAATCGCTTACTATACTCACAACTTTGTGCCTACTATATTTTTTCATATATTTTAATTTCATTCAAAAGAAAATATCTACAAAAAGATAACGATGTCTACAGATCACTTTAATGGTGACATTTGCATAATCAGAATGCGGAATATCAGGCGTTTATCGGTGGAACATTGTTACATTCACACCGTTGCGTAAAATGTATTTTGAATTTATTTTTAGAAATACTTAACTAATATTGTCAAATAAAGCGTATGTACATCTACGACCACGTGGCCTAGTGATCAGAGTACCTGACTTCTACGCCGCGGAGCCTGGGTTCGAATCCCAGTTGTAGCCAACATTTGATATATCTGGTTGTGTTGTGATCTTCTCCGTGTTTCTGACACTGCATCCAAGACTACCTCCGATCTTATCTCATTACCGTTAAATCGGGCGCGAGTAGGTTGGGACGAGTAAGTGTCTGTGTATGCGCGTACACCTGTGGCACATTAATATCTCCTGCGAAGTTTTCTCTGTGATCGTAATCGGCCAGGAGGATATTAAAAATAATACAAATCTAAGTTTCGAACCCTTATAAAATATATTTTTTTTATATAGGAGTAAGGGACAACACGAGCAAAACGTTCACCTGATGGTAAGTGCAACGTTTGCCTATAACAAATGCTGTGTCACCCACAACATTTGTGTGTGACACTACAACGCGCCCGTCACCCTGAGACATCGTTTCTTCAGTCTCATGTGCCCAGTTATTACACTAGCTCTCAGTGCCCTTCAAACCGAAACACAGTAATGTCAGCACGCTACTGCTTTACGACAGAATAAATGGTCCTGGTTGGTACCTAGACGGATTCCCTCTCATTTCTGAGAGGGTTTTGAAGCCGGAAATAGTGCGTCACGCTGTTCCAATGCAGGCAAGTTGTGTTGACTTCATATGTCCTCGAAAAGTTTTTATTACCTAGACATCCAGGTTTCCCATCAATGTGTTTTATTCACTGCTGAGCACGTTGCCAGTCAGCATTTACAATTGCAATACAATTTTAGAGGTGCACCGGGAATCGAACTCAGGTCACTCGCGTACTTTGAAATTTAAGGCGATCGACAGGCCTTGAGCTACCACGATTCATAGTAAAAAATAATAAGATTGAAATACCAATTAACTAAATTTTTTTATTATTATTATGGTTTGGTACTCGAAAAATGCTTAAAATATTTAAATATTTATTATTATATAATTTTTGACAAATTACTAGTAACAGTAAAATATACTCCCAGCTGGCTTCAAGGTTATAAAGTCCAAAACCAGATATGAGTCCCAACATTTAGTAGGCTTTATTAAAGCATGTTTTCTTATTTCCATTGTTGTAAAATGTCGCTAACAAAGCTATGGTGTAATAGACAGCCATTAGGCTTATTAATATAAACATTTCTCGCATGATGAAATACTTGTGCTATTTAGCAAAGCCGCAAAGTGAGTTGGACGTCTGTCCAGTGTTTCTAGTTGATTGGAAACGTAACATTTTGTTGCTCAATATAATTTGTAAACATATTATTGTATTGGTGTAAATTTGTTCACTCTAATGGACTTAACCAATAGATTAAAATATTTATTTATTGTAAAGTGAATTGAACTGTGTAAAAAATGGGGAGATTATTCGTGCTTTTAATATTAACAATATATCTAACAACGAAAATAAATGGCATAAAATTGCAGCAAGTTCTTATTCTAAGTAGACATAACCTCAGAACTCCTCTTACTGCAAAACTTGAGAACACGTCACCTTTTCAGTGGCCCATATGGAAAAAAGAAGCTGGACATTTAACAGACAAAGGCGCTTTGTTAGAAAGTTATATGGGCGAATATATCATTCAATGGCTTAATAAGCACGAATTATTACCGTTTGACTGTCCATCAGATGGCGATGTTTTTGTTTACGCAAACACAATACAACGCACACGTGAATCAGCCAACTCTTTTGTAAAAGGTGCGTTCAAAAACTGCAATATTAGTGTATACAGTATAGACTCAGAAGAAATGGATCCTGTTTTTAATCCCATTCTTCGCGATTCTACCGAGATAACGAAACAAATAATAACAGCGGAAATGTTAAAAAAATTAGGAGAAATGCAACTCGATGCTGCATATGTGGAACTAAGCGAAATACTCGATTTAAAGAATTCGGATATTTGTAAGACTGAATTATTTTGTAATTTTCTAAACGCTAAAAATGAAATTGTGTATATTATCGGAAAAGAACCTAATGTTGTAGGACCACTAGCAACAAGTAATAATGTGCTTGATGCTTTTATAATGAGTTATTATGAAGGAATGGCTGACAAAGATGTAGCGTGGGGTAAAATACATAAACCTGAGCAATGGACTATGTTGACTAAAATCATAAAAGAAAATCAAAACGTTCGTTTTAATAGCTCCGTTCTGGCCAGAGATGTAGCTAAGCCTCTATTAAAGTATATTAAAGGTGTTTTTAATAAAGTGCCTCCTCAAAAACTAACAGTACTCTTCGGTCACGATTCGAACTTAAATTCAGTTATGGCAGCTTTAGGATTTAAATACTACAAATTACCATATCAATATGAAGCAACTCCCCCAGGAGGCAAAATCGTTTTTCAAAAGTGGTTTGACGAAGAAAACAATCAAGAATTACTAAAAGTCGATTATGTTTATCAGACGACAAGTCAAATACGGAATGCTACGCATTTATCGAGCAGTAATCCACCTCAATGGGTACAATTAGAATTAAAAAGTTGTAGCGTAGACAAGGATGGATATTGTTCTTGGAAAAAATTTCAAAAAATATTGAACACTTTATAAAATTAGAAAAATTTACAAGTAAAATATTCAATAATAAGTCCATTTTTAAAGTTATAATTTATTTCAATTATACTTTGTAAATTTATTTCAAAATAATGTTTAAACTTTACTTAATTTGCTGCACTTATTTAATTATTAAATTAATTAATAAAAATTATTAATTGATCTTGTTGCTAAATTTATCAGTACATTGTTTTCGATGTAAGCGACCAATAGAACTCTGGTTTGACACGAAATATGGGCCTTTTAAAGAATATAAATATTTATTTTTGAGTAACGCCAATGTTTTAATGCTTATCGGATGTAGTGCCAGGAGATAAGCCCTTTGTTCCTTTAAAAAACTCGTAAAAGCTCATTTCTTGGAACTATGATTTTATGCTTCCCTTTTCCTGAACTTTAGTCTATTGCTTTTATCTACGAATGCCTTCATCCTGTGCTTTACATTAATTTATTTATGTACACCCCCCTCTGCTCCCTTCTTAATCACAACAATGCCGTTTACAATGGTTCTCTGGAAGTAATCGCTTTCTGAGCGATAAGACCGTCTATTGTACATATTTTTAAATTTTTTTTGTTAAAATTTGTGCTTATTCCTGTATTTGGTGTACAATAAAGAATATATTGATTGATTGATTGAGATAAGGGTAGCTTTTCTCCAGATCGGGTGATATGATCTTGGGAGGAGGTCTCCAAACAGTAATATATATTTTTTGTATAAAGCATCGATGAAACTTCAATATCGCGGTGTAGGACGTAATAAGCTATTTCTAGTAGTGAAATAAATATTGCACCAAGGGAATTACAATGGTAAAATGTTCAATATTATGTTGTTGCAGCGTAAGAAAATCTTCATCGTATCATGTCATCCGTACGTCACCGACCCGGATGGGAGCCGCAAGATAATCTCTTGACTGAAAAGATGCCATACGGTTATCGATCTGGCATTTGTTTGTTGAAATGAATATTTGAATGTGGCGGAATTAGCTTCTTGACAAACGCCAGGCAAAAAGTACACAGACCTGTGACTGGCAGTGTTTAAGATACATCTTAAACACCTGAAGCCTTACAAGGCTTCAGGTATTGTACTTTAGACCGTCGAAGCTGTAAAAACCCAAATGGCTCACGGTATTTTCCTGATCACCCTGGAGTTTACCCTGTTTATGACAATTATATAATATTCTAAGCATATAATTCTCATAAACAGGACAATTATATACTTAATTCGAATATTTTCGCTATACAGTATCATTTGTAAAACATTATTTAAAAAAAATACGGGACAATAACAAAGTTAAGTCGGAAAATTCGGAAATACTGTAAAAATCATTTTTGTATGCACTTTCGAACATTAACTACATATTTGGTTGATTCTTTTTATGTTTTGTTCGTTATGCCTAACTCAACTGTAGTGAACTGAAAAAAAAATTTAAAAGATCTGGAATTAAATACTTCAAACTATGTATCGTCCCTAGCTTTAAATTCTCCATACGCGAGCAACCTGAACTCAATATGTGGTGCCGGCGACACCATATTTTTTTTCTGTATTAGCTAAGCTAAGTAATTGCATGGAAAACGCAATGTGGTGGAATGCCAACCATAAAGGTGATGTGGATGGAATTTTAAATTCGGCGGCTGGAATTAATCCGAACGATTCCTCGGAACCAGTCCATACTCAAATGTAAAGAGATGCAACATTTCTTCGAATCTTAAATACGGTCAAATGGAAGTAGCTGGCATTGGGGTGCCTCCGCTTAGAGGTGAGAACAGTACTAGGCCAAACTGGCCTCACATGGAGTACTGTTCTCATCTCCTTTGATTCATTGAGCCTTGTAAAGTTGTAAGCGGCATGAAATATAGTCCCGCTCTACTGACCCAGATTTTTTAGAGGCCAATTCGGCCTTACCTTCAAGGCAAAGCTGAATGTCACCCCATAAATTAACGCCTAGGAGGAGTCATCAAGGAGATGAAGGGGGGAGGGGGAGAGGGCTCTCGTAAACACGACGAAGGTGTTAGTGACGAAGAAGCAGAGGAAAGACAATGGAGGTACTGCTAGAGGTGTTCCAGGCGCGGACTCGGCTCCCCTTATCCAGAGCGGCATGGCCAAGATCTGTCTTACAAATGGCTAATGCACCGCTCAGGATAATGCAGTAAAACGCTAATTGAAAAATATTACACAGATACTAAATTAACTTAATGAAACGTTCCCATATTTAAAACAACTGACTTTTCTTAGAAATAGGTAAACGACACCCAAAAAGATAGAAATGACATTGATTCACCAGAAGAACAATGTCCTATCCAGTAGAAGATAATCCCATCAATAATATTTTTTTTATTATTGATAACTTATGTTATCTTTCAATAATAATAAGATAGATAAGATAAAATTATATTAAACGCAGATAAAAAGTAAAAGATGTAAGAAGAATTAACGATAAATTATAATTTTTAACGCAAATGTAAATCTACGTAAGTAGTAAGACTTACAAAAAAGCTTTCTACCGAGTTGGTCGTTGGTTGGATAATACTTAATGATTTTAATTTAGGAATGTTTACATTTTCATGGATTGTCTGAAAGAACTACGATAAAACCGGATTCAAAGGAGTTGGCATTCGGAGGTTTCGGTGAAAACAGTGTCTTTAAAATTTTTCCAAATTTGACATAGCTGTACATATATAGCGTTACGTACTGAAAGAATCTTCTTATTAGAGACTATCTAGGAATAAGAACATCTCAAGTCAAGAAGTTATTGCTCTCTGGCGCCTTTGTTAACAGAGACAATAACTAAAAGCCAAATTCCATAAATAAACAAGTATTGTAAAATTTAGAATCACGTTGCCAATAATAAAATTGACATTTTTGACGTCCCATCTTGTCATTGTCATTGTCACTTTTATCTCCTAGCTTCTTATCTTCCTAGTTCCTATATTCTATTGTATCTTTTTGATTCTTGTTTTGAATGTTTATTTATATAATGGAGGTAGATGTCTAGTAAGTATAAATGTTGCATCATAATGTAATCGTTAACCATTATCTTTTTAAATACATTATATTTCCCATATTTTAATAGTTCACTATCAATAACGAAAGAGAAACTTGGAAAATATTTGTCCCCACCTTCGTGAATAACAAATAGACAAATCCATATTTAGTTCTTACACAACAACATTACGTAGGTGTTTTATTTCAGTAATGTCTTATACTAATATTACAGTCGCTTTTAGTCAGTATGAGAACGCTGTTAACTATAAAGTTAACTATATTTAGATATCCTTCATATTGAACGAATCACTGTGATGTTTAGAAAATAATGATGTATCTGAAAGTAATTTTAGTAATTTGTGCATTGACTATAAGTGCAGCGGAAAATAAACTTAAACAAGTTGTTATTTTAAGTAGACATAATGTACGTACTCCATTGTCGAAAAACCTAGCGCAGCTGTCTCCCAAGCCATGGCCGCACTGGAGCGACAAGAGTGGTTATTTAACTGCAAAAGGAGCATATTTAGAAGGAAAATTGGGAAGTTACTTTTCTGAATGGTTGCGTAAAGAAGGACTGTTGTATGGCATTTGTCCATTGGAAGACATGTTTTATGCATATGCAAATGAAAAGCAGAGAACAAAAGCTTCTGCTAAGTCATTTGTTGAAAAAGCATTTCCTAATTGTAATATAAAAGTTCACTATAAGGAAAATACAGACCCTGTGTTTAATCCTGTAATTCATAATAAAACTGTTGATTTCAAAGACATTGCTCTTAAAGAAATGAATAAAAGGCTTAAAAAATTGTCATTAAATGCTTCTCTTTTATTTGTAGAAAGTGTTTTAGATTATAAGGATTCAAAAAATTGTAAGAACAACAATAAATGCGACTTATGTCTAGATAAAAATACCATAAGTTTCTCAGTTGGGTCCAAACCATACATATCAGGGCCTTTTAAGATTGGAAAATCAGTTATTGATGCCTTTGTTATGTCATACTATGAAGGGTTACCGAAAAAAGATGTGGCATGGGATTTAATAACTGACGAAAAACACTGGCAGTTAATAATGGAAATAAGTAAAGGCTATCATGATGTTATTTTTAACACCACACTTGTGGCAAAAGATATAGCTGCACCACTAATAAAGTACATGTCAGACATATTTATAAATAAAGACGAAACCCCAAAAATAACATTAATAATGGGACACGATGCAAATATACTCACAATTTTGAATAGTTTACATTTTAAACCATATACTCTAGAGAATCAATTTGAAAAATGTCCAGTGGGTGGAAAGATTGTATTTCAAAAATGGTTTGACAAAAAATATAAAAGAGATTTGTTAAAAATTAATTATATTTATCAATCAACAGAACAATTACGATATGGTTTAAATTTAACTTTGGATCAACCACCCCAGTTTACTTTGTTAGAATTAAAAAGTTGTATTGCTGATGAAAATGGATTTTGTCTATGGGATGACTTTATATTGTTTCTGAAAAGTTTGTTATAAATTTTGCAATGTAATTTTTCTAAAGCTTCATTCTTTTTTATGAAATTTGTAGTTATCAGTTCTAAGGTGAGATGCTTATGAACACACTTGAAAATATTTTGAATGTAATATAATGTTATGCAGTTTTGATTTTTATACATATCTTCTAATTTTTTAACTGTTTCTTAGATAATGCGTAATAAACACTATTTAAAAATTTATTATTTCATTTTAATATCTTTCTTACCCTTAGAATTTATTACAGGTTGTTGTAATTGTTGTCATTATTTTTATATAGTTTTACCAGTGTTGACAACCACATGGTCTAGTGATCTGACTTTTACGCCGCGTGTCCTGTGTTGAAATCCTAGCCAGAGTCAACATTTTATTTGGTTTTATGTAAAATGCACCCATGCCGACCTGCAGTATTTCACAAAAACAATGCAATGATTTTATTGATCATATATTTATAAAATTGTGCATTATTAATTTGAATTCAAGTGATTAATATTCTTAATTTCATACACAACATTATCATATACATATTGATAGGTCAAGGTTAAGACATTAATTTCTTTAAATTTATGTCTAAGAGCCATTATTGTAAATAACTCTTATAGCCCTCTTTGAAAAACAAAAATCACCTTTACCCCACTCGTATTTCCCCATAGAAAAATATCAGAAGACATTATGCTATGAAAATAACTAAAATAACTTTATCTAGCAATTTCAAAATTAGTCAAGTTTCTTATTTTTTTACAGCAATAGCTGCAGAGCTAAGCATACTTGCTAGTTTAGATTTGACCCATTGAAGTTTCGCGTCAAGGGTTATTCCAAGAAATACAGTGGTATCAACAAGGTCCAAGTCTTTTCCATTTACGAGTACATTTACATGTAATTGTTAAACATTTGGCGCAAGAGCCCCCGAGAGAGGATCTCGGCTTGGACCGTCATCCTGTTCGCGAGAGTCACTGACTCGAGGGTGCCCAAGGGGGCCGGCCTCGGCTCGTTCAGTTACTTCAATCGGGAGGGCAATATTACTACTACTATTCATATTATCTGGATTATTCTATGCTAAGTTTATCACCAATTCGGAATGCGTTTCCGCTGGAGAAGAAATGGCGCAAGAAACTCCAGCGACGCTTCTAATCTTGATATCAGAGTCGAAGAATCAGCGGGAGGCCAACTTATATATATATAATTAATTAAATATATAATATAGATAATTATTGACTCTACTTCGGTGCTGTTAACCGGTGATAAGGAAACACGGAGCGGTTGAGAAACCTTCCGATCGACCTCGCTGTCGACTAGTGCGACGTGAGCGGTGTCGACCTGTATGGAGATCATTGAGTTTCGAGATTGTCAGCTAGACAATCTGCCTTTTCTTCGTCACGAAGGCAGGCGATTTGTTGGAACGTACTATAGGGGGCATTGAACGGAACTCCTTTGAGTGATTTAAGAAGTCGCCAGAAGGCGAGGTGCGAGTATTCGATGTTTGTGAGACTGTTGTCCCACCGACCGTCTGAGCTCCTGTATAAGGTTAAGCGTCGACTGGTACACAGTGCAGGGACTTTTTGTAGTAGATAAGAGTGCCGCCGTTCGCAGCTGTAACTCTATCGTTCCGAATGATGTTATAATTTTCTATTTTGGGATCGCAAATGTGCGGTTTCAAAAAAGTCTCTTGCACAAGTAGTACGTCGAATTGGTGATCGCGAGCGACATTGAAGTAAGGTCACGTTGATTTTTTATACCGTTCGTGTTAAAAAACGCTACGTTTAGGGAGCGTTTTTTTTTAATTTAATTTAGTGACGAAACGAGTAAAACGTTCACCTGATGGTAAGTGCAACATCTACCCATAACAAATGCTGTGTCATCCAGAACATTTCTGTGTGACACTACACTGCGCTCGTCACCCAGACATCAGTTCTTAAGTTTCACATGCCCAGTGATTACGCTAGCTCTCAGTGCCCTTCGAACAAGAACACAGTAATGTTTGCACACTACTGGTACTACTGGTATCGCATCGTCGCGGCGATCCTCTCATTGGGATTATCATTCGTGTTCTTGAGTGCCGTGGCGAGGCCAGAGATGTCCGCACCGTTGAAGGCGGCGGCGAAGCCACGGACTAGGTCAAAATCGTTCTCTGCGACCGGTCGGCTCGCATCTGGTGGTAGGATTCCTATGCAGGAATTCGTCTAGGTAGGTATCACCCCAGGGCCAGTTATTCTGCCGTGAAGCAGTAGTCTGCAAACATTACGGTGTTTCGGTTTGAAGGGCACTATGAGCTAGCGTAATCACTGGGCATATGAGACTTGAGAACTGATGTCTCAGGGTGATGGGCACAGTGAGGTGTCACACAGAAATGTTCTGGGTGACACAGCATTTGTTAAGGGCAGACGTTGCACTTACCATCAGGTGAACGTTTTGCTTGTTTCATCACTTTATCCAATAAAAAAAGACCTGTGATGGTGCTGGTATATTGCGTGTGATAGCGACCTATGATGGTGCTGGTATATTGCGTGATAGCGACCTATGATGGTGCTGGTATATTGCGTGATAGCGACCCTGAGGTGCCACGTTTAAGGATGCGTGGGTCAGGAGTGGCTTCCATACAGACGGTGGGGGGGGTTTGGTGGTACGATGAATCTCTGTACCGGAGCCTTCGGAGAGTTTTGGTGCTTTCGGGCAGCCGAGATGGTCGTAAGTGCTTCTGCGTTGCATAGTACGCAGGCAGGCGGGCCGAAGAAGACTAAAAGAGCTTCGTCCTTTGGACGAGGACAGTCAATTGTGGCGATGATCGCCTACGCACTTGACGCACCTGGGGCGGGCGTAGCAATTCCTTGCTGAATGGTCGTTTAACTGGTACTTGTGACACTGGCTGGGAGGGCCATTTTTATGGAGGCCTCTACTGAGAGTCCGCAGAATGAATCTGCTTGCCTGCCGGGGTGCGGTCAAGTGAGACTTGCACTTATATAGGGCGCCTTAGTGCGCCCGCTGTATGCGGTGTACAGCGATGACGGGGTTTTAGGCGAGGAGGTCAGTTTTGACATCGTACAGCCGTGACGAACGATCGTCGTCTCTTTCGGTAGGTTCTTGAGAACCATCCTGAGTTGCCGCTCATCGGCAACGGATAGGAAAACTTTTAACTACACACAGATGATGTCATTTAAACTTAATTCTAATGTGTACAAACTTTTTTTGTTTTGGATATCCCTTATTTTGTCTGGGGTCACACGTATTATATATATTAATTTGATTCTTTATTAATTTTCCCTCATATGTTCCAGAAAAGTCCCGAGATCCCCTGCGCCCACTGTCTGTAGCCTAATAACTTCTGTAATATTGCGGCTCGTTAAAAGAATACTACCACTCCATCTCATCCAATGGATCTCGTAAAAGGCGAGTAAGGAATTAAACTTCACTGTGCACCCAACAGCGCATGGTGGCGATGGGCTCACCACCTATCACACCAAGTGCAATATATTGTTTTGGTGAAATGCGGATTGTGTCAGTCATCTGTTTTTGCAGTGAGTGCCCAGTCTCTGACTACCCCTTATGGGATACAGTCGCGATCTTGTGTATGTATATTGCGGTGATATTTTCTTAGGAGTACTGTCTGATTTATAACAAAATTCTTAAGTTTTCTTAACCAGAAACGCCAAATGCAGCTGTTTAAGAGTGATTTGATTTAATCAATTTCACTAAATAGAACACTTTTTACTTTTTTACGTTTTATTAAAACAAAAAAATCTACACTAACAAAAAGAATTTGCAAAAAAATAATTATACATTGTGAGATTCGGCTACAACATAAAGCAATCCGTGCGTCACAAAAATGTTACAAAATATAATTCATTATATTACAAACATATTATGTTAACTTATAAATATATCTGTGTGTTTGTATCAAAGCAATTAGAAACAAAGTACAAAAGATTACCAAACATTACAAAAGTAAGAGTACACACAACCTTAAAATACATTTTTAGACGAAAAAAAAATGGATGGAATACATCAGTCCAACTCAGAATATTAAAATCAGTCATTAATTGTAAAATTCACTAACTTAAAGATACAAGATTAATAAAGATACGTAACTTGGAATGCCGAATTCGATTTATTAAAAAATTCAATACTGTAACTAAATCGCCAATCTTAAAAATTATATTGAAATTTGTACATCATATTGAATCGAACAAGATGATGGTAACATTTATGGGTTATACTATAAAATCACACTATAAAAGGCTGATTGTTTTTAATTTTACACATACATTCTGTATAGTATTCAAGGGCATAGAATTATTATATATTATAATAAGATTTCACCATTATTATTATCAGTTTTCTTATTTCGTAGAAAATATTTACTGTGTAAGAATAATTTGATGAAATAAACAAAAAAGAGCTAACTCTATGATTTTAGTGTTATCGAACGTATAATACCCATTTTCATCAAAGTTGTTATTACGGAAAATTTATAACTAACGGAGGAGTAATTAATAATATATATTTTAAAGTCTACGAATTCACGTTTTAAAAAAAATTGGCAACCCTGAAGTTCAAAAGAATTTAGTGCTGCCACATTTGAAAATTGTCTAATAGATTTCTAATTGTGGTTACACTGAATTGTTAAGATCTAGATTAAAGAGTGACCAAGCTAATAGCATAGCTTCGGTTAGTATATCTTACAATCTATATTGCTGATGTTAGTATAAAAGTATGAAAAAACACACAATACAATACATTTCATTTGGTGTCATTGGTGAACACAGATAATGTTTGCGTAAGGGCTCCCAATAACTGTCTCCAGCTATTACTACACTTTTTAATGGATACATGAAAACAGAGGTGTAGGGAGCCCTCATGCTTATTATTTATAAACCCTAGGTAGATTATTTGACTTCTAAGAACCGATTTCACCGATCGCTTTGGAAACCAAGTTTAATAAAACCACGTTTTACTTAACTGAGTTCAAATATACATTGATCTCGTTGTATTTCGTATTTTGCGACATCAAACAGCCGGTTTTGTTGTGCAATTGATAATGACAGCTCTCTAAACGCGTTTTTTGTTTTTATTGCATAAAGTGACGAAACGAGCAAAACGTTCACCTGATGGTAAGTGCATCGTCCGCCCGCAACAAATGCTGTGTCACCCAGAACATTTTTGTGTGACACCACACTGCGCCTGTCACCCCGAGACATCAGTTCTTAAGTCTCAAATGCCCAGCGATTACGCTAGTTCACAGCGCCCTTCAAACCGAAACACAGTAATGCTTGCACACTACTGCTTCACGGCAGAATAACTGGCCCTGGGATGGTACCTACCTCCACAGATTCCTGTTGATCGTCAAAAATTGGGCGTTCTGAGTATTAATTGCGTTTGGCTTTAGCTGCGTTCATTTGATTTGTGTTGTAGCATTGAACTCAGTTAAACGCTTAAACATCGTTTAGCTTGAACTGATCGCGTTTATTTTCAACGGTGAAATCTGCCCCCTTAGAGTCAAGTCTATGCGTCTATCGTTTTATAAATCGCTAGTAGTGATGCCTTAACTAATTTAATATCTAGGAGAATCATTTAACGCCTACATAAAAAAACTTTATTTCGCTTAGTATATTGAAAATCAGCCTTGTCTATACATAATATTCGAAATTAATGGAATTTTCAAAGGTTATTATGATGGATACTCAGAAAGCTCAAATGCAAGTACTGCGGCACAAATTGAAACTTACGCATACCAGCTGATAACTGCTTAGCAAAAGTGAATAACTATTGTTTTTTTTTATATTGGAGTAAGCATAAAGAGCATTGATATAAGTAGGTTTAGGCATAGCATATTATTATTTTCATTGACATTGCTAATGCATTAGAAATATATAGAAATCATTAATAGTAATATTAATGGGTGTGAGATTCATAGTTGGAGGGAAATTGGAAGTAGGAATGTGAGAGTACAGGGCTATATATCATTCTGTATGATATATCCTTTATTCTATGACACTAATTTGCAATATGTGCTCAGATAGACAAATCTTACAACCATAATAAAGTTACAGTTTGTATGTTTGAACGCGCTAATCTCAGGAAACACCAATCCGATTTATAAAATTCTATATGCATAAGACGGCCCGTTTATCGAGGAAGGTTCCAGGCTATAAAACTTCCAGGAGAACCGAACCTTACTGAGAGGGGCGGAACTGTGAACGCTCAGATCAGCGAGTTACCATGCCCTACGGCGCAATATGTCGTCGGCTACTCATTGATAATATTTTTAATAATAATAAATGGCACTTTAATTTGGTGTTGTTGAAAAAATCTGTCTGCAACTTCCGTTTTGTCTTGATATTTATTAAGGTCATCAAAATGCTACAAAATTTATGTCCAAACAGTTATTTGTTAAACATTACTATTACTTCCTACTTTAAAATCTAAATGCACGAGTTTCAATACAGTCTATCATATAAAGGAAAAATTCTTGCGCCTTCTTTCCCAATATTAAAAAGGGTCTATGGAATCCAAAAGATCCATTTTATTTAATTTATTTATTTTTTTGTGTTAAAAAACAAATCATTGAGCATTTCTAATCAGGAATCATTTTCGTTCTTTGTGGAATCCTAATTATCAAAGATGGCGGCTTTTTTTTTAGATTACGCGCCAAAAAAATATTCCAGAACCAAAAACAGTACAGCTGAGTGAAAAAATGGTTAATTTCGCCATTGGCTTTAGTACTCGCCCAATAAAAAAATGTTTAAGCTTGAGAAGTTTTACACAAGAAAAATGTTTCTAACATTTCTAGAGACCTAAATGTGTACGTAAATGTGAAAACACATTTTTTAAAAGTTTTTAAAGAATCTGATCTAAACTAGTTTACACTACTGTGGGGAATGGGTGTAATAATATTACATAAATGCACTAAATTTACACAAATCGTCCTTTTCATGATATTTCTTTAAATAGCCTAATATTTTATTGTATTTCTTGTACTTTAATGCATAAGACATTTCTAGTTGCAGAGATTCGGTAATAAGAAAGTTATATCCGTGAATTGACCCAATATTTAATGGTTATGTCAGATAGAATCTATATCTAAATTCAAAGGCCAATACATAAAGGCTTAACTCTACAGTTACATACAGTTCTAACAAAATGAATGAGCTCGACATAAGCAAGGGAATGAAGTATTATATTGCGGGTATCTGTCAAATGTAAGGACAATAGGTTCTATTAGATTAGTTCACATAATATATAAGTTGAGTGTATTTTTCCATTACTATAACTGTTACAGACTCAATAACTATACATTAATACTACATAGGCTCCTAGAAGAAAACATGTAGGCAAATATGCAGTCTTGAGCCATAAGACAAATGTTTTAACTGAAAACAGTCCTACTGTTTGATTGATTGTACATCGTATATAAATCTTTTCTCGATGGTTTGTGAACGTCCCATTCATTTTGTTAGCGGTCATTCGTTCCAATCATTCAATTACAAAACGTACAGTGTCGAATACGACTAAAAAGGTCGTTTCTGTCAAATCATCACCAATCAAACAACCACACTGTTAGTTATATGTTAAAAATGTTGTAAATTACAATAAGTTTGACCAAAATGGATATGGTTGTGATATGCCTTACAGCGGAGTTGTCCGGATGTCCATAGATCAGCGGGTCCGGACGCAGACCAGGATAGTTAATATCCGGTATTGACGATTCTGTAAGAAAAATTGATACACTCCTTTGTAATAATTGGTGAATAAATAACTTTATTATTAATAAGCAAATTCAAATGCAAAAGTTCTTGACAAACTGTAAAGCAAATAAACTACATTTTTTTTGAATGCAATTAACAAGCTTGAAAATTTCAAATCATGCAATTTAGGTAGATTTTTTTTTAATACAAATATTTATTTATTAATTTAATCTTTATCATTTAACATTTTACAAAAAGGCAACAAAAACGCAGACTTAATGCCTATAAGCATTCTCTACCAGTCAACCTATGATTTAAGGTAAACTTATAATAGGTAAGACGCATCTCTAGCGTGAAGATAGGGACGTGTGGAAAGAGAAAAGGGGAACGTCTGGAGCGTGAGGAGGGGATATGTGGAGCGTTATGAGGGGATATGTGGAGCGTGAAGGGAGGGACGTGTGAACAGTGTATGGGGGGACGCGTGAAGTATCGTAAGATATTGGTGGTAGGATTTCTATGCAGGAATCCGTCTAGGTAGGTACCACCGCAGAGCCAGTTATTCTGCCGTGAAGCAGTAGTTTGCAAACATTACTGTGTTGCGGTCTGAAGGGCAATAAGAGCTGCAGTAATCACTGGGCATATGAGACTTAAGAACTGACGTCTCAGGGTGACGGGCGCCAGTGTGGTGTCACACAGAAATATTTATTTATGTATTTATGTTTGGGTCAAACCAAACCTGGCACGCAGGCCCCAGGCCCGTGAGCACAGTATCCGATGAAGCTGTAAAAGCCAAAAGAGGCTAACAGCATTTACATCACCGAAATTATATACAGAAATATTCTGGGTGACACAGCATTGCTATGGGCGGACGTTGCACTTACCATCAGGTGAACGTTTTGCTCGTCTGGTCCCTTGCTCCAATAAAAAAAATCAAAATGTCACCTTTGAGAACATTAACGGAATGCTCCGATTGGGTCTCTAGTACCTCAGCTCGCCAACATCGTCTGTCGTGCTCTAGCAGAGAGTTACCTTCGCATTAAGGTGAGTTAATACGTACCTTTTGGTGAGGTAGACGTCATAGGCGAGCATTACAGCGAGTAAATACAAACATTTTAGCTAGACCGTCGACTTGGCGAACATATTGCTGGTGCATACTTGCCTTCTAACGAGGCACACGTCGTAGTCGAGCGTTAGGGCGAGTTCATACATACCGTCTAACAAAGCAAACGACGTAGTAGTACCTTTTGACGGCGCAGGACGTCATAGGCGAGCATTAGAGCGGATACATACATACATAGAGTCACGCCTCTTTCCCATAGGGGTAGGCAGAGACCACATCTTTCCACTTGCTACGGTAGTGACACACACCTTTAGCTTCCTCTACTTTCATTAGTGTTTTTATACAAGTTCGTTGGTTGGGTACTTTTGACGTGGCCTTTCCTTAAAACGATTTCGATCTGATCGTAATGTGTTCGAGCGGATACACACATACAGTTTAGCAAGGCAGACGACGTAGCAAGAAAATTAAGGCGGATGACTTATCTTTCAACGATGCACACGTCGTAGGCGAGCCTTAGGACGAGTTTATACATACCGTCTAACAAAGCAGACGATGTTGGCGAGCATTAGGGCGAGTTCATACATACCGTCTAACAAAGCAGACGACGTAGGCGAGCATTAGGGCGAGTTCAGACGGCGCGATGGCGACGGCCCCGTTTCCGTAGCGGGCTTGTCCGCAAGCCGGCGGGCACACCGGGATTATGGTCTCTACAGTAACAGAGCATGCGTTCAAACGGAGTACATGCTGCCGCTCATGCTCGGCGACAAGTTTTACAAAATCACAAAAGCAAATATATTGTAAAATTTCGTAAGGCTCACGCTGTGAAGCGGATCTATCTACCATCTCAATTGCATTAAGTAATAATAAGCTCTGGCAGTAAATTAAAACAATTGAACGCATACATCGGCTCTTGGTTTTTCTGAAAAGAGCTTTTTAAGATTGCAGCCTCGAGTAGAAAATAAAAAAGCAGATTAAGAAATTTAAAAGTATACAAGAATGCGCTGAATCCTCTCCATAGAAAATCTCGTAACGATTACTGTCATAATTGCCAGGTTAGGCTGGCGGAGTCATATATAATTCCTATGTAGGAATCCGCCTAGGTGGGTACCACCCAAGGCCAGTTATTTTTCCTTAAAGCAGTAGTGTGAAAACATGTTTCGACTAGATGGGCACTGGGAGCTAGCGTAATCACTGGACATATGAGACTTAAGAACTGATGGCTCAGGATGACGGGCGCAGTGTGGTGCACAACAGAGATATTCTGGGTGACACAGAATCTGTTATGGGCAGATGTTAGCACTTACCATCAGATGTACGTTTTGCTCGTCTCGTCACCTTATCAAAAAAAAAAATGGCGGCCGTTTATGCTGTTTGTTACTTCACAGGACCCTGTCATATGCATAACAGTTTGTTGAGCTAAGTATTTTGATATTTATATTATACTATTAGGGTCCCTGCCGGTGCCCTGCCTTCTGGTGGTAGGATTCCTATGCAGGAATCCGTCTAGGTAGGTACCACCCCAGTGCCAGTTATTCTGCCGCGAAGCAGTAGTGTGCAAACATTACTGTGTTTCGGTTTGAAGGGCACTGTGAGCTAGCGTAATCACTGGGCATATGAGACTTAAGAACTGATGTCTCAGGGTGACGGACGCATTGTGGTACCACACTGTTCTGGGTGACATTGCATTTGTTAAGGGCAGACGTTGCACTTACCATCAGGTGAACGCTTTGCCCGTTCCGTCACTTTTATTAAATAAAAAAAAGCTAGGTTTTGTGTTAAAAACAAATTACTGGTTTCCAGGACTGAATGCGATTGTTTTGTGTCTTGGGCACTGCCTTTATAGGAAAACATTATTATCTTAAAAATCAAATTAAAATATTCAGACAAATTGAGACCTTACATCAATGACGCAATGACCACGGGTCCTGGGTTTGAATCACGGCCCGAGTCAATATTTGTGCAAAACACAAATTGTTGGTTTTCGGGTGTGGTTGTGTTGCGCATGTGAAATCCTACGGTGGGGCAACGTTTTAACAAATAATTTAAAAAAAAACCTATATGATAAGTTTGGATGGTATGGAAAACTGTGAACTCACCGAACAGCTCCACCTGGCCCTCGTCAGTGCCTAGTTTGTTCTGCGCCTTGCAAGTGAACATGCCGTATTGACGTTTCTCGATGGTGATGACGCGTAGAGTAGTGTCGGTGAATTCGTCAGCAGTAGCGAAGTGGGATATTCTGTTGAAATTGGCGTTGAACAATGTTTCGTATAAAAAACTTTTATGTACCAAGTTTTTAAAACGGACTAAAAGTATGAAGTCCAGTTTATAATCAATTGAAAAATTCGTACCCAACAGACAAACAGACAAACAAACAGACAGACAGACAGAGTTAATAATGAATTGTCATCCAGTTAGTCAGCTACTCGGGAAGCTAGTTTAAAATCAATTAATAAAATAAGATGTAATTAGTGTCGAAAGGAAAGAGTAAATAAATATATATCCATATCTACAGATTACGCGTACTCACATACGCAAGCACGCAATATACGCACGCACACAGACACACCGTGTTAATGTGCAGAGAAATAAATCCATTTAAAGTGCCACCTTCACCAGACTCTAAGTAATCTATTTTGTTGGTGATTTAGATATATGGTAGAATTTCTATGCAGGAATCCGTCTAGGTAGGTACCACACCAGGGCCAGTTACTCTGCCGTGAAGCAGTAGTGTGCAACATTACTGTGTTTCGGTTTGAAGGGCACTGAGAGCTCGTGTAATTGCTAGGCATATGAGATTTAAGAACTGATCTCTCAGGGTGACGGGCTCGGTGTGGTGTCACACAGAAATGTTCTGGGTGACACGGCATTTGTTATGGGCAGACGTTGCACTTATCATCACGTAAAAGTTTAGCTCACTTCGTCACTTTATGCAACTAAAAAAAAAGGCCGTGTCCACTAGTGATGTAACATACCTATAATGCTGATTATTCGACAGCTGTACTTCGTCCTTCAACCAAGAGATGGCGGGCGGTGGGTAGGCCTCTACGTGACACTCCAGATCCATATCGTATTGCAGAGCCTGGAAATTTAATAAAGTGATCATATAGACAAAAGAAAAATAGTCCAAAGAAAAGAATGCGGTTTACTAAATCGTTATTTAAAAACTCCGTTCTACTTCGCTGAGAAAAATCTGAAGAACAATTCTTTTTAATTGGACCAAGGGACCAGACGAGTAAAACGTTCACCTGATGGTAGGCGCAATGTCCGCTGGTACCTATCTAGACGTATTTCTGCATAGGAATCCTACCACCAGTATCTCTTACAACGATACTTCACACGTCCCTATCTTCACGCTCCACACATCCCCTCCTAACGCTCCACTTATCCCCTGCTTCACGGCAGAATAGCTGGTGGTGGTGGTACCTATCTATACGAGTTCCTGCATAGGAATACTACCATCATATATTTTAATAATTAAGACGCTTTTATCAGCTATCATCATAATCATCAGACTATCACTAGTCCACTGCTGAACATAGGCCTCCTCCATAGATTGTCACAAAAGTTTGTAGTAGGGGTTGCCATAGTTGCCACGCTTGGCATGCGTGTTGGCAGCCGTAGTTTATTTAATAAGATGTTTCAGGTAGAATCTGCTGCCCATCTCCTGGTTTTTATTTTCCCTCTGTCGACTTTTACAACATCCACGGGATGAGATGGAGTGGTAGATTCTCTTAAGCCGCTGCCACACAGCATTACCTGTACATACAGGTAATGCACCCACAGACGTCCGAATTTGAAATTTTTCTTCATTACTATGGCCTTTTTCTTTGTAGTTTTTATACTATAATGCGATTATTTTCCATTGGAGCAAACGACAGTGACTTAGGGTAGTGTTTAAAGATTATGATTCAAGTTCCTGCCCACCTGTCCCAGCCGTGGACGTGGCACGGTGACAACGGGCGCGAACTCCACTTCGAGGTTGATGTTCCTGCGGGCCCCCTTGCCGACTCCGTTCTCGGCGACGCAGTAGTACGTGCCGCGATCTTCTTTGTGAACGGAATTCAGCTTCAGAATGTTGCCCCTGGAAATAACACGTAGTAAAGCAAACAAAAAAAGTACGCGAGTGACCCGGGTTCCGTTCCCGGCGCCGACACTACTAAAATTGTTGATTGCATTTTTAACTGCTGATTTACCACGTGCTCCGCGTTGAAGGGAAACATCGTGGGGAAACATACATACATACATAAGACAACGACTGTATCCCATAAGGGGTAGTCAGAGACTGGGCACTGGGACTGGGCCGTGTGGTGGCGGTTCGTTAAAAGAATACTACCACTCCATCTCATCCAATGGATCTCGTAAAAGGCGAGTAAGGAATTAAACTGCACTGTGCACCCAACAGCGCATGGTGGCGATGGGCTCACCACCTATCACACCAAGTGCATTATATTGTTTTGGTGAAACGTGGATTGAGGGAAACCGGCATGTCTTAAAAATAAAAAAAATAGTTCGAAGAAATGAAGTCCGCCAACCCGCATTGGAGCAGCGTTAGCAGCTCCAAAATCCTCTCGGAAATGAGGAGGCCTGTGCTTAGAAGTGGGACATTTATAGGCTGTTACTTTACATACTTTACATGCACACAGTCTATACTTTTAGAAATAAAAAGCTTTGGCTGAAGGCGAGAAATAGCTAGAAAAACGAGTTTACCTGTAAATGGAGCCTCCAGTGGGCAAGATGGCGTTGTTCTCTCTACGCCAAGATATCTTCGGAGATGGGAATCCGCCAGAATAGCACTCCATTTGCGCACCTATAATAATACATCTGAAGTGTTATTGTGAATTGGATTATTATTGTAAAGTGGCTGTATACTGTAGAATGGGCCGAGGCGACACGCTAGAGGTTCCTGTGTTTAACTTGGCCAGAACTAGAAAATATTTTCTTAGTAGATCCATACGACACATATTTTAGAACAAAATACCTAAAAGTGTGACGCACAAAACTTACACAGAATTCAACAAACTTGTCACGAAGACATTATTAGAAAAAGCGTATTATAAAATCTACTGGTGGTAGGATTCCTATGCAGGAATCCGTCTAGGTAGGTACCACCCCAGGGCCAGTTATTCTGCCGTGAAGCAGTAGTCTGCAAACATTACTGTGTTTCGGTTTGAAGGGCACTGTGAGCTAGCGTAATCACTGGGCATATGAGACTTAAGAACTGATGTCTCAGTGTGATGGGCACAGTGAGGTGTCACACAGAAATGTTCTGGGTGACATAGCATTTGTATGGGCAGACGTTGCACTTACCATCAAGGTGAACGTTTTGCTCGTTTCATCGCTTTATACAATAAAAAAAAAATTGATCATTACATAGAGGACAGAGATGTGTGGAACTTAACTTACTCTGCGCTTGCAATTCCCGTGGCTAATAAATATGTGATATTGTAATTAAATAATATATTGTGTACGTTATGTATATATTATGTACCATTGCATTGAAAAAAAGAATGACTCCCGAGTTTCTTGGCGGTTATTCTCTGAGAAGGTCATATTATATTTTGAACCGGTGTAGATTTTGACATTCATAAGAGCTTTATACAAGCCTGAACTGAATAAATAAATTTTGTCTTTGACTTTGATTATTAATTTAGTCACCGAGCTATAAAAGAAAGTATTTTTTTAATTTTGATTTAATTTTTTTGTGCATGATGCGTACTCGAGTAATATTTATCGATTTCGGAACATAAAAAGAATTTTGTTTTTTAAAACGCATTTTCTCTTTCGTGTTATCCGGCAGCCAATATTGACTTTTCCGGTCACATCTGTTTTTACGACTGGTCGTAATTTCCTTCATCATTTTAGGTAAAGTAAAAAAAAAAGTAGTGTCCCGCCAATAAATGTCCCACTGCTCAGCACATCCATATTAATATTATAAATGCGAAATTAACTCTATCTGTCCCTCTGTCTGTTTGTTACCTTTTCACGGCTCAACCTATAAAAACCGATCTAGGCGAAATTCGGCTCAGAGATACGAGTAGCTTACATCCTTAAGACGGTTATAAGATACTTTTTATCCCGAAAAATCAAATAGTCCCCACGGGATATTTAAAAATCTACCACGCGGACGTAGTCGCGGGCATCAGCTAGTATTACATATAAGGAGTTTTTAATCAACTGAATTGATAATTGACATCTAACACCCCTGGTTACCAGGAGCGGTTCCGGGCGGCGGTAGCATATAATATATTAGTTTGCATTGCACAATGTGGTTGAATTTTTGGTTTCGAATTGTGTATAGTACGCCGTTCAACCGCGTTTAAGAGCCGAGACCTTCGATGAAATACATATACAGTGTGATTGTGCTCTCCCTCCCAGAAAAGTCAGGGTGTGATAGGTGGGTGGAATAAAAACTATACACGGTATTACGAGTATTAATTGACTATCTTTGACTTTACTAGAGTCCCGTACATACAACAAACTACATAAACCTAAAACATATTACTCTGTCGCGGCAATAAATAAAACTTACAAATTAGTAAAGTAAACATGTCACGGGCTTCTATTTCACCTACTTATCACACCCTACTTTTTCTGAGAAGGAGTGAGCGAAAACCTGTATACTTCTCTATTTGAAACGGATTTTGGTGTTTTAATTTTTTTGCGCGGAACCCAATGAATTTTTTCTAAAATAATTGCTACGTTACCCGCTATAATATCAGCTACGTGTCAGTGAACTGTCCCGTCAAAATATGTCTAACCAGTTTCGGAGATTAGCCGGAACAAACAGACAGACAAAAATTTTCAAAATCGATACCATATATAGTTACATCATCATTGAATAAAAGGCTGTTATTTTGTTATTACAAACAGACTCTTCAATTTTATTTATTTGCGTAGATATCGCTTAACAAAACATATAAATTTTTCGTTATAAAAGTGGCCTAAAAACTTAACCTGATAAGGGATGGCCTCATATCTACTTACTCTCCCCCTCGCTAGCGACGAGCGAACGCGTCGAGTTGTCCGATATGATTGGCGGACGACGGACTTGCAGCTCCACTTCTGCTGTGATCTTGTTGCTCACTGACAGGATCACCTGGCACTGGTACCAGCCGGCGTCGGTCTCTTGGATGTCTTTTATCTGCGGGAAAGGGACATTGAAAGTAGCTGTCGTGGCTGTTTAGATATTTCTTAATAACATCTGCCCATAACGAATGCTGTGTCACCCAGAAAATTTCCGGGCACCACACTGCACCCGTCATCCCTGAGACATCGAGTTCTTAGCCTTATCAGCTCAGTAATTAGACTAGCTCTCAGTGCCCTTCAGTGGCATCGCACTGGGACTCGCAACCATGAGTCATCGGTTCTTATGCCTCATGTGCTCATAGGCCGAAACACAGTAATGTTTGCACGTACTTGCCAGGCGGAATGCACACGAATCCCACCAGTAACTAAGGTAACCGAAATATTCTTCAAGAAATTCCTTAAATGATGGGGTAACCGCTTTAAAAACCTTCTGTTACAGTCACGTAAGTTCGTGCGCGACCGTCCTGCGGGCGACTAGACGTTGGGGGTGGCAAGAAAATACGTCACTCAAGTGCCCGGCTACACAGTAGTTAGTATGTCTTGATTTGGAAAGCACCAGGAGTACGGTAGACAGCAGAGCAAAATACAATACGTGTTAACGCGATCACCATTTATTGCCAAGACGGGGTTTTTACAACTACCATCACCAAGAAATATAATAAATTAGGCGCCTAAAATAATTATTCAGCAAACTTCAGCAGTGCTTAAGCTTGCTATCGTAATCTTACTAAACTAACCTAAGAACTAAACTATGACATACATTACAGTATTGAGGCGTAGTTCCACGCTTTCCCCTCCCCCGCTACACTACCCACCCCTCTTATATCAAGAGTACCTTGTCCCCGCCACCGTCTGTTATCCCGCGGGACGGTCGCCCACGAAATTTCCCGCATATAGTTTGGAAGCCTCCGACACAGAAATGATGATGCACATGGTTTTAGAATATTATAATCTGCATTGCCACGAAGTGTCAAAAAACATGAACGCAGTTATTTATTTGTTACAAAACACTATTTATTCACGTGCATAAATCAGCACCAAAACCTGAGAAGGCTTAGGGATTACTAATCTTTATTTGCTTTACTATCTAAAACCGTTAGAGGGTGAGAGCTGAGAACCGAATCACTTACAGATAGCGTGTATGTGGCAGAAGAATCATCAAACCGCATGGAGAATCTTGAATCCCTGATGATGAGACCAGAGTTAGACGAAAGCGGTAGTGCCTCTGTAGTCTTCTGTCTGTCGTATTTCATCTGGAACAACAAAAATATGGAGTAAGAAGAGATAATCAAAAAGGTATATAACCGTACATACGTATCAAGGTAAGTCAAAAGTTTTTGTAATGCTGACACAACATATTACTTTATTATGCAGTAGTACTCTTCTGCATTTCCGAATAATGGACTAACTTCCTTGGAATATCGTTTTTTGACATACGTTACTAACGAAGTATAATACACCGCACCTTCCGAAAACTGGATTTACTAGTGTTAGGATTCCTATGCAGGAATCCGTCTAGGGCTACTTATTGCTGCCGTGAAGCAGTAGTGTGCAAACATCACTGTTTAGTTCTGAAGGGCACTAAGAGCTAGTGTAATTACTGGGTATTAGGCTTAAGAACTGATGTCTCAGGATGACGGGCGATGTGCCACACAGAAATGTTATGTGTGACGGAGCATTTGTTATGGGCAGACGTTGCACTTTCCATCAGGGGAACGTTTTGCTCGTTTCGTCACATGCCCTATAAAAGAATGGGTGGTTGATTTTTGTTTTTTTTTTCCGTAGGCCCCATTGTCATTAAGTTGTTCATCTGATGGTGTTACACCTTCTCATAACAGTTGAGAGTATCACCAGTACTTTCAATTACAAAGTCCTATGTGGCACTACACTGCCAAAAGCCCTTCAAACAGGAACACAGTGATGCTGACACATTACTTCTTGACAGCAGAATAAAGGACATTGTGGAGTAACTAGACTCTTGCATAAAAGGTCAACAGTACATTTATAACGGACTGAATTTATAATGTACAGGGGCGATTGTACCGACGACCGCGTGGCCTAGCGGTTATTGTACCTAACTTCTACGCCGCGGGTTGGGTTTGAATCCTAACAAAAACAAAAATCGTTGGTCTTCGGGACTAGTTGTGTTGGGCATGTGAAATTTATGTCTGTAAAACGCACCCACGGTAATGTGAGAAATCCTAGAGTGGGGCTTGTGTCCTACGATTTTTTTTTCGGTTAGTGTAGTGTGCTGTTAGCAAGGTGGCTTTTACAGCTTCGTCGATAGAGACTCGTGAGCAGAAGGCCCGCAAGTAAAAAGCGCAACGACACTGCCGACAGTGGCACGACGAGAGTGTCGCCCGCCATCTCATTGTACTCAGACCCTGTTAGTGAGTATGGTTGATGATATTCTGCCTGATCGATTTGGACCACGGCGACAACTTCCGAATATTGTCGAGAGCTATCAACTGCTATCAACAAGTGTCCGCGGAAACACGAGGCACTCACTCGTTCCAACCTACCCGCCCGATGTAACGCTAATGCGATAAGATCGGAGGTAGGCGAGGATGCAGTGTCAGAAACACGGGACAATCACAACACAACCAGACCCGAAAACCAACAATTTGTGTTTGAGCACAAATGTTGGCTCCGGCTGGGATTCGAACCCAGGACCTGCGGCGTAGAAGTCAGGTACTACACTATCGAAGGGGGGAGGGGGCTCATAGCGGTCCAAGGGCTCCTCTGAAGGAGGTCGAAACCTCAGCTTGGATCACCATCGGTAAGGGGTCCTACGAATGGAGTGCCGTCGCCTTTTTGCACCCGAATATTGAATGCCTTTATCACTGCGCTACTATGGTTTTTGAGCTTGTATAGTCATTAAATACTGAGATAATTGGTATTAAAATGGTTATTGAATAGAATAGAATATCTTTTATTCAATATAAATCATTTACATAATACTCATTTAACGTAATTTTTTTTAAACTACACTGGTTCGCAAAGAAATGCCTCCGTCCTGGGAAGAACCAGCAAGAAACCCAGCGGGATTTTTTACCTTTAATTGAAGTGTTTTAAAGTTTTATCATATCTGTACACATTCGTTTAAAAAAAAGTCACGCACCGCCTTCGTCTAAATCACATCCACAAACACCCGGACCCGAAACATGTATATTTAGTTCCGTGTTCAAGTCTTAGTTCAATATTTAGTTCTCAGAGAAGAACTGGCAAGAAACATCGGGGTCTTTCTTTTTTTCAATGCCACATTACATAATGTCATGTCAATATATTATTTAATTGCAATATCACGTCACACTTTTAGGAATTATTATAATTTTTTATGATCTGCTTAGAAAAAACTTTCTAGTTTTGGCCAATCTTTCCTTCCCGGAAACCGGAAGCTTTGTACCGTGCGGGAATCGAACCGGCTAGAAGCGCAGAAGCCAAACTCTTAGCCCCTGCGCTCAGAGTACTTCTTACATTAGAAAGACTATATGAAATTTCTCTAGGCGCTTCGGTATATCCACACGTTTCAAGCTTGTAAGCTTTCGTAAAAATTGTAAAGGCAGTCGTGACAAGATCGTTACATAAAACTGAAAGGAATCTTTCCTACTGTTGATGAATAGCCAGTTATGTTGTGTGTTTGCTTGAACGTTACGTCACGTTCACACACGTTGCGTGTTACGTCAAAGAGATCTATACAAACATATAAAATTGAAGCGTCTGTCTATGATTTCTTAATAAAGACTTTTTATTAACGACATGGTTATTTGCATTATAACAAAACTCAGACACGCGTTTTAAAAATGTTTGTCTGCCTGTTTTATTTTTATTTGATTAATTGACGAGATGATCAATACGTTCACCTGCCCATAACACGTATGCCCATAACAGATGCTGTGTTACTCAGAATATTTCTGTGTAGCATCACACTGCGCCTGTCACCCTGAGACATAAATTCTTAAGTCTCATATGCCCAGTGATTACACTAGCTATCAGTGCCCTTTAGACCGAAACACCGTGGGAGCAAGGTGTATAAATATATACTTGGTTGTGACCACAGATAACCTCCAAGTTGACTGGACGAAGCACGCATTACATAGTTCTGAGAAAGAACGTAAAATGTCTGTTGTGTTGGTCCTGGATAGTGATGATTATGATGTTCTCCTAGCCGATTTGGACTACGGCGACAACTGCCGACTACTGTCGAGAGCCATCAATTGCGCAGCAGATATATAGTGCCACAAGTGTACGCGCAAACACAGAGGCACTCACTCATCCCAACCTAACGACGCCCGATGTAACGCTGGATCGGAGTTAGGCTAGGATGCAGTGTCAAAAACACGGGGACAATCACAACACAACCAGACCCGAAAACCAAGAATTTATGTTTCAGCACAAATGTTGGCTCCGGTTGGGATTCGAACCCAGGACCCGCGGCTTAGAAGTCAGGTACTCTGACCACTAGGCCACGCGGTCGTCAATCGGCCTGGATAGTACTGTAGTTCGGTACTATATATAAACTTCAGTATTTATAAGAAAAGTTATAAAGAAGAGAGCCGTGGCAGCTCAGGGGCTAGGCGCTCGCTTTTAATTTCATAGTACGCGAGTGACCTGAGTTCGATTCCCGGTGCCAGCACCACTAAAATTGTTAATTACAATTTTAAGAGAAATTAAAAATATTTCGAAGACATGTGAAGTCCGCCAACCCGCATTGGAGCAGCGTGGCGGATTCTTCCTAGCCCCATAACCCTCTCAGAAATGAGAGGAGGCCTGTGCTCAGTAGTGGGACATTTATAGGCTGAAACTTTACTTTACTTTTTTATAAAGAACACTGTATTGATGAGCTACAACGTGAGTACAAGCTTATAAAAAAGTAGCTCTGCCCCGCGGTTTCACGCGCCATTTAATTTAAAAGATCGGTCTCGGATCGAGAAAAATCGGTCTAAGGGTCGTTAAGTGGTGGTAGGATTGCTATGCAGGAATCCGCCTAGGTAGGTACCACCCCAGGGCCAGTTATTCTGCCGTGAAGCAGTAGTGTGCAAACATTACTGTGTTTCGTTTTGAAGGGCACTGAGAGCTAGCGTAATCACTGGGCATATGAGACTTAAACTGATGTATCAGGGTGACGGGCGCAGTGTGGTGTCCACACAGAAATGTTCTGGGTGACACAGCATTTGTTATGGGTAAACGTTGCACTTACCATCAGGTGAACGTTTTGCTCGTTCCGTCACTTTTAATTTTTCTATTCGAACCAGTAGTTTCTGAGATTAGCTCGTTTAACCAAACTCTTCATATGTATAATATTAGTAAAGATTTAACTTTTTTTTAATCGGTAGTACGCAAATTAGTCACGGTGAAAGGAATGCTAGTGAGAATGACTACGGCAACCTTACTATGTGCGTAGCTAATGCACTTGGCCTGTTTTTTTTTCTAAATTTAACTACAAACTTCCAGTACCTGATCAAAAAGGTTTACATAAGGGTGTGTGACATGAGGGCGGCTTTGAACCTCACCCCTTTCGAACACAATGCTCGGCTAAACCGCAGCGGAGCAGCGAGCCGAGCTCTTCAGATAATTACAAGAGTTGTATGAACTTATGAAATATATGTTCGACTAACTTTTTTAACGTTATTTATTTAAGTTCATCAATAAAGCTTCATTGACACAAGATACAATATTGCACGCTTTCTAAACTTCACTAAAACTGTTCTACAATTTTAAGTGCAGGATTTACCACGTGCTCAGCGCTGAAGGAAAACTTCGTGAGGAAACCTGCATGTCCGCGGAATAGAAATATTTCGAGGACATGCGAAATTGGAGCGGCGTGGCAGACTGTTCCCGGCTCCAAAACCCTCTCAGAAATAGGAGGAGGGACTGTGCCCAGAAGTGGGTACATTTATAGGCTGTTACTTTACTTCTTTTTTTTTAAATATTAAAGTTTATGTGACTTTAATCGTATATGCCATATAATACAAGAGGTTTTCGAGTGCAGGGTAAGATTATTTCCTCACATCCTTGTCTAGACATTTAATACGTCTACTAGACCTGTTTTTTGTAATCACACTTATATAAATTTTATCAATTTTTTTTCTAGATTTACTAAGACTTTCTAGTTTAGGCCAACCTAAACATAGGAACCTCTGGCGCATCGCCTCGGCCCATTCTAGAAGGTACAGTTACTTTTTTGTTAAGTAAATTCATGTTTTACGGGGCAGTAGACTTCTTTCGCTACCACACGTCTAACATATCCCCAAAAAACTGCTCGGTAAACCTGAGGCACCGACAGAATAACAGCGCCGTGGCAGCACTGCCATAGCATTATGATGAGTCGACAGCCTCTTCGTTGCTACAGCCCAACGTACGTTTGTAAATGTAATACGTCGTATCTAATTGTTAAATTATCTTTTGGGCTTTTAATGTATGTTGTGTTGTTGTATTTAATAAAGTTTTTTCTTTCTTTCTTTCAAATATTTCCTTTTTTTATAGTCCGTCGAAGACCTCAACAACCCCGGTATCACGGGTAGAATTGGGTTAGGGAGAAAGATAAGTAATTTATAGCATGATGAATTGACAGTTATTAATGTAGGTAGTGATAATTTATTTTAGACTGACAATCGCAGAGACTTACTGTGTTTACAAGTATGTTTGAAGTTATCGCGGTCCATTATTAAGTTAATAATGTGGGGCAAAAGGCTATCCAAGAGTATTTGGACTCTGCACTAAGAAAGTGTAAACACTGAAATATTTATGTTTTAAATAAGGGTGACAAATAAACGACGATTCAGGACTCCTTTTTTTATTGGAGAGATGGACGAGACGAGCAAAACGTTCACCTGATGTTAAGTGCAACGTCTGCCCATAACAAATGCTGTGTCATCCAGAATATTTCTATGTGGCACCACACTACGCCCGACCACCGAGACGTCAGTTCTTAAGTCTCATATGCCCAGTGATTATGCTAGCTCTCAGTGCCCTTCAAACCGACTTCACAGCAATGTTTGCACATTACTGCTTCACGGCAGAATAACTGACCGTGCGGTGGTACCTACCTAGACGGATTCCTTCATAGGAATCCTTCCACCAGTATCGGACTGGTGGAAGGATTCCTTGTGTATGGAAGTATTACATTAAGCCACGCGATCGGAATCTACATCACCCTCTTGATGGGGGTGGCTGGTGCCACACAGAAATGTTCTGGGTGACACAACATTTGTCATGAGCTGACGCTGCACTTACCATCAGGTGAATGTTTAGTTCGTCGCGTGAATTTCTCCAATAAAAAAATATGTTTTGACGAATGCGTGGTGTAGTTAACGGTTTACTTCACTTCTGCGCAGCGGGATCTGAGTTCGAATTCCAGCCGGAGCTAACATTGATGCAAAAACACTATCGAGCCTGGTTGCGTGTGAATTGAAAGTCTGTAAAACACATCCACGATACAGAAGAAAACTTAGTCTGGGGTATCGTTTTTCTATTAAAAAAGTTATCTTCTGGATCCGTCGAGGTAGGTAGCCACTGCAGTGCCAGTTATTCTAGGCACATGAGACTTAAGAACTGATGTCGCAGTGTGATGCCACACATTAATGTACCGGGTGACAGAGCATTTGTTATAGGCAGGCGTTGCACTTACCATGAGGTGAACGTTTTGCTCGTTTCGGTACTTTCTTCCAGAATCACATCGCCTCGCCAAGGACTTCACGATAAGGTGCAGTGAAATTATTGTGGAAATGTGTGAGTTCCGCCTAGTCCAACGTACATCATTCTTTTTACTATTAAAAAAAACTGCAGGCTGTTAATTACAGCGTATGAATGTCCCACTGCTGAGAACAGGCTTTCTATCATTTTTTGTGAGGGGTTTGGAGCCGGCAAAGTCCGCCACGCTGCTCCAATGCGGATCGGCGAATTTCACATATCCCCGAAATGTTTTTATTTCACAGACATGTAGGTTTCCTCACGATGTTTTCCTCCACCGCTGAGCACGTGGTAAATCTGCAGTTAAAAGAGGTGCTCGATGCCGGCACATCGAGGATAGAATTCAAGTCACACGTACTCAACAAAGTACTCGTACTATTAAATTTAAGGCGATCGCTCCGCACCTGAGCTACTATGGCTCTATTTCTTACTTTCTTCATCGTCGTTTCAGTCTATCACTAGTCCACTGCTGGCTAGGCCTCCCCCATAGATTGCCTCAAGTTTGTAGCTCTCCTCTTTGGGGGATTTTATCATAGTTGCCCAGCTTTACAGGTGCGTTGGCAAACGCAGTTTATTTATTTACATGTTCAAGAGGAAATGCTGGAGTGACTTTGATGGATAAAGTGGGGAACAGCTTGATAAGGAAACGTTGCGCTGTGGTAGAATATGTAGTGACAAAGATAGAGAAAGGGATGCTTAGATGGTTGGACACGCACATGATGGATGAAAGAAGATTGACGAAACAGATTTATGAGGCGAGTGTGAATGGGCAAGTCAGGTAAGGGTCGACGTAGGCGAATCGTATTACGATCAGATCGAAATCGTTCTAAGGAAAGGCAACGTGAAACCCATACCCGACAAGTTTGTATGAAATCACTAAAGAAAGTAGAGGAAGCTAAAGATGTGTGTCATGATCGTAGCAAGTGGAAAGATGTTGTCTCTGCCTACCCCTATGGGAAAGAGGCCTGACTCTATGTATGTTCAAGGAACATTCTGCAGCCCATATCCCAATTTTCATTTTAGATTCTCTTTAGCTTTCTCTTTTTACTTAGGCTGTGTTAAATTTGACAGTCACCTGACTAAACAATTACCCATTCACAATAGGAAGATAAGCAATGTTCGCGATCGCGACTATACCTTACCCATTAAACCATTAAACACACACGGATGGGTTCAATTTAATCCCATTACTTTTTTAGTAGTATATTGTTAAGTGAGCGTAAAGATAACAATATAAGTGATGGTGCTGTAGTAAAGTTTAGTCCCGTTTTTTTTTAAATCCCGTGAATTATTATAAATATTAGTGATATTCGCAGTGTCGTGGCGACGTAAAGAAACCTCAAATCAGGTTCCGTAAATGTCTACTAAATACTGATGGTAGGATTCTTATGCAGGAATCTTTATAGGTACCACCGCGGTGCTACTTTTTATGATGTGAAGCAGTAGTGTGCAAACATTATTGTGTTTCAGTATGAAATGGCGGCACTGATAGCTAGTGTAATCTCTGGGCATTTAGGACTTAAGATGTCTCAGGGCGCAGTGTAGAGACTGAGATACACAGAAATCTTCACGTTGTGCTCATCTCATTCCTTTCTCCTATAAAAAGACATGGGACATTGTTACAGGGTGATGAGTACAGATATGTCCTGGGTTTATTGTCCTAAAACACAGCATTTGTTATGGGCAGAGTTTGCTCTTACTATTTGCTCGTCTCGTCACTTTGTACCATAAAAAAATGTAAATAATATCGTGTGGTTCGACATAAAAAAATTGTAAAGTAACCGACTATAAATGTCCCACAGCTGAGCACAGGCCTCTTCTGAAATCTCAGACGTGTCCTCACGTTTTTCTTCACCGCAGAGTGTGTGGGAGATTAGCACTTAAATTTGCAATCAACAATTTTACGAGTAGTCATGTGGACGCCGGACTCGGGTTACTTCATACTAAGAAATTTAATGCCAGTGCCTAGCCCCTGAGTTACCACGGTTCGGGCAGGTAAAACTTTAAAAAAAGAAGGAAAAAGCGACCGGCGGTGACGTAAAACTTTGTGCGAAAACCGCCACGTCTCAGAAAAAATATTTCGGAAATACGTGGAGGCTACCGATTTGTTTTGGAGCAGCGTAGCTCTTTACAGTTCTATTACCAACTTAAAACGAGGGGAACCGTGGGCAATGCAGTACATCGCATAGTAGTACTTTCATGTTAAGGCTAAGACAATCAAAGAGTAATAGTTTATTGTGTATATTAGTAATATATGTATATTATTACTTGAAGAGAAAACTTTGTACCTATTTTTAAGCATATTGCGCACACGCAAAGAGTGTTTATTTGGCATAGTTAAGTTTGTGTGGAGAAGAAACGAGTAAGCTTAAATTTATATACGAGGGTGGATTGAAAAGTACTCGGCATAACCAAGAAAATAAACACATACTAAATCAGTTATATTTTTATTTTTCTACATAATCACCATCAAGTTCAATACACTTTTGCCACCTCCCCTTCCAAGCATTTAGACCGTTAAAAAAAAATGATTCTTCCTTAGAGTCAAAATATGCGTCTACAGCTGCTTTGACCTCGTCGTTTGTCGAAAATCTTTGACCTCCCAAGTGCTTTTTTAGGTTAAGGAACAGAAAGAAGTCTGATGGTGCCAGATCAGGTGAATACGGCGGATGCGGTAACAGTTCAAAGCCACAGTTGTGAATTTCAGCCATTGACTGTACTGACGTGTGAACACGGGCGTTATCTTGATGAAACAGGACTTTTCTTCTGAGCATTCCTCGACGTTTTTCTTTTATTTCCTCTCGTAAACGACGTAGTAAGGTGCAGTAGTAATCAGAGTTTATAGTCTGACCCCTTTCAAGATAATCAATCATAATCACACCTTTCGAGTCCCAGAATACTGAAGCCATCACCTTATTTGCCGACAAAATCGACTTAGCCTTTTTAGGGGGTGGTGAACCAGGTCTTCTCCACTGTTTTGATTGTTGTTTTGTTTCCGGTGTACAGTAATGAACCCATGTTTCGTCCATAGTAACAAAACGATTCAAAAAATCATCTGCATCGGCTTCAAATAACTCCAAACAGTCGCGTGAAATAGTCAATCGCGTCCTTTTTTGTTCAACTGAAAGCAGTCGCGGAACCCACCTCGCAGACACCTTGTGGAAACCCAACTCGTTGACAATGATGTTTTGAGTTCGTTCATAAGAGATGCCTATAATCTCGGCTATCTCTCTAATTTTTAATCTGCGGTCTCCCATTATTAAATCAAGTACTTTTTTAATATTTTCGTCAGTAGTTGACGTCGAAGGCCTTCCAGAGCGGGGTTCATCTTTCACACTCTCTCTACCACGCTTAAATTCTGCTATCCATTTTTTGACAGATGAATATGACAGAGCACAATCGCCTAATGTACTGACCATGTCATCATGGATGCCTTTTGATGATAGCCCCTTCTTATGGAGGTACTTAATGACGGCACGCTGCTCGATTTGCTCCATTCGCGGAAATTATGACCGATTACTTTGTTAATAAATTTATAAAATCACAACTAATTATCGCCCACGTTTCGAACTTCACACAATGAACTAGTCTGAACTGAACTAAATAAAGTGGGTAGATTTGATTTTTAGAATTGAATGGATCTGTGTTAGGCCGAGTACTTTTCAATCCACCCTCGTACATATTATGTGTTACAAATACATTTTCACGGGTGGTAGGATTCCTATGCAGGAGTCCGTCTAGGTAGGTACCACTTCAGGGCCAGTTATTCTACCGTGAAGCAGTAGTGTGCAAACATTACTGTGTTTCGGTTTGATGGGCGCTGTGAGATAGCGTAATCACTGGGCATATAAGACTTAAGAACTTATGTCTCAGTATGATGGACACAGTGTGGTGTCACCCAGAAATTTTCTGTGTAACGTTTTGCTCGTTTCATCACTTTATGCAATAAAAAAAAGAGTGTTGATTTGGCATAGTTAAGTTTGTGTGGAAAAGAAGCTAGTAAGCCAAAATTTATATACACATAATATGTTACAAATACATACAATTTAATGAAATAAAACATTCATTATTTACGTTCACAATGTTCATCACATAATAGTCTGTGGTTTGTTTACGTTCATAGGGCCTATGTCAAAACCATTAGTAGTCTATGGTCAAACAGTCGCATTGAGTAGTAAAGTAAGTAAAGTTTCAGCCTATAAATGTCCCACTGCTGAGCACAGGCCTCCTCTCATTTCTGAGAGGGTTTCGCATCTAGTAAGAATCCGCCACACTGCTCCAATTGCGGGTTGGCGGACTGCACAAGTTTTCGAAATATATATTTTGTTTATTTCTCAGACATGCGGGTTTCCTCACGATGTTTTCCTTCACTGCCGAGCACGCGGTAAATCAGCTCTTAAAATTGCAATTAACAATTTTAGTGGTGCCGGCACCGGGAATCGAACCCAGGTAACTCGCGCACTAATAAATTTACAGCGAGCGCCTAGCCCCTGAGCTAGAGTAAAGTAAATATAAGAGCTAGAGTCGCCAAAGAATAATAAAATGTTGCAAACAAATAATTACTCAAACCACAGTAACTTTCAAACTTAAAAAAATATGAATAACGGTCGAATTTTGACGACAGGCCGACCACTAGAATCTATAAATTATTCAGAACTTGCTCAACTTTCGAATACTTTAATGAAACGAATGTAGGGAAAGACGCAGGAGAACACAGTTGTCCTAAACTGCCCGCGCTTAATAAGCTCACGAGATAAAATCATATGTAGGTTGGGAAGCATTGTCGGAGATATTATCAATTTGTCTTTATGTGTAAGTGTTGGTTGGAACTCGAACCCAGGGCCGCAGTAGGAGTCAGGTACTCTAACCCCTGAGCCAGGCTGTCGTCAATAGAGAGCTGACTTAGGATATATATTTTATATCATAAAGAAAAACAACTGCTTATTTGTTATTTGACATTGGAGTTATCTTAAAAGTAAAACATGATTATACTTAAATAATAATAAAAATAAATAAATAAAGTTTAATAAACTAGATATTATGTTTTGACGACCACGTGACCCCTAGTGGTTGGTGCATCAGATTTTTACGCCGCGGGTCCCTAGTTCGAATACCTAACCCGAATTATTACTTTTCGAATCTCTGACAATACTACCAGCCGGAGACGACATTTGTGTGGAAACGAAATAGGTTTTCGTTGTGATTGTCCCGTGTCTCTGACACTGCATCTTAGTCTACCTTCGATCTCATCGCATGAGCGTTACAACGTGGTCGTTAATCGGCCAGGAGAACTGAGTCACGTTAGTGCGTACGACAAGTTAGTTTTATATTTTAAATGTTTCTTGTTGCGTAAATTGTAAAGTCTAAATCTGAATGGCTTCCATACTATCCTACGCAAGATGTTGCCATAGAATTATGCTGAGTCGACCAGCCTATTCGTAGTATACAGCGTATATTTGTAAATGAAATACAACGTATGTAATTGTTACTAATTAAATTTCTTTCCTTTATTACTCCATATAAAGTCGAAAGGCGTGAATGTATGTGTGATGTAATGAATGTAGAATGTAGAAGTAATATATGTAATTAATGTAGAAGTGATGTCTCAGGTTGACGAGCGGAGTTTAGTGCGGTGCACAAACTATATGCGGGTGGCACAGCATGTTATGGGCAGATGCTGCGTTTATGATCACACGATTTGCTCGCCTCGTCACGTACATAGAAACATACTCACACACACACACACGCACACCCAAACACACACACGCAAACACACAAATAATACAATAATACAAGCCACACGCACAGAGACACGCGCACACACAGTATATAGCCGCCGCTATAGGATGGCGAGAAAAGCGGAATTGAGTTATTTTACTAATATATTTTTATGTCTGTTAAAACACATAAATCATGGTTCGAAATAAATGATTATCATCTACGAGGCATGACTTTTAAGTTCTGTCGTTTCCATATTTCCCGGCAATTTTGAATTTGGAGCTGTTCTATATTCGAATGTGTTTAAATTTTGAATCTCAAAACAGTTGAAAGTATTAGGATTAATACTATTGTTAAGTCCAGGTTACGTACGAAAATGAATCTTTCTAAGGAAAATGTACGTGCAATAATTTTCTACAACTTTAGAAGAGGTCTGACACGGCTTCAGTGTTTTGAAGAGCTAACATCTGTGTTCAGTGATGAAGCCCTGGCTGACTGTCGAACGCTGGTATTTAGAATTCCAGCGTGGACATACTAGTGTTAGTGACAAATCTCGCGAAGGACGCCCAAAATCCGCCTTCACTGAAGATAACATCATTGCTGTGAGACAACTAATTCTCGAAGATCGTCATGTGACGTATCGAGAGATAGAGGCTCTATGAGGCATCTCAGGGACAAACATTCATAAGATCTTGCATGAAGCGCTTGGTGTGAGAAAGCTAGTTTGCTGTTGGATACCGCATCTGCTTTCCGACGATCACAAGGCGGCCCGCGTCAGATGGTGTAAGAAAACTCTGCAAGGGTTCAACCGGGGAGAGTCGAATCACGTCCGACGACATCATCAGTGGTGACGAATCATGGATCTATGCCTACGATCCTGATTCCAAACAACGATCTTCAATCTGGGTCTTTCAAGACGAGCCAAAGCCGACTAAAGTTGTTCGTTCTCGAAGCACTTCAAAAGATGGGCCACGTTCGTTAGAAAAACCGGCCATGTTGCGTCTATTGCACTTGAAGATCGTAGAACGGTTAACGGTGGTATACCACAGTTTAGTTTACCACAAGTCATCGCCGAACTTCGAAAATCTAACTCAAAGCGACGCATCATCCTGCACCACGACAACGCAAGCTCACACAGCGCTCGTCAAACGATTGAGTATTTGAAGCAGGAAAAAGTAGAAATTCTTGACCATCCTCCATACAGTCCTGACCTAAGCCCTAACGATTTCTTTACATTTCCTAAAATTAAGAAAAGTCCTCGTGGTCAAAGGTTCCAGTCCGGTGAAGAAGCAGTCGACGCTTTCAAGTCAGCCATTTTGAACACCCCCACTTTAGAGTGGAAAATATATTATAAAAAAAATTAAAACGCCAAAATTCGATTCAAATAGGAAACTATATATTATAAATAGAATATACATATACATATATATATATATATATATATATCGTACATGTTGCGCTTGTTTGCGGTGTAATCTTTCAACTAGTTAGAGGGCTTCGGTGTAACGGAAAACGGTTTAAACGCTAGAGTAAGTCACGGGATTAAAACAATACTGTAAACTGGTGGTATGATTCCTGTGGAGTAACCTGTCAAGTAGGTGGTACCGCTGCAGTACCTACTGTGTCGGTTTCAACGGCGCCGATAGCTAGTGTAATTACTGGTGATAGATTTAAGAACTGATATCCCATGATGACCGGCGTAGTGCGTTTCCTCAAATAAATATACAAACAAAATGCATTTTTTATGAGCAGGTGAAAGATTCGGCTCGTCTCGTCACTTTCATTCAATAAAACAAATGTGTGTCACTACTTCTTTAAGAGCACCGCCAGCCAACTGCACCAAAAGCGCGCACAAGCAAAAAACGCCTCCGGAAACTGCCACCAATATATTTAACACTACATAATGATGATCATGTCCTCCTGGTCGATTTTCATACTCGGCGACAACTACACACACACACACGTACAGAATACTGACGGAAGCTATTAACTGTGCGGGCTGATATTACAGTGCCACAAGCGTACACGCAAACCCATCGGCACTCACTCGTCCCAATCGAACCGTGCTCGATGTGACGCTCGTGCGATAAGATCGTAGGGTAGGCTAGGCTGTAGTGTCAGAGACACAACCAGACCAGATAACCAAAAATTTGCGTTTTTGCACAAATTTTGGCTCCAGCTGAGATTCGAACCCAGGACCCGCGGAGTGGTAGTCAGGTACTCTAACCACTAGCTCACGCTTATTGGAGCCAGGAAGTTTTTTTATTTTTGATATGGTTGTCATTTGTCTTCAAAGAGTGTAGGCACCCGCGCCCCGCAGTTTTCAAGGTAGTCTTTATCGACTGGACTATGGGGACGCTATAATATATTTTTACATTTAATAGTTTACTTATTCGTAGTGATTACATTTATATATAAAAAGAACTATAGACAAAGCTTAAAAATATTATTGAACTCCAGAAAAAGAATCAAAGCAATGTAAGTGATCCGATACCTTATTCGGATTACCGGGATTGTAATCTATACTGCAACACTAGACCCTGATCTTCGATATTAGTTGACGCACAACACTAGTGGTCAGGCGCGCACCGCAAAGGTATGTTGTGTTCTACTCGTATATTTATATTGTAACTAGTCTTAGAACATAGATTTGTCTGCATATTTTTTTTCGTAAGCATAAACTGTATTAAAATAACTTGTTGATCTTGTGTTATCTGTGTCGCCACCTGCAGGCATCTGCTTCCCGCGAATTTAGACAGGGGGCATCGTACGAATTTGTTTTTGTAGGTAAGAGAACCTTAGAATATTATTACAGATATTACAAATGTGGACCAGATGACAAGCAAAACTAGGATGACAAATTTGAAACACTTTATATTTGGGCAAAGCCATGTTCTGGTTTCTGCTACATGTTTTTTTACTAAGACGAGCAAAGCGTTCACCTGATGGTAACGACGTCCGCCCATAGCAATGCTGTGTCACCCTGAATATTTCTGTGTGGCACCACACTGCGTCCGTCACTTGAGACAGTTCTTAAGCCGCATATGCCCAGGGATTACACTACCTCTCAGCGCCCTTCAGACCGAAGCACATTAATGTTTGTTTTTCGGTCTGTTTGTCAAGTTTGTCTACTGGTGGTAGGATTCCTATGCAGGAATCCGTCTAGGTAGGTACCACCCCAGGGACAGTTATTCTGCCGTGAAGCAGTAGTGTGCAAACATTACTGTGTTTCGGTTTCAAGGGCACTGAGAGCTAGTGTAATCACTGGGCAAACGAGATTTAGGACCTGGTATCTCGGGGTGACGGGCGCTTTGTGGTGCCACACAGATATGTTCAAGGTGACCCATTTCTTATGGGCAGACGTTGCACTTACCATCAGGTGAACGTTTTGCTCGTCTCATCACTAACCCAATAAGAAAATAATACTATCAAATTACTTATTTATAATCTTTGACACAGTGTACAGCATTCATGATTTATTTACTCACTAGCTGTGCTCTGCGGTTTCACCTGCGTAAAAAAGCCCATCCCGATCGATGATATACCTATGTACATACTCGTACTTCCTATGTACTCGTACCTCCCCATTTTCCTAAAATGAAAGTAGCCTAAGTTACCCGCTATAATATCAGCTATCTATCTGTCAGTGAAAGTCCCCTCAAAATCGGTCCAGCCGTTTCGGAGATTAACCGGAACAGAAACACAACATTTTTTTTTCTTATAACTACCGTATATACTTTCATAAGCATTGAGTATAAAGCTGTTATTTTGTTACGAGTATTAGAAACCGACACTTTAATTTTATTCATTTGTATGGATGAAAGGGATACAAAGGGCGGACATAATGTTAGGACATTAGGCATATTCTACCAGTCAATCCCATGGACTGGTGAGATTTTCGATGATGTAATTTACTATAGGCTGATGATAATTTTGTAACATGAAAGGTTTGCTAATTTAGAATTACCTACCTACCTACCCTCATTACAACAACATATTTATTTTGATTTGATCAAGCATAATTTATGTGTAACTTGTGTTCATAAGATTCAATATTTATTGCTTACATTTTTTTAAATCGGAGTAATTTTTTTTTATTTAAGGGCTTGATTGTATTTTGTTCTCGAAGTTCTTGAATGAAAAACATAAAGTCACATTATATTAATACTGCAATATAACATAAATTCACTTTGTTTATTAAAAATAATCCCTATTAATTTTAAATTATAATTCATAAAAACTGTTTATTATTTGAAATATCCTAACATCTTTATTATCATCCTTATCCTTCTAAACATAACTAGTCTGACGTTATTGAACAATTGTTGGCTCCGGCTGGGAATCGAATCCAGGACCCGCGGCGTGCTAGTCAGGTAACTCTAACCATTAGGCCACACGGTTGTCATAGCTAATGAGGCGAATAAAGCCTTATAAGCTTTACTCGAATACATTATAAGGTAAACTCGGCTAGACAACATTTTTGTATAGAAAACAAACCTTGACTTTGGCTTATGAATTTAAGTCTACATAAAGAAAAATCAATTGCCGCGTGTAGGAAAGATATCTTGTTCTTTCTTAAGAACGGTTCAATCGATTTTGTTAATTTTTTCTATGCTGTGTTCGTAATTGTCAGGGCAAGGTTTGTCTGAAAGAATTTTTTTTTGGAAAATCCACAAAAAAGTTGGAAATTTGGATGGAATTTTTGTAATCAAATCTCAATAAAAAAAGCGACGTTCAGTTTGACAATTCTGCTCACTTGTTTTCATAACAATAAAAAACAACCCATTTTTGCCATTAGTAAATTGTAATCGTGCGAAGCCGGGATCCGTTTTTTATTGCATAAAGTGATGAAACGAGCAAAACGTTCACCTGATGGTAAGTGCAACGTCTGCCCATAACAAATGCTGTGTCTCCCAGAACATTTCTGTGTGACCCCATACTGCGCCCTCCCTGAGACATCAGTTCTTAAGTTTCATGTGTCCAGTGATTACGCTAGCTCTCAGTGGCCATCAAACCGAAACACAGTAATGTTTGCACACTACTGCTTCACGGCAGAATAGCTGGCCCTGATGTGGCACCTACCGAGACGGATTCCTGCATAGGAATCCTACCACCACTAATAATGAGGCTCCTTAAAGCTAGCAAGAAGTTTTATGGCGTAGAACCTTCCTTTATAAACGAGATATCTAACGCAAAATTATTCATATCCTGGAATTAGATTAATCATTCCTAATTCGATTTGATTTTTATTATGTTAGATATTATTATTATTATTAGATAGTAGTTACGTAATAGCCAATAGGTGCCCGGTAGAGTAGAATAGCACTTACCTCTTTACTACAGAGGTGTCGTAAGAGCCGACTAAGGTATTGTACGGACAGCCTTTATTCGTGCTAATAACACCATGATAAGCAATACTGTCACTATACTGCTCGTGGGAACGCAATAGGGAGTAAGTTTTTTCTTGATCGTACCAAAATGTCGGCGACGTTGTTCGCCACCCGTCACGTCTCTGCCTACCCCTTATATGCGAAAAGGCGTGAGTGTATGTATGTAGTGAGACGATATGAAATTAACAAGACGCCCCTATACGGGTCAGATAAATTTACCAACACAAAGCTTAGCAAACAAATGGACAAAGAAGGTCGGGTCATAGAAATTTCATTCCTTGTCAATAAATCGACAAAGCGCATTGCGGACACAGGGGAGGTGGGGAAAGGGGACGGTGAGGTCCCCCTGTTCAAAGGGATCTATGAATTTCAAACAAGAAGATACGCAGGCAAACAAATGCATACATATACACACGTATACACACAAGCACACCTACAACTTACATATGCATATACATCAGGAACATATTACATAAGTTATAAGTCAAAATCGTAGTGTCAATACCACTACCGTTATTTGTTAAATAACATTTGTTAGTTATGGAAGAGCGGGGCATCCTGGCACAAGTATATATTTACTTAAAAGGAACCAGCAATTTATGTATTTTTGTATGATTACTGGTGGTAGGATTCCTATGCAGGAATCCGTCTAGGTAGGTACCACCCCAGGGCCAGTTATTCTGCCGTGAAGCAGTAGTGTTCAAACATTACTGTGTTTCGGTTTGAAGGGCACTGTGAGCTAGCGTAATCACTAGGCATTTGAGACTTAAGAACTGATGTCTCTGGGGGACGGGCGCAGTGTGGTGTCACACAGAAATATTTAGGGTGACACAGCATTTGTTGTGGGCGGACGTTGCACTTACCATCAGGTGAACGTTATGCTCATTTCGCCACTTTACACAATAAAAAAAAACTATTTTCTATTTCTATGTATAGTGGGGAAGGAAATTGTATTACGGCATACGAAGGTACACGTGTAATGAATAACAAAGGAACTTATGAAAATTATTTAAGAGCGCGTCGATGCGCTACGCTTTGGCTCTTGTATTCTTAGCTTGTACATAGTTACGAGGGTGGATTGAAAAGTACTCGGCCTAACCAAGAAAATAAACACATACTAAATCAGTTATATTTTTATTTTTCTACATAATCACCATCAAGTTCAATACACTTTTGCCACCTCCCCTTCCAAGCATTTAGACCGTTAAAAAAAATGAAAAATGATTCTTCTTTAGAGTCAAAATATGCGTCTACAGCTGCTTTGACCTCGTCGTTTGTCGAAAATCTTTGACCTCCCAAGTGCTTTTTTAGGTTAGGGAACAGAAAGAAGTCTGATGGTGCCAGATCAGGGGAATACGGCGGATGCGGTAACAGTTCAAAGCCACAGTTGTGAATTCCATCCATTGACTGTACTGACGTGTGAACACGGGCGTTATCTTGATGAAACAGGACTTTTCTTCTGAGCATTCCTCGACGTTTTTCTTTTATTTCCTCTCGTTAACGACGTAGTAAGGTGCAGTAGTAATCAGAGTTTATAGTCTGACCCCTTTCAAGATAATCAATCATAATCACACCTTTCGAGTCCAATACTGAAGCCATCACCTTATTTGCCGACAAAATCGACTTAGCCTTTTTAGGGGGTGGTGAACCAGGTCTTCTCCACTGTTTTGATTGTTGTTTTGTTTCCGGCTGTACAGTAATGAACCCATGTTTCGTCCATAGTAACAAAACGATTCAAAAAATCATCTGCATCGGCTTCAAATAACTCCAAACAGTCGCGTGAAATAGTCAATCGCGTCCTTTTTTGTTCAACTGAAAGCAGTCGCGGAACCCACCTCGCAGACACCTTGTGGAAACCCAACTCGTTGACAATGATGTTTTGAGTTCGTTCATAAGAGATGCCTATAATCTCGGCTATCTCTCTAATTTTTAATCTGCGGTCTCCCATTATTAAATCAAGTACTTTTTTAATATTTTCGTCAGTAGTTGACGTCGAAGGCCACGGATGAATATGACAGAGCACAATCGCCTAATGTACTGACCATGTCATCATGGATGGCTTTTGATGATAGCCCCTTCTTATGGAGGTACTTAATGACGGCACGCTGCTCGATTTGCTCCATTCGCGGAAATTATGACCGATTACTTTGTTAATAAATTTATAAAATCACAACTGATTATCGCACACGTTTAGAACTTCACACAATGAACTAGTCTGAACTGAACTAAATAATGTGGGTAGATTTGATTTTTAGAATTGAATGGATCTGTGTTAGGCCGAGTACTTTTCAATCCACTCTCGTATATCTACTTTATTGATCAAATGTAAATTAATTGAACGGGGTCATGGCATAAATCTCGGCGTGGTTGGCTTCTCTGCGACGGGTTGCGGATTTGATTCACGCACGGGTATAAACGGTTGTTTCGGATAAAGTTATTTGGGCATATGCGATTTTTGTCTGTAAAACGCGCAAGGGCATTTTTAACTAAAGAAAAAATTACTAATTGAGTTTATTAATACAGCTTTTGCATTGTCTATAGGTAGTCAATGTATGATGATAAGTAAATTTTTTTGGATTTCTAATTAACTACAGCATTAATTATACGTAAATGTTTATTTGCCAGGGTTACTAGAAGTAGTTCCCTTGACCGGCAATTAGGGTAGAGTACCGGGTAAGCGACACCGGCCTCCCGAGCTACTGCTGTCTCTTCCTTCTCCTTCCGAGATAGTAGTGGTAGGATTCCTATGCAGGTATCCGTCTAGGTAGGAACCACCCCAGGGCCAGTTATTCTGCCGCGAAGCAGTAGTGTGCAAGCATTACTGTGTTTCGGTTTGAAGGGTACTGTGAGCTAGCGTAATCACTAGGCATTTGAGACTTAAGAACTGATGTCTCAGGGTGACGGGCGCAGTGTGGTGTCACACAGAAATATTCTGGGTGACACAGCATTTGTTGTTGGCAGACGATGAAATTACCATCACCCGTCACCCTAACACCAAACTACGAAATAAATCGTTCTTTTTGTTTAGCTTGTGACGATATTCACGTAAACTTCGATTTTCTAAAACGCGATCAAAATTGGAGTCGGTGAAATCGGTAGACGAAAAACAGAGATCAAGATACATATGAACTCAGTTAAGTAAAACGTGATTTTATTAAACTTGGTTTCGAAAGCAATCGGTGAAATCGGGTCTTAGAAGCTTGATTTTTTCACCTAAGTATAACCTAACCTGAGTAAACTAAAGTAAAGTTTCAGCCTATAAATGTTCCACTGCTGAGCACAGGCCTCCTCTCATTTCTGAGAGGGTTTTGGAGCTAGGAAGAATCCGCCACGCTGCTCCAATGCGGGTTGGCGGACTGCACATATCTACGAAATATTTTTTATTTCTCAGACATGGTGGTTTCCTCGCGATGTTTTCCTTCACCGCCGAGCACGTGGTAAATCAGCACTTAAAATTGCAATTAACAATTTTAGTGGTGCCGGCACCGGGAAACGAACGCAGGTCACTCGCGTACTATGAAATTTAAAGCGAGCGCTTAGCCCCTGAGCTACCACGGCTGTGCGACCTTGCTTCTAGACAAATTTCTTGGTTATAGATCAACGGGAAGTGCCCTGTAGGTTGTGATTTGAAAATATGCGGCACAATGGCCTTATTTATTATTGCATTGACTTAGAAGCTTGATTTTTTCACCTAAGTATAACCTAAGTAAAGTAAAGTAAAGTTTCAGCCTATAGATGTCCCACTGTTGAGCACAGGCCTCCTCACATTTCTGAGAGGGTTTTGGAGCTAGGAACAATCCGCCACGCTGCTCCAATGCGGGTTGGCGGACTGCACTGGTGGTTTCCTCCCGATGTTTTCCTTCACCGCCGAGCACGTGGTAATCAGCATTTAAAATTGCAATTAACAATGTAAGAGGTGCCGGCACCGGGAATCGAAACCAGGTCACTCGCGTACTATGAAATGTAAAGCGACTAACCCAACCTAAGTATTTATTGTTTGATATTAATTTTAGCTAGATACCTTCATGCGTTTCTGAGAAAAAGGGTCTTGATAGACAGACAGACAACCAAGTGATCATATAAGGGTTCCCTTTATCTTGAGGTCCGGAACCATAAAAATTATACTTATCAATTATGTTAATAAGAATAAATTGAAGAATTGAAGCGCTAAAAGCCTAATGGTTTAGGCTACGGATTACGAAACGACCTCGCAGGATCGAGCCTGCCATTCTACTATTGCCGTGAACCGTCTCCTAGCAGAAGTTCTTAAGCTTAGTCGAGTGATTAATATGAATATTATTGATGTTATTAAATAGCTAGTATTCCTTTTTCAAAAAATAAAAATAATACATTGTTTATATTTGACTAATTTACTCTGACAAATCTGCAGACTGTGCGAATGCGCAGTACAGCCGCAATGCGAATAGACTGCGATGCTCGTCATAAACCTGCATCAAAAAAAAACTACTGCATAGATACCGTATTGGCGTAAAATTGCTACCCCTCTGTCGCTGCAGTAAATAGCGGTGAAATAAAGAAATTCGCGTTGGAATTTATAACGAAATCGAATGACATCCGCAGCAGAACTAGAGTAATCGACAGCCTTAAGGGTCAGCAAGCTGAAGTAGTTATGGGCAGGCCTTAAAGCTCGTAGAGCCGATAACCAATGCCGGCTGGGTAGGTGCAGTAGTTGAGCCCTTGACTTCTGCACCGCGGGTCGTGGGTTCGATTACAACGCGGGACAAATATTTGTATTGCCTACAGATAGTTGTTCCGGGTCTGGGTGTTAGTGCATGTGAAAATGATGTATGTAAAAACGCACCTACGGAGCATAGTTTTTTATTAAAGAAAGAAAACCATTGAGGAAGAAAAGTTCTCGTTAAAAAATAACGTAAGTCTGTTAAATATGGTCCAGAAGATAGGTTTACTAGTGTCCTGTACATTCTAAGCATTTGAACACGCTCTTGAATAATGCTGGAACAATTATCTTTTGTCCTTACCATCACTTAAAATTAATAAAAGAATAACAAAAAAGAGAATAATTGCCGGAGTTTCTGTCGTCTGTTTCTTCTCCGTCAGAGAAAATAAGTTTGAAGGAACGTGTGACATACGAATTTTAATATTTGTTACGTCGCAAAGTAAAGAATTTTCAATTCGTTTAAATTCACTTTGTACCGGTGTCCATATTGAAGTACCACTTCTTCCAAGTATGTAATTTAAAAAACTCAGACTTTTTACTTCTATCACGTGACAGAACTTCTTGTTTTTATTAGAAACTGGCTATGCCCGGCGGTTTCACCCACGTAAAAAGCCGATCGATGATACACATACATACTTCCCTATCTGAATCGAATTTTTGAGTTTAATATTTTTGCATGGACCTATGGATTAAAGTAGCCTAAGTTACCCGCTATAATATCAGCTGTCAGAGAAAGTCACGTCAAAATCGGTCCAGCCGTTTCAGACAGTCAGATAAAATTTTTAAAATCTCTTGTTATAAGTACCGTGGCATACTTTCATAAGCATTGAGTAAAAAGCTATTATTTTAATTATTTGTATAGATTTGAAGAAAATAAAAATAAATATTAACAATAATTATTAATTGATCAATAAACATTAATTACGAACAGAAAATGAGCCTGGAAGTTTATATTTCATAGTTTTCTATTTGTCTCTGGCTAATTACCTATACTCGTGTTCTTTTTGCGTCATAAAATGTTTATTTTGAAACGTTACATACAGAAACGTTACACTTAAATTCGACCTTGAATTTTTACTCTCGTCGCGCCCCTAAGGAGGTTTCACTTTTCTTTAAAAAAAGAATCCCGGCTGTTGCATGAATGCTATACACGAGAGCAATAGTCATAAATACAATGTCTTTGACTAACGTACTTATGAGTAAAACCGACTAATTTCACTGCCAAAAATGTGAAGACTTACCCATAGCACTGGATAGTCTTGGGCGTAGTGCACGGAGCAATCCAAGTCGACCTGCCCGCCTATGTCCCTGATCTGCTCTTGAGTGATGTGGGAGATCGTTGGTGTTCGCAGGCCATGAGCTACAAGAGAATTTTATTAAAAATCGTTTAATAGAATGAACCTAATAAATAAGTATATAAATTTTGTGCCCCTTTTAAAGCAAATTGCGCGCACGAAGGAGTGTGAGATTTGGCGTAATTAGTTTGTATGTATAAGAAGCGAGGAAGCTGTAATTTATATAATATAATATGTATTACAAATTCATTAAGTTGAATACAATAAAAAACAACAATCTTAATATTCATACAAGTTTTGTAACAAATATTGTGATGGAATCCCTGCCTGTAAATAAAATTAAAATAATGTAGGACCAAGTGTGCTGCCTTGAGTAACGCCAATGTCAATCACATAAGTCTGCCGTTTGTTTTCGTTCATACTACCAATGTCAAACATATAAAAGTGTGGTCAAACAGTCGCACAGAGTAGAGATTGAAGCCATAGAATTTTACAATGTTGCCAACAAATAATTACCCAAGCCTCAATAATTGAACGTTATTAAACTTAAGCATTTTATGAATGACATTCGAATTTCTGGTACACTGGTAGGAGTCCTATGCAGGACCCGCCTAGGCATGTACCACCGCGGTGCCAGGTTACACCGTAAAGCTGTGTGCATACATAACTGTTTGAATGGCATTAGTCGCTATTTTTATAGCAGGGCCTATGTGACCTAACCCATGTATCAGTGGGGGAGAGCAGTGCGATCAGCTTTTTGTTTTTATATTTTCTATAACATGAATATAGTACTAGCATTAAGTCTAGTGGCGTCGCCAATACTTCTAAAGCGTACATTTCTAGAGTATTCTTAATGGCCCATCCTCCGCACTATATATCATTAGCAACGCTATTAATATTACTGGTATTGCTGTTAACCGGTTTACGACTATAATCGAATAGCGGACTCGATCCTGCGACATCATATTTCGCAATCCGTAGCCTAAACCATTAGGCTTTTGTTGCTTATAATATAGTTGTAAGAGTATATTGTTACTTATAAAATATTAAGATTGTTGAAGAGGTTTTATTCATCACTAAGAAAGAATTGGCTTAAAAACAAACCAACGTGAAATACGAAAAGCGCAAAATTGCATTTGTAGAGGGATGCTTTCCACCCCTTTCCAATTACAGTATTCGTCCGACTACGAATCACTGATAGGGAGAAGGGAGAAGGGAGAAAGGGAGGAATCGCTGATTCTAGGCAAAAGTGAACAACCTTCTTGAATTCAATGAGGTTTTTGTAGCATATTAGCTATTAGAGGCTTTCTGCTTAAATGGAACGAATATAGTTGTTTCGCTACAAGGGTCTGGGGTGTTATTTATCTTCTATTTTTTCATATTTAACCCAAACTCTGACAAACCCATTTGGTATTTTATTTCCGTAAATATCTAATGGATGATATTAATTAATATTGGTGGTAGATTGTAAAAAAATAAGTTTGACAAACGAAATTATATGTTCCTAAGTTTGTTATTCAATCACGCTCAAACCACCACCATTTCAGCCTATCCCTAGTCCAATGCTGAACATAGGCCTCCCCCATAGACTGTCAGAAAAGGTTGTAGCTCTCATTTTGGAGGGATTTTGCTATAGTTGCCACGCTTGACAGGCAGGGTTGGCAACTGCAATTTATTTATACAGATGTTCCAGAAGGATGCTGCTTCCCATCCCCTGTTTTTCATTTCCCTCTGTTGACTTTTACTACACCCACGGGACGAGATGGGGTGGAAGATTCTCTTACGCCGCTACCACAACGGCTTAGCGAAATCTAAAGACACTGCTGCTCGTTACTGATCCGTATTTTCGAGCTGTTATATTTGAAGTCATATTCGATTAACATCATTCGAAGTCATATTGAATAAGTGCGGCATTAAAAGGCGCATAAAGATCAACATTGATTGGATTTTGTCGTAGTTATGTTTAGATGTTTTAATTTCAAGAATAGAACTATTTTGTTAGAACTATTAAGTGTGCAATGACTAAAACTACTAAAAATGTATGTATTAGTATTACAGGACCTAGAATTATATAATTAATACCTTAGGATTATGTAATTAATACTATTACAGGACCAGGAGTGCGCTTTATTGCAATGGGCCTATGGCGCTATATCGCATTGGGTCTAAGGCGCTATCTAACTTATATCCGCTTCTGCATTTAAAGCAAAAGCGCAATGAAACCTAGAATATAAACCTTGACAGTAATAAGTTCACAAATTGACTGAAAAAATGCATTTACTACTGAAGGGCCGTTTGCAGGCAAATTAGGCGAAAATATATAGCGTTTTAATATCACCCTTCTTTGTGCCGCTGTCCAGTGTTCCGCGCTATTCGATCGATTTAATTTTAGAGTGCACTGTCTGATTATAACTGAATTTATTAAAGGGCATGCATACCAGAGCGAGGAGACTATGTTTAATTTTATCATTTTTTTTAATTTATAAAAAAAAATATTTTTAATAATGTGATCTTTAATTTTTATTTTTTAAAATAACTAAAAAAGTTACAGCCTACATAAAACGTTACAAGCGAAGAAGCCGGAATTTTGGAGGGAAAATGACATTTCCGTGTGTTGGCAGACATGTGAAGTCCTCAAATGTCACGTCGTCGTTTTAGCCAACATTAGTCCACTGCTGAACATAGGCCTCCCCATAGATTGCCACAAACGTTAGTAGCTCTCGTTTTGGGGGGAATTTGTCATAGTTGCCACGGTTGGCAACCGCAGTTTATTTATTCGGATGCCCATCTCCTGGTTTTTCATTTTCCCTTTATCGACTTTCACGACACCCACGGGATGAGATGGGGTGGTAGATTCTCTTAAGCCGCCACCACACGGGGATCAAGTGTCTAGACGCCTCGTATGCTTCTAGCCACAAGTTCGTTAGCGCGGACTTAGAAGTACGTAGTATCCAGTTTTGATTTTTTTTTGGATTTTTTCATTGGATATTAGTAACGATACGAGCCACTACAATTGCAATTTAACACAGAACTTTGTGTTGGAAAGTTCCGTGCAACGCCGCAACTGTGTGGTGCGCTCGTCATCATGAGGCATTGGTTCTTAACTTTTACTGGTGGTTGGATTCCTATGCAGGAATCCGTCTAGGTAGCTACCACCCCATGGCTAGTTATTCTGCAAGGAAGCAGTAGTGTGCCAACGCGACTGTTTCTCAATCTGAAGGGTACTGAGAGCTAGTGTAATTCCTGGGCATATGAGACTTAAGAACTGATGTTTCAGAGGGCAGCGTGATGCCACACAAAATGGTTCTAGGGTGACAGTATTTAAAAAGCCAAAATTCTAAAAAACCGACAGACAGTTTTTTATTATTTTAGTTGTCGGTGTCGGCTCTGTAGGTAAACAATTGACTTTGGTGCTACGGATTGCAGATTCAATTCCAGCACAGGATAAATATTTGTATGGCCCTCAGGTAGTTGTTATGGGTCTGGGTATTTGTGCATGTGCAATATATCTGTGAAACGCACCCATAGGGCAATACAGGGGAAATCATATTGAGGGATTGTTTTTATAAAATATATATATATGAGTATGGATATATGTATGCCACATGGGTCATAGTTGTCAAAAGTTACTGCTTGTGGTGGATGGCCTGCTCGAGTTTCCAATACAATTACATATTATTGAATTTGTTTCATCTAAAATGTAATGATGAATAGTGCTAAAGTTTTCTATTCTTTGTAAATTTATAGACAAATGTATTCAATTAAGATAAAAAAACTGACTAAAAAAGAGGATACCTATAGAGTTTCATTCACTTCAAATGAAATAAGTATTACTTACTTCAGAATATAAAGAATTTTCATTTCATATGATGACAATAACACAATGTTGGTTGCAATAGAATATAACAAATAATTGTTAATAATTTTACGTTTTATTTTAATCTGTTAAAAGTGACAGAACTAGCATAATGTTGACCTGATGGTAAGTACAACATCTGTCTAAAACAAATGCTGTGTCAACCAGAATATTTCTGTGTGACACCACACTGCACTCATCACCCTGAGACATAAGTTCTTGAGTCTCATATGCCCAGTGATTATGCTGGGCCTTCAGTGTTATTCAAACCGAAACACAGTAATGTTTGCTTACTACTGTTTTAGGGCAGAATAACTGGCCCTGGGGTGGTAACTACCTAGATGGATTCCTGTATATGAATCCTACCACCAGTAAAAACTAAAGTTTATAATGAGATATTTTCAATAAATTGTGCTTATTGTATTATTAGTACTTAATGTATTAAGAATCACATTTTCTGTGTGGTCACTTAATCATCAAAACACACTTTAAGAAGTCCTCTTTGTATTCTTCTATTGGCAATAAAAACACTTTAAAGTTAAAAATTACTTAACCTGTAGATTTTACATAAATTACTTTTACATGTTGCATCTTGCGAAGATAATGATTAGGGATAGTTGTTCTTTTAGTTGTGTTTTTTTTATATAATACTCATTGAACATATTTGTTTTATAACTACACTAGTTCGCAAACAATGCGTTTACCCTAAATGCGTTTGACCTGGGAAGAACCAGCAAGAAACCCAGCTGAATTTTATTGACAAAAACAAATCAGATTTTGAATTGTGGATACTTTGTAGGTTTTGCTTCTCAAAATCTAAGCAAGTTCACAATAAATTCGCTTTTCATATATATTCTTAACATATTTGCAAGAAATGACTTGTAATAGTCAAAAATAATAAAATTGATCCAGATTCGATTTTCACATGGTTAAATCTAAAATTGTAATACTATTAGAAATTAAATTCGGTTTTCCATTAACGTCAAGAATACTACGATATAATATCAAAATAATATAAACGGAATAAAGATATTACTTCAAAAGCATGTAAGAAAACAAAAAAATGTGTTATGTTGTAAAAAATTGTTTCTGTAAACTTACTAAATAATGAGGTAGGTATGAAATGAATATGGATTTAAAATAATCAACGTCTACATAAACCCAGCAAAATTAAAGGACAACAAAAGAACGTGTCCCAAAGGGTGTGTCTGTCAGCCGTTACGTGTCTGGGACGGTAAACAATTGAAAATGTATGAAGCGTAAAAGGTGCTTGTTTAAAAAGCGTCACTTCCTTACCTATGCATTTTTTTAAGCAAAAAATTCGGGTCACAATAAAATAGGGTACTAATACTAAGATCCTTAACTCACCAATATTTATGAAAACTAGTAGTAATACCGGCCAGTATTTCAAAATAAAACACGCCATTGCAAAACAACGCTCAAAACAGATAACTTTCAATTGAATGATTTGAAGAGACGAGTGTTGTTGAGGTTGAGTGACTAACTGAGGTGTGGTAAGTGAATGTTGTTGACTGGTTTGAATGTTTGAATGAAATCGTTCCTATGATTGTGATTTGAGTCTGACATTACAAATGCGCGAAAGAGCGAATGATAAAATGGTAAGCTTTTCCGATGTTGCCAACTAATACTAAAACAAATCTTGTTTATTAGACAACAAGGAACATGATATTCTCTTTGAGAAGAACATACGGTCGGAAAGTTATGAACGTATTTTTTTTTATTCATTTTATGACGTTTAATAATATGGCCAATATTTAAGAATGATTACATTAGAAATCGCATATCTACATTGACTTCTCCGTACCCTATGATACACAATATCTGGGTTTATTTATTTATGAAGTAATTAAAAAATATAATCTGTTCTATTTTACACCCTTGTTGAATGGCATAAAATGTTAATTGATTCATATAATTGTGTATTATTATCATTGTAATTTAATATAGCTATAATCACAAATTTCTTCTTCAAAATCTGTTTTGTGTCACTTACCATCACATGAGCCACCTGCTCGTTTGCCCCCTATTCTATAAAAAAAATAACTAACAGAATATAATAATATACAACATACAAAAATTTTAAACAAAATATGTAACAAATTTAAATACACCTTATTTATGCGATTTTGCAATGGTAACATCATTTTAAATTTTATGAATAAGCTAGTAAACGTAGGTGTGCTTGAGGTGTGCGATCTAGAAATGCTAGATGGAGCTGTATTATATTTTGCAGTTTCATATTCTTCTTTTTTAATCCTAGCAATTATCTATCAAATCGAGCCATTTTTCGTCGGTTCGCCTGCCAAAACCCGTTAGTGGATTTTATCAATTTTTCAGGCGGCGGAAAAAACTGTTTTACGTGATAACCAATAATATATAAAAAAAACCAAAAATGCAAAATGGTGACAAAATATCTTATATTTTTAATGTAAGTAACATAAGAAATTATATTAATACAGTATAAGATAAAACGGTTTTTTTCCGCTCCCTGGAAATTTGATAAAATCCACATACGGGTTTTGGCAAGCGCTCCGACGTTTTGCCAATGTCGAGTTATAATTTAATTATAACAAAGACATCATTTCGTTTGATAGTAAAATGATAGTTTGCTGGACTGACGGAGGCAAAACGAAAAGCACAATTTTGGTCTTGTATTGAATTTTCCAATCACTGTACACCCACGAGCACTTCCTTCATACTAAACTATCAATATTAATCATACCGCCACTTTTCGAGTTGGCGCCAAAAGTCCTGTTTCACTTTCAGTCAATCTAAATAGAGTAACGGGGTTAGGACTGTTGATAAAACATCGATATATCGAAATATTGATATTTTTTCTTTAGAAATATCGATATTTGTGAAAGATATTATTTAAAACGACATATCGATAGTTCGATATTAAAACCTAGACCTAAACCCTTTTAAAGTTTTTCTTTTTGGTATTTTTGTAAAACATTTAAATGTGTATTATGTGTTTAATAATCGTGTGGGTATTATTGTAAGTTATTTACTGTAATATATATTACTGTAAATTATTGTTTCCCACGGCGGCGAAAAGTTGGCTACGGGTGTGGTCTCTGCCTACCGTTTATATGGGAAAATGGCGTGACTGAATGGATGTATGTATGTATGTATTTATACTATGTTGTCTTATTTCCACTCCTTTATTCTCATTTTTTAAAAGAAAGTTATTTCTTTATCTATGGTGGACTGTGTGTGTTTTTATCTACAACCGAAATTAAGACAAAAATTACAGGGTATATTAGAGCTATTATTAAAAAAAGGACATGTGTATTCCGTTCAATTCATTAACTAGTTAATTTTATTTAAATTAATATACAATATTAATAAAATTTACAACTCGTTTCTGGACTGACATGTTCGTTTAAATAAATATATCGATATTATGTTTTCGATATATCGAACTCCGATATTGATACATTTCTAAATATCGATATATCGAAAATACAGGAAAACCACAAGACGCGTATACGCAGGGCGATACCAGTACTTTGTGAATAAAAATTTAAAACGAAACGGCCGATCAGATCACCATAGTTACATTGATGTTGCCAAAAAAAAAGGATTTTCTTTTTTTAATTATATTTTAAATTGTTATTTATTTGATGAGAATTTCATATTTCTTAAAGGTAAAAATAAATAATAATTATTTATGTACTACTTACAACTAATCTACGATTTTATGTGAGAGACATCTGTTGATAACAAAATGAGTTAAAGATTTGGGGCTACTAGACAGATGGCGCTTCTAATGGTTGACATAGGTCTTTTATGAAAGTGTGTAATATCCGTCTCCAGGGTGCAAACTATCTTGCTGTGTCAAATTTCGTCATGATCGATGATGGAGCGGTTGACCCGTGAAAATGTAACAATCAGACAGAGGAACAGAGAGAGTTACTTTCGCATTATAATATTAGTATTGATTAAGATATCGTGACATTTATTTTGATATGGACCAAGTGTCTAGAAAATAAAACTGAAAAGAAATTTGATCGAAATCTATCCAGCAGTTTTTTCGTGATGCGCGCGCAATGGTAAACCTTTATCATTTTATATAGATAGGTAAGGCGAAAGTAATTGTTTTTGAAAGAGAATAAAGTATGACGGATTGCAGAGTTCTGTCTGAAGGAGAAACAGTGGAACAAGTAAAAGAGTGTCTTTACTTGAGTCAAAAGTTACGAGAGACGGAAAGTATGGGGGTAATATAGAGCGGAGACTTTTTGCAGGAAATAAAGTGTATGGAGCTCTGCATAACCTTATCTGTAGCCAGTATGTATCTAAAAAGGCACGATTAGCTGCACATGGAAGAATACTACTACGGTAGTGAATGTTGGGTCTGATAGAAGAAATATAAAAGTAAGATTAATGCTGTGGAAATGAAAAGTTTGAAAAGTATAGTTACCGAGTGAATTTGATGGAAAAACTGAAGAACAGCGTGAAAGGGGAACTTTGTTGTGCAGTAGAAGATGTAGTGACACAGTTAGAGAAATGCTTAGATAGTTTGGGACGCAGAGAAGATGGATGAAAGAAGATTGACGAAAATTGACGAAATGGTGGTAGGATTCCTATGCAGGAATCCGTCTAGGTGGGTCAGTTATTCTGCCGTGAAGCAGTAGTGTGCAAGCATTACTGTGTTTCGGTTTGAAGGGCTCTGTGAGCTAGCGTTATCACTGGGCATTTGCAGCCTTAAGAACTAATGTCTCAGGGTGACGGGCGCAGTGTGGTGTCACACAGAAATATTCTGGGTGACACAGCATTTGTTGTGGGCGGACGTTGCACTTACCATCAGGTGAACGTTACGCTCATTTCGTCACTTTACACAATAAAAAAAATTAAAAAAAGAGATTTATGAGGCGAGTGTTCTAGCCGGTAAGTGTCGACGTAGGCGAACTACGGATGAGACATATTTACGCTACCAGGTTTTAAATAACAACGAAGTCGCGGGCATCAGCTAGTTACAAATAAGACACATTATTACGTATACGAAAGTATTTTAAATATTACCTAATATACACTCGGCGTCAAAAAAATCGCACACCCGAAAAAAATAATTTAAATACTATTTTAACACAACAGGCCAATGGCAATGTTGTGGTTTTTGCGAGTATATCTCATCCCTGAGGCGAACGTATCACGATTAGATCGAAGTCGTTTTAAGAAAAGGCCACGGCAAAAGTATCCGCAACCGACGAGCTGGTATTAAAACGCCAATGAAAGTAGAACAAAAGAAGGATATGTCAGGATTGTAGCAAGTATAAAGATGTGGTCCCTGCCTACTGAAATGACAAAGAGCCAAGACGCTATGTATGTATGTAAACTTTAAAAGGGAACGTTAATAGTAGAAACAAATAAAAGTAAAGTAAAGTTTCAGCCTATAAATGTCCCACTGCTGAGCACAGGCCTCCCCTCATTTCTGAGAGGGTTTTGGAGCTAGGAATAATCCGCCACGCTGCTCCAATGCGGGTTGGCGGACTTCACATGTCTTCGAAATATTTTTAATTTCACAGACATGCAGGTTTCCTCACGATGTTTTCCTTCACCGACGAGCACGTGGTAAGTCAGAACTTAAAATTGCAATTAACTTTTAGTGGTGCCGGCACCGGGAATCGAACCCAGGTCACTCGCGTACTATGAAATTAAAAGCGAGCGCCTAGCCCATGAGCTACCACGGCTCTCGTAGTCACTACTCGCTAATAATAATTAGCCTTATCTCAACAATAAAGAACTTAATAAAGTTCTTTATTGTTGAGATAAGGCAAAGAAACCAATTGGTTGAAGTAATTTGAATTCACTTTGTTAATAATCTTAATCTTAATCTTAACTTAATAATAATATTATAAAGAGGAAAGATTTGATTTTTTGTATGTTAGGTTGTAATGATTTAACTCAAAAATTTCTGAACCGATTTTAAAAATTTTTTCACCTATATACAACTACATTATCACCGAATAACATGAGCTGCATTTAATTTAAAAAAAATGCCGCAGCATTTTTCTTACTTTTAGCATTTTCATATGATGAGCTAACAGCCATACGCTCGCCCGCGCTACTCGCTATTAGACTAAGTTCTGTTATACCTATCTACTCATTTTATTTTTTGTAAACTAGAAACAATTGAATAGTGGTTTGTAGTTTTAATTACATTTTTTTTATTTAAAACTTTGAAACGCTCTATAATAAATACAGCGGCCGCGGTCTCGAACGCCGCGCCGCCCGGTTTCATGCGACTTGGGCATCATCGAGGTGCGCGGCTCCCTTTGCGCAGCGGTCGAGAGCTGTCGTTTTATTTTGCTAACACGACATCAAATATTGTTTACAAGGAAGCTCTGAGCCACTAAACTTTCATGGCTTATGTTCCCATAAATAAAACATTATTTTGGTAACTTAATCTTACCTGACCAGCTGCAGATTCGCTGATGAGCATAGTCGCTACAAAAAATGTTCGTGAAGGGATTGTTGTTGTTCTGTTTGCCCAAATAAAGTACTAATTTATCTTTCTAATATCTATCTACCCGTGCGAAGCCGGGGCGGATCGCTAGTACATTTATAAAGTGGCTGATCTCATATGTATAACATAATATCTTACTACTATAACAAAACTAGAGAGTTTGTATGTTTGAACGCGCTAATCTCAGGAAATACTAATGCGATTACAAAAATTAGCTTTGCATTTAAAAAGGTAGTACTTTATTTGACACAAACCACTGACGTACACAACTCAACAAATATAAACAGAATAAAACAATGTAAAAAAGTTTCTTACTGCTGATATTAATATAGGTTATAAATCGTTTTTCAATTGTACTTCGCGGTTCATAGCAGAAAGGTCATCACTGTGCATGAAGTTGCAGTCAAAACCACAATTCTGATTCTCGGGACTGTATTTTACAAAATTATTAACCAGTTGGTATGGACCAGATAAATGATGTAACTTGTTAACTAAAATTTCTTGCCATTTGACTCGGAACCGTATTCATTATACATGTACAACATGTACTTTAAAATTATTTAAGAACTACGAATATTATTAACTACCCAACAGATAGAAAAGCCAGAGCAATAACAGCGATAATGGTTGTAAAATGTTTAACAATAACAAGGCTATTACATTATCTACATAGTAAAATGCAGAGTAGGATAGCCATTAAATATTTTGCTAAATGTTGGATTATCTTATGTAATCCATAAGAGATTTTCTTCAGAACAATTATGTTCACACTATGCAGCTATGAGAAGTCTTTAAATGTTCTATTATAAAATATAGCGTCTACGAAAAACCAAAATTTAAAAGTAATATGAGCTCATCCACTTTGACGATCATTTTTTGCTTTCTTACTGACTTGACGTAATGCTTTTGATGTCCATTTATACCTGTAGCGACATCTATGTCGCCACACGAGAAGCTCAATAAATATTTGTTAAGTCATCACGCTATTAATCTTTCTGAGGTGCGAACTATACAGGATCGTAATGTCCTATACATCCCGGCAGGCTGGGCTTAGGGACGATGTGTATATGCCCCAAAAAATGTAATGTAGAAGATATGTCGACTTAAAGAATTTGCTTAAAACTCAAAGGTGACTGTTATACAGCTGATCGAGGCAATGAACTTATAAATTTAATTGGGCGTTTTTCTATTTAGCTGCCATCGAAAGAACTCGCAAGTACTATGATGACATGAAGCACCCTATTCTTGGCACAGTGTAATGATTTGATACGTTGCACTTTCCAAAAATCTACAGAGGTTTTAAAACGTATATTCAATGCTTTAATATATTCAATAATTTTATATATAATATGGTCGGAAGCACTATCAAGAGTCTACAAAAAATATTTTTTAGTTACTGGTTAACACTAAAACAGTAGTAGAACGCAAGATGACAGACCGGTTGAAGACGTCTACGCATCGCAAGGTAAAAATGATATTGTTTTAGAATATTTTGACCAAATTTTGTTCGAAAGTGGTTTGCTACGAATAGGTAGCAAAATTTACTTTTCAGAAAACGTTATTTCGTGCACCGAAATGTATTACAAACACATTTGAAACGCCGATTTTTTTGAGTGTGTCAAATATGCTTCATTGCCAGACAGACAGCATTCTACATTTTTTTAAGATATGTATCAATTTTGCGACATTGCTTGATTTGTACACATACGATTATTTTTTATTTTGCTATCACAAGTACATAATCAGCTTACTCAGCAGCATAAAAATAGAGTTCGTCAAGTCGTAGTGCTTGTTCCCAGATCGCGGGGCATAGTCAGAGTCAGATCTTATTAATGGGGATCACGAAAATGCACGCTTACTCAGATTATTGGTGCAAAAATATACAATACTATAAAATAGCTGAAATAATGCCCCTGAAGGAGTTCCAGTTGCTGCAACGGTATTTACATTTTAATGATAATTAGAAAGATGACGGTGACAGATATTACAAAGTGAGGCCTCTTCTTCAAAGAATTCGTGAAAACTGTCTGCAAACAGAAGAAGAACTACGCTTTAGTATCGATGAGATGGTGATACCGCATAAGGGAACTAGAGCAGACAGCCTGTACAACCAGGCAATAGCAGCAAAAGTACATAAAAAATAAACCTCAAAAGTGGGGTTTCCAAATATCGGTTGGCGCTGGGGTTTCTGGAATCGTGTACAATTTCATGATCTATGGGGTTGAGGATGTGGCTCAGGATCCAAAGTAGTTTTAGTCTTAACTTAGAATGTGATATTTAGTTTGGTTTTTGTTAGAAAAAAATATTTTGATGTTATTCGAAACCTGGCGGTGTCACTAATGTGATACACAGATTTTCTAAGATTGATTGTTGTAAATCTGGCAGTGTGCCTTATATGTATATACGAGGGTGGATTGAAAAGTACTCGGCCTAACCAAGAAAATAAACACATACTAAATCAGTTATATTTTTATTTTTCTACATATTCACCATCAAGTTCAATACACTTTTGCCACCTCCCCTTCCAAGCATTTAGACCATTAAAAAAAATGATTCTTCCTTAGAGTCAAAATATTCGTCTACAGCTGCTTTGACCTCGTCGTTTGTCGAAAATCTTTGACCTCCCAAGTGCTTTTTTAGGTTAGGGAACAGAAAGAAGTCTGATGATGCCAGATCAGGTGAATACGGCGGATGCGGTAACAGTTCAAAGCCACAGTTGTGAATTCCAGCCATTGACTGTACTGACGTGTGAACACGGGCGTTATCTTGATGAAACAGGACTTTTCTTCTGAGCATTCCTCGACGTTTTTCTTTTATTTCCTCTCGTAAACGACATAGTAAGGTGCAGTAGTAATCAGAGTTTATAGTCTGACCCCTTTCAAGATAATCAATCATAATCACACCTTTCGAGTCCCAGAATACTGAAGCCATCACCTTATTTGCCGACAAAATCGACTTAGCCTTTTTAGGGGGTGGTGAACCAGGTCTTCTCCACTGTTTTGATTGTTGTTTTGTTTCCGGTGTACAGTAATGAACCCATGTTTCGTCCATAGTAACAAAACGATTCAAAAAATCATCTGCATCGGCTTCAAATAACTCCAAACAGTCGCGTGAAATAGTCAATCGCGTCCTTTTTTGTTCAACTGAAAGCAGTCGCGGAACCCACCTCGCAGACACCTTGTGGAAACCCAACTCGTTGACAATGATGTTTTGAGTTCGTTCATAAGAGATGCCTATAATCTCGGCTATCTCTCTAATTTTTAATCTGCGGTCTCCCATTATTAAATCAAGTACTTTTTTAATATTTTCGTCTGTAGTTGACGTCGAAGGCCTTCCAGAGCGGGGTTCATCATTTCACACTCTCTCTACCACGCTTAAATTCTGCTATCCATTTTTTGACGGATGAATATGACAGAGCACAATCGCCTAATGTACTGACCATGTCATCATGGATGGCTTTTGATGATAGCCCCTTCTTATGGAGGTACTTAATGACGGCACGCTGCTCGATTTGCTCCATTCGCGGAAATTATGACCGATTACTTTGTTAATAAATTTATAAAATCACAACTAATTATCGCACACGTTTCGAACTTCACACAATGAACTAGTCTGAACTGAACTAAATAATGTGGGTAGATTTGATTTTTAGAATTGAATGGATCTGTGTTAGGCCGAGTACTTTTCAATCCACCTAGTATATACGCTCAATAGAACCTAATTTAACAAATCGATGTTTTTTTTTATTTTTTACGTCACCAATGAACACCTAAGAACATATATAAACTATAATTAATCAACATTTCTGAAAAAAAAAATCTTGCCAAGTATAGGGTTAAGGAAATGTGTTGCGATGTAAATCTGTCAGTATGACGCCGTAGTAGGGTAACATAAATTAAATGGAGAAGAAAACGTATTTTGAATTTGTCTGGGTCGGGGCAACGACTTTCTGAGTTAGGGTCGTGTAAAGTTTTACAAAACAAATAATTTTAAAGTTTTGTATGGACATTTTTAGTATTAAATTTTGTCATTAAAGCTTCACCGTTGTGTTTATCAGATCAAAGTAGCATGGGTAGGTGCCGGGATGTTATACCAATTATGAATAACGTATATACAAGACCTAAGGATTATTGGTTCAAGGCAATGCCGGATAATGCCAGAGCGGGGCCCGTAGCAAATATGAATATCTTCTCTTCATCTTACATAATAATGCTTATACAATTGGAGTATGAATAGCGCTATTTTGAGTACTAGGTTCGTATCTAGTGGATGACTGTGGCTTTCTCTAGACTTGTTGTTATTTAGGTCACAGATTTGGTCGCCAGGAGGGGCCACAACCCACATGGCGCGTCGCCCGTACTCTTGCTATATGGCTAATCAGGCACTAGTTGGAGGTAGAAGATGTCCTGCCCAGATCCGACCAACCGAACAGGCGGGTAGGCTACCCTTTCCCTTGGCAATATAATCTGCCAAATCATCTATAATTTTCAGTAAATCCTCTTACATGTACAACTACGTCGTCTTTTGAGCCTATCATTAGTTCACTGCTGAACCTTTTGCTCCCCCATAGATTGCCACAAAAGTTAGTAGCTCTCATTTTGGGGGATTTTGCCATAGTTGCCACGCTTGGCAGGCGGATTGGCAATCGCAGTTTATTCATTCAGATCTTCTAGAAGGATGCTGCTGCCCATCTCCTGGTTTTCATTTCCCTTCTGTCGACTTTTATGACGCCCACGGGATGAGATGGGGTGCTAGATTCTCTTAAGCCGCCACGACACTACGTAAACTTCATAATTTGTTTTACTATTTCCACCATGCTACTTTATTGGATATTTGATAAGCTTGCAAATTGTTTCTTTGAGTTATTTGCGCCTCCTCGCGCCGTGTCGAACGTCGCGTGGTCTCGAACGGTGTAGCCGTAACAATAAGTAAGCACCTAAATAAAATTATTCAGTGTATATTTATTTAAATCTAAAATCTGATATGCTCTTATGCTGTACAAGTTTCATCAATATCAAAAAAAACAAACATTTAATATTGTAATTTTCGTTTGAAAACTGACTAACATTTTACAAGTTTGTTCATATACTAGTGTTCGCCCCGCAGCCTTGCTCGCTTGGACCCATTCCCTGGACGAGGTCTTGGCCGGGGAGTCATGCATTTTCTAAGCGTTTCCTTTGTAGCAATTATACTGGTGGCTGGATTCCTAAACAATAAGGGTGGGCTATATTTGTGGCCTCTGCCTACTCCTTGTATGGGAAAAAGGCGTGACTATATGTTAGTAAGTGTATTCGCTAACACAGAGGCACACACTTCTGCTGGCTTGCCCGCGGCCGATGTAACGCTAATGCGCGCCGCGCTTCCTGGGTTCGATTCCCCTCATTTCTGCAAAAAAGTATGTGAAAATAATTTCTTCGGGGCGTTTTTATTTAAAAGATAAGGGAAAAACTTCATTAGCCTTAATAATGTCAGCGCTGATGGCGCAGTCGCGAAGCCCTTGGCTTCAGTGTAGTGGGTCGCGAGATTGATTTTTCGCACAGGACAAATATTTGTGTGGCTTGCAAATAGTTATTCCGGGTTTGGGTGTTTGTGCATGTGGAATTCATTTAATAAAACGCACCCACGTCTCAGGAGAAATCCTAATGAGGGGTGTTTTAAAATAAAATAAAAATTAGTTTCTGTAATGGTGCTGAATTTAAATCTAGATTTACGGATTTTATCGTGTTTTATTTTACTATTTATAACCCGACGTTTCGTGCCCTTTACAGCATCATTAGTTACGGGAGAACTGAGGTTACAGCTAAGACCTTGAGCTTTTAATTATTATCTTTTGTCCAATTTACGTAGAACGAGCTTGCTGTGTCTTCAATTCTTGCAGTGTTTGTTTTTATTTTATTAATAATAGGATCCCAAGCCGGTAGTACCCAACCATCTTCTCTAATGGAGTAAGGTTTTTTAATTTCGATAGCCCCGCGAATCATCCTTGGTAGGAATCGGTGTTCTATTGCAAGAATTGGGATGATCCAGACTTCTCAGAGCGACGATGCTTCACATTAGCTATATGTTCTATTAGGCGGGTTTTTATTAATCTTTTTGGTTGCAATAAGTAAGAGATTCACAATCTTGTAGAGGGATGGTACACTTGATAGATGGTAAAAACTGACTTATCATCTTCAGCGGCTTGAAAACTGTTCTTATGGAAGCAAGCTTCAAGATATAGTCAATTTTGTCCGTGACTCCTGTGACATATGGTAGAACACATCGGCCGGTTTTACTCGGTCGCTGCGACGTAGCCGCTGAACTTGAAGCTCGTTGTCGTGCAAAACTTGCTTAACATGCTGAAGCTCTGTGGCCAGGTGTTTCCTGTCACAGATCCCTTGTGCTCTCTGAAACAAAGATTTACCCACGGTAGTTGAAAGTGACGGATAACAGATAACAGATTGAACATTTAAATACGTGTTAGTATGGATATTTTTTCTATACATTCCGTGTCTGAAAGTGTCTGAAATTACTAAAACATTTCTACAGAGATCTAGATAGGCTAAAGAGTTATTTGTCTCTGAGTCCATTCTGAATTGTATTTTGGAATTTATGGACTTAAGGTGGTCTTAAAATAAACTTTATATGATGGTAAAATTGTGAAAGTGCCGTCTATATCGCTTGTAGAATCTTGTATTTACAGGAGAAGTACGGAGGGCTTTCTCCTCAAAGTCATTCATGAATATGTTGACAACAATGGGAGATAGTGAAAGCCCATCGCCAAAACATCTACTGGCTTGTAGTATTGTAGTATTGCTTTTACAACAGATAGCCTGATGTTAGGCAATGTCGAAGTAATTCTGCATATTCTGCTGCCCTCCCTTCCCCTGAACCACTATGGTAAATCAGGACGTCACTTTAGTCTGTGACCATGGTTGCAAACGTGAGAAACGCCGGGTTATAAATAATAAAACAAAATGCGACGAAATCCGTAAATGTCTTCCGTCCGAACTGATCCGAATCCGAACTGATGTCTCAGGGTGAAGAGCGCAGTTTGAAAAGAGAAAAGAAAGAAGCAGACATTGCATCTACCAAGGTAAAAGGTTTCGTCTTCGCACTTTCTTCCCTAAAAATAATCGCAATGTTTCCGGTAGATGGAAGAATAACCACATCGAAAAATTCCAGACCGGTAACGAGCGCAATAGACGCTAGTATTGAGATCTGCCTTCCGAGCGCGGTCATTACTCCTAAACTTCTTCCTAAGGTTTGTGATAAAGATGATGATGATGAATGGAATGAAATTAAAAAAAAATATTTATTATTTATTTATTTCTGCATGGAAACAGTACAAATAGTACAAAACAATTTTCCAGTGTCACATAAAGTGACTTGAAGATATGCTATACTAATGAGGACAAACAAAAAGTACAACTTTGGTCTTGAATTGAATATTCCAATAAGTGCACCCTTTCGCGAGCACTTTCTGCATAATAAACTTTCAATATTAATCACCAAAACTGATACCCTTTCGAAGATCCTTTATTAGGTTATTGAACTGTTAATTTCGTGATGAATGAACAACTGAATTCTTAACCTAAATAAAAATGAATTGACTAGTTTCTGGCTATCCCCTCCGCCGGTGTTATAAAACTATTTGTTGAATGAAAACGAACTCTGTCGTTGTAGAGCTGTTACGTCACGGTACACATTTTAGTGTAACATCAACAGATCGCAGTAAGTGAAAATTTCATTATTTGACTCAAAATAACTTTTTGTTTATGAATTTTAAGTGTTCAATAATTTTTAAAGAAGAAACCGATTAATTTTAGCGCCTAGTGTTTTTGCCTACTTTGTCGGAACTATGTTTTTAGTTTTTGTTCGTTGGAGTAGCTTTATTAGAATATTTTTATTAGTTTTCCCGCGTAATAAATATTGATAACCATTATTATAGGGTACAGATTATGGTAGCTTTATTAGTACATTTTTTTTATTTCTCCGCGAAATATAGATAATCATCACTAGAGTCCATTATTATTTACACATTTATTTATTTATGAAAATAGTATAAAACTTTTTCCAGAGTCGAGTTAGATATTTTTAGATAAGAATCTTCAAGCAAAAGGATAGTTCACTTTTACTGAAGATTTGCTGGACTGATGGAGACAAAACGAAAAGTACAATTTTGGTCTTGAATTGAATTTTCCAATCACTGGTACGATTGTTCACGAGCACTTGCTGCATAAAATCTACTAATCATCAAAACTCAAAATACATACATACATACATACATACAGCCATGCCTTTTTCCCATATAAGGAATAGGCAGAGGCCACACACTTAGCCCACTTTTCGCCTCCGCGGGAAACGAGACGAGAGAGAAACGGGACGTGACGGGTCACGTTTCCCGCGGCGGCCTGGAAAAATGGTCGCCGTTTTGGTACGTGTCAAAAAATTCTTTTTTCATTGCATTCCCACGAGCAGTATAGTGACAGCATTGCATATTATGGTGTTATTCTGCTCAAAATATACACAGAAGTTATAAAATTCAATAAAAACACAACCGCAGATTTATAATTGGCGGCAAAAGTCGAGTACAGATTATGGTAGCTTTTTTAGTGCATTTTTTATTTAATTGCGAAATATGTCATTACAGCCTATTGCAATGTATGTAATAATGTGTATACTATATAAATATTCATTTGCTGAACCCTGTATTAGATCCCCCTCATTTTTAAATTGATTTAGCGTGACTTTTGTGACTTTATTTGTGAAAACTTTTTTTTTTATTTCTAAGATAACTTGGTTGTCTAAACGATGGTTGTCTTCACTGACATTCGACACATAAATAGCTATTGAATCAAGGCTAAACAATTACTATGAAATTAAAAGTGAGCGTCTGACTAAGCTAGTCCTAGTACAGTCCAAATAATGATAGAAAATAAATGTCACTAATGATTTCTTATATTTACGCGAATACTACACATTTAAGTAAAACTAATTTTAACAGACTTTATCGCGTTCGATTTTGAAGTATTTCTAACCCGACGTTTCGGGTGCTTTACAGCACCCATGGTCACGGGAGGACTGAGGTGACAGATTTCCTGATGTCATTATTTACCCGGGTTACCTACAGCTTTTAATTATTATTTCTTTCTTTTAGCTTAGCTTTTTCTTTACATCGGGATTAACTATGACATTAGTTAGAAATAGTTCAAAAGTAGGTCTAGGTCTGATTCTACATTCCTAGTATTTCTTTGCTTCGAATGGTGTGAAAGCAGCTGTGTTTCAAAGTAACGAAGGAAATCAAGTCCTCCAAAATAGACGTGGTTTGCTCTGGGCAAAACTATACTTTTTTGACTTCAGAAATAATTTATCAAGCAAAAATGTGAAGTGGTTGATACTTAAACAAATAGAGAAAAATACTCTTTATTTAAATGTGCCCTAAGGGCTAGTTTTACGACTAGCTTTACTACAAATTGTCTGGGTGTTCGTGACCCTTTTGGCTATTCAATAACGTAAAAAATTAACCTCAGGTAACAACTCTATGGTCCCAGGTAGACACCTGAGCCAGTTCTCCCATAATCGGATTGAATACGATTAGACTTTATCATTTTGTATTATTTATATTTCGTTCAACGCAGTGCGTAACTTTTACTGTATATTAATATAGGATTCATAAACGTTAATTAAAATTCTTTGAACTATTTGAAAGTCGAGTAATGTAATTGTGTATTTTCAATTCCTAATTTGAATATAGTGTTTTTGGAACTAAGGGCTTTCAATATGCAGTATTTTGTTTAAAATTATAATCGTGTGTTTTTGGGGATCGTAATTATTATTCTGTTTTCCTGGCTAGTCGAATTTGACTTAAAAAAAATTGTTAGGTTGTTTTAAAACTATAAAAGTTTGGACCGATAGCTATTTCTTAACATCATGTAAGCGAATTATGCTTACATGATCTTATTGATTTAAGCCTTCTCTCCCCACTCCATGAAGCTTCATATGTATGTAACTGACACTGAACAGTTTTAGTTGGACTCGTTTCGTTCTTAATTCTTAAAGAAGGGAGCGATCAACACGTGTGACTTGTAAATTGTCGTGAAGTGCAGTTCTGTTTCCTATATTTGAACATTGTTACAAATTTGAGGTAATTATTAAGACTTTCGTTTCAATAAATTTTAAATAGAAATATTTTTCTCACGAGTTTAATACAATGTCGTCAATAAAATATAAATGTCAAAAAAATTATAATATAAAAGCTGCGCCCGCGACTTCGTTCGCGTTGACTTCAATTTTTGATTTTTAATTCATGTTAATTCAGAATCTTCGAGATATTATTATGTCATGAAGACAAACTTAAACAAAAAGGGTTACTATTAAATCTGTGTAAATATCATGTTAATTACTTATGGGATTTTGTAGTCAAATTAACAGACAGGTAGATAGAGTTAGATACTCTCGTACCTATTTATATGAATATTTTACCATTATTTAAACAAATAGTTTTGGTAAATAGTTGTATGTAATCAGTCTAGGTAGGTACCAACCTAGGCCAGTTATTCTGCCGTCAAGGAGTAATGTGGAAACATTACTGTTTTTAGGTCTAAAGGATGTTGATAGCTGATAGCTGTAATCAGTGGGCATAGAGACTTAAGGACTGATGTCTCCGGGTAATGAGCGCAATGATCTGGGTGACACAGAATTTATTATGAGCAGACGTTGCACTTACCGCCAGGTGAACGTTTTGCAAGTCTCATCACTTTATATAATAATAAAAAAGTGGTAATAATTAGTTAAGAATTTTATTAGTAAATTAATATTTAATAGATAACTCCTGCTGTTTTTTGCCATTAAACAAAGGTTTACTGGCAGAGATTGTAAGGCAAAGGCATAAAGTCAGCTTACTAAGAACGCTTAGTAAAAGATGTCAAATATAATGAATTAATCAATATGGCAAACGGTAAATTTAAAAAGTTAATTTAATTATTTAACTTTTTACTTAATTTAATAAATCAGAGTCTACTTTCGAGCGCTTTACAGAATCCATGGTCACGGGAGGACTGAGGTAACAGACGTCCTCATGTCATAGTTAACCCGGCGTACCTTCAGCTTCGAATTAATATTTAATTTTCGGTAAAATTTCGGTCTAATCTACGAGGATTGGGCTTAATTATATATAGTATGCCAACCCGGTGTTGAGGTCTACTCAATGATCTATATTGAAATTAGAATGTTCTTTAATTTCAATAGCATCGCGAATCATCCTTGGTAGCAATCGGCGTTTTCTTGCAAGGGTTTGTGGTTTATCAAATCACAGACTGTAGATTTCCTAGAGCGTCGTTATAAATATTGGAAATAAAACGTAAAGTTTTATTAAATGTATAATATTAGCGTAAATGTAAGAAATCATTATAAGAAAGGTTAAGTCTCTTGGCAATTGCTAAATATTTCTCTTTATTCATATAACGCTTCTCGTTACTCACGAAAAGCGTCTCGTCACTCACTAAACGCTTTTCACAAAACAATTAATGCATTTCGGCAGTCACGATAAGCGTCTCGTCACTCACGAAAAGCATCTCGTAACTCACTAAAAGGGTCTCGTCACTCTAGAAATGCTTTTCACAAAACACTTAATTCATTTCGTCACTCACGAAATGCGTCATGTCACTCACGAAACGTTTTTCACAAAACAATTAATGCATTTCGTCAGTCAGGAAAAGCGTCTCGTTACTCACGAAACGCTTTTCGCAAAACACTTAATGGATTTCGTCACTCACGAAAAGCGTCTCGATACTCACGAAATTCGTCTCGTCACCCTCGAAACCATTTTCACAAAACACTTAATGCTTTTCGTCACTCACGAAACCATTTTCACAAAACACTTACTGCATTTCGTAACTCACGAAATGCGTCTCGTCACTCACGAAACGCTATTCACAAAACAATTAATGCATTTCGGCAGTCACGAAATGCGTCTCGTCACTCACGAAACGCTATTCACAAAACACTTAATGCATTTCGGCACTCACGAAAAGCGTCTCGTCACTCACGAAACGCTTTTCACAAAACACTTAATGCATTTCGGCACTCACGAAAAGCGTCTCATCACTCACGAAACGCTTTTCACAAAACACTCAATGCAATTCGTCACTCACGAAAAGCGTCTCGTCATTCTCGAAAAGCGTTTCGCCAGTCACGAAACGCTTTTCACAAAACACTTAATGCATTTCGTCCCTCACGTAAAGCGTCTCGTCACTCACAAAACGCTTTTCACAAAACACTTAATGCATTTAGTCCCCCACGAAAAGCGTCTCGACACTCACAAAACGCTTTTCACAAAACACTTAATGCATTTACTCACTTACGAAAAGCGTCTCGTCACTCACGAAACGCTTTTCACAAAACACTTAATGCATTTCGGCACTCACGAAAAGCGTTTCGCCACTCACGAAACGCTTTTCACAAAACACTTAATTCATTTCGTCACACACGAAAAGTGTCTCGTCACTCACGAAACGCTTTTCACAAAACACTTAATTCATTTCGTCACACACGAAAAGCGTCTCGTCACTCACGAAACGCTTTTCACAAAACAATTAATGCATTTCGGCAGTCACCATAAGCGTCTCGTCACTCACTAAACGCTTTTCACAAAACACTTAATTCATTTCGTCACACACGAATAGCGACTCATCACTCACGAAACGCTTTTCACAAAACACTTAATGCATTTCGGCAGTCACGATAAGCGTCTCGTCACTCACGAAACGCTTTTCACAAAACAAATAATGCATTTCGGCAGTCACGATAAGCGTCTCGTCACTCACTAAACGCTTTTCACAAAACACTTAATTCATTTCGTCACACACGAAAAGTGTCTCGTCACTCACGAAACGCTTTTCACAAAACAAATAATGCATTTCGGCAGTCACGATAAGCGTCTTGTTACATCACGAAACGCTTTTTGCAAAACACTTAATGCATTTCGTCTACTCGCGAAAAGGGTATCGTTACTCACGGAACGCTTTACGCATTATACGCGTTTTGTCACTTACGAAAAGCTGAAGGTACCCCTGATTAACTATGACATCAGAACGTCTTTCACCTCAGTCCGCCCGTGATCATGGGTGCTCTCGAACGTCGTCTTATAAATAGTTACAAATTAAACGCTATAAAATACGTAAAGTTTGTTTTATTAAATGTAGTAATATTTGCTTAAATGTAACAAATCATGTCTGTAGTTTTTTCTTCTTTTTGTCCATGCTCAAACTAGTATCTATCACACTGTGTATTCCAGTCAATGTTAATAAGGAGTAGGTGTTTGTTTTCTTCTTCTTCTTTTTTGTTCCTGACAATTAGCTACCAAATCGAATAATTAAATCGAAAAATTAAATTTTATCAATGTAAAAGACCCTTATGACACTTAAGGGGATAACTACTGGTCTCATATAGTTTTGCTAAAATTAAGTTTGCAGCTGTTACGATGAATTTGGTTTTTTGATTTAATAATTATTTAATGTACTATGTACGTACTATGTTGTTAGGGATAAGGTGTTTATCTGTTAGTAGTACAAATAGAATAGTGCCGTTCATAATTTTTTCCATGTGTAATATTGTAACAACTGTTGAAAACATGAAAAAAAAACAGTCTTCGTTTCTACCTTATTTACGGTTACCCTTGTTGCTATTACGTAAGTCTGGTTATCATTTTCATTGCAGATTTGTCTAGAGGCACTGGGAACTCGATAAACAACGGTCGCTTAAGTGAGTCTGAACTTCCTACTTAAATTATACAATATATAATAATAAAACTATCGATCTTATCCTATAGGTGTCCGGCAGAGTAGAATAGCACCTATTGCTTTCTTACCAAGGTGTCGTAATAGACGACTAAGGTAATGTACGGACAGCCTTTATTCCTGCAGAATAATACCATAATATGCAGTGCTGTAACTATACTGTTCGTGGGAACGCAATGAGAAGTAATATTTTTTGGATTCTTACGAAAATGGCGGCAATGTGATTCGCCACCCGTCTGATCTCCTTTTATGCGTGGGGCGAAAGGGGTACTGACTATGTAAAACTATAGTCTTTCGACAATAAGGACCAGATATTCTGCCGTGAATCAGTACTGTGGAAACATTACTGTTTCGGTCTGAAAGTCACTGTGAGCTAGTGTAATCGCTGGGCATACGAGGTTTAAGAACTGATATCATGGGGTACGTGCCCAATGTGGTGAGGCACAGAAATGTTCTAAGTGACACAGCATTTGTTATTGCTAGTCTGGCCAATTTATTAAAAAAAAAAATGTAATGGGACATACATTTACGGGATAAATCATTTTGGTTATGTATTTGCGCTTACACTTACGGTACTACAATGTCTCCTGTGCAGTTTGATGGCTTTCGACAGTGTCGGTTGTCGCTGTGATCGATAATCGAGCGTTTATTAAGAAACGCAAGAATTATCAATAATAAATCATTTGCAGTCCGCAAGCTGCGGTAAAAGTTAGTATTTTTATAACTGTACGACTCAAGGGTGTCGTCAGGGGGAAGCAGGGCGCAGCTGCCCCATCCTAGAGACTATTTCTTCATCTAATGCCAAATCATTTATTGTCCAACTAGCTGTAGCTCGCTATTTCACCCGCGTTTAATAAGTCGACAACATGATCACATGCCGATCCCGCGCAGTTGATAACTTGCAACAATATTCGGTAATTGTTGCCATGGACGAAATTGGTGGTAGGATTCCTATGCAGGAATCCGTCTAGGTAGGTACCACCCCAGGGCCAGTTATTCTGCCGTGAAGCAGCAGTAGTGCAAGCATTACTGTGTTTCGGTTTGAAGGGCACTGTGAGCTAGCGTAATCAATGGGCATTTGAGACTTAAAAACTGATGTCTCAGGGTGACAGGCGCAGTGTGTTGTCACACAGAAATATTCTGGGTGACACAGCATTTGTTGTGGGCGGACGTTGCACTTACCGTCAGGTGAACGTTTTGCTCGTTTCGACACTTTATACAATAAAAAAATAATCGCCCTCCTGCCTCATTGGCTGGCGACGCTCCTGGAACGACTGGTTTCATCAATGTATTGTTTTCTTAGATGGATGACCAGTATCAATATTAACTGTTTCGTTATCATCATCACCATCATCATTTCAGCTACTGCTGAACCCGGGCCTATCTCACCCCCTGTAGATTGGTACTAAACACGGTCCTGCATCCATCACTTCCCGCAAAACCGTACAGGTTGGCGCGTGGTGTCCTGGCGAATGGTGGGGTCCCAATTAACTGATTGTTTATATTCAATGAATTTATCTCCTGTTTTAAAAATATCACACACATATGATATTTCACTTTTTATTAAGTCTATTATTGCGGGAAAATTTTCATCATTTCAGCCTATCACTAGTCCACTGCTGAACATAGGCCTTACCCATAGATTGCCACAAAAGTTTGTTGTTGTCATTTTGAAGAGATATTGCCATTGTGTTATCATCATCATTTCAGCCTATCACTAGTCCACTGCTGAACATAGGCCTTACCCACAGATTGCCACAAAAGTTTGTTGTTGTCATTTTGAAGGGATATTGCCATTGTGTTATCATCATCATTTCAGCCTATCACTAGTCCACTGCTGAACATAGGCCTTACCCACAGATTGCCACATAAGTTTGTTGTTGTCATTTTGAAGGGATATTGCCATTGTGTTACGAGTATCATCATCATTTTAGCCTATCACTAGTCCACTGCTGAACATAGGCCTTACCCACAGATTGCCACAAAAGTTTGTTGTTGTCATTTTGAAGGGATATTGCCATTGTGTTATCATCATCATTTCAGCCTATCACTAGTCCACTGCTGAACATAGGCCTTACCCACAGATTGCCACAAAAGTTTGTTGTTGTCATTTTGAAGGGATATTGCCATTGTGTTATCATCATCATTTCAGCCTATCACTAGTCCACTGCTGAACATAGGCCTTACCCACAGATTGCCACAAAAGTTTGTTGTTGTCATTTTGAAGGGATATTGCCATTGTGTTATCATCATCATTTCAGCCTATCACTAGTCCACTGCTAAACATAGGCCTTACCCATAGATTGCCACAAAAGTTTGTTGTTGTCATTTTGAAGGGATATTGCCATTGTGTTATCATCATCATTTCAGCCTATCACTAGTCCACTGCTGAACATAGGCCTTACCCACAGATTGCCACAAAAGTTTGTTGTTGTCATTTTGAAGGGATATTGCCATTGTGTTATCATCATCATTTCAGCCTATCACTAGTCCACTGCTGAACATAGGCCTTACCCATAGATTGCCACAAAAGTTTGTTGTTGTCATTTTGAAGAGATATTGCCATTGTGTTATCATCATCATTTCAGCCTATCACTAGTCCACTGCTGAACATAGGCCTTACCCACAGATTGCCACAAAAGTTTGTTGTTGTCATTTTGAAGGGATATTGCCATTGTGTTACGAGTATCATCATCATTTTAGCCTATCACTAGTCCACTGCTGAACATAGGCCTTACCCACAGATTGCCACAAAAGTTTGTTGTTGTCATTTTGAAGGGATATTGCCATTGTGTTATCATCATCATTTCAGCCTATCACTAGTCCACTGCTGAACATAGGCCTTACCCACAGATTGCCACAAAAGTTTGTTGTTGTCATTTTGAAGGGATATTGCCATTGTGTTATCATCATCATTTCAGCCTATCACTAGTCCACTGCTGAACATAGGCCTTACCCACAGATTGCCACAAAAGTTTGTTGTTGTCATTTTGAAGGGATATTGCCATTGTGTTATCATCATCATTTCAGCCTATCACTAGTCCACTGCTGAACATAGGCCTTACCCACAGATTGCCACATAAGTTTGTTGTTGTCATTTTGAAGGGATATTGCCATTGTGTTACGAGTATCATCATCATTTTAGCCTATCACTAGTCCACTGCTGAACATAGGCCTTACCCACAGATTGCCACAAAAGTTTGTTGTTGTCATTTTGAAGGGATATTGCCATTGTGTTATCATCATCATTTCAGCCTATCACTAGTCCACTGCTGAACATAGGCCTTACCCACAGATTGCCACAAAAGTTTGTTGTTGTCATTTTGAAGGGATATTGCCATTGTGTTATCATCATCATTTCAGCCTATCACTAGTCCACTGCTGAACATAGGCCTTACCCACAGATTGCCACAAAAGTTTGTTGTTGTCATTTTGAAGGGATATTGCCATTGTGTTATCATCATCATTTCAGCCTATCACTAGTCCACTGCTGAACATAGGCCTTACCCACAGATTGCCACAAAAGTTTGTTGTTGTCATTTTGAAGGGATATTGCCATTGTGTTATCATCATCATTTCAGCCTATCACTAGTCCACTGCTGAACATAGGCCTTACCCACAGATTGCCACAAAAGTTTGTTGTTGTCATTTTGAAGGGATATTGCCATTGTGTTATCATCATCATTTCAGCCTATCACTAGTCCACTGCTAAACATAGGCCTTACCCATAGATTGCCACAAAAGTTTGTTGCTGTCATTTTGAAGGGATATTGCCATTGTGTCATCATCATCATTTCAGCCTATCACTAGTCCACTGCTGAACATAGGCCTCCTCCATAGATTGCCAAAAAAGTTAATAGCTCTCATTATGGGGGATTCTGCCATAGTTGCCACGCTTGACAGGCGGGTTGTCAACCGCAGTTCATTTATTCAGATGTTCCACGAAAATACTGCTGCCCATCTACTGGTTTTCATTTTCCCTCTGTCGACTTTTGCGACACCCACGGGATGAGATGGGGTGGTAGATTCTCTTAAGCCGTAGATTATGGAAACCCTGGGGTTTAACGTAGTCATTGTTTTATACGGCAAAGAGCCATCTCATATGTGCCGGTCCCGTAAATTGTTTTGCCTGTATTTATATTTAAGTTGAACTGTCTCGCATATCAATATGCCAGAACAACAGAGAGATTTGCACATATTACAAATACATCATCATCGTCACCATCATCATCATTTCAGCCTACCATAGTCCAGTGTTGAACATACGCCTCCCTTATTGAGTGTCACGAAAGTATTTTGCCATAGTTGCCACGCTGGGCAGGCGGGTTGGCAACCGCAGTTTATTTATTCAGGCGTTCCAGGAAGACGCTGCTGCCCATCTTCTGGTTTTCATTTTCTCTCTGTCGACTTATACGACACACATGGAATGGGATAGGGTGGTAGATTCTCTTAAGCCGCCACCACACGGGCGGGAAAATTTAGTGTAATAATAAAGCCGTTTATGAACTTTCTAATCGTTGGCTTAAAGTAACATTATTAAAGTCCTTTAATAAATAACAATAAAAGCGGTTTATGTATTAAATAGTACGAATGTTTTTCAGTGATAATGATAAGGTCACTTCTTCAAGGCCTTGTGACCGTGAAACCAATTAAATGATTAAACTGTTTTTATCAACAAATAAAACGAAAAAAAAAATCAAAACACAGTTTCGTTTTGTTTCGGTTTGGTTACTAACCTGCTTACCGTGTTGTGATGACGTAAGAGGAATTCATCACCTAACCTCTTACGTCAGTGACATGAATTTCGACTAAGGAAAATGGCGGGAAAATTGTGAGTCTTATTTTTATTGTATGTGTATAGTACGCTGTCACAGCTTCGTCGGAAAAGACTCGTGAGTAATGAGACTCGTGTATAATATGCTACTAATAATACTTCTAAAACTAAAACTCAATTATTTTTTTAATTTATATTCCTTTAAAGGCAAACACAACAATCATGGAGGCTGTGGTATTTGATGGGAAATCTTTAACACTCAAATTTGACCCGAAGTATCCCATGCCGAAGATTATAAAAGATGATGACGTCATCGTCAAGGTGGAGTACTCTGGTGTCTGCGGTACTGATCTTCATATTATTCAGGTAATAGCAAAACGATTATATAAAATATTAGTAAACAGCAGTTGTAATGAAACGATTATTTTAGAATGAAGAGTTAATATGCCAGGGTGACGAGCGCAGTGTGGTGCCAGAAATGTTCACACAGTACACACACATATATATATGTATGTACTATATACATTGCACTACCTTTAATTAAAGAGTACAGAAGCAAAGTTCCAGAACTCTTTTTGGTAACACTAAAACAGTCTGCAAAAATAGGTACTAACTGAGCGGCAAGTCTGGATCAATCAAAACTTGATTAATTATATTAGGTTTAGCCGATAAGTGTCCGGCAGAGTAGAATAGCTCCTACCTCTTTCCTACCAAGGTGTCGTGAGAGGCGGATAAGGTATTGTACGGACAGCCATTATTCGTGCAGAATAACACCATAATTTGCAAAATCTTTCTCTCTCTCGACAAAAATCGTTTCGTTTCCCGCGGGGGTGAGTGTGTGGCCTCTAAATGTGTGGCCTCTGCCTACCCCTTATATGGGAAAGAGGCGTGACTTTATGTGTGTAGGTTTAGTATTCCAAGTATCCAAGGACTCGAGGAGACGCGCGCGGTGTATCAGTGCAGTCAGAAGAAGTGGTCGAGAGCTCCAGTCCCACCGCAAAATTCGAGAACAACTCTTTGAGCCTGCTACACACCTGACTTGACAGAACGAGATCTGTCAAGTCAGCAAGTTAATATATTTTTCTGTGGCGACCGAAGCGACCGATGACCACGGACTTTACTTGATACTGGAAAATCCTCAGCTAATAATGACGAAGTAGTAAATAATTTAAATAATATATAATATATTTAAATATAAATTACAGGGCGAGTTCCCAGCGTCTAAAGAGCGGCCACTACCTTTAGGTCACGAGTTCAGTGGAATTGTTCACGAGGTGGGAAAGGCGTCTGTATTCAAGAAAGGCCAGAAAGTTGTGGTCGATCCTAACCGGTAACTACTTTTATTTGTTGTAAAATTACCAGTGACATTCATACTAATCCATACTATGTACATACATGTGTATGTATACTTAAATTACAAATGCGGGTGTAACTCTCTGTCCCTCCGACTGTTTGTGAACTTTTCACGGCTCAACCGCTGAACTTATCATTACGAAATTTGGACACACGGACATAGGACTTTTTATGCCGGAAAATGAAACAGTTCCCAGGATATTTAAAAATCCTTTCCACGCGAACGAAGTATCCAGTTAGTATATTATAACTGTCGGGGATCGCAGGCATCATAGGCATCATTTAGTATATTTTACTGGCGGTAGGATTCCTATGAAGGACACCGTCTAGGATCATCCCGGGGCCAGTTATTTTGCCGTGAAGCAGTAGTGTGCAAACAAAGTATGTTTTGGTCTAAAGGGCACTGTGAGCTAGCGTAATCCATGAGCATATGAGACTTAGAACTGATGTCTCAGGGTGATGGGCACAGTGTGGTTTAACACAGAAATGTTCTGGGTGAAACAGTAATTTTTATGCGCAGACGTTGCACTTACCATCAGATGAACGTTTATCTCGTTTCATCAATTAATCCAATAAAAAATGCGAATGTAACTCTCTGTGCTACTTTTTCACGGCTCTCTTCTCGAATCGATCTTTAGGAAATTCGATACAGATAGCTCGTAGTATCCTGGAGACGAGCATAGGTTACTTTCAACTCCGGAAAATCAACGACGTTCCACGGTATTTTTAAAAACTTAAATCCACGCTGAGGTAGTCGCGGGCTTCAGCTTCTATACCATATTCTTTTAACAAAACCCACACTAGGATCTCTCGTGTCGTGGTTGCGTGGTATATAATTATGTAATATTTGGCGTATGATATTTGCCAAGGAAAAGGGTAGCTGCCCGCCAGATACAATGGTCTAATCTGGTGAGGACGTCTCCTCCTACTAGTAATATTTAGATGTTGTATATATATACATAGTTCGCATATTCAGAAAACATTCATAGCGCGATTATGGACGTATGCGAATATTTCTTGAGCTTCTCATGTGGCGGCATAGATGTCGCTACATCACTCCCCCGCAGAGACTGGAAGTCATATTCTAGCGTGGAGAACTTGAGACGTCAGGCGATGAGGTGCAGTCTGGCGTTGGGGTCAACCTGTGTCCAGGTCTTTAGTACGTCGAGACGTATGGAGACAAGTGTTGATGCCGCAGGAGTCAGCCTGAGGAGAAGGGGCCGCCGTTGATCCTCAGTGGCTGAAAGACTAGCAAGCACGCGTTGTGCCGACAGTAGTCTGGTTGCTGTGACTGCGATGGCTGCCGATGACGTTATTGCTGTGGTTCGGAGAGGCTGGCTGCGGGATGATCATACCGGGGTCACCACTTTGGCGGATGATATTGCCAATGAAAAGGGTAGCTACACGCCAGATCGAGTAGTCTGATCTGGGAGGACGTCTACTCCAACTAGTAATATTTAGATTTGTATATATAGTTACGCATCTCAGAAAACTATCATAGCGCGATTATGCGAATATTTCTTGAGCTTCTCATGTGGCGACATAGATGTCGCTACATAATTATTTAATTAATGTAATTTATAGATGACATTATGTAATATGCCCATCGTCAATCTGCCCGCAACAATGCTGCGCCAAACAGAATACTTCTGTTTGGCACCATACTTCGACTGAGACATCAGTTCTAAAGCCTCATATGCCGAGTGATTACACTAGCTCACAGTGCCCTTCAGACACACACAGAAACACAGTAATGTTTGCACACTACTGCTTCCCGGCAGGATAACTGGCCGGGGGTTGTACCTACCTAGACGGAATCCCGCATAGGAATCCTACAACAATTTCCAGAGCACGTGGTGTAGTGATCAGCGCACATCACTTCTATGCCGCGGGTCCTAATTTCGAATAAAAGCAGGGGCTAACAAAAAGACAAATCGATGGTTTTCGGGTCTGGTTGTGTTGTGTATGTGAAATTTTTATTTGTGGAATGCACTCACAATACAGGGGAAATCTTGGTGTGCAGCATGTTTTTTTTAAGACAAAGTGTATTGATTTCCAGGGCCTGCAATCTGTGCAACTTTTGCCGCGATGGCAACTACCAATACTGCTTGACAGCTGGCATCAACTAGCACGGTTGGCATCTGGCGGGACGGCGGCTGGGCACAATATGTGCGGGTGCCTCAAGACCAGGTGTACGCTTTACCTGACGAAATCACAACAGAACAGGGTTCGTATTAAGGAACGCTTTTTTTTGTTGATATTGATTATAGTCATATCAATGATTTTCTTAATAAATAAAAGCCGCAGTCTGCGGACAGCAGTGCGCAGCAAACTTGCCGATTTGCCGCGCTGTATAGCGAGGCTGATTCGCTGACCAAAGTAAGAGCCAGCTCTTGGGTCACATGTTACCCAGACACATATCTCGGTACAAACGGTTCCGTCTGGCCCCACGGCCCAAGTGTCTCCATGCCAAACGGTGACAAAACTCGGTGAGGGTATATTTGTGTAAATATACCCTCACCGAGGGCTATTATTTGCGGTGCTTCATAGACTACGCCGTCGCTACGGGTCTTTATAACATCTTGTTTCTTTTTAATTTCAAATCATTAATCATTAATTTTATTAATGTAAATAATAGTTGTATTGTGGAATTAATAACCAGAAACCAACTTCTTCTTTACAATTTATTGTGTCTGGTCCATACAATGACACGCAGTGTTCAGCGTACCGTAGTGTAATGTCTTGGCTTAGAATCCGAGCCTATGCGTATATTATTTTTGGAGTAATTAGTAACTAATCCATGTCTCTTACACGTCAGCCGAACCTTCTTGCTATATTATCATTACATATGGATCATCTGATAAAAGTTCTCCTAACCGATTTTCGAACACGGCGACAATTTTTGGATACTGAAGCTGTTAACTGCGCAAGGAGATATTATAGTGCCACATGTGTATGCGCAAACTACAGCACTCACACGTCCTACCCTACCCGTTCCCGATGTAACGTTAATGAGATGAGATGCGGGAAGAAGATTAGGATGCAGTGTCCAAGACACGGAGACAAACACAACAACTTGATCCGAAAACCAACAATTTGTGTCTTTTCACAAATGTTGGCTGCGGCTGCGATTTGTTCCCAGGACCCATGTTATTCTTTATTATTCTTTACAGCTGGTCTCTGCGAGCCATATTCTTGCGTCTCCCATGGATTTGACCGCGCCTCCCCTCTTTCAGTTGGCAATAAGATTCTCATAGTCGGCGCTGGAATTATTGGTACGTAATTTTACTATGACATCTCAGTTAAGTTTTAGAACATTTATGACGCCAGCAACATGAACTATCAGAGCCTATCAATGCAAAATTAACTTTCTTTGTCCTTCTGTCTGTTTGTTACCTTTTCACGGCTCAACCGCTGAACCGGTCTTGACGCAATTCGGCACATAGAGAGCTTGCATCCTGGAAACGGACGTAGGTTTATATTCCGGAAAATGAAATAGTTCCCACTGAATATCGAGAAAAACTGTTTCCACACGAAGGAAGTCGCGGACATCCGCTGGGACTGTATATAGTGTACTGTATAACTTACAGAATACCACTTTTATAAATAACCAGTGAATCTTTTATGATATATCTTGAAGTTTGACATTTTGTAATGATGAAGGAAAGTAAGTTAATTTGCTAAGATCCGCGTGCAAAATATAAAAATGGTGTATATTACCTAGTTCTTTGAAGAGCACCGCCCGCCCTCCCTCAGTAGCGTGCACAAGCAAACTAAGCAAACACCGCCACCAGGAACCTGCCACCAGATACGGAGGGTATCCACCACTACAATACTACCACTAGATAATATACACCACTGAAGTCGAGAATACGGCACGTGTTTCGCCCCAAAACGAGGCATTATCAAGTGTCATAGACTCTACGACAGACGGCCGCCGAGTGATTTTGTGTTGATCTGATTTCCTAAGAGCTTTGTGCCGTTGCAGAAATTTAAAAATAAAATTGCACAGACACAGTATATATGCAACCAGACTACAAAAATGTCATCTGTTCTTTCTCTATTCTGAGGAAAATCGAGAGATTGTTACCGGTAACAGGCAAGATCTACTTAACTAAAAAAATAGTGGTAGAACTCCTATGCAGGAATTTGTTTAAGTAGGTACAACCGCAGTGCAAGTTATTCTGACGTCAAATAGACGTGTGCAAACATTTCTGTATTACGTTCTGAAGGGTACTGTTAGCTAGTGTAATTACTGGGTATATGGGACTTAAGAACTGATGTTTCAAGGCGACGAACGCTGTGTGGTGCCACACCGCAATAGTCTGGGTGACTGAGCATAGTTATGGGCAGATGTTGCACTTACCATCAGGTGGACACTTAGTTTATCGCTGTCTTCCATAAAAAAATCTCAAAGTGAAGAAGTGACTGAAGAAATCTATTTTCAGTAGAGTCGATGAGCCTGCTCTAGGTCATTAGTTGACCTTATGGTACATTTATTTTGGTAACGCTTCATTACGTCTCTTCTAGAATACGATCAGATCGGAGACGTTTTAAGGAAAGGCCACGTCAAAGTACCCGAGCATGTATAAAAACGCTGGTGAAAGTAGAAGAAACGAAAGATGTGTGTCAGGATCGTAACAAGTGGAAAGATGTGGTGTCTGCCTACCCCAATGGGAAGGAGGCGTGACTCTATGTATGTTTGTATATAGAATACGATCTCGCTACTAGTGGTAGGATTCCTATGCAGGAATCCGTCTAGGTTGGTACCACCCCAGGGCCAGTTATTCTGCGGTGAAGCAGTAATGTGCAAGCATTACTGTGTATCGGTTTGAAGGGCACTGAGAGCCAGCGTAATCACTGGGCATATGGGACTTTTTTTATTGTATAAATTTACGAAACGAGCAAAACGTTCACCTGATGGTAATTGCAACGTCCGTCCACAACAAATGATGTGTCACCTAGAATATTTCTGTGTGACACTACACTGCGCCCGTCACCCTGAGACATCAGTTCCTAAGTCTCAAATGCCCAGTGATTACGCTAGCTCACAGTGTCCCTTTAAACCTAAACACAGTAATGCTTGCACACTACTGCTTCACGGCAGAATAACTGGCCCTGGGGTGGTACCTACCTAGACGGATTCCTGCATAGGAATCCTACCACCAGAAGACTTAAGAACTGATGTCACGGGGTGATGGGCACAGTGAGATGTCACACAGAAATGTTCTTTACACAACAACTTTATACAATTAAAAAAAAAAGGTGATCACAATTTTATATTGAGGTTGTCGTTTACTGTTTACTGATCATTCATTCACATTTAGATATAAAAATAACATTAATAACAATCGTTTAGTAAAAAATTGTACAAAAAATATTAAAAGCTACTTACGCGTAGCAACCATCAGTACCATCTGTCACACTCGAAACGCCGGGTTATAAATAGTTTTTTTTTATTGTATAAAGTGACGAAACGAGCAAAACGTTCACCTGATGGTAAGTGCAACGTCCGCCTACAACAAATGCTGTGTCACTCAGAATATTTTAGTGTTTCGTGTGATACCACACTGCGCCCGTCACCCTGAGACATCAGTTCTTAAGTCTCATATGCCCAGTGATTACGCTAGCTCACAGTGCCCTTCAAACCGAAACACAGTAATGCTTTCACACTACTGCTTCACGGCAGAATAACTGGCCCTGGGGTGGTACCTACCTAGACGTACCTACCTACCTAGACGTACCTACCTAGTCTAATTAAACGCGATAAATTCCGTAAAATTAGTTTCATTTAAATGTGTAGTGTTCGCGGAAATATAAGAAATCAATAATAATTTATTTAAAAAAATTAAGATGGTAACAAAATTTAAATTTTGCTTTCAGGAAATCTTTGGGTAACAACCCTACATCATCAGGGACACAGAGAAGTGACAGTTTCCGAGATGAATAAAGCCAGGTTGGAAATTGTGAAGAAACTAGGTAATTATTATTTTTGACGTCATCTGCATGGTTTTGCGGGAAGTCGATGGATGAAAATGGCTCAGGACCGTGTTGTTGGAGGCCTTTGTTGGACTCGATTGTTGAATTGATGATAATTATGATTGTATATAAAAATACTAGATTTTACTTGGAGTACTTAAAAATGTGTATTAGCCGATCGCACAGGAATATCTCCTATATGTAAATTGGACTCATAGTTTCGTTTCGTTATTACGTGCGTTGAGCGTTTTTACTTCATCATATAGATTTGTGGAGCCGTGTGGCTGAAGAGAATTTACCACCCTATCGCATTCTGTTGGTGTCGTTGAAGTCGACAAAGGGAAAATTAAAACCAGGAGAAGGACAGCAGCATCTTCCAGGAACATCTAAATAAATAAACTGCGGTTGCCAACCCGCCTGCCTAGCGTGGCAACTATGCCAAAATCCCCCCAACATAATTCACAATCACATAAATAACTAAGTAACGCCGATGCGAGGTAGGCCAGGATGCTGTGTCAAAAACACGGTGACATCACAACCCAACCAGACCCGAAAACCAACAATTTGTGTTTTAGCACAACTTTTCTCGCCGGCTTGTATTCGAACGCAGGACCCGGAGCGTAGCAGTCAGGTACTCTGAGCATCAAGCCACGCGTTGCCGTACAATTACAATAAAAATGTGATGGTCTCCTAGCCGGTTTCGACCACGGCGACAACTGCCGACTACTGTCGAGACCCATCAACTGCGCAGGAGACATTATAGTGTCACAAGTGTACGCGCAAACACAGAGGCACTCACTCGTCCCAAACCTACCCGCGCCCGATGTAACGCCGATGCGATAAGATCGGAGGTAGGCTAGGATGCAGTGTCAGAAACACGGGGACAATCACAACACAACCAGACCCGAAAACCAACAGTTTATGTTTTAGCACAAATGATGGCTCCGGCTGGGATTCGAACCCAGGACCCGCGGCTTAGAAGACAGGTACTCTGATCACTAGGCCACGCGGTCACCATAAAAATGTTTATATTTATCGTTGTTACTGTGGTTTGATCAATAAAATATTTTAAACGTTTAAAGTATGCAGTGCGAGATGTTTTAAAGTAATATGATTTTTAAGCGACCTAATACTCAAAAAGCCGTGGTAGCTCAGGGGCCTGGTGCTCCCCTTAAATTTCATAGTAAGCGAGTAACCTGGGTTCGATCGCCGGTGCCAGCACCTCTAATAATGTTCTACAATTTTAAGTGCTGATTTACCACGTGCTTAGCGGTGAAGGAAAACATCGTGAGGAAACCTGCATGTCTGAGGAATAGAAATATTTCGAGGACATGTGAAGTCCGCCAACCCGCATTGGAGCAGCGTGGCGGATTCTTCCTAGCTCCAAAACCCTCTCAGAAATGAGAGGAGGCCTGTGCTCAGCAGTGGGACATTTATAGGCTGAAACTTTACTTTTTTTTACTTTTAATACTCAAAAAGCAAAAAATAAACAGCCTTTAAATGTCCCACTCAGTAGTGGTCAGGCCTCCCTCTCGAGAGGGTTTTGGACTTCACGTGTCTTCGAAATATTTGTTATTCCTCAGACATACAGGTTTCCTCACGGTGTTTTCCTTCACCGCCGAGCACTCGGTAAATCGACACTAAAAATCGCAATTAGCAATTTTAGTGGTGCCGGCACCGGGAATCGAACCGGTCACTCGCGAACTATGCTACCTTATACTCAAACTAATTTTGATCTCTTGCAGAAACCGGCTTCAGGCTCATAACGCCCGATGTTCTGGAAAAGGAAAAGCAATTGTATGACGTCATCATCGATTGCACGGGTGAGGAATCATTGTCTGCTAAAAAAAATATCAAACTTACGTTTTATTTTTTATAATGGAAGATTTGGCAAACGAGCATGTGGCTCACCTGATGGTAAGTGACCATCGGAAATACCAGAGGAGTTGCTGGTGCGTTGCCGGCCTTAGAGAAAGGAGTACGCTGTGTGCGGCAGAGTAGTTTAAACGCTGCTGCCCGTCAAAGGTCTCGTGTATTTTGGCTATGGCATAACTGCGATGATAACTCCGCCATCTGTCGCAGGTCACGAGATTTTCTTGGCATTACCTTTACTCCGGGCGCCGTGGTAGCTCATGGGCTAGGAGCTCGCTTTAAATTTCATAGTACGCGAGTGACCTGGGTTCGATTCCCGGTGCCGGCACCACTAAAATTGTTAATTGCAATTTTAAGTGCTGATTTACCACGTGCTCGGCGGTGAAGGAAAACATCGTGAGGAAACCTGCATGTCTGAGAAATAAAAAAAATGTTTCGAAGACATGTGAAGTCCGCCAACCCGCATTGGAGCAGCGTGGCGGATTCTTCCTAGCTCCAAAACCCTCTCAGAAATGAGAGGAGGCCTGTGCGCAGCAGTGGGACAATTATAGGCTGAAACTTTACTTTACTTTTTTTTACCTTTACTCAAACCTAACGACACCCTCGTGATGAGACGAGGGTGGAGTCTCTTCCACCATCAGTAAGCAAAGGCTGCGGTAAAGTAAATCTATATATTTATATATAAGCGATTTACCACTGACTTATCACGATACTTGGTGGTGGTGGGATTCTTATGCAGCCGTGAAGCAGTAGTGTGCAAACATTACTGTGTTTCGGTTCGAAGTGACTGAGAGTTAGCGTAATCACTGATACTACGAACTGATGTCACATGGTGAAGGGCGTACTGTGGTGTCACAGAAATGTTCTGTCTGACACAGTATTGGTTATGGGCAGACTATGCTCTTGCGATCAGGTGAACTATTTGTTCCTTTCGTCACTTTATCCGATAAAACTGACTCGCCTATTTCTCGGAATACTATATTACTAATACTAAATACTATATCTCGGAAACCACAATACTGACTCGAAACTTTCCTACAGTTTCACGTAAATTTATAAATTAAGCGGTGAACACCTATCTTGGCGTGTTATTTATTTTTATTGTGCGCAGTGCGCATTCGCCCGTGGTATATAGGCGCGCGCCGCTCCGATTGGCTGTCGACTAGGGTTACGGCATAGATAATATATGTAGATTTATCCGTGCAATCTGTTGTGATCATGGACGAAACGTTCCTGCCAATTACATTTTTTTTTATTTGATAAAGTAACGAGACGAGCGAAACGTTCACCTGATGGTAAGTGCAACGTCCGCCCATAACAGATATTGTGTTACACAGAATATTTTTGTGTAGCATTACTCTACTGCTTCACGGCAGAATAACTGGCCCTGGGGTGGTATCTACCTAGAAGAATTCCTGCATAGTACCCAGTATTCAAAAAAAGAACGATGCCCCATAGTAGTATTTTCTTCTTTGTCATTGGGCGCATTTTACAGACATGCATTTACCATGCACAACACAACCAGTCCCGAAAACCAAAAATTTGTGTTTTTGCACAAAAGTTGGCTTCCGGCTGGGAATCAAACGTAGGACCGGCGGTACGCTAACCACTTCGCCACGCGGTCGACAAAATATCGGTCTATAAAATTTAGTCCTGAGGGTAAACGGGCTGTTGTTCTCTATACAGTAATTTAGCGGAACAACTACTTTCGTGCGAGCCGGTGCGTTTCAAGTAATCTATACATATAAATAAAATTTAAGTGTATGTTTGTAAATAACAGCTTTTTACTCAATGCTTATGAAACAAAATATAATTTTTGTTGTCTGACTGTTTGTTCCGGCTAATCTCCGAAACGGCTGGGCCGATTTTGAAGGGACTTTCACTGACAGATAGCTGATATTGTGGAGGGTAACTTAAGCTACTTTAATTTTAGAATAATTATTGGGGTTCCGCGCAAAATAATTAAAACCCCAAAATCCGATTCAAATAGGGAAGTCAATATATTCGTATATCGTCGATCGGGGTCGGCGGGTGGAACCGAGGGATACTGCTAGTTATTAATTAAACTGTGGCTCTAATTTCAGGAGTTGGAAAAGTGATGGAAATAAGCTTCAACTATTTGAAACACGGTGGTAAATATGTATTGTTCGGATGCTGCCCACCCGCGCACCAGGCGTCGTAAGTATTAATCTTACTTTAGTAGTGGTAGGATTTCTATGCAGGAATCTATCTATATAGGTGCCAGTTATTCTACCGTGAAGCAGTAGTGTGCGATTTGAAGAGCACTAAGAGCTAGTGTATTTACTGGGCACAGGAGTTCTGATGTCTCAGGATGACAGCCGCCACACAAATATTCTGGACACAGCATTTGTTATGGGCAGATATTGCGGTCAATAGGTGTCCGGCAGAGTAGAATTGCACCTACCTGTTTACTACCGAGGTGTTGTAAGAGGCGACTAACGTATTGTAAGGACAGCCTTTATTCGTGTAAAATAACATCATCATATGCAATGCAGTGAAGGACCGCACGAGGAAGCTCAGAATCGCGCAGCGACCTATGGAAAGGGCTATGCTCGGAGTTTCTCTGCCAGATAAAATCCGTTACGATGTTATCCGCAGCAGAACTAGAGTAACCGACATAGCCCTAAGGATTAGCAAGCTGAAGTGGCAATGGGCCGGCCATATAGCTCGGAGAACCGATAACCGTTGGGGAAGAAAGGGTCTCGAGTGGCAATTTCGTACCGGCAAACTTAGATACAGGTGGCTCAGGACCGTGTTTTGTGGCAATCTATGGGGAAGACCTATGTTCAACAGTAGACTATGGTAGGCTGAAATGATTTATGATTATGATGATGCAATGCTGTCACTATACTGCTCGTGGGAACGCAAAGAGAAGTAAGAATTTTTTGAAACGTACCAAAATGGCGGAACCGTGACTCATTCACGTCTCGTTGCCCGTGAGGCCGAAAAGTGGGCTTCGTGTATGGCCTGCCCCTTGTGTGGGAAAAAGGCGTGACTTAACGTCAGTTATGTTTCAGGGTAACTGGCGCAGTATAGTGCCACACAAAAACGTTCTGGGTGACACTGCGTTTGTTAAAGGCACATTTTTGCAAACTACTGCTTCACGGCAGAGTAACTGGCCCTGGGTTGGTACCCTACCTAGACGGATTCCTGCACCTATGCATGTTTCTAGAATCCTACCACCAGTGAACGGGCTATCTAATGCAACAATTTCTCAAATCTGGTTATTATTTCCTAAGATAAGAGCGTTCAGACATACAACTTTACAGCTTTATTATAGTAGTAAGATTTAATAATAATAATCATTATTCATTTCAGAGTTAACCCGTTCCTAATCTACGACAAGGAGTTAACGATAATTGGAGTCAAGATAAACCCGTTCAGTTTTCCAAAAGCCCTGGGTTGGCTCAAAGCCATGGGTAGCAGGTAATGTTGGGATAAATTGGCGTCTAGTTTTGTAATATACGAGTACATATACAAGTGGGCTACGTTAATGGCTGCTGCCTACCCCTTATATGGGAAAACGGCGTGACTGTACGTATGTAACATACTTTGACTCTGTCTATACCGTGGTAGCTCAGGGGCTAGGCGCTCGCTTTAAATTTCATAGTACGCGAGGTTCGATTCCCGTTGCCAGCACCACTAAAATTGTTAATTACAATTTTAAGTGCTGATTTACCACGTGCTCGGCGGTGAAGGAAAACATCGTGAGGAAACCTGTATGTTTGAGAAATAAAAAATATTCCAAAGACATGTGAAGTCCGCCAACCCGCATTGGAGCAGCGTGGAATCTTCGTAGCTCCAAAACCCTCTCAGAAATGAGAGGAGGCCTGTGTTCAGCAGTGGGACATTTGTAGGCTGAAACTTTACTTCACTTTACTATTCCACTTCAAAACTCTGTTTTCTCTTCCTCCTCGTTCGCTGTCCAAGCTGCCTGACTATGGAAAGCGCTGCATGAAAATCTAAGATGATGAAGTGTTAGATAGTGGTTGACTTCCCATATTCGATGGGAAGGTGGATTATGTAGTCCAAAAAAGTCAGTCATTCATTTTGGCGACCTCGCGGCTTTTTTTTTATTGGATAGTGTCGAAACGGGCAAGACGTTTACCTGATGGTAAGTGCAACTTCTGCCCATAGCTAAAGCTGCATCACGCAGAACGTTTCTGTGTGACAACACTGCGCCCATCACCCTGAGACTTCAGTTCTTATGTCTCATATGCCAAGTGATTACGCTAGCTCACAGTGCCCTTCAAACCGAATCACAGCAATGTTTGCACACTACTGCTAAACGTGGTACTGCGTGGTAGCTCAGGGGCTAGGCGCTCGCTTTAAATTTCATAGTACGCGAGTGACCTGGGTTCGATTCCCGGTGCCGGCACCAATAAAATTGTTAATTGCAATTTTAAGTGCTGATTTACCACGTGCTCGGCGGTGAAGGAAAACATCGTGAGGAAACCTGCATGTCTGAGGAATAAAAAATATTTCGAAGACATGTGAAGTCCGCCAACCCGCATTGGAGCAGCGTGGCGGATTCTTCCTAGCTCCAAAAACCCTCTCAGAAATGAGAGGAGGCCTGTACTCAGTAGTGGGACATTTATAGGCTGAAACTTTACTTTACTTTACTTACTGCTAAACATATGTTCTGTTCGGCGCAGCATTTGTTACGGGCAGACGTTGCACTTGCCACCAGGTGCTCGATTTGACCGTCTCGTATTTTCCATAAAAGAAATCAACCGTGTCACTTTCCTTTGTAGATATCTTGATTATGAGAAGCTCGGTGTGAAGACCTTCAAACTATCACAATACCAGGAGGCGCTGAACGACCTCAAGACCGGCATCATCTCGAAAGCTATCTTCAAAGTTGTTTGACGAAGAGGGTTGATCATTGAAATAAACGATTTTACTCTACTGTTTTGTTTTTATTCGTTCCGAAACTTTCCCTTTTTTCATAAAAAAAGCGCGTGCAACCAAATATAGAGGTGACAGAACTGAAACTTATATATATCGTATATTAGAAAACTGGAACTGTTCCAGGTTTGGTCTGACCCAAACATAAATACATAAATAAACACCTACAAAAACCTCGAAATTCGGACTGTCGCGTTCGCTGCGTGCTTGCGCGATTTAGAATATCTCAAAATTATTTCAAGTCGTCTAATGACCGTCCGAGGGAGGCTGCGGGCCTCCATATGTCGACTTGTGTGTCGGTAACTCTGGGCGGTGAGAACCGCCCTGGAACGCGGATGTGTCGTGCGTTTGTCGACTGCTGCGCGCCGCTCTCTACGGCGGTCGCGAGTCGTGGTGCGTGTTATATTAAAGCTATTAACTGTGTGTACAGTGTAGCCTGGATCGTGAGTGACCGTATCGTGGCCAGGGAGTGCTGAGATGTCCGTGTCGTCTAGCACGTTTCGCGGGCGACGTTTGTGTTCGGTCGCATTTCTATCTGGTCGGTAATTTTGCTGCTTTAACCACCAGCGGGTTTGGATGAACCGCGGCTTTCTCGAAAAACCGCCGTGATAATGCTCTAAAGTGTTCAGAGATTAAGGGCATTTCACAGTCGCTGTGAAGATCTACGTTGCGTTGGTACGAGTACAAACCGGCTCCGGTGGCAATTCGCAAGAATCGATTTTGAACGCTCTGTAACTTCTTTAATGGATTCCCCGTCGCGTGAGCGAAATCGACGCAAGCATGGTCCATTACGGGTCTTATAGAGGCGAAGTTTGTGTCTTAAGCACATTTTGCTTGAAGAGCAAGTTAATGGATATAATCGGCTTGAGATAAAAGCAGCTCTATTTCGAACGTTCTTTTATGTGTGCAGCGAACGACATCGCTGCGTCTAAAGTGACCCCGAGGTATTTGACGCTCTTTTCCCAGGGAATAGGGCGTCCGAACAGGGTGATCGTGTCTAGTTGACTATTGTGTGTCTAGTTGACGATTGTGTGAATTCGTCTAGCGGGCTTTGGTGTGCCCCTCGAGAAGTATATCGCTACACTTTTCGCGGGGTTTAACTCTATTCTCTATTTCCGGAACCATTCGCCTGGGCGATCGGCTACGGCTTGGAGATGAATCGTTATGCAGCCCTTGTGCTTGTCGGAATAGTACATGGCCGTGTCATCTTCGAAAAGCGCAAGATTGACTTTCGGGTCTCTAGGAAAGTCGCTAGTATATAGCGAGAAAAGGAGTGGGAAGAGGCAGGAGGGCGATAATTGGACGGAATGTTCCTAGGCTTGTTCGTTCCTAGGCGTGTCGGCTTCTTTCCAGGAAGTCACGTCCGGGAAGGAGCAGCTGGAGAGGAGCGCGTTAAAAATAGTAACTAACAGATACTATAGCGGCGTAGTTAGAACTTTCCTCACCCTGTTGTTTATGCCGTCGAGGCCGGGCGCGGATCGGTTTTTAAGCTTTTTCATTATCTTAGTGACTTCTTTGAGAGTCACTGGAAGTGGGTAGACAAATACCACATCGGTAGCCCACTTTTCGCCACGTTTAATAGTAGTATTCCAATGCAATATGCTTAGATAAGAACCATCACAGTACCAGTTATTCTACCGTCAAACAGTGTATATTATTTATGTAATTTCGGTTCGTCAAGTCAGTCATATCCGCAGCAGAACTAAAGTAACCGACGGAGCTCTAAGGATTAGCAAGTTGAAGTGGCAATGGGCCGGCCATATAGCTCGTAGAACCGATAACCGTGTGGGAAGAAAGGTTCTCGAGTGGCAACCTCGTACCGGCAAACGCAGTGTAGGGCGCCTCCCAATAGATAGAGCGACGACCTACACGGTTTCGCGGAAAGACGATGGATGCTAGTGGCTCAGGACCGTGTTTTGTGGCAATCTATGGGGGAGGTCTATGTTCAGCAGTGGATTAAAATAGGCTGAAATTATGATGATGATGAAATCAGTCAGTCATCATCGGGGAAGGCATTCCAGAGTAGGAGAAATTCATCGACAATTTAAAGAGAGAAGTAAAGTAAAGGCCTACAGAGATCTCGAGGCCGAGCACAAACCTCCTCTGAATCTTGAGGGGGTTTTAAAGCCAGGAAGAGTCCCGCATGCTCCTCAAATACATTCTTGACCAAATTTCCGATGCGGTTTCAACCAAGGATCCACATTGGTAACGACTAAGGGGTTATTCCGCCGTGAAGCAGTAGTGTGCAAACATTACTGTGTTTCGGTTTGAAGGGCACTGAGACTAGTGTTAGAGCTAGTGTAATCACTGGGCACATGAGACTTAAGAACTGATGTCTCAGGATGACACAGCGTATGTTATGGGCAGACGTTGCACATACTATGAACATTTTGCTCATCTCGTCACTTTATCGTATAAAAATATCGTCGTTAAAATAAATCAAGAGAATATCATTTAAATGGAGAACAATAATGCTCTAGTTTAGAGTTTTACAATGAAACACCTACGCCAAACATTGTAATAACGTCTTCAACTGTTAACGAGCGAGGTACGAATCAAAAAAAAGGTGACTTCGGTTGCATAACATTATGAACTCAAATGACAATTTCATAAGAATGATAATAGAGTGCAGATCTCTAGTATTTTGCATACAGTAATGGCCACAGTGCCTTTTATTGTTGGTGAATACTGACACGTTGACCTGATTTTCAACGATCTTTAAAACGTTTTTAAATGTCGATTAACCGTGTATTATCATTTTGTATTGTTGGTATTGTTGCAGTTTGTTCAATTTGTAACGAGAATACATTTTATATTTTGTTCCAGATTCTATTTCAAATTTTACGGCAATTTTGCCAGGTCATTCTTACTTAGTGTATCACAATCATAATATAATTTGTCTGAACATTTTTGTTTCAACGTCTATCATAATGAAACCTAAGAAAATCTAGCCAGTTTTTAACTTGACAAATAATTTGATCTTAATTAGTTAATTTTGGCAATGACACAAAGCAATTAGATTTTCTTTATTTATATGCATATTTGTTTACCCGTTCGTGATGAGACTGTCTCCATGTTTCATGGGCGCTGCAAGGTGGGACTGTACTGGCCTTTTTGATGGGAGTATGTGACGGGACGAACAAAACGTTCAACTGACCGTAATCATAACAAATGCTGTGTAATCCCATTTCTGTGTGTCAAAACACTGCGCCCGTCGCCCTGAGACATCAGTTCTTAAGTCACATATGCCCAGTATTTACAGATCTACTAGCTCTCAGTACCTACAGATTTGATTAGATGTTTCTTTCACTTTTATCTATTTGTGTATGTTATTTATGTTAATAATATATATTTGTAATTATTTTAGTGTGTATGTACTATTTATACATTTTATATAATTTATTTATTGATTATATTTATACATAATGCATGAGTTAGGCTTTTTATTTTAAAATATAGAGCACCTGTCACCATTTTCCATCCGCCCAGTCCGCCCATTCTAGCCCTTGGTATGATGTTCTCCTCGCCGATTTCGACCACGGCGACAGCTTCCGACTATAGTCGAGAGCCATCAACTGCCCAGGAAATATTATAGTGCCACAAGTGTACGCGCAAACACAAAGGCACTCACTCGTCCCAACCTACCTGCGCCCGATGTAACGCTGATGCGATAAGATCGGAGGTAGGCTAGGATGCAGTGTCAGAAACACGGGGACAATCACAACACAACCAGACCCGAAAACCAACAATTTATGTTTTAGCACAAATGTTGGCTCCGGCTGGGATTCGAACCCAGGACCCGCGGCTTAGAAGTCAGGTACTCTGACCACTAGGCCACGCGGTCGTCATGCCCTTTGTATGCCCTTGGTATAAGGTGTCAACAATAAAAAAATTGGTTTCAATAAATTCAAGAACTCATAAGTTTTAGCAAAACTATCTATTAGTTGCTTATTTCGGATATGATGCTTCCAGAAGTGTCAGCCGTCTAATTTCTATCGTTAAAATACGTTTCTTGGTTTCATCAGCGTTTTGTTACTTGTCCACGTGTCTGTTAAGTGAACAAGTTTTATTAATAATAGATTAACAGTGGCTCCATCGATGCGAAGATCTCTGAGTAATGCAGGTACTCGTATTTTTCGAATTCAGTTACTGACCAGCAAATGTCAGTGTGTCAATAATTGAATAATTGTACCGAGGAGGCATTGTGAGAAGCGCGTAGGCGGCAGACGTGTTACGGAAAAAGTGAATCGCAATCTTTTGTACAGTACAAATCGATGACGAAAGATGGGAAATAGGTTGAAGTAAGGTGACCTCACGCTGTACAGCCGAAAAGAACACCTTAAATTGCAATGTTCGAATTGAATGTTGAATGTTGCAAAATTTGAAAATTTTGCCCTAAATTCACTGGTGGTAGGATTCCTATGCAGGAATCTAAAGATGTAAAAGCTTGTAACAAAAATATGATTTTAGTTTAATTTTTTATTTAATCGCTTTATTTTGTTCTGTTTTGTTCAAAGCCATAAAAACTTAAAAATTACGTGATGGCACATGATGGAACAGGTAGGCCCGTGTACATATAATTTCGGTGATGTAATTGCTGTTAGCCTTTTTGGCTTTTACAGCTTCATCGGATACTGTGCTCACGGGCCAGGGGCTCGCGTGCCACGTTTGGTTTGACCCAAACTTAAATACATAAATAAACTCCTACAAAAACCTCGAAATTCGGAGTGTCGCGTTCGCTGCGTGCTAGCGCGATTTAGAACATCTCAAAATGATTTTAAGTCATCTAATGACCGTCCGAGGGAGGCTGCGGGCCTCCATTAGGACTGTCGACTTGTGTGTCGGTAACTCTGGGCGGTGAGAACCGCCCTGGAACATCGTGTGTACGCGGTGTGATTGACGACTGCTGCGCGCCGCTCTCTACGGCGGTCGCGCGTCGTGGTGCGTGTTATATTAAAGCTATTAACTGTGTGTACAGTGTAGCCTGGATCGTGACTGACCGTATCGTGGCCAGGGAGTGCTGAGACGTCCGTGTCATCTAGCACGTTTCACGGGCGACGTTTGCGTTCGGTCGCGTTTCTATCTGGTCGGTTAATTGCTGCTTTAACCACCAGCTGGTTAGGATGAACCGCGGCTTTTTCGAAAAACCGCAGCGATAATGCTCTGAAGTGTTCAGAGTTTAAGGACATTTCACAGTCGCTGTGAGCCCGTGTACAGTAGTAGCAGTGTAGCGTGCGTAATTCTATAAAAAATAAACACAATATTTGCTTACGTTTGTTACTAAAAGCCTCAAAATTGCAACCAATTATACTATTATTACTTTACATTATGACAATCTCCAAATTATGTCTCTTAGGGCGCTTAAACATCACTGCGAACGCATCGCGAGAGCGAAGTCGCACCGCAATGCAATTCGGTGACGCAACTTCAAACTTTCGTCGCTTCCAATTTTGAATGACATCAGTTCAGTTGACGTTAGACGTTAGACATCAGTTCAGTTTCTATTGAGACATGGAACGCACTAAATACACTTCGCATTAAGAAAAAATATGCATCCATTTCTATCCATTATGAATAACGAAGGAAAGTATGTATTTGAGAGATGATTTTTTTTTGATTACTTGAGTATATCAAGATTTGAGATCACACATCACACTCATACACAACTCTGATATCACCTCATATACAAAAGACGAATGTATAAGAAAGACGTTACACAGGACGTCGTTCTTGGTGGTACTGCTACAGATATAGGCAATTGTGGTATTGACTTGCTCATTTAATTTTTTTATGGAAGAGGGGAGAATCGAGCAAGCGGCTCTCCAGATGGTAAGTGATCACCGCCGCCTATGAACATCTGCAATACCAGACGAATTACCTTACATAGTAGGAGATAACCATGAAATAGTATTATTTGCTGATGATACATCATTTACTTAAAAAGAAGGTAAACTTTTATTATATGACGAGGTGAACTATTTCAAAAGTAGTACATTAGCTTAACGTTTACGTTTTGCTTTTAAATGGCAATAAAACGAAATGTAATAAATTCACAACACCAAATGTTAAACGATTAGATGTAAATGTGCTCGTAAATGGGGAAGAGTTGAGCCTTGTGGATATCACTGTCTTTCTTGGAATAACTCTTGAAATGTAATTTTGTGACTCCTTAATAAGACACGACCCACCAAACCATCACTGACGCAGGATGATAACCACGTTGTACCTTTCCGACCACTTGAGCAGCTTCTTTAGAACTGTGAGCGTACACTTTATCATTATGCTTATTGAAGTGTTCTTCAATCGTGAAATTTTTTTTATCGGTAAAGAGGATATTTCTGTGCCTTTCACCTGCGTATCGCGACAGAAGGCGTTTTGATCGATCCACTCTCTTTAATTGTAAAGATTGATTTAGGGCATGTCCTGTATATCGACGATAAGCACCGAGCTTCAGGTCTTTGTTTTGTTTTGTTTTATGATACACGACAGAGTTCTAGCGGGAATCTTCATTTCTCGCGATAAGATTTTTTGCTTCCTAATGGGGTTTCGACGAATTCTGGCTTTAACAGTCTTTGTAGTTGTAACAGCACGCGGCCGCCCCGATCTTTTTGGTCTTCGACAGAGGAAGTGTTGTTGTATCTGTTGGTAGTACGATATACGAACATACGGCTGATACCAAGCTTTTGAAGTGTCTGGAATATGACCGACGGCTCCATACCCACTTTGTGCAAGGCGATCACTGCAATCCTATTTTCTTTAACACCCCATTCCATATTGTAATTAGATAATGAACACGAAAAAATATGTGAAATGGCGCAAAATCGAAAGAAGTTTTTAAAATATAATACGTGTTCCAAATTCAAAATAATTATAAAGTTGAAAAAAAGAAACGTTTTTATGTAACAGTATTTATGGCCAGACTAGTTATATGAAAATGTAAGACTATTAATAACTTTAATAAAAAAAGTTACGTTAATAATTTTAATAATAGGAACGAACACAAACTAATAATGTCAGATACTGGACTTCACAGAGTCAGTAATTCTTTCATGGGGCACTGTATACATTTTTACAACAAAATCACAGAAAGTGCACAAATTATTTCAATCAAAAAGTTAAAACTTTTTCTTAAACAAAGATATTTTAAAAAGTGTTATTATAATTTTAAGAAATACATGGATGATAATAACACACAGCCTCCCCTGGGAATGAGGTTATTCTCGCAAGTATTACGTTGAAAGTATGCTAGCTTCATTGTGAGATCCTTATATTAATACCCATGAACTATTTTACAAAACATATCCAAAATTCACGGAATAGTTAGACTAAAAAGATACGGGCACGGATTAAGGCCGTAGGCCATAATCCGTGCCCGTATCTTCTTCAAGAAGTTTTATAATTTTAAACATAACTCGATAAACAGGCTGTGTAATGCGAAACCGCAGTGTGGTAGCAGCTTAAGATAATCTACCACCCCATGGTACCATCTCATCCCGTGGGTGTCGTAAAGGCAACAAAGAGAAAAAAAAAACCAGAAGATGGGCATCAGCATCTTCCTGTCACATCTGAATAAATACTAATACTGCGTTTGGCAATCCGCTTGCTAAGGGTGACAAAATGCTCCCAAAATGGGAGCTACAAACTTTTGTCGCATTCCATGAGGGCGGTCTATGTTCGGCAGTTGACTAGTGATAGGCTTAAGTGATGATGGCGATGACGAATGCAAAAATAATTTTCAAATCGAATAAGTGATTTTTGAGGTTGGCGCATTCAAATATGCAAACTCTGCAGCTTATAGGAGTAAGATAAGACAGATCAGAAGATAAGAGATCTCTCTCGGTACTGATGAAAAGGGCATTATAATCCCCACAAATATTCCACTGTTGAGTTTTCCTCTTACGTTCAAAACACATTCCAATTGCATCAAGCCGACACACTTTCGACAACAATGCGTGATTCAATGCTGTGACATTTTGTTCCGATGAGATTTAACAGTACCTTAACCAGATCTGATTTGTAATATATTTGTGCATACAATACGATTGATGTTACGGGGTGGTCAACATTTGGCACCTCATTTCAAAAATCTTTTTTTCTATAAATGTTTAAAATATGAATAAAGATTCATCATCATCATCAAGTTGTGTTAGTCCACTGTTGGATATAGGCCTTCTTCACGAAGCGTCATGAAACCATATCTTCTGCTTCACACATCCAGTTGCTGTCATTTCGCGCTTCTTTATAGTAGGATTCCTTTGCAGGAATCTGTCCAGGTGGGTAACACCCCAGGTCAGTTCTTCTGCCGTGAAGCAGTAGTGCGCAAACATTACTGTGTTTTGGTCTGAAGGGCACTGAGAGTTACTATAATCACTGGGCATACGATATTTAATAACTGTAACTCGGAGTGACGGGCGCAATGTGGTGCCACACAAAACTGTTCAAGGTGACACAGCATTTTATGGGGAGACGATGCACTTCCCATTAGGCGATCGCTTTGCTCGTCTCATCACTTTATACTGAGTATAAAAAAGCTCGATACTTCACTTCAGATCCAAAAAATTCGAGCTCGAGCTTCTGGAGTAATCGCATCATCATGCTCGGCACTCATCATTTGATGAATATGGAAAGACCCCCAATGGGTTGTCGTCATGTCGAGACGGGGGGCTTACTAACCGTGGCTTGGTCACCCACGGTGAAGCTAAGAGGTGAGGCATCAGGCTGACCCGAAGAGGTCGCTCCGAGTGGGCTACGCAAGCCCACTCTGGATGTGAATAGGGGGACTGCTGAGGGAAGCTGTACGCTGCCCTCCGCAGCCGAGGTGGAGTCGCGGGGGAAGAGGAGTAGGTATTCTGTTGCCTCTCTCCCTGTCACCCGCGACTTTGGTGGGGCCGCACCGTAGATGCGGCGCTGGTGGGGCCGCGGAGTGAGAGGAGTGTTGGTATGTCGTTGCCTCTTTCCCTATTCTCCACGGGCGAAATGTGGTTGGCGGCGGAGCCACAGACCAGATCCGCTGCCGAGGCCGGGAAGACTGGTGCTTTCGAGTGCAAGTCTCCTGGCCCCGTGGCCTCCGCGTGGCGGACTCGGGGGGTTGGTTTCGCGCACAAAGGGGGCCGTACTGGAAGGCGCGTCGTGTGTTCGGGCGCGCCTGGCTGGGAAAGAGAGTGGGGAGGAGCTGTCCTCTCCCGAGAAGGGGCCGCCGATTATATGCGGCCAGCGCCGGTGGGGTCGCGGATGTCTGCGTGAGCGTTCGCGTAGCCCTGCCAACATGCGGCGAAGGCGGAACAGCATGGGGTTTTAGTCGATGCAAGTCCGACATAACCCGTTTTTTTTAATGGATAAACTGACGAGACGAGCAAAACGTTCACCTGATGCTAAGTGCAGCGTCTGCCCATAAGAAATGCTGTGTCACTCAGAATATTCCTGTGTGGCACCACACTGCGCCCGTCACCCTGAAGCATCACTTCTTAAGTCTCATATGCCCAATGATTACACTAACAGCAGTGCCCTTCAGACCGAAACACAGTCATGTTTGCACACTACTGCTTCACGCTAGAATAACTGGTCCTCCGGCGATACATACCTAGACGGATTCCTGCATAGAAATCCTACCACCACTAAAATTTTCACCAAAAAATTATTTTCTTATTCTACACAAAACGGGCTTAAAGTTTCTAAAAATAGTGTGCTTGGCTTTAGATTTAATTTTATTATTTATGGGATCCCCAGCAGCTGGTAGTGCCCAGCTGTCAGCTGTGAAATAAAAACTTCATCGCACATATTAACATTCTTTTGCAAGGATTTTTGGTCTATCAAAACTGATGTAACAGTGGGGACGATCCTGAACGTGGTCTTATGTACGGTATTTGTGTAATTATATAAAATTATTACATACCAAATGTTTGCAAAATATGGCTGCAGAGCTTTTGTTTCGGCTAAACAAACGACGTTATTTCAAAATGGAACGCATATCATACGCATGTCCTGGCAATACTTACGATGGAAAGTCATGCAATTATTGTTTCCCAACTCGTTTTTTGTAAGAGTAAACAAATACCAAGGACTGAGTAAAAGCTTACCTGCTGATTTGAGGGGCCTGGGTTCGAATCTACGTCGATCCCAATTTGTGTAACTCAGATATTACTGGTTTTAGAGGTCTCAATGTTATTGCGATTGTGTCGTGTCTCTGTCACTGATAAAGTGTTCCCTCATTCGGTATTATCACATAAGCTCACTTTGACGCAGCTGCCAGTCATTGAATAATTAATGTTCCTGCCACCAGTAGGATCCTACCACATCCTACAGGTGGCAGGATTCCTATTCAGGAATCCGTCTAAGTTCGTGTCACCGCAGGACTAGTTATAGAAGCGACCGCGTGGCCTAGTGGTCAGAGTACCTGACTTCTAAGCCGCGGGTCCTGGGTTCGAATCCCAGCCGAAGCCAACATTTGTGCTAAAACATAAATTGTTGGTTTTCGGGTCTGGTTGTGTTGTGATTGTCCCCGTGTTTCTGACACTGCATCCTAGCCTACTTCCGATCTTATTGCATCAGCGTTACATCGGGCGCGGAAAGGTTGGGACGAGTGAGTGCCTCTGTGTTTGCGCGTACACTTGTGGCACTATAATATCTCCTGCGCAGTTGATGGCTCTCGACAGTAGTCGGCAGTTGTCGCCGTGGTCGAAATCGGCTAGGAGAACATCATCATCACATCAGTTATAGAAGCAGTAGCGCGCAAATATTTCTGTAATTCGGTCTGAAGGGCACTGATAACTAAAGTTAATATTGGGCATATGAGACTTAAGAACTTATGTCCCAGGGTGATGAGCGCAATGTGGTGCCGCCAACAAAGGTTCTGAGTGACAGCATTTATTATGGGCAGACTTGCAGGGAAGATTACCTTTATTATTAGATTATTATTAGATACCGAGGAGCCGTGGTAGCTCAGGGGCTAGGCGCTCGCTTTAAATTTCATGGTACGCGAGAGAACTGGGTTCGATTCCCGGTGCCGGCACCGCTAAAATTGTTAACTGCAATTTTAAGTGCTGATTTACCACGTGCTCGGCGGTAGAAAACATCGTGAGGAAACCTGCATGTCTGAGAAATAAAACGTATTTCGAAGACATGTGAAGTCCGCCATCCCGTTTTGGAGCAGAGTGGCGGATTCTTCCTAGCTCCAAAACCCTCTCAGAAATGAGAGGAGGCCTGTGCTCAGCAGGGGGACAATTATAGGCTGAAACTTTACTTTACTTTTTTTTACCTTTTCTCAAACCTAACGACACCCACGTGATGAGACGAGGGTGGAGTCTTCTCCACCATCAGTAACTTATTTACAGAGATTATCACAACACAACAAGACCCAACAATTTGTGTTTTTGCACAAATGTCGAGTCGAGCTGGGATTGGAGTCCAGGACCCACGGCGTGGTAGCCACTATTCTACCACTATTCCGCGCGGGCGAAAAAGGCGGGGCACCTCCCACCAGGTGATCGTCTTGCGTGTCTCGTCATTTAATTGCATACAGAAGACATTATGCATTAGAACCAAAAATTCTGATCAGCAATGTTGCCACTTGAAGTAAAACAGAGTGTATTGTACAGTCAGTAGGTGGTTCGGATTTAGTGTAAGAATTACTATCTTTTACACAATTTATTTTGGCTAGGATTTGAATCCAGAAGTGACTGATGAGATTCAGCTAAGTACGCATGTAATCGATCATAAAGACTGTGTACTGTAGATAATAAATAAGGTGAAGTCATTTTAACGTGTAATTTAGATTTATGATGCATACATAGGGGCTCTAGGTCTCTAGGCTCTAGGACCTTAACCAAACCTTTAACAAGGTTTCTTAGAAAGGTAATTAAAATTATCAACTGATTTCCACTTTAACAATTTCTGACGCAACATCGACCTCGAGTTGCAAAAAATTATGAGACATATGCATTCGCATATAACTATTTGTGTTAGTAGCGTTGGAAAAAAAAATAGAATAGAAAATATTTATTTATATCACGTGTCATGGATATAGAGAGTCAACTGATATTTTCGATCCGAAATTCTGCGGCAATTTATTTTAATAGAGTCAACGGATTGTGTAGTTTTTGAAAATGTCGCGTACCTGACTTCTGCGCCACCGGTCCTGGGTTCGATTCCCAGCCGGAGGTAACATTTGTGCAAAAACACAAAGTGTTGCTTTTCGGGTCTGGTTGTGTTGTGCATGTGAAATGTATGTTTGTAAAAACGCACCCACGATACAGGAGAAAATCTAGTGTGGGCCTTCGTTTTTTTAAAAAAAATAAAAAAAAAGTTTTTGAAAATAACTTTAATAAGACTGCAAATTGCTTGGGGAAAGCCAAAGGATAACATGTCATTATGAATATTAAATACATTTTATGTATAGTACTAATTTGTCATAGTCATACTAAAGTTTACTAACACGTTTTATGAACACGCGCAAATCTGCAAGTGTGTTTGTTGTTTTATTGGTATGTTTGTCCGTCTTCCACGCCCCAACGGAATGACCGATCGGTCTGATATGCAGAATGTTTAGAGGCCCGAGAACTTACTAACATAACCAATATAACATTAACATACTTTTCATCCCGGAAAATGGATGGCTCTTGAGAGATAGAAATGTACTAACCCATAACTAATGTGGAAACTCGCGCGGGCGAAACTGCGGGAATCAGCTAGAATCGAATAAGTTAAGGTCGAGTTTTATTTTTAGTTGGAGAAACTGACGAGACGAGCACAATGTTCACCTGTTATTATGTACTTACTTACGTCTGCCCATAACAAATGCTGTGTTACCGAGAATATTTATGGGGTACCATACTATGCTGGACCCCTTGAGACATCAGTTCTTTAGTTTCATTTGCCCAGTTATTACACACGCTCTCAGTGCCTTTCAGACCGTAACACAGTAATGAATACTTTGAAAGAGATCTTTTGGACTCAGGTGATTAGGGACGATTTTATAAAGTAGTGTGACGACGTTCTTCTAAAGATTTTATGACATATAAATTAGTTAGACTTCATAAATAGTCTAATATTAACAACGTCTGCCCATAAGACGTAGATTTCTATTTGGCATCATCTAATACTAAAAAGTAAACAAGATTGTGTTAACTTTAATTAATAAACTCCACGTTAACGTTAATAAATGTTTTGTTAAAAAAATCCTATACATAATGATTATAAGATAAATAATATTACTTTGAACAGAGTGTCCGAGATACTAGACCTGGGAGTTTTCTTAGATAGTAAGTTAATGTTTGCCGCGCACATAGATAACATAGTTGCCTATAAGATGCTAGGGTTTATCTTCAGACACACTGTGTTTCATTCATTACAATTTCAGGATCCTACTACCATTGGCATGCTGTATAACGCTCTGGTTTGCTCACATCTTGAATATGCTTCTACCGTCTGGAACCCTCAATACTCTAAATACATAAACACTGGAGAGAATTCAGAAAAAATACGTTAAACGTCATAATTACAAGTTTCCTAATTACAACCCAGACCACATCGTTGCGCTGGAAAGGCGAAGAGAGCACAGATACCAAATATTCTTATACAAAATTGTTTCCAATTAGTTTAGTATTAATAGATTCTCCTTATCTCTTAAGTAAAGTGGCTTTCCAATGTTCTAGAGTTAGCCTTCGCCGTAAAAAAACTTTTGCAATTCCGTTTCGTCGAACAGTTATTTAAAAAATTGCTTTATAGTAAGATCATGTATACAATATAATGAAAAATACAAAGATGCTGATATATTTCGTTACAATCTTAACAGATATACATATATCGTTAAAAGAATTAGTAAAATTATGTTATGTTATTGTTGAACACTGTTAAATGAATTTTGATGTTTACTCAACACATCATTTTGTTATTTAGTAGTGGAAACTCTTTTTAGATTTTATTATTATATCTATTAGTAATTTCATTTGTAAATAAACTGTTTGTTTCCTAAATAAATAAATAAAGCAAAATATTTTTTTTTATTCTGCATACAATTAGCATACAATACTTCAATCGTCAAGTTCAGGAGCTACTAGAGAGCATGCAAGTTAAAGATTGCTTGTACCGCCTGTTTTGCAAAATGCATATCATTCCTATTACGCCTGCCTTCTATGATCCCTACAATAACAGGTCACGAGGCACGACTGCGAAAGTATTTAAGACGGACTATTTTAGCAATAGACTCATTATTTAGATGATATTTACTTGATCGCGTTAAGAGCGAAAATGGCAATTCGAAATTTTAAAACGGAGCTAGCTTTACAATTTGTCAATTACAATCCAATTGGCATCCCGTGGATGTCGTAAAAGTCGACAGAGGGAAATTTAAAACCAGAAGATGGGCAGCAGCATCTTCCTGGAACATCGCAATACTGCGGTTGCCAACCCGCCTGCCGTGCGTGGCAACTGCGGCAAAATCCCCCAAACTGAGGGCTACAAACTTTTGTGGGAATCTATGGGGGAGGCCTATGTTCAGCAGTGGACTGATGATAGGCTGAAATTATGACGATGATGATGATGAATCTAATTGTCATAAACTTAATTAATATTCTGTAAATTAACTGGTGATACGACCTCTGTGCAATTCTGCCGTGAGGCAGTAGTGTGTTTTACTGTGTTTTGGTCTGAAGGGCACTGAGAGCTAATGTAATCTCATGTGAGACTTCAGAACTGATGAAAGACCCCCTTTCATCAGTTCATGATATTTGTTTTACTTTTTCCTTACTCGACTATTACGAAACCTTCGTGACGATAAACCGTGACGGATTTTCTTATGTTGACATCAGGCACTAAGTATATGCAATTAGACGACCCTGGAAGTCAATGCGAGATGCAGGTAGCTGAGGACGGTGTTTTGTGGTACTCTATGGAGATCTATGTTCAACACTGTACCTCAGTGGTAAACGGTATTAAGCGCCAAATACAAAATTTTACGGGACAGCCATAAATTCTGTTTTTAATGTGCAATATTATGTACGTAAAAGTCTATGCAGATAATTTAGTATCATATTAGCTGTTTCTGAAAATATTACACCTTAATGATAATGCTTTATACCAACATGTAGAGGTAGTTCTTGCAGTCTCATCGGCATGAAAATCAAATTGCGAGTTACAATTGTATATCTCTGTGGTACAGAACAGTAGATGATGAAATTGAGATGAAATCTAAACAAAACTACTTTTTACGGATTTTATCGCGTTTAATTTAAAACTATTTTAACTCGACCGTGACCATGGGTGCTGTAAAGCGCCGGAAAGTTCGTAAAATCCGTAAAAAGTAGTTTTATTTAAATGTCTAGTATTCGCGTAAATAAAAGAAAACATTATGAGATGAAATCATTAAAAATAATAAGTTTCTAATTTTTTTTCTTACGTTACGGACACGCCTGTGTACATAAGTCACGTTCTTTGCACAGATATTATGGGTCAAAGTTACACACACCTGATAATATGCTAATGTCGAACGGCGCATGAATATAGAGCGTATATTAAGGCGGTATTTATTGGTTTTAACTGGTTTCTATCGGATTTTTGTGTTAGAACATTAGTTAGTAATTGTTAAAACGTACAAGTATGTTTTTACCATTGGCTGAATTTAAGAGTCCGTTACTAGCGTTTTAAATAAAAAAGTTATGTCACTGTTACCGCGTATATATAATTCCTTATTTATTGTATGTATAGAATGGCAATGTAAGTTCCTAACCTAACACGCAATGCTAAAAAAAAAAATTCCAGCAACACTGAATTCTGTTAAAACGCAAGTTTTACTTAAATTCATAAATTGCATTCATTTTAACTCTACTATTGACTTCTTTTTCTTAATTAGTTATTTTAAGAATGTTTTACTGGTGGAGGTCTAGTTTATACGTAACCATGAAGAAATAAAACAGACACAAAGAATATACTCAATAATCGCATGAAATATATTAGATATGTTTTTATTTGTAAATATATAATCACTAGCCTCTTAATAGTTCTCTACAAGATGCAAGAATCCTTAAATGAGAGAATTTGCCTTGATGATACGCTTGGAAAACGAATTAGCAATAGAAATACCAGATATCGTCGTCAAATTATAAAAAAAAATATTAAATAGATGTGGCATATTGGTTTGCTTAGCCATTTCAGCGTCTGAGATGCGAAGTGTCTAGTGCTGCGTTTCCCTAATGCTACTATGACGGCAACCCTCCCAACTCGTGAGAGAAACTGGGGGGGTAGAATTCCTATGCGGGAATCCGTCTAGGTATCACCGCACGGCTAGTTATTCTGTCGTGAAGCAGTAATGTGCACATATTACAGTATTTCAGTCTGAAGGTCACTGACAGCTAGTGTAGTTACTGGGAATATGAGACTTAGGAACTGGTGTCAGAGGGGGAAACAAGCTAGTCGTTTGCGGGTACTTTTAACGTGGCCTTTCCTTAAAACGATTTCGATCTGCTCGTGATACGTTCGCCTACGTCGACCCTTACCGGTTTGTCCCTTCAAACTCGCCTCATAAATCTGTTTCGTCAATCTTCTTTCATCCATACTCTCTACGTGACCAAACCATCTAAGCATCCCTTTCTCTATCTTTGTCACTACATCTTGTACTACACCGCAACGTTCGCTTATCACACGGTTTCTCAGTTCGTCCATCAAAGTCACTCCAGCTATACTTCTCAAACTTTTCATTTCAACAGCATTAATCTTATTTCCATGCTTCTTCTGCCAGACCCAACATTCACTACCGTACATATGGGACTAGTTCTCCTCTATGTACAGCCAGTCGTGCCTTTTTTATACTTTTTTACTTATATAAAATGATGACTTCGTCATTGAAGATCAGAATTTTTTCATTGCTGACTAATAGTGTTTCTTAGACCATGAAAACTAGAGTAATCGTCATTTATTTGCATGCGTGTTACGACTTGGCTGTAGGACTTCGGAAATTTACAGACACATTTAAATTTGTACTTGTCGAAAGGTTTGGCATCTCTAGTGTTTCTTTACTTCCTTTTGCCTGAGAGTAACGCTGCATTGAAACTAAGAAGAATGAGATGCTTTCTTTGTTGTGCATTCCGTAAGAACAGCAATTGAAGGTTTTTATTTTAATCAAGGGTGATAAATGGTTAGGTTAGGTTAGGCGAGGTCACAGACCCCCCAATGGGTTATTGCCTTGTCGTGGCTGGGGGCTTAGTAACCGTGGCTTGGTCGTGGTTTAACGGATTTCTGTACCCTGCCACCAATGGACGTTCACGATAAATTGAATGACGTTGTTCTGGACGACTCTGGATCACGGCAACAACTACCGCATACTGTCACTGTGTAACAGCGTCAGCTTTACGACGTCTGCACTGACTGCAGTTCTCTACCTATCCCTACTAGAATTATACTAGCACCGTCTTTGTTACTCCCTATTCTTAATTACGCCGATTCTTGCTACTGAAAACTTTCTGAAGACCAATTAAATAAACTTGAGCGTCTTACAAATTTCGCTATAAGATTCATATTTGACTTTTTTTTTATTGGATAACGAAACGAGTAAAACGTTTACCTGATGGTAAGTGTAACGTCTGCCCATAACAAATGCTGCGTCACCCAGAAAATTTCTGTGTGACACCACACTGTGCCCATCACCCTGAGACATAAGTTCTTAAGTCTCATATGCCCAGTGATTACGCTAGCTCACAGTGCCCTTCAAACCGAAATACATTAATGTTTGCACACTACTGCTTTACGGCAGAATAACTGGACCTGGGGTGGTAGTACCAAGACGGATTCCTGCATAGGAATCCTACCACCAGTAAAACTGTCTTAAAACTTTCGCAAATACGATCATGTTTCCGAGTTTCGCACTAAGCTGAAGGGGCTTCAAATTAGACTTCGTCGGAATACTCACATTCTTTCTTTACTGTACTGTTTGTTTCGGAATCAACGAGGTATCTCAAAGAAATGTTTGAGTTTTAGTGCGAAGACCAAGATCATTCGAAACTTGTTAATGCCTTCATTTCACGTATGCTCGCTCATAGTTCAAAATTTATTCACTCCTCTTTTGGTGGTAAGGCTATGGAATTAGCTTCTGTTATATATATATAGATAGCTCAAAGTGCAGAGTTTTTCCAAAAATTAACTAAAAACTATTATCTAAATAAGTGTTCATTTGATTTATTTTGTGTGGTGCATACTAAGTTTCAGTGTGTTTATGTGTACGGATATATTTCTGATGTTATATGTTTTTTTGGCTTTCGTTAAAAGAATACTACCACTCCATCTCATCCAATGGATCTCGTAAAAGACGAGTAAGGAATTAAATTGCACTGTGCACCCAACAGCGCATGGTGGCGATGGGCTCACCACCTATCACACCAAGTGCATTATATTGTTTTGGTGAAACGTGGATTGTGGTAGTCATCTGTTTTTGCAGTGAGTGCCCAGTCTCTGACTACCCCTTATGGGATACAGTCGTGATCTTATGTATGTATGTATGTACATAGATAGTAGGTTACGGCCAATTTGGATGAGTGTAAGATCCCAGTGTTAGGAATCGATATAAATAAAAGAAAAATATTATTATTTCATTGCTGATATCCTTAAGGTGGAAGTGGGGAACTTTGTCACCACTTGTTTGATTGAAACTAGCCTCATGACATTCTACATGCGTTTAATTAGTCATCATCACCAACGTTTCAGCCTATCACTAGTCCACTGCTGAACATTGGCCTTCCCCATAGATTGCCACAAACGTTTGTATCTCTCATTCCGGCGGGATTTTTGGCATAGTTTCAACGCTTGGCAGGCGGGTTGGCAACCGCAGTTTATTTATACAGATGTTCCATGAAGATGCTGCTTCCCATCATCTGGTTTTTATTTTCCCTCTGACTTTTACGACACCCACGGGATGAGATGGGGTAATATATTCTCTTAAGCCGCAACCACTCGACGCTCCCTTACGACATCGCATTTCTCTAATCATAAACAAAGAAGTTATGTTCGAACATACATAAAAAATGGATGTACTAACGAATTCAGAACCTCCTCTTTCTTGAAGTCGGTTAAAATTGTAAATTAAAAATTGTATGCCCGTTACGGGCAAACTGTTGATACTACACCTAAATATTTTATAACAAATCGTACACAGTTTTATGCAATATATTTCTATTCTACTCAAATATGATCAGCCAGCCCCTTAACCGGGAATATTCAATATTGCAAATTATACAGCATAGTACAGCGAGGTGCGTTGCAGATTATGTTTATGGCGGCTGACATTGGGATACAGCGGCGCACACGATGTTTGTTGATGCAATTTATGTCAAGATATCTGATCTGCTGTTCTAAGAACAGCCCATTTTTACATTCTTTTTTTTTAACTATTAGAATACATCACTTCGATCTGCGAATCAAAAATCACACCTATTTATGGAACGTCTAAGTAAGAGCATACTTTAAACCCCCCCCCCCCCCCCCCCCACCCCCCTTCTATTGTCTTACGCCCGGTTCCTATATTCAACTGTCAGTTATTGGTAACAGTTATATATACTTTCCTTGCTACAAGTAACGAGGCGCTCCTCAGCGTTTCACAATTATTTCACGTCATCTACCAGCTACTAACGTACGTTATATATAACGGTTTGGCCTTACTGTTCTTAATTAAATTCAACAGATTTGAATTAGACCGCCTCTTTTTCTGAATACAGGAACCGGCCGGTAAAGATGACTGATTAACATTACTGGCAAAATCCCCCTAAAATGCGAGCTACAAACTTTTGTGGCAATCTATGGGGGAGGTCTGTATTCAGCAGTGGACTCGTGATAAGCTGTAGTGATGATGATAATGATGAATGGTTACTGATAAATATTATACTTTTACTTCGATTCTAGATATAGTATCGTTAAATCTGTGGTCCAGTCCTGTAAAAGTGATCTGTAAAGAACGGCTACAGAAAATGGCTATAAGGTCTTCTTTTCAAAATGTTTTTTTTATCAAACATTGGTTTTATAGAATCGATTTTATTACAAAATTAGCGGCCAGCCCCGGCTTGGGAAGCCGGGGCTGCGATTTGCGATTTGCGGGTGCGATTTGGTAATGCAGAAAACGATTTTTTTTATTATTTAAAAAATCGCGGCCCTACACTAGGATTCCACCACCAGTGCAACAGTTTTTAAATAATTATATTGAAACATTAAGTGAATTAAATTTACTTTTTTTTTATCGTATCTTTTAGATATCTCATTTAACATCCGCTGTTTTTACGCTTCCTTAAACCATGGCTGCACTTTTTTCACCTTGACCTCGAAAACCGTTAAAAAGAAACAGCAAATGATATTGTGAACACAATTATATTCGACAAACGACAAGCGTTTAGACGCGCCAATAGAGTATACAATTCAGAATCACAAAGGATGCATCTTGAGATTGGTCTAGTGACCCACATTCCCGTATGTAACACACATGGCATTGTGATCAAATCCTTTGCTAAGCGAATGAATACGAAAAGAATATATCGGTTGCATCTGCGATACCTCATTCCGTTTTCGGATATCATAGCGTGTGCACGTCTAATGTGCACAATAATATAAGTAAAACAACGATATTACGAGTATATTATCAGTGTTAAATAGTTCAAACTTAATTTATTATTTTTCTGATTTAAAATTAATAACTGTTATAATTTTAAGTGAAAAAAAGTCGTAAAATTTGTGTCGAAAATGTTTACAAAAGTCTACAATTTGTTTATGCTGATAAATTTTTGTTCCGCCGATTTTTTCCTAAATCAAATCAATCATATGGAATACTATAGAAATAGAACAAGACCTTCTAAAGCCTTCTCAAGTTTCTCTACCAACTATTTCAATCAAAACCTCGTGTCGCGTCCGGAAAAGCTTGAAAAAGTGCAATGTGGGACAAGGACAGTTGACTTCAGTCCGAGGAGAACGGGAAAGATTGTTGGAGGATCTGAAACACCTTACGGAGCTTATCCTTGGCAGGTAAGGTTTAAAGAATATCTCTTTTTGCAGACTTCATTGTAGAGTTGAAGGAAATTTTGCTTTTCTTCTTTTTTCCTTTTTTTTTACTTTTATAGTTCAACGATGTTAAATATATAATAAGTGAAATTTTGAAGTAAGTTTGTTAGAAATGCTGTTAACATTACTAGAATTCTTGAAACCCGTTCTTAGTAAGCTTGTACATTATTTTAAAAATGACTGAAAAAATATCCCGCTGGGTTTCTTACTGGTTCTTCCCAGGACAGCGGCATTTTTTGCGAACCAGTGTGGTAAAAAAAAAGAAAAAAAAATAATCTATGTCGAATAAAAATGTATTCTATTCTATTCTATTCTTAACCGTTTTGGCTAAGAGGTGGTATAAGACAACAGTCGAATAGCGGATATGACTCTACTACGTAAAGTTTTCCGAACTGTACCACAAACCAAGGTATTTGCGTCAAATTCATAAATTAACACACCATGTTAGTTTCTCACTGTCGACTTTTACGACACCCGCGGGATGAGTTGGGGTGGTTTAAAAAAAATCTGCTAGGAAGTGGTTTACGACGATAGTCGATCCAGCTATTCGACTGTTGTCATGAACGACTGCCGTTCTAGTAAATAAAAATAAAAATTAAATGTTTATTTTTTATTTAAGAAAGTGACGAAACGAGCAAAACGTTCACCTGATGGTAAGTACAACGTCTACCCATAACAAATGCTGTATCACCTAGAACGTTTCTGTGTGACACCACACTGCGCTCGTCACTCAAGGACATCAGGTCTTAAGTCTCATATTGCCCAGTGATTTCGCTAGCTCTCAGTACCTCTTAAACCAAAACACTGTAATATTTGCACACTACTACTTCACTGCAGAATATCTGGCACTTTAGTGGTGCCTACCTAGACGGATTACTGCATAGAAATCCTTCCATCAGTCAATAGAAAAACAATATTCCGAACTAATAGTCATTTTCATGTGATCGTTTCGGTCTGAGTCTACTCTCCTAACGCTTAGGTTGATAACTCGATGTATCATTTTATATTCGTGGCATGAAAAACGTGCTACATATCTTTATTTTAACGTTAACTGTTGGTTGGTTGAGAGGGCATTTTCTTATTGAACGTTAGTTAATCATTTCAGCCCGTCACTGCCACTGTTGAACATAGTCTTCCCCATAGAATGCCACAAAACACGGTCCTGAATCTCTTACATCCATCTATTTCCTATAAACCGTGCAGGCTGTCGCTCCATTTAGTGGGGGTTCCCATATACTACGTTTGCCGATATAAGGTAGTATACTAGAGAACCTTTCTTCCCCAACGGTTTTCGGTTCTTCGAGCTATATGCCCGGCCCATTGCCACTTCAGCTTGCTGATCCTAAGGGCTATGTCGGTTACTGTAGTTCTGGTGCGGATATAATCGTTACGGATTCTATCATGTAGAAAAAAACCTTGCTGGGCGGTGAGCTTTCAGCTTCCTCTTGCGGTCTGAAGTGAAGATCACGGCTGTTACGAATTAGTTACTGATGTTTTTGACACGAACTAAAATGGCGGCGACATGGTTCGCCGCCCGTAGGGGCTACCGGTAGCCCACCTACCGGTGTTGGGTCTGCCTACCTCTTATATAGGAAAAAGGCGGGACTGTATGTATGTTAATAAATTATAAAAACTAATTAACATTAATTTGAAAAAATGCCAATGTTAAATACTACTCAGGTGGCCGTCATGATTCACTTCTATCCAAGTGTCTATCTATTGCTAGGGTATAGACTTGAAAAAAGTACATTTCTGTAACCTTCAACAAAGACCTAAAGATAACAGTTTATGCCCAGTGATTACGCTAGGTCTCAGTGTCCTTCAAACAGAAACACAGTAATGTTTGCATACTACTGCTTTACGGCAGAATAACTGGCCCTGAAGTACCCTACCTAGACTGATTCCTGCATAGGAATCCTACCACCAGTCAAAAAGTTGGTTTTACTGTTGTCACCTACTTGTATATTGTTCTCGTAAATTTCTAGTATGTATTTTTTTGGAAAGCTCATGAGTTTGGTTCGCAATTCCATTTTTTTTCATGTCTAAAAAGGTAAAGTTAACATGAGTGTAGGGTCAAGATCGGATAGTCAAAATTTCTTATTGGAAGCCATAGTTATACTCAAATAATTTACAGTTCATTCTGTTTCGGCAATGATCTTCATCAAATGGTAAGATACCTGAACTAGCAATAGCAATTGCACTTAGTCTTTTTTAAGACAGTAAATGTGTAATTGGTATTTAATGTTTCCAATATATAGTCAAAGTTGTTCAATAAACATACCGCTTTCTCTTCGTCTAAGCTATGGTCTATATAATGTCTAGACCTACCTTTTTTTCTATTAATCAATGTGTATAAATATACCTGTATTTACGCTATCAAATGGTCGACGTAATCGCTATGCCACGTGTGGACAAGTTTTTCTCCGTGCTCTTTGAAGGCTCAAGAAACTGCATTCCTATTTTTACTTTTAGCTAGATTGTACATTGTCGAAGTTATATAATCATGAAATATACGGCAGCACCATTTATATCGTTAATTAACGACTTTATGCTGTGGTTTAATGAAGAGAGTTTTCCAACATTTAAGTAGGCGATAAAGTAGGTGTAGTTCCGTATTAATAGTTCTGGGCATAGTTATTTATATTAGAAATGTAACAATCTAAAAATATCTCATGCAGTCAACCGCAGGCTTTTGATCTAAGCATCTTAACTTTGTTAGTCTTCCTTTTAAGTTGTTTTTTATGGAAGAGAGTGGTGAGAAAGGCAAATAATCCAACCGATGGTAAGTGTAACGTCTGCTCATAACAAATGCTGTCTCACCCATAATATTACTGTGTGGCACCACACTGCCCTCGTCACGCTTTGATATAGTTTCTTAAGTCCCATATGGCCAGTAATTACACTGTCCAAACCACATTGAAGTTGGCACAGTACTGCTTCACAGCAGTATAACTGTCACCTCACTGGCTAAAGGAATTCCTGCAGGATCTATTTTTATGATAGTTAATTAATTTATCTGCAATAGATTTCTCGTGGACTCAATAAATTACTAACAAAGCTTTGAAAAATTGATAAAACGAAAAAACTATTTTAGTAGGAATAAATAGTGAAAGTTCTTTGAACAATGAGCATTCGTTTTCTGAACATTGCAAAATGGCGGCCATATGTCAAAAGGAGACATTTGCCGCTCTTTTGTGAAATTTGGGCTTCTGTCTTTTGCTAAAGATTTTAAGTGCAAGTCGATTCTTCGAGTACATTCGTTATGTAAGTTTAGTAAGCGTGTGAGTTACTTATGAAATATTCATGGAGTTGAAATATATGTTTCCAGATTACGTGTTAGTTGTTATACTTAGTATGTTTTTCTTTAAGTTCTGTTCTTATGATTGTAATCATAAGATTTCGTGTCAACATTTTAATCCAAAATATAGCCTGTTTTTAAATTCAAATTGAATTGAAAAAATTTAAAGACAGTCCATACAACCATTAGCGGAGAAGTTTAACAAAAGTTTAAAAAAATTCTAAGATGAAGCCCTTATTCCATACTACACACAATGTTCGAATTGCGCGGTACACTGCACTTGCCGGTACGAGGTTGCCACTCGAAAACCTTTCTTCCCTTACGGTTATCGGTTCTACGAGCTATGGCCCATTGCCCATCGTATTAATAAATAGACAATGAAATTCATACGTAATTTTTATAATATATTACTTATTTTCCACGGTTACGACGATTCGTTCCGTATTAATGTTTGCACACTACTGATTCACGGCAGAATAACTGGCGCTGGGGTTGTTCTTACCTAGATGGATTCTTGTGTAGGAGTCCTAGAGCCTAAATATTTCAAAGTATATAAATAAGCATTCAAAGTGTATAAGAACCATGGTAGCTCAGGACGCTGACGCTCGCCTTAAATTATATAGTACGTGATGGGCCTGGGATCAATCCCCGGTGTCGGTACTATTAAAGTTAGGTCAATTACAGTTGTAAGTCCCTAATTATCTCCTGCTCGACTATGCTCGTTGATACTGCACGCGGGTCGAAAGCTCTTTCTTTCAATAATTATTTGATAAAAAAACCGACTTTTACGCAGTAACTGGAGCTCTGGAGAGCTTCATGATTTTCTCATGGATCCCATCATTAGAACTATGAACTTACTTAAACCTTGAACTTGAATATATGTATGTATATATATATATATATATATATACTATACAGACATAATATATATAAATATATATTATACAGACTAATTGAGTACCTTCTCCTTTTTTGAGTTCGTTTAAAAAGAACTGAGTGCCCGGCAGTACAGTAGGCTGTTGGTAAACTGTAAATAAACAAATGGGATGAATAGTGGGAAGATGTAGAAAATTTAGATAATACTAGCTGATGCTCGCGACTTCGTCCGCCGCGATATCGGTCTGATGCTCGCGACTTCGTCCGCCGCGATATCGGTCTGATGCTCGCGACTTCGTCCGCCGCGATATCGGTCTGATGCTCGCGACTTCGTCCGCCGCGACATCGGTCTGATGGTCACGACTTCGTCCGCCGGGATATCGCTTTTTAAATATCCCGTGGCCAACCCTATGTTTTTACCTACCAATAGTATCATGAACAGAAGCGTCGCTGGAGTTTCTAGTGCCGTTTCTTCTCCAACGGAAACATAAGCATTCCACATTGGCGGTAAATTTAGTTAATTCCGATAATATTAATAGTATTAGTAATATTGCCCCCTCTCCCCATTGAAGTAACGGACCGAGCGGAGCCCCCTTTGGCACCCTCGATTCAGTTACTTTCGCGCTAAAGATGATGGTCCAAGCCGAGGTCCCATCTCGGGGGCCCTTGCGCCAGTCGGCTACGCGCCCTCAGCGTTCTGCCACCTTTAAATCCGGCGAAGCTGCCTTGCTGAAAGCCTTCGGACTTACAGTGACCATAACCACCATAACAGTTGATAATGCCTCGTTTTGGGGCGAAACACGTGTCGTGGTCTCGACTTTTGTGGTGTATATTACCTAGTGGGAGTATTATACCTACTTGATTTTCCGAAATATAATTTCCTATGCCCGTCTCCAGGATTCAAGCTATCATTGACAACATTCATTAATAATAATGTTGACAAAAGATGAATTGAGCAAGTTTGTACATACATACAGTCACGCCTTTTCCCATAAAAGGGGTTTGAAGAGTCCTTAGCCCGTTCGGGAAACAAGACATAACGGGTGACGAACCACGTCGCCGCCATTTTGGTAAGAGTAAAATTTCTTGTTACCCATTGCGTTCCCACGAGTAGTATTCGTATGATCACATAGTCTTTGTTAAATTTCAATGTACGCGGTGCCGGCACCTCTAAGGTTGTTCTGTAATTTTGAACGCTGATTTACCACGTGATCAGCGGTGACTATTCCCAGCTTGAGAACCCTCTCCAAAATGAAAGGAGACCTGTGCTCAGTAGTGGTGGTAGGATTTCCATAGGAAGGAATAGTGTCAACGTCACTGTGTTTTTGTCTGAAGGGCACTGAGAACTAGCGTAATCACTGGGCATATGATACTTAAGAACTGATGTCTCAGGGTGACGGGCGCAGTGTGACATGGCAAAGAATTTGTTGTGGGCAGACGTTGCACTTACCATCAGGTGAATGTTCTGCTCGTCTCGTCACCTAATCCAATAAAAAATTAGTGGGACTTTTATAGGCAGTAACTTTAGTTTTGTTTGTTAAATAAAGTTAGTAACATCGTTAACACCATAATTCCAGGTTGATATCCAAATGTTGGACCCCGACAAGTTCACTTTTGAACACCACTGTGGTGGCGCTGTGATCGCTGAGAGACTAGTGTTGTCCGCAGCTCACTGTTTCGATAAGGTAAGTGCTTTTGTCGAATATTGTTACTACTGAGGGATTTCACCAATCAGTGTCGTTTCGAGCACTTTTTATGGTATTTAGTGACGACACAAGGAACGAGGTACAGCCGTGGAAGCTCAGGGGCCGGTTTCAGTTCGATACCCGGTGCCTCTAACATTGTTTAGTAATTTGAGTTGTGAAGGAAATCATCGTGAGGAAACCTGCATATCGGAGAAATAAAAATATTTTGGCGACATGTGAAGTTCGCCAACCCGCATTGGAGCTATGGCACTACACTGAGCCCCTCCAATCGGAACATCGGAAAGCTGAGTTGCAGGCGAACATCGGACAGAGGACCAATTTTATTAGCCAACTTACTCCACTGTCTTCCGTCAAGGCTGCTGCTGCTGGTGGCAGGATTCCTATGCAGGAATCCTTCTAGGTGGGTACCAGAGTGCCAGTTATTCTGCCATGAATCACTGATAGCTATTGTAATTACTGGGCATGTGAGACTTAAGAACTGATGTCATCATATCAGGCCGACGAGCGCTGTGTAGACAGCAATGTTTTAGGTGATACGGCATTTCTTATGGGTAGGCGTTGCACTTACCACCAGGTAAACGTTTTCATCGACTCATCACTTTCTCCAATAAAGAAAGAAGTTATATTTCTTTCGTTGAAAAATAAAGAATATCGGTTTTAATTTCATTCAATAAAAAATAATGGCATAACGTTTGTATTACACTTAATTCTAGCAACCACTTCAGCTGGACGAAATCAGAATAGTGGTTGGGGAGCACAGATTAAAGGCGCAGGATAAGCATGAGCATCGCTTCTTTGCGGAGAAAGTGATTCTGCACCCGGAATTCAGGAAGAGTAAGTTGCGACCGATCAATATCATTTCAGCCTATTTTTGTTCACTGTTGAACATAGGTCTCCCCCCAAATATTGCCACAAAACACGGTCCTGAGCCACTTGCCTCCATCGACTTCCCGCAAAACCGTGCAGGTCGTCGCTCAATCGTACTGGCAAACGCTGCCCGTATTTGCCAGTACGAGGTTGCCACTCGAGCACCATTCTTCCCCAAAGGTTATCGGTTCTATTCGTTCTGCGGGACTCATGAGCAAGTTCAGAACCGCTTAGCGAGCTATGGAAAGGGCTATGCTCGGAGTTTCTCTGCGTGATAAAATCCGTAATGATGATATCCACAGCAGCACTAAAGTAATCGACATAGTCCTAAGGATTAGCAAGCTGAAGTGGCAATGGGCCGGCCATATAGCTCGGAGAACCGATAACCGTTGCGACCGATATTAGATTTTAATGTTGAGATCTCAGTGAAAGGTATAACATATCTATGGGATATATGGGAAAAATAATCCTTAACGATACTAACGCTGGATGTGTAAGTATCGCTAAGGAAATCTTATCTTAGTATTATAATAAAGGAGAGCTTGTATGTTTGAGCGCGCTAATCTCAGGAAATACTAATTCGATTTGAAAAAATATTTTTGTACTAGATTATAGAAAAAAGTTCTAGTCTATAAAACAAATATTTATGCTACACATTGAGAGTCGAATATTTACGAAAAGGGCTGAACTGTGAATGGTCAGGTCAGCGAAGTACCATCCCGTTAGGTGCAATCATGTGGTTTTATTTTACGCGAGTGAAACCGAAGGGTACAGATAGTCTATGATAAACGATACAAGACAAGGATAACCTGCCTTGGATAAACAACACCTTCATATTTTTTACCGGTTTTCTTTATGTGTGTGCAGAAAGAATTTTGCGGGCCTGTGTGGATTATTAACAATAATAAACAATAAAATGCCTAAATTGAGATAAATGAAACTAACCACAACATCGTCGACTTAAGTAATTTTTGTAATGAAGCAGTCATCTTCAGTTGGTAAAGTGATTTGGGCCATAGTAGACAGCAGGAATCCGCCTAGGTAGGTACCACCCCAGGGCCAGTTATTCTGCCGTGAAGCAGTAGTGCGCAAACGTTACTGTGTTTCGGTCTGAAGGGCACTGTGAGCTAGCGTAATCACTGGGCATTTGAGACTTAAGAACTGATGTCTCAGGGTGACGGGCGCAGTGAAGTGTCACACAGAAATGTTCTGGGTGACACAGCATTTGTTATGGGTAAACGTTGCACTTTCCATCAGGTGAACGTTTTGCTCGTTTCGTCACTCTATCCAATAAAAAAAAATTATACTTATACCGGCATTTAATGTAAATTCCAGATGGCCCACACAGCAACGACATAGCCTTGGTGTTAGTCTCCAGGTCCGGCAACGGTGTTCAATTCAACTCCCACGTCCGACCCATTTGCTTGCCTGATGATTCGGCGGAGGCAGGCCGGTGGTGCTCTGTCAGTGGTTGGGGGTACCAGGCAGGTACCAAATTTTTGATTGTTTTATCCTATTTGATATTTTTTGTGCATGGACTTCGCAAGGCATACATCATTGATTGAGCGGTTGTAATTGCATTCGTTTTTGGCAGCCATCGCTTAAATTCAACATCACATCACTTCATATTGATGACAATAAGCATACCAATAAAACCATAAATTACAATAATATCCAAATAGTAAAAAAGAGCATAAATAGATGCTTGAAAGATAAATCGTGGATAATTCGTATTCTGCAAACTCAGCCAATTTTGCTGTTCTACATCTAAGTTGTATAGAATTATGATAAACGATACAGTAATAAAAACAGTTTCAAAACTAATATTTTCGTCTGAACGTTTGATAAAATTAAGTGTAGTTAAATAATATATAGATAATATATAAATATAGTAAAATGTTTACTTATGTTTATTTACAGCACGCTTAAACTTTAACACAGCGGTTAGTAAATCTTCTATGTAAATAAAAATCAATTGCCGCATGCATAAAGATCATCACTTGAGAACGCATTAATTTTTTTGTTATATTCCTAATCACTATAAGATTTATATAAAAGTAAAATTCACCAGGTAGGTCGGAAAATAATAGGACAAATTGATACTAAAATCTTAATAAAACTAAAAGTTCAAAAGGAAGTAGTGTTATTACGAGGATATAAGAAGTAAGTAGTAGAAAGAAAGGAATAATATCATAAAGGAATTGTGCAACATGGCAAAAAGAAATCGCTGTCAAGCGATCTGCTGAATATAAAATCGGCTATAGTAGAATCTATCAATGAAGTTTTAACTTAATAATAAGATATTAGATTTACTAAAAATTGATGATCACAAACACTGTGGCATTAAGCAAAATCCAAAGATTTTTTATTGTGAATACGGCAACGTTTGACCACTATCACTCCTGGTTTTACGTGATAATATCGTCCGAGATAGTAGACACGTTCTCCTAGAAGATGCCTCTTCACACTTGCCTGAAAGTGTCAGAACAGGAAAGACCAATGTCTTAAAGTATTTCTGGATGTACAGAAGGCATTCGAAATCAATCCAATTATATGTTAACTCATCTAACTGAACATTGGATTATAATCCTATTAACATACCATACATACATTCGCGCCTTTTTCCCATGTAAGACAGAAACCACATCTGTAAACCACTTTGAAATGAGACATGACTATTATCATTGACTATTAAACGCATAGAAAATAGTTATTAGAGTTGAGAATCCCTTAGCAATTACATTTTCTATTAAGTGTACCACAGGGAAGTACACTTAGGCCGACAATGTTTTTTGCATATGATACAGTAGCGGTAGAACGTGGTGTGCATCAAATAGCAGAAATAAATGTGCACAGTAAAGTCGTGGCTTGATCACAATCTGCTTAATAAGTGGCAGAAGAATAAGTAATCGTAGTAACTGTCTATCCTAGTACTATAGACACTTCGTACCATAGACGCTGCGACTCAATCTGATTATTTAGGTCTGGCATATTTTATATAGTGAAGGCCATGAGAATAGGTGATTAACACCGACAGGATAACATAGGGTGATTCTTTTTCCTACACCATACAGACAAAGCGCTACGATATTTTCTATTTTGAAATGATTTTAGTAATTAATTCTCTTGCAGAAGGCACCGAAACATTTGCGCCAATACTAAGAGCTGCAGATGTGCCACTCATGGACTTGGAGACCTGCAGAAAGAATCAAGTGCTCGGCGGGCGGCAGCAACCGATTTTGGACTCTATGATATGTGCCGGTGAGTGAATTATTTATTTATTCTTTATTGCCGCCTTAAAGACGTTACAATGGGCAGACCACCGCGGTCTCTGCGCAACGGCTCGGTTGCGCCGCGGTTTAGTGATTGCTGCAGGTTTGTATGGTTTATAGGTAGTGTATGTGTAACTTATGTCTGTAAACACCACCTATGTGCGATACAGAAGAAACCCTAGTGTAACTTCGACCATGCCAACAATGGGTAGGATATTACGCGGCATGTGGTCGAGCTACAGCTAGTCGATCAATAAATTACTTTGCTTTTGATAAACAAATGTAGTAGCACCCTGAGTGGAGGGGAGGGGGGGTCCAGAAAAGTGGGCTGAGAGTGTGTTGGTCTCAGCCTATATGGCAATATAATCGCGTGGCCTGACTACAGAACCGCGGGTCCTGAGTGCATACCACCGCTTCACGGCAGAATAGTTGGCCCTGGGTTGGTACCTACCTAGACGGATTCCTTCATAGGAAAGTAAGTAAGTAGTCAGTCCCAGTAAAATTGCATTTGTGCGAAAACACAAATTGTTGGTTTTCGAGTCTGGTTGGGTTGTCATTGTCCTTGTGTCTCCGATACTGCATCCTAGCCCAAATCCGATCGCATGAGCGTTACATTGGGCACGGGCAGGTTAGGACGAGTGAGTTTCTCTGTTTGCGCGCACACTTGTGGTAGTATATCTCCTGCGCAGTTTATAACTTCGGACAGTGTCCGGTAGCTGTCGCCGTGGTCGAAAATCGGCCCGTCATCATAACAACTGATCAAACGAAACGTAGTAAACAAAGTCAAGAATTGCCAACACATCATCTAAAAAGTAAAGTAAAATAACAGCCTATAAATGTCCCACTGCTGAGCACAGGCCCCCTCTAATTTCTGAGTGGATTTCGGAGCGGGGAATAGTTCGCAATGCTGCTCCAATGCGAGTTGGCGGACCTCACATGTCCTCAACATATTTCTATTTCTCGGACATGCAGGTTTCCTTACGATGTTTTCCTTCACCGCTGAGCACGGGGTAAATCAGCACTTAAAATTTTATAGGTGCTGGCACCTGGGATCGAACAGGGGATTGATATCTATTCTCTTTAAAATTATTGTAGTTTATGGATGCATGTTCATGGTTGTTCGTGGGGTCAATGAGGGTCCTGACTGAAAACCAATGCTGTGTTACTGCTGCAAATTATCATTGAGGCGGGATCCTTTTTGATATCGCACTATTAATTCCTACTATTTTCGCTTAACTACTTTTTTTCTTGTATGTCATCATCATCATCAGCCTATCACTAGTCCACTGGCGAACAAGGGCCCAATCCATAGAATGCTACTAATATTTGTAACTCTCATTTAGGGGGGGATTTTGCCATAGTTGTCACGCTAGGCAGGCGAGTGGGCAACCGCAGTTTATTTATTCAGGGGTTCCAGGAAGCCATGAATACGTAAATTAGTCGTGTGGTGACGGCTTAAGAAAATTTACCACCCCGTCTCATTCCGTGGGTATCGTAAAAGTCGACAGAGGGAATTTTTCTTTTCTTTTTAGTGTATTTGACGAACAAAACGTCCACCTGATGGTAAGTGCAACATTCGCCCATAACAAATGCAGCGTCACCCAGAATATCTGCGTGACACCACATTGCGCCCGTCACCCTGAGAGATAAGTTCTTAAGTCTCGTATGCCCAGTGATTACGCTGGCTCTCAGTGCCCTTCAGACCGAAACACAGTAATGTTTGCACACTACTGCTTCACGGTAGAATAACTGGCCCTGGGGTGGTACCTACCTGGACGGGTATTTTTTTTAATTGCTGCTAAGTTTTTCGCGAGCGCGTGAATAAGAATGTGTATTTTCCTTCAGGGGTCCTCTCCGGGGGCGTGGACGCGTGCCGAGGGGACTCCGGCGGGCCGCTGGCGTGCCAGGCCGGCGGGCGCTGGCAGCTGCGCGGCGTGGTGTCGTGGGGCTCCGGATGCGCGCGCCGCGCCCGCCCCGGCGTCTACACCCGCGTCGCCTCCTACACCGATTGGATCCAGCGCTCGGCCGCCGACCTCGGACACAAGATCTAGCGAGGACTTCACTCGACAAAAAGACTACCGCACTAATTCTACCTAACTGACTGTTCCTTACTACAGCGAAGTAGATATTCGTTTGTTCGTTTACAGCTACTGAGCTGTTTAGTTAATTTTAAATTAAAATGTAATACTGGTGATAGGATTTCTACGTATGTACCACCCCTGGGCCAGTTATTCTGCCGTCAAGCAGTAGTGTGAAAACATTACTGTGTTTCGGTCTGAATGGCACTGACAGCTAGCGTAATCACTGGGCATATGAGACTTAAAAACTGATGTCTCAAGTTGGTATCACACAGAAATGTTCTTGGTGACACAGCATTTGTTATAGGCAGACGTTGTACTGGCGTTTGGTGGGGGGTAGCCGCGTGGTGGCGGCTTAAGAGAATCTACCACCCCATCTCATCCTGTCAACCTGTCGACTTTTAAGACACCTCTTAAAAGTCGACAGAGGGAAAATTAAAACCAGAAGATGGGCAGTAGCATCTTCCTGGAACATAATAAATAAACTGCGTTCGCCAACCCATCTGCCAAGCGTGGCAACTATGGCAAAATCCCCCCCTAAAATGAGGGCTACAAACTTTTGTGGCAATCAATGGAGGAGGCCTATGTTCAGCAGTGGACTAGTGATAGGCTGAAATGATGATGATGAATCGTTAGACTTCCCATCAGGTGAACGTATTGCGTTTCGTCACTTTATGCAATAAATAAACCTTCAGAAGGCTTAGAGCAAAGTATAGCGATATCTATGTCGCGACATTAGAAGCTTAAGATATCTCGTCTGGCCAACATCGCGCTATTAATGTTTCTGAGATGTGAATTATATATAACGTCTAAAGATTACCGGTCGGAGGAGACGTCCCCGGGTCAGACCACCCGATCTGGTGTTAAAACACTGTCCTCACATTCGACCTATAAATATAACTCTTTGATTAGTTTATTTAGAGTATAGTGATGAACGAGCTTATCGATATTTTTGTAGGAAAATTAACAAAATACCCATATATATCGACTAAGCCGTAATATTTGAATTAGTAATGTTGTTAACATAATTTTACTTTAAAATATGTATATTAAATAACAAGAACAAAGCACAAATGGACGTAGTTATGCAAACTAGAACCAACCCACAAAATTTAATGGAGTTATCTATCGTAACAGAATCTAACGCTCTGCTTTAAAGATCCAGGGATCAAAGAATTATTATTCCTGCCGCGCACTACACCCATATCTCCTGATCCTACAAATTTATCGATTTTTTTTAAATATATCTAAGTAATTTTATTCTTGGTGCATTGAGGGTTGGTTCTGTTTTGCGTAACTACGTCCAATTGCTTGAACGAGTTCGGCAAGTACCCAACAAAGCTGCAACGCGCTTTCCGCTGATCGCGATTAAAAGAAAGTAACCTGAGAAATACACAGTATCAGTGGTTTACCATTCATTCGCGAGCGTATGCACTTTCATGTGCGAATGAACGATTTGTAAGCTAACGCGCTGGTCATCTTAGACACCATCGTCGCTTTTTATTAGATGGTCTGTTTCTCAAATGTCGGTCAAACGTGCATTTGTTGATATTGTATGTCACCATACCTGTCACCGTCTGAACAGGAAGTAGTGTTGTTAATTTTCTAGTTTTAAGTTATTATTAACGACCAGCAGTATTTTATTTGTTTTAACGCCAAAGACCTATTTTAAATATGTAGTTACCATCGGTTACCGTACAATTGCAACCATTGTAATAGAATTTACTAATTTAACATTAAAATTAAATTATGTAATAGAAATAAGGTATGAAGTATGTATTTAAATTAATTAACTTAGGCGGTAAAAGTAATGCGAATGATGTCTTCGCATGTGTGTGTGTGTGTGTAATTTATTACTGAACTTTGTCCACTGAAACAACCTAACATATTGCTATCTTTGTCACACCTTGCATACAAAAGACGCGGAAAAATAAGTGTACCTCAAATATAATTGGACAGTCGGCGTAACAACATATTTAGTAAGGAACCTGCCTATTGACTTATCGTCCTAAGAAAACAAAGGAATATTTTTTTAGTGCTACCTTGTTCTTATGGACAGAGTATAAGTTATCATATTTTAAATATGATCGTAGGGAGTTGTTGTTGGACACTTAGTTCAATAGAATTGATCTAAATAAAGAACTTAAACAATTTTTTGTCTATAATTCTACCTACCTAATTGTTCCTAACTACAGCGAAGTTATTAATTCGTTCACTTACAGCTACTTACCTATTCCGCAAATTTTGATAAATGGGATCAAATATGATTCATTTTTACTGGTGGTAGGATTACTACGCAGGAATCCGTCTAGGTAGGTACCACCCCAGAGCCAGTTATTCCGCCGTGAAGCAGTAGTGTGCAAACATTACTGTGTTTCGGTTCGAAGGGCACTGTGAGCTAGCGTAATCACTGGGCATAGGAGACTTAAGAACTGATGTCTCAGGGTGACGGGTGCATTGTGGTATTACACAGAAATTTTCTGGGTAACACAGCATTTTTTATGGGCAGACGTTGCACTTACCATCAGCTGAACATTTTACTCATTTCATCACCTTATCTAATAAAAAAAAATCCAATAGTTTTTAACTCATTAAGGTAACATTCAGAAATTGTGGTGGCTCAGGGATCGGGGGAATTTCCTAGTAAGCGAGTGACCTGATCTTTGGTGTTCATCATCATCATCATTTCAGCCTGTCACTAGTCCACTGCTGAACATAGGCCTCCCCCATAGATAGCCACAAAAGTTTGTAGCTCTAATTTTGGGGGGATTTTACCATAGTTGCCACGCTTGGCAGGCGGGTTGGCAACCGCAGTTTATTTATTCAGATGTTCCAAGAAGATGCCGCTGCCCATCTCCTGGTTTTTATTTTCCCTCTGTTGACTTTTACGACACCCACGGGATGAGATGGGGTGGTAGATTCTCTTAAGCCGCTGCCACACGGTGTTGGCATCCCTAAAATAGTTCTTACAATTGTAAGTGCTGACATTTTTAACACTGTTTTACTGGATTCCTAGCAGGGATCCGTCTAGGTAGATACCACCCCAGGCCAGTTATTCTGCCGTGAAGCGGTAGTGTGCAAACATTGCTGTTTCCTACTACCTGAAGGACACTGAGAGGTATTGTAATCACCGGGCATAAGACTTGGAATCTCCGGGTGACCGGCGCAGTGTGTTGCGTACATGAAAATGGGTACACGGTGTTTGATATGGGCAGAAGTTGCACTTACCATCATTTGAACATTTAGCTCGTCACGTCACTTTACCCTATAGAAACACACCTGAGACATCAGTTCTTAAGTCTCAGTCTTCTTAAGTCGTGGTACGAGTAGCTCAGGGGCCTGGTGCTCGCCTTTAGTTTCATAGTAAGCGAGTAACCTGGGTTCGATCCCCGGTGCCAGCACCTCTAATATTGTTCTACAATTTTAAGTGCTGATTTACCACGTGCTTAGCGGCGAAGGAAAACATCGTGAGGAAACCTGCATGTCCGAGGAATAGAAATATTTCGAAGACATCTGAATTCCGCCAACCCGCATTCGAGCAGCGTGGCGGATTGTTCCTAGCTCCAAAACCCTCTCGGAAATGAGAGGAGGCCTGTGCTCAGCAGTGGGACATTTATAGGCTGAAACTTTACTTTTACTTTTACTCAGATTTAAAAATGCTTCTTCTGTGTTCTTCATCGAAATTTAACATTAATGATTTTGAGCTACATTAAAAAAATGAGCGCGTGCATCTCAGTACACGTGACAGAAGAGAAACTTATATATATTAGAAACTAGCTGATGCCCGCAACTTCGTCCGCGTTTTTTTTAAATATTCCGTAAAAACTATTTAATTTTCCGGCATAAAAAGTATCCAACGTCCGTCCCCCAGGATATAAGCTATATCTGTGTGTAATTTCGTCAAGATGGGTTTAGCGGTTAGCCTTGAAAAAGTAACAAACAGACAGAGGGACAGGGAGAATTACTTTCGCATTTATAATATTAGTTTGGATTGGAATAAAAAAAACATAGATTAACAAAAAATATCAATCATCGTCATCATCATTTCTGCCCATCAGTCCCATTGTCCAGTCGCAGCGCCTGTTAAAATATATTAGCATTCGTATGTAACTATTACTTTGTAAGTTATGTGGCGGTACGTTGAAAAATGTTATATACTTTTTTCTTAGTGATCAAATAAAGGTCGATTGTACTGACAGATATAGCTATATAACTGCGACTATACTATACTGTATACACGGTCCTTAATCGAAGCCGGATTTGAAAATCGTATATGTACAATTATTACTTACTGGAATACGCTTGGGAAGTCATCAATATACATTGTGGAAATACCGCTATATGATTTAGTGAGATTTAGTGAGAAGGACCTTTAATCCACCAGGCATTAAAGGTCCTTGTCACTGTTGTACTTACAACAACGACAAGGACTATGTCGTCGGCAAATCGAAGGTGTGTGATGTATTCGCCATTGATGTTAATATCGTATAATTTTCATTCCAGTAGCTTGAAGACATCTTCCAATAGAGCGGTGAAGAGTTTCGGGGATATGACGTCGCATGGTCTTACACCTTTCTGTGGTTCGATTGGTTTTGTACTCTGATTCTGTACTGGGACACTCTCTGTCACCCAGTACTCACAGAACAAAAACTGCTCAGTAGATAAAAAATATTAAAATTAATCTATAAATATTAATTAAGAATAACAGGAGCGTCGCACTAAAATGCTGCACTCAAATTCGAACAAGAAATTTTACTCAGTTAATAAAATAAATAATAAAAAATTAAACGCTATAAAATCCGTACTGGATCAAGGTATCCCCGAGAGGACATCGGCTTGGACCGTCATCCTGTTCGCGAGTGTAACTGACTCGAGGGTGCCCAAGGGGACCGGCCTCGGCTAGGTCGGTTACTTCAATCAGGAGGGCAATATTACTACTACTATTAATACATACATACAGTCACGCCTCTTTCCCATTGGGGTAGGCAGAGACCACATCTTTCCACTTGCTATGATCCTGACATACATCTTTAGCTTCTTCTACTTTCATCAGCGTTTTCACTCACGGTCGTCGATTGCGGGTACTTTTAACGTGACCTTTCCTCAAAAGATTACCGATCTGATTGTGATACGTACGCGTAGGTCGACCCTTACAGGCTTTCCCATTCACACTTGCCTCATAAATCTGTTTCGTCAATCTCCTTTCATTCATCCTCTCTACCTGTCCAAACCATCTAAGCATCCCGTTCTCTATCTTTTTCACTAAATCTTCAACCACACCGCAACATTCCCTTATCACGTTGTTTCTCACTTTGTCAATCAGATTTACTCCAGCTATACTTCTCAAACTTCTCATTTCCACAGCGTTAATCTTACTTTCATGCTTCTTCTGCCAGGCCCAGCATTCACTACCATACATAAGTGTTGGGACCAGAACCCCCCTATGTACTACTATTAATATCATCAGGATTATTATCAACTAAGTTTACCACCAATACCAACAAGTGCCTCGACACTTCAGTGTAAGTAATTCGTTCATTCATATATAGAAATATGTGCAATAGGATTAAGCCACATTGCTAATGAAAGAGTTAAAAAAATAAGTTCTTTTAATTCTTATCATATTTATACATACACATACAAACAGTCAAACCTTTTCCTACCATATGGCCAGCACTTATCCTTTTCATAATCTTTTAATGAATGGAACAACCATTAATCATAAACATGAAAAACCGACAGAATATTTATGACATCCGTATTCTTAAGACAGAATACAGTCCCGAGATTATGACTTAAAACTTAGTAAAGTACTTGATTTAAAATTGAGGGATTATTGATATATTCACATTGTTGTGTAAATTTGTTGAATGTTACAATGATAGTTTCAGATGAAACTAATTGTTCCGATACATAATTCGGTCAGCCTTCTTTTTGGAAGAAAGTTCGCGTGATAGTAAGTGCCCATAACGGGGGTGATAAATTTTGCAAAGGAAAGACATCGGTTTATAATGAGTTTGAAAACTAAGGCGAGTAAGGATTTAAACTACACTGTGCACCCAACAGCGCATGGTGGCGATGGGCTCACCACCTTTCACACCAAGTGCATTATATTGTTTTGGTGAAACGTGGATTGTGGCAGTCATCTGTTTTTGCAGTGAGTGCCCAGTCTCTGACTACCCCTTATGGGATATAGTCGTGATCGTATGTATGTATGTATGAAAACTAAAGTAAATAAAGGGCACCCTTTCGTCAGCTTAACTGGTTGTCAGCGCAGATATGTTAGAATACTCTGCACCCTTTTTACAATATTAAACGATCCACGTGCTCCTGAGTATTTGAAATGTATGTTTCAATACCTAGGTGACTCTCATGATTGTTCTCTCCGTTTCTCGGGTAATTTCAAGTTGCTCACGCCTTTACACCGTTCTGGTTACATATCTTACTCTTTCGCCCTAACGGCTATAAGGCTCTGGAACGATACACCTCTTGACACTAAAAAAGCTCCCAATAGGTTTGCCTTCAAAAATAAAGTCCGGGAATACTTCAAAAATTCGCTGCAAGTTTGAGTTAATTCTATTGTTTTTTCTGTTCCTCTATAAACTTAAATATTCTAATAGTATATTTAAGTCTATATTTATATTGTAGTTTTAAGTACTTATGTATAAGTAGATATGTATGTATGTGTGTGTATGTTGAATGAGTTTGATATAATTATGTACATTTTATTACTATCTATGTATACATACATTTTTTTCTAAAGTTTTTTTAATGTACCTGCACCGCCTATCGCACGTTTATCTCTGCTTAGCCTTATGGTTGACTGGGAGAGAATGCCTTCAGGCATTAAGTCCGCCATATGTACAACTTGAGTGTACAGAAGTTTAAATAAATAAACAAATTTACTATATAGGCCGATTTTTATAATTTATAAATAAAATTAATTAATTAGACGAAATTTTGGACGACTTTATATTATAGTCGTCCAAAACCATTTTTAAAATTATTTAATAAAAGAATTGAAACCGAATATGAAGTTAAAATTATAATATTTATATTTTTTGCTCCAAGAAATTTAATAATAATTTTCTTTACAATATATAACGGGTAGAACGCTTATACAAAGTTTGATCAAAATCTGAACACTTAAAATTTCAGCCCGTTGTAGGGCATTTTATTTTTAAATTTAAATGCAAGATAGTCACAATACACACAGTCACGCCTTATTCCCATATAAGGGATAGGCAGAGACCACACCATGGCCCGCTTTACGGCCCCGCGGGAAACGCGATGTGGCGATTTCCCATTGCGTTCCCACGAGTAGTATAGTGACTGATTTGCATATTAGGGTATTATTCTGCGAGAATAACGGTTGACTGCAATAAAGGCGGAATGCATATTCCAAAACATCCATGCCGACCTTCCATGTACCGAGTAAGTTGGGACTAGTGAGTCCACTGCGTTTGCGCGGTCTCTTATAGCACTATTATATCTCTCTGCTTTCTTGACAGCTTTACGAGACGAGCAAAACGTTCACCTGTGATGTGTGATGTGATGGTAAGTGCAACGTCTGCCCATAACAAATGCTGTGTCAGCCAGAACAACGAGTGGCACCACACTGCGCCGGTCACCTTGAGACATCAGTTCTCATTTTCAGTAATTACACTAGGTCTCAGTGCCTTTCAGACCAAAACACAGTATTGTCTACACACTACTGCTTCACGGCAGAATAACTGGCCCTGGTGTGGTACCTCCCTAGACAGATTCTTGCATAGGAATCCTACCACCAGATTCTGACATTCCTAACACAATTGGATGGGAGAAATTTTTCGCCTTTCGTCACGTTTCATTGCCCGCGGGAGCGAAAAGTGGGCTTTGGGTGTGGTCTCTGCCTACGCTTTGTAAGGGAGGGAGGCGCGATTATATGTATGTCATATAGTGACTACCGATGATCACGTGGCCAAGAGGTCATTCACTTCATTTTATCCTACTTATTTTTAATACGAGAAAGTGACGAGACGAGCAAATCGTTTACCTGATGATTATTGCAACATCTCACTACTTCTACATACATACATACAGTCACGCCTCTTTTCCTATGGAAAGGGTAGGCAGAGACCACATCTTTCCACTTGCTACGATCCTGACACACATCTTTAGCTTCCTCTACTTCAATAAGTGTTTTCATACAAGCTCGTCGGTTGCGGGTACTTTTAACGTGGCCTTTCCTTAAAACGATTTCGATCTGTTCGTAATACGTTCGCCCACGTCGACCGTTACCGGCTTGCCCATTCACACTCGCCTCATAAATCTGTTTCGTCAATTTCCTTCCTTCCTACTTCTACACGGTAGAATAACTAGCCCTGCGTTGGTCCGTACCTACATGGATTCCTATAATGGAATCCTGACAACAGTAAACCTTAAAGAGTCTTAGAAAATAATGAAAGGTATTCATATTTATGTGCGCTGATGAATTCATTGACATATTTAGTTGTCGTGAAGAGGTCGAACGTTACTAGGACGCCTGATAAAACGAGAACTGTTGCATTTTCTAGCACTTTACTTAACCTACGTTTATCATACACTGCTGTGTCTTAATGCTTTAAGCGAGCAATTTTTTTATAAATATATACACAGGCTCAATTAGAGGAACGTTAAAACAAGGCAGAGTATAGAAATAATAACGTGTATATTAAAACAAATAATAATCAGACATGAAGTAACAAACTGATAAACATCTTTTAACAGCGACTTTAAGAAGTTTTTAATGAAATTTTATTAATAATTAGTAATATAAAAAAAAAACATTATAACTTTTTTCTCTATTTTCTGGGAACACAAACAATGTTGTGTAATAAAGATTACTAAGATTCTATCATTAAATAAATGAAAGACTAATGACGTGTGTTTCCCCCTCTTGCTCTAACTAACGTTTCCATCCTTCTGGGCATGCTACGAATTATGTTATCTATTGTATATTGGGACAAGCTCTGCCTACTACTCTTCAAGTAATGCGTTTTGTAGTTCTCTCAGTATGTTGCCCCCCCCCCCCCCCCCCCTGTTCTTGATTTAACACTTGTCTTTAACAGGTTCCAAACATGCTTTATAGGATTCATACTCGTATCTAGGGATCTTGCTGGCCACTAAAGCCGAAAAAAGCCGTCATCATTATAGGGGGAAATGGTAGAATGTGTTCTTCTAAAATATCCCTGATGTACTTATCAGCAGTCATATTCCATCCATCGACCATCACAAACTCCGTACGAGCTCCGGAAATTAATCTGAATGTATATTTTTCCTTTGCGTCTCCATATTCGCTGCCATCCTTAACCAATGTAAACGATGGTGTCTCTCAAGTTTTGAAGTTTTGGCCGGTACATACGAACCTATGCCTCCTGTCCTTCAAAAAAAAAAGATCGGTGACTCACATCAATTATGGACCAGGCTTTCATTTCACCTCGAAGCCGCTACAACCAGCCCCCCATTAAAGTGTCCTCCGAACAACTGCATTTCCTTTTTATGTAATTTTATGACCAGGCCAGGCAATACACCATTTTTGAGAAAAAACTAAAAATTGAAGATGTACCGTGGATCAAACTCAAAATTAGAACATTTATCGGGATAATTTCGATTCGCAACCGCGCCGGCGCCGCGCGGAAGCTGCAGCCCCTCCCAAGAGCGGAGGGGCTGCAGCTTCCGCGATTATGATGATGGAGAAAGTAAATGTCGCATTCTTTATAATAATTTATTAAGAATGACTCAGTTGGTAAAATACCCAAGTTAATAATACATTTTTCTGATTACTCATACATGTACTCAATATGTTAATGGGTAAGTAGAAATAAGTGACTAAAAATCTATATTATAGAGATATGTATAGATTTCATTTTTAATGTTTCTTTAATGTTTTTTAATGCAACGGATGTCTAGTTGTAAACGGCTAATGTATTTTGATTTTGATTTAGCTATGAGCTATAAAATGTAATTTAAGTAAGATATAAATTGTAAGTATACCTAAAGAAATAAATAAAATAAAAATAAAATAGATTACACTGGCCATTAACATTATAATTTTTTTTGTTGGTTACATGTCCATCGCTTTTTTAAAAAGGGTCAAAGGCATTTTTTAAGTCTTGTTTCAATGTATTAAACCCAGATGAAGTTTTGACATTAGCTGTCATCTTCGTTCCCTAACGAGGCTGGATCATTCAGACTATGTGACTAAGGCATGGCCTAGGCCTAGTACCTGACATCTGCGCCGCCGGTCCTGGCTTCTAGCCCCAGCCGGGGCTTTGTGCAAATACGTAGATTTTTACTTTTCAGGTCTGGTCGTGTATCTCTGGCACGGCATCTTTCTTGCTTCATCATCATCATCATTTCAGCCTTTCAATAGTCCACTGCTGAACATAGGCTACCCCCATAGATTGCCAGAAAAGTTTGTAGCTGTCATTTTGGGCAGATTCAACCATGTGGTGGTGGCTTAAGAGACTCAACCACCCCATTTTGTTCCGTATGTGTCGTAAAAGGTCAGAGGGAAAAATGAAAACCAGGAGATGGGCAGCAGTATCTCCCTGTAACATCTGAATAAATAAACAGCGGTTCCTAACCCGCCCGCCAAGCGTGGCAACTATGGCAAAATCTCTCGAAAATCTCCACATTAGATTATTTTCTAATAAATAATCACAAATATTTATACATATCATACTTATATGATTAATATATAGGCAAATCAAATGCAGAGTGATTCTGTAAACGCGTTGCGTTGACGGGAATAAAGCATTCTACAGACGAACGCCGAACTAATAGCCGTGGTAGCTCAGGGGCCTGGTGCTCGCCTTTAATTTCATAGTAAGCGAGTAACCTGGGTTCGATCCCCGGTGCCAGCACCTCTAATATTGTTCTACAATTTTAAGTGCTGATTTACCACGTGCTTAGCGGTGAAGGAAAACATCGTGAGGAAACCTGCATGTCCGAGGAATAGAAATATTTCGAGGACAAGTCCGCCAACCCGCATTGGAGCAGCGTGGCGGATTCTTCCTAGTTCCAAAACCCTCTCAGAAATGAGAGGAGGCCTGTGCTCAGCAGTGGGACATTTATAGGCTGAAACTTTTACACACGAACGTACGGAGCTTGTACAAAAATTTGTTGTTATGGACGGGCATTTTTAATTTTCATCGTCACCAGTCTGTTAATGGTCCACTGTTGGGTATCTGTCAGTCATGATGGGATTTGCAAACAATCAAAAAATTAGGCTTTGACTTTTACATTAAACGTTACATTGCACTGACTTTTTAATTACACGGCATATTTGAATGCTTAACCGGAATCTATGCTTAAAAATACCACTTTTGTGCTAAAGAATATCTTTTCTTGTTTTCCGACTTGTTTTTTCGAATGTTCGAATTTTAAATAATATGCTAGCTAAATATAGTTCAGACGGAGTAGCCATTTTGTTGCCTGTTTGCGACGCATAATAAGGTTTGATTTAAAAAAATACCTCATCTCCATAACCGGGATTTAACAGCACCAAAGCCGAATGTTGCTTAATTTGCAAGCTGACATTAAGGTTTTTTTGAGAATTCAAAATATACATATACATGTAATTGTTATGTATAGAATTCAAAAAAACTTTTCTTGTTCTTTAAAAATATGATTTGGCTTTCTTGAGAATATTATTTTCAAACCTGGGCCTGTGGTATATTATTAATGAATTCTCGACTTCTAAAACACGTTTCATAAGTGACTTGGTTAAAAGGTTAACTTTTCGCATTTATTATTTCGTTAAAATCACCAGAGAATTTGGAATTTATGTTTAAATAACTTCGAAACTAAAAGACGTCAACCAGTGTTTCAACGACAGTTAGTGTACGAGTATATGAGTTTTACGCTTAACGAGGGTATCATTTTTTGTTTGTGGTTGTAGCGACATCTATGTCGCCACATGAGAAGCTCAAGAGATATTCGCATACGTCCATAATCGCGCTATGATAGTTTTCTGAGATGCGAACTATATACACAACATCTAAATATTACTAGTTGGAGGAGACGTCCTCCCCAGATCAGACCACTCGATCTGGCGGGTAGCTACCCTTTTCATTGACATTATCATATGCCAAAATGGTGACCCCTGTTTGAACATCACGCATAACAGCTTCTCCGAACAACAGCAACAACGTCATCGGCAGCCATCGCAGTCACAGCACCAGACTACAGTCGGCACAACGCGTGCTTCCTAGTCTCTCAGCCACTGAGGATCATCAAGGATGGGGGCCCCCTTCTCCTCAGGCTGACTCCTGCGGCATCAACACTTGTCTCCATACGTCTCGACGCACTGAAGACCTGGACACAGGTTCACCGCAACGCCAGACTGCACCTCATCGCCTGACGTCTCAAGTTCTCCACGCTTAACTACGACTTCCAGTCTCAGCGGGGGAGTGATGTAGCGAAATCTATGTCGCCACATGAGAAGCTCAAGAAATATTCGCTTACGGCCATAATCGCGCTATGAAAGTTTTCTGAGATGTGAACTATATATACAACTTCTAAATATTACTAGATGGAGGAGACGTCCTCCCCAGATCAGACCACTCGATCTGGCGGGTAGTTACCCTTTTCATTGGCGATATAATACGCTAAAGTGGTTATAAATAAACATTGGTAATCATCAGCATAACCATGAAATTACGCTATTGTAATAGATTTTTAAATACCTGTCGTTTATAATCGTTGCGTTTAAAAAGGTAAAGAGCAACGGCCCAAACGTGGATCCTTGTGGAACTCTGTTTTCAAACAATGAATTCGAATTACTATTTACTACTCAGTACAATTGATTTAAAATAAAAAGTTTGAGAAGTATAGCTGGAGTGACTTTGATGGACAAACTGATACGTGTGATAAGGAAACATTGCAGTGTGGTAGAAGATGTAGTGACTAAGATAAAGAAAGGTATGCTTAGATGGTCCGGACACGTAGAGAGGAAGGATAAAAGAAGATCGACGAAACAGATTTATGAGGCGAGTATGCTTGGGCAAGCCGGTAAGGGTTGACGTATATATATATATAAATATATATGCCTATGCTTGCGCCGTTTTCGCTCACGCGACGGGCAATCAATTAAAGAAGTTACAGAGCGTTCAGAATCGATTCTTGCGTACTGCCACCGGAATCGGTTGGTATCAATGCAACGTCGTAGCAACGTGCAAGATCTTCACAGCGACTGTGAAAAGCCCTTAATCTCTAAACACTTCAGAGAATTATCATGGCGGTTTTTCGAAAAATCCGCGGTTCATTTAAACCCGCTGGTGGTTAAAGCAGCAAATTATCGACCGAACAGAAACTCGACCGAACGCAAACGTCGCCCGCGAAACGTGCTAGACGATACGGACGTCTCAGCTCTTCATGACCACGATTGGGTCAGTAACGATCCAGGCCACACTGTACTCACAGTCAATAGCTTTAATGTAACACGCACCACGACGCGCGACCCCCGTAGAGAGCGTCGCGCAGTAGTCAATAATCACACCGCGTTCACACGATACACCCGTGTTCCAGGGCGGTTCTCACCGCCCAGAGTTACCGACACACAAGTCGACAGTTCGAATGGAAGCCCGCAGCCTCCCTCCGTGGGTCATTAGACGACTTAAAACATTTAAGATATTCGAAATCGCGAAAGCACGCAGCGAACGCGACCGTCCGAATTTCGAGGTTTTTGTAGGAGTTCATTTATTTATTTATGTTTGTGTCAAACCAAACCTGGCACGCGGGCCCCTGGCCCGTGAGCACAGTATCCGATGAAGCTGTAAAAGCCGAGAATGCTAACAGCGATTACATCACCGAAAATGTATGTTTGAGCGGAACTTGTTATTGCTCGAATATTTGAAAGAAAGAAGGAACATAGAAAACTAAAATCTATATAATGTATAGAAAAGTACCTCGTCACAAATCGGTCACAATTCAGCATATGACGACTGTTAACAAACAGCGCTGGTCTTCCGTTGGGGCCGTTTAGTGATTTTGGTTGAAATACTTAACTAAGGACTACATTGTACAACTCGCACAGTATCAGTTTGCGGGTCTTTGAAGTATTGCCATGCCTGTACGTCATTAACTACGTGTTAATACTGTGTCCGAATCTTACTTCGGCCGTAGCTAGTCTTAACTACAGATATCGATTGCCTTAGTTCTTCGTGATAACATGACCCATGCATTTCATCTATCACGATCAGTAGTTTCATCATCATCATCATCATTTCAGCCTTTCACTAGTCCACTACTGAACATAGGCCTTCCCCATAAAATGCCAAAAAAATTTGTGGCTCTAATTTTGAGAGGATAATAATTAATAATAAATGAAATTATTCCGGAGGCATCATCAACAATATTAAGATTTTCCTTATTTTTTATTGATAATAAATGCTTTCGGTCATCACACACTAAATAAAAAAAATATATATTGGTTAAGTAAGGTCTTTGTCCACAGCATCATACCGTGTCTACTACAACTCCACAACTTTTTTTAATTTTTTTATATGATTAAGTGTCGTGACGAGCAAAACGTTTACCTGATGGTAAGTGCAACGTTTGCCCATACCAGATGATGTGTTATTCAGAATATTTCTGTGTAGCACAACACTGCGCCCGCAACCCTGACACATAAGTTCTTAAGTCTCATATGCCCAGTGATTATGCTTGCTCACAGTGCCCTTCAGTCCGAAACACAGTAAAGTTTGCACACTAAATCCTGCATAGGAATCCTATCACCAGTTTTCACCAACTTTTTTACCAACTTCCTGCGCTATGAATGAATTAGGCACGAAAGAAATACGACGAACTCTAGTAACGCCTTTAGTCAACGTTCCATTCCTGTATTCAATGCGTCTGATAACCATATGCATGACTTAACCATGCTCGGTACCACGCGGCTACGAGTGATGCATGGAGCGTGCCACGTTTTTTGCCGTTAATTTTTTATCCGGCAATGACACGTTGTCACCATAACGTGACATTACAGTTGCCTGATAACAGAATAGTCTGGTATTTATGTATAATTGATATTTTAGTAAGAGCCGATACGCTATCGGTCAAACTAACGTACGGTGTTACGAACAGAGAAGACCTTAAACTCGAAATCGTTAATGAATGAACAATTACATAACAATTAACAAACAATTAATAACAAACAATTAACAATTACATAACAAAACAAACAACGAATCAATAACGAAAACAATAGTCCTTTATTTACTTTCGCGGCTTAAAAAGCATCCTAAATTCGATTGGCTCAAGTAAATTGCGAATTATCCTGTTGTTTGGTAGCTCTTATCTATGAATAATAATGATTATACGAGTACATACATACATACATAAGATCACGACTGTATCCCATAAGGGGTAGTCAGAGACTGGGCACTCACTGCAAAAGCAGACGACTGCCACAATCCACGTTTCACCAAAACAATATAATGCACTTGGCGTGCAGTTTAATTCCTTACTCGCCTTTTACGAGATCCATTGGACGAGATGGAGTGGTAGTATTCTTTTAACGTTAACCTTACCTAATGGTGAATTAGACATAGAACAGTTTTACCAAAAATGTGATCTAATCAAATCCTTATGTATCAGCCTTTCCTGATTATAAATAACAATTAATAATTAATATTAAACAGAAAAGAACGCAAAATTACAAAAAAAAGTGGGTAAAAGGAAAAAAATATAAGACCTTATCTATGAATGAATTCTCTAACCAGATAATAAATTAAGTTATATGCAGTAGACTGGTGCTAGCCGCAGCGTAGTCACGTGCGTGGTTACCACGTTTCCATTTAATTCCATTTACCACGAATTAATTTTGGTTCAACTGGATTTATGCGATAAATTAGAAAAGACTGTTGCTAATTACAAGAAAACACCGAAAGAAGGGCTTAAAAAATCATATTTGGAAACTAGATTACAAAATTTAGAGGAACTTTACAAGGATTTCAAGACTACTCATCGACAGATTGTAGCGATAGTCACTGCGGATACAAAGACTAAGAATGTGTATTTTACTGCAGACAAATATGATTGGTTTGAAGAAACATATGTTTACAAAAAGCTTCGTTGCGGGAAGCACTTCTTACATTTGTTCAGGGCGGAAATAGAAAGGCTGGTGAAACTTGTAGTAGTGGAACGAATATACAACAAAATGCCGAAGTAAAACTTCCGAGAATTGAATTGCCCAAGTTTAGTGGAAAATATGACGAGTTGCAAAGCTTTCACGACATGTTTGTATCCCTTATACTCAGCAATAACAAGTTATCGGGCGTTCAAAAGTTACACTACCTGAAATGCAATGTATCAGGTAAACCAGAGAATTTGCTACGCAATCTACCCACAACCGAACAAAATTTCTCAGAAGCTTGGAAGCAGATGAAGGACCGGTATGACAATAAACGGTATAATTGCAACACAATTTTGAAGGCCTGAGCCGTGGTAGCTCAGGGGCTAGGCGCTCGCTTTAAATTTCATAGTACGCGAGTGACCTGGGTTCGATTCCCGGTGCCGGCACCACTAAAATTGTTAATTGCAATTTTAAGTGCTGATTTACCACGTGCTCGGCGGTGAAGGAAAACATCGTGAGGAAACCTGCATGTCTGAGGAATAAAAAATATTTCGAAGACGGATTCTTCCTAGCTCCAAAACCCTCTCAGAAATGAGAGGAGGCCTGTGCTCAGTAGTGGGACATTTATAGGCTGAAACTTTACTTTACTTTTTTTTTTTTGAAGGCGATATTTGCACAGAGACCAATACCTACCGAATCAGCGGATGCCATCAAACAACTACTCGATACCACAACATCTTCATTGAAGGCTTTAAACAACATGAACATAAACACTGACACTTGGGATGTAATAATTGTTTATTTGGTTGTTTCTAAAATGGACAATGAATCGCATAAGCTATGGGAACAGAAGCTTAGCTGTACAAATAACTTACCTACGTGGAAGCAGCTGGTTGAGTTTCTTGAGGCCAGATTCCGAAGCTTGGAAATGATAGACTCTGGGAAGCAGACAGCTAAACCAAAGACAATTAAACTCACAACATTTCATGCAGCAGTATAGAACGAGCAGAAATTTCAAACTGTTTGTACGATATGCAGTGGACAACATTACTTACATCAATGTAAAAAATTTGGTCAACAAGCAGTGCAAGAAAGACGAGAATTAGTTCAAATGAAGGGCTTGTGTTTCAACTGTTTATCTCCAAGTCACATCGTAGTCAAATGCCGTCAATCAACTTGTTGTAAGAAATGTGGTAAAAGACATCATACGATGTTACATTTTGACAGAGAGGATTCGATATCAAGTCAACAAGCGAGCAAATCAGAAAACACAACGAAGAGCAATCAGAGCCAAACACACACAAAGAACAATGAGGGAGAAACACAGTCGGATACTGCTGAAGCAAGGGTTATAGCGACTTTCTCAAAAGGAGAATTACAGGGTTACAATGTTTTACTGGCGACTGCGGTTGTCAAGGCTAGGGCAAGGAATGGAAGAAAGCACATGTTACGATGTTTGCTTGATCAGGGTTCGCAAGCATCATTTGTGACAGAGTCTACTGTACAATTACTTGGTCTTAAACACACCTCGGTTAATGGTTTGGTGTCAGGTCTGGGAGATGGTGAAACTCGAATTAAATATATGGTGTCATTTTGTATTGAGTCGCGTCATAATCCAGAAATTTCTATCCAGGTTAATGCATACGTATTAGGATCACTTACTTCCATGCATCCTAGCGACGTTCTCGAATCACCAGGCTGGTTGAGGGTGGATGAGATGCCACTCGCTGATCCAGAATATTCCATACCAGGCAAGATTGACATATTACTTGGAGCTGAAGTTTATGGCGAAATTATTTTGAGTGATATGGTCAAGAGTCCCCAAGGAAATCTCATTGCACAAACACGGTCCTTGGCTGGGTTCTCTCTGGTACGGTTTCAAAGAAATTAAGACCAACAAACGTGACAAGTATGCACATTCATATAAGGGACGATGATTTGTTAAAGCGTTTTTGGGAAATAGAGTCTGAACCGAACAGTATTCAGAAGGCATTTACTAAAGAAGAAGAAACATGCGAACAGTTCTACGAAGCAACTACAGATCGCAATCAGGAAGGAAGATATGTGGTACGTTTGCCGTTCGCTAGTCAAGATCCAGATTGCCAGTATGGTCAATCAAGAGAAATTGCTTCAAGAAAATTAAGGTCTTTAGAAAATCGTTTACAGAACGATGCTAAGCTATGTGAAGAATATAATAATGTTTTAAATGAATATCTTTCACTAAATCACATGGCACTAATCGAAGGAGAAGATATCGACAATCCGAAGGCTATCTATCTTCCTCATTACGCAGTGGTGAGAGAAGATAAGGAGACTACTAAGGTTCGCGTGGTCTTCAACGCCTCTTGCAGAGGAGTAAACAATGTTTCCCTAAACGATGATCTGCTAGTCGGACCTAAAATCCAACAAGATTTGCGACATCTGTTAATGAGGTGGAAAACACATCCCATAGGAAGCGTTGCAGATTTGGTCAAAATGTATAGACAAATACGCGTCGATGAGACAGATGCGAATTTTCAATGAATCTTGTGGAGATCCGAACCACAAGGGCTGATTCAACATTATAAGCTATTGACTTTCACATTTGGCACGGCGTGTGCATCGTATCTGGCCGTTAAGACTTTGCAGAGGTTAGCTAAAGATGAAAAGGCAAAGTTTCCAAAAGCGGCAGAAATCACTAAGCGCGATTACTACGTAGATGATTTAATGACAGGATGTGACACTACCGAAGAAGCTATAGAAATTTATAATGAGATGAATGGCCTTATGAAGGCTGGAGGGTTTCAACTCCAAAAATGAAACAGCAATGACGACGATTTGTTGCATTGCATTGGCAAGGACAACCATAATACAGAGCAATTAGTTACGATCAAAGGCGACAATATGCTGAAAGTTCTTGGCATACGTTGGGACCGAGGTTCAGACAATTTTGATTATACAGTAGACCTTCCCGAAATGAAGCAGCCAGTTACAAAAAAGCAGGTTTTGTCTGATATTGCTCGGCTATATGATCCGATGGGCTGGATTGCGCCAGTCGTAATAGTTGCCAAAATTATTATTCAAAAAATGTGGAAGGCCCAATTAGATTGGGATGAGTTGATACCTGAAGATTTGTTGAAAGAATGGATTCAGTATAGAACGGAATTGAAACAAATTAAAGGTATAATAATACCGCGGTGGATTCAATGCAAGAAAGGAAATGTCATTGAACTACATGCATTTTCAGATGCATCCAAAGCTGCCTACGCAGCAGCAGTTTATCTGCGAGTCATCGATGAGAATGGCACGGTTCACGTGAATCTAGTTTCTGCTAAAACTAAAGTTGCCCCAATCATAAAGGAAGTGTCGATTCCCCGACTGGAGCTTTGTGGAGCAACTCTAGCAGCCAAACTCTTATCTGAGATTGCTCAAGTTATGAACATTCCGAAGGAACGAATTTTTGCGTGGACCGATTCAACCATAGTTCTTGCTTGGTTGAAAGGCAAATCGAACCGCTGGACAACATTCGTTAGCAACCGCGTATCCGAAATCGTTACAATATTAGAATTCGAGCAGTGGGGACATGTTCTTACGGATAACAATCCAGCAGATTGTGCCTCACGAGGACTTAGTCCAGCAGACCTTCGGACACATTTTCTATGGTGGAATGGACCCGATTACTTACATGAATCGAAGTACAATAGAAAAAACATAGATATACCTGAAACACACGAAGAAAAACAATTATTGTGGACGAAGTTTTCAGAATTAGGAAGAATGTTAAGAATTATGTCCTATTGTAGAAGAATATTACAGTGGAAAAAACCAAAAATTCAACGAAACCACAGCTCAAAGTTTATTACTACGGAAGAGATAGGTGAGACGTTACTGATGTGTATAAGACAAGAAGAAGAAAAAAATTATAAGGAAGAATTTAGTCGCTTGAGAAATGGCCAAGATATTCCCAGAAACAGCACACTGTATACTCTTTGTCCAATTCTAGATAAAAATGGGATATTACGAGTAGGTGGCCGTACCGATCTAGCCCATACAAGTTTCGACAAGAGACATCCGGTTATTATTGCTGCTAAGAGTCATCTTAGTAGACTTTTAATATCAGACGCTCATAAACGCACTCTTCATGGTAGGCCACAAATCATGTTAAACTATCTGCGGTCTAAATATTGGATTACGCGCGCAAGAGATCAAGTTAAGACTCATTACAGAAAATGTGTAACATGCACTAGACATTTCAAGACTAACAAGACACAACTAATGGGACAGATTCCTCAAGTGAGACTCAAACCTAGTAAGCCGTTCAAAGCAACAGGTGTTGATTATGCGGAACCTATTCGTGTCAGATTTTCCCCTGGACGCGGCGCAAAATCTTACAAAGGATACATATGCCTTTTCGTCTGCATGGTCACCAGAGCAATTCACTTAGAGGTTGTTTCTGACCTTACTGCTCATGGCTTTATCGCAGCATTTAGACGGTTTACGTCAAGGCGCGGTCATTGTCAAGATCTCTATAGTGATAACGGTACAAATTTTGTTGGGGCAGATAAACAGCTTCAGGAGATGTTTGATCGTGCCAAGTCAAAAATGCTGGAAGAGATTGCTCAAATGTTGACTCTAGAGTCAACTACGTGGCATTAAATCCCTCCACATGCGCCAAACTTCGGTGGATTATGGGAAGCGGGAGTGCGAAGTGTTAAAACTCATCTAAAAAAGTAATTGGTGATAGTACGCTAACATTCGAAGAATTTTCTACATTGCTATCGCAGGTCGAAGCATGCTTAAATTCGCGACCATTAACTATATTAAGTGATGATCCGATTGACCCTCTCCCATTGACACCAGGCCATTTTTTAGTTGGTGAACCTATTTTAAACATTTGTGATGAGGTTTTTTGTAACGATAAAATAATTGGCTTAGAAAGATACAAACTGTTTCAAAAAATGGGTAAGGATTTTTGGAAAAGGTGGAGTAAGGAGTATTTGGTTAGCTTGAACAAGAGATATAAATGGAATACTATTAAACCAGAACCAGAAATTGACGACGTTGTAATTATTAAGGATGATAATGTCCCTCCAGCTAAATGGATTTTAGGAAGGATTGTTAATAAACATACCGGACCTGACAACGTAACTCGAGTTGTGAGTGTTAAATGTAAAAATGGCATTTACAAAAGACCATTGAGTAAACTTTGTTTATTTAGATGTTAAAAAATGACTTACATTGTCCTGGTACGCAGTGTTGTGCTTAAATTGTATTTTGATCATTAATTAGTTTTGGGCAGAAAACTATTTTTTAATAATTAGAATTTTGACGACCTTACTCTAATCCATGTTATTATGTCTCTAAGTTTATATTTGTTTGAATTGATTTATTTTTTGTTTACATTTTTATGATGTACTTTTATTAAGATTAAGCGTCTCCAAACGAAACTTATATTGAATTTTTGTTTAATATGAAAGCTCAGTTTGTTATGGACGAATCCATAGGGGGCGGGATATACAAAATTTATGTAATGGTTTTCATGCTCTTCACTAGATGGCGCTACTTGTCTTTTACATCGCGATATAGATGTACTTACTGATCATAATTGCTGATACGCATCAATCTCGATTTGTATTGTTATATCAACAGTCAGTGAAATAAATAAGTAATCAGTTTGTGTGTGTGTCATTGTGAAACATTCGAAGAATTCAACAATAGTAATAGTCGACTACGGCCGGAGTTCACCGTTCGACCCTTAAACAACTGTTGGCTAGTAAAGGAGAGACAGTTAATTTGCTAAGATCCGCATTCAAAATTTTAAAATCGTGTATATTACCTAGTTTTTTGAAGAGCACTGCCCGCCCTCCCTCAGTAGCGTGCACAAGCAAACTAATACCGCCACCAGGAACCGCCACCAACCACTACAATACTACCACTAGATAATATACACCACAGAAGTCGAGGACACGACACTTGTTTCGTTTTTGGGCGAGAGTAACGCCTGATTCTATTAACTATATTAAGCTGTTGGCTAGTCGAATTGGTAATATTTTACAGCGTTTTATTTTAATGCTCATCACGACATTCTATTCCATGGTTAAGTAATCAGGTAATTTAAGAATGGTATGAATGAATTTACAAATAGTATATTAATGCAACGACGTTTTAGTGGTGGTAGGATTCCTATGCAGGAATCCGTCTAGGTAGGTACCACGCCAGGGCCAGTTATTCTGCCGTAAAGCGGTAGTGCGCAAACGGTTTCGGGTTGAAGGGCACTGAGAGCTAGCGTAATCACTGGGCATATGAGACTTAAGAACTGATGTCTCAGGGTGACTGGCGCAGTGTGGTGTCACACAGTACACAGTTTCTGGGTCTGTGTCACCCAGAAACTGTGTAGTGTGACACCACTTGTTATGGGCAGACGTTACACTTACCATCAGGTGAACGTTTTGCTCTTCCGTCACTTTTATGAAATCAAAAAAAACATAGCGAAAACGCAAGATCGTTCAGAAAACACTGATCTATAGCGTCATTTTAATTTATTACGTTTGCTTATAATGATTTCATATTGAAAAGTAAAAACCGTATTGTATTATGAACAGAGGAGGAGTTGAGTTTAGTCCATTTCGAGTTCACAATACGGCGTCAATTTTGCTTTTTGTTTTTTATTGACGCCGTAGTCAATTTTGTTCCCAGTGTTTTACAGACCTTGTCTCTTTCTTGTTTTTATTGTACTGAATATTTTTTTTATTTGCCTTCTCTGTGTGGTTTTTGTATTGTAAACATCGAATAAAGTATATGTCTATGTCTATTAGCAGTACTTTTGTATACTAATTCATTACAAAACGCCGTTTTACTCCCCATGGCGTTACCAAGAGCGACGACGACGACTCAACCGTTGAACCGACTTTGACGAAATTCGACACAGTTGTACCCTGGGGATGGACAAAGGATACTTCACAGATTACCCATGGTATTTTAAAAAAAAATCTCAATTCACGTGGACGTAGTCGCGGGCATCATTTCAGCGTATCACTAGCCCACTGCTTAAAATTGGCCTCCCTCATAAATTTCCACAAAAGTTTGTAGCTCTCATTTTGGGGGGATTTGCCACGCTTGGCAGGCGGGTTGGCAACCGCAGTTTATGTATTCAGATGTTCCAGGAAGATGCTGCTGCCCATCTCCTAGTTTTCGTTTTCCCTCTGTCGGCTTTTACGACACCCACGGGATGACACTGCAAGCTAGTGGGTTATAAATTTTTAAAAGGCACTGGCAAAGGAATTATTGGCTATGAATGTAAGTGTTCGCAAAGACGGCATTCATCCATGGGTCTGTTGGATGCAGGAATGGAGGAATTAGCGAAGTAATGAATTTATAGATAAAAGATATTTACTTAGTTCGTTAGTAGTATATCTCTTAAGTACTCCGCCGAAGACGTCATTTACACTTAAAATGTTATATTATATTTACGTGCGTAAACGTTGATGACAATTAAATTCGACCTTATAGTCAATAAAATTTACCTCATTTAAAATAAAGGATTACCTAGGGTCGTGCGTTTTGATATTCTCTCCCAGTCAACCCAAGGCATTGAGAGATATTGTTATAGGTGCTTTAAAGTGTTTAAATTCATAATTTTAAATACTGACTAATAAAAACTGTACGCGAATAGGACCACAATATATATACTCAATAATATTATTTTTATTTATTGTATAAAGTGACGAAACGAGCAGAACGGTTCACCTGATGGTAAGTGCAACGTCCGCCCACAACAAACGCTGTGTCACCCAGAATAGTTCTGTGTAACACCACACTGCGCACTGTCAACCTGAGACATCAGTTCTTAAGTCTCAAATGTCCAGTGATTACGCTAGCTCACAGTTCCCTTCAAACCGAAACAAAGTAATGCTTGCACACTACTGCTACACGGCAGAATAACTGGCCCTGGGGTGGTATCCACCTAGACGGATTCCTGCATAGGAATCCTACGACCAGTAAATATTACTGGTATATTTCATATCATATAACACTTACGTATATACTTAGATATATACACTTAAACACACATACACGTAAAACTTATATAAACATGTACAAAATTAAATACATATTGCACAATGAGCGATGACAGCAATATTCATATTAACTTACACAGATGATTTTAAAAATCCTGTTTATCCAGTAAATTATAAGACCGTGGCTTTCCTAGTCACGTGTTTGCCGACTCCCCGAAAACAGCGGTCGCCGACTTTTAGTGCGATAATAGCCGTTAATATCATAGGTCGTAGGTCGATTTGTGTTATTTATTATAAGATATAAATTCACTTGTTTGGTCTTAAAACTGAAATAAAAATGTGTTACGTCCTCCTTATTTTTGTATGAGCGGAGGGAAAATGTAGTTTTTTTTTCTCTGTTACGTTACGATCATCGTCATGGTATATTTAAAGGAACAAACCCTGCTGTGGATACCGTTGTACGACTGCGAGGTCTGAGTTCGAATCCCAGCTGGAGCCAATATTTCTTCAAAACAAGTTGTTTTTAAAAGACACAATTTTTGTTTTCGGAACTGGTTTTGCTGTGATTATCCCTGAGTCTCTGACACTTCATCCTCAACACATACTAGTGGTAGGATTCCTCCGAAATGTCTCTAATAAATCTAAAAAGCGCAACAAAATATATAACGACACACATTATTTGATTAATTTTCTACAGTATTTTTAAAGTACAAATACTTTTGGTAGGGTTCCTATACAGGAAACCGTCTAGGTACGTATCAGCCCAGGGCCCGGTTCTCGTGAAGTAGTAGTGTGCAAACATTACTGTGTTTTGGTTTGAAGGGAACTGAGAGCTAGCGAAATCACTGGGGATATAAGGCTTAAGAACTGATGTCTCAGGGTGACGGGCGCAGTGTAGTGTCACACAGAAATGTTCTGTATGACTCAGCATTTTATGTAGGCAAACGTTGGACTTACCATAAGGTGAACGTTTTGCTCGTTCGTAACTACATCCAATAAAAAAACGCTCACTCGTCCCAATCTACCCATGCCCATGTAACGCTCACCTGATAAGATCAGAGGTAGGCTAGGGTGCAGTGCCAGAGACACGGGGACAATCACAACACAACCACACCCGAAAACTAACAATTTGTGTTTTTCCGCAAATCTTGGCTTAGGCTAAGATTCGAACCCAAAACCCGCGGCTTAGAAGTCAGGTACTCTGACCACCAGGCCACGCGGTCGTCAACACTAACCAGACATATTATGTATATATATGAACTCTTTTTATGATCTAACTTAATTAGGAAGTCGAATTCATTATTATTCACCTCGACAAAATATTGCGTAGTATAATGCGTAGTATTAAAGTAACATATAAGTTAAAAGTTAATTTGCATATATAGGAAAACTTGTATGATTTATTGCATTGAAGATGATCTCACAGTATTTTAATGTAACATCAAAATACAAGGTCATTAAGAAAAAAGTAAATTAACAGCTAATAAATGCCCCACTGCTTCAGGTCACCTCCTAAGAGAGTTTTGTAGCCGGGAAGAGTCCGCACGCAGCTCCAAAGCGAGTGGACTTCACTAGTCCTCGAAATGCTTTTATTCCTCAGACCTGCAGGTTTCCTCACGATGTTTTACTTCACTACTGAGCAAGTGGCGAATAACTTAAAACTGCAGAACAGTTTAAGAGGTGTCGGGGATCAAACTCAGCTAACTCGCGAGACTTAAGACAAGCCCCTGAGCTACCTCGGATCTTAGGTTAATTATGGTTTCACTAAATTTAATAAAGTTTAAAAGGACGACGAATTTTTGACGTAAGTAAAATAATTCCATTGACCTCATCATCATCATCATCATTTCAGCCTATAACTGGTCCCCTGCTGAACATAGGCAACATAGGCCCATAGATTGCTACAAAAATTTGTTGCTCTCATTTTCCATTCCAGTTTATTATACAGATGTTCCAGGATGATGCTGCTACCCATCTTCTTGTTTTAATTTTCCCTCTGACGACTTTTTTTATGAGAAAGAAAAATATTCAAAGCCTTTGAATATTTTTCTTTCTCTTCAACTATTTTAGCACCTTTAATTTTTGCTTGCCCCTTTTCATTGTCATTACTTCTCTACATATTTTTTATATGGTGAAAAAGATCTGGGTTTTGACGTATCACCACTTCCGGTGACAACTAGTTTAATAAATCTACCGTGCTGATTGGTACATCTGATGTTAGTCTTACTCATGACTTGCCTGCTATCACACAGTTACCAGCTTCTTTGATTTTATTTTAGTCCTATTTATATATTATTTTTACTATAAATAGAGGAAAATGAGAATTCTCCCATAAAATGTTGGCATATTTTAAGATTTCTGTAACAATAAAAAAATCACTTTCAAATACTTTTCACTAATAAACATATTGAGAGACTAATTGTACTATTTTATAACAATATTGTGAAATTCATAACTATCAGAAATTTAACACATTATCCAGGGTCCAAACTGCAATTAAGCAAAATTTTTAGACGCAGCTCTTAAATTTTAAAAGAAATGTTATAAAATCTAATAGTATATATAATTAACATTTTCACAGCGTCGCTTATTAAATTTAAGTACTGGCGATCGAGCTTCGCTCGTCATCTGTCGAGTTTATTTATATTATTTTAATAATAAGTATTTAAATACACTATATACACTACATTAAATGCGAAATTTCATCAAAATCTTTAGAGACGTTTCTGAGCAATCAATAATATGCACGAATTGCTCGTTTAATTGTATATTGGGATTTTATACCGTTCAGGGACAACATTGTGAATATGACATCAGGTATGACAATATAGTGGAATCTGTTGTTGAATAGAAGATCAATTTAAATATGAAGGTTATATGTATATTAAAAAAAATGTATCGAAACCTATCAACACATTCAGAAAGTAAAAAAAAATACATCTAAATCGTTGGAGCGGTTTCCGTGAAACCAATTACATACCTCTTATATACCTACATTAATAAATATATATATTTTATAAGAATCGCACGCTTAAAGATCAGATGTCAAAAGGTGAAATACCAGACTGAACCGAAAAAGCACGTTTTGTTAAAGTTCACGACACTCATCAGTTCAATTATATATACGAATATACATATAAAAAAAATATGATTAATAATCATGAGAATGTGGTTTTAAGTTTAAGTAATACCGTCTTGTTCACGACGATCCTTTATAGTTTTATATGCAAAAAATTGGTGAAGCCCAAACTAGTCTACGATATAATCATATTCAATTAGATAATAGTTTTTTTTTCTAAATATATTTCACCTATAGTAAAAATGTCTGTCTGTTTAGATTTTACTGGCACTGAATAACATTTGTATAATAATTATTAGTACAAATATATCCTGCGCAGCTGAAAAGCTGATGATTATTTGTGAAAATACAGCCGTGTTCAAAATCGGCTAGGAGGTATTCATCACTTCAACCCATCACTAGTCCACTGCTGAACATAGACCTCCCCCATAGATTGCTACAAAACACGTTTGAAACCCTCATTTTGGAGGGATTTTGCCATAGTTGCCACGCTTGGCTGGCGGGATAGCAACCGCAGTTTATTTATAACAGTACGACGCGTCGTCCAATGCATGAGGAACTGTTCAACATTAATGCTACAAAACAATTATATATCAGTAATACTAGTCACACTATCTAAGATCGTTACCTAACATTAACAACCGTTTATAGTTTCAGCCTATAAATGCCCCAAAATCTATTACAATTGCGTAATTTCATGGTTATGCTGATGATTTGCAATGTTTATTTATAACCACTTTGGCGTATTATATTGCCAATGAAAAGGGTAGCTACCCGCCAGATCGAGTGGTCTGATCTGGGGAGGACGTCTCCTCCATCTAGTAATATTTAGATGTTGTATATATAGTTCGCATCTCAGAAAACTTTCATAGCGCGATTATGGACGTATGCGAATATTTCTTGAGCTTCTCATGTGGCGACATAGATACCGCTACAACCACAAACAAAAAACGATACCCTCGTTAAGCGTAAAACTCATATACTCGTACACTAACTGTCGTTGAAACACTGGTTGACGTCTTTTAGTTTTGAAGTTATTTGGTCCTACATAAAAAAAGTAAAGTTTCAGTCTATAAATGTCCCACTACTGAGCACAGACCTCCTCTCATTTCTGAGAGGGTTTTTGGAGCTAGGAAGAATCCGACACGCTGCTCCAATGCGGGTTGGCGGACTGCACATGTCTTCGAAATATTTTTTATCAGGTTTTCAGGTTTTCGGTATTCATGCAGGTTTCCTCACGATGTTTTCATTCACCGCCGAGCTCATGGTTACAAAAATCAGCACTTAAAACTGCAATTATCAATTTTAGTGGTGCCGGCACAGGGAAACGTACCCAGGTCACCCGCGTACTATAAAATTTAAAGCGAGCGCCTAACCCCTGAGATACCACGGCTAATAACCGTTTATATAATACGATACGGTTATATTAATATAATATATAACCCTTTATATTAATATTAAATTATAAATAACTTACTTTGTTTGAAAAACATACATAGGTAGGCAGAGACCACATTTTTCCACTTGCTACGATCCTGATACACATCTTTAGCTTCTTCTACTTTCATTAGCTTTTTCACACACGCTCATTGGTTGGTACTTTTAACGTGACCTGTCCTCAAAAGTTCACCAATCTGATTGTGATACGTACGCCTAGGTCGACCCTTACCGGCTTTCCTATTCACACTTGCCTTATAAATCTGTTTCGTCAATCTCCTTTCATTCATCCTCTCTACGTGTCCAAACCATTTAAGCATCCCTTTCTCTATCTTTTTCACAACATCTTCAACCACTCCGCACGCTTCCTTATCACGCTGTTTCTTACTTTGTCAATCAGAGTTACTCCAGCTGTACTTCTTAAACTTGTCATTTCCACAGCGTTAATATTACTTTCATGCTTCTTCTGCCAGACCCAGCATTCACTACCATACATAAGTGTGGGGACCTGAACCCCCCTATGTACAGCAAGTCGTGGCTTTTTAGATACGTTCTGGCTACTCATAAAGTTATGCAAAGCCACATTCACTTGATTTCCTGCCAATACTCTTCTCTTAATATCACAGTCATACTTTCCGTCTCTTGTAAACTTAGAACCCAGGTACACAAACTCTTTAACTTGTTCCACTCTTTCTCTTTCAATCAGAACTTTGCAATCCGACATACTTTCTTCTCTTTCAAAAACCATTACTTTCGTCTTATCTACATTAATTTTCATTCCTTTGCTTTGTAGGGCATCATGCATACTATTAACCATCGCCTGCAACTTCTCCTCCGATGCTAATATCCTGATCATTGGCGTATAGGAGGCACTTGACGGTCAGATCATTCATTCTTAATCCAAACACACTCTCTTTCAAAACTTTTAAGCAATTGTCTATGAATAGGTTTAACAGCCACAGCTAAGCCAAACATCCCTGTCTAACACCATTTTCGATGTTAAACCAGTCTGTGTAAGCCCCGTTTACCCTGACACAAGGAATCCTTTTTTGTAAATAAAAATTACAAATTTGTATTATGTTTCTAATATGTATTAAGCAAATGTCATTCCAATAATAGAGTTTTCTAGAAATTTCCATAATGTTCATGTCTGTCAAAATTTGCATAGTATATATTATTATATCGAAACTTATAATAAATATTTATTGAAAGTTTAAATAGTTTGATAAATGACCCTGTTGACTACACTGAATCTTTTATTTTAGATATAACAAAGACTCGAACTTTATACTTTTAGTTAATTTGTTTTGACATACATATTTCTTTTATATAGATAGATTTTGAGTTGTACAAATTCCTTCATTAAGACCTATAGATTAATCACTTTATTGTTTTTCTTATAAAAGAATGTGACAGCCAGCAAATTGTTCACCTGGCGTTAAGTGCAACTTTTAAGGGGATCTTTAACGAATGTAATCAACTCCAACCGACTGCTGTCGTGTATGTTAGTTGAACAGATTGTCAACAGATGGCGCTTTATACGGTCAAGTTTTTTAATATTTTTTTTAAGAATACATTAATTTTAAACTATTTGTCCATTTTTCGTCAATAGCGGGAACATCAGCATCAACATGACGTTTGAATCATTATTTTGATAAAGAATTTAGGGAAATACAGAGTTGTCAATAACTGGAAAAAAGACTAAATATTCAGCTAAATCTCCAAGGAAAGTACACTCCTACAATTTACATAGCGGAAGACCCCCGGGGAGAGTCTAGTCTCACTTGTCCACGAAATATTATTTCAGATATTCCTGATGGTACGATGCCTATGCAGTAATCCGTCTAGGTAGATGACCCCAGGGCCAGTTATTCTGCCGTGAAGCAGTAATGTGCAAACATTAGCGTATATCTGTTTGAAGGGCACTGAGAGCTAGCGTAATCTCTTGGCATACGAGACTTAAGAGCTGATGTCTCAGAGGGGCGGGTGCAGTATTTTGTCAAATGGAAATGTTCAGGGTGACACAGTGTTTGTCATGGGCAGACGTTGCACTTACTATCAGGTGAACTACTAGAAGACTGACTACTTCTACTAGAAGGTGAACGATTTGCTCGTCTCATCGCTTTCTTCCTCAAAAAAAGCATATTTCCTCCGGCGATTCACTACCCATAGCATTATTTTTTTATTGGATAAAGTGACGAGACGAGGAAAACGTTCACCTGATGGTAAGTGCAGCGTGTGCCCATAACAAATGATGTCACCCAGAACAACGAGTGGCACCACACTGCACCCGTCACCTTGAGACATCAGTTCTTAAGTCTCATATTACCGTCTATTACCTAGTAAATCAGCACTTAACAATAACATTTTTAACTGAGCAACGTTATTCACCTTTTAATGATTATCATTCGGTTTGAGGTTTTTGGGATTTGGAGACAAACATAATTTTTTGCAGGGGCAAAAGTGGGCTGCGGATGAGGTATCTGCTTATCCCTTATATGGGAAAAATGCGGGATTGTGTGTATGTTTGCATGTCACCCCGTAAAGGGTCATGCCCATCCGAAAAAGCAACAAGCTACGACGATTTTGGAGGAATCTCCGAGTGATCCTTAACAGAGCGGTGACACTTTCGATCTCCGCACCTGTGCCACCGGTGCTAGCTTTGCCACTGTTCACTTCTCTACACTTATTTCAGGATATAGAAAGGAAGAAAGACGTAACGAAATATCATTTATTCATAACACAACATGCAGCTCAATGTTACATAAAAAAAAAAAAAAAACATTAATAAAAAAAAACTGAGAGAACGTGAGATGTGATCAATAAATAAACTGCGCTTGCCAACCCAAGCCTGCCAAGCGTGGCAAAATCCTCCCAAAATGAAAGCTACAAACTTTTGTAGTAATCTTTGGGGGATGCCTATGTTCAGCAGTGAAATAATTTAATGAACAAACTAATAATGAAATCTACTAGTCATATTACCTATACCAAGACTCCGTTTGAATACCAGCCAATCATTTGTGTACAAACACAAATCGTTGGTTCTTGGGTCAGGTTATACTGTGATTGTTAGAGTGTCTATGTATATATATATATATATATATATATATATATATATGTGTATATATATATATATATATGTATATGTATGTGTGTATGTATATGTATAAAACAATTCTTATATTATATTATTATTTTACAATATTATTACACTGTTAAATTATGACACTTGCCAATGTTCACGTCATGTCTCACGTACCGTTCAGCAACGCATGTTCAGCACAACTATACAGTACGTATCTTCCATTTTGTTATTATCATTCATCAGTTGTTATTACCATAAATGTATCTACTACTCGCTTAATGCCGACACTTACGGCATGGTCTTCTTAAGACCGTCTGGGGCCGACTGAAAATCGGCTTATGCTGAGGCGGTCCCTTCCGTCACTTCTTCTGCTTCTATTACAAAGTCATGAATTGTTGTAATACCCTTTATTTTTTTGCTTTTTGATTTTCTTTTGTTTTTTATTATATATTGTACTGTAATTTGTGACTGAAATCTGAAGTGTCGGAATGAATGTCTTTATGTCGTAAGTATTTCGGTAGGGTATTTTCATGTCTCCTAATTGATTAAAATTCATTTCAATTTTTAATAAACTTTGCATAGGTCAATAATTTTAATCTTCATCTATATATATATATAACAAAGTCGTGGTTAGTTACACCAAAAGGGTAGTTACACCATTTATAATTCAAGAATGGCTGAACCGATTTTTATGACGGATTTTTCTCTGCCCCGAAGAGCGCCTTGAATGTTTTGGAAAGAAGTGGCGAACACGGAACAATCCTAGTGTTGTCGACCACAAAATCGTTACCTTTCACTTTCGGTGTGATAGTTATCATCGTGCATAGTCGACGGCAAGTGTTCCAAGCGTTATCCACGAAATTCGACGGCGAAGACTGTCACTCGCAACGATCGTTATCCAATGTATCGTCGTCGATATGGCTGTAGACAGTCGTTAACCGCTAGTACATCGATAATATAAGCATTACAAAAATTACAAAATCCGATCCGGTAGGTAGCGCTGTGATCGTGTGGCTGTAAAGTGTTATACTTAAATGTAATCCAGAAATCAAACTCGTCGCGTCACATTCCGGAACGGGCCGGACAACGTCTGCTGGGCCAGCTAGTAAAATATAAAATATTTTCATCATCGAACACAGTTGATTGAGTAGACTTAATGTCTTGTGGCATTATCTATAATGCCACAAGACATTAAGTCTACTCATTGTAAGTCGTAACCGTTAGCTTAAGGTATATGTAAACAAAGAGTAAATATTATAAAAGGAAGTCTTTAAGATAATTTTAGCAAGTACTTAGTAGTATTTGCAGTTAGTGGAGTAGTATTTTGCAGGAATCCATCTGGGTCACCTACCTAGATGGATTCCGATGGATTTCACGGCAGTTATTCTGTCGTCAAGCTTTGATGTGCTAACGCCAGTATTTCAGTTTTAAGAGCATTGAAGCAAGTATATACACATGCATACGTACGGTCACGCCTTTTTCCCTAGTAAGTGTTAGATAGAGACTACATACGTAGCCCCTAGCCGTAGTCCAACTATAGAGCATATGAAATTAAAGAACCGACTGAAAAGTGGAAGGGGGATTAGAAATTTCGCACAGTTATTAGCAGGCGTGACACTTACCATCACTTCCAAATAAAGAGCTCGGTCAAAAGGTTAAGGAAAAATAGTAAAGTAGGACTTTTGGCGCCAACTCGAAAAATGGCAGTAGTGTTTTTATTTAATTTTGTAATTTCTGTGTATATTTGGAGTTTTGATGTTTAATATTGATAGTTTCTTATGCAGCAAGTGCTCCTGAAAGTGTACAGTGATTGGAAAATTCAATTCAATACCAAAATTGTGCTTTTCGTTTTGTCCCCATCAGTCCAGCAAATCTTTAGTAAAGGTCAGCTATAAATTTACTGTCGATCAAAACTTTGAAGTCTTGTTGCTTGAAGATTGTGTACTTGGATATGTAACTTGACACTGGAATATAGTTTATGACTGTTTCCATTAATAAATAAATAAATAAACTAAATAGTAAAATAAGACATTTAATTTACAAAAACAATTACAAAGTCATAAAAAGGAAGATGTATGTTCTGATGCCGATAGATTCATATTACTTTTATGTACAAATGCATTGTATTATTTATTATCCTTATTAACTACTATCGGAAACGGTAATATGTATGTCACGTTTGTTGATGTTTGCACTTCTGTACACGTTTTTTGATTAAATAATTATGATATTCAAGAGTGGGGTCTTACTTCGCAGTATCACTTTTTATCTTCATCCGCCTGTCAATGCTCCCATTGCTGGGCATAATATGGTTGAGGAGAACGATAACTGCCACATGCGTCATACTTGTGAACAAGTGCTGTTTGTGGGGGCTGGTCACCTTAAGTTTGCAATAAACTTACTTATACCTATATCACCACCACCACTTCAGCCTATCACTAGTCCACTGCTGAACATAGGCCTCCCCATAGATTGCCATAACAGTTTGTAGCTCTCATTTTGGGTGTATCTTGCCAGCGTTGCCACGCTTGGCAGGCGGGTTGGCAACCGCAGTTTATTTATCATGATGTCGCAGAAACATGCAGCTGCCCATCAGTTCATCATTCAGTTGTTAATTTTCCCTCTGTCGACTCACGACACCCACAGAATGAGATGGGGTGGACATTTTTTTCATGGAAGGTGCTTCGATTCTCTATGAGACTGTTCTTTGTAATTTATAATGTTTTATAGGACTAAAATAAAAAAAAAAAACAAAAATTGCAAAAAAAAAGGGATACCTGCGATATCTCTCTCGGCTATTTCTTCTCTGTCAGAAGAACCTTATTACGAAACGGAGGTGTATTTAAAAAAAATTACATTTGGGAAAAAATATATTCTTTCTTACGTTGAAATAAATTTCATTTCATTTAATTTCATTGAAGACAGGATTTGTCGTAATCACCATTTGCAGGTGAATTGGTGCTAGCTTTTCTTTTTGAGATGATTATTCCGTCATCTGTCTGAGGTGAGATTGGGTATGAGATTCTGGTATGAGATTGGGTGGCAGATTTTCTTACGCCATCACCGTTGCCAGTATCTATCTTCTATACCTATTATTTCTCAAAGATGTTTATTTGTCGGTATGAAATGTCTACCCTTAAATATTACATTAATACTGTATCAAAATTAATGTTTGATACGCCATTTTGAAGATTATTTTTTTCTAAATGGCGTCCTCTAATGACGAGAAAAGGTACATGTCTAGAAATTAATGTTTTCGTTAAAAAATTGTTTAAAAAAGTTTAGTTAAATTAATTGTAGCTGCAGGTTGGAGATTTTTTAAATAATAAAGATGGCGCCATCTGTTATAGTATTATAGCTATAGTAATAACGCATGCTACTCAGTACACGTAACTGAAGTGAAACTTATATTTATAAAAAATTTGATTAATTTTGGATTTTCAGTAACATTGGATTGCAACCTGCTATTTAAATTAGCATACCATTTCTAAAATTGTTTTGTGACTTTACTACAGACAGGAGACGAGGTGATGGATGGGCGGGCGGTGCTCTTCAAAAACTAGGTAATATACATTTTTTATAGGAGAAAATGACGAGACGAACAAAACGTTCGCCTGATAGTAAGTGCAACCTCTGTCCATAAGAAATGCTGTGTCCCCGAGAACATTTCCGGGTTTTCACCACACTGCGCCCGTCCCCCTTTCACGTTACTTCAAGTCTCATTAGCCCAGTTATTATAGCTCTCAGTGTCCTTAAGACCGTAACACAGCAATGTTTGAATACTACTGCTTCACGACGAAAATTTGGCCCTGCGGTGGTCTACCTAACGTGGTGAACCTAAAAAGGTGGTGCTAACATTTATGCAAAACCACATGTTGGTTTTCAGGTCCGTTTGGGTTGTGTATGTGTAATGTATGTCTATGAAACGCACCCGAGATACAAAGGAAATCCTAGTGTGTGGCATAATCGTATAATAAAAGCAAACCTAGGCTTTTGCGTAGAAAAACCTACTATACCTTAGTCTTTATGCAAAGTATCAAAAATCAAAGTTATAGTATTTTGACTATAATATAATATATTGATGACTACTGACTAACATGACTATGGATCTCAGGCCATGGAACTTCCCATTCCCCAACCCAAGTCCATTTCCTAATTAATCCTTTTCATTCCTCTCCGCCAAATCAGTGGTTGCCATTCCGATGGCATACTACAAGTGGCAACGCAGGAGTAAGAATTTCATCTCGTACCAAAATGGCGGCGACGTGGTTCGCCACCCGGCACGTCTCGTTTTCGGCAATGGCGAAAATTGAGCCACGGATGTGGTCTCTGCGTACCTCTTATATGGGGTAAAAGGCGTGATTTTATGTATGTATGTATTGTAAAGTAACAGCCTATAAATGCCCCACTGCTGAGCACAGGCCTCCTCTTATTTCTGAGAGGGTTTTGGAGCTGGGAATAGTCCGCCACGCTGCTCCAATGCGGGTTGGCGGACTTCACATATCCTCGAAATATTTCTATTCCTCGGAGATGCAGGTTTCCTTACGATGTTTTCCATCACCGCTAAGCACGTGGTAAATCAGCACTTAAAATTGTAGAACAAATTTAGAGGTGCTGGCATCGGGGATCGAACCCAGGTTACTCGCGTACTATGAAATTAAAAGCGAGCACCAGGCCCCTGAGCTACCACGGCTTATATGTATTGACGTGATTAATAATGTCAAAGCTCACAAGTCCAATATTACATACATACGAAGGCGAACTACGTCGCCGCGATTTTGGTAAGAAATTATTCGCGTTCCCACGAGCAGTATAGTGACAGCATGACAGTATACACATCGGAAGGAAAGAGGTACGTGCTATTCTACCTATAGGCTAAAAAACCCAAAATTAAAAGTTATTTTATCATGGATCTCATAAGTGTGATCAATGGATTATTTATTTGAAGTTGTGTTTAGCCATTCTAGAACTGATTAAATTCTCGTCAAAGGCCGAAACTAAACTCAATTTGGGAAGGAAAGGCGTTAAAAAATGTTAAGATTAGTTCCTCCGCAAAGAGGTGACACATTAAGCGTTAGCTAGGTTGATATATAAATGAATATCCAACGTGACCACTGGCCATCTATTTATCGAAATCGTCGCCACGACAGTGAACTGGAACTCTGTAATGTTTAATATTGATATCGTTGTATTAATGTCAGTCGTTCGTATTTAGTGCCGTCATCTATTGTGCGAAGACGTGTCAGTATTGCGAACGTTAAACTTGAGATATTTGTGGATATTCGGACGTAGTGTTATGTGCCGGTTAGTTTTGTAAGAAGATTTGAGGCTGCGACATATCTATAGACATATCTTTGTTTCGGTAAGTTGCTATCAGTTTAAAGACATCTTTCTAATCAAATGTATGTTTGCGTGTGAAATAATAGAGCTTTAATAGGTTCAGTATTCATAATTAAAGTCGAATTTAGGCTCAATGTCAATTTTTCTTTTGCCTTCTTAAACCCGTATTTAGTTCATTTCGCGGTTTATTTAATTAAGTCATTTAATTAAAAAAAAATAAAGGTAGACATTCGTTTTTTTGTTATCGATTACAATGGTTAATCGGTTAACGGTTTAAATTTTATTGGGTATTCATTGTTCAGTATTTTTATTTAACTATTTATGGCAACACAGCAACAACAGCCTAAGATTTTTCTACAATCCCTTAAAAAAGGACGGGACATTTTTGAAAGGAGTAAAAAATAATTTTAACAAAATTATATCATTTACACATTTTGATGTTTAATTCGAGCTTTATAGGGTTTCAGACTGCACAACACCAATAAAATTAGAACGAACCCGAACACCGACAGCTCGCAGTAGCTGAACCGAGAGCTGACTTTTGCGAGGCTGCTTAGTCGCGGGTTCGATTCCCGTGCGCAACTAATGTTATGATGGCATACAAATAGTTTTACAGTTAGTATGTTTTATAGGACTAAAATAAAAAAGGACTTAAACTGCAAAAAAGGGGATACCTGCGAAGTCTCTCTCGGCTATTTCTTCTCTGTCAGAGGAACCTTATTACGAAACGGAGGTGTATGTTAAAAAAAAGGGAGGATTCGGATGTTAAAGCAAATGTGCAGTTTGGCCGGTAAAATCCACCCACAATACATTGACATTCTAATAAGAACAAATTTTTTCTCTGAAAAAAACTTGTTTATTGACGAATTACAGCTTTACGTATCACGCAAAGGTTTTATCTAATGTAATAATAAAGGTGACCGTGTGGCCATGTGGTCCCAGCCCTAAGTTCGAATTCCGGCCGGAGCCAACATTTGCTTCAAAACACCAACTGTTACTGTTTTCTTAAATTTACGCGAATACACACACGTTTAAATAAATCTAGATTTTAAGGTTTTTTAGCGTTTAATTTTACTGTTTAATACCCGATGTTTCGGGCGCTTTACAGAACCCACCACGGGGGGACTGAGGTGACAGATGTCCTGATGTCATAGTTAATCCGGGGTACTTTCAGTTTTTAATTATTATTTTTGGTCCGATCTACGCAGAATGAGCTTACTGTGTCCTGAAGTCTTGCAGTGGTATGCTTGGTTTTTGATTTAATTTCATTTATAATAGGATCCCAAGCCGGTGGTGCTACCCAACATCTTCTCTATTGAAATTAAGATGTTTTTGAATTTCAATAGCTTGGTAGGAATCGGTGTTCCTTTGCAATTGTGGCCTATTAGATCTGATGTAATGGTTGGGTGATCCAGAACATGGTCACAGACTGCAGACTTCCTAGAGCGTCGATGCTTCACGTCAGCTATCCATACTAATATTATAAATGCGAAAGTAACTCTCTCTGTCCCTCTGTCTGTTTGCTACCTTTTCACGGTTCAGCCGCTGAAACAATCTTGATAAAATTTAGCACAGAGATTGCTTGCATCCGCGGAGACGGACATAGGACACTTTTAATCCCGGAAAATGAAATAGTTGCCACGGGATTTTGAAGAAACTTATGATACCACGCAGACGTAGTCGCGTTCATCAGCTAGTATGTTATATATATATGTTATTTTGGAGTCTTGTTTCGTGCCGTAATATGTGATAGCGTGTTATTTTTCCTTACCTTCGACAGGCTTCTGCTTTAAGAGGGTTTAAAGTCTCTACACTCATTCAGTGCATGTTCGCGGATTTCACATGTCGTCGATGTATTTATAAGACATGCAGGTACTGCATTGAGTCTGTTCAGCAGTAATCCTAGTGTGGAGCATCGTATTTTAAAACAAAATAATCTAGATGACTTTTTCTGGGCTACTGAAGAGGATAATTAAGTATCAACAACTCAGATACAAACATTTACATTCACAATACAAATGATTGCGTTTAGCGGGATTCCAACTCTCGACCGTCAACTTTGAAGGCAAGGTCACGGAACTTGTTATTATCTTACACATATGGAATTTTTTACTACTTTCTTTTGTTACAAATATTTTTTTTTAAACAAACGTTGACTTACTCTACGACTTTCCTTGACTATATATAAATTCTAAATGCACAATACCAACACAATGTCGCTCAAGACCCTAACCTGAAGCAACTATCCGTAGGTGAAATAAGTATATGTCCCGATCGGCAATCTAACCCGCGACCCTTGGTGCAGAAGAAAACTTCTTAGCCACTGCGCCTACCGAGCCGACTTATATACATAATATTTGGTTATGTTTAGTAATTTTAAGTCGCATGGTATAGTGTAGAGCACCTTACTTCTGCGCCGCGGGTTCGAATCCTAATCCTAAACACAAATTGTTGGTGTTCAGGTCTGGTAGTGTGCATAATTACGTCTGAAATAAAATGTTTTTTTTTTAATTTAGAATTTATCTTTATCTAACTAGTATGGTTTGCAGATTTGACCGTAATTCATATTTTTTTAAATTTCAACGTTACTGAGATTCTTTGGCGACAATCTCTCCTCTGTGCGACGGTTTGACCATAGACTACTGTGTTTGAGATTGGCAGTTTGAACGTAAACAAACGACAGACTATTATCTGAATGACATTGTCAGTGTGAATGTAAATAATGAGTGGTTTAATGTATTTGTAACACATATCATATACAAATTCTAGCTTTCTTCACTCCTTTTCCATGTAAATTTTTGTAAGTATGCCAAATCTCACACCCTTTCGTGCGCGCAATATATATTAAAACGGGGCACAAAGTTTTCTATTCACGTTTAAATAGTAGTGAAGCAGTAGTGTGCAAACATTACTGTGTTTCGGTTTGTAGGGCACTGTGAGCCAGCGTAATCATTGGACACATGAGACTTAAGAACTGATGTCTCAGGGCGACGGGCGCAGTGTAGTGTCACACAGAAATGTTATGGGTGACCTAGCATTTGTTATGGGTGAACGTTGCACTTTACATCAGGTGAACGTTTTGCAAGTTTCGTCGCTGTATCCATAAAAAAAATAGATAACCAGCTAATGTCCACGTGAATATAGGTTTTTTTAAATATCCCGTGGGAACTTTTGGAGTTTTCGGGAGAAATGTTTCCTATGTCCGTCTCCAGGATGCAAGCTATTACCAAATTTCGTCAAGATTGATCAGCGGTCGTGCCGTGTGAGATGTTGGGGTTTGTTAAAACGTAACAACCACTATGGCCAACCTATATTTGTAAAGGACCGTATACATTAAGACAGTATTTCCTAAGGAGCGTACATACTAAATGTTTACACTACACGTGAAAAGGCAACAAACAGACAGAAGGTCAGAGAGTTATTAGTATGGATGGATCTGTTAGTGGTCGTGTAACTTCTGAACTACTTGACCGATTGAGTTTATATTTGCAGGATATTTTTTTGTCGAGACGATAGTATAAAGCAATGCCAGGATTCGATAGTAAGCGCTGTAATATTCGTCGATCAAAATAACTCATGTATGCTGGTTAAATGCCAAAAAAGTTGACATATAAAATTGCATAGTAAATGCGATCGTCTCTAAAAAATACTGACTGCTTATTCAGATTCTTAATTAATATTAATACTTTTATCAATCTGACGCAATTAATGTTTTATTAGGTTATAAGGATTTTTTTTTTATTTCATCAAAGTGACGGAACGAGCAAAACGTTCACCTGATGGTAAGTGTAACGTCTGCCCATAACAAATACTGTGTCACCCAGAAAATTACTGTGTGACACCACACTGCGCCCGTCGCCCTGAGACATCAGTTCTTAAGTCTCATATGCCCAGTGATTACGCTAGCTCTCAGTGCCCTTCGAACCGAAACACAGTAATGTTTGCACACTACTGCTTCACGGCAGAATAACTGGCCCTGGGGTGGTACCTACCTAGACGGATTCCTGTATAGGAATCCTACCACCAGTTAGTATATGTTATAGCAGTAGGTATATATGTTATAGCGAATATTGGAAATGTAATTAAACTAATTTTACGGATTTTATTGATTTTCCGTTTTTCCGTAGAAAGGAACAAATTCCGCAATTAAAAAACTGAAGTTATTCCGGATTAACTATGACATTACGTCTGACAGTCCTTCCGTCACCAAGGGTGCTGTATAACGCTCGAAACGTTTTTTTAAATGACGCAATTAATTCAATGTCTACCTTGTTAATTTGCAGCCTTTGTATCAAGGAAATAATTTAAATATTGCCAATTATTCAAAGTTGGAACACGACGCACGTTTCCCTGTTCTAAATAATTTCCTTGTGCCAATGATAGACATCGCCGATTAACTACCGCGGCGACAACTTCCGAACACTTTTTACTAATTCATTACCAACAGAGATGATACATATACATTAATATAGAACTTACATTAAAATAAACAAGACATATGCATCTCTCCAATTATTGAACATAGGCCTATAGGCCCATAGATTGCCCCAAAACACTAGCCACCTGAGCCACCGAGAAGCTTTCTTCCCCAACGGTTATCGGTACTTCGAGCTATATGGCCAACCCATTGCCAGTTCAGTTTGCTAATCCTTAGGCCTATGTTCAACAGTGGAATAGGCTGAAATGATGATGATGGTGATAGCAAGCGTTAGCAAGGTTTTGTGTTTATTTACGAACAAAAATTATCGAACTTTATTCAAATATATTAAATTGGACTACCTTGGATAGCAAAAAATAATGAACGACAAAAATAGATATACTAATTGACATCTATACAAATATTTTGTGAATTATAATGATGTTTAATGAAGACTTGAAAGAAGCCAGTGAACATCAAAATATATAATTAAAATCTAGAATATACTACTGGTGGTAGATTCCGCTGCAGGAATACGTCTAGGTAGGTGCAAACGTTACTGTGTTTCCGTCTAAAGGGCACTGAGAGTGATAGTGCCAAGGGATTACACTAAACCTAGTGTAATCACTGTGGTGCCAAAATCAGCTGTACGGGGTGTACGTCTCGTCAGTTTAACGAATAAAAAAAATGGTGACCTAGGTTAGTCGGACAGGATTTAATAGCGAATTGCACATATTTACAGAATCTGGTCTTGGCACTTTAAACATTAAATAACCTACTAATTCGCGAGTATTTAGTTCTAGCCGGAATAAAAATTTTGTGGGTTTTCGGCACTGGTTGTGTTTTCCGTGTGAAAAAACTTACCCACGATGCAGAAGAATCCCAATGTGGGGCATTATTTTTTAATATTATATATTATTTATTTAATATTATATATATTATTATTATTTATAATACAGTTAAAACAGATACTGTTTTATAACACTTCGAAGACAAGTAGGCGTAGAGATCTAGAGCCATCAGGCGATGTTGTGCAGTCTGGCGATGCGGCAAATCTGTGTCTTCAATGCGTCGAGACGAGATGTACGGATGCTGCCGGAGTCAGCCTGAGAAGAGAGACCGCCGTTGATGATCATCAGTGGCTGCAAGACTAAAGCCCGCGTTGTGCCGACAGTAGGCTGGTGCTGTAACTGCGATGACGTTGCTGTGGTTCGGAGATGCTGGCTCCGATGATCATATTACGTTGGGGTCACAGATTTGATAAATGTAGGTGGCAAGGAAAATGGTAGCTACCCGGCAGATCGGCTGGTCTGATCTTGGGAGGACGTCTCCTCCTTTCAGTAATCATTAGTTCTTGTGCATATAGTTCGCATATAGGAAACTTCAATAGCGCGATGTTGGATGTACGAGTTATTTCTTTAGCTTCTGATGTGACGACATAGATATCGCCACATTATTGACTAACGAGTTCTTTATTAAGTGCTTCATTAAAGAATTAGTTAATTTATAAGCGCAAGAAGATATACGATATCATCTGGAAGATTTTCGACCACGGCGACAACTTCCGTATAGTAGGAAGCTATCAAGTGGGCAGTAGATACAGTGCCACACGTACATAGAGAAACAGGATTTTCCTTATCTACATGTACGATCGACTGTACGATTCGCACCGTACACGAAATAAATGTATATTATGATAATAAAAGAGGTTTTCATAATTAAACTGTTATAATGTTCAAAACTGTTAAATAATGAATTCTAATGATATGAGCACACGTGTTACGCGGACGTGTTATCCGGCTCGAAGGACCAAATTGATGTTCGATTCGCACCGTACACCAAATAAATGTATGTTATGATACTAAAAGAGTTTTTTTATAATTAAACTGTTATAATGTTCAAAACAGAGGGAAAATAAAACCAGATGGGCAGCAGCATCATGAAACCGCTAAAAAACCGCGGCAACTATTGTAATATCCCCAATGTATGGGGGAGACCTATGTTAAGGAGTAGATTTATAACGGGCTGAAGTGAGAGAGACTAACGAGCACACAGTCCACCTGACCGTAAGTGGTCACCATAGTCAATAGACACCTACATTCAACCTTCAATATAAAAGCTACGAAAATAGCGACGAGGCGAGCAAATCGTTCTCCTCATGGTAAGTGATGCGGCTGCCCATAACTTATGCTGTGTCACCCAGAACATTTCTGTGTGGTACCACACTGCGCTCGTCACCTGAGACATCAGTTCCTAAGTCTCAGTCAGTCAGTAATTACACTAGCCGTCAGTGCCCTTCAGATCGAAATACAGTAATGTTTGCACACTACTGTTTGGCGACAAAATATCTGGTACTGCGGTCAGGCGCCAAGACGTATTCAATAATATATTATTTATTACGTTAATGTCAGGTGTGTGCATATTCTTCTAATAGATCTTATTTGCTAGTGACCTAACGATATAAATTTAGTGTTAAGTTCATTCAGTGCCGTGTGGTGGCGGCTCGTTAAAAGAATACTACCACTCGATCTCATCCAATGGATCTCGTAAAAGGCGAGTAAGGAATAAAACTGCACTGTGCACCTAATAGCGCATGGTGGCGATGGGCTCGCCACCTATCACACCAAGTGCATTATATTGGTGAAACGTGGATTGTGGCAGTCATCTGCTTTTGCAGTGAGTGCCCAGTCTCTGACTACCCCTTATGGGATACAGTCGTGATCTTATGTATGTATGTTAAGTTCATTGAATTATTGCTCAGATGTAGATAATGTTACAAGTTCTTTAGGATGGTCTAAGGATTAAGTTGTGTTTTTAACCTCATCATCATTTAAGTCCTCCCCAGTCCACTGCTGAACACGGGCCTCTCTCATAGATTGCCCCGAAGCACGGTCTTGAGCCACCTGCAACCATTGACTACCCGCAAAAACGTGCAGGTCGTCGCTCCATCTAGTGGTGGGTAGCTCTGCACTGCGCTTGTCGCTACGAGGCTGCTATTTGAGATCCTTGCTTCCCCATTTTTCTGCGAGCAATATGCGTGACCTTTTTCCACTTCAGCATGCTAATTCTAAGAGTTTTATCAGTTTTGTTTATTGGAGAAAGGGGCGCGACGAGCAAAACGTTCACCTGATGGTAATTGCAACGTCCGCCCATAGCAATGGTGTGTCACCCAGGACGTATATGTATGGAACCACACGGCGCATGTCACCCTGCGACATTTGTTTGAAAGTCCAGTGATTACACTACGTCTCAGTGTCCTTTCAAACGGAAACACAGTAATGTTTGTACACTACTGTTTCATATGAATACTGCATAGAAATTCTACCACTAGTTACTCTAGTTCTACTGCGGATATCATCGTTATAGATTTTATCTCGCATCTATTATATCTCTTATATCTTTCCAGAATTTTTCATTAGCGTTTTGTATTTCTAAGATATGATACTTTTCATGCTTTTCTTGAATTTCCATAATATGCCATTACAAACATTTCTGTATTGTGATGAGTCATTTTTAATACTTCGTTTTAAGTAAAATATTTATATTTTTTATGCAACCTAACAACCACTTAGTGTGTTTAAGCTTTATTGATTCAATGAAGGAAAGCAACTTACTTTCGGAAAGTAATTCGCTAAGATCCGCATGCAAAATATAAAATGGTGTATATAACCTAGTTTTTTGAAGAGCACCGTCCGCCCTCCCTCAGAAACGTGCACAAGCAACCTAACACCGCCACCAGATACCCTCCACCAACCACTGCAATACTACCACTGGGTAATATACACCACTAAAGTAGATAACACGACACGTGTTTCGCCCCAAAACGAGGCATTATCAAGTATCATAGACTCTACGACAGACAGCCGCCGAGTGAGCGGTCAAGGATGTTATATTTTTCATGCGGATCTTAGCAAATTAACTTACTTTCCTTCATTATAACGGATTTCCATAAAGTAACGCCTGATTCTATTAACTTAATTGATTTGGCACCATCAGTAGTTACTCATGGTTACTTTGACGACCGCGTGGCCCAGTGGTCTGAGGAGGTCTGTCAGGAGGAATCCTAGCGTGGGGCATCGTTTCTCAAAAAAAGCAAATAAGTAAAAGATGATATATAAGTTCGGTGATCATCGGATCTCAGCTTCATCGGATACTGTGCTCACGGGCCAGGGGCCCGCGTGCCAGGTACTCCTACAAACAACTCGAAATTCGGACTGTGTCGCGTTCGCTGCGTGCTTGCGCGCTTTCGAATATCTCAAATGATTTTAAATCGTCTAATGACCGTCCGAGGGAGGCTGCGGGCCTCCATTCGGACTGGGTAAAAGGTGTTAGATTATCTTTCTCAGACCTCATGAAAAATATTCTAGTCACGTTGCTCGCCTTTAATTTCGTAGTACGCGAGTAACCTGGGTTCGATCCCCGGTGCCAGCACCTCTAAAATTGTTCTACAATTTTAAGTGCTGATTTACCACGTGCTCAGCGGCGAAGGAAAACAAAGTGAGGAAACCAGCATATCCGAGGAATAGAAATATTTCGAGGACATGTGAAGTCCGCCAACCCGCATCGCAGCAGAGTGGCGGATTCTTCCCTGCTCCAAAACCCTATCAGAAATGAGAGGAGGCATGTGCTCAGCAGTAAGACATTTATAGGCTGTTACTTTGCTTTCCTTTTTATAATAAATTTGCGGTCTACCCTTTTCACTTACACCAATTAACAGTTGCATCAAAGAGGATTGAACGATTTCACTATATTTTAAGACTAGTCACAGCTGCGTTAAGTTTTTATTTTTTTTACAGAGTTGGCACCAATTGTTATCTTCATTCCAAAGAAAGTTTCAGTCAACAATGTGGAACGTACTCCAGATGTGAAATTCGGAAACTATGTTAGGGGGCAACGATAACGGAATCGAATTTGGGACGGTTCAGGATATCGCGTTTTGTTCTATATAGATATAAGCGTATCTGTTCGTGTAACGATGTCGCAACTTACTGATAATGCTATTAATATATGTATTTTTTATGAGCGGGGAGTCTCGGGAAACGTGACAGCGTTTTGTGAGTTACGCAAGTGATACATCGGAATAGTTCCCGCCCTTGACTTCCGATTCGGTCTTTAGTGACGTTTTGATGACTGTGATAATTATTTAAAGTGAATTGGCGCAGGTAGCCTAAATACAGGCCCTACAGATGGTATACATTTCTTTTTAAAGAAAAACCCCCAAGCGAAAGTTGTAAAATTGTAATAATCAATCATCTTGAAAGAAACATCATCATCATCATCAAATCAGCCTATTTCTAGCCCACTCCTTAACATAGTCCTCCCCCATAGATTGCCACACAAGTTTGTGGCTCTCGTCTTGGGGGGATTTTGCCATAGTTGCCACGAATGGCAGGCGAGTTGGCAACCGCAGTTTATTTATTTAGATGTGCCATGAAGATGCCGCTGCCCATCTCCTGGTTTCAATTTTCCCTCTGTCGACTTTTACAACACCCAAGGGATAAGATGGGTGGTAGATTCTCTTAAGCCACACGGCACATTTATAGGTAACATTGTTTTTTAAATTTATTCAATATAGATTGTTTTTTATTGTATAAAGTGATGAAACGAGCAAAACGTTCACCTGATGGTAAATGCAACGTCTGCCCATAACCAAAGTTGTATCACCCAGAAAATTTCTGTGTGACATTATACTGTGCCTATCACCCTGAGACATAGGTCCTTGAGTCTCATATGCCCAGTGATTACGCTAGCTCACAGTGCCCTTCAAACCGAAGCACAGTAATGTTTGCACACTACTGCTTCACGGTAGAATAACTGGCCCTGGGGTGGTACCTACCTAGACGGACTCCTGCATTGGATTCCTACCACCAGTAGTATTTAGATAATACTTATTGAAAGCCATTTTTTGTAAACTACTTTCTCGTCTGGATGGGATTTATATGATTATATATATAACTATATGAAGTATGATTAAATAAATAAGGTACAATATCGTATATACTAAAACATTATACTACAAATATATATTTAAATAAAACCTAACCAGATGGCGGTACCTAACCTTAGCAGAGGAGGCCAAGTGGCAGAGGGATAGGGAGAAAGTGAAAGAAACCGGCAGACGATGTGACTCTTTCTCGTTCCACATGGTCTTCCGGTTGGAAACGCTCTGTAGTGCCCTTTGTCACATATAATGACGTCCGCATAGAACGAATCGCTGGTACTTGTCAGGAAGCAATTACGGAGTCTGCATACTTCGAGATGGCGAATGCTGAGAGCGCTTAAAAGCCTTGACCACCGCGCTTCCGCGGCAAGTACAGTGTCATCATTGACCATCGGTGATGCATCCTGTGGGACGTCATAGTTCGGTTTGAGTCCACCTGAGTATGAGAAAGGTATACACGAGGACAGGTATGTCTAACGTGACCATGTGTCCCGCTGACTCCAAAATACGTAATAATGTCAAAAACAAAAGCGTGACAACAACCAGTAAAGCCTACAGTATCATTCATATATAAAAACTAAACTTGATATCATCACAAGATTTTAAAATCCCAAAAATATGAAAGTCATCACGCCAGATTACACAAGATTAGTTCTTATTTTCATTTTTATTATAAAACATTTCATAACTATATTAGTTATGTATTTATAAAAACATAGTAATTTGAGTCGCTCTGCGGGAGTTTTGTCAGGCGCGCTAAAACAAATCGCAAACTAGGAGGCCTATTGTGTAACTATGGTATTGTAATGGGATCAAATGAAACCGATACCGAAACCTACCACATGTCAGCCTCATCGATACCAATGTTTTGTGACATACCCAGGCATCGGTATATTTCAGCCTCGGAAAGGGTCCTTATGTTAACAGGTATAGACAGTTTTCGACCCCCTTTCAATATGGAGGACCGCACACTTATCCACAACTCCATTGTTGATCGAGTCCATCAGAATTAATTACTACTATTAAAATAATTATGTTACTGTTATTAAAATTAAATTGAACATCGAAATGTAAGATAATGCAACGATGTTAATGATTTTTATCGTGTATATTTCGATTTTTTATCTGCAACTTATGTCGTTTTTTTTAGTCTCTTTGTTTAGTCGCCGTGTTATCTTTTAAAATAGTTTATGTAACACTAGCCTAAAAAAATACTAAAAATTTTATGTTTGTTTATGCCGTATTTATTTGCTTAAATAAACTATCGTTTTATGCATATTAAATGTACAAAATAATTTCGACGCTCCACATCTGCGTCCCGCGACGGCAAATTGTTTACTTAAACGTAACCTTATTATTAAACTTCATTCTGTATTTTTTTATTATTAAGAAAACTATGTCGCCATACTAGTATTTCTCTTGTATCGTGGGTGCGTTTTATAGACATAAAAACATGCACAACACAACCACGGCTTGACGTTCGCGGGGCGTAGTGGTTAGCGTACCTGACTTCTTCGCCGCTGGTAACACAAATTGTTGGTTTTCGAGTCTGGTTGTGATGTGTATGTAAAAAGTATGATAAAAGGTACCCACGACAAAGGAAAAATTCTAGTGGGGCAACAGGTTTTTTTTTATATAAATTAAAAAAAAGCCCAAAAACTAACAATTTGTTTTTTCTTTTGCACAAAGTCGTTGACTACGGTTGGGATCTAACCAAGGAACCGCGGCTAGGAAAGTTAGGTACTCTGACCACTAGACCACGCTGTCATCAATTTCGCGTAGTTAATTGGTTATTTAACCGTCTTCAAAAAAGAGGTTCTCAATTCGCCTGTATTTTTTTAAGATAACATAAATTCGGGCATAGCTTGCTTGTTGCTAAATGATGATGATGATGATGATGATGATGAGCATAGCTTCTTTGTTTACGGACTGATTTTAATTATTCTTATTTTTTATTAGAAAGGATATCGTAAGGGTGGTTCCATATCATTTTTTCCATAAATTTCTAATGATGGGATCCACAAGAAAGTCATTTATTTTTAACCACCCCATCTCATCCCCTGGGTGAGCATGGGCAGCAGCATCTTCCTAGAAACTGTGGTTGGCAACCCGCCTGCCAAGCGTGACAACTATGGCAAAACCTGCCCAAATTGAGAGCTACAAACTTTTGTGGCAATCTAGGGTGGACTACGCCCAGCAGTGGACTAGTGATGGGCTGAAATGATAATGAAGATTTTGTTTTTGGATAACAAAGTAGTTCAGTGTAGTACCGCAGTCTGTTCTGGTAAGAGTAAAAATAAAGTAACAGGCTATCCCACTGCTGAGCACAGGCCTCCTGTAGAATAGCACCTATCTCTTTCCTACCGAGGTGTCGTAAGAGGCGACCAAGATGTTGTACGGACAGCCTTTATTCATGCAGAATAATACTATAATATGCGTTTTGTACGGACAACTTTTTTTCGTACCATATATGCATACCATAATATGCAATACGGTTACTATATTGCTCTTGGGAATGCAATGGGGAGTTAGAATTTTTCACTCGTACCAAAATGGAGGCGACGTGGTGCGCCACCCGTCACGACTAGTTTCCCGGGAGGGCTAAAAGCTGGCTACGTTATTGGTCTCTGCCTAGCCCTTATATGGGAAAAGGCGTGACTGTATGTAAATTAAAGTTTTCTGGGTAAGCTACCACTTCTCTGAAGGTACCTGTAAAAAAATATTTAAACAAATATGATTGATGTGGGTATGTTAACAAATCAATTGAAATATTTGTTAGTGTTTTAAAAATGACACCGCGAACAAGTCCTATGTGAGACTTGTAAGTGATATTTTATAAGTAATGTATATTGTTTTGTTTATGATAGCGTTTATAAAACCGATTGAGATTGATTTTTGTAAGTAGCAACACTAAAATAGATATTAAAATTGCAATTTGATAATATTTACTGCCTCAATCAGAGATATTTAGTGGTTATTTAAATAATTTTTACTGGTGGTAGGATTCCTATGCAGTAATCCGTCTAGGTAGGTACCATCCCAGGGCCAGTTATTCTGCCGTGAAGCAGTAGTGTGCCAACATTACTGTGTTTGGGTTTGAAGGGCACTGGGAGCTAGTGTAATCGCTGGACATATGAGACTTAAGAACTGATGTCTCAGGGTGCGCAGTGAGGTGTCACACAGAAATGTTCTGGGTGACACAGCATTTGTTATGGGCAGACGTTGCACTTACCATCAGGTGAACGTTTTGCTCGTTTCATTGCTTTATACAATAAAAAAAAACTATAGGGTGTAGGATACTAGTATATTAGCAGGATCAGGAGAAGACAGCAGTAGCTCGGGAGGCCGGGGTCGCTTGTATGGTAGTCTACCGTATTTGTCAGACAAAGCAACAAGGTCAAGTATCCCAGGCCTTAAAATGTATACTCATTATTCTACCACGACTTATTGAAGCCGAATAGTCTATGCTGAGTTTGAACATTTTCGCGGTAATATTGCAGCACAGATAAAACCAAATCTCTGTATTGTACTTTTAAAATTTTTGAATACTCAGTGGTTTTTACGGACCGGTACCACTTACGGACCTTTAATAAAAGAACCTATTCCTTTCTCAAAGGCCGGCATGCATCCGCTATTCCTTTGGTATTGCGGATGTTCATGGGCGGCGGTGATCACTTACCATCAGGGGAGCCGCTTGCTCGTTTGCTACTTCTATATTACAAAAAAAATCTGTTGATATTGCTATTGATTTTAGTTTGAAATTGAAACGTTGTTTCAAATAGTCATCATCTTTTCAGCCTACCACTAGTCCACTGCTGAACATTGGACTCCCCAAAGAATGCCACAAAAGTTTGTAGTTCTCATTTTTTGGGGGACTTTGCCATAGTTACCACGCTTGGCAGGCGGGTTGCCAACTGTGGTTTATTAATTCAGATGTTTCAGGAAGATGCTGCTGCTCATCTCCTGGTTTTCATTTTCCCTTTGTCGACTTTCCGTCACCCACGGGATGAGATGAGGTGGTAGATTTTTTAACCCGCCACCACACGGCATTTTTAAGTAGTTTTTATTTATTTTGAAAATATAATTTTAGTTTTTTTTTCTTTATTTATCCTGTATAGGAATCGTACCATCAGGAATATCTGAGAAACAGAAACTATATTTCGTGAACAAGTGAGACGACTCTCCCCGGGGTTTTACCCCGAAATAAATAGAAGACCGCTTTCCTTGGAATTTTAGCTGCATTTTTTGACTCTGTTTTCCTAGTTTTTTTAGTTAAATTTACTGCTGCATTTAATTTACCATTTTGTTTCAGGTACAAAGCTACCGTCGTTTGGGTTAATAAAGAGCGCGAAACGTTGTTCGGCGAAAATAGTCTGGAGAAAATAATAATTATTAATAAAAAAACGCTTTTATTCAATACTGAGAGAATACTTTTACTATCCTTGAGTTAAAAAAAAATGAATAGTTTTATTTCGTACCTTTGTATATGTATTCAATCTTAGTGTATTTTTTTGGTTTTCTAAGTTAGTAATTTTTCGTTCAAGTTTTTAAACGAGTTGTAAAGGAGTTGTGCTGATAAGAAGGATGGTGTTCTCCTTTAATCGTAAGTATATATAATAACATATTTCTTAACTTTGTTTTAGAAGTAATTAAGTAATTAATAGTGTAGTGTAAGACTGCAAGACTCCTAGAAATAGTTGCCCTGACTGCCAGTTCCATCAGTATAATAAATAAAACTGTAGTAACTATTACGTTAGCGGACTTTGGTTTTAATATTGCGCTTGCCCGAACACCAATCGATTGGAACCGCATTCATTCATTCATACAGCTTCAACTGTTTGGCAAAAGATGTCGCTGTTTTCAAAATTCAGCGAAACAAAAACCACTTAATTTTTATTACCCGTAAGTCTGTCATAAATTAACTATTTTAAATTAAAGTTTATATCAGTAATTAACATTAATGATTTAAACAGAAAAAAAATGTATTCAGTGATGCGAATGCGAAAAATAAAACTATTTATAACCGACTTCGTGACTTCGGTCTCCAATATAGCACCTGCTGGGATACCGTTACACAACAAAAATTGGAACGCATTTTTATTTATTTATTTATTTATTTATATATTCTGTATTGCAAACCTTAAAATTAATAACAAAAAAGCAAACTGGAAATCAAAAGATACACTAAGAGTGAGCAATGGGCGGTCTTATTGCTGACAGCAATATCTTCCAGACAACCGCTGGATGGACATGATATCAAGGACAACGAAAACGTCGAGAGCGCATTTTATTACCTAAGGTTTTTACCAAATCACATTACTGTATTCAACATAAGGCATTAATCAAAAGATCTTCTTATTTATAAACTATAATAGAATCTTTATTATATTTACGTACGACCTTTTTAACGTTGTTATTTTTTATTTATATTTAAAACCCCACACTAGTGGGATTTTTTTAAGTATATTGGGTTGCGTTTTAGATACATAATTTTTTTCAGTCCGGCTAAGATTCAAACCTAGGACCGGTGGTGTACAAGTCAGGTATTCTGACCACTAGGCTACGCGTCCGTTTCACCTCCCGAATACTGTCGACAGCTGTCAACTCCACACGAGATATAATACAACCACAAGTGTTAAACACAGGGTCACTCACCCATCCTAACCCTAACGAAGCGCGAGGTTACTCTCATGTCAATAAGATCAGAGATAAGTTAGGATACAGTGTCATATGTGTGATACGGAAACAAACATAAAACGAACAGACCCAAAAACGAACGATTTGAATTTTTAAACAAATGTTGGCGACGCCTGAGATTCGAACCCAGGACTCCCGGTGTAGTAGTAAGTTACTTTTTTTTTATTGTATAAAGTGACGAAACGAGCAATACGCTCACCTGATGGGTCGTCTGCCCATAACAAATGCTGTGTCACCCAGAAAATTTCTGTGTGACACCACACTGTGTCCATCACCCTGAGACATAGGTTCTTAAGTCTCATATTCCCAGTGATTACGCTAGCTCTCAGTGCCCTTCAAACCGACACACAGTAATGTTTGCACACTACTGCTTCACGGCAGAATAACTGGCCCTGGGGTGGTACCTACCTAGACGGATTCCTGCATAGATTCCTACTCTGACTGCTAGGCCACGCGGTAGTCAAAATATTAGCGCAAACCCGAATAGCACTTGTTTTTGCATTCTTCGTTTCCAGTGTAACGCTGAGGCGATAGAAATCTGACATTCGTAATATAACTAGACCTAAGAACTAATGATTTATGTATGTAATAAAATTTACTTCGGCTGGTATTCTTACCCAGGACCCACAGCTCATCAGGAAGATACGCAGACCACTGAGCCACCCGATCGTCTGTAGTTTATAATAAGTTATTTATAAAACTACATAAATTTAGCTTCACCGAATTGAATGCAAAAAGAAATAATCGCCTTCGGCCAGCTGTAAATCAGTGAGATGTTCCCAGAACGGGTTTTGTTGAATTCTACTCAGTATGGAAATTTTCCGAACCCAACCCGATGGAAATATAAAATTTACATACCCACTTGACATCGAAACGTTTTAAAATATATAGTTTATTGTATATGTTATAAATATAGAAACGTGTTAAAACTTGTTCGAGCAAATTATTTAGCCAGAGAGATGATGAGTCCCGCCTTTTTGGAGATCGAAGGTCAAGCAAGGAACCCTTATAATTTCGTTCTGTCTGTTATATTTTTTTAATAGGAGATAGTTACGAGACCTAATGGCAAGTGTAACAAAGTCTGATGTCTCCCCTTTCTGGAAGTAACGCTTTATAAAGAAACGTTACTTACGCAAAAAGGACACGCAGGAACCGTGCACTGATATTTGTCCCAAAGAAGTTTTAGTTCACTGTAGCGAGATGATCGTGTGGTGGCGGCCTCATATAATACACCTCACACCTGGGTGTCGTAAAAGTCGACAGAGGGAAAATCATCAGGCATCTGCCTGGAACATCTGAATTAATAAACTGCAGTTGCCAACCCGTCTGCCAAGCAACTATGGCAAAGTCGCCCCAAAAAGGCAGCTACAAACTTTTGTGGCCATCTATGCGGGAGGCCTATATTCAGTAGTAGACTGGTGACTGGCTGAAATAGTGGTGGTGGTGGTAGTAGCACCGGAGAAGACTTATTATCGGCCAGATAACTGAAATATAACACTGAAGCCGTCACATTTCCGGCTTTCGTTCTTTTTTATTAAAGAAAGTGGCCAGACGAGTACATCATTCACTTGATACAACAGTAATTACAACGTCTACCCATAACATATACTGTGACTACCCAGAACATTTCTGGGTGAACACCATGATTCTACAGTTCTTAAGTCTCATATGCCCCGTAATTACACTAGCAATCAGTGCCCTTCAAACCGAAACACAGTAATATTTGCACACTACTGCTCCACGGCAGAATAACAAACTGCGGGCCAATTCATTATAGGAATCCTTATACGTTCCGTCGACTTAGACCCGATTTCACCGATTGCTTTGGAAACCAAGTTTAATAAAACCACGTTTTACTTAACTGAGTTCATATGTATCATCAGATCACGGTTTTCGTCTAACCGATTTCACCGACTCCATTTTGATCGCGTTTAGAAAAACGAAGTTTACATGAAATATCGTCACAATCTAAAACAAAAAGACGATTTATTTCGTATTTTGCGACAGCAAACAGCCTGTTTTTATGCATAGGTTACAAAAGGTATGCAAACAATAAATAATACGAATTAAAAATAATTTTTGTGTTTACATAGTTGTGCAATTGACAATGACAGCTCTCTTAACGCGTTTAAAGAGCTGAACGTCGAAAATTGGGCGTTCAGAATATTAACTGCGTTTAGCATTGACTGCGTTCATTTGATGTTGATGAAATGCAAACTGTAGCATTGAACTCAGTTAAATGCTTAAATAGCCGTGTGATGGCGGCTCGTTAAAAGAATACTACCACTCCATCTCATCCAATGGATCTCGTAAAAGGCGAGTAAGGAATTAAACTGCACTGTGCACCCAACAGCGCATGGTGGCGATGGGCTCACTACCTATCACACCAAGTGCATTATATTGTTTTGGTGAAATGTGGACTGTGGCAGTCATCTGTTTTTGCAGTGAGTGCCCAGTCTCTGACTACCCCTTATGGGATACAGTCGTGATCTTATGTATGTATGTATGTAAATGCTTAAACTTCGTTTTTCTTGAACTGATCGCGTTTAGTTTCAACGGTAAAATCCACCCTAAATCGAAGCAGTGTCTAAGCGACGGCGTGGGGCAGCGTTATTTTTCTTAGGTAAAAAATTTTAAAAATGTTTCATAAGTAATTTTGGATACGTTAAACTCAATCAAAAAAAATCAATTTGACGACCGCGTGGTCTAGTGTTTAGTGTACTAGACTTCTATGCCGCGGGTCCAGGGCTTGAATCCTAGCCGTGCGAACATTTGCACAAAACACTAACTGTTGACCACAGTGTAATTATAGTTTATTTATTTAAAGTTTCAGCCTATAAATGTCCCACTACTGAGCACAGGCCTCCTCTCATTTCTGAGAGGGTTTTGGAGCTAGGAAGAATCCGCCACGCTGCTCCAATGCGGGTTGGCGGACTTCACATGTCTTCGAAATATTTTTTATTCCTCAGACATGCAGGTTTCCTCACGATGTTTTCCTTCACCGCCGAGCACGTGGTAAATCAGCACTTAAAATTGCAATGAACAATGTTAGTGGTGCCGGCACCGGGAATCGAACCCAGGTCACTCGCGTACTATGAAATTTAAAGCGAGCGCCTAGCCCCTGAGCTACCACGGCTAGTTTATTTATTTATTTTCGGCTTTATTTATTTAATTATTCTTTATTTTTGACACCTTAAAATATGGGCAACAATGGGCGGCTTAATGCCTTGTTTCATTCTCTGCCAGTCAACCCTGGATCATGGTAAAAATAATATGGCAGGTATAGCACCAGCCATATTATTTTTACCATGATCTTTTACAATTTAAAAGGAAGATGCCTAACTTATGGTAATATATAAATGATAAAAAAATGGATACATACTAAACTAATTACAAATATATACAGGGTTTTCGTTCACGCCTTCTCAGAAAAAGTAGAGTGAGATAGGTAGGTAAAAGAGAAGCCCAAGGCATGTTTATTTTACTTATTTTTAAGTTTTATTTATTGCCGCGGCAGTGTAATATGTCTTATGTTTATGTAGTTTTTTATATGTACGGGACTCTAGTAAAGCCAAACATAGTCAATTATTAATACCATGTTTAGTTTTTATTCCACCAACCTAGGTAGGTACCACCCCAGGGCCAGTTATTCTGCCATGAAGCAGTTGTGTGCAAACATTACTGTGTTTCGGTTTGAAGGGCACTGAGAGCTAGCGTAATCACTGGGCATATGAGACTTAAGAACTGATGTCTCAGGGTGATGGATGCAGTGTGGTGTCATACAGAAGGGTTCTGGGTGACACAGCATTTGTTATGGGCAGACGTTACACTTACCATCAGGTGAACGTTTTGCTCGTTTCGTCACTTTACCAATAAAAAAAAATCAATCGCACTGTACAAATAAAATAAATAACACACAAATAGATAAAAGTAAAAGAAACGATATAATAGACAAAAGTTATCGAGCCCTTCAGGTTTTATCTCTTCATAAACAGATATTATTTTACATCTAATTACTATACAAAGCTGCAAATAGGTTAAGGGCATTAGCTTTGATAAAATATAATTAAAAAATCTGTATTTTATGAGTCTTGGGTCATTTAGTAGTTGTTATTTACGAGTATAAATATTGTAATAATCTGTCATGCGTAACGTTGTTACAAGTTTCAATTACAATATCATTTTACAATTAGTGCATAATCGATTTATTTAACTACGCATTTTGCATCCTTAATATAATTATGATAATAGAGTGCTCTGAACTGCGCAGTGCTGGTCAGAGTCCTTGGCACATTAGTTTATTACACGGGACAGCTGTCAAGGAAGCTTCCTTGATTTGTTCCCTCGACTAGAAAATATCAGTATCCTTTCTGGACATATGACTTAATAACAACGACACCGCGTGGGAATAGAATTGGTAGGATTCCTATATAGGTAGGTACCACCCCAGGGCCAGTTATTGTGATGTGAAGCAGTAGTGTGCAAACATTGCTGTGTTAGAGCTAGCATAATCACTTGGTATGGTGCACTTAATTTGGGAATTAAGAATCGGGTCCTGGTTCAGGTTCAGGTTCAGGTTTCCTCACGATTTTTTCCTTCACCGCTGAGCACGTGGTCAAAGCAGCACTTAAGATTGCAGAACAATTTTGGTGGTGCCGGCACCGGGGAACGAACACAGGTCACTCGCGTACTATGAAATTTAAGGCGAGCGCCCGGCCCCTGAGCTACTACGGCACACCTATCAATTCAATGAATTAAAACGAATTATCTCTTTTCAGTCGTGTGGTAGCGGTTTAAGAGAATCTACATCTCGTGGGTGTCGTAAAAGTCGACAGAGGGAGAATAAAAACCAGGAGATGGGCAGCAGCATCTTCCAGGAACATTTGAATAAATAAACTGCGTTTGATAACCCGCCTGCCAAGGGTGGCAACTATGGTAAAATCCTCCCAAAACAAGAGCTACAAACTTTTCACTTCTTTTCTTTACACTTTGCAATCTATGGGAGATACCTATGTTCAGCAGTGGACTAAGATAGGCCGAAATTATGATGATTAACTCTTTTCAGCATCTTTGTTTTGTTGATAATGTTTCGTTACTTTTAGGTCGACTTATACGTATCGAAATATTTATTGTTTTGGGTACGATGATTATCAAGTTATTCATTTATATTTTATTTAATTAGTATTTATAAGTAATCGTTTGCATATTTATATTTGCTAACGTGAATAAATTTTTGTCTTTTTTGATCTTATATTGACTGATAAATATTTATGAAATAAAATTAGTTGATAAAGTAAGTTAGTACAAAATATAAAATAAAAATGATTATTGTTATTGTAACTGCTATGTTCTGTCGTAATTTGTTGGAGCATTTATTTAGTTACTACTTTAAGTGATATTATTATGAAAAATGAATCAAGCATTGGAAAACCTAAATAATAATAGGGACAAAATAAAGAAAAATAATAATGCCCGCCATGTGATGATTGAGCAGTGCGTGTTGCCAGTGATAATAGCCGGAACCTTCACTGCAGGCCGCATAAAGACGTTCAAAGTTATGTTTATGTATATTGTATGTATGTATATATATCACGACTGGTGTTTCACCTCAAAACGAAGCATTATCAAGATTCATTGAATCTACGACAGATAGCCGACGCAACTCCCGTCGAGTCTGATGATTTTATTTCGCATGCGGATCTTAGAAAATTAACTTCCTTTCCTGCATTTTTTCTGTAATCCAACCATTAGGGAAATACAAGTATAGTCTTTTGTCAAGTATGTTTATGATGAATATCTTTGTCCGTCTTCCACGGCAGTCGGCTTATCGGTAATGGAAGCAACATTCCACAACAGCTATACGAAATGTTCCTACAATATATTAATGGCTTCTAATTCGTAGTCGTCTCCGCGATATACCATCAATAATACGTGTTGAATTACCTGGCAATTATGAATTTGATTCAAACTCGATAGTAAATCGGTTGTTTCATGTCGCATAAAAAGAAAAATTGTTTCTTTGTCTGAATTTGTCACGTCACCGGGTTGTTAGTTGTAAAGTTGTTATTAAAGTCGTAAAGGGCACTTGAAAATATCATCGCAAAATACTTCTTTAGCACCGGCAGTACCGTGTCAAAGAAATAACATCAGCGACCACGTTCTGGATCATCATTACATGAGATTTGGTAGGCCACAAATAGTAGTTTGGTAGGCAAAGGAACACCAATTCCTACAAAGGATGGTACACGATGCTATTGAAATTTAAAAAAAAAACAACATTCACAATAGAGATCATGGTTGGATACTACTATCACTGGTTTTGGACCATAAAAAGAAAAAAGTAAAGTTTCAGCCTATAAATGTCCTACTGCTGAGCACAGGCCTCCTCTTATTTCTGAGAGGGTTTTGGAGCTAGGAAGAATCCGCCACGCTGCTCCAATGCGGGTTGGCGGACTTCACATGTCCTAGAAATATTTCTATTCCTCGGACATGCAGGTTTCCTCACGATGTTTTCCTTCACAGCTAAGCACGTGGTAAATCAGCACTTAAAATTGTAGAATTAATATCAATATTAGAGGTGCTGGCACCGAGAATCGAACCCAGGTTACTCGCTTACTATGAAATTGAAGGCGACCAGGCCCCTGAGCTACCACGGCTGACCATACTTTTAATAAAATTAAATCAAAGACGAAGCATATCACCGTAAGACTTTAGGACACAGTCAACCCATTTCGCGTAGAGCAAATTCAAAAAGTAATAATTAAAAACTAACATTACCCCGGAATTACTATGATATCTAGACGTCAAACATTTTAGTTTCCCGTGGCTATGGGTGCAGTAAATCTCTTGAAGCTTCGGCTTATTAACAGTTAAAAATAAACGCGTTAACATACGTAAAGTTAATTTTATTAAAAAAAAAACTGAGCGAATTCGTGAATAATCGACAACGATATTTATATTAAATTGAAGTTTAATCAATAAATCAATATATTGTTTATTGTACACCAAATACAGGAATAAGCATAAAATCAACAAAAAAAATGTACAATAGGCGGTCTTATTGCTCAGAAAGCGATTTTTTCCAGACAACCATTGTAAACAGTATTCTTGTGATTAATACATAAAGAAGGGAGCAGAGGGGGGTGTACATAAATTAATGTAAAGCACAGGATGAAGGCATTCGTAAATAAAAGCAATAGAACAAAGTTCAGGAAAAGGGAAGCATAAAATCATAGCTACAAGAAGTGACCTTTTACGAGTTTTTTGAATGAACAAAGGGACTTAGCTTGTCGAATGTGTAGGGATAAAGAATTCAACAATCGCACAGCTGTGACCGTAAAAGATTTCTTGAAAAAAGAGAAGGAACGCATAGGAGTTTGGAGGGAGAGATTGACAGAAGAACGAAGGAACTGTTCATGAGAGAGGGAAATATACTGAAAGCGGTCTTTTAAGTATTTAGGAGTGCAGGGATTGAACAGCACGCAGTACAAAGCAGTAAGAAATGAGTATTTATGAGCAATAATATATGAGTATTCCTGCGAAGTCGGATTGGGAGCCACTTGATCTGTTTACGAAAATCGGAAACATGATCATGCCCAAATATGAATGGTAGGCACAAATTTTGAATTCGCTCAAGTTTATTAAGCTGCACAAGCACAATGTCAAGATAGCAAATATCAGCATAGTCAAGGATAGGCAGAAGTAATGAATGAGCGAGCGCAACTTTAGTGGCAGTGGGAAGGAAATTACGTAGGCGTCGTAGAGAGCCTAGAGCAGAGAACATTTTCCTCCTAGTCTCATTTATCTGCGTAGTCCAAGTGTGACAGACATCAAAATATATTCCCAGATTCTTCACTTAATACTGTATGGGATAAGAGTATCGTTGAGAATAATTGGTGGTAGACTCGACCAGTCGATTTTAGCAGCTAATCTAAAACTCCCAAAGATAATGGCTTGTGTTTTCGCCGGATTTAGTATTATCATCGAATTATTTGGTTTCACTAACTCAATTGATAAAGTGTCGAATCCATGAAATTGGCAAACACGGAATACTTTTAATATATTTTTTTAATGTTTAATAGGTTTGTCTAAGATCGAATGTTTCAATCTTAGATAGCATATAGTTAGAATGAAATTAAATTAAATATATTTATTCTCTGACGTAAGAAATACACATTACATTTATCAAATGTGAGATTTTTACAATCTCCCACCATTTTTTGATGAGGTTCCGCTGTACGGAGAAGAAACAGGCGAAAGAAACTGCGCTGGTATCCTTTTTTTAGCCATAGTACATTAGTTATTACTATTTAGACAGTCTGCTAGCGGTCACCTCATTCACAGGGGTTATAATAAACCCGCGACGGTTTCCGTCGCGGGTTTATTATCGTGTATTTATTATCGTCGCTAGTCGTTTATAAAATCCCCAAACTATTCATCAGCATGATCATAATTTAGCCTATCACTAGTCCACTGCAGAACACAGGCCTCCCCCATAGATGGAGACAACACTTAGTAGCTCTCATTTTGGGGAGATTTTGCCTCGTACGATTGGCATTCAGATGTTCCAAGAAGATGCTGCTGCCCATCTCCTGGTTTTTATTATCCCTCTGTCGACTTTTACGACACCCACGGGATGAGATGGGGTGGTAGATTCTCTTATTCTCTGATTCTCTCTTGTTCAATAAATAAATTAAGATGCTCTCTTGACCGATTTTGGACAATGTCGTCAACTTTAGAATACTGTTGGAAGCTAACATCTGCGCGGTAAATATTATAGTGCCACAAGTGTAAGCATAAACACAGGGGCACTCACTCGCCCCAACCTACCCGCGCCCGATGTAACTCTCATGCGATAAGATCGGAGGTAGGCTGATTCTAGGTCAGACACACGGGGATGATCACAGCACAACAGGAATCAGAACCCAGTTACTCTGACCACTGGCCCAAGGGGTCGTCATAGTGTCATGAATAACAATAACAAATTTTCGTACATTGTTTTTATAGCAACTAGATAAAATCAAAGCTTATAGCTTCAAAACAACAAAAGCAAATAATTCTGAAGCCACAACTACAGAAATTGTAATAATTGCAAATTAATAGACAAAAAAAAACCACCTACACTTCTGTAAGCGTTTGTGAGTACGCTGGAACAATTGGACACAGCTACGAACACACTTCCGCCCTCTTTGTTACAAAAACTACACTCAACAACATTTTACGTCAAGGGTTAAACCCAAATCGAGCGTCGCTCTCCGAGTTGTTATTTATGGTTCTGAGGTTTTCGTATTTATGAAACTACTAACTATATCCCGCGGTTGACCTGCTCAAAAAAGGCGCCGAACGGCTGGTACCGATCCCGCTGTATAATTTACAGTTCTACTACATCGACTATGTGAACTAGTGCTTTTGGTGGCGGCTGGTCTGCTCGAGTTTGCAATATATATATTTTTTATTGAATCGTGTCGAAAATTATAACATGGAGCATTCTTTAGTTCTCTTTGAGATTATTCCTTGTAAATTTATTAGACATGAATTTTTGACTAAGATAAAAAATAATTTACAAAAAAGAGGGTATCTATGCAGTCTCCGTCAGAGGTACCTCATTAAGAAATGGTGGTAGATTGTAAAAAAGGACGTTTGACAAACGAAATTTGTATTTCTTACGTCTTATATGTTCGGTTGTCAGCGTGCGGCTTCTTAAGGTCGTATTAGTTTTCATACTTTAATACGTTTCTCAATAAACAGGTTATCTAATGCGAAAATATGTATTTCAATCGAATCAGTATTTCCTGAGATTAGCGCGTTCAAACATACAAACTCAGCTTTATTATAGTTGTAAGATTTTTCACTTCGATTTTATTGTGTTCAACAGTTTTGGGACCTTTTGTTGAAATTCATCAGCCCGGAAACATTCCAATTCTGGACACGGCCTTTGCACTGTTTGGGGTTTCGCTGTGATTTTAACGAATTGGCCATAGCAAGACGATATCAGTACCACTACTTCGCCGCTTTGGGTTTTAATATCAGTCGGAGCGATGATAATTTGTACAAAAATACAAATCGTTGGTTTTCGGGTCGGTGTTGTGATGTAAGCCGAAAGGTGTCCGGCATAGTAGATTAGCACCTACCATTTTCCTACCGTGGTGACTAAGGTATTGGATAGCCTTTACTCATTCAGAATAACGCCATAAATTGCAATGCTTTTACTGCTCGCGGGAACTCAATAGGAAGTAAGAATTTTTTGACTCGTACCAAAATGGCGGCTACGTAGTTCGCTACCCGACACATCTCGTTTCCCGCGAGGGCGAGAAGTGGGCTACGTGAATGGACTCTGCCTACCCGTTATATGGTGAAAAGGCGTGACTGTATGCATGTTAATACAGGCTTAGTAAACCACTTTTTTACCATTTGTACTGGCAGCTATTACCATTTGATTAAGAATAATTAGACGATGAAGTCATATTTTTTATGAAAGAAAATGACGAGACAAGCACCTCGATAACCTTCTGGTAAGTGCGACATCAGGCCATAACAAATGCTGTGTCATCCAGAATATTTCGTATGGCACCACACTTTGGTCGTCGCCGTATATTTCTTGAGTCTCATATCCCCAGTAACAATTTGCCGTGGTGTTACACTAGATATTTATTTATATACTGGCACCTTAAGCTAATGGCTACAATGGGCGGACCTCATGCCTAGTGGCATTCTCTACCAGTCAACCCTTGTAATGGTGAAAAGTAGATGGCAGGTGCTAACAAAAGAATAAAAAAATAATAATAGGAGGACTCATAAATTAATATTTATATGTTATATTCAATTAAATAAATTCAAATTAATTCAAAAAATGAAAACCAGAAGATGGGCAGCAGCATCTTCCTGGAAGATCAGAATAAATAAACTGCGGTTGCCAACCCGCCTGCCAGGCGTGCAACTATGGCAAAATTCCCCCCCAAAATTAAAGTAACAAATTTTTGTAGCTAGGATCTAGGAGGAATAAATTATACATGTTTAAACACGTATATACATATATATATATATTAAATAATAAAAACCGAAAATAAGCCGAATAAAGTCAATGATCCTTTAGGTAATGTTCTCGAATTAATTACTTGAATATGTTCCTGCTAGGAGCTGTTTTGGTCTTATAAGCTATTAGTGCGCTTCAAACCGATACACAGTAACGCTTGCACACTATTGCTTGACGGCACTGCGGTGGTACCCTAGCTAGTCGGATTCCTGAACAGGTATCCAACCACCAGTATACACTGATTCTATCACATGTTTGAAAACCCATTCAAAAATGTTCGAAGTTGCAACTAGAAAATTTTATACCGTTGTCACTAACTTACCGGTAATTCTCTCTCATGTTGGTAATGTTCTTGAGGAAATATTTCGTAAATCACTGGTGTGCCTGCATAGGAATCCTACTCCTATGCAGGAATCCGTCTAGGTAGGTACCACCCCAGGGCCAGTTATTCTACCGTGAAGCAGTAGTGTGCAAACATTACTGTGTTTCGGTTTGAAGGGCACTGTGAGCTAGCGTAATCACTGGGCATATGAGACTTAAGAACCTATGTCTCAGGGTGATGGGCACAGTGTAGTGTCACACAGAAATTTTCTGGGTGACACAGCATTTGTTATGGGCAGACGTTGCACTTAACATCAGGTGAACGTTTTGCTCGTTTCATCACTTTATGCAATAATAAAAAAAAAACAACTTCAATGAAGATAAAATAAAATAATATAGTTTTAAATATTCAAAAAATATTAACGTAAATCTTACTCTACAGCAGCCGGGGAATCTGCACTGGTATCAAAGCTCAAAAGACTTTATATCGCCTAATGTAATCGATATCGTTTGTTATCGCGAGCGAAAATCGCGCGTACACCATTTTCAAAATGGCCGCCGTGAATAATGCTTGGCATTTGAATGACAACAGACGGAGAGATTAATAAAAGTATTTTTTAAATAATGGCGCCATTACAATTAATTCATCTCGCAACGACCAATAAGGCTATACATTATCAGAAACAATAAATTCAGAAATTTGTTATTCTTTTCGCACTGAATTTAATATTTTTGTAGACATCTGAATATGATCAAACATTCAAGGCTTTAGACTGATCATCACGTCTAATTCACCTTCAAAAGACTCAGGAAGAGGCTCACGCGACATAGTGTAATGCTATTACGGTATTACTGCAATTAACATAAATTATCCGGGTAAATACTTAACAATTATATCGTGACCTTGCAGCCGTAGTAACATTCGCCGCAAGCGCACTTAGGGTAAGGTCATGTTATCGACTCCTCCCCGATGGGTTCTCGCCAACTTCGTATACTGATCGAAGATTCACCATCGTCATCATTTCAGCCCGCAACTAGTCCACTGCTGAACATAGGCCTCCCCAATAGATTGCCACAAAAGTATGTCGCTCTCGACTTGTGAGGATTTTACCATAGTTGCCACGCTTGGCAGGCAAGTTGGCAACCGCAGTTTATTTATTCAGATGTACCAAGAAGATACTGCTGCCCGTCTCCTGGATTTTATTTTCCCTCTGTCGACTATTACGATACCCACGGAATGAGATAGGGTGGCAGATTCTCTTAAGCCGCCACCACACCGCAAGAAGATTATAGTGCCACAATTGTACACACAGAAGAGAGACACCCATTCGTCCAAACCGGGCCCGATGTAACGCTGGAATAGAATCGAAAACCAACAATTTTTCCACACGTTTTGACGGTTTCGAACCCAGGATTCGCGTATTCAGGTGCATTGAGCACTACGCTACGCGGTTATCATAAATAATGTCTACTACAATTTGTAAAATATTAAATAGAGAATATAATAAAATGACTAGTTAGGAAACGTCGAGACAATGTACGAGGTCAAACCGGTTAGTTAGAATAATTAAAATGGCGTAGGCGCATTCGATTTGTGGTCATTATAATATAACTGCAAACACAGCAATTCATTCACAGGAAAAGGTATTCCTACATTTCCTGCATTTCCGCCGTCGGAAACGTCGGTAGCGGCCTAAGAGAATCTACCACCCCATCTCATCCCGTGGGTGTCGTAAAAGTCGACAAAAAGGAAATTAAAACCAGGAGATGGGTAGCAGAATCTTCCTGGAACATGTGAATAAATAAACTGCGGTTGCCAACCCGCCTGCCAAGCGTGGCAAGTATGGCAAAATCCCTCCAATATGAGAGCTACAAACTTTTGTAGCTGTCTATGGGGGACGCCTATGTTCAGCAGTGGACTTGTGATAGGCTGAAACGACGACGACGACGACATTTCCTGCATATTTAACAAGATATTACTTGACTACTTCGCTGGTCCCGGTGGATACTTTTGTGTAAAAACCCAAATTGTCAGCTATAGGGTCTGGTTGTGTTGTGATCTGGTCGGCTCGGTTGGCGCAGTGGCTAAGCCCTTGGCTTCCGCGCTGCGGGTTGCGCGTTCGATTCCCGCACGGAGCAAATACTTGTATAGCCTACATGCATTTGTGTCGGATTTGGGAGTTTGTGCATGTGGAATTTATGTCTGTAAAACGTACCCACGACACAGGAGAAATCTTACTGTGGGGCATCGTTTTTTTAAAACTAAAAAAAAAACTGAATTGTCACGTGTTCTTTATACAGGAGAAAGCGACGAGACGAGCACAACGTTCAGCTGATGGTAAGTGCAACGTCTGCCCATAACAAATGCTGTGCGACACAATGCGCCCGTCCCCTTAGACATCAGTTGCGGATTTTGGTTTTTTAAAAATTTCATGTAAACTGTAAGTTTCTGGGACAAGCTATATCTGTGTCGAATTTCGTCAAGATCGGTTCAACGGTTGAGCCGTGAAAAGATAACAAATTGACAGAGGGAAAGAGAGAGTTACTTCGAAAGAAAGAAAGAAACACATTTATTCACGGTCTAATCACAATAGATACAAAATAAACAAAAAAAAAATGGAATTACACAGAACATAATATTGCCAAAAATTAACAAAAGTGAAAAAATAATATAAAACGAGTCTGTGTAGCAGCATAAGTCCATGAAATGGAGAGGACTTAGTAAAAATCTGAGATACAGAGACTTAAATTGCTCTGATCCCGACACTGGTTTTCAGTCCGGCCCGCACTCCGAGGCAACTCGGACGGCTGCTTTAACACATAAATACACAAATAGTCACGCCTTTTTCCCATATAAGGGGTAAGAAGAAGCATCTAACGTAGCCCACTTTTCACCCTCTCTAACGAGACGTGACGGATGGCGAACCACGTCTCCATTTTGGTACTAGTCAAAAAATTCTTACTCCCAAAGGTCCGTACAATACCTTAGTCGCCTATTATGCCTTGTTTAAGTTAAGAGTGGGGTGCTATTCTACTCTGCCGGACACCTATCGGCTATTACGAGTTACTGTCGTATTCGTAATATTAGTATGTAGTATGGTTAAACATTTGTAAAAATCATGTCAATAGCTTTAATTATTCTCGAGTTAAATCCGTACAAAAAGATACATACATACATAAGATCACGACTGTATCCCATACTGGTGGGATCCATCACATTTTACTGGTGGTAGGATTCCTATGCAGGAATCCGTCTGGGTGGGTACTACCCCAGTACCAGTTATTCTGCCGTGAAGCAGTAGTGTGCAAATATTACTGTGTTTCGGTTTGAAGGGCACTGTGAGCTAGCGTAATCACTGGGCATATGAGACTTAAGAACTGATTTCTCAGGGTGACGGGCGCATTGTGGTGTCACACTGTTCTGGGTGACATAGCATTTGTTGTGGGCAGACGTTGCACTTACCATCAGGTGAACGCTTTGCTCGTTCCGTCACTTTTATTAAATAAAAAAAAATATAATAAATAATTAAATTTAAGGGGTAGTCAGATATTGGGCACTTACTGCAAAAACAGATGACTGCCACAATCCACGTTTCACCTAAACATTATAATGCACTTGGTGTGATAGGTGGTGAGCCCATTGCCACCATGCGCTGTTGGGTGCACACTGCACTTTAATTCCTTACTCGCATTTTACGAGATCCATTGGATGAGATGGAGTGGTAGTATTTTTTTAACGAGCCGCCACCACACACATTTATTTTATACGCCGTTTCGTAGCGGCTTACCATAATGTGAACGTTTTGCTCGTCTCGTCACTTTATACAATAAAAAAAAAATGAATGACTTGATGATATATTCTTTTTTATTTTCATACTATGTTGTGACAAAAATTTAAAATAAATATATAAAAATAATGATACTGCGGTATTCCGTTCTCCATTCTTTTCAGAACAGAGTTTCCACGAACCGAAACCCTCCAAAACAGACGATTTTTTTTAAAATTACAAATAAACGAAATATAAATATGAACGATTCACGTTACATCTAATAATAAATACTTTAATTTCAATAATGTACAGCGAAAAGTTTGTATGCAACGTGACATCATCCAGCCAAAATAGCATGGTGTAATAATATTTAAGAATGTAGATGAGAACCACTCCACTCCCTCCTCCTCCCTCCTCAATTATTCGTCCGCGTCAACTCCCCCTAAATCGCCGCAAAGGTATTATTACGTAGAAACGTAATATTAACAATCCTAATGTCATCGGCTAATAAACTAAACCGACTTCAAAAAAAAATACAAAAGTATCAGAGGATACTAAAAAGTAATAAAAAGTCTTTATACAACAATTTAATGCTTATTAGTTGATCCGTTGAATGTAATTAAGCAATTGTTGTTTACTAAGTACTTATTAATTGTTTTATAACTTTGATGTCGGTGACAACATAAAATCAGGCTTTTAAAACTATCATTTCTTTCTTGATAATATTACTTGACAGCAAGTATTTTTCTTACTAGTATGAGTTGGAAAGATTGTGATTATTTTGATATGATTTTCATTGTATCAAATATCAAATATCGTGTGGTGGCGACTCGTTAAAAGAATACTACCACTCCATCTCAACCAATGGATCTCGTAAAAGGCGAGTAAGGAATTAAACTGCACTGTGCACCCAACAGCGCATGGTGGCGATGGGCTCACCACCTATCACACCAAGTGCATTATATTGTTTTGGTGAAACGTGGATTGTGGCAGTCACCTGCTTTTGCTGTGAGTGCCCAGTCTCTGACTACCCCTTATGGGATACAGTCGCGATCTTATGTATGTACTGTAGCGAGGCATATAATTTTCATGTTTAACTTGGCACCGACATCAAAATTATAAAACAATTAATATTAACATAATCCATACTAATATTATTAATGCGAAAGTAACTCTCTCTGTCCCTCTGTTTGTTACCTTTTCACGGCTAAACCGGCGAACCGACCTTGATAAAATTCGTCACAGCGATTAATTGCATCCTGGAGACGGACATAGTATACTATTTATTCCGGAAGATTGAAAAGTTCCGATGGTATTTTTAAAAATCTTAAATCCAGGCAGACGTAGTCGCAGGTTTCAACTAGTAAACAATAATTGCCTAATTATTTCAAACGGATCAACAGATAAGTATTAAATTATTGTATAAAACAACATTTATTTTTTGCTTCTTAGTAACCTCTGATACTTTTGTATTTTTTGAAGTCGGCTTAGCTTTAAAAAAAATATTTTCGACGTAATATTAATTCAGTTTTATTGATGGGCAGACCTGTGAAAATGTACAACGTTCTAGGGAATTTGTGGTTGACGTACATTATAATATATACATATTAAAAACTGTTCGGTCTCATTTCAACAATATAATAGATATTTCTGAATTTGTCCAAGTAAACGACGAACTACCTAATCGCCAGATAGAAATGCTGAAACGCTTAGATCTACCAACCATTTCACGCATTTTAATACGAACATAAGTGTTTTACATGGTCCAAATTACAATCATACATATTTTGGCAGAAGACATTGCCAGGAAAAAGGCAGCTACCCGCCAGATCAGGTAGTCTGATCTGAGGAGGACGTCTCCTCCTGCCAGTAATCTTTAGCTTCTTATGTGGCGACCTAGATGTCGCTACGGTATCATTAAATTGATGCTAGATTCTGTTCAGAATCTCGTAGTAGGTAAGGTTTTTTTTTATTGGATAAAGTGACAAAACGAGCAAAACGTTCACCTGATAGTAAGTGCAACGTCTGCCCATAACAAATGCTGTGTCATCCAGAAAATTTCTGGGTAACGCCACACTGTGCCCATCACCCTGAGACATAAGTTCTTAAGTCTCATATGCCCAGTGATTGCGCTAGCTCACAGTGCCCTTTGAAGCGAAACAGTGATGTTTGCACACTACTGCTTCACGGTACTGCAATAGGAACTGTTTCTTGTGTAGCTTTTTGCTCGAAATGTACCTAAAGTTTTCGTTCATGCTGTTTATCGTTAAGGAGTTCCGTTGTGTGCCTTCGTAGCTCAAGTCCAGTCAAATTCAGCATGTTCTTGATATAGTATGACATAGTTTGCTACCTACCTTGTTCTGTGATGGTCGTCGTTTCAGCCTATCACAAGTCTATTGCGGAACATCCTCCCCCATAGACAGCAACAAAAGATTGTAGCTCTCATATTGGAGGGATTTTGCTTTGGATAGTTGCCACGCTTGGCAGGCAGGTTGGCAGTTTATTCGTTTAGATGTTCCAGGAAGATGCTGCTTCCCAGCTCCTGATTTTAATTTCCCTCTGTCGACTTTTACGACACCCACGGGATGGGATGGGGTGGTAGATTCTCTTAGGCCGCTACCACACGGTCTCTGTGATGGTCACGAACTGAAAAGAATAATATCTAAATCACTATACATTTCTTATCTGGTTTTGAGGAGTTCCCTGGTGTATTTTCAAAGTACAGGTCCAATATCAATGAACCTTGGGGCTATACTGAACTTAAAGCAAAAAATAATCAATAATAAAATCGGTTCATAAAGAAACTTATGCCCGAACATACACAAGAAATATTTATATATATATATATATATATATATATTGTGAACTTTTTTTAAGTCGCCACGTCTGCCATAGGATCTACTAAGTACTAGATGATCAGACTAAGTATCCAGACTAAGACGCAAACACCTCAATAAGTTATGAAAACTTAAACACAACTTATGTGCCTATAATTTTTGAGGGTTTCAAATGGGTTTCACTTAAATATGTAATTTTAATATGTAAATTTCTATACATGACTATTATTGTTGAGCTTGTAATGATTCAAATAATGTTAGTATATTCTTATGCTGTATTACAAACTTGTTTTCTGGTTTAAAATGAATAAAAAAATTGAGAATTTCTCTAGATTTCGCTGAGATTCCATCACCAGATCCAGTCGATACCGAGATGTCTATTACCTCGTTTTTTATAAATTTACATGGTTTAGTATAGGTACACCATCCTCTTATTTGCCGGCACAGGGGATCGAACTCAGGTCACTCGCCTACTATGAAATTTAAGGCGCGCCTCGAATACTAAGTTGCACTTATTTTTTAACTTTTTAGGCACACAGACAACTGTTCTCTTATGAAGTCATCGATCCAAGAGAAGGTTCGAACCTCAAAGGGGTGTTCTTCTAGTCTATTGTAGTAATAGCGTCTTCTTTTATTTAATATAGGAGTTTACCATCTGCGTAAAATATAAAATGGTGTCGTTAAAGTTTGCATCAATAGAAATTTTTTACACATGAATAATGGTTCTCTTGAAAGAAACTTAAAAATAATGGTCAAACTAATAAAAGCGTGTTCAAAATTATTATACTCCGTATTCACTTATCTTTCTCAGTTTCCTTTATACCTATTTAATTATAAATCTCAATTAAAAATGAAAAACCGTCAAAATTATTTGAGATGTATTACAGTTTATATATCGTTATTTATTCATTTAAATTAACTAAATATTATATACAAAAATAAACATCGATGGGGCGACTTAAAAGTGACCACGATGACATTGAACAAATACAAAGAAAACATCAGAGCCCGTTTCGCCTCCGAACTAATTCATCGGTTGTTGACTTACCCAAAACTTTCCACTCATGACTCAAGATTCAAGACGAATTGGCAGTACCGTTCCGCGAGAAATAATGATGCATTTTGAGACTTAAGCTCGTGAGAAAAAAAATCTCATACATACCTTACTTATAGGTAAATTTACATATACGTGAATGTACGCCAGTTGATGGGCAGCAGCATCTTCCTGGAACATCTGAATAAATAAATAGCTTTTAATGGCATTCGTGGGAATCTTCTCCGTTGGTTTGCTTCATATATTACGAATAGGAGTCAAAAGGTAGTAGTCAGTGCGTTCGAGTCTTGCGCTGTCCCTGTTCCATCAGGAGTTCCGCAAGGATCCATTCTTGGGCCTTTTCTTTTTACCATTTATACTCGTATCAATGATATACATGAATGTTTTTTAAATTCAAAATTTTTGTTATACGCTGATGATTTGAAAGTTTTCAAAACAATTACCGGCATACGTGACTGCCTACTATTACAGGACGATTTAAATTGTTTTGCAGATTACTGCGTAAATAATAAATCAAACCTAACCCAAGTGCAATTATATACAATTTACTAAAAAAAGGAACATAATTGAATACAATTATTCCCTCACAAAAAGTAACATTCGTTAGGGATTCGGGAATAGTGCTTGATTCGAAATTTACACATCATACATCTTTACATCTTGATTCGAGATGCATATAAATAATATAATTAATAAGGCTATGCGTATGGCTTTGTCATGAGAAATGGTAAGAGTTTCGTTAATACATCTACATATATTTACTTCTACCTATACCTATAACACTTTAGTGCGTTCCCAAATTGAATATGTTTCTCCCGTATGGAATCCTCGATACAAAAAATATATTGATTTGCTTAAGAATGTGCAATATAAGTTCTTCCGCACAATGCATTATAAATGCTGTGGCAGCCGCCTCTCGTATAATGAGCTAATCGGTAGCTATAATTTACTAACGTTGAAGTCCAGACGATTAATGCTTGATGCCATGTTCCTGTATGGATTGTGCCACAATGGATTTGATTGCACAGAATTGTGTAACCATCTCTCCTACTCTGTACCTTTATTAGCCTACCATAGAGCGACACGTGTGTTACAATTATTCGCGATAGATCGTAGCTGTACTAACGCCGGTAATCGTATCCCGCTGAGAAGATTAGCTTCAGATTACAATACTCACTTTTACGAAACGGACATTTTTGTACTCACGAAGCCAAATTTTAAGAAATCTATTGTGGACACTCCTTACATGTTAGTTATTTTTTTTTGTTCTGTATTCATATTAATTTATGATGTGAAAGTACATACATATGCATACTTACATTCATATGTATGTATTTTTTTATTATGATTAAACTCAAAATTATAATGAAGCCGAGAAGCTCTCATTCCTTTCATAAAAAAAATGTATCTCGAGCCTACATTTCTTTTTATTAATAATTTTTAGTAAGTGGTGGATAATGTTGTGGGTCATACGCTAATTTACTGTTTAAATTTAATGTAATTATGTGCTATAATAGTGTACTGACTGTTAGTTATCCCAAATAAATTATGTAAATCCCTCCAAAGTGAGAGCTATAAATTTTTGTAGAAATCTGTAGGGGATAGCTACTAACTTTTGTAGCAATCTATGGGTGTCAAATGATGATGATTATAGGTAAGTTTTTCTCTCACTACCACCACTGCGGCAGTTGAATCTGCGGTCAAACAGTGGTGTGCAAAAACTACTGCTTAGGTATTAAAGTATACTAAAGCTGTAATTACAAGGCATACGAGACTTAACAACCAATGTCTCTTGTTGACTAGCGCAGCGCGGCACTACTTTTAACCTTTCAGTGGAAAGTTCTGGGCGGTTAGGGTCAACGACTTGCTGGTCTCGTCACGATAAAAATGCTTAAGACAGCCGTTTTGACCGGGGTAGGACCATGCTCTCACAGATTGTTTTCTTTTTTTATCGAATGGTTGGCTCAAGGTTGAAAATTATTATAGTGCTAAATACTGATCTGCGTTATTTACTGGCATTGATCGATTATTACCATAAAATAGCAGGTTCGAGGTGTATATTACAAAATTGAATGTAATGTGACGGATATCGGACTACTGTGTTTCGGTTTGAAGGGCACTGTGAGCTAGCGTAATCACTGTGCATTTGTGACTTAAGAACTGATGTCTCAGGGTGACGGGCGCAGTGCGGTGTCACACAGAAATATTCTGGGAGACACAGAATTTGTTGTGGGCGGACGTTGCACTTACCATCAGGTGAACGTTTTGCTTGTTTCGTCACTTTGTACAATAAAAAAAAACCAATTACTGGCGATTCATTAATTTATTTTTTAATTTTTCGTTTATAACCTTTTTACTATGTATAAAAAAAACTAAACATCCGCAAATATCAATTATTATCGCTGTGGTAGCTCAGGGGCCGGGCGCTCGCTTTAAATTAAATAGTACTCGAGTGACCTGTGTTCTACCCCGGTACCGGCACAAAAAATTTTAGAACTTTCTAATCATATCAGTTTTAAAGTACCAGGAGAAGAGAAATCTGAGCAGTATGTGTATGCAAACATTACTGTGTTTCGGTTTGAAGGGCACTGACAGCGTGTGTAATAACTGGGTATATGAGACTTAAGAACTGATGTCTCAGGGGACGAACGCGGCATGATGTCACACAATAATATTCTGGGTGATACAGCATTTGTTGCATTTGCGGTTTCCTTCTTAAAAAAGCAATGGACACATAGCTTAAGACATTTTGTTTTACAATTATAATTTTCTTAGATTTATAATACTAAAAAATAATGACCGATTTCTTTCCTGAATTGTTTTTTTTTACTAAATATTTGGATTTGTTTAGTTAGGCTACAAACATATCAACAACTATGGGTAGTACTAGATATTATGGGTTCTGTGAACGGTTCTGTTATTATTCCATAGATGGCGCTCTGTGAAATATTATCCAAAAATGTTCATGATTTCGGAACTGGTGAAACAAAAACGCTGAAACGTAGTCTAAGTTAGTTCGAAAGTGATTATCTAAAACTGTGTGTCAAATCCTTTCGTATAGTGACAAAAAGTGACTTCGATTTCATATATACGCATGACTTTGTACTCCGTCCCAGAAAAAATAGAGTGTGACAGGTAGGTGGAATAGAAGCTGGTGGCATGTTTATTTTAATTATTTTTAAGTTTATTAACCTATTATGATTATAACTTATAATAATTCTATCTATAACTACTACTCACTTACAGCATTTTTATCTGAAGCAAAATTATTAAAGCTGAAAATCATTGTCAACCTAAAATACTCGCAGCTTTTTCAATCAATTCGCATGTTCGTATTGTTTTGCACAGCCGGAGGTTATTAAACCCTGTAGGCATTGCTTTATGTGCAGCGGCAACTCTTTGGCTGTGTGTGCACAGAACAATAATACTCTCCAGCGAGTGTGTGTGGGTGTGTGTGTAGAGACAACGAAACGTGCATACGCAGTCCCTAGCGCTGGGCGACTGAAGCAATGAGGGACTAATTGCTATTACACGTTCCAAAATCGTTTCCGTCGATGATGGCCGTGATAAATCTTTGTTGCTTTCGTGGAACCGTTAAAACAGTTCGCAGCTAAACCGAAGTACCCGGTTAATGGAGGTCTCGCTGAAAAACAACGCCAAGGCTGATAAAATAGACCGTTGCTGAGCGAGAACCTTTTCGCGGCAATTCTACAGCACAGATAAAACAACACCTTAGAATGGTCCTTTCGTTTTTTTTGTATTCAGTTGATGTTTCTATTTTTTTATGTTTTAAGTTAAATCGTTTTTATTTATTCTGAAATTTGTTTTTTTTTATTATTATGTATTTAAAGCTTAGATTGATATTTGCATGCTGTGGCGTGAATAAATGATCTTTCTTTCATTCTTTTTTCTTTCTTTCACAAAGTTAGTTTTTAAATATATGCTTAAAACTAGCTATTTTATGAAAGATATTTGCTTTGAAATAAACAAATAACAATATTTATCAGATTGAAACATACGCTTGTATGACAGTCAGCAGTCAAAAACGATACTCAACTCTATGGTTTCTCCTATATTGTGGGTTTTACAAAAATAAATGTCTCAAGCACACACTCAAACTCGTAACTATTAGTAGGTCATACATATTAGTACCGTGCGGGAATCGAACCCGTGACCCACAATCGAGGACAACCGAGCCGTCGAATTACAATATTAAACACATTTATTATCCAATTGACAAAAACCGTAAAATAAACATTGGTAATACTTGCGATTGATGTCATTTGATTAAACTACATCTTATATCTTAGACATGATGCTTGTAGATTTCAAAATATTTAAATGATTGTACATCAATTTTGTTTATGTAAAAGACGAACGATTTGGACGTCTCGATAGCAAAATATATAATTGATAATTAATTATATAAATTTCAAATTGATAGAAATTATAGTATTATGTGTAATATTAATGTTATCGTTATTTATATCACTATATATCTAATTCGGAAATTATTCTTTCTGTACCATAGAATGTGAATACTTATCTCCTCACACTTCATCATCATCGTTTCAGCCTGTCACTAGTCCACTGGTTCACACAGGCCTCCCCCATAGATTGCCACAAAAGTTTGTAGCTTTCAATTTGGTAGGGATTTTGCCATAGTTGCCACGCTTGGCGAGCTTAGTTTATTTATTTAGATGTTCCAGAGAGATATTGATGCCCAAGATTTGCTTTTGATTTTCCCTCTGTAGTTTAAGTTCTAGTTTCTCTTAAGCTCAATCTCATCAATTCTCTCTCAATTCTCACACTATGTGCAGCCATATTTTAAACGAAATTATGCATGCATATTCGTTAAAGAAAGAAAAGGAAAGACTAACTAGCGACACTACGCAGGCAGAGTTTTTGACACGTCAATAGACGAGTTTAACATGCAATCTGACTATTGTTTGCAAAAAATAAGTTACCTTTAACAATTAGTAAGTTATCGTTTAAAAATGTATATTGTGCTAACTGAAATTTGATGCTTTAGATTTTTTAACAACATATAATTGCTTTTAACACAGTCGATCATGACATCCTCCTTTCCATCCTATCCCATCTTAATTTCGCACCTAATGTCTTAGAATGGTTTGCATCTTATCTTCGCGGGCGCCAGCAATCAGTTCATGTGGGACAAAAAAACTCAGCTTGGGTTGATATCATAACTGGCGTACCGCAAGGCGGAATTCTCTCTCCCATAATTTTCTCTGTTTTTATAAACTTAATCACCTCTAATTTCGACTGCTTGTACCATCTGTATGCGGACGATCTACAGCTATATGTGCAGTCTGAAATTGACGATCTTCATAACGGGATCAATCATTTAAACAAGAATCTAAATGCTCTCAAAGATTGGTCATCTCGTTATGGAGTGACTGTCAATCCACTGAAATGCCAAGCTATCCTAGTAGGTAGTTCGAGGATGTTGGATAAGGTTGACTATTCAGGCTTACCTACTTTACGCTATAATGATACTCTTATCCCATTTAGTAAATCTGTGAAAAATCTTGGTCTAATCATCGACAGCACTTTGAACTGGAAAGTTCAGGTTACCGACATTAGTCGGAAAGTCATTGCTACCTTACGTTCACTTTATCGTCTGAAACATTTTCTCCCTATTAGATCTAAGCTCATGCTTGTCCAAACGCTTATATTACCCATTTTTGACTACGCAGATGTGTGTTACCCAGACCTATCCCAAGATCTTCTTAACAAGCTGGAACGCCTGCATAACAACTGTATAAGATTTATTTTTGGTCTGCGAAAGTTTGAACACGTTTCTCAATTCAGGTCTCAGCTTAATTGGCTTACCATTCGACAAAGGCGTAATTCCAGGATGCTGCTTGTTCTTTTTTCTATTTTAAATGATCCATCTTCACCTTTATATCTCAAAGAAAAATTTCAGTATCTCTCTTCTTCACATGATAGGGTACTTCGTTCATCTTCTAATAATAAGATTTGCATTCCTACACATTTCACCGGGTTCTTCAGGAACTCCTTTACTGTTAGGGCTGCACTTCTTTGGAACTCCTTGCCCGATGACATCAGGAAAACTCCCAATAAATACTCCTTTAAGAAGTTGGTTCGTGATTATTTAGTTAAGAATCATGACAACATAAATTATTAGTACATAGGTCAATACTTGTAGCATTTATTTTATGTATATGTGTTTGTATGATATGTATGTATATATGTATATGTATATGTATGTATGTTTTATGTATAATTATACGTCATATTATATTATATGTGTACAATAAAACTATATGTTTATTACTATTTCATATTTTTAATTAGTATATATGTATTATCCTTATTTTTTTTTGTCTTCTCGTTTGTCTTTATTGCTGCACCACATCAAACTCTCACCACTCCATGGGTTGACTGGGAGAAAATGCCTACAGGCATTAAGTCCGCCCTTTGTAACCTTTTATTTGTAAAGGAAGCAATAAAGGTTTAAATAAATAAATAAATAAATAATTGAAGACCATGACAGTTTTGAAACAATTTAGAATTATTAAATCATTTCGTGTGAGATGTTTAAAGTTCAAAGTAGTGGTTACTACTAAAGAACGACAAATACGTTTTTTTTTTAATCAGTGATAATTCACTAAACTGCCACGATGTTTGGCAGTGCACTGGGTGGTTTGTGCATGTGGAATTTATGTCTGTAAAACGTACCCACGACACAGGAGAAATCCTACTGTGGGGCGTTTTTAAAAGAAAAAAAAAAGAAAAATTGGAGAAAGAGTCGAAAAGAGCAAAACTTTCACCTGATGGATGGTAAGTGCAACGTCTGCCCATAACAAATGCTGTGTCACCCAGAACATTTACGCGTGACACCATACAGCACACGTCACCTGGAGACAATCAGTTCTTAAGCCTCATATGTCACAGTAATGTTTGCACACTACTGCTTCACTGCAGAATAACTGGTCCTGGAGTGGAACCTACCTAGATGGATTCCTGCACAGGAATCCTACCACCAGTAGGATTTTACCACCACATCTAAATCGCGAACTAAACCGTCAGCCAACTGAACAATTGTTGCGAAAAGGACGATCTTGTTTTTTAAGTAACGCATATAAACTTGAATTTGCGTCACTACGTTTGGCAGCCGTGTCTATGAAACCCGTAACTCGAAATCCGTATCTGTGTTGAAAAGAGGACGGCCGCGTAAGAGACCTCACCACCTGAGGAACACGCGGGAGAATCCTTCATCAGGGTTACGTTATGAAATCAATCAATCACCTTAGAATCATAAAACATATCATACAATCTGAAAAATTTAACATTTTCCGTAAATAATTTGTGTAGTTACTTTATTATTGCTCTGTGTCTCAATTCTACTCTGTGACAAATTACGTAATGAACTATCATAATTTTCATTGTTAAAAAATAGTTTTTTTTTAAATCGAAGTGTCTCTAAAAGACATGTCATACTTTGGTATAATTTCCGAATTACAACAATCCTTAATCCATGAACCTTTTCGTTTTTTTATCTTTAAGAAATCGACGTAAGATAAGTCTTTTGCGGCAAAATTGAATTAGAGTTCGAACCTTGGTCTTTGACATTGTTGTGATTGTTTTTGAATTCGGAAACAGACGATTAATCAACGGTTTGTTTATTATTTATATTAACATGACATTGGTTAAGGTTAGTAACCATAATGTCATCTCAATAAAATCACAAGAAAATTACGAATCTTACTATTCCAATTATGACATTGCGTACCACAACCATATAATTTATCTATATCGGAACTAAGTTCGCTTTTCACACTTTTTTGTTTAGGACAAACTGCACGATTATATCCAACTTTACGACAACACACACATAAAATTTTGATACTGTTACTTTTGTTCACTTGCTTGCTTATCGGCGCCATCAAGGAACATTAAACTGATGTCGAAGCTGGTGTCGCAGTCGAGGGACGTCGAAGCAGCATCGAGCCCCACTCCACCGGACTGTGTGTAAACGGGAGCAGTGCGATTAGAAAATGGGGGCGGCTCGGAGCAAGCGCTAATGCCTGCATCGCGCGCTCGGCTCCGCGAGTACGAGAATGATGTTCCCGTGTAGGAATCCAGTAGTAGTAGTAGTACTACTACTACTACTTACAACTAGAAGTTGAAAGCGTAGGGGAACTGGCGGTTGCGGCGTAGTAGCTCGACGAACGACGTGACTTCTTTACGTCGAATCCTCTCGCGGATTCTTTGATGAAGCAAGCGAGGAGTCCTGCAACGTAACAAGCCACTTTTAAGCCTTACCACCAGGTAGCGGAATCTCGCGTTAGCAGCATAGAGATGGTCGGAGCGCAGCGGAGTCGGAGACGCTGGCACACTCCTTAATGCTATCAACGGCATCAATGAAACCATCCACGGATTCGTGAGGCGCGCCGCTATACTGCGCGCTGCAACTGGCGAGTCTACCTGTCTGAGAGCACTGTGAGTGCTCGAGCATCGCAGTGACGCTGGCGGGGCTGAACGTCTCCGTAACATAGCCTGACCGTGGTCGGTCATGGATTGTGACGTCTGCAAAATGGTCGGCGGCGTCTGCGTGCGGCAGACTGACCTTCACAACGACAATTACGGCGAGTATGTGGTATTTTAGACCGGAATACGCAATTGCATCACAATACTAAACTCAGCGACACGTCCATAAAACTCATGACCAACGAACACACACCAACCCACAATAATGTTACATAATATTGTATTCTTACTAAAAATGATCATATATAATAGCTATTTAAAAAAAAACGTTAACTGTAGGATTTTTCCTGGATCGTGGGTGCGTTTTACAGACATATATTTCACATGCACAACAACAACTAGACCCGAAAACCAACAATTTGTGTTTTGCACAAATGTTAGAAGTCAGGCAGCGTAGAAGTGAGGGACGCTAACCACTAAGCCACGCGGTCGTCGTATATATGGTCATAACGCAGTCGAGTCGATATTACGCGTTTTCGCGCCACTAGTTGGGCAGCCGCTTGTAAGGAGGTGTTCGGAGTGGCTTGTGGTAATCATTTACACGTTCGTTGGCGATCAGAAAGTTTGTTTAAAATCACAAAAACACTTCTACAGGACACTACGTTTGAATAAAGCTTAGAATTCAACGTGACTCGGACGGAGCACTTCTAGTGGAAAAAAAGTAAAAGTAAAGTTTCAGCCTATAAATGTCCAACTACTGACCACAGGCCTCCTCTCATTTCTGAGAGGGTTTTGGAGCTAGGAAGAATGCGCCACGCTGCTCCAATGCGGGTTGGCGGACTTCACATGACTTAGAATTTTTTTTAATTTCTCAGACATGCAGGTTTCCTCACGATGTCTTCCTTCACCGCCGAGCACGTGGTAAGTCGGCACTTAAAATTGCAATGAACAATTTTAGTGGTGCCGGCACCGGGAATCGAGCCCAGGTCACTCGCGTACTATGAAAATTAAAGCGAGCGCCTAACTCCTGAGCTACGTCAGCTTCTAGTGGAAGTTGTCTCTCGAAACAGGAGATTTTAGTTGCTTTAAAAAGTTTTCCTTTTAGAAATTTTTAGATATCGTCGCGTCTCAAAATTCGCGATTCTTAGCGATTTTCTTCTGCACCCACTGCCCACTTATTATACACATTATTACACATTTAACAAGGTTATTTACAAAATAATTTTCACTATTCTTTGTATCGGAGCAACAACATGAAATGCATTCTATTATAGAAAAAAAATATTTATTATAAATATTTTGGCAGTCGCAACCTGGTCGTCGAGTTCATTTGTCGATTTAGTTCGTAGAAGTCAGAAGTAGATGGCGGTGGGCAACAAACGAATGTGCCTGAAATAAGTATTAAAAATAATGTTATTTAAAATATTGTAGAAACGATTATTATCTTTAATGCTTACAACAAAATGATGAACTTTATTTTTAAATTTTTACTAGCCCTTTTTTAAAACTATTATTAATGTTCTCACTCATACAAAACTTTTACATACTCATATAAGAAAAATTATTTTCAATGAAAGGTACAGAACAGGATTGTATGTTGTGTGTGTTTAAGTTTAATTTACTGGAATTAAACAGCAAAAGTTTAAAATATCTGCCCGTCTCATTTACTCAGTGACTTACGAAAATGGTAACTATTTTATATTTTCATTCATTTTCGGGACTTTTCACGGGATTTTTCATAATACGGGACTCTAGTAAAACCAAAGATATTAAATTAATAATAACATGCATAGTTTTTATTCCTTACCTATCACAACCCAATTTTTCTATGACAAAAAGCAAAATCACACTGTATATATATGTCCTATATACACTTTATATATGTATATATAAAGACAAATGTTAAAAATATCATTAATCGATTATTTCTTTAACGTCTCGTGAATGTTGTAAGAGGCGACTGATGGAATAAAGAAACCGCAGAATGCACTATAAACCTTCGTATAACAGTGGCTTATCCGACGTCAAAAAGTGGTAGCTGTGGCAGCAGCTAGCACCCATATTAGTATTTTTTCAGCGAAGCTGTTCATTCGGATTTCAACCACGCACATAAACAGATCTCTCTTGCAGAATCTCAGCGATGCTATCTGTGATGGTACACCGCAAAAAAAGCAAACCATACACATATGTCATTGTCCTTTACACTGTTTATATTATTACGTATTAAATAATTTTATACAACTCTTAAATAAAACGATCGAAAATATTACGTTAATACAACTCAACAGCGTGAGGTCCCAATCGGCTGATTCATATGCAACTCTCTCGCTTCGTTCGCATTGAATTCACAACGGTGTGAAAGTGACGGAATCTGGGAATCCAGAAGGCTTTTTGCGGTCAAAATAATTTAGTACGCTGTGGGTTGTGGAAGAATCGAATGGAAAAATACTTCAAGCTTTCGATCTAGCTGTGTTCTTCTCAAACAGGATATTTTTAACTATGATGAAAACAACACGATTATTAATAATACATTCAATAACGGAAACAAAAAATCAGACTAGTTGAAAAAAAATCTATCAATTTTTTAACAGGGAAAAATTTACCCAATAATGGATAATTGACTGCGTTAAATCGAATTCAATACGCCTAAAATTGTTTCCTCGATTTATACATATTTTCTATACTATGTTAATTTTAAGAAACTACAGCTTTTTTTTTATTGCATAAAGTTATGGAACGAGCAAAACGTTCAACTGATGGTAAGTGCAACGTCTGCCCATAACAAATGTTGTGTCACCCAGAACATTTCTGTATGACACTACACTGTGTCCATCACCCTGAGACATGTTCTTAAGTCTCATATGCCCAGTGATTACGCTAGCTCACAGTGCCCTTCAAACCGAAACACAGTAATGTTTGCACACTACTGCTTCACGGTAGAATAACTGACCCTGGGGTGGTACCTACCTAGACGGACTCCTGAATAGGAATCCTACCACCAGAAAAAGCTACTACTGTTTTATCTATCATAAAAGACGTAGTATTAGTAGCTGTAGTGTAAAATAGCGTGAATGCTGTGTCATCCTATAAATTACGATGACTTCTATACTTTAGTCTGTGTGTATAGACCATAACGAATAATTAAATTTTGAGTTATTCTCCTTCTATGTCTTCTGTTTTTTCTGAAGTTCTACAAAAGCTCTTAACTCAAATTTGTACAAATTACAGACCGAAATCCACAGGAGAATAAATTCCCTGTAATTTCTTGAACCGTAATATTTATTTAAATCTTTATTGCTTCATTTACAATAAAAGGATACAAAAGCGGACTTAATGCCTTTAGGCATTTTCAAAAAGTTTCAAAATTTGACATGAATTTAAAATTGCATCATGATACATAATTTGAGTCATAGTCAGTCATTATTGATATATTTATAAAATTTTAATAACTACTACGACTATTTTAATAAGTTATATTTGCATTTTTTGAAAGATGCAAATGTAACTTACTCTGTACGGCGTTATTAATTTTTTTTTACAAAATGACTATTTTATTTACATAAATAAATTTATTTTTACATTTTACAAAAAGATGAATTAGTTGGTCAGAAATGTAATATTTTTATCAAAAGCTTATTTCAAATCAAAATATCAATGTCTCTGACGCTCCATCGAACACTCAATTTGATCTTATCGCATTTACGTAGGATACGGTAAGGTCGAGTGCTTTCATACATGCGCTAACAATACGTACTCAAAATAAGAAAGAAAGAAAATAATTTATTTGTTAATGTAATTCAGAGTGAACATTGGAAGAAGTCTATTCTCAAAATTGATAGTCTAGCAATAACCTGCAGTGGCATAACTGCGGCGTTATTATACTATCGGAGCCCTAAACGAGAATAAACTCACGGGCGGCTCTCGAACATTAATAAAATCAACTATACTACTTATACAATCTCTTAAACAGATAACCGCTAATAAGTCTACTGTTGGACATTAGTCTCTTATAAGTAAGGAGGATTTGTCGTAATCAAGACGCTTGGCGGCTTGTCGATCCCAGTACCAGACGCCACGCACCTTAGACTACTGTTCGTTGGTATTTTCGGTCTGGTCATCGTCATGATCATTTCAGCCTAGAAGTAGTCCGCTGCTGAACATAGGCCTCCCGCATAGATTGCGACAAAGGTTAGTAGCTCTCATTTTCACAACACAACACCCACGGGATGAGATGGTGTTGTATTTGACATTTTCCAGTCAATTTCTTTAGTCATCTCTTGCGTGTCAGATTTTATTGGTTCATCATCCTCATCATGACGACCGCGTGGCCTAGTGGTCAGAGTACCTGACTTCTACGTGCGGGTCCTGGGTTCGATTCTCAGCCGGAGCCAACATTTGTGCTAAAACACAAATTGTTGGTTTTCGGGTCTGGCTGTGTTGTGATTGTCCTCGTGTTTCTGACACTGCATCCTAGCCTACCTCTGATCTTATCGCATCAGCGTTACATCGGGCGCGGGTATGTTGGGACGAGTGAAGTGCCTCTGTGTTTGCGCGTACACTTGTGGCACTATAATATCTCCTGCGCAGTTGATGGCTCTCGACAGTATTCGGAAGTGGTCGCCGAGGTCGAAATCGGCTAGGAGAACATCAGCATCATTTCAATATTTCACGAGTTCACGTTGAACACAAGCTTCCCCCATAGCTTGGCTGTCCCCCATAGATTGCCATAAACACGCTCCCGAGCAATCTGCATCTTCCAACCGATTTTCCGCGAAACCGTGCAGTTCGCTGCTCCATCTAGTCGTCCTATGCTACGTTTTCCGGTACAATGTTTCGTTATTGGTTACTAACCAAAAATTGTGAAAAATACCGACAGTTTAAAACGACATAATTGGAAAGATTTGAGGAAGTCAATAACTGAACAATTAAGTCGACGGCGAAGCGGATTCTGACATTTTCTTTGCATTCTAGAGAGCTGTATTTCCACACATACATGGTTACAGGTTAATCCCGCTTGTTTTTTTTTAATACAATTGTACATACATATATACAGTCACGCCTATTTCCCACATAAGAGGTAGACACATACCACCACTAGATGGAGCGACGACCTGCACAGTTTTGCGGGAAGTCGATGGAGAGCAGGTGGCTCACGATCGTGTTTTGTGGCAAACTTTGGGAAATGCCTATATTGAACAATGGACTAGCTGAATTGATGATGATGATGAGACCACACCCGTAGCCCACATTTCGCCCCAAAGGGAAACGAGACGTGCGCCTGTGCGAAAAATTCTTACTCACCATTGTGTTCCCACGAATTACAGTAAATTTAATCGCGTGAAAACAATATTGATAAAATATTAAGCGGATAAAGAATATTGAAAAAATTATGATACCATATAGACTTTTCATCAACGTTTTAAATGTTTTAAGGTGTTTAAATAGTTTATGATGATTTTTTTTGTGTGTGATGGGACTAGCAAAATTTCACGTGATGGTAAGTCACCGCACCGTCTGCCCATAACAAATGCTGTGCCACCTAGAAGATGTGGCATCACACAGTACTCGTCCCCCTGTGACATCAGTTCTTAAGTCTCATATGCCCAGTAATTACTCTAGCTGTCAGTGCCCTTCAGACCGATACCCAATAATATTTGCATTCTACTGCTGTACAGCCGAATATCTGACCCTGCGCTGGTACATACCAAGATGGATATCGGCATAGCAATCCTACTACAAGTGCATATCGTTTAAATGATTGGATTTTGTTTAGACGTGTAATAATTATAAAACGTCGGGGCAAAGAGAGTTAAATAAACATCTGCGTAGGTTAAGTAAGTCACCTATTTGGACATTGCGACAGTTTTTACTAGAACTTGTGATTCATGTGGGATATATAGAAGTGTTGTCAAACGTAAAAGCAAGTGAGTAAACCTCTTCGCCTTGACATTTTTTAACACACCTAGATCGCCTTTTATAATGCAATGTCATTTTCGATGCTCCTTATCATCACCCCTTTACAGTCTACTGTAGGACATAGGCCTCTTACTAGTTGGGAAAATTTGACGTAATCGCTTTTCTGGGCACGCGGCTTAGTTCAGATACACCTCGCACTTTAGACGCTACTGCCGATCACTAGTCTCCATTATGATGTGTGGCAGTATTGTAATGGTTATCCTGCCATCTGTTCTTTGATATTTCTCTTGGCCTTTCTTAAGTCGCTTTCGGGATGATACAGTTTGGATCGAATCGAAGTTGGTATCACTTACACATTTTATATTTGCATAGTGATGGTGTTTTTGAAGTGGTTAATTTTAAATCTTAAAATTAATAAGTTTAAAATGGAACTAATCTTACTCATGTGTTGCGTTTGTCTCGATTAGCTATTGTTTCATTGAGGATTTCGCGCTTTTTTGAAATCTTTTTAAAAATTACATCAGCATCAATTTAAGCGAGCACATTAGCATGCTACATAAATACTTTAAAATTTATTAGTATTTACAAGTGATCTACGACGAAGGAAAATAATCGAAATCTTCAAGCTTTAGTTTTGAGGTAAAATTTTTAGATTTAAGGCGATTTTATTTCGAGGTATAACGGATACAGATTGTTGATGGACGTATGGACTGCAGGTCTCTTCTGAGGTTCGAAGATTTACCAAATTATGTGTCATGATTAGACATGCCATACAATAAGTCATAAGTATTTGTATTACGCCAGGATATTTTGAACGCAACGTGCAACAGTCACATCCTTGTCTGTTGGAAGCTACAATTTAACTAGACAAAAAGCACGCCACGTATCAAAGATAACAGATAAAAGAGACAGAGAATAACACATTTTTTTACATTTCTATGCATATGAATTTGTTTCTTGTAGCCCCGCGATTGTAATTTGCACCTAAATTATATGTTAGGTGTTGTTCGCTCCTTTTGTTCAAGGTCTCTAGGTAGCATTTTTAAATTAGTGCAAAAAATTGGGAAGTAAAATGCAAACTTAAAAATATTACTTTATTTCTATATTATTCTATATATCTTACAATTTAATTAGGGAAACCACTTGTTTTTATTGGTCTTAACTATTAATTATATGGACAAAGACTGGAACTGATAATGTCACGTTGTGGTTCTAAAAAAATGCTTCGGATACCATTCTTTCATACTAATATACTTAATATTATAAATGCGAAAGTAACTCTCTCAGCCCCACTGTCTGTTTGATAACTTTTCGCGGAACGCAAAATACGCGCATAGACGTGGAGTTGTGGAAATCAGCCCGAAGCAATCTAATCTATCTTTTCACGGCTTCGCTTGAAAACCAAGTTGTTATTAGTTAAAAAACCTTTCCTTGTTGCATGCCGGGGCACTCAAATAAAGCCAATAACAAATTTCAGTTCAGTAGACCTCTAATGAAACATATTTTTACAGCCTAAATAGAAAATAAAACTATACGATTTTAATCAGAGAACACCATCGTAGATCACATCTTTTTCATTATTATGTAATGATTATATTAATATACCTACTGCTAGAATATACCGAACGACTAATAACACGAGATGCAGACATAGACCGATAGGTGTACGGCAGAGCAGAATAGAGGCTTCCTCTTTCCTACCGAGGAGTCTTAAGAGGCGACTAAAGTATTGTACGGAGAGCGTTTATTCGAGCAGAATATCTCCATAATATGCAATGTCACTATACTGCTCGTGGGAACGCAATGGGGAGTAAGATATTTTGACTCGTACCAAAATGGCGGCGACATTGTTCGCCATCCGTCACTTCTCGTTTCCCGCGAGTGAGTGCTACGTGAGTGGCCTCTGCCTACCCCTTATATGGGAAAAAGGCGTGACTGTGTGTGGTTATGTATGTAAATATAGGCTTAGATGGAGGTGTCTAAAGCAGCGGTAACTCTGAAGCTAGAAACTCTCATTAAATTTTGTTGGACGTGAGTAATTTGGATCCGATCTCCGGTACCATCACTAAAATTGTTAATTACAATTTTTTTGTGCTGATTTATCACAAGACGCAAAGATCGTACGTGAACGTATATGTCGGAGAAAGAGAAAATATTTAAAAGACTCGTGAATCCGCATTGGAACAGCGTGGCGGACTCTTCTCGGTTCCAATAGCCTCTCAGAAGTGAGATATTAATAAGTTGGTATTATTTTAAGGTGCGTCTATTTCTAAGTGGTGGTAGGATTCCTATGCAGGAATCCATCTAGGAGTGTACCACCCCAGAGCCAGTTATTCTGCCGTGAAGCAGAAGTGTGCAAACATTACTGTATTTCGGTTTGAATGGCACTGAAAGCTACGAGTAGTGTAATCACCGGGCATATGAGACTTAAGAACTTATATCTCAGTGTGACGGGCGCTGTGTGGTTCTACACAGAAATATTCTGAGTAACACTGTTACGGGCGGACGTTGAACTTACCATCAGGTGAATGTTTTGGTCGTCTCGTCACTTTATCCAATAAAAAAAAATGGTAACGTGCGGTCTGTATATTTTCGATCGGGTAATGGTTAATTCGTCTTTAGTCGCACTTACAACTATACACATAGCGTAAGAATTGTAACTTCTCTAACTCTTACGACTTCCACGAGATCAGATAGGTGGCAAATTTCCTTCATCCATCCATCATTATATAGCATAATAAATATTACCTAACCCAATTACAAGATTTTTCGATTATCCATTTAGCAATTGTTCAGTTCGTTTGGTTACTTCTCTTGTTCTCCTGATGTTCTCCTGGTTGACCTTTCGAACACGGCGTCGAATAATGTCGGAAATATACAAGTGTACGCGCATACACAGAGACACTCACTCGTCCCAACCTACCCGTCTCCGATGTAACGCTCATACGATAATAGGTTGCAGTGTCAGAGGCACAAGGACAATCACAGCACAACCAGACCCGAAAACCAACAATTTGTGTTTTTGCACAAATGATGGCACCGACTGGGATTAGAATCCAGGACCCGCGGCGTGATAGTCATCTACTCTAACCACTAGGCTACGCGGTCTGTAATTAAAGGTTCACTTCAGTAAAAATACGCATTTTGTAAGAGAACCTACCACCCCATTTCATTCCGTGGGTGTCGTAAAAGTCGACAGAGGGAAAATAAAAAACAGGAGATGGGCAGCAGCATCTTCCTGGAACATCTGAATAAACTCCGGTTGCCAACCCGACTGCCAAGCGTGGCAACTATGGCAAAATTCCCCCAAATGAGAGCTACAAACTTTTGTAGCAATCTATGGGGGTGGTCTATGTTCAGCAGTGGACTAGTAATAGGCTGAAATGATGATGATGAAGTATCCAATGAAAAAATTAAATCCAATTGGTGTTCAAAAAACGACATGATTGTGATTATTGCAGTCAGTCCACTGGTTTCAGTTACAACACCGAACATAACCTTCCCCGTACATTATTTAGGTAGTTGTGAGGAAAACGCGCGAAATAGAAAAAAACTTGATTTCGTTTTTTTTACGCTAAATGGATTACGGAATTTGAATTACAAATATAAGTATAATGTTTAAATAAAATTACAGCTCAATAAAGCTCTCTTTCCGTAAGAGTATTTATAACAAATGTCATTCTTTGTAAATGCAAAGTGAGTGTTAATGATGATTTTCATTCATAACTTTGATTTTGATTTTTGTTTATCATCTGTGACGAGGCGAGCAAATCATTCACTGACAATTGCATCGCTTGCCCATAACTATTGAATTTTAAACCTCTGTGTAATTACTGGGAATATGAGACTTAAGAATTGATCTCTCAGGATGACAGGAGCAATGTGGTGCCACACAAAAATGTACTGGATGACACGGCGTTTGTTATGGGTAGACGTTGCACTTACCATCAGATATTACAACTTTTTAACCGCAAACTTCTTGCTCGTCCTTTCGCTTTCTGCTGTAGCGACATCAATGTCGCCACAATTGAAGATCAAGAAATATCTCATACGTCCAATATCGCGATATTAGAGTTTCTGAGATGCAAACTATACATACAACATCTAAGACTTCTGGTTGGGAGAGACGTCCTCCCAGATCAGAACACATAATCTGACTAGCCTTTTTCCCCTTGGCACATCGTCTGCCAATTTGACAAGATACGAACATCGCAACCAGCCACCCCCATCAACAACTTTACTGGCAGCCATCACAGCAACAGACTACTGTCGGCACAACGTGAGCTTCCTAATCTCTCAGCCACTGAAACACATCAACGGCGGGCTCCCTCTCCACAGGCTACGTCCTGCGGCATCAACACTGTCTCTATAAGACCAGGACTCTGTCTCACCGCACCGCCAGACTGCACAACATCGCCTGACGTCTCAACATCTCCACGCTCCCTACGACTTTCAGTCATGGGAGCCCAAGAAATATTTCATACGACTGACATTGCGTTATTAGAGTTTCTGTGATGAGAACTATATATACGACATCTAAAGATTACTGGTTGGAGGAGACAGACCAGATCAGTCCATCTGGCGGGTAGCTACCCTTTTCCTTGGCAATATCTGCCAAACTGCTATAAAAAAAGCCTTAAAACGGCAATAAAGGTCTTTGCAAACAAGTCCTAGGTAAATTCCCGCACAAATATACTATCACTATTAAAAAGATAAAATGTTATAGTAACATTAGTCGTCATTAAGCCTCTGTATTTGAGCACTCATCCATACTGATACTCTAGTGTACGCGCGCCAACTCGCCAGCGAAATGGGTGGCATTATCAAAAATGCAACAGAGGCAAACTCACCATCTAGTTACGAGGTCACGGCGAGTAAAATAACCTAAGTCGAACGTTAATGTCCAACTTAAAAGTACGAGAATCAGGACATTGACAAACAGGTTATTAAACTATTTGAATAATGTATTGAGCGTAAATCGAATTCAATAATGCCATAGACATTAAATTCCTTAATATGCGATCGTACATATGAATACTTAATTCGGACATCGTGTTTTTTTAATTTAAGTCTCGTATAAAGAGTCAAGTCTAATTATAATTAAATTAAAATATTTGAGATGATAGAATCGCAAGTAACAATGATTTCGCCAGTAAGGGAGTTTCGAAGTAGGCGAACGTATCGCGATCAGGTCGAAGTCGTTTCAAGGAAAGCTCACGTTAGAAGTACCCACATCCGACAAGCTTGTGTGAAAACGCTAATGAAAGTAGAAGAAGCGATTGACGTGTGTTAGGATTGTAGCAAGTGGAAAGATTAGTTATCTGCCTACATCAATGGGAAAGAGTCGTGACTCTATGTATGTATGTAATTTTGACGTGGGTGGATCAGTAGTGACTCCTTATCAACGGCTCAGTTGGCGCATTGCTTAAGCAGTTGGTTTCTGCGCTACGAGTCACGGGTTCGATTCACGCACGGGACACATATTTGTATGGCCTACAGATATTAGTTGTTCCGTGTTTGATTATTTATGGATGTGCAAGTTATACACTTTTGCCTCGGTTTTTACGAAGTTAACAGGTGGTAGGGTCACTCAGCAATAACTAGGTTGAAGACCGCGTGGTCTAGTGGTCAGAGTACCTGACTTCTACGCCGCAGGTCCTGGGTTCGAATCCCAGCCGGAGCCAACATTTGTGCTAAAACATAAGTTGTTGGTTTTCGGGTCTGGTTGTGTTGTGATTGTCCCCGTGTTTCTGACACTGCATCCTAGCCTACCTGCGATCTTATCGAATTAGCGTTACATCGGGCAGGTAGGTTGGGATGAGTGAGTGCGTCTGTGCTTGCGCGGACACTTGAGGCAGTATAATATCTCCTGCGCAGTTGATAGCTCTCGATAATATTCGGAAGTTGGACCACCAACTCCACCACCGGGGCCACCAACGGGGATCACCAACGGGGACCACCCCGTGGTCGAAATCGATCAGAAGAAAATCATCATCATCACTAGGTCAGTTTTTTTTTAATTGTATAAAGTGACGAAAAAAGCAAAACGTTCACCTGATCGTATGTGCAACGTCCGCCCACAACAAACGCTGTGTCACCCAGAAAATTTCTGTGTGACACCACACTGCACCCGTCACCCTGAGACATCAGTTCTTAAGTCTCAAATGCCCAGTGATTACGCTAGCTCACAGTGCCCATCAAACCGAAACACAGTAATGCTAGCACACTACTGCTTCACGGCAGAATAACTGGCCCTGGGGTGGTACCTACCTAGACGGATTCCTGCATAAGAGTCCTACCACCAGTAAAAGTTACAGTTATTGGATCGAATCGAGGATAGACCATACTCTAACAGAAAACCAGCTTAAAAAAGCAGCATAACCTACAAGCAAATGTACCTTTAAACATAGGGTCCGTAATTATATTTATAATACAAACTCTCATTCTTAACACATTGTATTATCATAGCTATGTATTTGGATATGTGTGCATATTTATTTGTGTGTGTGCATTTTATGTATGTATACATTGATTTTTATAATTTATATATTTGCATGGGGACATGTGTATGTTTTTATTTTTTTTTCCTTTTAAAGGTAATCTGTTTATTTCATTCTTAGTCATCTTTTTGTACCGCTATTGTTTTTTTGCCGGTCCGAAATCCGCCTATTGTACCTATACTTTTATGGTCAATTAAGATTAAATAAATAAATTTATCGCCTTAAGTGACTGACCTGAGATCCGCGGTGCCGTCGTCGTCGTTTCAGCCTATCACAAGTCCACTGCTGAACATAGGCCTCCCCCATAGATAGCCAAAAAAGTTTGTAGCTCTCATATTGGAGGGATTTTGCCATAGTTGCCACGCTTGGCAGGCGGGTTGGCAACCGCAGTTTATTTATTCAGATGTTCCAGGAAGATGCTGCTGCCCATCACCTGGTTTTCATTTCCCTCTGTCGACTTTTACGACACCAACGGGACGGGATGGGGTGGTAGATTCTCTTAGGCCGCTACCACACGGCTATAGCACTAAAATTTTTCTGCAATTTAAATGCCGATTTACCACAGGCCCAGCGGTGAACAATTGCACAATTTTAGCGCGGAAACCTGCATGTCTGAGGATTAAAAAAAATTCGAGGACATGTGAAGTCCGTCAACCCACATTGGAGCAGCGTGGCGAACAATTCTATGCTCCAAAACTCTATCATAAACGTGAGGAGATATGTGCTGAGCGGTGGGACATTTATATTTTACTTTTATTAAAAAAAAATTGACATAATAGTCGTTTTCCGTGACCTTTCGAGCCCGATTCTATTTTGGCGCGTAAAGATTCTCATTAATAATAAAAAAAAGAAATTACACACTAGAAAATAAAACTCAAACTATGTAAATATAAGCTATAAAAGTAAAAGTAAAGTTTCAGCCTATAAATGTCCCACTACTGAGCACAGGCCTCCTCTCGTTTCTGAGAGGGTTTTGGAGCTAGGAAGAATCCGCCACGCTGCTCCAATGCGGGTTGGCGGACTTCACATGTCTTCGAAATATTTTTAATTCCTCAGACATGCAGGTTTCCTCACGATGTTTTCCTTCACCGCCGAGCACGTGGTAAATCAGCACTTAAAATTGCAATGAACAATTTTAGTGGTGCCGGCACCGGGAATCGAACCCAGGTCACTCGCGTTCTATGAAATTTAAAGCGAGCGCTTAGCCCCTGAGCTACCACGGCTAGGAAGATATTATATTACCAGTTAACGCTATGATAGATGTCCGCCAGGATAGACTAGCACCTACCTCTTTCCTACTGAGGTGACTAAAGAGGCGACTTGGGTATTGTATGGACGGCCTTTATTCGTGAAGATTAACACCATAATATGCAACGCTGTCACTAAACCGCTCGTGTAACTAACAAAATTGTTAGTCTTGAAAAGTGCAATAGTCTTGCGGGTTACTTTGATATAATACCGAGTAATGCAGAGGTAGATGGTTCCATACTCGATGGTGAGACGACTCGTCTAAGAGAGCAGCAGCAGAGCATATGTAAATCTAGAGGAAAGGCATTTAATAAACTCGACGGTGGACTTGCTGTTATGGAATAGAATAGAATAGAACATTTGTTCGGCACAAGAACATACATCATTCATTACATGTTCTTCGTCTTAATACTTTTCAATTGTTAAATACAGGTTGTAGAATTCCTATACAGGAATCCGTCTAAGTAGGAACCCCAGGGCCACTTACCCCGTTATTCTGCCGCAAAGCAGTAGTGTGCAAGCTTTGATATAATATCGAGACATTACTGTGTTTCGGTTTGCAGGCCTAAGAACTGATGTCTTGGGATGACTAGCGCAGTGTTGTGCCACACAGAAATAAACTGGGCGACACAGCATTTGTTATGGGCAGATGTTGCACTTACCATCAGGTGAACTTTCTTTCACTTTATCCAATAAAAATATACTCTCCATAATATCTAGAATTTCTAGAATGGTATTTGTGAACCTATGAATTCCACATTTTAATTAATTAATTAATTAAATATAACTTTATTGTCCACTATAATCAAAAGATCCGAAAAGAAAAAATAAATAAAAGGTAAAATGGGCGGCCTTATCGCTAAAAGCAATCTATTCCAGGCAACACAGTATCCGATGAAGCTGTAAAAGCCAAAAAGGCTAACAGCAATTACATCAGCGAAATTATATATATCCAGGCAACCTTTGGATGGACTTAAGCTGAAATTTAACCAATAAGGACGGCAGTGTACAAGTGGATAAAACAAACCAATGAACTGCATAAAAAAAAAGTTAAATATATATAATGTATTGAAAGCTTTAAATAAAAAGTAAATAAGTTATTCAATAAACATAATTAAAATTTTTGCACAGAACGTAAATTTACCTAAACGTTATATAATCTATTTTATCTAATATTTACTTGACCGCTAATGAAGGTCATGACACACGATAAAGCCGTTTCGAAACGGCAAAAAAAATACAGGATATGCGGCATTGTTAACTTAGTTTCTTTTAGATATATCTTCATAGCCGTTAATAACTGACATTTAGAATAAATTGAATTGCAATTAGAAGAAGCTAAAAAATAGTTACATTTCTTTTTCTTTTAATTCTGGCCTCTTGCAATAGAGGTCTGCCAATGTCAAGTCAGTCACGAGAGTGATAATAGATAGTTCAAAATATCGATCAACAGTAAAATTATAGTTTTACTGAAGGTTTACTTGACTGGTGAAGACAAAACGAAAAGTACTATTCTGGTCTTAAATTGAATTTTCCTATTACTGTACACTATCACAAGCACTTGTTGCATAATAGACTATCAATTTTAAACATCAAAACTCAAAATATACAGAAATTACAAAGTTCCATTAATACACTACCATCACTTTTCGAGTTGACGCCAAAGGTCATAGTTAAATTTATAGAATCTTGAAGAAGCAATAAACCAACATACCGCCTTCACTAAGAAAAAAACACAATTTATCCTTCTAAAAATATTTTAACTGTGTTTTAAAAATATATTTTAAATGTTTCACTCGAAAACTGGTGGTAGGATTCCTTTGCAGAAATCCGTCTAGGTAGGTACCACCCCAGGGCCAGTTATTCTGACGTGAAGTAGTAATGTGCAAACATTACTGTCTTTCAGTTTGAAGGGCACTGTGAGCTGGTGTAATCACTGGGCATATAAGACTTAAGAACTTATGTCTCAGGATGATGGGCACAGTGTGGTGTCACACAGAAATTTTCTGGGTGACACAGCATCTGGTGATTTTCAACAGCTTTCTATAGCTACGTTATAGTTGTAAGATTTTTATTAATATCATACTCTGTATTTTTCTTTACGTCCTTTATAATTAAAAAAAATCACTGGTAGGATTTCAACGCAGGAGTCCGTCTAGGTAGGCACCAGGGCCAGTAAAGCTGCCATGAAGCAGTAGTGTGCAAACATTACTGTGTTTCGGTCTGATGGGCACTGAGATCTAGTGTAATCACTGGGAATATGAGAATTAAGAACTGATGTCTCAGGGTGATGGGCGCAGTGTGGTGTCAGACAGAAATGTTTTGGGTGACACAGCATTTGTTGTGGGCTAACATTGCACATTCTATCAAATGAACGTTTTGCTCGTTAAGTCACTTTATCAATTTAAATAAACTTCTAAGCAACTTAATTCTATTTAATTATTATGTGAATAAAAACTAAAAGTTTTGCAAGGAATTTTTGTTATGTTTCTTAAAATGTAAAACATTCGTTGTATTCATTATAATAAAGATTATAAATTAATTATAAATTTACGTAGAATTCTATGTAATACCGTTCAGATTTTTCATCTATAAACATCCTGTATCATAAGATAAATAAAAAACTCATAATGGACCACGCAAAACATCAATATCATTATCATAAAACCTGATTAGAGCCTTCAACGTAAGGAATACTAATATCACGAACAGGTATATTCATACAGCTGTGGTATTCATATAGCACAAGAGTCGCGCGCTCACCTTAAATTGAGCCGTACGCGATTGATCGGAGGCCTTTACTCGTCAATGGGACCTAATAAGCTGTTACTTTTCTCTACGAGCGGCCCACCCTAAACTACCACGACTCGTTTTCGTAGTTACTTGCAACTTTTAATGCTAAACCTGCATTTTGCGGAAAAATACAAAATGAGAAGTGGCCTGTGTTAACTGCACTGTAGTTAATGTATGTTACAGATTTGACTATTACTGTTAACGGCCACAGATAATGCTGCCAAAAATCGGCACCTATTATCATAAATAACTATAATAAACAAGCAGTTTATTCTGTTATTATCCCCTAACACTGTAGTGGCTTCGTAAATTGCCTTACAATATATGAGCACCAGTGTATTCACTATTCTATAACCGACACCTACGTGACCCAGTGGTATGCGTACAATTTTTTTAGCTAAACGTTCACCTGATGGTAAGTACAACGTCTGCCCATAACAAATGCTGTGACACACAGAACATTTTTGTGTGAAACCATACTGCGTCCGTTACCCAGATACGTTTTTAAGTATCATATGCCCAGTGATCACACTAGCTCTCAGTGCCCTTCAGACCGAAATACAGTACTGCTTCACGGTAGAATAACTGGTCCTTGGGTGGTACTGATTTGCAGATGTTACATGTAAAGTAAAGGAACCACTAGTAAATATCTTACTGCTGATCAGAGGTCTTCTCTCGTTTCTAAGGGGATTTTGGAGCCGGGAAGTGCCCGCCACGCCGCTTTGTGCCAGACGATGGTTCACATCAATAATCAAATGGCGGGCTCGATCATGCGATGTCAAGTTTCGCGGCCCGTACCCTAAGCCATAAAACTATTTACTTTTACATAATTCGTAAGGAACAAACAGAAATGCCGTGTGGGGCGGGGTTCTAAAATCTGTCACCACATGTCATCCCGTAGATATCGTAAATCATCATCATCATTTCAGGCTACCTCAGTCCACTGTTGACAGTCCACTGGTTCTGAGCCACCTACATCCATCGACTTCCCACAAACCGTGCAGGTCGTCTGCGTCTGTTGGTACGAGGTTGCACTCGAGAACCTTTCTTCCTCAACATTTATCGGTTCTACGAGCTATATGGCCGGGCCATTGCCACTTCGGCTTGCTATACCTTAGGGCTTTTCAAGCTACCGTAGAACATAAGTCAGTTTTTATGATCTGTCGAGAGTGTAACACCCCTCTATGATTCAGGAGTGGACAAGCTTGATTGTTAATGTGGTCTCTCTTACATAGGGCAAACAAAAGGATCATATAGCTGATTCGAAGCGTCGACGCTCTTGGAAGTCTTTTTTTTTATTATTATTGAATAAAGTGATGAAACGAGCAGAACGTTCACGTGATGGTAAGTGCAACTTCTGCCCATAACAAATGCTGTGTCACCCAGAAAATTTCTGTGTGACACCATACTGTGTCCATCACCCTGAGATATACGAGTAAGTTCTTAAGTCTCACATGCCTAGTGATTACTCTAGCTCACAGTGCCCTTCATACCGAAACACAGTAATGTTTGCACACCACTGCTTCACGGCAGAATAACTGGCCCTGGGGTGGTACCTACCTAGACGGATTCCTGCATAGGAATCCTACCACCAGTTTTTTATTCAGACGTTTCCGGAAGATGCCGCTGCCCATCTCCTGGTTTTTATTTTCCCTCTGTCGACTTTTATGACACCCACGGGATGAGATGGGATGGTAGATTCTCTTAAGCCGCTACCACATCTGATTCAATAGACTTCAAATCCTTGCAAAAGGACACCGATTCCTGCAAAGGATGATTCGGGGGCCTAAACAAGATCCTAATTTCGAAGGAGAAGGTGGAAAGGATGGTAGTACCCGTCTTGGGATCTCATTTAAAAAAAAAACTCGTAAACCGACCATATCACTGAAAGACACAGTAAGCTCATTATGTGTAGATCGGACCAAAAATAATAATTAAAAGCTTAAAAAAAAGTAAAGGTATTCTATATTAACTATGACATCAGGACGTCAAACATCTTAGCTCTCCCGTGACCATGGGTGCTGTAAAGCGCTTGAAACGTCGGATTATAACAAAATAAAACGCGATAAAATCCATAAATCTAGTTTTATTAAGTAAGCTAATGATATACTTACGACATGACTTGTCAAATTAACTTAGTCATTACGTTGTAGTCTATTGTGTTGTTGTTTATTTTCCAACGCTCGCATGTTAACCGCAATATCGATTAACGATGTTAATATCTCTTGTGATTAATATTTTATTTATTTTCCATCAAAACGTAATAATGCCTACCAACTACCGACAAAGCGATAGCTTATTTACTTAGGTAGCTGCCACCGCAGAGCCAGTTTTTTGTCGTCAAACAGAAATGAGCAAACACAACTGCTTCGGTCAGAATGGCACTGATAGCTAGTGTAATTACTGGGCATGTGAGACTTAACAACTGAAGTCTCAAGGTGTCCAGCGCAGTGTTGTACCACACAGAAATATTCCGGGTGGCACAGCATTTGTTATGGGCAGACGTGTACTTTCCATCAGGTGAACGATAAGCTCATCACTTTCCTGCATAAAAAAGTACCCGATTTTCAAAAAGGAAAAGAAATAAAGGAAAAGTTAGTCAATAAAGGAAAAGTTCTAGTGGCGAACACAGAGGCACTAAGTCGTACTCGCCCTAGCTATTCCCCTGTAACCACTTCACTGGTGGTAATATTCTCCATCGTAATTGTAGCAACATCTATGTCGCACACTACTGCTTCACGGATAACTGACACTGCGGTGATCATACACCTGTACATACATACAGTCACGCCAATTTCCCATGTAAAGCAGTAGGCAGAGACCACACCTGTAGCCTACTTTTCGCCCCTGCGGAAAACGAGACGTGACGGGTTGCGAACCAAAATTCTTACTCCCCATTGCGTTCCGACAACAACAAGCAGTATAGTAACCGTATTGCATATTATGGTAGACGAATAAAGGCTGTCCGTACAAAACCTTAGTCGCCTCTTACGACACCCCAGTAGGAAAGGTGACACCCAGAAGGTGTTTTATGGTAGGAAATAGTAAGGTGTTATTCTACCTTGCCGAGAAACCTATCGCTTATTGCTATACCTTATCAAAATCTTACTACTCCATGGGTTGGCTGACAACAGCAAAAAAATACGTTTGTGCCAGTACTTAAGCGCGATGATTATGATTGATTATGATCTTCATGTGCCCGATATAATTTACAAGCAATCAGAAACGCTCATATATTGTCATGTCAGACATTTGGTAAAATGGTAAAATGGTCGGCTCGTTAAAAGAATACTACCACTCCATCTCATCCAATGGATCTCGTAAAAGGCGAGTAAGGAATCAAACTGCACTGTGCACCCAACAGCGCATGGTGGCGATGGGCTCACCACCTATCACACCAAGTGCATTATATTGTTTTGGTGAAACGTGGATTGTGGCAGTCATCGGTTTTTGCAGTGAGTGCCCAGTCTCTGACTACCCCTTATGGGGTACAGTCGTGATCTTATTTATGTATGTATGTACATGCACACCTAAAATCTCATGTAAAATTTTATTAATATTCCTCACAGTTTTATCTCTCCAAATGCTAGACCGGTTGCGCATTTAAGGTATTTTGAATAGGCAACCATTTCAACGCCATTTAATAAATACGCCATTACAAGCATAGTACATAATAAGCGAGAAGAGATCTGCATATAATCTTTGATCCCAGACATTGGGATAAATACCAGTTATAAAAAAAACAAATCAGACATTGTCGATTAAAACAAAGATAGGATTTTTGTTAAATTATTCAAAATATAAATGTCAAATGAAAAATTATACATATATCAACACATATTTAAAAAATAATAACATAACATTTTATATTAACGTTCTAAACAAATGTCGACGATCTTTGTACATAAAAATAAAAAAGTCACTGCTAACGTAAAATTAATATGAATCTATACATGCATACATACAGCCACGGATTTTTCCAACGTAATGGGTAGGCAAAGGCCACACACTTAGAACATTTTTCGCCCCCGTTGGAAACGAGACGTGAAGGGTGGCGAACCACGTTGCCGCCTATTTGGTAAGAGTCAGAAAAATTCTTGTTCCCAAAAGCATTGAATATTATGGTGTTATTTTCACGAATACAGGCTGTCCGTACAATACTTTAGTCGCCTCTTACGACTCCTAGGTAGAAAATAGGTAGGTGCCATTCTCCTCTGCTATCCTATCGGTATCTACACCAATAATAAAAAAGAAGTGTCTGATTGTGTTTTCAAAATAAATGTCTAAATGAATGTGAGAAATGCTATTTATACGCTGCCCAATCATAAATGACCGCTTTAAGAATTTTTACCTGCCTGCCTCAAAGTTTGTTACGAATTTTAGGGATAGGAGCATGAATTTGAACTTAATGTTCCATATCGATACCTTGCAGGGTTCGGAAGATATGAATATAAATTTGCTATGATACTTAATGCCAGGAGCCGTGGTAGCTCAGGGGCCTGGTGCTTGCCTTTAATTTCATAGTACGCGAATAACCTGGGTTCGATCCCCGGTGCCAGCACCACTAAAATTGTTCTACAATTTTAAGTGCTGATTTACCACGTGCTTAGCGGTGAAGGAAAACATCGTGAGGAAACCTGCATGTCCGAGGAATAGAAATATTTCGGGAACATGTGAAGTCCGCCAACCCGCATTGGAGCAGCGTGGCGGATTCTTCTTAGCTCCTACACCCTTTCAGAAATGAGAGGAGGCCTGTACTCAGCAGTGGGACATTTATAAGCTGAAACTTTACTTTTTTTACTTAATGCCATGGCTCTAGGTCTCTGCACGCTGTGAACCGAACATTATAAGGGTCGAACTGTTAATGCCCATGTAAGCGAGCTACAATGTCGTAGGATTATTTCGCAATTGAAACCGCGTGGCACAGCTTGTAAAATATTAATAATATATTTTATAAAAAACAATTAACTATATAACTTATCTAATATCTATATATAAAATTTCTCAAAGCAGCTTTTTGTCCATATGAAATATCACTCTTAATACTGTATCAAAATTAATGTTTGATGCGCCATTTCGAAGATTATTTTTCCCTCTAATGACAAAAAATTAGAATATGTCTTATAAATTGATTTAAAATATTGAATTAATTAATTAAATTATAAAAAGCGCCATCTGTTGACAATCTGTTCAACTAACATGCACGACAGCTGTTGGTTGTAGTTGGCTACATTCTTTAAAGAAGGTACATGGCGCCATCTGGTGATGATCTCGATTATGTGCGAAATATAGTAGCTCGGCTTAGCTAGTATATATGGAATAGAATAGATTTTTTTTTATTCAATATTGATTATTTACATAATAGTTATTGAAAGTATTTTTTTTAAGCTTCACTGGTTCGCAAAAAATGCTCTGTCCTGGGAAGAATCAATATGAAACCTAGCGGGATTTTTTTTCCTGTCATTTTTTAAAATAATGTACACTAACATTAGTATCATAAAGATGTAGAAATAGCTTGGCGGCGATCACCTCATTCCAAGGGGTTATCATCATCTACGTATTCTTTAATATTATAATAACCCTTTTTATGAAGTCTTTGTTTAGTATAAAATTTGAACTTTTTGTTTGAAAGACTGTGCAGTTTCTGGGATTTAGTTGTAAAAACGTATACACTGCCCCATAAAAGATTTACTGACCCTGTGAAGTCGAGTAACTGGCATTATTAATTTATGCTTGTTCCTGGTGTTTAAATTATGAACGTCACTTTTTTTGTAACCTGATTTATGTTCATGTGTACATACAAAACGTTTTCAAATATATATATGGAGAGGCCAAAGTTAAGATATTAATTTCTTTAAATTTATCTCTAAGAGACACTTTAGAGCCGAGATTATAAATAGCTCTTACGGCTCTCTTTTGCAAAACAAAAATCGCTTCTACATCAGTCGCATTTCCCCATAGCAAAATACCATAACACATTATGCTATGAAAATAACTAAAATAAACTAATCAAGCAGTTTCAACATTAGTCAAATTACTAAAATTTTTCACAGCATAAGCTGCAGAGCTAAATCTACTAGCTAGTTTAGATATATGGGGGCTCTATTGAAGTTTTGCGTAAAGAGTTATTCCAAGAAAGACAGTGATATCCACAAGGCTCAACTCTTCCCCATTCACAAGCACATTTACATCTAATTGTTTAACATTTGGTGTTGTGAATTTAATACATTTTGTTTTATTGCCGTTTAAAAGTAAATTGTTAACGTTAAACCAATGAACTAATTTTGAAATAGCATTATTCACCTCGTCATACAACAAAAGTCGACGTTTTATCTTAAAAATCAAATATGTATCATCAGCAAATAACACTATATCATGGTTGTCACCTACTAGGTAATGTAAGTCATTAATGTAAAAAAGAAATAGAAATGGGCCGAGAATCGAACCCTGCGGGACACCCATAGATACTGCTGATCCGGAAGAACTCGTACTATTGATAACTACTTTCTGCGTTCTATTGCTCAAATATGAAGTTAGAAGTTTAAGTGCAGAATTTCTTATACCGTAATGATGTAGTTTCCTGATAAGTTTTTCAAAGATCACAGAAAACACCCAAGGCATCCTGTGAACTTTCCCAGGCATCAATATGTTCGTAATAAGTTCAACACCTGCATCAGTTTTAGAACGACTCCTTTAAAAACCAATTTGGTTTTTGTGAAACAATTTATGAACATTAAAATGTTTTAACTTTTGATTAAGTATAATTTTTTCAACAAATTTACTTAATGTTGGAAGTACGGAAATAGGTATAAAGTTAGCAGGGTTCGATGTACTACCAGATTTAAATAAAGGTATGATTATACTATGTTTCATCAAATCAGGAAACACACCAAATGCAATACCGGAATTAAAAATTATGGGTAATTGAGATGCATTTATATCTATAATAGACGCACTAACTGCAACGAACATACCAATAGATCATCGGTTCTCTTACAATCAATAGTTTTAAAAATATTTAGAATGTCATTTGCATCTACCATATGAAATGTAAAATGTTTTGTAGAAGAACTTACATGTTTCAGTAATGTCTCAGCTACAGTAGGAGAAGAATTTAATGGCTTGGTTATGGAATTTGGAATATCACTAAAAAACTTTTCAAAGGCTGTAGCAACATCTTGATCAAATGTCATAAGCTTGTTGTTAAAAAATTTTTTGTAATCATGGTTGCGGTCGTTGACTTTCCCGGTTTCTCTATTAATAATACTTCAAGTCATTTTTATTTTACTGCTTAAGTGTAATTACTTGGCTACAGAGCATACTTTTTTAAATAATTTTGAATAATTTTTGACATATTCTTTAAATGTGTTACAATCATAGGTATGACCTTTCATTGTAAAGTTCATACAACCTTTGCCTACTTCTGTGGATTCCTACTGTCGCCCATTCATTAAAAGTCTTGCGACTGTTCAAGGAGATAGTTTTAGAAGTGAAAATAGCATTAAATTTCTTGCTGAGCAGGTTAAACAATACTTCATACAAATAGTCAGTATTATTATTATAAGGAAGTAATAGAAGTTTTTTATTTACGTTACTTCTAAACTTCTCTAAGCGATACTTATTTACAGGAACAAACAAACAAACACAACATTTTTTTATTATTTAGTTTTTTGCATATGTAAGGTAACGATACTAACTGTCCAGAATGATCAGAACTTATTTTGTGAATTATGGATCGGTGCAAAGGCATAACATCTGTAAAAAAATTGTCTATACAAGTTCCACTACATCCAGTAATACGTGTTGGTTCTAAAAACATGTTAACTAAATTGAATGATTTCAACAAAGAATTAAATTTAATAGTGATGGAAGAAGCTTCTAGGAGATTGATGTTACAGTCTCCGCATATGACAACAGGTTTGTTCTGTTTATTAGGTTTAATTCAAACTTCTTCCATACCGTTTTTCCCTGCCGTTACAGTCCACTATTGTACATACGCCTTTTTTAAAGAAACAAAGTGACGAGATGAGCTATTCGTTTACCTTATGGTAACTGTAGGGGATCGATAGTTGGTCCATTTCTGTTCTTGGTTTACACTAATGATTTTCTTTATTTGATACAAAAAATGTCTGAGATAGTTCTGTTTGCTGATGATGTCTCTTTTTTGTTTAAAGTAAACAGAAATGACTTGGCGCTGAAACATCCCAATAAAACTCTGGATATTGTTTCCAAATGGTTTACGGCAATTATTTACTTTTAAATGAGGGTAAAACAAAATGTCTACACTTTGGAATGTCCAAGTCGGCACATAATATTATTATTAAGTTAGAGAATTCTAGCCATTATTTTGAAAATTCAACTGTATTTCTTGGAATCGCTATTGATTCCAAGCTACAGTGGGGAGCACATATCGAAAAAATGGCTTCAAAATAAAGTTCTGCCATTTTTGCTATTAGAAGCATTAAACAGTTGACTGATAAGGCTACAGCTAAATTATTGTATTTTGCCCCCAGCCTCCTTCGGACGGTCAGTAGACGACTTAAAATGTTTAAGATTTTCGAAATCGCGAAAGCACGCAGCGAACGCGACACAGTCCGAACTTCGAGGGTTTTGTAGGAGTTTTTATTTATTTATTTATTTATGTTTGGGTCAAACCAAACCTGGCACACGGGCCCCTGGCCCGCGAGCACAGTATCCGATGAAGCTGTAAAAGCCGAGAAGGCTAACAGCAATTACATCACCGAAAATATATATGTATTTTGCATACTTCGACAGTATTATGTCCTATGGCGTATTACGGTGGGGAATCGCGGCCGGTCTGGAAACATTTTTCATTTTGCAAAAACAAGCATTTTTGGTATTATATAACTTGGGTCCTCGCGAGTCGCTCCGAAAACTATTTAAGGGTACTAATATTTTGACACTTCCATCGTTGCATATTTATTAAAATATAATGTACGTACGGAAACACCTGAATTTATTTAATAAAAATAGTGACTGTATCCTGTTAAATGGGCCGAGGCTAGAGGTTCCTGTGTTTAGGTTAACCAAAACTAGAAAATAAACCGTATTATAAATTAGATCATTACATAGGGAACAGAGATGCTCTGCCTTGCAATTCAACTACCAAATATGTGCTATTGTAATTAAATAATAAAAGAAATATTGTAATTAAATAAGAAAAAAAGAATGACCTCAGAGTTTCTTGCCGGTTCTTACCTGTGAAGGTCTTATTTTTGAACCGGTGTAGATTTTGACATTCTTAAGAGCTTACAAGCCTAAACTGAATAAAGAAATTTTGACCTTGTCTTTGACTGCAACGTCTGCCCATAACAGCTGCGGTGTTACTTAAATCTGTGCGCCCTATCATGTGTGGATCTGAAGTGCCGTGCCATTGCCCTAGCTATAGTACCCTTCTAATCAAAACGAGTGATGTTTGCACACCTCTCTTTGACAGATTCCTGCATAGGAATTCTACTACCACTACCACGAAACAAAGGGATTTTATTGCTACAATTGCCACGCTTGGCAGGGGGAAAGTTAACCGCTTTGTGATGGTAATGTCAAGCTGCGACCCGTCCTCACCTTTTGCCCTTAGTCGAGTCTAACGACACTGACGGGACCTGATGTTCTCATCTCAGGGACGTTAAACTTTAACTTTAATAACTTGTAATGCCGAATAAGTCACCAGAATGACGTTCACACTTTGAATAATATATGGCATTAGAACATTAACTTCATAAACAACAAAGATAATGGCTCCGATCATAAGTTATATCGTAATCAATAAATACTATCAATTAATATCTTTTAACACCTACTCTAAATATCATTAGGTTATATGCCAAAAAAAACGTTAACGAATCCGGTACGAATAGTGATTGACGTCAATAATAATTACAAATAACGATTTTTTAAAAAAAAAAACTCGCCATAAAGATAGAGAAATCATTGAGTGGGGCATCGTGTGTGCATTTTTTAGACATAACTCCGCATCTACAAATAATCAGATCCGGCACAACTATCTGTGGGTCATATAAATATTTGTCCAGTGTCCATTACATACAATAAAAAAAGTTTCATTTGCCCGGTTTGACATTAGCTCTCAGTGCCCTTCAGACCGAAACAGTAATGTTTGCACACTACTGCTTCACGGCAGAATAACTGGCCCTGGGGTGGTACCTACGTAGAAGGATTCCTGCATAGAAATCCTACCACCACTTAGAACTGATTGTTGAAGTCGAAACAATCTGTCCTTGAAATTTCACTCTCAATTCGCGTCCAATTACCGAATCGCGACCTAAAAGGTTTTCAACGAATCGCGACATAAGAAGTTTCATGACAACAAAAAGGCTTTCGTAGCGGGACACTGCCAACGGCTTATCTAATTTTTTTTTATTAAATCAAGCGACGAGACGAGCAAAACGCGTTTCTCTGCGTGATAAAATCCGTACTCATGATATACGCAGCAGAACTAAAGTAACCGACATAGCCCTAAGGATTAGCAAGCTGAAGTGGCAATGGGCCGGCCATATACCTCGTAGAACCGATAACCGTTGGGAAAGAAAGGATCTCGAGTGGCAACCTCGTACCGGCAAGCGCACGGTTTTACGGGAAGTCGTTTAAAAATAAAAATTTAATGAACTGCGGTCGGATTTCGACCCTAAGGCCTATTACTATGCCAACATACGAGTGAAACTGCAATGATCTAAGATGATGTATTGGACATTAACTCCACAGTTGTATTTAAAAAGCATTCCCGCAATAACCTTTTCAAAATGTTTTTAGTCCCGGTGCTGCATTGGCGGGTCTGGATGCGTTCGGATAGATTTGTATAACATTGCCTACAGGAACAAGAGAACACATCGTTACATAATATGTATCCAATTTTTATTTTTTATTTGTTAAGTGACGAAACGAGCAAAATGTTCACCTGTTGGTAAGTACAACGTCGGCCCATAACAAATGTACTCTAACAATATTTTAGTACAATTAGCGTATTGTTTTTATTAGCATGAAGTTAAAATGATGAATTCGTAAAGCACCTATATCAATGTCTCTCTATGCCTTGGGTTGACTGGCAGAGAATGCCAAAAGGCATTAAGTCCGCCCTTTGTATTCCTTTTTTTTAATTAAAATTAGGTGAATGCAATAAAGAATAAATAAATAAAATGCCGTGTCACCCAAAACATTTCCGTGTGAGACTACACTGCGCCCGTAACCCCGAGACATGAGTTCTTAAGTCTCATATGCTCAGTGCCCTTCAGACCGAAACGCAAATGTTTGCACACTACTGCTTCACGGCAGAATAACTGGCCCTGGGGTGGTACCTACCTAGACGGATTCCTGCATAGAAACAAACAGAAAGAGGGACAGAGAGAGTTTAGTTTCGCATTAATAATATTAGTATGGATAAGAGAAGAAGATATCATTTCGAAAGTTGCAGTACCTACCACAAGTTCTCACCACTTAAATGCCTTAATTTATAACCTTACTTTACCTACCTTATATTAACTGTAAGCAAAAAAAAAACTAGTGTCTAAGAGAGCAAGGTCATGGGCGTAGCGTGTCGTGTTTACATAAATTATATAAAATTGTATTTTAATTAAATGACAGTACATTGGAAATCGTTTGTCATGCGATAAAGGATAAGAAAAACGACAATTTCTTCATCCATCTTTAAACAATTACTTCATGACTCATAATGAATCTGATTATATATGTTTTTCCCCATCTCTTCGGATTATTTAGTTCTTTGAGTGACTGATTTCTTTACATTATTTTCATGTGAAACGTACATAAACATAAGAAAGGTTAAGTTAAAGATTATACTAAAATAAATCCTTACTACATTGTGTGTAGCGGTGTGGTAACGGTTTAAGAGAATTTACCACCCCATCTCATCCCGTGGGTGTCGCAAAAGTCGACAGAGGGAAAATTAAAACCAGAAGAGGGGCAGCGGCATCTTCCTGGAACATCTGAATAAATAAAATGCGGTTGCAAAACCGCCTGCCAAGCGTGGTAACTATGACAAATTCCCCCCAAAATAACAGCTACAAACTTTTGTGGAAATCTATGGGGGAGGCCTATGTTCAGCAGTGGACTAATAATAGGCTAAACTGATGAGGATGATGATGATAACTACATTATAATGATGACCTCTTGGTTGATTTACACTAAAAAATCTTTCTGTTCTTCGTTATACACAAACGTAATCGCCTGAAAAGGCTTACTAAGAAACAGAGACGCAATTCTAGGTTACTTTTGCTTATTCTTTATTCTATTTTAAATAGTCATGAAAGAGTTCTTTGTTCTCTTCTTTACGCTCCTCGTCTAATGATAAGATTAGCATTCCGACACTTTAGACTGGGTTCACCAGTAATCCCTTTACTGTTCAGGCAGCACTACTCTGGCCTGCCCGAAGGCATAATAAACCCCCAAACAGTTCGTGATTATGTAGGTTTAAAATTATTATTTCACTATTATTACTTTAATTACACCTGCAACACACTGCTGACTGGCAGAGAATGCCGATAGGCATTAAGTCCGCCCATTGTTACCTTAGAATGTAAGGGTGTAACAATAAAGAGTAAATAAATAAAATAAGTTTGTGTAAAAAGGATTTTAGGGTTCTTATCCTAGTTCCACGACCGCGACGTTCGACCTTCTCTAATCGAATCCGTTAAAACGGATTTAGAATGAAAATAGATACTTGATATATTCCCTTGCCGATAGTTGAGTAGAATAGCACCTACATCATTATTCTTGCAGAAAAAACTATAATACGCAATACTGTCACTATACTGCTCGTGGGAACGCAAGAATTTTTTGACTCGTACCAAAAGAGCCACAACCCGTTCGTCACCCGTGACGTCTCGTTTCCCGCGAGGGCAAAAAGTGGGTTAAGTGAGTGGCCTCTGTGTACTCCTTTTATGGGGAAAAGTCGTGACTGTATGCATGTATGTATGACATATTGCCTCTTATTTAATTATTTGATAAAACAGTTAAGTTAAAACCTATAAAAGTCCCATTGCTGAGCACAGGCCTCTTCTCATTTCTAAGAAAAATTTTAATTTTGTCAAAGTTTATGTTTATTAAGTCTAAGTTTTGGAGCCGCGAAAAGTCCGCCGTTCTGCTCCGTTGCGGGTTGGCGGACTTCACAAAAGTTTTCGAAATACTTTTTTTTTTCAGACATGCAGGTTTCCTCACGATATTTCCCTTGGCCGTTGAGCAAGTGGTAAATCAGCAAGTAAAATAACAATTTTAGTGGTGCCGGCACCAGGGATCGTATTCAGGCCAGTCACGTATACAATTTAAGGAAAGTGCCTGGTCCCTGAGCTACCACGGATACGTCGCCATTTTTTAACTGTATTTAATAAGACGATTCACAATGATACTGTTAATATAACGCCGTTTATCGTATAATTGTTAGACAAACAAAATACATTAACATACTCGCCAAGCTGTATAGAGTAGAATTTTAAATTATTATGAGTCAACTTTAGGGCTGTCAACCAAGATGTGTGTACAGATTGCCATATGAATTAAAAAAAAGGTTTACGTAAATTAAATTCATTCATCATCATCAACATCACCATTTCAGCCTATCGTTCACTATAGAACATAGGCCTACATTAAATGAACATTATTTTTATCAAAGTTTCTACATTATATGTAGTATATTCTATACTCCAGTAGCTAAGCGTACATTGTTAGTCATTGCAGTTTTGTCTTTTATTTTTAGTGTTTAAATTTAATAACAAAAATGAACGTATATTTTAAAGGAAAAAATGCGCGTTCTACTCAGTACACGTAACAGAAGTGAAACTTTTATGTACATTTCAGCCCATCACCTCCCCATACATACAAAAGATCATGACTGTATCCCATAAGAGGTAGTCAGAGACTGGGCACTCACTGCAAAAACAGATGACTGCCACAATCCACGTTTCACCAAAACAATATAATGCACTTGGTGTGATAGGTGGTGAGCCCATCGCCACCATGCGCTGTTGGGTGCAAAGTGCAGTTTAATTCCTTACTCGCCTTTTACGAGATCCATTGGATGAGATGGAGTGGTAGTATTCTTTTAACGAGCCGCCACCAAATGTTATGTTAATGCTTAAAGCGTCCAAAACTGCAAACAGTAGTATATGCGCTTGCAAACCATGCCTATTAGAGAACATAAATCACTTTGTCGCATATGCCTAGTGCTGTAATAGTTTTCACATTCCTAATGTAATTTTTTTCTGATTACTCATTTAGTTTCGTAACCTTTCAAAATGTGTCGTTTTTCATAAATTCATTGCTGGCCAAATTAAAGGACCCAAACTAATTTAAAAACTGCCATTTGTGGTAAAAATTAAAACGGAAAAAAAAGGTTGAATTTTTTTGTTCGTTTTTATTTCTTTATTTATGAACAGTCGTAAGCTTTTTTCCAGTACCAAGTTAGGTTAGGTTAGTTAAATTAGTTTACTCTTACTGAAGATTTAGTGTACTGATGGAGACAAAACGAAAAGAATTTTCCAATCACTAGACCTTTACGAGCGTTTGCTGCATAATAAACTATCAGTATTAAACATCAAAACTTAAAATATACACAAAAATTCAATAAAACAACACTACCGTCAGTTTTCGAGCTGGCTCCAAAAGTCCTATAAATAAAAGTATTAAAATAGTTGCTTTTTGCACAGATTAAAAAACTAATCATTGACAGCCCTCTTCTATGTACACATTGCAAATGAACGCGGAATTCCCTTAACTAGTCAGGTTACATTTATACGTCATCGGTGTATTGACGTTGTGGATCAGAGCTAGCCGTTTGCTAGTAAAATACCTTTGTGTAATACCATACCTAGGCAAGAATGTAAAGCAAAGCCATACCCATTCATCCTTCGTGGATTGAAACAAATAAAATTCATAAGTAGATTTAATTTTTTTAGACAAAAACAAAAAAGAAGAATTTCGAAAATATACTTCAATTTTCCAAAATATATTTTCGTGTATATATTTTTATTTACGATAACACAGCGTATGAATTTAAGCCCATCTGATGTTAAGTGATGATGTGGTCCTAGTAGTAAATACATTAGAACTTACTATCTAGAAGTTTATTTTGTATTGAAAAAAGTGACCGGACGAACAAATCGTTAACCTGATGGTAAGTGCAACTTGTGCCCATAACAAATGTTGTGTCACCCAGAACATTTCTGAGTGGCACCACATTGCGCCCGTCACTCTTAGACATCAGTTCAGAAGTCTTACATACCCTCAATGCTCGCAATGCCCTTCATATCGAAACACGGAATTGTTTACACACTACTGCTTCACAGCAGAATGATTGGCTGATATTTGATTATTTTAGGATTGAATGATAGCCAATAATTTTAGTGGCAGTCTAGGTAGGTTAGTTTACCTTTATTACCAATTCAAAAATTCCCATTCACTCTTGCCTTGAAGATGTCAACATCATATTCGTCTGGAAAGATCGACGCCAGTTATTTATTTTGGTACATACCTCATTCGTCGAGAATTTAAGAACTAATTAACTGCACAGAATATATTATAGTGGGTAAAAAATTCCACGAAGGAAATGCACTTTAGGTGAAAACCCCATATAAATCAATTTCAATCTTCGCATCACAGGTATGACGTCAGTACAACAATTAAGTATATACGAGCGTAAAAATACGACGTCATCGAAACTGTCACAATTTTATCAATTATGAATAGTGTCATGTTGAAAAAACTGGTTCTTTATTCCGATCGCTATACACACACACACATATCTACGGAGCAACACTGTGAAGGTGTGTGTTGCGAAATTTTATATAAGCACAAGAAATGTAAAGCGAAATCTCATTAGATGGCCGGACAACTGACCGATGCGGACATATTGTTTTTAAAAAGAAATCAATATTTTTAGACTGTACGTAAAGTGGCGCGGTTTTTGATTGTCGCGCGCAGAATTAAATGTGATATTCGTTGCATGTTTTTAAATATAATTTAAACAAAGTATGTAGCAGAAAATGTGTTTTTTATGGGAAATTGATTGTCTCAGTTTTCCTTTGAGCGCCATAAAAGATGCAATTGTTTGAAATCGTTACAAATAAATTAATGCTGTCGGAAGTAACCAAGTCTAATTGAATTCAGCTGATTTTTAAGAAACATTGTTTTGAAGTAAATAGAAAACAGTGATACATATTGTGGTCGAACCTTCTACAAATTGTACGCAGTGCAATTAAAAACCTATCTGAAATAGTATTGTGTTAAAGTCAAAGTGGACCGAATTCTCTAGATTTATTCAAAATAAAGTGTTGAACACGAAGAATGAAGGACTTAGTGCAAATATGGAACAAAGTGGCAGGACGGCAATATGCCACAGTGAATACAGCGGAGCGGGAACTGAAAGACTTGACCAATAATCGATTGAAAAGGGCAGATATTGATGCGTCGACATTCGACGACAACTTTTCGGAGTGTGAGGGGTTGAACCACAAGCTCAGTGACGATTTCGATTTCACCGAAAGGAAAGATGCAATAATTAACAGATTGTTCGAGAGGAGAAAAAAGGGACAAGTTGCCAGGCAGCCCAAAAGTAAGTTTTGTTTCGATATATTGTTTATTACGAAAATATTTTCCATTGCAAAAACTTTACGCTGTTACGAACCTTAATACATCGATCAAATCGAACTGTTCATCTCTGAATACTCTAATAAATTACGGAATCTAAGCTCGTTATAAACCGTTAGTAACCTTATTTTTCTGTATCGATAAAAAATACAGTGTATAAAGACAAAGGAATTTGTTCTCGAACGATGAGAAATTAACCGCAAATAGGTAGAGCTGGGTTTTCACGTTAAAGTACTAGAAAATCTATACAATCAAGTCTTTAATAGTAAAAGCCGTGCTGTTGTGGAGTCACTTCGATCTGGAAAATACCACGGTTTCACAGGATTCGTACTAACAGCATAACGCTGGTTTCGTACGCTGGGTAAAATCTGGAGACAAGAAGGTCTACTTCGTAACTCTGTTAAGTTTCGTGATCGGTTTTATTTTGGCGTATGTAGCTCATTCATTGGTTAATGGGATCGAATGAAACCGGTGCTGAAGTCAACCAGACGCACACAGAAGACCCCCTGTTACTGATCTCCTGGTCTTTCATCTTAGTCCTAAAAGAGTGATGACGTATCTACATTCTTGTTTATAGAGAATGGATGTTGATTATATTCCGAACCGATACGACTTCAAGAAAGTTCTCCTTTCTCGAAGGCCGGCAACCTCTATATCTCTGGTGTTGTGGATCGGTCTCGGACCAGTCCACTGCTGGACAAACGTTAAAAACAATCTGACCGCAATGTGCGGTTTATTGTCTGATATTGCGATTGCCAATCTGCGTGCCGAGCGTAATGGACACGGCGTATTTTGCGATTATGCGATTTTGCGATCTTATAAGACGCCTATTTCATACAGATGCTTTGAGCCTGTGACGATGAATGAACATTATTACAATATCAGAACTCGTACAATTGTTTTAAAAAAAGAAAAAATAAATAGAAAAATCGACGACCGTGTGGCCTAGTAGTCAGAGTGTCTGGCTTCCACGCCCCGGGTCCTGGGTCCGAATCCCAGCCGGAGCCATCATTAGTGCAAAATCTTCGGTTCTAATTGTGTCGTGCATACATACAGTCACTCACGTGGTCCACTTTTCGTTCTCGCGGTAAACAAGACGCGACGGGTGGCGAACCGCATCGCCGCCATTTTGGTACGAGTCCAAAATTCTTACTTCCCTTCGCGTTCCCACAAGCAGTATAGTGACACCATTGCATATTACGGTCGCCGATATCATAGTCGCCTCTTAGGACACCTCAGTAGGAAAGAGGTGGGTGGTATTTTTCTCTGCGGGACACCAATCGGAATCCGGTGAAATTTTTGCCTGTAAACCGCACCCACGATACAGGAGAAATCCCAGTGTGCGATCTATTATCAACTAACTCTTAACGTATGGCAACACTGTGTTTGGCTTAAAAATAAATCATTGACGGAAGCGGTCATCTCAGCGTTCTTAATTTAAAATACAAAAATATATATACAAAACAATTACATTACCATATAAATTGTTTATTAGAAATACTTATGCATAACCACTTTGATACCTTGACAACTTACGTTTTATGTTAGTTTTTATGCTAAAAAAACATCAGAAAAATACACGCAAATGCTCCGACCATACAAACCCTGAGTTAATTTCATACAACGCAGTATTCCGTCTAGGTAGGTACCACCCCAGGGCCAGTTTTTCTGCCGTGAAGCAGCAGTGTGCAAACATTATTGTGTTTCAGTCTGAAGGGCACTGAGAGCTAGGGTAATAACTGGGCGCAGTGTGGTGTGTAACCCTGAACAACGAGTGGCACCCACTCGTTGTTCAGTGTGACACAGCATTTGTCACGGGCAGACATTGCACTTATCATCAGGTGAACGTTGTGCTCGTCTCGTCACTTTATCCAATAAAAAAAACGCCGTGCGGTGGCTTCAGAGAATCTACAACCCCATCTCATTCCGTTGGTGTAGTAAAAGTCGTCAGAGGAAATATTAAAACCAGGAGATCAGCAGCAACGTCTTCCTGGAACATCTGAAAAAACTGCGGTTACCAACCCGCCTGCCAAACATGGCAACTATGGCAAAATCCACCTAAAATAAGAGCGACAAACTTTTGTCGCACTCTATGGGTTAGGCCTATGTTCAGCAGTGGACTAGTGAAAGGCTGAAATGATGACGACGATGATGATGAACTCATAAAAACACAAAAAAAAAACAAAGAAACACAAAAAGCTTTTTGTGTTTCGTAGCTTTGAAAATGGACAAAAATTATTTTCATTTGTAGGTACATTTTTATTACTGCGCGTAAAATTATTATAGGATTTTGATATTTTCTAATATTTTATCTATCTTATCTAATATTTGACCAAAAACTAATTTTTTTTCTATTTATATACCTTTACATAATGCTGAGGTTGTTTATTTATTCCTCAGAATGCAGTTTAACATGTTCGTTATTAATAAAGTCCAACACATTATTCTGGTATAAGTGGCATCTCTTTTTGGTAAAAATATTTTTATGGCACCGCTACAGCATTTTATAACTTGAGTCAAATTAAAAACAAAAACATTTAAACGTCCTTTCTGTCTGTATAACTGTCCCAACGTATGCACGTGTTACTACAAAATTACTAATACTAATAAAATTAAGTCTCTTTTTAAAAAAAAAAATCCATTGTGTCGAAATACTTTTAAAGGGTATGCGTTCGTGTTCACTAAAGTTCTAAAGTCCACACAAACATAGTAAAAGGGGCAAAATGATGATGGTGATAAGTTATCGTTGTTCCACATAGGGTTCGTAGAAGGTTCCACATCTTGGAGAGTTTCTGTAATAGTATGGTTTCCGACATAAAGGTTATTAGACCACATAGTAGCCCTACGTAGGGGTAGTACCTTTGAAGCGTACCGTCACGCTTAGTTTGTTCGCTGATGTGTCCTTTCCTATCGTCCATTTAAGAGGTATTCGACCGCCAGAACCTCAGTAATTTTTCGTTCATCTGTGCAAGATGCGATAAATAAATAATTTTTTATTATTTTAAAGAATTCCTATGCAGGAATTCGTCTAGGTAGATACCACCATACCACCACAGAATAACTGGCCCCGGCAGTTATTCTGCCGTGAAGCAGCAGTGTGCAAACATTACTGTGTTTCGGTTTGAAGGGCACTGTGAGCTAGCGTAATCACTGGACATATGAGACTTAAGAACTGATGTCTCAGGGTGACGGGCGCAGTGTAGTGTCACACAGAAATGTTCTAGGTGACATAGCATTTGTAATGGGTAGACGTTGCACTTTACATCAGGTGATCGTTTTGCTCGTTTCGTCACTCTATCCAATAAAAAAAAACTACGTGACTAAAAGCGGAAAACGTTCACCTGACGTTAAGTGCGCCTGCCCAAAACAAATGCTGTGTACCCCAAAACATTTCTATGTGAGTCTCATATTTTTAGTGTAAATAGTGGAATAAGTTGAGTGGTTACACTAGCTCTCAGTGCCCTTTAGACCGAAACAATGTACCTATTTATATATTTATTCTTTATTGTATGCATAGTGAATTGAAAATAAAGCATTTAAAAGGGCGAACTTAATGCCTTTTGGCATTCACTCCTAGTCAACCCAAAGCATGTTGTAATGGGGGTTTCTAAATGTCTATATTCATATTTTTAAATACTTAATGAAAAAAACATTACACAAACAGAATCATCGATACAGCCTATCACTAGTCCACTGCTGAACATAGGCCTCCACAAATGGGGTGGTAGATTCTCTTAAGCCGCCATCACACGGCGAAGTATATCAAATCAATAATATTTATTTTTCATATCATATTACTCGCCATGTGGTAGCGGCTTAAGAAAATCTACCACCCCATCTCCTCATGTGGGTGTCGTAAAAGTCTACAGAAGGAAAGTAAAAAAACCAGGAGATGGGTAGCAGCATCTACCTGGAACATCTGAATAAATAAACCACGATTGCCCACCCTGCCAAGCGTAGCAACTACAACTACGCAAAAATGAGAACTACAAACCTTTGTGACAATCTATGGGGAGGCCTATGTTCAGCAGTGGTAGTGATAGGAAGAAATGAAAATGATATTATATTAAACTTACATATATACATAGATATATATAGTTACGCGTAAAACTGTTATATATATACATACCGAACTCATACTCTACTCAATGACCGAAGACAGCAATGTTGCTATCAACTTACACAGATACTCATCCATCCGTCACCTGTATTACCGGTTTTACCGGTCTGTGTATTTTCCTCTTGATATTTTCCGTATGGTTCCGCAGCTTTTCAGAAGGCACGGGATTTTCCAGGTAGTTCCCTTACAGTATTCACGTGATGTGTCGGAATAGGGAGTTTTCTTAGGGCACCACAACACGATATGTTTTACTTGTAGGATTCCTATGCAGGATTCCTTCTAGGTGGGTACCACCCCGGGCCAATTAACCTGCCGTGAAGCAGAAGTGTTCAAAAATTATTGTGTTTCGTTCTGAAGGGCACTGAGAATAAGTGTAATCACTGGGCATGTGAGACATAAGAATTGATGTCTCGGGGTGATGGGCTCGGTGTGGTGCCGCACAGAAGTGTTCTGTGTGACACAGCATTTGTTATGGGCAGACGTTGCACTTACCATTAGTAGTCTCTACTAGTATTGTCTTCATTAGTAGTCTCTACACTTTATCCAATAAAAAAAACCTGATCCTCTGTCGACATGCACACTCATTAAGAGCGGATTTTACGAACATTTACATTAATTAAATAACTTGGAACCACATACTTAAACAGAGGGATAGAAAGAGAAAACAGAAGATATCCTTCTCACTTCTATGGCCATTTTAGTGCGACGTTCATTCTTTTATAAATAATACATATTCACATCGCTTATTCATTGATCTATGCCTTTTACGGAATGATACGGGAAATGGGAAATTTACAATTAATTTGAATAACAAAAGATACACTTCTCGAGCTGCTCAGCTCAGGAGCGGGGTGGGGTGCCTTAAATTTTACAGAAGGAAAATGACCTGAGTTCGGTCCCCGGTGCCGGCACCTCTTAAATTGTTCTGCAATTGTAAGTTTTATTACATGCTCAGCGGTAAAGGAAAACATCGCTCAGATAACATAGATATTTGTTATAAATATGTAAAGTTGTAAATATGTCGTGGACATCTGTAGCCCGCCAACCCGCCAAAACCTCTCTCCTCTCAGACTAAGAGGAGGCCTGTGCTCAGCAGTGGGGAATTTATAGTACTTTGACTTTTACGCTCTTCTTAGCTTCTTTCTTCTTCAATCAAAATATAAAATAGCAAAAATAGTTCTTTTTTTTTTAAAAACCCGTCCATGGATTTCTCAAGTATTTTGACGCGGTTACCAAATAAATCTTACTACCTTATACAGTGGAAGAGTTTTTTTTTTTATTGGAGAAAGTGCCGAAACGAGCAAAACCGTTCACCTGATGGTATTTTCAACGTTCCGCCCACAAGAAATGCAGTATCACCCAGAACATTTCGGTGTGGCACCACACTGCGTTCCCTGAGACATCAGTTCTTAAGTCTCATAAGCCCAGTGATTACACTAATTTTCAGTACCCTTCAAACTGAAACACAGTAATGTTTGCACACTACTGCTTCACGGCAGAGTAACTGGCCCTGTGGTGGTACCTACCTATCCGGATTCCTGCATAGGAATCCTACCACCAGTAGATTGTACATTCAAATGTACTAATCTCAGGAAATCTATATCTAATCCGATTTAAAAAAAAATGATTCCCGGTGCCGGCACCACTAAAATTGTTAATTGCAATTTTAAGTGCTGATTTACCACGTGCTCGGCGGTGAAGGAAAACATCGCGAGGAAATCTGCATGTCTGAGAAATAAAAAAAATATTTCGAAGACATGTGTAGTCCGCCAACCCGCATTGGAGCAGCGTGGCGGATTCTTTCTAGCTCCAAAACCCTCTCAGAAATGAGAGGAGGCCTGTGCTCAGCAGTGGGATATTTATAGGCTGAAACTTTACTTTTTTTTATTATTGAGGAAGGTTCTCAGCTGTATAACTTTTAGCTACGGCTTTAAGGAGACGCTCGCTGAGAACCAAACATTACCGAGAAGGGCTGAACAGTGAATGCTCAGGACAGCGATGTACCATGTCGTACGGCGCAATCATGTGGTCGGCTTAGTTTATGAAGGAAAGTGACACGACGAGCAAAACGTTCACCTGATGGTAAGAGCAACGTCTACCCATAACAAATGATGTGACACCACACTGAGCTCGTCATCCTGAAACATCAGTTCATGAGCGTCATATACCCAGTAATTACACTAGTCATCAGTGCCCTTCAGACCACACACTACTGCTTCACGGCAGAGTAACTGGTCCTAAATAGAAATCCTACCACCATTTCACGCGGGTGAAACTGCGTGATACAGCTAGTCGAACATACAACAACACAAACACGACGAGACGATCAAGTCATTCACCTATAAGTGCCGCACATGTAATTTCAGTGTCATCCAGAACCGAGTCACCCTGTATGGCGCTGCACCGCGCTCTTCACCTTGAGACATCAGTTATTATGTCTCATATATCCAGTAATTTCGCTTGCTAGATCGACCTTCAAACCGAAACGGTAATGCTCGCACAAGATTGATTGACAGGAGAAATAACTTGATAATTTTTTATTACATTGTTGACACGAAAATATAAGCTGCGACGAAGGAAAATTGAATGTGGAATTACGGGCCCTGTTATTGTTTACCGCATAAGAGGCTGACAAGGAATGCGGGAAGATAAAGATAAGTGGGCGTTTTTGAATTAAAACTCCTTTGGGCGCGATGTCAGTAAAATTTCATGTTTGTATTTGAGCGCACCATTTTCATTTCATGCAAATTTCCAATATACATATCGCTCCCTTAGTAATATAAAGGCACAACTAAAAAATTAGGGTATTCGAGTTTTTTGCATAAATGGGCACAAAATTACTAGTACTACAACTTGTCTTTTACAGAAATTGGCCTAATTCATAAGATGCCGTTATAATTTAAAGAAATTTAATAGGAGAGAGGCCTATCTTAAAAGAGGTTTTTTTGACACAATTTTTTTATAGTTAGATTATAATTTTTGTAATGTCTCAATTATCCATTATAGAGCTAAAATACTGTAAATTTTAGACCTTGATTTATTTTTTGCCTACCTTTTCAAATAAAAATGTTATGTACACATTCCCAGTGGGTAAATGAAAATAATGAAGTTGCCCAATCTTTAAACTCGTTTTTCCAAAAGTAAGGATTTTCGATTTGTGCCCTTTTAATACTAAGGGTGCGATATATAAAGTCACTATGGACTTTTGGCGCCAAATCAAAAAATGGCAGTAGTGTTTTTTTTTTTTAATTTCTGTGTATAATTGGAGTTTTGATGCTTAATAATGATAGTTAATTATGCAGCAAGTGCTCCTGAAAGTGTACAGTGATTGGCAAATTCAATTCAAGACCAATATTGTGCTTTTCGTTTTGTCTCCATCAGTCCAGCAAATCTTCAGTAAAAGTCAACTATCAATTTACTGTCTATCAAAATTTTGTCTTGCTGCTTGAAGATTGTGTACTTGAATATGTAACTTGACACTAGAATATAGTTTATGACTGACGTGAACTGAGTAGCACGCGCTCTTTTTTGGACTGATATTTTTTGGGCTCAATGAGAGTAAAATTGCATGTTCAAATTTGATCTAGTCGTTTAATTTTGATCAAATTACCAATATTTCAATTATGTATAAGTTTTTTCAGTTTCTGTGTCACGTGAACTGAGAAGCACGTGCTCTTTTTTGAAGTGTAACTTCTTTAAGCGCGATGTAAGTAAAATTTCAAGGTGTTCAGTGCAGCGTTTTAGTGCAACGTTTAATTAATATTTCTCAATTTTTTAAATAATTGTTTATATACGGAACAGTTATTATACAATTAGTAATATTTTCGTTGAATCAAGTTAATTTATTTCTACTTCAATCAAATTTATAATAGGTTTCACGCTCCTTTTTTATGGAAAAAAGTCAAGTTCTAAAGTTAACTAGATGGAGCCGGGGTTGATATCAGCATAGTAGATGACGTTATCATCGCGACATAGCTGAGTCGATGCTCTCTGCTAATGACCGATGGCTATCACCTCAGGACTGTACTTCAATCTTTAACTTTTCCCCACGTTTCATCGTTAAACGTTTCGTTGAGCGTAGCAATTAGAAATCTGTTTAGAAACTTAATCAAGTCTAAGGTGCATATTACAAAGTCAGCAAGTCTGTATAGATGTCTGTGTATTCGCAGACAGCTGAATTCGTTGAGAAAAGTTATAGCTTGTTACAGGTAAAAAAAAAAAACTCTCTTTAAATTCTACGAATAATTGATGACTTTCCATTCCCTTTCCTTTGTGGCCACCCGATTTTTTACTTCTTTTTATTAATTTCATAAAACTAGAAGTTTTAATCTAAGCGAGATAGCTAAATTAACTCTCGTAACCTGCTCGTATGTCCAATGTTTACCGGCTCTATGCAGTGGTTAGCGAATAGCTTCTGCGCTTTCCGCACGTACAAATATTATCATGACCTACAGATAATTGTTCTGGCTCTGAGTGTTTGTGCGTGTACAATTTATGACTGTAAAACATTTCAACCATAGAAGAAAAATCAAAATACATAAGCGTTTATATTTGTTTAAAAATTAATAGCAATTGAAACCGTAACGACATTGAACTAATGCCCTATTAAATCAAAACAGTTTCATGATATTTTTATTCGTTTGATAGTGCTCTTTTGGGAGAACCTAAAAGCTTTGGAGATATCGTGTAGCTTTAGATATACTTTTTTTTAACTAGAGTTCGCACGAAATTTGCAATTTATGCAAATCCAGAACGAATTGCATTCACGAACACGATCGATGTCTATGATCTGCGAAAATCCTTTATTTATAATTTAATTCTTCATTTCGATCTTCGGATTGAAAGTTCAAGGCCTCCATTGTTTTTTTTATTGTATAAAGTGATGAAATGAGCAAAACGTTCACCTGATGGTAAGTGCAACGTCCGCCCACAACAAATGCTGTGTCACCCAGAATATTTCTGTGTGACACCGCACTGCGCCCGTCACCCTAAGACATCAGTTCTTAAGTCTCAAATGCCCAGTGATTACGCTAGCTCACAGTGCCCTTCAAACCGAAACACAGTAATGTTTGCACAGTACTGCTTCACGGCAGAATAACTGGCCCTGTGGTGGTACCTACCTAGATGGTAAGTGCAACGTCTGCCCATAACAGATGCTGTGTCACCCAGAACATTTCTGTGTGACACCTTACTGTGCCCATCACCCTGAGACATCAGTTCTTAAGTCTCATATGCCCTGTGATTACGCTAGCTCACAGTGCCCTTCAAACCGAAACGCAGTAATGTTTGCACCTGCTGCTTCACGGCAGAATAACTGGCCCTGGGGTGGTACCTACCTAGACGGATTCCTGCATTGGATTCCTACCACCAGTAAATGATGTTTTCTGAAATCGTTGTCTGTTCACGGGCTAGCCGGGGAATAAAAAAAATGCTACCCACATCACCTTAACTGTTAGCATTCCACCATTGTGCGAGTTTTAAGAAATATTCTGATCGCGTTCTGGCGTTTTTTCCGAACTTCCAACCCCAAAGAAAAGAGCTTCCTCTTATCTAAAATGTCGTCAACGTAACTAAAATTCCTCTGGTGTTGCGAATGTTCACGAGCAGCGGTAATCAATTACCATCAAGTGAGTCGCTTGCTTTTGTATTTCTATAAAAAAAAGTTTGGAGTCATTAGCGTCATTACATCTAATAATCAGGAGACGCCACTATCTGGCGATGAATCTCTCACGCACACACAGGGCCATCATTCTTAAATAACAGATTAAAATAGCATAACCAAAATTTCGTTATAATACTATGACGACCGCATGGCCTAGTGGTCAGAGTACCTGACTTCTAAGCCGCGGGTCCTGGGTTCGAATCCCAGCCGGAGCCAACATATGTGCTAAAACATACATTGTTGGTTTTCGGGTCTGGTTGTGTTGTGTTTGTCGGGGACAAATTTGTTTCTGTCACTGCATTCTAGCCTACCTCTGATCTTATCGCATCAGCGTTACATCGGGCGCGTGAAGGTTGGGACGAGTGAGTGCCTCTGTGTTTGCGCGTACACTTGTGGCACTATAATATTTCCTGCGCAGTTGATGGTTCTCGACAGTAGTCGGAAGTTGTCCCCGTGGTCGAAATCGGCTAGGATAATATCAAAATAATACTATGGTAACCTCACACGTCATTATCTAAACTTTTTAGTTTGACTATTATTTCTAAAACAAATACGTATGCCAAAGACACATCAAAGATCAAAGTCTGTGTGGGTGCACTTCGATTTTAAGGCAATTTGGTGTTTGAACAATGATTAACGAACTCTTAGATACGTCAAATGTAAAATTAATTGTCATTTTGACACCTTTTCAGTTTTAAATGCTTTATCACCGTCAACGTAATAAAATTACATTTTAATGACGTCTCGTCTGTATCCGTTTGATTATCGCTTAAATTAAGCAACATTTTAACTTATTGTTTAATACATTTTGGGGGGGTTACTTATCTAAAACATTCGTGACTCTCAAAGTCTCCCAAAGCGGGCGTTTAAATTTGAAAGACAGCGAAAGTCCTTTCTTCCACTCTTTGTTACCACTAATAAAATCGTTAGCTGCTATTTAAGCATTGATTTAATAGGTACATGTTCAGTGTTACATTACACCTGCATGTCTGTGGAAGTATATTTCAAAGATGTACCGTCCATACCCGCTCTGAAGTAGCATGGAGAGCATCCTAAAACCGCTGTAAAAATGAGACTTCTGAGAGTCTGTGTTCCGCTTGGAATGTATAATATAGGAAGTCTTTCTAATTTTATTAATATCGATGTCAAACATTAGGAGCACTCATGTATCGGAGTAGGTTAGAACGAGTGAGTGTACCCGTTTGCAAGATTGCTTGTGGCACTATAATATCTCCTGCGCAGTTGATTGCTTTCGATAGTACTCGAAAGTTGTCACCGTGGTCCAAAATCGGCTAGGAGGAAATCATAGTACTGTTTCTAACAAGCCTTTTCGCTATCTAGTTTTCTAGATATGAATATCATAAAACAATTCAACAACTTCGATCCTCTTGCTACTTTGTTTTGCAGGTCACAACAAAGAAATATCCATGTAAATAACACATCAAACGATCGGCGTCAAAATTGTTATTTATATTGCATATAATTGCCTATATTGCATTTCCGCCTAGTATGACACCGCGCCACAGTGTAATCTGAAGACCGCGTATCCATTGTCCCCTAACGTCTTTTTAATTAAATGATTAATTATATCTAATTATATATCAGTAGCTTAATTGATGTCACCACACGAGAAACTTCAGAAATATTTTCACGTCCAACACCGCGCTATTAGAATCTGAGAGATACAAACTATTTATACAAAATCTAAAGGACGGAAGGTAGACGTCCTCTCCAGATCAGATCACCCGATCTGACTACAGAATATAGACTATATTATATCGAAAGACCCTTTTCCTTGGCAATATCATCCGCCAAATATCTATATGCATAGTATGTAATATAGAACGAATCTTCGTACACATCTGTTCACCATGAAGAAAACTAATCGCGTAAGAATTTTGGTAAAGTAACGGCTTATTAATTTCCATTCCTGGGCATCCCTCCTCATCCCTTCTCCTCTAGCGTAAATTGTTATGGTGGGCATCTTTTTTCAAAAAAATGTTGTTTTCTATTAAGATATTTGTAATTAGAGTTAATGACTTAGCTGTGACTTCGACACTGCGCGCTAGCTACAATTTTACGTTCGAATTAAATGATATTGGAAACAATCTTGTGACCTCATTGATACTATAACGACGGTAATGCGCGCACAACGGAATGTCTACGTTGGACCAAGCAGCAAAGAGAATGTCCAATGCTACTACATTCTGGAACTTAATCATGGACTCAGAGTAAACTTTACCGCTCTTTATTTCCCTGCACTCAGTCATTTTAATTAATGTTAATGCTGCTTTTCCTTCTTCGTAATTTTAAAAGTTGCAACTATTTGTAGGTAAAACAAATAATTATCAGTAAAATGTATACAATTATGACCGATTAGCCGTGACCCGTGACATTGCCACCTTGGTTATTAATGGCAAACACCTGGCAAACACTATAAAAGATATGTCCGTCTGTAATGTACGTCACAATTACCTAATCATCACATATAAATACTATGTAATTGTCTGTCCGGGATTTTTTAATTTTTAGAGTACTATACTTTTCCTGTTTCTTTGACAAAATCTAAAGTTTATGAAAAAATCTTCATCTGTCTGTCTGCTCGATAGGATTATACTTAAAAATTAAATCGGCTATTTACTAGTAAGTTGTCTAGTTTATTTATAGGTTTGGGACAAATTTATAAAATGTTTTAACTTTCTTGTGGAATTTCATGAATTGTGGGTTTTTTAGCAGGTTCAGCTCGTGTAGAATAACATACATACATAATATCACGACTGTATCCCATAAGGGGTAGTCAGAGACTGGGCACTCACGGCAAAAACAGATGACTGCCAAAATCCACGTTTCACCAAAACAATATAATGCACTTGGTGTGATAGGTGGTGAGCCCATCGCCACCATGCGCTGTTGGGTGCACAGTGCAGTTTAATTCCTTACTCGCCTTTTACGAGATCCATTGGTTGAGATGGAGTGGTAGTATTCTTTTAACGAGCCGCCACCACACGGCTACGTGTAGAATAACATTTAGGTACAAATACTTAATAAATGTATAGAAATTAGCTAGATCGTCCATTCATTGAAATATATGACTAAAAGTCATTTACATATACACTTCATTTTCCCCCACACGTCAACTCTTCTCTTCACTGATATTGTCTAGAAGAAAACTTTAGAGTTAATCGCTTTTGTACATCATTTATATACTTTTTTAATTTAATGTTACTACATAATGTGTATATAAATAATAATAAGGTGAAGTTTAGTTTCGAATATTATAGTGCAGTTATATTAGTGAGTTCAAAGTGAGTTCTAGGTATATACCACCGCAGGGCCAGTTATTCTGCCGTGAAGCAGTAGTGCGCAAACGTTACTGTGTTTCGGTCTGAAGGGCACTGAAAGCTAGTGTAATTTTTTGACATATAAGACTTAAGAACTGATGTCTCAGGGGTGACATAGACATAACGTAATTTAGGTCAGGGTCCTGAAATACAAGCTGTACTTAGTTTATCTGTGTCGGTATAGTAGTTAAGTGTGGTATGATTGCAAATATAAAAAGCATTTTCTATGAGCAGAGGTTGCATTTACCATCAGGCTAACGTTCTTCTGGTCTCGTCATATTCTACTATAAAATAAGCGAAATTCTTTAGTTACTAAAGTTACGTATTTTTTTCCACGGATGCGCTTGCGGTTTTTCCATAGTTATTTCAAGACCATCATTATTGTAGTATGCGGACGTAAGCTTCTAGTGACGTTCTGTAGCAGAAAAGACACAAAAGGCAGCAATTCCGATAACAGGGACCGCAAGGACACGACCCGAAGCCTTAAAAAACAACGCACATTATGATTTCTCTGGTATTGCGTTTTACAAAAATGCATTTCACATGCACAACACTACTAAAAAACTAACGACCTTTTTTTTTTTGTCACAAATGTTGACTCCGGTTGGAATTCGAACGCAGGACTTTTTTTTATAAAAGGAACCAACGAGATGAGCAATTCGTTCACTTTATGGTAAGTGTAACGTCTCACCCAAAACATTTCTATGGGACACCGCACTGCGCTCGTCAACCTCAGACATCAGTTCTTAAGTCTCATATGCCCAGTAATTGCTTAGCTAAGCCCTCCAAACCGAAACACAGTAATGTTTGCACATTACTGTACATATAAATATTTTTTTTAGTTTGCAAATATTAAAAAATCAGTTCAAAAGGCCTAACTAACTAACTTACTAGCTGCAATGCCACTTCATGTGGCCAGTGTTGAACCAAAAAAGATCCAAAGCGGGCGCCATAACCTCTCTCTTAAGCGTCTACTAAGCTTCCCGACAAATTAAAGCCTCGACTACTGTATATTTATAGATTCATTTATTAACCACCAACTCTCGTCACGCACCTGCCAGTCACTCCTACTATGAGCTGCTCATCCAGTCTTTTACCCCTGCTCCATAATCCTACCATCAGATGGCGGCTGACAGTCATCCAACGACATCCTATCGACGACGATTTTATACGCCAAGAAGATTGACGTATAATATCAATTTTCTTTCTTTAATCTAAGCAGACAAACATTTTGGGTGAATGTCTGCGATCGCCAGTATTCCGCAAGCTTGACGTAAGTTCGACGACCGCACGGCCCAGAGGTCGCGGAGCTTCGGAGAGGACGGAGTCATCATTTGTGCAAAAATACAAGTCGTTGATTTTCTGGTCTGGTTGTTTTGTTATCATCCTCGTATCTTTGACACTATATCCTTACAGTACATTCGCTACATCGGGAGCGGGAAGGTTGGGACGTGTGAGTGCCTCTGTTAATGCGCGTACACGTCTGTCACAATAACATCTTCTGCTGCAGTGGATAATATCTGGTAGTATTCAGAAGTCGCCGTGATCGATAATCACCAAATATGACATCAACAGCTACATCAAGCTCAATTTAATAACAAACAGGAGTTCATGAATGACGCGAACAAAGTCGCGGGCATTACTTGTATTGCAGTAACTCAGACAGTCCGTGTCCAATATATTATTCACCTCGTGACTCCGCCACGCTTTTCATTTTGCCGAATTTTATAGCTGTGTATTTATTAACAAGTTAAAGAGATAAGGAAGCTCGCGTCTGGTGGTTAACCATTTAAACGATTGTATACCTTCTGCTTTAGTACTTTGGGGTGACAACGTGCCTGCATTTTGAAAAAATTGGTTTTTAGTGACCGTTTACCGCAAGACGGTCAATTTGCTTTTTCTTCACTGTTATCTATACTAATATTATAAAGCTGAAGAGTTTGTTTGGTTAAACGCTATAATCTCAGTATTTTCGGATAGAAAAATTATTTTAGTATTGGATAATTTATTTATCGAGAAAGGCTATAGACCCTTAGAGCGATTTCTTTTTAATTAAACTGCGGGTGTAACCACCCGGAACAGCTAGTTTTATAGAAGTGAAAAGAGCGCCTGCAATTCAGTATTTGAAACAGAAGTAAAACCTATTGTATATTAAAAAAAAATAACATGAATTAAAAAAATATAATATTATAAGAATAAGGCCGTGTGGTGGCGGCTCGTTAAAAGAATACTACCACACCATCTCATCCAATGGATCTCGTAAAGGGCGATAAAGGAATAAAGCTGCACTGTGCACCCAATAGCGCATGGTGGCGATGGGCTCACCACCTATCACACCAAGTGCATTATATTGTTTTGGTGAAACGTGGATTGTGGCAGTCATCTGCTTTTGCAGTGAGTGCCCAGTCTCTGACTACCCCTTATGGGATACAGTCGTGTTCTTATGTATGTATGTAAAAAAATATATTAATCACAGTACAATAGCATCTCAGTATATAAATAAAAAATATTAATTAAGAATAACAGAAACGTTGCACGGGAACGCTGCACTCTAAATTTGACATTGATATTTCAGTCTCATCACGCCCAAAGAAGTTTCATTACAAACAGTTATCACCGTACTTTGAAGGTATACGTACTTACGCCTTTGGGCTACCAGTAAACCTACCAATGACGATCGCGTGGCAGAACAGTTACAGGTCATCATCATCATCATCATATACATGCATCATATTATGCCCCATAGATTGCCACAAAAGTTTGTAGCTCTCAATTTGAGGATATTTTGCCATAGTTGCCACGCTTGGCAGATGGGTTGGCAACCGCAGTTTATTCATTCAGATATTTCCAGGAAGATGCTAATGCCTATCTTCTGGGTTTAGTTTTCCCTCTGTCGACTTTTACAACACCCACAGGATGAGACAGTCACATTTCTTGGATTTTAATACCAGCTTATATTTTCACAAAATATATTATAACCGAAAGGGCGAAAGCTACATTCAACCCCACATAACTCAAAATCTATTCGATCAAGATACTTGTAACATTTATATCTATATATCTATATATATATATATATATATATATATATATATATATATATATATATATATATATATATATATATATATATGTGTGTGTGTGTGTGTGTATACATAAGCAATTCACCACCGATCCATCACGATTTTAATACAACAATAACTTCCGGGCGAAGACGGGGCAGGTCCGGTAATCCATACTAATATTATAAATGCGAAAGTAACTCTCTCTGTCTGTTTGTTACCTATTCACTGCTCAACCGCTGAACCGATCTTGACGAAATTGCACAGAGATAGCTTGCATTTCATTCTAGAGACGGACATAGGACATTTTTTTTTCCGGTAAATCTAAGGTAACGGTATTTTCAGAACACCTAAATCCATGCAGACGAGGTCGCGGGCTGCAGGTAGTTTGATGTAAATATTCAATATTTAAAAGTCGTTTTTTATTTCTTATGTAACCACTTATTGTTTAATATTACTCAATAATTGATGATTAAAGTAACACATTATCATCATCATTTCAGCCTATCACTAGTCCACTGCTTAACAAAGGCCTCCCCCATAGCTTGCCACCAAAAAGTGCAGCTCTCATTTTGGGGGAATTTCACCATAGTTGCCACGCTTGGCAGGCGGGTTGACAACCGCAGTTTATTCGGATGTTCCAGGAAGACGCTGCTGTCCACCTCTTGGTTATACCACATTATAGTGCCATCAAAACTTGGAAGGGTCCAACTCCTGATATACAGGCTCCCTAGTCAGGAGCTAGGGCTCTAGGGCAAATAAATAAATATTATTATTATTAGTTAAGTTACAGATTTGAGCCGTGGTAGCTCAGGGGCTAGGCGCTCGCTTTACATTTCATAGTACGCGAGTGACCTGGGTTCGATTCCCGGTGCCGGCACCACTAAAATTGTTAATTGCAATTTTAAGTGCTGATTTTACCACGTGCTCGGCGGTGAAGGAAAACATCGTGAGGAAACCTGCATGTCTGAGGAATAAAAAATATTTCGAAGACATGTGAAGTCCGTCAACCCGCATTGGAGCAGCGTGGCGGATTCTGCCTAGCTCCAAAACCCTCTCAGAAATGAGAGGAGGCCTGTGCTCAGTAGTGGGACATTTATAGGCTGAAACTTTACTTTTTACTTTTTACAGATTTCGCGGGATAGTCAATAACGATATTCGCGTGTACTTCGAGATCAAAAGATAAAAGATGTGAACAACACTTTGTAACGCGGAATAAAAATTAAATTATTCTTGTAAGTAGTGTAATACCGCGCACAAATTTAGAATACAGGTTTTAGCGGACACGATTTAAAAATTTAACTACCGCTTGCGAATGAATGGAATATTTCCCATGTTACGTGTGTTACATATTTTTTTACACTCGTGAGTTACTTCCTATTTATTTTAACTGACTTCGAAAACGGAGGAGGTTCTCGATTTGTCTGTTTTTATTTTTTACTAGCTAAGCCCCGATAAGGTTTCACCCGCGTAAAAAGCCGACTCTGATTGATTATTTACATATACAATATATTTTATCGAATTTAGAGGTGTTCAATTTTTTTGCGCGGAACCCTAATTATTTTCGCAATATAGTCGATACTTAATACACACACCGGCACAATTTAGCGGAACACAAAAAAAAACATAATTTTTCATAATATTTCATAAAAGACTGGCCAGTTATGTTACCTTTTTATTTAGAACTTTAATTTAAATATAGAACATAAGGCGACAGTAATTTTTTTAGCGATTTGTTTCTGTTTTCCGGCAATACTGATTTGTTAGTGGTTCGAGCTCGGTCTGAGGAGAAATTTAGAAGTTTTATGAATTCGATAAATTCTCAATTTTATAAGTAAAAGTTATTTTTTTCGTTTCAATAGTAGGCGTAGTAGTAGGCGTTTACTGGTGGTACGATTCCTATGCAGGAATCCGTCTAGATAGGTACCACCCCAGGGCCAGTTATTCTGTCGTGTAGCAGTAGTGCGCCAACATTACTGTGTTTCGGTCTGAAGGGCACTGAGAGCTAGCGTAATCACTGGGCATATGAGACTTAAGAACTTATGTCTCAGGGTGACGGGCGCAGTGTGGTGCTACACAGAAACATTCTGAGGAACATAGCATCTGTCATGGGCAAACGTTGCACTTACCAACAGGTGAACGTTTTGCTCGTCTCGACACTTTATCAGATAAAAAAAAGGCACCATAGTTGAGGGGAATTGTTAAAGAAAAGTGTTATATCCAGAATTCCACCACCCAACAACCTGAGAGAACCGCAAAACGCATTACTTGAAGAGTGGCAAAGCTTGTCCAAAGATACAATATATAACATAATGGGCAGCATGCCCAGAAGGATGGAAACGTTAGTTAGAGCACGAGGGGGAAACACACGTTATTAGTCTTTCATTTATTTAATGTTAAAATGTTATTAATCTTTAATTTACAACATTGTTTGCTTCCACAAAACAGAGAAAAAAAGTGTTTTTTTTTATTTCATTATGTTTAATAAAATTCATTAAAAAATTCTTAACGAGTTAAAAGATGTTATTCAGTTTGTTACTTCATGTCTGATTATTATTTGTATTAACATACACGTTATTATTTCAGTACTCTGCCTTTTTTAACGTTCCGCTAATTGCGCCGCTGTGTATATTATTGTCAGACAGAGCCGTGTGGTGGCGGCTCGATAAAATAATACTACCACTCCATCTCATCCAATGGATCTCGTAAAAGGCGAGTAAGGAATTCAACTGCACTGTGCACCTAACAGCGCATGGTGGCGATGGGCTCACCGCCTATCACACCAAGTGCATTATATTGTTTTGGTGAAACGTGGATTGTGGCAGTCATCTGTTTTTACAGTGAGTGCCCAGTCTCTGACTACCCCTTATGGGATACAGTCGTGATCTTATGTATGTATGTATGTATATTATTTGAAAGCTTTTCAGTGATATCACTTCGTAATCTATTCCTTAAAATAACAGCCGATAAGAGTCCTATTCCTGGTGTTATCTCTTATTTTTGAGTGAATGGTAATATAATATCTTTTGCGCAGTTGCTAGGTTACGACAGTATTCCGAAGCGGTCACCATGGTCGACCGGTAGTAGGATTCCTATGCAGGAATCCGTCTAGGTGGGTACCATCGCAGGGCCAGTTATTCTGGTATCAAGCAGTAGCGTGCAAACATTACTGCGTTTAAAGGGCTGAGAGCTAACTAAATTAATTAGTGATAAATTAGCTAATGCGCAGTGAAGTGCGTCACAGAAATGTTCTATGTGACACAGCATTTGTTATGGGCGGACTTTGCGCTTGGGGGAACGTTTTGCTCTTCTCGCCACTTTTCGCTACGAAATAACTAAATTTGAACCTAATTGCAGGATGTAGTTGGAATGAAAATACTTTATTTCTTAACGTATATTCATTTCCTTAGCCAAATGAACATTTTTGTAACCTTTAAGTTATTCGGTTCCTGTGACGGAAAAGAAACAGGCGAAAGAAGCTCGGCAGGTTATTTTTAAGGGGATAGGTGTGCAGTGAACTCATTGATACGTTTTATTTAAGTTACATGAAAAAGGTCACGTGCTATATTATTATTATTTCTGAGGCTGGGACGAGTCCATGCGGGTTTGAGTACTTTATATGTCATTTATTAATATTTGTATTTCTCAGACATGTAGGTTTCCGCTCGATGTTTTTCTTCACCGCACGTCCTAAATGGCCGTGTGGTAGCGGCCTAAGAGAATCTACCACTCCATCTCATCCCGTGGGTGTCGTAAAAGTCGACAGAGGGAAAATGAAAACCAGGAGATGGGCAGCAGCATCTTGCTGGAACATCTGAATAAATAAACTGCGGTTGCCAACCCGTCTGCCAAGCGTGGCAACTATGGCAAAATCCCCCCAAATAGAGAGCTACAAACTTTTGTGGCAATCTATGAGGGAGGTCTATGTTCGAGCAGTGGACTATTGATAGGCTGAAACGACGACGACGACGTCCTAAATGAATTAGCACTTAGAACAATTTTCCATTGTTTATTACCTACGGGCTGTGCCCCGCGGTTTCATACGCGTACAAAAACCGACCCCGATCGATGTTATACATACATAGTTCTCCTATTTTAATCGGATTTTGAACCATAATTTTTTTTAAAAATTAAAGTAGTTTTTTTTTTTTTAAACGAAGCCCCACACTAGGATTTTCTCCTGTATCGTGGGTGCGTTTTACAAACATACATTTCACATGCACAACACAACCAGACCCGAAAAGCAACAATTTGTGTTTTTGCACAAATGTTACCATCCGGCTGGGAATCGAACCCAGGACCGGTGGCGCAGAAGTCAGGTACGGTAAAGTCTCGTCAAAATCGGTCTAGCCGTTTCGAAGAATAGCCGGAACAAACAGACAGACAGACAGACAAAAATTATAAAAAAAATATATTATAAATACTGTATATTTTGTTATTACCAACAGACACTTCAATATTATTTATTTGTATAGACAACTTGATTATAGATAGTCGATAAATAGGGCGCATATTTGTGCCTTATACAGATATCGCCTCAAAATTTTCCACAGGCAGTGTTTTATATTATTACATAACATTATTATGAAACATTAACGTAATGAGATTTAACCGTTTTTGTCTTACTACTTGAATAGAATAGCAAAAAAAATATATATTATTTCGTCGGTATATTTCACGTATAATTATAATGTTGCTATATTTAATAACTGTTTCAGTAAAAAATTAAGTGAATACAACTGCGCATAATATTAACGTGACGCTGTTACTGCGCCGGGAGTGCTAGGTTCGCAATTAATTTTCTTCATCTTATAATTATCATCATACTTATGAAATCCCACTGCATGGTTAACAATTAAGTGTAATAAGCTAGTCTTCTCAGCTAGGAATGTGCGATAATTACACGGATTTGAACATTGTGTTTTTGTATATCCGAGGTTTGAAAATAATTATTTTTTTCAGATCGGTATAATCAGAAAAAATAATTTCAGTAAACTTTCAAGACACACTTTCAGTTGAGGGATCCGTCCGTTTCTGATACCTAGTATAATTATTAGACTTAATAACGGATGTCTCAGGGTGATCAGTGCAGTGTGGTGCCACATAGAAATATTATGAGTGACACAGCATTTGTTCTTGGTAGACATTGCACATACCAAACAAATAATTGGTTTTCGGGTCTATGACACTGCATACTACATCTGTGTCCGCGCCAATACTTGCGGAACTTTAATATATCGTGCAAAGCTAAAATAAAAGCTCGCCGTGTGGTAGCGTTATCTTAATAGACTCTACCACGGCTTAAGAGATTCTACCACTCCATCTCATTCCGCGTGTGTCGTAAAAGTCGTCAAAGGGAAAATAAAAACCAGGAGATGGGCTGCAGCATCTTCCTAGAACATCCGATTAAATAAACTGCCTTTGCTAACCCGCCTGCCAAGCGTGGCACTATGGTAAAATCCCCCCAAAATGACAGTTACATACTCTTGTGGCAATCTTTGGGGAAGGCCTATGTTCAGCAGTGGACTAGAGATAGGCTGAACTGAAGGCTGAATCGGAACCGGAAGATATCGACTTTGTGGAAATTGATCAGAAAAATAACCACCAATCTTGTCATAAAATTTCCAAACATACCGTTAAGTGAGTCACTTCGAATCATCGTCATCATTATCATCACTTGAGCCCATCATAAGTACACTGCTTAAAGTAAGCCGCCCCATAGATAACCACAAACACGACCCTTACCCACCTGCCTCCATCAACTTCCAGTAAAACCGTACATGTCGTCGCTCCATGTAGCTGTGTCGCAACCGATACTGCTTTCGCCAATTCCAGCTCAGCGAGCTATGGAAAGGGCTATGCTCGATGTTTTTCTGCGAGAAAGAATCCATAACCATGATGTCCGCAGCAGAACTTGAATAACCGACATAGTCCTTAGGATCAGAAAGCTAAAGTGGCAATGGACCGGCCATTTAGCCCGTAGAACCGATAATCGAGTAGGAAGTTTCTGGACTGGCACTTGCAATGACTTTCGAGAATTGGAAGCGCTCCTTAAAAAAGTGAACGAGTGTAATTACTTTTTCAATACACAAACATATTAAAATAAATTCACCCTGGTGGTAGGATTCCTATGCAGGAATCCGTCTAGGTAGGTACCACCCCAGGGCCAGTTATTCTGCCGTAAAACAGTAGTGTGCAAGCATTACTGTGTTTCGGTTTGAAGGGCACTGTGAGCTAGCGTAATCACTGGGCATTTGAGACTCAGGATGACGGGCGCAGTGCGGTGTCACACAGAAATATTCTGGGTGACTCAGCATTTGTTGTGTGCGGACGTTGCACTTACCATCAGGTTAACGTTTTGCTCGTTTCGTCACTTTATACAATAGAAAAATAATAAAAATATAGAAAGCTTTCATTCTTGCCACATAATCGTTCCGTAATTTTATATTTATACTACATAGTGTTTCTTTCGTTGTGAAGCAATGTTTAAATGAAGTGGTTTAGTTAAATTTTGCTCTACTTACGATATCAACGGTTTTTTAAAGGTTAGTTACATAGAACAAACGGCGTCGATTGAAATTGAGCCCTAGTGAAACGACATTGTTGCACGACATTGTTGCCGATCACAATCTCTGATAAGAAGGTGTTGGTCCTAGTGGTTAGACGGAGTCAACGTTTAAAAACTCAAACTGTTGGTTTTCGGGTCTGGCTTTGTTGTACACACATACATACAGTGACGCCTCTTTCCCATAGGGGTAGGCAGAGACCACATCGTTCCACTTGCTACGATCCTGACATCTTTAGCTTCTTCTACTTTCATTAGCGTTTTCACACACGCTTTCACTTTGTTGTACATGTGAAATTTAACTTGAGGATGTCACCAAATTCAGTCAGAAGTATACTAGCGTCTTCTACCCGCTCTTATACCTTTAAAAGACATTCTCAAATAAGAGGAAAGCCCTCACATAAATTATCACGTATTTGATAATTCACACGGAAACTGTACGTGACTTTTAATCTCTAAATGATTTCCAATCAAAATTTACACGTCTACTGACATTTTGTTTACAATATAACCTGAAGTAGTTTACCGTGTTATGATATTAGAATTGTTTGCGTGTGCAATGTTTGGAGCCGGCTTGTGTTGATCAGCGATAAAATTTAAGTGTTACAGTTTCTAGTGACATAATTGATGTCACTAAAAACTGTAACATGTGAAATGTCGTCGTCGTCGTTTCAGCCTATCAATAGTCCACTGCTGAACATAGGCCTCCCCCATAGATTGCCACAAAAGTTTGTAGCTCTCGTTTTGGGGGGGTTTTGCCATAGTTGCCACGCTTGGCAGACGCGTTGGCAACCGCAGTTTATTTATTCAGATGTTCCGGCAAGATGCTGCTGCCCATCTCCTGGTTTTCATTTTCCCTCCGTCGACTTTTACGACGCCCACGGGATGAGATGGGGTAGTAGATTCTCTTAGGCCGCTGCCACACGGCACGGCACATGTGAAATGTGTTACAGTTTTCAAGTGACATAATTGATGTGACTAAAAACTGTTTTTCAGACAGAAAACACATTTCACATGAATATACTAATTTAGCTCGTTTTCACTCTATGTTAGCCGTGGTAGCTCAGGGGCTAGGCGCTCGCTTTAAATTTCATAGTACGCGAGTGACCTGGGTTCGAATCCCGGTGCCGGCGCCACTAAAATTGTTAATTGCAATTTTAAGTGCTGACTTACCACGTGCTCGGTGGTGAAGGAAAACATCGTGAGGAAACCTGCATGTCTGAGAAATTGAAAATATTTCGAAGACATGTGGAGTCCGCCAACCGAGCAGCGTGGCGGATTCTTCCTAGCTCCTAAACCCTCTCAGAAATTAGAGGAGGCCTGTGCTCAGTAGTGAGACATTTATAGGCTGAGACTTTACTTTTACTTTACTTTTTTATACTATTTTACTATATTTTCGAAATGACTCCGATCTTAATTCTTTCGTTAAAATTACAGTAATAAATGATGGAGCAAGTATGGCAAGGATAACGTTAACTTGCATTCTACAACTTGCTAATTATCGCGTTTAATGTTAATTAAATGGTTTTACCTAGCTTAGATGCTTCGGACACGTAGTGATGAAAGAAGATTGTCGATTTATGTGGCGAGTGAATGGTCAAGCCGGTAAGGTTTGACATAGATGAACGTATCACAATCAGATCAAAGTTGTTTTAAGGAAAGGCCACGTCAAAAGTACCTAATGGAAGTGGGAGCGAAAATGTGTCTTCATGATCTTAGCAAGTGGAAAGACTCTGCCGATCCCAATAGGAAAAAAGCGTGACTCAATGTATGCATATATTTTGAACTTTTGTGTATTAGACTCAATACTCGACGACAGCAGTGGCTCAATGAGTAGGCGATTGGCTGCTCACGCTACGGGTCGCAGGTTCGATTAGAGCTGAGACTCTGCTGTGTAACCGGTCTGTGTTATATAGGTTCGGCATTTTGAAAGATTGTTCCGCTGCGAAGATAACCGCCATTATTTTACAATCACGGGACGTGAACGTGACGGTTTTCTTACGCAACTAGCACACATAATTTAACTAAGTCAAATTATTTACAATGTTTATGTCCTATACTAAGCTGCCGTGCCGTAGCGTTACCGTGTGGTAGCGGCATAAGAGTATCTACCACCCCATCTCATCCCGTGGGTGTCGTAAAAGTCGACAGAGGGAAATGAAAACCAGGAGATGGGCAGCAGCGTCTTCCTGGAATATCAACATAAACAAGCTGCTGTTGCCAACCCGCCTGCCAAGCGTCGCAACTATGGCAAATCCCCCCCAAAATCAGAGTTGCAACACAACGGCCCCTAGTCTCCGGCGGCCCCGCTACAGGAAGTCGATGGATGCAGGTGGCTCAGGACCGTGTTTTGTGGCAATCTATGGGGGAGGCCTATGTTCAACAGTGGACTATGGTAGGCTGAAATGATGATGATGATGATGATACTAAACTAGGATTACTGGACATAGGTTTCATTTGCAGGAGTCCATACAGGTAAGTACCACAAGTTTAAAAAGAAATATGAATTACAGTCGAATTCGACCACCGCGCGCAACTACTTTTTATTAAAAATTCAGTCACTGCGACATTGTACCTACGTAAGACACACTATGATGAGCTTCTTTGTCTTTCTATTCTTTTCAAGATCACCACATTAGCCTTACCATACACCATTCACCGTGTGGTGGCGGCTTAAAAGAATCTACCACCCCATCTCATCACGTGGGTGTCGTAAAAGTCGACAGAAGGAAAATGAAAACTAGGAGATGGGCAGCAGCACGTTCCTGAAAATCTGAATAAACAAACTAAGGTTGCCAACCCGCCTGCCAAACGTGGCAACTATGGCAAAATCCTCCCAAAATTAAAGCTACAAATTTGTGGCAATCTATGTGGGATGTCTATGTTCAGCAGTGGACTAGTGATAGGCTGAAATGATGATGATGACATCATCTTAGATGAAGCCTATAATCGTATGTTCTTACAGAAGACTGGCAAGTCAACGTCTCTCGATGTTGAGATTATTTTCCAATATTTAAACTTCACTTGTTATTACAGTGGTACGAATGTAAATGCCTTATTTAATAAAATATAAGTAGCCTATTTGTATAACAAATACCTCCGTAATATCACTAAGTCAATAATCTAATGAATTTCATAATTTTGTCTGTCAAGGTCGAGTCGACTGAGATTACGCGTGTTCCGTGTAATCCATTCTGAATTTTCGGCATTTTTATCTAAGTATATTAAAGATATTCCAAAAAAATATTATATTACTATTATACTTAATAAACATTTACAATATAGCGACTCATAACACACCTAATTAGTTTCGGAATTTTTGTTTGTTTATTAGAGCATCAAGTCACCACTACAACGACATTGATGCGGCTTACACTGTTAGAAAGAATTTACATAAAATTAAAAACAGCCATACTTTAAATGTAGGAATTCTAGTTTATTTAAGAATCATGTTAAATCTGCTAGATCGATTTTTATGCGGCTTTCTTAGTAAATCTTTGGTTGAAACTAGAAACTGCGATACTTTATGTACCGGGATTAGACAGGGACGAGATAACTTTTTTTTTATCTCATCAAAGTGACGGAACGAGCAAAACATTCACCCGATGGTAACTGTAACGTCTGCCCATAACAAATGCTGTGTCACCCAGAAAATTACTGTGTGACACCACACTGCGCCCGTCATCCTGAGACATCAGTTCTTAAGTCTCATATGCCCAGTGATTATGCTAGCTCTCAGTGCCCTTCAGACCGAAACAGTAATTTGCACATTACTGCTTGACGGCAGAATAACTGGCCCTGAGGTGGTACCTATCTAGACGGATTCTTGCACAGGAATCCTACCACTGCACTATTATAATAAGGATGAAGATCGAGCACACCGCCCACCAAACTGTAAGTGATCACTATATGTCTCTGTATCTATACGTTACTACGAGTATAACACTTACATCCTTCCCAGATGAAAAATCCAGATCTCGAGGTGTCGTCTCTGGAGTCACCAGTCTCTCTTTCGTTGCTTTCCAATATTTTCAAAAGTTCTACGGAACTGTAAAACGAGAATTTCAATTCAACCAGCTCTTTATTTATTTTATCTATGCGCACGTAGCTAACCTGATCAATTTATTGTTCAAACACACTAACTTTGCATAATAATCACCACCCAAAATCGTAATGTAAAATGCCTGTTTGTGGATTTTAGGTTAAATTGTTTGACATGTAATGTGACTAGGACTAAGATGCGACCGGTTCCAAAAATAGGTATGATAAAATGTCACGTCAACGGAAGGAATATGGTGAATCTATATCCTCGTAATTTACAACTTCCTTTTTAGTCGAATCAAGAAACCGAAATGACCAGTTTAAACGTTGCACTGCGAATACAAAACGAATGAGATATTGCCTTTTTTGCGTATTTAACGCGACAACAAAACAATATTCAAGAAATATAAAAGAAGCAGCCAATAAGATCAATAGACATTTTTAACTGAATTAGAAACTAGTTAATAGAATCAGGCGGTACTTTGCAGAAATCCATTATAATGGAGGAAGGTAAGTTACTTTGCTAAGATCCGCATGCAAAATATAAAAATGGTGTATATTACCTAGTTTTTTGAAGAGCACCGCCCGCCCTCCCTCAGTAGCGTGCACAAGCAAACTAACACCGCCACCAGGAACCGCCAGCAGGTACCCTCCACCAACCACTACAATACTACCACTAGATAATATACACCACTGAAGTCGAGAACACACGTGTTTCGCCCCAAAACGAGGCATTATCAAGCGTCATTGACGTCTACAGACGGCCGCCGAGGTCGCCGAGGCCGTTTTATTTTTATATTTTGCATGCGGATCTTAGCAAAGTAACTTACCTTCCTTCATCAGTTAGAAACCTTAAACACATAGATGGGAAGCAGTTTTTCATCGATTCTGGAATATTACTTTTAAGTAACAACGGTTTTGTAATAGCAGAGCGACCTGTAAATGTGTGTGCCATTGCGTGCATATGTGTGTGATTGCATGTTTTTAATAGTTACCAAATTAAGTATCATGAAATAGTTTACTCGCGTAATATAATGTTAGCACAAATCTTAAAATAGTTACTGTTAAGGAACCCGGAAGAAGTATCAGCTGCATAATTATCCATGAATACTGAATTAGAACAACTTAGCTTGCCAGGCCAACAGTTTATTACGCCAACTAAGGTCTTGATTTAGTATAGAAACGCTATCTTTTTATCTCTTCTTTTTATTTCTCTACACTCTTTTTTTTTGTTGATATTTAAAACTGACTTTATCACGAACAGGCATAATAACAGTGCTGCGATAATTATTGTTATTATAGTCAAAAACCTTTGCAAAAACCATATGAATTGTATATTTACCGCCAAATTACTTTTATCGTGCTCTGTATAATCAAGTTTACTAGTGGTAGGATTCCTATGCAAGAATCCGTCTAAGTAGGTAGCACCCCAGGGCCAGTTATTCTGCCGTAAAGCACTAGATGTGTAAACATCACTGTGTTTCGGTTTGAAGGGCTCTGCGAGCTAGCGTTATCACTGGGCATATGAGATTTAAAAACTGAAACTGAAGCACCAGCAGCTTTTTTTAGAGAAAGTGACGAGACGAGCAAATCGTTTACCTGATGTAAGTCCAATGTCTGCCAATCACAAATGCTGTGTCACCCAGTACGTTTCTGCTCCCGTCACCCTGAGTCCTAATTTCTTGAGTTTCATATGCCGTATTTCTGATATAAGTATCTAAGTTTCATCTGTCACGTGTGCTGAGTTGCATGCGCTTTTTTTTAAAACATTCAATTCGTTTCATATATATATATATTCATTTCGTATAACATTATTAGTAAGACATTACATAGGGAAGTACAAAGACACTTACCGTGACCGGTCGTTGTAAATTTGCTATTACTTCGTTTCTGTTTGAATTATTGCATAAATATCAGCAAAGCGTGAAGACAAACATACTGCTATAATGTAAGTAATTATTTTGAGAGTTTTCTTTGTTTGTAACGCGTGCGGGGTTATTGCGTATCCAAAGTGAATCACTAATAAAATTAGTTGAACGAATATCTATCAAATAACTGTCTGCATACTGGCTATGATTAACCAAAAAAGACGTCATATGAAAAATAATCGTCATTTTCAATAACCATAACCAGTGTCTATGTCGCCACATGAGAAGCTCAAGAAATATTACCATACGTCCATAATCGCGCTAAATATTACTAGTTGGAGGAGACGTCCTCCCCAGATCAGACCACTCGATCTGGCGGGTAGCTACCCTTTTCCTCGGCAATATCATTCGCCAAAACGTGATCATCCCGCAGCCAGCTTCTCCGAACCACAGCAACAACGTCATCGTCATCGCAGTCACAGCACCAGACTACTGTCGGCACAACTCGTGCTTCCTAGTCTCTCAGCCACTGAGGATCATCAAGGGTGGGGGGCCCCTTCTCCTCATATAATCCCCATATCATTCGCCAAACCAGTATGTAAACAATTATTTGACAGATTTTCGTTCAACACTTTTATAAGTGGTCTTCACTTTGGATACGCAATAACCCCGCTGGTGATCATCACTGGGTTGCTAAAAAGAAGACACTAATATATACTTGAGCACGTTAGTTACTAATAATGTCACTGTAAAAAATTGTAACACAAGTAAAACACCACAATATAGATTTTTAATAGCTGATGGGAGGCGTCTCTGTGTTTGTGGCCGAATTATCAGCGCTGCAGATTGTCCTGCAGCATTTCGCTAAGACAAAACCATTTCGCCGGCTCGATGCACACGCCATTATAGTAATGTTTTTTTCTGTTCCATTGTCTATTTGCTGTTGTTTTATAGTATTATTGGTGGCGGCTTAAAAGAATCTACCACCCCATCTCATGCCGAGGGTGTCGTAAAAGTCGACAGAGGAAAAATTAAAGCCAGTAGATGGGCAGTAACATCTTCCTGGAACATCTGAATAAATAAACTGCGGTTGCCAACCTGCCTGCCAAGAGTGGCAACTATAACAATATCCCCTTAAAATTAGAGCCACAACTTTATAATAGTAGTAAGATTTGTGATTTACAAATATTAACTCACTTCTTACAAACATACTCGTATATTTTAGATACAAACACTTATACAAAACTAAATATGTTCTAAGTGGCGGGGCGGTGCGGTGCCCTTCAAAAATCATTTTCTATTTTGCATGCCGATCTTAGCTAAATAACTTCCTTTACTTCATTATAATGGATTTCCGCAAATCCAAATTCAAATTCAAATTCTTTATTTGCTATAAATAGGGTAATGTAACAAGCTGGTTATTGTAATCACATAATATGTGGCTTAAACCTATTTAGCATGCAAACAAATTTTTCATAAATAATAAATAACAAATTTAAATTCTACATATGTACATGTCAAATTTCACTTAGTGGATATAGTTAATAATTTCAAATAATTAGGACACAGAAAACCTAATTTTAAAAATAAATTATACTATGAAATATAAAACGAATAAGAAATGTCACTCTAGCCTTTTAATTAATTGATGCATCGAAAAGTCAAAGAGCTGTCTATATTTAAATTAGTCTCTGTAATTTAAAAAAATCTTCAACAGAGTAATAAGTGGTTTCTAACAACCATCTGCGCAATGACATTTTAAATTTATGTGGTAGTTGTTTTATTCGGACCGGTATTTTATTATAAATTGTCTTACACATAGCATAACAATTTTTTTTAAAACCACGAAACTAGACAAAGGGACGCCTTATTCTATTAACTATGATAAAATTGTTAGTGTGAATGGAATAAAAATAGTTGAGGTTGTTCACATTAATACATCGTACCCATAAAGTGCATTATAAAAGTTTGTAGGGCAGCTACAAACTTTAAGACAAGGCGTACGAATTCAGATTTAAAGGTCTTTCGCATTTTGAATAGAACTATAAAAACTTTTTGAGGGTTTTTTCCTGTAATAAAATTTAACACAAAATTGTGCGAATCGGTTTTCGGACGAGCGTCATCTTCCAATAATTGTACTGCGCACGATATACAGATGCTACCGTGTTTTTTAGGAATAAATGAAGTACGTTGCATAAAGAAATAGTTTTTTTTTCACACTTTTTTTAAATTTACATTCTATTTTTATGCTTAAATATGACATCGGATTATTTTTATTAAAAAAGAAAGTGGAGCTGTGATAAACAGACACACAACAGATTACATGAAATAGCTTTGAAAGTTAATGTAGTGTAAATAAAGTATTTTTGCGTATTTTTCGTATGACATAAAGTTCGTCTACATGAAATAAAGTATGCTCCATTATTTCCGAGTGGCAACCCTTACTATAATGCCGAGGATAACGGCACAATATTAAAGGGGCGCACAAGAATCGATATCAATTGGCTTTTCAGGTCGTTGTTATGTTCAAAAGATATTTGATAATACCATTACCGACCAATAAGGGCGCTTTATCGCAATGAAACTAGGGCGCAATCTAACCTAAATTCGCTTCTGATCGAATCGTACATGATCCGAACGAAAACTGCAATGTTTTGGCAATTGTTCGGAGAGCCAAATCTTTATCCCTAATAAATATAAACTTTATTTTATTGCAATAAATTTCAGTCTTTTGAAACCGAAAAGATATTGGATATGGTTGCGATATAATTAATATTTTCTTTCTTCACGCCATATTAATACGTGAAAACTTACTCTTAACATTAAAGAATAACCATCACATAAAAGTCTTATTACAGGATTGTGCATATGCAAATTTTGATTTCTTTACCATGTCCGCTTTTTAAAGATCTTTGTGTCAAGTTCAAATATTGAGGTCAGTGTGTTAAATGCTAAATGCAAGCATTCGATCGAATAGTTTCGTTCTGAATAAACAACATTATCGACTTGTTTCATATTGCTTTGAACGTTGTATTCGACGAAATCTACACAAAGATAAAAAAAAATCCAAATATACCTCTAAAAGAATCAAGATATATTTTTTGAAAGTACCTGTCGATATGAGCAAACTTATTACTATGAAACAAAAATCATTACAAAAAAAATCATGTTTTTCTTCTAATCTTTAAAATGTTGTTGAGGTTGTTCACAGCTTCTTCTCTAGATGAAAATTATAATGTTTAAGATATAGAGAAATGAATTCAATCGCCTCATTTCACCAAGATCAAACTCATTTCCAAACACGTTCCAAAACCTTAAGTAATCCGTCTGCACGATTGGCGCAGTGGCTATGGCGTGCTTTCAATTCCAGTGCGGTGCAAATATTTAAATGTTCTAAAGACATTTTTTTTTATTCTTTATTGCAAACCTTATATGTAAAAGAAATAACAAAAAAGTAAAAAAATACACTTAGGTTACGTCCATAAATTTGCTACTATAAAGCGGCATCTTCAACTTCAAACTCTCTACTGATCATAAGTTCCGCAAATCTTGAAGGAATTCAAAACGTTGTTTGAGGTATCAGCAGATGAAGTATGCGAGCATTCCGATGAAGGCGAATTGGTAACCATTAGAGCTTAGTTCGAAAAAGAGAAACATGGTAATATTTCCGTAAGCCAAGCAAAGATATGTAGTTGTTTTGTGTGAATCGCTAAAAACCACTATACAAAAAAAAAGTGTGGGTGGCAACATTTAAAAAAAAACAAAAGCAAACAAAAACAAAAGAGTTACTGCAGTTCTAGTTACCTTGGGTATACTTGAAATCTGTGACATAACACTATTCAATGTCGAGTGCTTTTGGCTAGAGGCTTTGATAAGCGACCTTTGTAAGTTTGCGGAATAATCAATTATACTAAAGCTTAATGTAGTGGTATTTCCGTTATTATAATTTATTTTTTTATTAATACTAATGGACATGTATGATTTTTTATACTGGTGGTAGGATTCCGGTTCCGGTTATGTGCAAAGTTTGCCCATAACAAATGTTGTGTCACCCAAAACAATTATATGTGGCACAACATTTTACAAGGTGGTAGGATGGTGGTGGTAGAATGCAGGAATCCATCTACCACCCCTGGTACAGACCAGGGGTGGTACTTTTATTCTGCCGTGAAGCAGTAGAGTGCAAACATTACTGTGTTTCGCTCTGAAGGGCACTGAGAGCCAGCGTAATTACTGGGCATGTGAGACTTAAGAACTGATGTCTCAGGGTGACTGGCGCAGTGTGGAGCCACACAGATGTGTTCTGCGTGAACGTTTTGTCCGTCTCTTCACTTTTCTCCGATAATTTATTTTGAATATGGAAGACACATTTTAGGCAGTTCAATCAATGTTCTTTTTATTGGATAAAGTTACGAGACGAGCAAAACCTGATCCGATCACCTGGTAAGTGCAACGTCTGCCCATAACAAATGCTGTGTCACCCAGAACATTTCTGTTTGTACTGTCTTTCTTAAAGCTAAAACCTATAAGGTATAATGCTAATGACAAGAAAACTACAAGGAAAAACCTGAAATAATGTTCCAATTAGGAAAGTTTTAATAACATGAGTAATAGCATGTTTTCAATATTTCAGAAATATATTTTATGAAACAATTCAGTAGTTTCAGATTTTTTAACTAATTTTCTATCGTTCATTCTACTAAACGAATAAAAGAATCGTTAAATCAAAAAAAAATCCAGGGTCACTCAGATGTAATCTATGCAAATATCATGTTCGTAACTTATGTACTTTGTAATTTAATTATTTAGTTCAGACGGAGAGGCCAAAAAAAACTTCATTAATCATTTATATTTTTTTTATCGTCATCATCGTTTCAGCTTATCACTAGTCCACTGCTGAACATAGGCATCTCCCATAGATAGCCACAAAATTTTGTAGTTCTCATTTTGGAGAGATTTCGATTTCGGGTTGGCAACCGCATGGCTATTCAGATGTTCCAGAAAGATGCTGCTGCACATCTTCTCGTTTTCATTTTCCCTCTGTCGACTTTTACAACACTCACGGGATGAGACGGGGTGGTAGATTCTGTTAAGCCGCCACCACACGTCTCGTCGGTAACTTAACGTTGAGCTAAGTCATCATCGATCTCATTGTCACGTTAGTTCTATTAAAATAGCTTAAAGTATGTCTTTAACGAACCATTTAAACAAGCAAAGATAAACTGAGTTTTTAAGAAGGTTTTTGTAACCGGCGTACTAGACAAAGAAAATGTAAATATTAAATATTATTTACTGGTCCATCTAGGTAGGTACCACCCCAGGGCCAGTTATTCTGCCGTGAAGCAGTAGTGTGCCAGCATTACTATGTTTCGGTTTGTAGGGCACTGTGAGCAAGCGTAATCACTGGGCTTTTGAGACTCAGGATGACAGGCGCAGTGCGGTGTCACACAGAAATATTCTGGGTGATAGAGCATTTGTTGTGGGCGGACGTTGCACTTACCATCAGGCGAACGTTTTGCTCGTTTCGTCACATTGTACAATAAAAAATAAAAAATGAAATATTTCTCTGAACAATTGCATTATCTTGCACAATCGACGTATTAGATTTTTTTTCTTAATTCGTCTGTCACTTTTAAGATCTCGTTTAGGTATATAAAACGTAAACGGTTTATTATATTGAGGTTAATTCATATATCGCCTAATTTTTCTTTCGATTACTTGGTCTATTCAATTAGTGCTAATGTTCTTTCACACGATAATATTGTTGTTTGTTTCCACGATGTGTTTTTTAGTTCTTCATCGGATCCGGGTTCAAAATTCTAGTCATAACTGTATACGACTTGCAAAAAACTCCTTCTTTCTGATGTGCGTAGATGTCTGATGTAGGATGTGCTATAAATCATATTATATTTATAAAGAAAAAACAGCCCATTCATTCTTTATAATTAGTCGTTGAGAGAAAAACGGTATTGCCAGTTTTTGTAACGTCTCTAAATTTTTCATGTTCTTTGTCATGCGAAGTCACAAAAAGTCTCTGATTCTGTTTATAACGTCGCGTCTTAATGTTTAATTTCACTAAGTCTCAATTGTAAATAATTGTAAATGAAAACACTAATGAAAGTAAAGGAAGCTAAAGATGTGTGTCAGGGTCGTAGCAAGTGGAAAGCTGCTCTCTGCCTACCCCTATGGGAAAGAGGCGTGACTGTATATATGTATGTAAATAATTTAATTCCTTTACTTAAATTAATAATAGAGGGTTGTTATTTTAATACCGACTTTAATTTTTAATATATTATATATTACAAAATAATCATTATTTTTAATATATATTACCTACGTAATTACGACTCAGTTTAAACTACGTCCATTTTCTTTAAGATTTTTTGCTTTTAAGATTTTATTATTGCTCAAAACTTAGCAAAAAAAGAGCATTTTACTATTGCTAAGTTTTGAGATACATCTGTGTCGGTCGAACTCCGTAGAGCTTAATTACTGTTAATGTATGTCTAACAATTCGCTAATCTAATCTTTGAGTGGCTCTGGAATATTCCATCACGTCCATGGCTTAATGTTCTCGCGTGATTTTGCACGATTAAGAGTGAACGATGATGAGTGATCATTGGCTTGTTATTTATGTGTTTCATTGTTTTGTACATCATAATTAAATTAAATAATTTCAAATTATTCAGATTATTCAGGAAAATGACGCTGCTATAATCAGGAAAATTCGTGTTAAGTCACGTAATTGGGAAATTTGTCATACTAAAAAAATACGTTTGAATTTTCTTTAATAGTTTTTTTATACTAAACTACTAGTAATAATAGATATGCATAACATCAAAATGGAGTATAAGTTTTGGACTTTTTTAGAATGAGTGAACAATTTCTTATTATCAGCGGGGTGCTGATAAGGAACAATAATTAAAAAAAAAATTAAAACCACAATAAATATTTTTTTGTTTCTTTATTAACTCTTGGGAAAATTATAATCCTACGTACGTACTAAATATAGCAACCATATACGAAGCAAATGAAATATCTGAATAATGCAGATCACTAAAAGCCTTAATCAAATGTTAATATATAATTATATTAATGTATGTGGTTCGCGTTTTATTTTTGTGAGTCTACAAAAAACTAAATAGGATCCAGTTAATTCGCATGCTAAAGCAATCGTCCAGTTAAAGCTATATTGTCTATTCAATCTGTTTTTTAAGACCTCTTTTGTATATTGTATTTTTTTTTTGTTATTTTTTCAACGTCAACTTTTTATCAACGTTTCTTACGTTGCCATACGCTAATACTTCACTACTGTATCATTGTGCGGTAAAACATATTGCACATACAAAAACCAAAACCAAAACGAATATCTGCTGGTCTAGTGGTGGGATTCCTATGCAGGAATCCGTCTAGGTAGGTACCGCCGCTGGTCAATAATTCTGCCGTGAAACAGTACAACGCAAAACATTACTGTCTTTCGGTCTGAAGAGCACTGAGAGAAATCTAATTACTGGTCATATGAAACTTAAGAACTGATGTCTCAAGGTGGCAGGCGCAGTGTGATGTCACACTGACATGTTTAAGGTGACACAACATTAGTTATGGGCAGACGTTGCACTTACTATTAGATAAATATTTTTCAGGTCTCGCCAGTTTCTCCTATAAAAAAAATGGTTCATTATGTATGAGAAATTATGATTTTTTATATGCATATGTTCAGCTAGCAGTTACGTTAATTGATCTCAAATCTTCAGCTTCAATCAAAATTGGACTTACCTAGTCGGTCAATCTGTCCTAGTTGTACATATTCTGTGACCGTAACTTCATCTATTAAGGTGCTACCTTGCTTGCGGTGAAGGGGGTGTCGGTACGGTGAAGATTCTACACAAAATACCTTCGTTTATAATATATTCTAGCGCACAGCATCCGAGCATAACATGCCTTAAATGCGACTTGCTATGTCCAACGATTAGCACATAAAAATAAATTACACACTTATTTTCTTTTTTGCCAGTTTGAATCTAATTAACTATTGCGAGTAACATAAGGTATTTAAACCTAAATAGTTATAAACAAAACTCATATTGTAACAAAAACTACTCTGAGTAAAACTAATCTCTACTAGTGGACTCCAAATACTAGGGCTGTTATACTTGTCAAAACAAATCCAACGATCCTGAATTTTACTGGTGGTAGGATTCCTATGCAGGAATCCTTCTAGGTAGGTACCACCCCAGGGCCAGTTATTCTGCCGTGAAGCGGTAGTGTGCAAGCATTACTGTGTTTCGGTTTGAAAGGCACTGTGAGCTAGCGTAATCACTGGGCATTTGAGACTTAAGAACTGCGCCGTCTCAAGGTGACGGGCGCAGTGTGGTGTCACACAGAAATATTCTAGGTGACACAGCATTTGTTGTGGGCGGACGTTGCGCTTGCCATCAGGTGAACGTGTTGCTCGTTTCGTCACTTTATACAAAAAAAGAAAAAATAAAAAAAAATGACGGAGCTATCTCGTTTAGTTGTAGAGCTTCTGTGGCCAACTTCCAGCTACATCATCAGACCAGTTCTACAGTACCATATTATTGTATGTCGCCGAAGCTACTTTAGCCAAATTTTAGATCAATCAGATATCGGAAAGTAGGTCAAAATTGGCTAACAAGATTTGAACCGAAAAGACATACGAAGAAAGCAAGTTAAATAATACATACATACATACAGTCACGCCTCTTTCCCATAGAGGTAGGCAGAGATCACATCTTTCCACTTGCTACGATCCTGACACACATCTTTAGCTTCTTCTAATTTCAGTAGCGTTTATACACGCTCTTCGGTTGCGAGTACTTTTAACGTGACCTTGAACCTGAAACTGACCTAAGCAGTAAACAGTAAGGATATTCCTGCATTTCCTATGCGGGAATTCGTCTAAGTACGTACCACTCCAGGGTCAGTTTATTCTGCCGTGTAGCAGAAGTGTGCAAACATTACTGTGTTTCGGTTTGAAGGGCACTGAAAGCTACCGTAATCACTGAGCATATAAGACGTAAGATTAACTGATGTCTCAGGGGGACGCAGTGTTGTGTCACGCAGAATGGTTCTGGGTGACACAGCATTTGTTATGGGCAGACGTTGCACTGACCATTAGGTGAACGTTTTACTCGTTTCGTCACTTTAAACAATAAAGTAAAACTCTTGAAGTGGATGACGGTATTTATTAAACTAGCTTATTTTAAATTTGGTTAAAACTCACTTAACCGGTTAAGAACGAGAAGATTCTTTGAATAATATTAAGTCGGACGGTCGAATTATGTATTGTACTTCCTGGGTTTTTCATATACCGAAAACGCAAACTCCTGGCCTGTTAACAATTTAATTCGAGTCAAAATAGTATAAGAAAAGTGGAACGCACCGTTAACCACGTATTCGATGGTGAAGGAATACATCGTAGGGTCTTTTTGCTTTTGTATATACGCTTACTCACCAAAATGTATGTTAAAAGAGGCCGATCAAAGGTATCAACCGATGAATTCAGTTCGACTGGACAGTGTTCGAGGAACCGTGTCATATTTTTGCTACCCCTCAAAGTCTAAAGCCCAGTAATACAGAACTAAGACGTGGCGTTTGCTAGAATCGCTCGAAAAAGCTAAACATCCCTCAGCGAGCTAGGAGGACGGCAATTCTCCACCGTGGGCGGTAAGGTTTAAGATTGGCAACTGCGCGATGGGCCATCCCAAAACACTACATGATTACAGTAACTCTCAGTGCCTTTCAGACCGAAACACAGAAATATGTTCACACTACTTCTTTTCGACCGAAACACATGTTTAACCTACCTAGACCGATTCCCGCATACGAATCCTACCACCTTATATCCGAATTTGTGTGTAGTTGATGGTCGCTTATGCAATCTTTGTAAAATTAATAATTAACTTAACATGCTTGCAAAAATGTCTGTTAAATGAATCATAAGATCTACGAAACAACTATCAATTAAAGTCACAGGAAAAGCTTGTACGAAATTAATTTATAACAGAGTATGTATTTTTTCTCTTCATCAGATTTTCGGCTTTATTAGATAAAGTTATCAGCTAGTTAGTTAGTTAGTTAGATTCTATCATTTTAACTACTTGAAAGACTCAGTGGTTTTGTTTAGTATTAGGTGGAAACTATAAAATGATTTTTTTTTATTTGATGAAGTGACGAAACGAGCAAAACGAGCAAAACGTTCTCCTGATGGCATGTGCAACGTCTGCCCATAACAAAGGCCTGATTGTCTGAGGTAGGCGAAAAAGATGATCGTTGATGTTCATAGAATTTCATGCAGATCGTAAATCACTATTATTATTAAAAATATAAAATAATTAGACATAAAGACATTTATTCGTATACACATCTAAACTCTTGATACTTGGTACAGGAATAGATAACACTAATACAATTAACAAGTATACAGCGAACGTTTTGCTCGTTTCGTCACTTTTTCCATTAAAACACCGAATTTGTTATGGGCAGGCGTTGCACTTGCCATTAGGTTTTTCTCCTCTCGTCATTTTGTCCTTTAAAAAAAGTCTTCATCATTTCAGTACGTTTTAGGAAATTGAAACTTTTTATTATTTCCTGTATTTTACTACACGTCTTGGCATTTACGTTTACAAATATTGGTTATATGAAAAATGTAATTGTTCAAGGCAATCCAATATCGAAACCTCAGTATTTTTGTCAATCAAAGTATCTGTGTTGCAATGTTACAGGGCCGTACAATATTTATTTATCTAGAAATACCTCTTAACCTTATTAAAAAAATCATAAATATTTATAATAAAGTCCCGCCCTTGATCTAATTTTGTCTATTTATCTGTTGTTACGTTTTCTAGGATTGTTTTGAACTATCAACTTAGAAGTTTTTTTTTTTGCTAGCCTGTTATTACACGTCTACTTAGCATACAAGATACATGCAGACATCACTTATATAACATTGTATTTGAGTAAAAGGCATTAACACAATTTTTTAATTCTTCTTTTAAATTGATGTTCAAGGAATATTTAAAAGTCAGAGATGAGTGTCCGGCAGAGTAGAACAGCACGTACCTCTTTCCTACCAAGGTGTCGTAAGAAGCGTGTACGATTTTGTACGGACAGCCATTAACACCATAATATACAATGCTGTCACTATACTGCTCGTAGTATGTTTTTTTTTCCTTTTACCAAAATAGCGGCGACATTCTTCGCCACCCGTCACATCTCGTTTCCTGCATAGCCGGAAAGTGGGCTACGTGTGTGGCCTCTGCCAACCCCTTATATGGGAAAAAGGCGTGACTGTATGTGTGCGTTAAAACTATTAATAACGTGTTTACATTGCTGTTTATTACGGCGTCATGGCCACACTATTAAAAAGAACTCTTGCCAAAACAACAAACAGCACTTTGCAATACTGTTGATATTACAACATATCTGAAGCAGTCTGAAGTCGTTCCAACAACAACACCGCTATAAGATTTTTGCAAACACGGCTGTTAATTTGGTAATTATTGAATATATTTTTTGAGAATACTTAAACGTTAAACCATCAGATAATGCGGCAATGAGCAAGAGCTTACACAGGAAAGCCTCGTTGCCGCTTAAGAATCACTGGTGGTAGGATTCCTATGCAGGAATCCGTGAAGCAGTGTCAAGTAATCTGCTGTGTAGCAGTAGTGTGCAAACATTACTGTGTTTCGGTTTGAAGAGCACTGAGAGCAAGCGTAATCTCTGGGCATATGAGACTTAAGACCTCATGTCTCAGGGTCAAACAGAAATATTCTGTATGACACAGCATTTGTTATGGGCAGACGTTGCACTTATCATCAGGTGAACGTTTTGCTAGTTTCGTCAGTTTGTCCAAAACATAAATAAAAAATATTGTTATACTGGTGATAGGATTCCTATGCAGGAATTATTCTTGGTAGGCACCACCGCGGTGCCAGTTATTTTCACGTGAAGCAGTAGTGTCATAAAGGTTACTGATAGCTAGTGTAATTACTGGGCATTGAGAATGAAGAACTATGTCTCAGGATGACTAGAGCTGTGTGGTAAAAAAAACAGTAAAGTAACAGCCTATAAATATCCCACTGCTGAGCACTGGCCTCCTCTCATTTTCGAGAGAGTTTTGGAGATGGGAAGAATCCGCCACGCTGCTTCAATGCGGGTTGACGGACTTCACATGCCATCGAAATATTTTTTATTTCTCAGACATGCAGGTTTCCTCACGATGTTTTCCTTCACCGCCGAGCACGTGTCGAATCAGCACTTAAAATTCCAATTAATAATTTTAGTGGTGCCGGCACCGGGAATCGTACCCAGGACGCTCGCGTAATATGAAAAGCGCCTAGCCCCTAAGCTACCACGGCTAGGATGTGTGGTGCAACACGGAAATGTTCTGGGTGACGCGGAATTTATTACCGCGGCAGGTAACAAATGCCGCGGAATGTCTCGTCAATTCTTTCCATAAAAAAATTATGGTAAATTTTCGACTAGACCAGGAAGTACCACGCTCCAAGCTCCACGCGGACAACAAGCGACCGCAACAAACACATAACGCTGCGTTTTGTATAGTAGTTGACGAGAACTTACGAAAGACTTCTCTCACACTAGGACTTCCACTGTATTGTCGGTGCATGCATTTATTTACACAAATCGCACATGCGCATATACACACACACTCCGAACAACTATCTGCATGTCACACAAATATACGTATCGTGTGGGAATCGCCAATCGCCGCAGAAACCAATCGCTTAGCCACCGCGCCCACCGGGCGGACCATGCCAAAGCAACCGATTTCCTTTAATTGAATTTTATTTTATTCAAACTCATCAACCACTACGCTAAACAATCGTGACAAAGTAAAGCGATTTGTAATACACACACACACAACGGGAAACTTTCGTGGACCACGGTCTTATATGTTGTGCTTTCTTTCCTTTGCATTTATGTAGACATCGCTTCCATATCGTAACTTCGACTTTTAAGGTGTTTAAATAATAAGTTGCTGTGGCAACACTTAGTGGAATATTTGCGAAAATTTCGTCGTGTATAATTTCGGTGATGTAATTGCTGCTAGCCGTGTGGTAGCGGCTTAAGAGAATCTACCACCACCCCATCTCATCCCGTAGGTGTCGTAAAAGTCGATAGAGGGAAAATATAAATCAGAAGATGGGCAGCAGCATCTCCTGGAACATCTGAATAAATAAACTGCGGTTGCCAACCCGCCTGCCAAGCGTGGCAACTATGGCAAAATCCCTCCAAAATGAGAGCTACAACTTTTGTGGCAATCTATGGGGGAGGCCTATGTTCAGCAGTTAACTAGTGATAGGCTGAAATGATGATGATGATGATGATGATGATTGCTGTTAGCCTTTATGGCTTTTACAGCTTCATCGGATACTGTGCTCACGGGCCAGGGGCCGGGTTGCCAGGTTCGGTTTGACCCAAACATAAATAAATAAAGAAACTCCTACAAAAACCTCGAAATTCGGATTGTGTTCGCTGCGTGCTTTCCCGATTTCGAATATCTAAAATGTTTTAAGTCGTCTAATGACCGTCCGAAGGAGGCTGCGGGCCTCCATTCGGACTGTCGACTTGTGTGTCGGTAACTCTGGGCGGTGAGAACCGCCCTGGAACACGGGTGAATCGTGTGTACTCGGTGTGATTATTGACTATTGCGTACCGCTCTCTGCGGCGGTCGCGCGTCGTGGTGCGTGTTATATTAAAGTTAGTTATATTAAAGCTCATTTCATCGTGTATTAACCTACTAACTTTAATTGTTTGTGGGGTACTGTAATGGTAGACAAAATTTAAATTACGACTGATATACGACTGGTATATTTTGCTAATCGTCCAAAGTTACCTTGATGGACCCACTAGGTGCACCGTTATACGGTCAAAAATCTGCATACAAGGAGGTCGTCTTGATCACGTTAGCGGAAATGACCTCTAAACCCCTTAGAAGTCTCACTGCCGGTGTTTCGACTAATTATAAATACTGGTTTTTTCGCTGGTGATTTCTAATAAGGTTTATTTGCATGATAGATACGAGTATATTTAGTGGTCATGCTTTGACATTTAATAATTTAAAGCTTTTCTTTCAATTATCCAATTATTATGCTTTGTCTGTTTAATTATAATCAGGACTGTATGTGGAAGCCCACAAAACTATTGGTATTATAAGGATTTGCTTCATTAACATCAGCTTGTTAAAAGTCCGGAGCTGAACATAAAACGAGACGGGAGGTTTCCTACGAAAGAAGGATTTTGCGGTAATCTCTACAACTGTATTCCGGGGAATTGTTCAGATTATTCCAGCCGCCGAGTTACACAATCGCATATTACACAACTCAAAATTCCATCATCATTGCCTTGATGGTTAACCTTACACCACAGTGCGTGTTTCGCGGAATTTTCTGGGAGGCGCGACCACTAATATAGAATCTGCTGCCGCCAGCTGTTTTTCCGACACGACTTAGGGACCGTCAAGAAAAGAGCTTACTCCTTTCTCAAAGGCCGGGAACGCACCCGCAATTCCTCTGGTATTGTAAATGTTCGGTGAGCTCTTTTATAACAAACTAGCTGATGCCAGCGACTTCTTCCGCATAGTTATAGTTTTTTTTTTAACATAATGTGGGTATTTGATTTTCCGGGATAAATGTATCCTATGTCCGTCTCCAGGATGCAAGCTATCTCTGTGACAAATTTCGTGAAGATCGATTTATCGGTTAAACCGTGAAAAGGTAACAAACAGACAGAGGGACAGAGAGAGTTACTTTCGCATTTATATTATTGGTACGGATGAGACATATGTTATTCGTTTACACACTCAGAACTCGCGCAGACACTGCAATTGTTGACTTTGTTTAATTTATTACTGAGTTATAGTTCCTAAATGTTTAAAACTAAATTTTAAACCAAGGTTAGTTTGCTAATTAAATCTCCTTAATAATATTCTACTAGTACATTCCGCTTAACACGTTATAGATTTTGACGTTCGTTCGAGCTTTAAACAAGGCTAAATTGAATAAAGAAATTTTGACTTCGACTTTGAATAAATTGTTTTACTGGTGGTAGGAATCCTATCTAGGAATTCATCTAGGTACCACAGTGCCAGTTGTTCCGCTGTGAATTTAAGAGACATATGAGATTAAAGAACTGATGTCTAAGAGTGATTAGCGCAGTGTGATGCCACGCAGAAATGTTCTGGGTGACACAGCATTTGTTATGGGCAGATGTTGCAATTACCGGCCACCTGGGACATTATGCTAGTCTTGTTACTGTTTTTAAATTAGATTTTTATGCTATTTTAAAGACTCTTTTTATAGAAGTCGTAAATGGAGTCTGTAAAATAAACGTATCAGGGCACATAGCAGCAATTTTTTGTGTTTTTTTTGCATATCTTCATTTAATATATTAAAACCTGTTTTTATGTTATAATTATTCAATTATGTTTTAAAATTAAAATAAGCATGTAATGATCATTATTCAAATGGTTGTTCCGGATCTGGGTGTGTGTGTGTGTGAAATAAATTAAATAAATAATATATAAATCTATGTAATCTGAGTGCCTACGATAGGGGATAATCCTAGTGCAATGTAACGTTTTTTTTAATATTTTATAAATAACATTAAGGGACATTTGCAGAATTGAAATTAAAATTAAAGGCGAGTTATTAACTACGTAAATCATATTCTTCGATATATAAAATAAAGTTGAAATAAAATATCTAGTACATTTAAAATTTCCTTAAAAAAAATATTGCGAAATTCTGATTCGTTTTTTTCATCGAATACAGGAGAAAATTCAAGGTAGTAAACTAATAAGTAGGCTTAATTTCTCGCGAGCAAGGTCAATCAACTCGAGGTTAAATAACTAAGTGAGTCAGCAGTTACGTTTTCGCGCGGCAGTCATCCCGCCGATATCGACCTTCGTATGTCGATATTTACATTTAACTGACGAATGTATGCGTAAAAAATGTATCTTATTTAGCACAAATTTATATAACTTTACTGAGTCATATAAAATTCGTGGTTATTTTCTAGTCAGTAAAAAGTAGTTAAATACCAACCGCCAACCTGCGGTGTATATTACCAACTACTAAACTCTTTCTCAACACTTAAAAATTTAAGATGTAATGTTCTCGTAGCTAATTTTGACCACGGCGACAACTGCCGACTACTGTCGAGAGCCATCAACTGCGCAGGAGATATTATAGTGCCACAAGTGTACGCGCAAACACAGAGGCACTCGCTCGTCCCAACCTACCCGCGCCCGATGTAACGCTGATGCGATAAGATCGGAGGTAGGCTAGGATGCAGTGTCAGAAACACGGGGACAATCACAACACAACCAGACCCGAAAACCAACAATTTATGTTTTAGCACAAATGTTGGCTCCGGCTGGGATTCGAACCCAGGACCCGCGGCTTAGAAGTCAGGTACTCTGACCGGCCACGCGATCGTCAAAATTTAAGATTTAGGCATTGAAAAGACTTTTACTGGAGATAATCCTACCACTTCTGCGCAAGAATCCGTCTAGGTAGGTACGAACGCAGAGCAAGTTATTCTGCCGTAAAACAATAGTGTACAAATACGACTGATGTGGTCTAAAGGGCACTGAGGGCCAGTTTAATAATTATGTATATGAGACTTAAGGAATGATTTTTTTATTTTATTGTAGTAAGTGACGAAACAAGCAAAACGTTCACCTGATGGTAAGTGCAACGTCCGCCCACACCAAATGCTGTGACACCCAGAATATTTCAGTGTGACACCACACTGCGCCCGTCACTCTGAGACATCAGTTCTTAAGTCTCAAATACTCAGTGATTACACTAGCTCACAGTGCCCTTCAAACCGAAACACAGTAATGGTTCACGGCAAAATAACTGGCCCTCGGTTGGTACCTACCTAAACGGATTCCTTTCATGGGGACAGGCGCGATGAGTGCCGCACAGAAATGTTCTGGGTGACACAGCATTTATTATGGGCAGACGTTGCACTTACCATAAGGGTAACATTTTGACTTTGAAGAGAAGACTTTTTTGTCGTGGGTCAATCTACATTATCTATGTATCCCGATACGTATTCACCGTGAGTGAACGGAGGAATCGCGTGAAACGGCGTTGAGAAATAATAAGCCAACCTTACCCAAGACGTATCCCCTAACATCCATACAACAAGGCTTTGAGGCTTAGGTATTTTAGGGTGAAGTAGGTCAGGGTGAAGTATTGCAGCAATTGGCATATTGTTCTTAAAATATACCCTGCATTATTCTATGTGAAACATCAACAGTAACAAGTTTTAAAACGTATAGTTCTATTAACTAATACTTTCACACTTTTACAGTATTCCTATGACCACGACGAAAATTAACAACGCAAAATTGCAACAACCCCGTGAGCTTTATGAAAACTTTACAAAACTCAGTCGTTTTGAATTTTGAAATCTGACGATGCCGTAAGGCGAATCCGGTCGTTATAAATAATAATTACTAAATTAATAATTTGTGAAATGATAACAAGTGTTATTCCTTCAATTAATAATGATACAATTTCATTAATATCTTAACGTATAGCATATAACTTCGATTGATATTGTTTATAACTTAGTTTTTTCCTAAATAAATGGCCTACAATATAAAAAAGTTTTCATTAAAAATGTGACGCGAGCTTAAAGTTTTTGTTGCTTCAATAAGCTTAGACACACACACTGGTGGTAGGATTCCTATGCAGGAATCCGTCTTGGTAGGTACCACCCCAGGGCCAGTTATTCTGCCGTGAAGCAGTAGTGTGCAAGCATTACTGTGTTTCGGTTTGAAGGGCACTGTGAGCTAGCGTAATCACAGGGCATTTGAGACTTAAGAACTGATGTCTCAGAAATTTTCTGGGTGACACGGCATTTGTTGTAGGTGGACATTGCACTTACTATCAGGTGAAGTTTTGCTCGTTTCGTCACTTTATACAATAAAAAAAAATTACCAAACAAAATGTTTATCTTTTAACAAAATAAAAAATTCGTCTATTTTGTTCCAGGTCTTTTCATTTTGCTCATGCTGGGGTTCTTTTCACTGGGCACAGCATGTTTTATTATGTTCCTGCATCCTTACGACTTTTTCTTCAAGCAGGTAAGAGAACAAATTCACGGATCTGCACAACGCAATTTTAGATCGCAAACATGTTAATGAAAAATATCATGAGAGTCCTCACTGAACATCGGGCTTATTAATTTAGAAACCATTGGTTTTTGAAAACTTATACACATCATATTATTACTAAGTAGATAAATGGAAATTAAAGTCTAAGTGATAATAAACAAATTTGAACAATTCAATTCAATTGCAATTCAATGAGCAATATCGACAGTCTACGATATTGCTCATACCTTCTTTTAGATTAAAACAAACAATGCTTTCTCAAAGCAGTATTTGTATTTTTTTAATTTAAAATTGATAATCTAGCAGTCAATTTTTATTTTAATTTTTAAATAAGTCATTTAAATATCTTGCTGTTCTTACATCATTTGAAACGTGTAATTAATTTCACAGAAAGTGGTACTTGATGATGGCGGCGAAATATTTGAGATGTGGAAGAAGCCAGAAGTGAAACTATACTGCAGAGTGTATCTATTTAACATCACTAACGCTGAAGAGTACATGTCTGGAAAGGACAGCAAGGTTAAGGTCCAGGAAATCGGACCCTACGTGTACCAGTAAATATTTTTTTTTACTTATAACAATTTCATTATAAACATTGTGTCTCATGCTCTAGCCGTGGTGTATACAGGCTTTTGGTCTCGCAATTCACGATCAAGATTACAAACCCGGCACAAGATTTCCGAAATCTCGAGGGCAATATTCATATCCGGATAAACAAACCGATATTTTGGCATTGCATTTAAATTTTCTCTAACTGGAATTCAAGACCTTAACGAGTAGACGCTAAGTCACGCGGACGTCTCCAGTTTCTTTAAATACGTTTTCTAAAATTATCTACATAAGCAAAAGTAGTTGTATCAGCAAACTCCATCTTTTGTTTATTAAAAATAAACGTCGACTGTAACTAGATAAATATATAAAAAAAACAGTTTATATTGGTAATAAAGTAGTTGATCGCTGATGAAGTTAACTAATTAAGATTTTTTTACTATTTTCAGGGAAGGTCTAGAGCACGATGTTCTTCGCTTCAACGAAAACGGAACTCTGTCTGCGATTCCGAGGCACCCGCTCACTTGGGTCGAGGAGTTATCCGAGGGCAACAGTGAGGACGACATTGTATACTTACCCCACATTGCTTTACTGGTGAGTTATTTTACTTTCCATAAGCCAAACGGCAATGTTTCTTTTATCTAAGTTGCACTGTAGGTTTCCCCAGAATCGTAGGTGCGTTTGATAGATAAATTGCGTACGATTCTTGATATAACTGATAGACCTTATAAAGACGGGAATAATTGCCGCTGCATCTGACCTTCCTTAAAATTTATTGAATAACAATCCTTTCGAATATGGGAAAATAATATAACTCGTATCGCCGACGACTTCTGGTAGATAGACCAAATATGTATGATTATTATGAACCTTACTTCCGGCCCGTACCGCCCACAAATTGTAGACCTTGTTAAGAGTCCAGTTCCGGATTTGAATAATAATTGGTATGACATTTAGGTCATTAGTGAAGATCTGGATACACGTACTTCTAGGTTTCTTATTAGTTTGTAACGACATCTATGAGAAAAATACACATGAGGAACTCAAGAAATATCTCATAAATCATTGCGCTATTAAAGTTTCTGAGATGCGAAACCGGTGGTAGGATTCCTATGCAGGAATCCGTCTAGGTAGGAACCACCCCAGGGCCAGTTAATCTGCCGTGAAGCAGTAGTGTGCAAACATTACTGTGTTTCGGTCTTAAGGGTACTGACAGCTATCGTAATCACTGGACATATGAGACTTAAGAACTGATGTCTCAGGGTGACGGGCGCATTGTGATGCTACACTGTTCTGGGTGACACAGCATTTGTTATGGGCAGACGTTGCACTTACCATCAGGTGAACGTTTTGCTGGATCCGTCACTTTTATCAAATAAAAAAAAATGCAATATCTAAAGATTAGTGCTTCGACGAGACGTCCTCCCTAAATCAGACCACACGACCTGACAGTCTTGTTAGCTACTCTTTTCTCTTGGCATAACAGTTCAGTAGTTCCTTAATATTGTTGAATAAATAACCTTTAGTCGGATATGATTTTTTTCTGCTAAAAACAAACAGATACCAGATTTCACACTTCATATCATAAGTAATAGTATACTTCAGCTTTCAAATCGGGAAAAATGTCTGAATGAATGTCAAATGGATCATCTCCGAACAAAACTGTCACCGTTACAAGAATCATTGCTCAAGGTTTCAAATTGCATTCCAATATATATTTAAAGACGTTTGAAGATCGGTGGCAAAAACAAAACTGAAGTGTCTACGAGGAACCCAAAAAATTTATGTTATTCCTTTAACACACTCCACAAACCAGTTATATACAAATACCAAAATATTTAATCTCGTACCACTTTAAACGTTTAATTAAGTCTAATATCAACATCATCATCATCATTTCAGTCTATAGCTAGTCCACTGCTTAACATAGGCCACTCCCATAAATTGCCACTCAAGTTTGTAGCTCTCATGTTTGGGGGATTTTGCCATAGTTGGCACGCTTGGCAGGTGGGTTGGCAACCGCAGTTTATTTATTCAGATGTGGCGGGAAGATGCTGCTGCTCATCTCCTGGTTTTAATTTTCGACTTTTTAGACACCCAAGGGATGAGATGGGTTGGTAGATTCTCTTAAGCCGCCACCACATATACAATAATATAAATAGAGTTAATACACACAACCACAGATATAAATTCAAACTAAAACTCACCAGCTCACGATCTAATTACGGAAAGAAAAATAATTTTTGAAGCTGCAACATGATATAAAAGAATGCGATTTTAAAAATATATAAAATATTTGTGACCTACTTTTAAAAGTAAATTCAAGACCTATATTTTCACAATCCATACTAATATTATAAATGCGAAAGTGACTCTCTCGGTTCCTCTGTCTGCTTGTTACCTTTTCAAGGTTCTTTCCCCGTTTATCCATTTTCATCCCGAAAAATTTAAATAGTTTCCACGGGATTTTTATAAAACCTATATACACGCGCACAAAGTCACGGGCATCAGCTAGTTTTAAATAATTTTCAAAGTAGAAATACATAATGCAGTATCCAGCGCACGAAGGTTAAATTGTTTTAATTTAAGTACCGTTCTTGTAACTCACTTTAAGTGAACTTGTAATATTATTACGAGGAATAAAATTCTTCGAACCTAAATTGTAGGTTCTCGTTACAAGCAGCAAATGTTAAGCTGTTTCCTCTCTCACATTGATCGTGAATTCGATTCCCGCATTTCTCAACCAAATCTCTAATTTTGTCCTCGGGCAAGTAAACTGTAAGATTAATTATACCTGAAACTCACTTACCTACGATCCGAGCCACTTTTAAAATGAATACCATAGTGCCAGTATTAGAAGAACCTTGTACTCACAGTTTCTCAACATTGTAATTTGTAGTTATGTAACGTCTCGATTAGAAATATACCAATCAAATAACAAAACGAGCATTTGCAATATTAAATTCAACACTTAATTACAACTTGTATTGTGGTGACAATGTACGCTTTCGTATAATAGGGCCAGGGCAAAGTAAACACAATAGTTTGCGACCCAACTGAACAGGGAATTTATTCTATCCAATGAATATCCCGGTAATTGGGGCATTTGATGATCTGACACCTCATTTTATATCATTCTATATTTCATGTTATAATTTATATACTCATTTAATATCTCATAAAAAAAATGAAGCGACAACTTCTAAAGTGCGAGGAACAGCGGCAAAGTCTGATGAAAAAATGAAAAGAAGATTTTATGATAGTATCGTGTTTATTTTCTTAAAGTTATGAAGGCATGGTAACCATAGGGGACGGAGGTAAATATTACAAAAGTCATAGTTGATCCGGGCTGCCTTTAAATGATTAGTTTTAGTGGGATCTAACAAAATTAAACCTAGCTTACAATGTCAATTACTTTGTAATTTTACACAATTAAAAATACATGTATTGCGTAGTGTTCTGCATAAAGACAAAAACATCAGTCACATACCGAAGAATAAAAGAAGAATCTTTATATATTATGTTCTTCGGTCTTCGGTTTCCATGTGCTATTTATAAGGAAAAAAATATCATATCTCTCTACTTTTTTACTTTTACGACGGCTACGGGATAAGGTAGTGAATTCTCTTACGCCTCCACCACATGCTGAAAATAAATATTTAAAAATAATTAGTTAACGTCTGAACTTCACGTATATCTGTCTGTCTGCCAACCCCAGCCGATACTGAAACTTGTTCAAACTGAATAAAAAAGACATATAAATCAGTAATTCTGTTATGGGACCTGCCTTGAAATTCGTTGTGTATTTACGCAAAAAGTGGCATGGTATCACTCACTGACAAAAATAATTGTCACCTTCACTTTGATGTTACGTTGACAAAGCAAATAATAATTTCTCATTTTCCATAAAGATTTATGAGCAATTTATTTAATGTAATTTTAGACAAGTAATTATTGTTTCATATGGCTTTACTTTCAACTAAAAGCACAAAGTAATAAAAAATCAATTTTAAATGCAATAGATAACAGACGACCTATCCTACTAACCACATCTAACAGAATATTTTCCAGCGCATAGTTGTAAAGTTCAAGCGGAGGTCCACTTATTAGTAATTTTAGGTCAAGTAGGAATGAGCTGACGCAGAAGACAGTAAGAATTTCACCCATTCTTCCCCTTCTAAGGGTTGGGAGAGGGCACGCGTTGCTGGTTTACTAAAGTTTTGACGTTGATATTTCATACACAGGCTGATTCAGGCTCGAAAATTTTTTGCCCTTAAATAATTGGTGGTAAAAGTGGTTCGTCGCTTTATAATTACTTACGGTATTATTTTTAGTTCCAAAAACGTAGCAGCGCTTCCTGTGGTTTATTAATATCTTTTGTCGCCGACACGATGAGATCGAGGTATAGATTATCTCCTGGTGGCAGACCATAAAGAAATACTGCACCTCGTACATACTCGTAATTTAGTTAATAAATTACTTAATTACAATTTCGGCATTTAACAGTCGTACCTGTTGGATTTTTGTAAATGTCACATATAATACTCAATGTCATGCCCTTTAACATCGGCTGATAAACACTACCGATCAAAGGTTATATTAATCATCGGTTAATTTCGTGTTCAAAATTATCGAAAATATATTTTATTTATGAGTGGTTTAATACCAACCCTGAGGCCAAAATATAAAATTTTAACTTTAAGAAAAAAGCAATATACGTACTCTTCCGAACCTTATCATGATATTAACAAGTAACAATAAAAATATCGATAAATGATATATGTATAACAACTATCGACGACGGCCTGACCTAGTGGTTGGAGTACCTGACTGATCTGTGCAAATACACAAAATTGTTGCGTCTTTAGCAGTGTTGTGCATGTGAAATGTATGTCTGTAAATCCTACTGTGGGGTATAGTTTTTCTTATAAATATTTCCTTTAAATTGTTTAAAAATAAGACCCTAAACATTTTTGATCATAATTATTAAAAATATGTTGTTGAAATAAGTACTTCTATACTTTTTCCTTACGACAACATCGTATCATAGATACTGTAATGAAAAATAACGCTGTGAGGGAATATATAAATCAAACTACGTATTATTTTCATTTCAGAGTATAGGAAATGTGGTCTCAAAACAAAGTTTCATGACCCGGTTTGGACTTAATAACCTGATATCGTTAACGAACAGCCAGCCACTTGCCAAGATGACAGCCAAGGAGTTTATGATGGGGTACAAATCGGAGTTAATGACATTAGGCAATACCTTCATGCCTGGATGGATATATTTCGATAAACTTGGACTAATCGATCGGGTAAGTTAATCGAACTTTTCATAAAGATGCGTGAATAATTTCTGTCATTTTATTGGCAATGTTCAGACAAAAAAGTTTATTAATCGAGATAACTTAAAAAAGAAATAACCTTTCATTGATCCTTTCTTTGATATATTAATTTTGTCTCAAAGAATTAGTAATTTAATTGAATTTACATAGCCCTTAACGTATTAATTTCCTTTTATTAAGATGTACGACTTCAACGGTGATTACGAAACAATATTCACTGGTACAGATGACGTAACAAACTCGGGTCTAATTGATACATATCGAGGTTCGACCGATCTACCGCAGTGGGATGGGAAACACTGTTCCAATGTTCAATATGCCTCAGATGGTACCAAGTTTAAGAGTGGAGTTGGTATGAATGAGTCTATTCTGTTCTATAGAAAGAGTTTATGCAGAGCTGCTCCTCTGGTAAGTAAAATTTGTTGATGATACTCATATTTATATAATTAGTTACTTTCTTTGATATAACATTTTTTGTAACTCCTTCCAGGTTCCTGTAAAAGAAGGAGTAAGGTGTGGGCTCAATGGATACATGTATACATTCCCCGAGCACATGCTAGACAACGGCAAGATCATAGAGGAGAATAAATGTTTCTGTAGACAAGGTAGCGCACATCTCTTATTTAATTAAAATTACAGTGAATAAATAACATTATTTATAACTAATATATATATATATATATATATATTAAATATTATTAAACTTATTAAACTTAAAATTATTTGTCAACAGCAAACACCATTTGATCTAAATACCGTCCCAAATAAAATCCATATATGTTTTCTCTCACAGGTAAATGTTTACCAGAGGGCTTAATAGACGTAACGGATTGTTACTACGGCTTCCCAATTGCTTTATCGTATCCTCATTTCTACAAGGGAGATGATATCCTGTTCAGTAAAGTAGAGGGACTCACACCTAACAAAGAAGAACACGAGACCAGGTACGTAAAAAAAATATTTATATCTATCATCGTTTAAGCATAGTTTAATTAAATGCTTGTATAAATGTTTGTTATGTTAATTAACATTAAATGTTTGTTAACATTAATGTTAATGTTTAGCACTCTGAAAAATATTAAATTCAGTTCGTATTCGAAAATTAGAATCTATTACACACTTTTAAACAACACGACCTCTTATAGTTGCTACAATAAGCACATGTTTATGTTTAAATGATTTGTAGATATTTTTTTTGGCTGGCTTGTCTTATAAATCTTATTATATCCTTCGTTTCAATCAGGTTTTGGATTCAGCCCTACTCTGGCCTCCCTCTGGATGTAAGTTCTAAGTTCCAGATCAACATGGCGCTAGACGATTTATCAATGATCAAGAATGCGGAGAGATTCTCTAATATGTACCTACCATTACTATGGTTTGATATCGTAAGTACTCTTCTTCACTTCCCTTTATTAAAGTTATAAGTGATTTGTTATTTTTAAGCGACTATGACGGAGGCAAAAGGAGGTTTATGATTTCAGTCCGTATGTGCTCATCTGTTTTCGCATAACTAAATACTATAAGTAGTTTGGAATTTATGGGTAAGTTACGCATTATGCGAGAAGTTATGCGTATACATCATTTGATAAGTGTGGTATCGTTAAAAGCATCTAGATCGTCCGCTGGTGCTCTACAGAAGACATAAAGTCATTAATAAAAAATAAAACTTTAAAGGTGCCATGTTGGACATCAAATGAAAATGCTTAATTAGCACATTTTATATATTTATTAAAAAAAAATTCTCTTACTCCCGATCTCTTGAGGAATTAGAAAGATTAAGGAGTCTTTCAAATTCCGAAATACAGTCCTATAAGTTGAGTATGTAACATTATATATGTTGTGTAAACTAAATAAGTTGGAGTTTAACATGCAGATTCCCATCACGGTTATGAAATTTTTGAATGGCATATTTGAGATATTTTTTCCACCACCATGATCTTGTGGTGGCCTCGTTGGAGAATCTCCCACCCCATTTCATTCCAGAATGTCTTAAAAGTCGACTTAGGGAAGGGAAGGGAAGGGAATGCCAGGAAAATTACATGGCCTTCGATTGATGACGGAATAACCGTCTCGGATCCTGATAAGCAGCGTCTAAGTTGCGAAGTACCTCGTACTGTAATCACCAATCCGTCTGCCAAGCGTGGCGATTACGGCATATCCAACTTGGGAGAGGCCTATGACTAGCAGTGAACTTTTACAAACTAATTGCCGTGAGGTGGCGGCTTAAGAGAATCTAGCACACCATCTCATCCCGTGAGAAGTAAAAGCCGACATAGAAAAAATTAAACCAGAACACGGGCAGCAGCATCTTCCTGTAACATCTGAATAAAAAAACTGCGATTGCCAACCTGCCTGCATGGCATGGCAACTTTGTCAAAATGCCCCCAGAATAAGATTAAAATTATTAATTAAGATTATTACTTTGATCCAAAAATCGAATAAAGGAAAAAAGTTAATTTGCTAAGATCCGCATGCAAAATGTAAAATGGTGTGTATTACTCGTATCTAGTCTTAAAGAGCACCGCCCTGCCTACCCTCAACATCATGCACAAGCAAACCAATACCGCCACCGGGGCGACTAGTCCGCTAGTCGACTTCAGTGGTGTGTATTGCCTAGTGGTAGTGTTGTACTATCACTAGGCAATACACACCACTGAAATCAAAAACACGACACGTGTTTCGCCTCAAAACTCACAGTCATCCAGACTGTTGTGGAGTCAATAAAAATACCCACCATTTTACAATTTGCATGCGGATCTTAGCAAATCAAAAAACATATTCTATCTTTCTTATTTACTTTGCAGAGAATGTACACACTGACACCTTCGTTGGAGCAAAGATTCAGATTATATCTCAACATCTTACCCATCGTAGAGCAATGCGCTATGTACCTATGCTTCATAATTGGCGCTGTTTTGATCCTTTTGACCACCTACATATTGACGTTCAAGATAATGTTTAAAAGCTACGGCGAGAAAAAGAAGGAGTGCAATTTAAAGTTCAAATCCTATTTTTGGTTCAGTCAAGAGAAAGCTAAGAACAAAAAGAACGACAAGGATTCGGTGTACGCTCCTTGCGAAATACCCGTCAACGATACCGAATCAGACAATTCCGACCCTCAATTCGACGGGATGAAACCAAGTTTCATGAAAACGCACAGCGACAGAATCAAAGAACTAAGCCACAGACTCTCCGACAAAGTTCACGATTCAGTCGATAATGTTAAAGATTCGTTGATTGACGAAATAACGCATGTGAAAAAAGCGATCAGTGATAGAAAGAACTCTCTCATAAGTCCCGAATCCGAAAAAAGTGACTCCGGCGAAGACAACCATAACTACAAAGAATATAAAGCAGTTAACCAAACAGACAGTGATGAAGACTGCAAATATTTGGAGGTCATTGACGATGGTAGTGAATTTGATGAATCTTCAGTTATATTCCCCACGAGCGACAGGCGCAGGGATTCGAAGCTTAAGAACGAACTGTACATACACATAGGTTGATGCGAATCGTCAAGTATTTCCAAATCTTGCCAATTACAGATGGAACAGTAAAGAATATTGGTGAATGTGGACGTAGTTTAAGCGGAAAGTTAAAAACTACATCCATGTTGTATCCAACATGATAATATTGACGTACCTTTCAGTGATTTTAGAGTTTTCGTGGAATCTTAATTAGTTTTTGTAGAGTGGGAAAGAAACGTTAGCATTTATTTAAGATATTTCACCAAATTAAGATAAATTAGACCTTTATTGTTTTTTTACACTGGCCAAATATCGTCAATAACTTCTTACACCACTATTACGCTTCATAGTGATAATAAACGGATGTCGAATAAAATATTTGGTTTTACAAATATTATTGAAAATAATATTTATTTATTAGTATTAATATTCATATATGTATGCTCAAGTGCCGCATTGCGGTGTATTTGATATTATCGCTGATCTATTTTTGTAAAACCATCATTAAGTAAGCCATTATCTACCTGATATATGTTAGTGTAAGTTAAAAAAATGGTTAGTTGTATAACGTTGAGCTTTACTACGTTATGCTCAATTAATAATTGAATACATGAGTGGATGAAGATGATATGATACTAATTAGAGATTTTGAGTAAATGGCTAATGGTATAATGGAATTTGAGAGTTTAGTATATGTGACGCCCTTGTGGCTGTTTATTAAAAAAACACTCACGCCAAATCACGGATAATGTGTTATATTTATTATTTCAAACAATAATAATAATATTGCGAAAATAACTTCTCAGTTGGTTAAAAATTAATATTACAAAAATCTCAGATGAATGTCCTAAATATTTATGTCCTTTGACACAAAAAATAAAAAAACATCTAAAAAATACGACAAAAGTCGTAAGATTCTTGCCAGTGCCAAAACAGCATATTGTAGATATAAATATTTTTATAAGTTTTAGTCGGTAGCAAGAACACAGACAGTAAAATACTTTACTAATAATTTTGCTTTCACTAAAGTTTTGTTGGACTGATGACATAAAGCGAAAGGCATCGTGCCTCGGTCTTGAAGTAAATTTTCCAATCACTATGCATTTTAACGAACATTTTCCGCATAATTAATATACTATCAATATTAAACACTAATACTTTAAATAAACACGAAAATAAATATCAATAAAAATATAAACGTCATTTTTTCAGTTGGCGCCAATTAAATTTCACAGAACCACCATATAACTGTCATGACTGACTTGATATTGACAGAATTATTTTAAAGCAGCCATTACATAAAGAAGAAAAACTTTCATCCACTCATGTCTCGAAAATTAACTTTAAGACTCAATTATTCCTTAGATTTTTATAAATTTTTTCTATTTCTTTATCAGGGCAATTTTTTTTACAATTATGACATTAATAAAGTTAATAATTAATTATTTTGAAAGGATTGTGTGTGAGACTAGTGATTTTATAGTTACATTCCATTTGTACAAATGAATTAAGATAGTAATATGATTAGTTCGTTTAGTTTTATTAATATTTTGAAGGCAAATACTCTATACGTAAATGATTATTTGCTGTAATATTTGATTACTCAAACACATTGTAAGGAATTGGAAGTGAATCTTTAAATAAAGTTAGATACAATTCTTGCCGCTTCATGATATAGAATAGGTCTTATGGGATAGTGAGTTATTTTTAATCGACTGCGGATTTTAGTTTTAGAAAATAATAACAATGGATAATAACTACATGGCGATTTTAATCTCTAACGAATAAGTTTTGTGATAGTTTTAATACTTAATATTTGCAATATCATTATCGATAAATACCTCGGGGTTGTAAAAGTATTCTGTCTGTTGATACTAGATGGACCATTTATCTGTTTGTATTGTTATATTTGATAATAAAGGATTTTTGTAAGCTGTATTTTGTCTTTTATTTTCCTTCATTAAGTTTCCACCAGCACTCACCAGCAACAGCATTTTTTTAGTTTCTTTACACTACGATGGCTCCTTCATTACGACTGCGCTTGACAACCTCATGGTCTTTTAATCAGAATTCCTGACTTCAATGCAATGCAAATGCAATGAAACACGGCCGAAGCCATCATTTGTGCAAATTCGCAAATAGTTGGTTTACAGGTCTGGTTTTTATTTATTTATTTATTTATTAATCTTTATTGTTCCCTTACAAAGAAAGCATACAAAGGGCGGACTTAATACCGTTAGGCATTCTCTCCCAGTCAACCCATGGAGTGGTGAGATTTTGATTAAGGTGTAACAATAAAAAACAAAAAAATATAAGATAAAACAATATTATAATAATTATATATATAAATATCTTATAACATTTACATATATGTAAATAGAAACATACATATATATAAACATATACACAAACAGATATATACGTATACATATAAACACATACACTATACACAAAACAATGCAAAATCAAATCGGGGACAGACAACTAACAATTTAACATGCAATGACTCTTCAATAAATAATCACGAACCAATTTTTTGAACGAGTATTTATTAGAAGCTTTCCTGGTATCATCGGGCAAGGAGTTCCAGAGAAGCGCAGCCTGAACAGTGAAGGAGTTCCTATAGAACCCGGTGAAATGTGTGGGAATACAAATCTTATTATTGGAGGAAGAACGAAGAACCCTATCATGTGATGAGAAGAGATAGTGAAATTTATCTTTGAGATAAGACGGCGAAAATGGATCATTTAAGATGGAAAAAAGAACAAGCAAACTTCTGGATTTGCGCCTTTGTCGAACAGTAAGCCAATTAAGCTGAGATCGATATTGAGATACATGATCATACTTTCGAAGACCAAAAATAAATCTAATGCAGTTGTTGAGCAGGCGCTCCAGCTTGTTAAGAAAATCTTGGGATATGTCTGGATAACACACATCTGCATAATCAATAAGGGGTAGTATTAGCGTATGGACAAGCATGAGCTTAGATTTAATGGGAAGAATATGTTTTAAACGATACAAAGAACGTAAGGAGGCAGTGACTTTCCGACTGATTTCAGTAACCTGAACTTTCCAGGAAAGGGTGGTCAGGGCGTCAATGATAAGACCAAGATCCTTTACAGACTTACTAAATGGAATAAGAATATTATTATATTGTATAGAAGGTAAGTCTGGCAAATCAACCTTAGCCAACATCTTCGGACTACCCACTAGCATAGCTTGGCATTTTGAAGGAGATAGTATACCGCCTTGCGGCACGCCAGTTTTTACATCAGCCCAAGCTGAGGATTTTTGTCCTACGTGAACAGATTGCTGACGCCCGCGAAGATAAGATGAAAACCATTCTAAGACAGCAGGTACGAAATTAAGATGAGACAGGATGGAAAGGAGAATATCGTGATCTAACTGTGTTAAAAGCGTTCGAAAAATCAACTAGCACTACCACTGTAATATTTCTATCTTCCATACCCTGTCTAATGTCATCAGTGACTTTGTTTAAAGCAGTAGCAGTGCTGTGACCGGGACGAAACCCTGACTGATATGTACTCAGTAGGTTATGTTTCGAAATAAACATGGAAATTTGCTTGTGAACACAGGCTTCTAAAATTTTGGAAAGGAAGGGCAGAATTGATATAGGACGATAATGATTAGGGAGAATAGGAGTTGAATAGGTGTTTAGGAAGTGGCTTAACAAAAGCTTTTTTCCAATGCCTAGGATATTGACCAGAGTCAAGAGAAAAATTTATAATATGGGTAATTGCCGGGAGTAAATGTTCTAACATGGTGACAACCATATGTCTGCTAATGTCATCGCAACCCACAGCCTTAGACTTAACTCTCAAAATAAAATTTTTAATTTCATCCTGGTCAACAGGTGAAAAGTTTAATGCTGGAATGTGTGGTTATGTGATTTTGTCTGTAAAGCTCGTCTCCAAATTCACCTGTGTCATCATCATCATTTCAGCCTATCACTAGTCCACTGCTGAACATAGGCGTCCCCCATAGATTGCCACAAAAGTTTGTAGCTATCATTTTGGGGGGATTTTACCATAGTTGCCACGCTTAGTGGGCGGGTTGGCAACCGCAGTTTGTTTATTTAGATGTTTCAGGAAGATGCTGCTTTTAGGTTTTTTTTTATTGGATAGAGTGACGAAACGAGCTAAACTTTCATTTGATGGTAAGTGCAAAGTCTGTCCACAACAAATGCTGTGTCACCTAGAACATTTCTGTGCGACACCACATTGCGCCCGTCACCCTGAGACATCAACTCTTAAGTTTCATATGCCTACTGATAACACTAGCTCTCAGTGCCCTTCAGACCGAAACACAGCGTAATGTTTGCTCTTTACTGCTTCACGGCAGAATAACTGGCCTGGGGTGGTACCCAACTAGACAGATTCCTGCATAGGATGCACAACACGTATTAATAAGACCCAGCCGGATCCCGCTGGATCCGGTCGGATTGGCGTTAATACGGGGAATGAAAATCATGAATTAATATCATCATTTCAGCTTATCAAAAGTCAACTGCTGAACATAGGCCTCCCCCATAGATCGCCATAAAAGATTTCTCTCTGTTGACTTTTACGACACCCACGGGTTGAGATCGGGTGGTAGATTCTCTCACATCGCCACCACACGGCATGCATTCCTTAATCGTAATAAGATGACGTATGTTAACGTTTGTATTGCGGCTTTTTGTAACCTCCGATGCAAGATATTTTTACCAACTAGTTTTAAACGAGAACAATAACACAAATTAAAAAAAATCATTTATTTAAAAAAATCCATCAAAATCATACGAAAATGTAACTATACATAGTCTGAATAAGGTCTTGGACGAAACTTATTTGAACCAGTTTGCAGAAGATGAACCCGTAAAATAGGCACTGCACAACAATATCCAAAATAATCATTCTGAAACAAAAGAATGTAAAATTATATTATGATTAGAATATAAACTCTCGCACACCTTAAACACTGCTGCCCTTTCGTAACATTATCCGGGAAGATTGTTATGCCACCTTTCAAAAGCCACGATACTGACCAGGCATTTTCAATAATCGATTCTAAAAACTGCAACCTAGAAGATCTGTAATACTAATAAAGAAAAGAAAACGTGATGGACGAACCGTCAACAAAATAAACAACTAAATATATTAATAACAAATAAGCCATTGTAAAAAAAAACGAGTCTAAAGGTTCTTAATTCGTTGCAAATTTGATGTCAATTAATTTAGCAGATTAGCAATTTACTCGTATAGTTATAGACGATAGAGAGAACTAAAAAGTTCTGAGTAGAAACTATTATTTTTTATGTTTTTTTTTTTGTATAGCAACAAATAACAAATGATATAAAATGTATAGAAAGAGCAGTAACTGTGAGTCACGCTGAAAAACATTGTACGAAAATTTACAGTAGTGTTTTACAAATTTTATTTCTTATTTAGTTAATGGTTTATTTACACACAAAGATATATGAAAAGATAAAGAAAATTTCGTATAAAGGCACTACTTATTTCATATTAAAATTTCTTTCAGGCTTGTTACTGGACAATTTAAGTGAGAAGCTTATTCAGTGTGCATTTTTAAATATATTATAAATATATTTCGAGTTTTCATATTCAAATTTACTTATGTATATTTATTAGTTTTACTGTAGCTCCTATATGGAAATCCGGCTTGATAGGTACCACCGCAGTGCCAGTTATTCTGCCGTGAACCAATAGTGTACATACTTTACTGTTTCAGTCTGAAGGGTACTGAGAACTAGTATAATCACTGGGCATATAAAACTTAAGAACTAAAGTCTCAGGGTGAAATACGCAGTGAGGTGCCTTACAAAAATGTTCTGGGTGACACAGCATTTGTTAATTCAATCATTAGGTGAACGTTTTGCTCGTCCCGTCACATTCTTCTGTAAAGAAGCCTCAAAAAAAACCTATGTCCAGCAGTGGACCACAAAGAATTGCAATATACTAAATAAACTCGACTCTACTAAACTCGATATACTAAAATGACGACCGCGACGTTGTTTTAAACAAAATGATTTAATTAATTGCAAACGTATCTTACCTCTGATAATGTGCTCTGGCTTTTGGAATATCTTCATCCATTTCTTTAAGCAAATATGTTCTCCCCCCTCTAATACACACTTTGAAAAACTCTGACTTATCAATATTCTCTATCTGGTAGTAGAAGTTTTTCAGGTCTTCTTCTTTTAAGGTACTTCGAAGTTTTACAAAATTTTTGTTGCAGAATGTCCATTGCTGTGTTAAATAATAACGGAGAGCGAGGTTCGCAATGTAAATACGCCTCTGGATTTTCAATAACCTAGAAGAATAAATAAATACATATGGAGCGATATCTAAGTCACACGCCACACGAGGAGCTTAAAATATTTTATAAATTCCATAATCACGCAATGAAAGTTTTCTGTGATGCGAACTATATACAAAATGGCCTATCAAACATTAGTTTCTACTGGTGGTAGCATTCCTGTGCAGGAATCCGTCTGGGTAGGTACCACCCCAGGGCCAGTTATTCTGCCGTGAAGCAGTATTGTGCAAACATTGCTGTGTTTCGGTTTGAAGGGCGCTGAGAGCTAGCGTAATCACTGGACATATGAGACTTAAGAACTGATGTCTCAGGGTGACGGGCACAGTGTAGTGTCACACAATAATTTTCTAGGTGACACAGCATTTGTTATGGGCAGACGTTACACTTACCATCAGGTGAACGTTTTGCTCGTTCCGTCACTTTTATGAAAAAAAAAATGTTTTATTACAGTATTAAGGGATAGTTTCATACCGACTAAGACACCTTTGATATGTAATATATATTGATGTTTGGAATTGATTTGTTTTAAGGTGTTGAACATGGTCGCAATCTCTGCAGCATAACGCGTAATCTTTGCTATTGCTGCAAGCCAAATATGTATTTAACAGTTTGAAAGAGAACTTGAGCCTTTAAAGTATTCATGTATGTACACTTATAGATATGGAGTCTAGTTATTGTTCCCACATATCTGTAGCGTGTTAAATTATTGTTGCAAGAATCCGTCTAGGTAGACACCACCTCAGGGTCAGTTATTCTGCCGTGAGCAGTAGTGTGCAAACATTACTGTGTTTCGGTCTGAAGTGCACTGAAAGCTAGTGTAATCACTGGTCATATGAAACTTAAGAACTGATGTCTCAGGGTGACGGGCGACGCAGTATTTGTTATGTGTAGACGTTGCACTTACCATCAGGTGGACGTTTGGCTCGTTTCGTCACTTTATCCAATAAAAAATGCTAATGCAGTATACAGAACTTGTCACGTTAAAATTATTTATATTATAGGTTATTGTTTATAAAATGTATTTTAATTTCGTTTAAAATGTATACACCTCACGATTACTGCAGTATCCATTTTTTTTTTATTCTATAAAGTGACGAAACGAGCGAAACGTTCACCTTGAGTTGATAGGATCGTCTTGTGGCGAGGGTTAGGATATTTTTAGCATATATTTGGAGAGCAGCATAAGACACACCGCCTTGTGCTAGTTTTGAGACAAACGTAGCGTCGGATATATCTCTGCGCGAATGAAGTGTTAGCAAGTGAAGGCAATAACACATAGAATTGTAGTCCTCATTAGGCAATTTGTATTTATAGTTTAGAAAACTGTATTATTGGTTGCAACAATAAACCAAATATACAAAATATACTTTTATATAATAATGACATTACACAAAAAAATTAGCTTTTTTTTCTTTTTATTGTATAAAGTGTTGAAACGAGCAAAACGTTCACCTGATGGTAAGTGCAACGTCTGTCCATAACAAAAGCTGTGTCACCCAGAACATTTCTTTGTGACACCTCACTGTGCGCATCACCGTGAGACATCAGTTCTTAAGTCTCATATGCCCTGTGATTACGCTAGCTCTCACTTTTTTACTGGATCCCTAGCAGGGATCCGTCTAGGTAGATACCACCCCAGGCCAGTTATTCTGCCGTGAAGCAGTAGTGTGCAAACATTGCTGTTTCCTACTACCTTAAGGACACTGAGATGTAGTGTAATCACCGGGCATAAGACTTGGAACCTCCGGGTGACCGGCGCAGTATGTTGCGTACATGAAAATGGGTACACGGTGTTTGATACTGGGCAGAAGTTGCACTTACCATTATTTGAACATTTAGCTCGTCACGTCACTTTACCCTATAAAAAACACACCTGAGACATCAGTTCCTAAGTCTCATATGCTCAGTGATTACGCTAGCTCACAGTGCCCTTCAAACCGAAACACAGTAATGTTTGCACACTACTGCTTCACGACAGAATAACTGACCCTGGGGTGGTACCTACCTAGACGGATTCCTGCATAGGAATCTTACCACTATAAAAATGTTCATGTTTTTTTCTTATATTCTGAATTAATGATATCGTGGAATGGCAATTAACGATTAAATAATCGTTATTAGCTTAAAATTGTATTCCGCAATAACAGTCGAAATGGAGTGCTTGAACTTTCTGTCTGTCTGTTATGACGAAGCATGTCTCGACATTGGGACGGAATTTTCCATTACAACCATTTAATAGAATATATATTGCCGATAGGTGTCCGACAGAGTAGGATAGCGCCTACCTCTTTCCCACCGAGGTGTCCTAAGAGGCGACTAAGATTTTCTACGGACTGCCTTCATTCGTACAGAATGATACCATAATATGCAATGCTGTCACTGTACTGCTCGTGCTTCACGCGGGGGCGAATAGAGGGCTACGTGTGTTGTCTCTGCCTACCCTTTTTATGGAACAAAGGTGATGGTATGTACCCTAAAATACAGTGTTCAAGAATTAACACGATAATACTTACAACGGCTTCTTTCCTAGTATCCACAAAACAAAGTCAACTAATAATGCAGGGAGTAGATGCAGGATCAGAACCTAAGACAAAAGATAAAACAATTTAATCAGCGTGTAAAAAAACTCATAAACTACCTTGTACTACACCAAGAAAGGCAGATATACCGTAGTTGCAACACTTGAAAAAACAAACCTCAAACATACCTTACCATAGAAAATTTTAGTCATACTGTCTAAGTTATTAAAGTTAATGTATAATCTGCTATAGTCAACTCATGGACCGTGAGTTACTTTATGTAATGTAGGCAGGCACATGTCTCTTGCTAACTAGTAACTTAGTAGTTAGTACTTAGTAGTAACTTAATAGTTTAACTGGTGGTAGAATTGCCTATGCAGGAGTCCGTCTAGGTAGATACCACCCCAGGGCCAGTTATTCTACCGTGAAGCAGTAGTGTGCAAACATTACTGTGTTTCGGTTTGAAGGGCACTGAGAGCTAGCGTAATCAATGGGCATATGAGACTTAAGGACCTATGTTTCAGGGTGATGGGCACATTGTAGTGCCACACAGAAATTTTCTGGGTGGCACAGCATTTGTTATGGGCAGACGTTGCACTTACCATCAGGTGAACGTTTTGCTCGTTTCATTCACTTATGGAATAAAAAAAAATACAGTTCCATTTCTTTATGTTATTAAGTGACGGTCACTTAACATAAGCCACGCCTGCCCATGACTGGTGCAATATTACCCAGAACATGGCACTTAAAAGCACTTATCACCTTGACACATTAGTCATTAAGTCTCATTGACCCAGTAATTTCACTCGCTGTTCAAATTGGGACACAATAATGCTTGCATACTACTGCTTGGAGACAGAACAACTGGCACTATGGTGGTACCTGCCTACCCAGAGTCCTGTAAATAAGTCCTACCACCAGAGTCTTAAACATCGTCGCTCCTTTAACACGGATTAAGAAGAAATATTTACCTTTATATAGTGGATCACTTTGGAGGTAGTAATAGAACCGCCTACCCTCCACAGGGCGTTGTTAAGAGGCATTGTGGCGACAATATTTCTGCCCAAGTCCACCAGCTCGCTTATGGAAACCTTGTTGAGGTTGCCCGCGCAGGAGTTGTATACTGGTATGTCGTCCGTTAGCTCCAGCCTTTAAAAGTGTAGGAACCAGAGTCAGTCGTGGCTAAAACTGCGATCATCACCCTGACACATTAGCTCCTAAGTCTCATATGTCCAGTAATTAAACAGTATTTCTGTGTGACACCACACTGCGCCCGTCACCCTGAGATATGAGTTCTAAAGTCTTATATGCCCAGTGATTACACTAGCTCTCAGCTCCCTTCAAACCGAAACAGACGGAATAACTCACACTATTGTGTTACCTACTTTGACTTAATTTACTTTTGTTTTTGTTTTGATGGCCGCCACCACGCCGTGTGGTGGCGGCTCGAGAAAAGAATGCTACCACTCCATCTCATCCAACGGATCTCGTAAAAGGCGAGTAAGGAATTAAACTGCACTGTGCACCCAACAGCGCATGGTGGCGATGGGCGCACCACCTATCACACCAAGTGCATTATATTGTTTTGGTGAAACGTGGTCCAGTCTCTGACTACCCCTTATAGGATACAGTCGTGATCTTATGTATGTTGTTTTGATGTAGTCCCCTCCGCTAGAGCTCAAGTGGAGTCAAAGAGTTTACAATACCATACACATGGTAGCGCAAGGTACTGTACCGAAATTAAATATCTTAGGAGGTATTGATTTTCTTCATCTAACTCTGACTGAAGTAAAAATAAAAATTAATTTATAAAACAGTTTTGGAAGAACACCGCCCGCCCTCCCACAACATCAAAACGTAACCCTGCAAAAGAAAACTAACGATGCCGCTTTTCACTACTTCAAAACTATCACTAGACAATACATACATACATAGAGTCACGCCTCTTTTCCATTGGTTGATTCTGACACACATCTTTAGCTTCCTCTACTTTCATTAGTGTTTTCCTACAAGCTCGTCGGTTGCGGGTACTTTTGACGTGGCCTTTCTTTAAACAACTTCGATCTGATCGTGATATGTTTGCCAATGTAGACCATATTGACGTCACAATATCAACATCAGCATTATCAAGTAATGTTGACAGACAGCCACCGAATGACAATGGATTTCCGCAAAAAATCGCCTGATTCTAACAATCATTATGATAAATCACTAATTGCATAAGCGCTGCAGGCGCTGAATTATACAAAATTAATGAAAAGACGTACGCTTTGGTGCCTCTGATCCACGCGGCTGCAATGAAACCCTTTATAGCGATATCAACTGGGATGTAGTCCGCTGCCAGGTTCGGATTTGAGTAAATGCTGCGTAGTATTCCTGGAAGTTGAAAAATTTGATTATGTTTTTCCATTAGTAGAATCTATCGCTCAGTCTCAAGAGTGGACTAATATTCCTTAGTCCACTAAACAAATTACACACAAGGATAATCTTAAAAATGTGATACCTAAAATACCGCAGTAGGCAGTAGCGTTTAAGTCGCAGACGTCTTGCAATGTTAATGCATACACGTATCCGCCTGCTCTCTTGGGTGAAGGCTAGTGGTCAGCGAACTTATCTACTGAGTCTACTGAGTCCTGGGTTCGAAGGTGATTTTTCCTCGACACAATTACTCGACACAGCTACATTTGAATCGGAAAGGATTGCTTGTGACCTGGAAAGGGTTCAAATAGACCCGCCATTTTTATATTTAATACATGGATTACTAGTATTACACGGTAGTAAAGATACGATTTTGATAACGGAACACTTAGCCATCACCCGCCATTCTATATAAATAGAAGTTCTATTTACTTCACAAATTGTCGCGGAACACCCATTCAGATTCAACGGAGCACTTGTTTCAGAACTCCTGATATAAAAATAATTATGGTATTTTTAAAATCTCGCACGGCGATAAAATCTTCTGAACGTTTATCGACTCTGGAGCACTCACTCATCCAGTTCAAAGTACCGCGACGGATCAGCTTGATAATGTTTGCTGGACCAAAATAATACACTAGTATTGCTATATGACACAACTTATAACGGTGGCGTAAGAAAACTATTTCTCCCTCACCTTTCCCACTCGCCACGAATATACCGACTGGACCATTAAAGTTCTCGATCCAACCAGGTACCGGCTCATAAAAACTTGATATCACTAAAAAAAATAAAAAATTATTACATACTACGAATCTTTGTTATTTAAATCAAATAGTTTACAAACGGAGCAAAAGGAAAAAAAGATGACTGTCGGAGTTAGGGTAGGATGTAGTGGCAGAGACACGGGGACAGCCACAACACCACAATACCCGAAAACCAAGCATGTGTTTTTGCACATATGTTGACTCCAGCTGTGGTTCGAAATCTGGACTCGCGGAGTTGAAGTTAGATACGCTAATCACTAAGCTACGCAGTCGTTAATATTAATAATTTTAATAGCATTGCTGTGCTAATTAAATTGCTATGCTATGCCGCTTTTCTTTTAAAAAAATATGGCTGAATGAATGGGAAGTATTGATATGGTTATTAGCAACCTTATATAACTCACTAGCTGATGCCCGCGACTTCTTCTGGGTGGATAAAGGTTTTTAAAATATCATAAAAAGTCCATCTCCAGGATGCAGGCTATCCCTGTGTCAAATTCCGTCAAGATCGGTTCAGCGGTTTAACCGTGAAAAGGTAACAAACAGATAGAGGGACAGAGAGAGTTACTCTCACATTTATAATATTAGTATAGATAGCATGGACTATCTTACATACTTAATACAAGTTGTTGAAGTAACATTTTTGTTTTTTTTTTTTTGATAAGACAAAATATACCAACTACTGGTGGTAGAATTGCTATGCAGGAATTCTTTTAAGTGGGTTCCACCAGTGTCAGTTATTCAGACGTCAAGCAATAGATACAAATATTAGTATTTCGTTCTAAAGAGCACTGAGACCTAGTGTAACTACTGGACATTGAGGCTTAAAAACTGATGTCGCAGACTGACGGGCGCAATGTCGTGCCGCTCAGAAATGTTCTGGATGATACAGCATTTGTTAAGGACACGCGTTGCACTTATCTGCAGGTGAATGTTTTGCTCGTTTCGTTACTTCCTGAAAAAAAAAAACTATACCTATAGATGGTCGAATAATAACGACGGGCAGTTTTCCTTTCTGTTCGTACACTACGTGCTCAGCAAGCTGTTTGGTAAAAGTATAGGTGTTAGGTAGTTCTCCAAGGTATCTGGAAGCACAAGATTAAATTGTAAATTAATTATTTAAATTAAATAAAACCTTTTATAATATACCACGTTATTAACACGGACTAATAAGTATAAAGTTTAAAATCGATTGCAAAATTTGTGCTGAACAGACAAACAAACAGACAAGAAAGCGAGTTAATATTGCATTGTCATCTACTTCTGAGCTGTTTCAAGTTTCAAGTCTCTAGCTCATCGAGAAGTTAGTTTAAAATAGATTGCAAAATAGGTAAAAAAGTAAAGTAACACCATATAATATAGTCCCACTGCTGCGCACAGGCCTCTCAATTCCGAGATTTGTAGGAGTTTATTTAAGTATTTATGTTTGGGTCAAACCAAACCTGGCACGCGGGCCCCTGGCCCGTGAGCACAGTATCCGATGAAGCTGTAAAAGCCAAAAAGGCTAACAGCAATTACATCACCGAAATTATATCAATTCCGAGAGGGTTTTTGGAGCTAGGGAGAATCCGCCACGCTGCTCCAATGCTTGTTGGCGGACTTCACATGTCTTCGAAATATTATTTCTCAGACATGCAGGTATCCTCGCGATGTTTTCCTTCACCGCTGAAGACGTGGAAAATCAGCGCTTTAAATTGCAATTAACAATTTTAGTGATGCCGGCACCGGAAATCGAACCAAGGTCAATCGCGTACTATGAAATTTAAAGCGAGCGCCTAGCTAAACCTGTGCCCAATTTAAACAGAAGATGGACGCTAAAAGTTTCAGACGAACCAAGCGACTGAGTCGATGACATTCGAACCTAACATTTTGCAACACATGAAATGTTTAGAAATAAGTTATGCGGGTGAACTAGACAAAAAAAATCCACCAAACAAAATTAAATAGGACTGCCTATATATCTTAGAAAAGATGAGGATTTGTGAGAGATTTACGCAGTACAGTTTCTCCTCTTAGATGCCCAGATCCACTTCGGTTAACCACGTCAACGTAGTAAGTAAATCAATTTGTTTAGGAGTATATACAAAAATACTCCTAAACAAAGTGATAAAAATCTGAAAAACTTAAAGTGCACGTCTCATGACGCTCATTTAACTCTTTAAAAAAATCGTATTGAGGTTCAAATATTTCGAGTCATTTCCATTTGAGATGAAAACAAGTGCTAGACTTTTGATATGAAATAGGAAACCAGTAGATAAAATTCTGGATATGATAAAAAAACTCGATACGTCAATTTTTTCGAGAGTTATCGTGACCACATCCCTAAAATAATCCGGACGTCCACGTCAATTTTTTTTGAGTCCTACGACCTAAGCCGGATATAAAACTATAACATACAACTTAAGTATACTTTTGATAAAAGCATTTAGGACAGGACGTGTGGTGGCGGGATGAGAAAATCTGTCATCCCTTCTCGTCCCATGGGTATCGTTTGAGCCGACTAAGGCACAGGCCAGGATTATTTCATGACTTCCGACAGATGAGGGAATCTATAAAACGCCGGACAAGTCCACGGACTGTTATTGCGAAAACCAATCCTCATGTCGCGCGTGGTGGCAAACATTCCCTTCCCGGCAGAGGTCTATGCCCAGCAGCGGACTATAAAGGGGCTGATGAAGAAGACGACAAGGCAGGCGTCTACTGCTTTTTAAAAAATAAGTTCTAGCTACAGGATTTTCATCTCATGAAATTTCGTTCATCGTTACAAATAATGAAATATTAACTTACTTTGGTGTGAGTACTTTCAGAGTATGCTCGTCAGTTTCCTCGCAAACCATCAGGGTTTCTCGCCAGTCGGCGTGGGGAGGATACATGATTTCTTCTACAGGATCTCTATTGGTGTTGGCGTACGATGTGGAGACATGAATCAGCGCCTAGAAGTGGACTTTATATCGTTTGCTTTTTTATGGAAGAAAGGGAAGTAACGAGCAAATTGTTAACTTGATGGTAAATACAACGTCGACCCAAAACAAATGCTGTATCACCCAGAACATTTCTGTGTGACACCACACTGTGCTTATCACTCTGAGACATCAGTTCTTAATTCTCCTATGTAAAAATTATAACAGTAATGTCTATACACTACTGATTTATAGCACTTGGCACTACTGGTACCTGCCTAGGCGGATTCCTGCATAAGAATCTTTTTTTTACTGGATACAGTGACAAAACGAGCAAAACGTTCACCTGATGGTAAGCACAACATCTGCTTATAAGAAATGATGTGACACCCTGAACATTTCTATGTGACACTACACTGCGCCCATCACCCTGAGACATCAGTTCTTAAGTCTCATATGTCAGTGATTACACTAGCTCTCAGTGCCCTTCAAACCGAAACAAAGTAATGTGTGCACACTACTGCCTCTCAGAAGAATAACTGGCCCTGCGTAGGAATCCTGCCACCACTAATTCAAAATTTTCCGAAATAAATATAGTTTGCCGATACATATAACATATTTAGACACGCTATTACGGGCAGTGAACCAGTTAATAGAATCAGGCGTTACTTTCTGGAAATCCATTGTAATGAATGAAAGAAAATCTATTTGTCTGATCATTTGATAATTTCTCGTTTTGAGGTGTAACACGTGTCGTGTTCTCGACTTCAGTGGTATATCCAGTGGTCCCCGGTGGCGGTATTCGTTTTCTTGTGGACGCTATTGTGGGGAGAGCGGGCGGTGCTGTTCAAAAACTACACGCACCTTCTTAGCAAATTAACTTGCTTGCTAAGAAGGTGCACGTATTCATTACTAGCAGAAGCCCGCGACGACGTCGGCGTGGATTTAGGTTTTATTAAATACTGTACGAAAGTAACTCTCTCTGTCCCTCTGTCTGTTTGTTAGCTTTTCACGGCTCAAACGCTGAACTGGTCATTGACGAAATTTGACACATAGGTAGCTTGCATCCTGGAGACGGATATTTATTAGATAGGATATTTAAGAGCTTTTAATTAAACATTTATTAAAAAAACCTATATCCATGCGGACGATCTCGCGGCCACTAGTTCATTATGATGGAGTAACGCCTCATTCTATTATTAATATTCTATTATTTAATTTAATATAATAATTAACACCGCAACAAAGTTTTTACCATTTTTGTGACGAAACGAGCAAAACGTTCACCTGATGGTAGTGCAACGTCCGCCCTCAACAAATGCTGTGTCACCTAGAATATTTACGTGTGACACCGCACTGCGCCCGTCACCCTGAGACATCAGTTATTAAGTTTAAAATGCCCAGTGATTACGCTAGTTCACAGTGCCCTTCAAACCGAAACAAAGTAATGCTTGCACACTACTGCTTCACGGTAGAATAACTGTCCCTGGGGTGGTCCTACCTACCTAGAGGGATTCCTGCATAGGAATCCCACCACCAATAACTACTACTACAGTACTATAAGCCAGAATTGTCTAGCGGAGAATGACGTTAAGTCCACTCATTGTAACTTTTGTTAGGTGTCAATAAATTATAAATAAATAAAGGCTTTAATGGTTATTCGCCATTCTTAATACTGGGGTCTTATATTGCATTGTTTGAAGGTATACGTTGCACCTTGTTATATCAAAATTATTTATAATATGACTTACCTCTAAAAACCTAACATCTTTGGCTAATTCCACAACTTCCCTCGTACCTCGTAGATTCAAACGCGCCGCAACCGCAAGCGGGTCATCGAACCTGTATAAATTCAATGCACCTTATTTCGTGTTAATAAAATTGTATGTGTGTTTATATAGTGTGTATATATTGTGTATTGTATGCGTGTGGTGGCGGGTTAAGAGAATCTACCACCCCATCTCATCCCGTGGGTGTCGTAAAAGTCGACAGAGGGAAAATGAAAACCAGGAGATGGGCAGCAGTATCTACCTGGGACATCTAAATAAATAAACTGCGGTTGCCAACTCGCATGCCAAGCGTGGCAACTATGACAACATTCCCCAAAAAGGAGAGCTACAAACTTTTGTGACAATCTATGGGGGAGGCCTATGTTTAGCAGTGGACTTGTGATAGGCTGAAATGATGATGATGATGATGTATATAATTGCCATAAGGCTCAGCGGCTTCCAAGGTGAAGGTTCTGAGTTCTAGTCCACCCTAAGCCTAGGACAATTTAAGGTTTAAGATGTTTATTTCCCAAAATAATATACATTCGCTAACATTGAGAGATATCGATTATTATTACGAAAATAATACTATTATATAGAATTGTACAGAGAAAGGGTCAATATTAATGCAAAAACATGAACTCTCTTATAAGGGGAAGCTTGCGTAAATGTGTTAAAGGTGTATTAAGATTACAGCTTTTACTTTAAACAAATAAATACTCGTAGTACAATGTGTCGATTTTTTTAAGATATATTTATAGTAGTCTACGTGTGTGGCCTCCGCATACACCTTATTTGGGGAAAGCCCGTGTATGTATGTATGTATTTTTGTATACTTGTTTCACACTTTACACTAAACTTACCGAACACTGGCAGCAACGTGGAATATAATGTTGACACGATTCACTAATAGAGCTCTATCTTCTTCAGATATACCTGGAAAGGAGACAGCAGCAGAAAGGATGGTGTTAGTTTGCTGGCGCACGCTATTGTCAGGGGGCGGGAGGTGCTCTTCAAAAATTAGATTGTATATATTATTTTATATTTTGCATGCGACATTGTATTTTATATTGGATTCCTTTCCTTTATTATAATGGATCTCCGCAAGATGTAGTCTATTTTAAAATTTCATAAGCTAATCTTTTATTTCGAAATAAATCAGTGGCTTGGTCTATGCAATGAAAATTCGCACATACATAAAGCATTTAAAATAAAGCGCAATGACTGGCTATGTTTATTATACAGTTGTTAATTAATAGCAATTAAACATTCATAATATTCTGTTTCTTAACGAAGTCGATGCAAAGGTCCCAACTTGACTTTTTTAAACATACAATTGTGTTCGGAAACACGCCAAAGGTAAACACGAAATGTTCTTACGAACCGGTGTCACCATCATCATCATCATCATTTCAGACTATAACTAGTCCACTGCTGAACAAAGGCCTCCTCCATTGAATGCCACAAAAGTTTGTAGCGCTCATTTTGGGGGGATTTTGCCATAGTTGCCACGCAAGGCGGGTTGGCAACCGCAATTTATTTATTCAGATGGTCCAGGTAGATGCTGCTGCCCAGCTACAGGTTTTTATTTTCCCTCTGGCGACTTTTACGACCACCCACGGGATGAGATGGAGTGGTTGATTCTCTTAAGCCGCCAACACACTCACCTTGTGGTGGCAGCAAAATCCCAAATCGTTAATTGATGTTGGAGCCAAGGTGGCTCAGGGGCAGGGCGGTCGCCTTAAATATAGCCTGTTGATGTCCCACTGCCGAGCACAGGCCTCCTCCCACTTTCGAAAAGGCTTTGGAACTGGGAAGAGTTCACCGCGGTACTCTTGTGACAAATCAACACTTAAAATTGCAGAAAATTTTTAGTAACTCCAACACCGGGGATTTAATTCAGGTTACTCGCGTACTATGAAATTCATTGCGAGCGCCCGGCCCATGAGCTTCCACGGGTTTGTGAACTGTTTACGGGATCATTAGTGCGATGGTGATGAATAGTTCGGACAACTCGTAACCATAAAATCTAAGTTAAATAAATAAAATCACGAAGTAGATATCACTGGTAATAGGAGCAATAAAAGATGTAGCATACCCAGCCCAATTTCGCTTACATCGCCTGCAATAACAAAGACCTTGGATTCGAACACCCCCGGTCTTTCCTTCCTGAGACGATCGAAGCACTGAAAAAGTGATTTTGGAATTTTAATAATGAGCTGAACACGCGACATTGGACGCGTAGACTTAAGAGCTCGTGCGACTCCAGAAGGTTTTGATGCAGTGTTCTTCTTTATCAGTTTCCTTTTTGACGGACCCGCCTGATCGGGTGGTCTATTCGGGAGAGGACGTTTCCCCCAACTAGTAATATGTACATGTTGAATATATAGTTCGCATCTCAAAAACTTTCAAAAAACTTTCTCATGTGGGGACATAGATGTCGCTAAACCTGTAATAGCCGGATCCTCGGCTTGATGCGTCCAGCTCCTGCCAATCGTATTGCGTAAACCGTCGCTCCACTATAACCGCCTGACGAGACGTCCAACGTCTGTCCATAACAAACATTTCTGTATGGCAACACACTACACTCGTCATTCTGAGACATCAGTTCATAAGTCTCATATTGCCCACTACAGCTTCACGGCAGAATAACTGGCGCTGTGGTGGTATTAACCTAGACGAGAAATCCGTCTAGGTTAATACCACCACTACCGCATAGGATTTCTACCGCCTTGATCGGAATAATGGGGACTACCGGAAACTGGCCCGAATTTACGATAGACTTTGTTTTTCATGCAGTATACACCTGTAATCGCCACAAGGCATTTGAGCAACTTTTTCTCGACACCAGGGGCTTATCAAGTTATCACAGAATTCTAAGTTTCACACACGACCAATTTAAAATTCATCATCATCATCATCATGCCTCTCCCAAAGATTGCCACAAAAGTTTGTAGCTCTCATTTTGGAGTTATTTTGCCACATGTGCCACGCTTGGCAGGCCGTTTAGAAACCGCAGCTTATTTATTCAGATGTTCCAGGATGATGCTGTTGCCCATCTCCTGGTTTTCATTTTCCCTCTGTCGACTTTTACGACACCCACGGGTTGAGATGGGGTCGTAGATTCTCTTAAGCCGCCACCACACGAGCAATTTCAAATTAATAAAGAATTTTTCATCTCACCTGTGTTGAATAAATCGCCTGCAGTCTGTCTTCGGACTTGACGTCTTTCTTATTCCTCAATAGCAAATAGATTCTGTCCAATTCTGTGCATGAATACAGGAGTTTCTCTATAAGGACCTTTCCCATAAATCCTGAAAATGTAAAATAGTACCTATTAAATATATTCTCTTCGTCGTCGTCGTCGTCGTTTCAGCCTATCACAAGTCCACTGCTGAACATAGGCCTCCCCCATAGATAGCCACAAGTTTGTAGCTCTCATATTGGAGGGATTTTGCCATAGTTGCCACGCTTGGCAGGCGGGTTGGCAACCGCAGTTTATTTATTCAGATGTTCCAGGAAGATGCTGCTGCCCATCTCCTTGTTTGAATTTCCCTCTGTCGACTTTTACGACACCCACGGGATGGGATGGGGTGGTAGATTCTGTTAGGCCGCTACCACACGGCTATATTCTCTTACCACGTAATCATTACAGCCAATCACGAGTCCACTGCTGAACAAAGACGTCTTCCATAGATTGCTACAAAACACAACCTAAGGCGGCATCCATTAATAACGTGGGGCGTTTAGGCGGGGGAGGGAGTCGAGCCGAATTTCACCCAATCTCACGTGGGGGAGAGGGAGGGTCGCGGCAAATATCTCGTAATTTTTTTCCACAAGAAACTACTAGTTGCAAAAGAACCGGGTTATGTAAAACACGTTTATCTACTAAAATATGCCTAAATCATACATACAGGAGGCGAACCACCGCCATTTTGGTACGAGATAAAAAAAATCTTACTCCGTTCCTAGGAGCAGTATTGAGACAGCATTGCATACTCTGGTGTTATTCTGCACGAATAAAGGCTGTCCAGTACAGTACCTAAGTCGTCCTCTTACGACACCTCGGTAGGAAAGAGGTAGGTGCTATTCTACTCTGCCGGTCACCTAGCGGTCGAGACACATATTACGAGATCTTGATGCTGAGCCTTAGAACTACTAACGTCAGTTAATATAATCTTGCTGAGGATATCATCGTTACGGACTCTGAAATCGTTACTGACTCTGTAACTCGGAAACACCGAGCGAAGCACTTTATAGCTCGCTGGGCGACTATGGAAACCAGATTCTTTCCGATCGGCTTGATCCACTTGTTCTTGTGACCTTGCGAAGAGAATTTTTTATCACGTCTACCACGGGGAGTGTTCCGAGGTTCCGATTAATCCTAGCCGCCTGAATTTCACCATCGCACGTTGCGCAACAACTCGAAATTACATCAGCATCACCTTGATAGTAGGATTTCTACCACGGTGCGTGAACCATCACGGCATTTTCTCTCATGTTCGACCACTTTATAGATTCTGCTGCCGCCGGCGGTTTTCTTGGACCGATACGAGTTGTCCCTACATTCAAGAAAAGAGGCTACTCCTTTCTCAACCGGCCGGCAACGCAGCCGCAATTCCTCTGGGATTGTAGATGTTCATGGCGGCGATGATCGCTTACCATCAGGTGAGCCGCTTGGTCGTGTGCCCCTCTTCTATAAAAAAAGCTAGTGAAGTGTCGTGGGACACCCGACATAAGCGAAGCTTTTTACGCATTTTTTTTAAAGATAACCGGTAAATACGCCTCGTGGTGGCGGCTTAAGAGAAAGTCGACAGAGGAAAAATAAAAACAAAAAGATGGGCAGCAGCATCTTCCTGGAACATTTGAATAAATAAACTGCGAATGCCAACCCGCCTGCAAAGAGTGGCAACTATGGTAAAATCTCCCCAAAATGTGAGCTACAAACTATGTGCAATCTTCAGCAGAGCACAGGTCTATGTTCAGCAGTGGACTAGTAATACGCTGAAAAGATGATGATGATGAATCGGTAAATACTAATAAGATATCCGCTGGCAGCGGAATCAACAGAGCATAAACGGATCACATTAAAATATCATACATAATTTAAAGATTAATTAAATGTATATACGGTTAAAGGAGTACACTGCGGTAACTTCATTAATACATCAAATTGTAAACAAATTATCTAGTGCTCTTTCTCGCTCACTCAGCCGATCTAGAGCGCCGCAACCTTCATTCGTACTTCCGCTTGCTACGTTTCAGTATTAGGTTAGTTATGTTATGTCTGAACGTGCGATGGGTAAAAATACTTTGCCCAACTCTGGAGATTCAGCTGTTTCGTGAGTGCGTATTACAGAAATATTTTTTTTTTAAATTATGCATACACAAACTGCAAGACCCGGAACAGCTAACTGTATGCCATACAAATGTTTGTTGCTGGAATCGAACCATAACGTATAGCCTAACTTTGTTACTAGAGTTTTAAAAGAAGAAAGTTTTTAAGACAATGGACAGACTGTCACACAAACCACAGGTCTTGTAGGTCCTCTGTTTGTCATCACTGCTTGTCCCCTGCTGGGACCTTATAAAGAATGCTGCCACAAGACACTCCCTATCAGTCAATCCCTCAAAAATATTTTTATTAAATATTTTTCAGTATAATAGTATTTGTAAAAAAATTACTGGTGGTAGGATTCCTATGCAGGAATGCGTCTAGGTAGGTACCACCCCAGGGCCAGTTATTATGCCGTGATGTAGTGTGCCAGCATTACTGTGTTTCGGTTTGAAGGGCACTGTGAGCTAGCGTAATCACTGGGCATTTGAGACTTAAGAACTGACGTCTCAGGGTGACAGGCGCAGTGTGGTGTCACGCACAAATATTCTGGGTGACACAGCATTTGTTGTGGGCGGACGTTGCACTTACCATCAGGTGAACGTTTTGCTCGTTTCGTCACATTATACAATAATAAAAAAACACTCACCAGATCCTCCTGTAATTAACAAAGTCTTTCCCTTATAATACTCTGGGATCGTAGGTACATTGCTTAAATCTCTGTCTTCAAGGAAACCCATGGCTTTCCTGCAAAAAAAATATTATTAATAAATAAGTTTTACACACAAGTTGGCATCTTAAATTAACTAGACTAACTGCGCCTCGCAGTTTCAACAGCGTATAATAAGCCGTCTGTGTGGTACGGCTGACCTGAGCATTCACAGTTTGGCACTGCCACTGGCAAAACGTTTCATAATTTTTTTTTTATTTTTTTTTGTTGTTTTGGAAAACTTACAGCTAATACATCACGAATTACAATAAATCAAGTAGAGAAAGAAGGCCTATTAAAAGTTTTCACAAATTAGTTGAATAAGATAGAGAATCACTATAAAAATTAGCTCAGAACATAAATCAATAGTAAAGCACATACACAACAACTTGTGAGAGAAAATAATGGTCACACAGCATTTTTTTAGATCACTGATACCAGTGGAGAATAAATCTATGTTAACATTTCGTACAACATCATTTAAACTTCTGCATGCCCTTATCAAGAAAGAATTCTGCCGATATTTACATTTAACTAAAGGGACATGCAAAAGATTTGGATTTGTTAATGTTAAATAGCGCTGGGCAATTCACAGCACCGTTCACAATATTAAGAAGACTAAATTTGTTATTCGTCTTCGCTCGTGTAGGGGAAGTATGTGGAAAGCTTTCCTTAATAAGCGGACTACGCAAAACGGATCCAACTCGGCTGGACAGCGTTCGGGAAACTGCGTCACATGTTCTCATCGATTACACCTCAATGTCTCTAAACGAAAGTCTACAACCGGTGCGTGTTGCCAGTGATGACATATTCACCGCGGGCCGCATTAGGAAGCTAAGAACCGCTCGGCGAGCTATGGAAAGGGCTATGCTCGGAGTTTCTCTGCGTGATAAAATCCGTAACGATGATATCCGCAGCAGAACTAAAGTAACCGATATAGCCCTAAGGACTAGCAAGCTTAAGTGGCAATGGGCCGGCCATATAGCTCGTAGAACCGATAACAGTTGGGGAAGAAAGGTTCTCAAGTGCAACCTCGTACCGGCAAACGTATTGTAGGGCGTCCCCCCACTAGATGGAGCGACGATCTGCACGGTTTTGCGGGAAGTCGATGGATGCAAGTGGCTCAGGACCGTATTTTGTGGCAATCTATGGAGGAGTCCTATGTTCAACAGTGGACTAAAATAGGCTGAAATGATGATGATGATGATTTCCTGAGCCGACAAACATACAGCTTCATTGTAGTTGTAAGGTACTCGTATAACTTTAAATGGATGTCTACAATTTCTGAACGTTTCTTACCCAAATCGGTTTCATCGTTTAAAAAAACAACACTCCTTAACACGAAATGCGAATCCATAGACCTTTTCGCCAGTGCGTATCAGTCCTGTTGACCTGACGCTACTAGGATACGGTGGGACTAAGGTGACAGATGTCCCAATTTCATAGTTAATTCGGGGTAACTTCAGCTTTCAATTATTATTTTAAAAATTAAACGCGATAAAAACCGTAGAAGTAGTTTTATTAAAAATCAGGTGCTCGTCTCGTCACTTTCTTCAATAAAATAAATTTTAGGAATTTTTACCACCTTAGATTTTAGAACTATGATGATATTATTGTAACGGTAATTGGATCTACCATTCTTATCACTCATAATATAAAACGTATCAGATAATATGTTCAATCTTACAAAAAATACGCATTTAATAAGTACATAGAGATCTACAAGTGCTCCAGTATATAAGATTTTTTTTTAAACTGTGACCATCACTGTTGGGTGCACAATAATGCCTTCCTTTGAATATACTTTTTTTCAATAAAATGTATTGTAAACCTGTTTATGATTCAAGTTAATAAATTTAAAAAAAACTTAGATATCAATAAAATCTATCTCACCTTTTTTTTCAACAAAACCATCACGTGACAGTATGTTTAAATAACGTCTGCCCACAAAAAATGTTACACTGAGACAAAGATTCGTAAGTCTCATATGCCCATTAATTACCACTAACTTAACTAATTAAACTACCGAAACACAACAATATTAGCTAACTACTGCTTCACGGCAGAATAACCAACCAGCCTTGCCTTGACTTGTTGTTTCATATAAAAAATAAACATTTTACGCTTGAAATTAGTTACTACATTTTAGTACATATACGTGTTTTTAAAAGTTACAGTTTTATCAATCCCTGCTTAAATATGGCTAATAGTGATTTTTACGACACTGACCTGTGTAATAACTTTATGTATTGAATAAAATCTAGATTATTCAAAAAGGCAAATCATAAAGTACGTAATATAGAACTATACGAATTTCTATTGTATCAATTTTTTTTTTGTAATTATAATATTCAAAAATAGTTGTGGTTTTGGGAACAAACAGATACAAACCCAGTTTCACACACAGGAATACGTTAGAAACTATCACGTTGTAACTCCTGAAGGTAATATTTTATAACAAGAAATATTTTCTTTTTAATCACAAAATACCGCCATCTTATAACGCAAGTACACGATTAAGTTCAAATGACCCTCGTTCCTACTTAGCAATTCTATGCGATGCGACCGATTGTGATGACTTAGTATTTCTTTTGTTAAGGCGAATGCAGTGTCCCTGATTTAGCATAATACAGCACAATTTACTGAACAATCAATATGCAAACTACACAATTTATTTCACAATTGTAGCTTAGAGGCCGGGTGTTAATTTCATAGACATGGGTTCAATCACCGATGCCGGTTCCACCAATATTTATTACTGCTTTGCCACGCGTGATTTCATCATCATCATCATCATCATCATTTCAGCCTTTTAATAGTCCATTACTGAACATAGGTCTCCACCATAAAATGCACAAAAGTTCGTAGCTCTCATTTTGGGGGGATTTTGCCATAGTTGCAACTTTACAACTATGGCAAAATCCCCCGTTACAACTCCCACAGAGTGAGATGGTGTGGTAGATTCTCTTAAGCCGCTACCGCTAGCGATGGGCAATATCCTGAGAAAATTCTCTTGTTTAACCTAAACAAATACCCGAAAATTCCAGTATTGCTATGTGATTTTTTTTCATTGTACCTGTTGTTTAAGACAAAACATATAGCATAATGAGCTTCATTCCAACCGGGTGTCCCACGACACCTCTCTATTTTTTTTACATTATATTAAATAAATAGTCCTCTTATATTCAGTAATGCTGCCGCTATTATTCTAGTGAAGTGAATAACCAAACCAAACATTGATTAACACATCAAAATTTAGTTTAATGATACATTATATAAGATGGGGTTGGGGAAAAAGTTTTTTCGCATTTTACATGAAAACTCAAGACATGTTTTATCAAAGTTTATTTAATAATAATAATAATAATCATTTAATTCGGACTTTGCATCCACATTCGAGTTAGTAACAATGACAATACTTAATCTAATGTTAGTAAAAATTATGCCGTGTGGTAGCGGCTTAAGAGAATCTACCACTCCATCTCATCTCGTGGGTGTCGTAAAAGTCGACAGAGGGAAAATTAAAACCAGAAGATGGCCAGCAGCTAGCATCTTCCTGGAACATCTGAATCAATAAACTGCGGTTACCAACACGCCTGCCAAGCGTGGCAACTATGTCAAAATCCCTCCAATATGAGAGCTGCAAACTTTTGTGGCTATCTATGGGGGAGGCCTGTGTTCAGCAGTGGACTTGACGATGATGAGTAAAAATTAAATAAAAATAAAATATGCCGGAACATTATTATTTCGCGGCACGGGATGACGGCGACACATGCATTGTGGTCCAGTGCTTAAAAATCGGGCCATCTATTCTTTCCACCACCGTGCGCACAATTTTGTTGGGGCTGGCACGCACCTGCTTCCACAGAGATGCTACTCGTTTGCGCATTATCGCGTAAAAATCACCCACACGCTCTTCCGCGAACATCCCTGAGGCGCTGCAGTTTCGTGGCAGTGCCATCAGTGCCCTATATGCATTATAATATTGGACACGCAGGACGCTGTAAGCCTTCTTAGAATATTAGATCCACAGGCTGCTAGTGTAAAATGACCGCCAATAAGCTCTAAACAAGGTCACCTCAACACTTTTAGTACACTTTTCAAACCTGCGTGTCAGCATATTACTTCTTACTGCCAGCGCCCTACGCTCCCTCTCTACGTCCATTTCATCCATTTGGTTTGCAGTGACCCAGTGTCACAGGTACTTTTTTTTTATTGCATAAAGTGATGAAACGAGCAAAACGTTCACCTGATGGTAAGTGCAACGTCTGCCCATAACGAATACTGTACCACCCAGAAAATTTCTGTGTGGCACTACACTGTGCCCATCACCCTGAGACATAGGTTCTTAAGTCTCATGTGCCACTGTAGAATAAGTGGCCCTGGGGTGGTACCTACCTAGGCGTACTCCTGCATAGGATTCCTACCACCAGTGAAAAAAATAAAATTATATTAAATTCCGACACTGTTTTATGTATATATATGTAATTCTGAAGAGACCAGTCGAAACAGGAGGAAATTTGAAGGTGCAAGGTCAGGGCTATATGGCAGATGCATTGACACCTCCCAGCCAAACTCTCATATTTTGCTGTGTGGCTAAAAATGTGTGTAGTCTAGCGTTGTCGTGGTGAAATACCACACCTTTTCTTTCGATCAATTCCGGCCTCTTTCTGCCAATTTCTTGCTTTATTCTCATCAGTTGTTGGCAGTATAGATCCGAATCGATAGTTCTGCCCGGCGGTAAAAGCCTATAATGAACAACGCTCTTCCAATCCCGCCATACACACAGCATCACCTTATTGCGATTTAACCCGGGTTTCGACACAATCTGTGAAGCCTGACCGACCTTTGACCACGACCTTTTTCGCACGTTCTTGTCGTACGTGATCCACTTTTCATCACCGGTTATCAATCTCTTCAAAAACGGTTCGGTTTCATTATGTCTCAATATAGAATCACAAAGGAGTACAATACTATTTTGTGCTCAATTCTCCCGTTCTTCAGCTATGTTCTAACTACTGATATGACGATCTTACTCCACTTTTTAAATAAGTCGTCCATTTATCTATAACAGAGCGTCCAGTGCGAGGTGTGTTTTTAACATCAAAATTCTCGGATTGAAAACGCTTTAACCAACTTGATATTACTCTTTCTGACACTGAATTACGTCCATAAATATCACCCAGTTTTTCGCGGCTTGCCTTGCATATTTCCGTTTTTGTAATAAAAATAAATCGTTTCTTTTTTTTTTGAAATGTAACCTTTTTATAGTCATCAAAACCAGCCAGATACAAAGTGGAAAAGCAAAGAGATTTTATTAATATTTTATACATACTATATGCTGAAAAGACTTTCCCCGACCTAATTATGTTGACTAAATATAAAATCTTTAAAAAAAATTAAATACTTGAACGAACTCCCGCTTAAGAGCTAATCAGCAATTCAAAGAACGAAATTATACTTCACTCTCAATACTAGTTTACTACCTACCGATTTGTTCTACTTTTATTATTAAATTATCTGTAGTGAGATCGTATTATAGTCGTTCAATTTATTATAACCGCGTAAACTGCTATATAATTAAAAATACGTTGAGGTTAAATTAAATTCCTAACAGTATCTATTTTTTTTTTTAATTTATTCTACTAAAATGTTCCACGCACCGATTTATTGATTTCCGGGGCAAAGGGCAGACGGTCGCCTAAAATGTACGCCGGTAAACTACTCGTATGTTCGATCCCCTTCGTCGCCACCTCAAAATATTTTTAATTGAGTACCATGTGGCGGATTGTCCACTAGGATTTAATACTGGCACTGTTTTAGTGTGTGGATTAAGACTCCAATATGTGATAAGTTATTATGACTCTATTCCATTTCATAGTTTTAAAAATCTTAAAACATAACTAACTATATAACTGTAATGTTTTTTATAGATAATGTCAAAATTTTGTCTAATTGATCACAGAGGACATAAGATACTACAAAGGAGCTGCTTGTATCGTATAAACAAGAAAATCCTTACGAAAGTAGTTACCGGTATCATCACCACTGCTGAACCCCTCAACCTCACCTTCACCCCATAGATTTCCACAAAATATGGTCCAAGTGTATTCATCGAGCTTCCGCAAAACCGCGCGTTCACACCACTTTTGTCATTTTGTATTTCCTATTCTGTGTTTCTATTTGGTTTTATGAAATGATTTTGTCTAATCTCGCCGGGTACCAGCAGTCACCGCGTGGCGTTATTACCTGACTACGCGGGAGGATTTGTCTATAATTCAAGGAAATAAAATTGACTTTCCGAATATCAGCGCGTACTCACTATCACTAGCCGAAGATATTTTATATATAAATTGTGATGTATGATGGTATGTGTTTATTGTTATGTTTTGTGGATCGCGATCTAAAGGCGAAGAAAAAATTTATTTCTTTTGAAGGTGCGGTTTTAAGTGTGTATTAAAGAGACAGCGGTATCACAGCGTGTTCGGAACATTAGTTAATAATTATTAAAAATGGAAGCGGACCTGATAAAGCAGTTCACAAGTGAAAAGCGCCATCTATTTAAATTTCATAGAATTAATACGAGCGCGATTATGCTTCCCGCTTTTGAAAGGTCCCTTTCAAAATGTTTAAGAGATAAATTCTATATAATCTTAAACACAATTACAAACAGCCATATGTGGCAATGTACGTCATTAATAGCGTGGCGGTAAACCTAATAGCGAGGTTGCATTTTATAAAGATAAATAATGCCTACTTGCACGTAGGGTTCAGTAGATTGAACACGAAATAGCGATTACTATAAAATTAAGTAAAAGCTAAATTGAAATAAAGTCATTATGGTAAACTGCAAAAAGTGTCATATTAAGTTAATAAATATAATATATAGTTAATAGAATCAGGCGTTACTTTGCGGAAACCCATTGTACTAAAGGAAAGAAAGTTAATTTTCTAAGATCCGCATGCAAAATTTAAAATTGTGTGCATTACCTAGTTTTAGAAGAGCACCGCCCGCCCTCCTTCAACAGCGTGCACAAGCGAACCAATAACGCCACCGAGAGTTGCCACCAGATACTCTCTACCGCTACAATACTACCAGTAGGCAATACACACCACTGAACTCGAGAATACGACACATGTTCCACCCCAAAACGAAGCATTACTATTCGAGCGACCAGCGTTCCTAAAACGATTGGACAAGTCGGTCCAACAGATAGCGCTCCAGCAAAAGTGCCCCGCATCTTCAGCAGCGGCAGGAGAATACTTAAGTGATAGGGAGTTATCGCTAATTGCTTTGTGGTGGCGGCGTCGTAAAAGTCGACAGAGGGAAAATGAAAACCAGAAGATGGGCAGCAGCATCCTGGAACATCTGAATAAATAAACTGTGGTTGCCAACCCACCTGCCAAGCCTGGCAACTATGGCAGAATTCCCCCAAAATGAGAGATACAAACTTTTGTGGCAGTCTATTGGGAACGCAGTTCAGCAGTGGAATAGTGACAGGCTGAAGTTAAGAAGATGTGAACTAATATCGCTAGTGACTCACTTGGATCTTGGCTTAAAGTTATATAAAGCGGACGGGAATTTACTACCTTTTAGATTTGACATAGAACTGTTGATATTTCTTGAAATGTTAATGTTTGTGAACTATAATAGATCGAGAAAAAATCCTTTTAAAGTATACAAATAAGCATTTGTACATACTCAGAAGTCTGGCTTCATCACAGCCCGTCTGCATAAATGCTTCAGGAACGTGATGCAGCAGAATAAGACCTCGTTGTAATTTTTCGGTTCAGGAATTTCGACTAGATAAACGTTTGTCTATATAATCTCGCTCAAAGGAAAAGAAAAAAGACAAAGCGCTCGGACTCATTGCGGTGATTAGTAGCGATGTAATGTTGTTAGCAGCACCTCTCTTGCTCGGAGAGAATCGGAACGTCAATGACGTCCTCCATCTAGAAGAATTTTCTATATATTCATAAATAGACTGAGGGGAATAAGCGGTGAAAAAATAAGAGTGGGACATGTCATGGTCAACGTCGACCTGAGCGTCAACTTGCGCGATACCCTTCACCACGTACCCTAGCGTCGTAAAAAACGCGGAGGGTTGTTTCGCAATGGATTTCTCAGGTAGCAAGAGTGAAATAAACAACTTTGCACCGAGAAGTATCTAAACCACTGACGGTTCAGAGAACTCTTCATCGGCAAGCGGCAGGTATTTCAAATTTAAAATAGGCAAGCGAGTTTTTGTCAACGGATGCGGTAGATAAATTACCTATGATTTGGTTGGTCTTGTTATCAGCGCCACCAGCTGATAGACAGGATCCGCCACCTGATGGGTCTTTTACCTCAGGCCGGCAACTAAGACCAGGCCGGCGCGGGCTTGAACCCGCTACCAAGGATTTATCGTTAAAGACATCGGCAGAGTCTTGTGTAACATTTTTGGGAACGTCAACCCTCTTCATATTGACATTGTTTGAATGTTGCAAATGATTTAGCAAATGATGGCGTGATTCGCACGACAGACAAACATTTGCGCTCCTGCAAGTGTTCCAAAACAAGATGTTTGGAGCTAAGACAATTTGTGCAGAGACTATCTGCGGTTCTTCTCTTCCTCTGAATGATCTTAATCTACATTTTGTTTCCACTTCTGCAATGGACACTGTAATCCGAAATCAAACTATAGCTTCACTAGCTTCATTCCAATTTCCTGACACTCCTGTTTTTCAGTTCTCCCCTGTGGATCTTGATGAGGTTAGAAAGACTGTTCTGGCAACAAAATCCAAGGCCGTGGGTTGTGATGAGATTGGTAGGGTTATGATAATTAACATTTTAGAGTGCATACTACCTGTAGTTACTCACATTATTAATTTTTCTCTAGACTCTGGTCAGTATCCTACACTCTGGAAAAAAGCTTATGTAAGACCTCTTCCTAAAATATCAAACCCTATACTTCCTCATCATTTTCGCCCTATTTCTATCTTACCGTTTATATCCAAAGTTCTGGAAGCATGTGTATATAAGCAAATATCCATGTTCATATTAAAACATAACCTACTGAGTGTTTATCAGTCGGGGTTTCGTCCTGGTCATAGCACCACCACTGCTTTACTTAAGGTTTCCGAAGATATCAGACATGGAATGGACAATAAAAAAGTTACAGTGATGGTGCTAGTAGACTTTTCTAATGCTTTTAACACAGTCGACCACGATATTCTCCTATCTATCCTTTCTCAACTTAGACTTGCTTCCTCGGTCTTGAAATGGTTCTCCTCTTATCTTCGCGGACGTCAGCAGTCAGTCCGCTTGGGGCATGAAACCTCACAGTGGTTGAAACTTGATTGTGGCGTACCGCAAGGCGGTATACTTTCTCCAATACTTTTCTCTGTTTTTATTAATTCTGTCACCTCTACTTTCGATTGTTCGTACCATCTGTATGCAGACGACCTTCAAATTTATGTGGAATCCGATATCGATGACCTACATAAGGCAGTAGCAAAATTGAATAACAACCTAAAAGCAGTTTATGACTGGTCATCGCGTTTCGGAATTTCAGTCAACCCTACGAAATGTCAAGCTATGATAGTAGGTAGCTCTCGAATGCTGGCAAAAATCAATCTTTTAAGTTTGCCGTCCATTTATTACAATGGTATTTTAATCCCGTTCTCTGATTCTGTTAAAAATGTTGGCCTACATTTGGACAATACTATGAACTGGGTAAAACAGGTCAATGAAATCAGCCGCAAAGTCACTGCCACCTTAACATCGCTCTACAAAGCTTATGCTTGTGCATTCTCTAGTGATACCTTCTATTGATTATGCTGATGTTTGTTACCCAGACCTGAATCAAAATCTTCTGAACAAACAAAAGCGCCTCCTTAACAATTGTATTAGATTTGTTTTCGATGTTCGTAAATATGACCATATCTCTCAATATCGTATTCGTCTTAAATGGCTTACTATCCAATAGAGGCGACAATCTAGAATTTTATCTGTTCTTTTTTCCATTTTAAATGATGTATCTTCACCTTCTTATCTTCAGGATAAATTTCAGTTTCTTTCGCTATCTCATGATAGGGTTCTTCGTTCTTCATCTAATCTTAAGATAACTGTTCCATCACACCGCACCTGCTTTATCAGCAACTCTTTTACTGTTCAGGCAATACAACTCTGAAACTCCTTGCCCGAAGCTATCAGAAAGGTACGAAACAAGAACTCCTTCAAGAAACTCGTTAAGGAACATTTTCTGAAAACAGCGGATAAACCTATTTCATAGAAACTATCAAACCGTCACCATTATATGTATGTATAGGTATATTGTATGTAAAATTGTATTGATGTATATATGTATATGTATGTGTGTGTATATATATATATATATATATATGTGTGTATAGGTAAACATTTATTGGTGTATATGTATTAATATTATTAATTTACTTCATTTAACTTTTATTTCTTATTTATTAAATAATACACCTGCCACTGTTTTTTCACCACGCCATGGGTTGACTGGCAGAGAATGCCTATAGGCATTAAGTCCGCCCATTGTTACCTTTATTTTAAGGTTAACAATAAAGTTTTTAAATAAATACTCGTAAATAAATATTTTCCTTCATGAATTTGTAGCGGTGCTCGGGCAAAAAGTTCATCAGCTCTCCACAATTATAAATGTGGACACGGGATTTACTACATACTTTACAACCTGCAGGTGTTACGTCGCAACAAATGGCTGTGAGATAGGAGTGCGAAGTCTTTAGAACAGCAGTCATTTGATAACTAACTGCGCTGGGTCAGTGTAGCGTTAGAATAAGTCATATATAGAATAGAATTGTTTAATTAACGAAGCAGCGTTCATAGCCAAGGACTCAAAATAAATATTATTCATCAAATCCGGACCTACCGGCGGCCTCGGATCGTGATGCTTATGTCAACTTACGTAAACGGAAGCAGCCTAACTCCGACGAAGAAATTCTGAAGATAGCTGAACAAAAATCAATGAACAACTCAAGTCATGGAAAACCCACCTGGACGCGACTACTACCGACATTATAAAAAACGCAGCTTATGTTGCTCTTGAACAACAAATGTGAAAAATATCGTCATCTATCAACGACACTATAAAACAGTTAAATACTCGCGTGGATTGTGTTTGCGACGACGTTTGATGTGCTTCATAAACACACCAAAAATACAATAAAAAGCTGGTTTGAGTATAGGAGAGTTTATAGTAAGGATTACATCAGAAAATCGCAAGACTGTATGACATCTTTTAGTGACGTATGTGCCAAAAGAATCATGGAGAAAGCGTTCAATGTCTTTCATGATTATGTTATTATGTTCTATAATCTCTGTTTTCCTATAATAAAGGTTAAAATATTGAACAAGCCGGCAAAAACAAGATGGCTTTCGAGGGGCATAAAACTCTGCTGTGTAATAAAAAGAGGGCTTTATTTGAACTATAAGATGGTAAAAACCAATAAATCACACCAAAAAACTTTATATCGTACATATGCAAGACTATTGAAAAAATGTATCAATACTGCCCAAAAACTAAATGCTGAAAGGATTATTAAAAATGCAGACAACAAAGTGAAAGCATCATGGCATATTATTAACACTAGCGTTAAATAGAGTCAATGATACTACCGGAAAATGATAAGACTTAGTTGTTGTCCGAAAGAAATTTCCAACTCATTTAATAATTTTTTTATAGAACTAACATGTAAATCATCTTTAACTCAAAATTCAACAAGGACATCTATCAAAAAATTAAATGAAACAAAAGCAATTTTCTTAAAACCTGCTGACCCAGGAGAAATAAATAAGATTTTTAAAACGCTGCGCAACACAAATTCTACTGGCTATGATGATCTGAATATACGATTATTAAAAATGTGTGCTGGTAATCTATCCTACCCATTAAGTCATATTATCAATTTATCCTTTACGGAAGTAATCTTTCCCTCGCGATTGAAGTATTCTATCATAAAGCCCCTTTATAAAAGCGGGGATAAAACTATGATGACGAATTATAAACCTATTACCTTCATACCAGTGATTTCAAAATTGTTTGAGAGAATTATGCACTCCCGACTTTACTCTTTTTTAATATCCCAAAATATACTAAGTACACAACAATTTGGATTTAGAAAGAATTACTCAACAACTTTAGCATGTTTTAACTTAATTAAACTAATAACAGAAAAAATGAATTCAAGTTCGCGTGTGATTTCTTTATTTTTAGACTTGAGTAAAGCTTTCGACTTTGACTCGCACAAAATTCTGATTCATAAACTATCTCATTATGGTATTCGTGGAAAAGCAAACGAATGGATCGAGAGCTATCTTAAAGAAAGAAAACAGAGTGTAGAAATTACAAATACTATTAAAATCGGCAAAAGTTATGTAAAGTCATCGCATAAATCTGGCTATTGTTATAATAGTTGTGGGGTACCTCAGGGTAGCGTATTGGGCCCATTGCTATTCCTGGTATATGTAAACGACTTACCTGATGCCACAAATCACAACTGCATTTTGTTTGCAGACGATACAACCTAAGTAATAGAATCTAAAACTAAATCTGACTTAGAAACTGAAACAAATAAAGCAATATCTAATATAATAGACTGGTTACATGGTAATAATTTGAACATTAATTTATCTAAAACTAAACTTATTGAATTTCAATCATATAAAATCATAATTAAATTCTTTATGACTATAATTTATGAATGTTATAGTATAAATTGAGATGTTAATAATCTTTAATTAATTCTATATGTATTTTATATTTTACACACTTTTTATTCAAGTAAGAGCATGCTGGAATGTAAAAATTTTATAATACCATTGTTGTCAATGTCTCTGGCAAATAAGTCATTTTGAATTTGAATTTGAATTTGACGATATTCAAGAGTCCGTAAGCTACGTAAACAATTATTCATGCATCGGTAACATATCCAAACAGATAACATCGTTAAACAGCAAAATTGAAATGATGGAACAACATGTCAGACAGTACAACATCGAGACCTGCCCGAAGGCCGCGACGAAAACTTGCTCATGTTATAAAAAAAAAACTGCAGTGTGATCAAGCTTATGGTTTATGGGGTAAGCCCCTCTGAAGTCGTTTCGGCTCATAAAGCACCACATAGCATCAAGAAAAATGTAATCGTAAAGATGACGTCTAAAATAATACAAAAAACATAACAGCAGCACGAGCAGCGAAGAGAGAACTAACTGTTCGGACTCTCTTCGCTGCTTATATGAGGTACCAAACGAACTATATATTTTAACGAGCATCTAACTCCGTAAAACAAGTTACTTATTCGTTTTTTCGTGAAGCAGCTATGAAACATTATCGGCTATCGTGAACAAAACAGAAACCGGCATATGATGGGCTTCGCACCCACAGCCTTATTTAAATTCATAACTCTTTTTATAAGGTCTTCGCTTAATAAAACCATAAGCATTGCCGAGCCATTGATTTTTGTATACGAGACTTCAGATTTGAATAAGGTTTGTGTTTTTAAAAAGGTAAATTAACTTTTTAATTTACCTTTTTTCCTGTTTCCAATCTTTTAAGCTGAGTATCATTCATTCGATTGTCCATTCCTCGACAAATATGAAACATTTAATGAGAACATCAGAGTTCAGTGAGTCCCTTAAAGGGGTTTTTATTTCTAGGTACTTAGTGTTTAGAGGTATTTTTTTTAATATGTTAAAGTGAACGGAGACTTATTAACCCTTGACTCTACGGTCTGGATAGTTGGTTAATCTGTCGGTGCAATTCTCGATAAGTACAAATATTTGGTTGATTAACAAACGGGATCTGGACATATGAACATGTCCAATGTTTTTAAACGCACCCAGGGTACAGGATAATTTATACGGAGTGGCAAACGTTTATTTTAACTTAAAAAAAAACTTAAATATTATCTTGCGAAGCGAAAATAGGCCGTTATATATATATATATATATATATATATATATATATACATATATTTAATGTATTAATTAAATAAAAGGAGCTCCGTTTAATTGCTTCTAGAATACACGTAATTTAAATATTTAAATCTAATACATCTGTAAGAATAAATAAAATATTTGGCAAATGATACTGAACGCATTTATAATGTAAAGTAAATATCTGTAATTTGATGGGAATGTCACTTAAATTCTGATCATACGTTACTTATATACTCTTTGTCATACGTGACACAGCATTGTCACGAATGTTTAATATTTTTTAAAGAATTGTACACGACTTTTTTTTACAAAATTTTCGTATTATTATTAGTTTAAGAAAAAAGGAAACATGGCCAAAAAGGACAAGAGGAAAAAAGTAAGCAAAACATTGATCTTAATAAAATATTTATAGATGCAATAATTATTCCATAAAACGGAGTTCAATCCCCAGGCTAAGATCGACATCTCTTTGGTACTCGTATCAAATAAAATTTACCTAGTTCCCGCACTGACGAACACACTGGGATCTTATTTTTTCATCATTTCGACCCTTTATTACCCACAGCTTTACATACAGCCTTCCTCATAAATTACGTGTTTTATCGCTTAGCGTGTATCGCTTTACAGACATAAATCTCATAATCAGACTCGAAAATTAACAATTTGTTTTTCTGCACAAAAGTTTTGCTCTGTATTTGAACTCAGGATGGTGTGTAGTATGTCAGATGGTAAGTAGGTGTAGCGTACTCTGAGCACAAGGCCACGCGGTCGTGGGCAAAAGTAAAGTAACTCATGATACAGTTTTTCGTTCTTTGTCTTTTTTTATTGGATAAAGTGACGAGACGAGCAAAACGTTCACCTGATGGTAAGTGCAACATCTGCTCATAACAAATGATGTGTAGAACATTTCTGTGTCGTCCGTCACCCCGAATTTTTAGTTCTTAAATCTTGTATACCCAGTGATGACACTAGCTCTCAGTGCCCTTCAAATCGAAGACACAATCATGTTTGCACACTACTAAAGGCACGAAACAACCGTCATTCGGCCTACAAAACGAAATCCTTAAAAAGATAAATACTTTTTTGTAAAACAACTAATCTAATTTACGTAGATAACACGATTATATTAATATTTTGTAACCGTTGCTTGCTACAATCATATATTTATCATCATCGTCATCATCAAGTTTCAGTCCATCACTTTCACTTTCAGTCCACTGCTTAAGCCTGCATAGGCCTCCCCCACAAATTGCTATAGAACACGATCCTGAGCCACCAGCGTCCACCGACTTACGGCAAAACCGTTCATGTTCAATCTTGCCCTGTACTGCTTTTGCTGGTACGAGGTAGCAACTCCAGAAACTTACTTCCCCAACATATTAACGATAACGGCGCAAGTTATATAGTCGGCTTATTGCCACTTCAGGTTACTGATTCTTGAGAACACATCGGTTGCTCCACTTTTATTGCGGATATATGATATATAACTATTTCTGTAAATATATAAATACACATACGAAAATTAATGTCGTCGTCGTCGTCGTTTCAGCCTATCACAAGTCCACTGCTGAACATAGGCCTCCCCCATAGATAGCCATAAAAGTTTGTAGCTCTCATATTGGAGGGATTTTGCCACAGTTGCCACGCTTGGCAGGCGGGTTGGCAACCGCAGTTGGTTTATTCAGATGTTCCAATAAGACGCTGCTGCCTATTTCCTGATTTTAATTTCCCTCTGTCGACTTTTACGACACCCACGGGATGGGATTGGGTGGTAGATTCTCTTAGGCCGCTACCACACCGCGCACGTTAATTTATGTGTGAATTAATATTTATATGCGCGAGATTTATATGTAGCGACTTCGCTCAAGCAAGATTCCACTATACGTTTACAAACCCAAGGTAAACACTGCTATCCCTCAGGAACAATTCATTTAAGAACATAAAAAGTAGCATATGTTGTTCTCGGGCCTCTAATCTGTCTGCAAACCAAAAATTAGGTCGATCGGTCACTTCGTCAACTAAGAGAAGTGCCAGGAGGATCATGACCGATAATGGTCTTCGATTGATGACGGATTGAAATATGCCACCATTACACCACCACATTTACGTTCTCCACACCGGCGACGGGCACCAGCGCATGCGGTGCGAAATGTCATGTACTGCAGTCGATAATCCGTCACGGCATTTACTATAAATCCTATTAACTGACCAAGACAACTCTGACATATTTGTTTCAATCATATGCCCACTAGTTATCAGTGCCCTTCAAACCAAAACGCAGTAATGTTTCCATACTACTGCTCTACGACAGGATAACTGACACTGCGGTAGTGCCTACGGATTTGTGCATAAAAATCCTAGCAACAATAAAAAATAAATGTCTGCATAATATGCCTATGGAAAGACTGATGTTAGCGAATTCCATTTCCTGACTGCGCGAACAAGGAGCGGCAGAGTACAACGCTTTCAACGAGCATGACTTCATCAAAAGCACCATGGTTTGCTGTTGCATATTGTTTTTCCCTCTGTCAACCCTTGCACTCACTGAACGATATATGGTGTTGATCAGTTCGCTTAAAACTTGTTTTTGTATAATTTTCAGAATGAACGCCAGGAACCACCAGGTAAATACTGTAATATTGATATGTATGTACATTCTCCCATAGTGCAACAAGTGTCGGCGCAAAAACAAGCACTCACTCGCACTAACCGCCGGCCGATGATACGAGTATGCTATTCCGATAAGATAAGAGGAAGGACAGTGTCAGAAGCACCAGGAAAGGGTGGCAAAAATTAGTGGGCGACAAAAACTTTGTGTCGTTTCAGCCTATCACAAGTCCACCGCTGAACACCGGCCTCCCCCATAGATAGCCACAACATTTCAGCATATCACAAGTCCACTGCTGAACACCGGCCTCCCCAATAGATAGCCACAAAAGTTTGCAGCTCTCATATTGGAGGGATTTTGACATAGTTGCCACGCTTGGCACGCGGGTTGGCAACCGCAGTTTATTTATGCAGATGTTCCGGGAAGATGCTGCTGCCCATCTCTTGGTTATAATTTCCCTCTGTCGACTTTTACGACACCCACGGGATGGGATGCTGTGGTAGATTCTATTTGGCCGCTATTGTTATTTATTGTTACTCACAAATAATGATAAGCATCAATTTCTGAAGACCCTGATATAGATAATTTTATCATTAACGGACTTTCCTTGGTTTTTTACTTTTTGTTTTATTACGCTAGCTCACAGTGCCCTTCAAACCGAAACACAGTAATGCTCATACACTACAGCTTAACGGCAGAATAACTGGCCCTGGGGTGGTACCTACCTAGACGGATTCCTGCATAGGAATCCTACCACCAGTAAAATTAATTTAACTTTTATAACGTCGTTCCATTTTCCGTACTTTGCAGGGGAACCATGCAGGATATCAATTTCTGCCCGTTTTCTTTATTTGTTTTTGGCCTGACATAATTATGGTAGCAGAATCAAGATAACAAGGTTCCTGAGTAGAAGACAGTAGTCTAAAGTTAAATAAGTACAAGTGACGTAACCGTAGCTTTCATAATTCAAAGCCTATTAAATAATCATTGGAGTCGCTTAACAGTTCTGCGCTCAGAAGAAAAATCGAATACTCATACCACCACTCTATATCACCACTTTATAATATATTACAATATATTACTGATGTTAGGATCCCTGTGCAAGATCTAGTCCAGGTAGGTACCTCCGCAGTGCCAGGTTATACTGCCGACAAGCAGTCCTGTGTAAACGTTACTGTGTTTATAGGCGACACAGTCTTTGTTATGGGCAGAGGTTGTACTTGCTGTCATGTGAAGGATTTGGTCACCTCGTGAGTTACTTCCACATTCAAAAATGTTATTATCTACATTTTTCAGCATTTAAACCTCGGTTTTGGTGAACCTGGATAACTAATTAGACGGGCGCCACTCAAATTAAGAGGATTAGCCGTAGCGCCTAATGATCAGAGTGACTTAGACGTTGCGGGTCACAGGCACAAATCCTAGCTGAAGCCAACATTTGTGCAAAAACACAAATTGTAAGTCTTCGGATTTGGTTGTGATGTGATTGTTCCCGTGTCCTGACACTGTATTCTAACCTATCTTCGATTTTACCGAATGATCGTTATATTGGGTGTGAGGAAGTAAAGACAAGTGAGTGCCTTGATGTAGTCGTTTTTCTTTCTTTTGTGAAAATGTTGACCCGTTAGAATTTCTGCTGTTTCGTGAGTACGTGTACAGACTCTCTGAATATGCACAAACACTCAGGCTCAAAACGACTTTAGATCAAACAAATAATTGTTCCGTGCTGGAATAACACTGGTGACATAGATAACAACCGATTAGTCCCTACGGAAGTCAAGCCGTCAAATTTCTAAAAAATTATTCTTGGTTACTTGTTCAAAACCAGTATATTCATTTTGTCAGAGTCAGACGTGCTGGAGGAGACGCTGGTGGCCACGACGGACCTTGAACAGCCGCCTGAAGAGGTCCAATATACCGACACGTCTTATACCAGCGCCTCTTTTGAATCCTTGCCTCCAGTTGAAGGTATTCCATAACTTTTATACAGTTTATTTGTTTTAACTATTCTGCTACCGTAGTATAGTATACTTCCTCACTATCATCATCATCATTTCAATGCACCACCAGTCAACTGCTGAACCAAGGCCTCCCCCATCAACTGCCTCAAAGCCAGCCACATTTTGAGCCACCTACATCTATCGACAACACCGTGCAGCATTGCTCGATCTATTAGGCGATCGGTATCAGTATTCAGAAGTCATCGCCGTGATCGAATTGGCCAGGAGAACATCAATACTTAATAATTACAATATAAGCCTTTATTTAGACAGAGGATATGCAATAAATGTTACTAATACACAATTGATGACTCTGTTGGCGATAGGTGTCCAAAAGAGTAGAGTAGCACCTACCTCTTTCCTACCGAGGTGTCATAAGAGGCGACTAAGGGACGAACAGCCTTCTTATTTCATGCAGAATAAAACCATAATATGCAATGCTGTCACTATACTGCTCGTGGGAACCCAACGGGGAGTAAGAATATTTTTGACTGTTACCAAAATGGTGGCGACGTGGTTCGCCACCCATCACGTCTGGTTTCTAACGGGGGGGAAAAGTAGACTGTGTGTGTTGCCTCTGCCTACACCTGGAAAAGGCGTGATTGTAATTATGTATGTATGTATGTTATGTAGTTTTAGTAAGACATCGACAACTTGATCTGTTTGCCCAAATTTGGGAAAGGCCTCCTCCATTTCTTTCCATTCTCATCTATTTAGCGCTGTCCTAGTCCATGTTTTCCCTACGGTTGCACTTTTATCATGTTCTACCTTTGAAACGGTCTTACCCGTTTTTTCTGTTTCATGGGTACCTGAATATAATATTTTTGTTCTATTTTTCTTTACCTCTTATGAGTGCCTGTCCTTTAATTTCCTTATCCTTATTGTTACATCGTCGTTTTTTGTATGTTCCCTGATTATTTTTTTTCTTATTCTATCAGTTTGTCTTATATTAAGCTTGCTCCTCTCCATTGCGGTTTGGTAGGTTTTAGCCTTTGGGTTAGTGATTTCGTGGGTCCAAGTCTGGCAGCCATAAGTGAGAACAGGTAATGCGCAGGTGGTGTACAATTCTTATGGCAGTAAACTATATCTTGCACAAAAGATAAAATTTTCATCAACATCATTATCTTAGGGTTTCTATCGCAGGCAGATCTTAGCGTGACAACAAAATACTACAACATGAACCAAGTGTACGTCCCATTATCGAAGTATTGTATTTCAATTATCTCCAACTACGTTTGATCAATAATCGCGTTGCAATGGCGACAAGACAACAACCACTTATCGTAGAGTAAAAATAGAGCAAAATATTCTTAAATACACGTGTAATTTATTACCTACGTATTGGATATCTGAAAAGTGGGGTGACCCGTATTCGATCCGATAAGAATCTTCGCATTTTTGAGTTGGTAATATATTGCACTTTTTTATAATAACTAGTTGTTGTTTCAATAAACTAACACGGAAACACCGAATCCCAATTTAATAGAATTAAGATTTAAGGTAACAATAAGAATATGGAAGTTAGAAAGAGTGAGTGATTGAGTGTTGATTTAAAAAGATCTGTATATTGCGGCCAAGTCTTAATCATTTCATGTAAAATACTATTACAAGGATATTGTTTTTGCGGGTTTTATAATTATAACATAGGGAAAGAGACGTCTCTAAGGTAAACGCAAGTAGCAGAATTAATACAAACAAAATTAAAATGAAGTCGTTTATGTGCTTGTAATTTTTTTTGGGTTATAAATCAAAAAAAAAACAGTACTACTGTTATCTAATTATTTTAAAGATGGCTGACCACGATAAACTAAGGAATAAAGGCGTGAATATTTTGGAAGTTCATTGGGCGCGATGAACTGTTATTCTAAATTAATATCTATCGATTAATTAATAATTTTGTATACACTGAGCGTATATTTTACAATGAGTAATGTTTTCGTTAATTCTTGTTTTTTTTAATCAAATTTTTATTACATAAATGTTTCACTCTTTTTTATTATGATTATTTATTCCGTTGTATTTAATTTCAGAAATAAAACCGAAAAAGAGAAAAGGGAAGAAGAAGACAGAGGTAGGAAAATATTATTGCTTATAGTAATATTATAATACTAATTGCTAATAATAATATATTAACACTTGACGCTCATTTTCTGTCCAAAATAAAATTCGTCACCAGGATCATAAGAAAAACCGTCCGATATCGTTCCTTCCATAAGATACGGCATATATAAACGAGTTTTGATATCTTACACCACTACGCAGTTCACCACCGTTCTCTGGTGCGAACCATAACCGCTATGGTCAAATTTACCAGTACGATGACTCGCGATGTGGACGATTTGTTGCTTTTTTATATAGGACAGGGGGCTAATGAGCGAGCGGCTCACCTGAGGGTAAACGATCACCGCCGCCCATGAACATCCGCAATACTAGAGGAATTCTGGGTGCGTTGCCGGTCTTTGCGAAAGGAGTAGGCTCTTTCCTAGGAGTAAGCTAAGTCGTATCAGTTAGGAAAATTCGCTGGCGGTAGCAAACTCCACAAAGTGGTTCCACGCTACCTTATGGGACACCTGCATTTACAGGTTTGAAGTCCGAACATGCACCGTCGATTACGACCTCGGTGCTTTAGTCTGTGAGAAAACTGGTGACCCAATTGCATAATTTCTAGGAAAGCCCATAAGATGGAAGCCTCTAGAGAAGAGCTTTGTGCCAGACCCAATCGAAGACCTTTACTATATAGTGACTAACTGCCAGGGCCTCCCCCTTGGTCTTGACTGCTTCCGCCCATTGATGAGTGAGGTATATCAATAGATCACCAACTGAGCGATCCCGACGGAAACCGTACTGACAGTCACTTATCCACCGGTTTTTTTAGGTACCTCCAGAACTGATAGTATACAATTGCTTCCATTATTTTGGAGAACAAGGAGGTAATGGCGATAGGCCTGTAATTAGACGGATTTCAGTGGTCGTCTTTTTTAGACATCAGGTGCACTAAAGCAGAGCCTGCTTAGGCGTTGTCCCAACTTCTTGGAACCTGAGCACCCACGCTTAGATAACGAAGAAGCTTAAGCGTGGATGCCTACTGAGGGAAACTCCAGAACTGTCAGAACTGGAACCCCCCTGCGATAGATAATTTGCTATCGCCACCATGCTGTTTGGGGGAGAAGAGGCCTCCGGTTACCTTTACTCACCAGACAAACGCAGTAGTATATTTAACTCCTACTCCATGTGAATGACACATTATGTGAACTTAAATCGCCCTATAAGTTGCACTGGGCTCGAAAACCTGAGACATCAGTTTCACCGAAACCCAGTAACTCCTGCACATTACTATTTGGCCGTAGAAAAATGTGGTATTATTTACTCTGTGGTGGAAATTACGTAAGTGAAGAATTGCATAGGATTCCTACCACCAATGTAACTGTTCAATCTTTTAATAGTTTAATAATTAAATATATATAGAATAAAAAAGCCGACCCCATTATTGGTCCTTTGGTTTGATTCTAAACAATAGCTTCCATAAGTTCTATGCCTCCACTTCAGATATCTCATTTTCAATTTTCTTCCGTGAGTCAAGACGAAGTTAAAAAGACCATACTAGCAACCAAATCCAAGGCTGTGGGGTCTGATGAGGTTAGTAACGTTATATTGACTATCATTCTTGAGTGCCTTCTACCAGCATATACTCATATGATAAATTACCCCTTAGACTCAGGTCAGTATCCAATTCTCTGGAAAAGAGCTTTTCTTCATCCACTTCCTAAAATCCCTGATCCCTCGTTACCTAATCATTTTCGACCAATTTCTATTCTTTCGTTTCTGTCCAAAGTTCTAGAGGCCTATGATCACAAGCAAATCTCTTTTTTTTTCATTACCTTTTCATAACCTTTCGTTTATAGGTTATCATAGGTTTTCGACCAGGTCACAGTACTACCACAGCATTAATTAAGGTCATGTTGGAATGCTAAAAGCATTCGAACAGTCGACCACGATATCCTTATATCATTTATAAGTTATCTGAGATTTTCGTCCCCAGCCTTGGAGTGCTTTTCCTCCTATCTTCGTGGCTGCCAGCAATCAATCCCCGTAGGAAAGCAGTCTTCTGCTTGGGCGAACATTGATACTGGCGTTCCGCAAGGCGGTATACTTTCTCCTATAATGTTAATGACCTCAACAATGGTATTAAAAAGTTGAATGATCTTGAAGCTATTAGAGATTGGTCATTCAGTTAACAAATCAAAAATGTAAGGTGATGGTTGTAGGTGGTTTAAAAATGTAAGATTAATTACATTTACCTTGCTCCTGTGTTCTATAACGGAATCTTTATTTTTTTCTCTACCTCGGTATAAAATCTTGGCTTCCAATTGGACCATTTCTTGGTTTGGCGAGTTCAGGTTTTCGAATTAGTCGTAAAATTAATGCTACCCTGTGATCCCTTTACTGTTTCAAACATTTTTGGCCTTCTAAGAGAAAACCCATACTTGTTCATTCCTTAATTTCACCTTCCATTGATTATGCTGATGTGTGTCGCCTTCTCAACAACTGCATTCGATTTATTTTTGGTTTACGTAAATATGACCACGTTCCCTGTTACCGTTCTAAGCTTAAATGGCTTCCTATCCGACTAAGGCATTTCTGTAGAATTTTGTTTTTTTTTTGTATTCTATCTTAACTGATCCAATTCTCCGTCCTATTTGAAAAATAACTTTGCCCCTTTTGATTCTACTCGTGACCGAGTACCTCGTTCCTGTCTATTCTACTCTGCGCCGCTCTTCCCAATGATGTCAAGAAAGGACAAATAAGGACATATGTAAAAGATCAGTTCGAGAACGTTATCTCAAGAAAGATCACATTTGACAGATTTGATTAAATGTTGCTTCCGCTTTTATCTATTTGTGTATCTTATTTATTTTATTTATATATACTTTTAATTAATTTGGTATGTATTTACTATTAATATATTTGATGTCATTTATAAATTGATTATATTTATATATTATGATAAGTTACGCTTTTAAATTTAAAAAAATTAGCAATGCTAACTAGTAGCATTGCTAATTTTTTTTACTGTTGACTGGCAGAGAATGCCACAAATAATTAAGTCTGCCCATTGTAGCCATTAATTTAAGTTGTTCGAAAAAAAGCATAAATAAATCAAATAAAAGCGATCATAACCTACCACCGCACTAATGCCCTTCAGTAATTATAGAAAATTATAATTAAATGGATGATACTATATACTATAACGTTATAAATTAATCATCCACTCCTCACAAATCGTCGCAGTAGTCGATTCTTCACAAAAAGAGTAAAAGATTGCCAGCCTCTGAATTACTTTAGTCTAGAAGTCTCCAGTCCAGTGATGATTCGTACAGTATTTGAAAATTTTATAGATAGGGATGGATTTGATAGATACTCTTACGACTATTCCATGCGACCACATCTTTTTTATATTTAATGTCCCGTCGTATTGCAGGTCGTGGAAGTCGAGAAGAAGACGACAGTCTCTGTTCTTCGACTGGTCGGAGGATACCATATTAGGTTACCTAGATATATAACTTTAAATCTAAATTTGTGATAACCTTATGAAATTGAAGAAAGCTTAAGTCAAATATTATTTGAATTTATATTTTGTTTCAAACAACAGAGGAACAAAAGCTAGAAGAGGAAGAAAGGACAGTCCAAAAAAAGAGAAAGGGTAGAAAAGGCAAAAAAGACAAGAAAAAAGAGGATATACCAGATTTTGAAAAGGTAAAAAGTACTTAAGTTTTTTAAAGTCATACTGTCTTCATTTTCGCGTAGAATGTTACAAATTTAGATAACTATCAACATACACAGTAAAAGTAAAGTAAAGTTTCAGCCTATAAATGTCCCACTGCTGAGCACAGGCCTCCTCTCATTTCTGAGAGGGTTTTGAAGCTAGGAAGAATCCGCCACGCTGCTCCAATGCGGGTTGGCGGACTGCACATGTCTCATCATGTAATATTTATTATTCCTCAGACATGGCAGGTTTCCTCACGATGTTTTCCTTCACCGCCGAGCAGGTGGTAAATCGGCACTTAAAATTGCAATTAATAATTTTAGTGGTGCCGGCACCGGGAATCGTACTTTATATGTCATTTATTAATATTTGTATTTCTCAGACATGTAGGTTTCCGCGCGATGGTTTTCTTCACCGCACGTCCTAAATTAATTAGCACTTAAAATTGTAGAACAATTTTCACACTGTTGATTACCTACGAGCTGTTCCCGGCGGTTTACACATACATACGTACATACGTACTTCTCCTATTTCATCGGATTTTGAACCCTAATTGTTTTTCTGTACACTACGACGCATCTCCGTCGCTCTCGCCGACAATACTAGCTGGCGTGTTTGGACGAGTAAAACGCCCACGCCTATCTCGTGCCGGTACCGCTGGTACCCCCGACACGACTCCTCCCTTTTCGTTTTGGTCCGTAGATGTTGATGGACACGCGGTTTGTGTAGGTTCTTTGGCATCACCGCGAAGCAGACACTTGCCCCCCCCCCCCCCCCCAGATACGATGGGGCAGCCCGAGCTTTGCCCGGGGGTGGACTCTCTGGCCTTGCCAGTACCACCCTGGGGTAATTTTTCATTTGTACCTGCTTTCATAATTATTTTTGGTCCCCCCCCCCCCCCATACGCTAGCGACCAGGCTCCCCCCAGCCATTCATCCCATCGGCACGCAGGACCTTGGGATTGGGGTAATTTTTTATAGAGGTTTTCTTCCTCGCGGCCCGTAGGCCCCCGGTCCCTACTGGAATTACGGGTAGTCCGGCCGAGTGCACTTGGCACATCACCGCACATGTCGCGTCCCCTGTTCACTCTCAACGAATAGTGATACGGGGAGCAACAAGAGCCTAGATAGGCCCGCCGTGTCGGGCTATATGCCCTTGGCCGTTTCTCGTTTCCGAGGGTACGCCCACACCCAGCCAGTTTTGGTCCGCGACAGTTTCCTGCTACCACTCATATCTGGGTGGCATTCCCCTATCCGCCACCTTAGGACGCGCCCGATGGGAGAACTGGCAACTCCACCATTTTTCAGCAATTTTCCTCGCAATATTTTATCATGATAAGTAAAATGTATAAGATGAGTTAGCACTCTTCATATACATTTTACTTCTATAAACAATGGTAGTGGTGTTGATACCGGATCGATTCAAACACTGTAAATTCAGCTTTTAGCGCCAAAGACACTTAAGGCAAAATAAACAAAAGAAATGAGCCCATATAAAACATTTTTTTTTTATTTACGTATATATTTGATATCAAAAGTGTAGCATACCTTTATCTATTAAAGCTGCGCGTCACGAAACCATAAATTTACTTTTTCATCGACTAACAAAAGATATAAAAAATGTTCGAAGTATTCAATGTATCCCCTTCCAAACTATGCACTTTATTGTACGATCCCGTGTCGTGAGTACAGGAAAAAAACAGACTGAAGTAATTGAAAGGACAAAATAATTATAATGAATAATATAATAATAAAGGAAATGTTTTGTTTTCAAAGTAAAATCTGATAAAATCTGTACAAAAATCAAAGCAAAAGAAAGTTGAAATTTTTAGAAATTAAAAATTCAAAGTAATAAATTAAATATAGATAACGTTAATAGTATAACATTTAACTAAAATACTTGAAAAATAAATAGCCTAAGAACTGGAAAACAATGAACAAAAAAGAAAGAGAAACCTGGCTTCTCCAACGTATAGAAGAATGGAGGGCAGAGAAGGAAGCGGAAAAGTTAGTCTTATTGTTTCTTCCGTATCATTTTTTATTACTTTAAATAGTTGTTTTTGTATTACACTAAGGTATACGTTTTTTTTAAATATAATTTTATTGTATTAGTCTTCATCTTTATTTTTAATGTTTGTTGTATGTTGTAAGAGTTTAAGAGTTAACACATATATTTCTGGATATTTTGTTTCATATATATGGCTTTGGTCACTATCATTCATTAACAGTAACTTTGAACTTATGTAAGGATTTGTAGCAATATTCAGTGGACTTTGAATATTGTTATGTTTATAGAATATTAATATTTTAAGGACCATAGTATATGTTTTGTAAATGAGAAATACTTTTATTAATTTTAATGTCTCTTATTTTTAATAGCGTAATAACTTATAAAATGTTTTCTTCTGCTGTGAGAAAAGATTTTCGTCTGACATTCTGATTACTATAACAAATTGCTGTCATGCTGAAATCGACTTTTGTATTTATTGATGCCAATACCACCTGATTTTATAGACAGGCAATCCTTGCTGGAGCCAAGGAGAAACGAATAGTCGAAGCCAAGGCGCGGGCAGACCTAATGGCCAGAGATGAAGATGAACAAGAAATCCGCAGGGATTTGTTGGGAAAAACCGTCACCTTATTCCATAGTAAGTATAAAAATGTTCAAGTTTCTCAAGCAAATTTTCTTCTATAACTGATGTGCTGTCATTTTTATATGCCCTTTATATTGCTGTCTGCAGAGAAATCTTTACATTTTAGAACTTGATGTTGAGTGTGGCGGAGAATTATAGAATCCATCAATTGTACTCGCCCTATGTATACATTGATTGCAACTAAGAGTAATGCCACAGCCTGCACCAGATGAGAAAACTATTTTGTATAGTAAAATATTTTTAATCCACTCTTCCTAGATATTGTTTTTGTCTAAATTAATCAAGATTTATGTCAATTATTTGAGTTGTAATGATTATTAGTCCCTTGATCTATATGGTTCTTTCATTGCCAGTAGTTTACTAATATCTTAATAGTTGTTGTAAGTGCAACGTCCGCCCACAACAAATGCTGTGTCACCCAGAATATTTCTGTGTGACACCACACTGCGCCCGTCACCCTGAGACATCAGTTATTAAGTCTCAAATGCCCAGTGATTACGCTAGCTAACAGTGCCCTTCAAACCGAAACACAGTAATGCTTGCACACTACTGCTTCACGGTAGAATAACTGGCCTGGGGTGGTACCTACCTAGACGGATTCCTGCATAGGAATCCTACCACCAGTTATAGTTAGGGTTAAAGCTATAGGGATTAAACTTATGATGATATAGCCTAAACCATAACGTTTAGGCTATATCATCATAAGTCGGTATCCACCGCTGGGGATAGGCGTATCCGATCTGCCATTTGTAATTTTTTAGGAATTTCCCTGTATTCATTCTCCAAGAGATAGAGTGCTATTTATATATTCCTCATTGACCATGTTACTTACATTAGTAAACCATAGTTATATTTTTTTTCAGAATATGAAAAAGAGAAGCTAACTTTCGAAAAGAAAAGACAGCTAAATGCAGAGGTAAGTGTCCTCTGTCTTTGGATAAGTTCTGGATAAGTGTCATCCTGTGTATTAGATCCGAAATGTGGTTTCGATCACCAGTGATTTTTAGATTTAATCTATTATTTATTCTTCATTCAAATATTTTGTTTATAGCTGGAAACACAGAAATGGTACTTCAATCATTAATTTAAATTAAATATAACTTTATTATACACCATAATCAAAAATACAAAAAGAAAAACAATAAAAATTAAAGGTACAATGGGGGCGGAGTGGGTTCTAGACAACCTTTGGATGGAAAAAACTGAACAAATAAGGACGGCAGTGTACAAATGGCAAAAACAAACCATTTAAATGAAACTAATTTTACGGATTTTATCGCGTTTATTTTTGTTATTTATAACCCGACGTTTCGAGTGCTTTACAGCACCCATGGTCACGGGGGGACTGAGGTGACAGATGTTCTGATGTCATAGTTAACCCGGAGGACCTTCAGCTTTTAATTATTATTTGTGGTCCGATCTACGCAGAAAGAGCTAACTGTGTCTTGAAGTCTTAAAAACAAACCAATAAACTACATAAATAAAATTTAAATATACTTAATATATACAAGATACAATATAATATTTTTATACTTAAATATATACGCGTATACGAGATAAAAGAACAGAAAGATAAATACATGTAAATACAAAAATAATTATAGTGAATTGTAATTAAGATGTCGTATTTAGCAATGAAAGACAGTGTTCAGCAACCAGACAAACCAACCTTTTAAAAATAGGCAGAAATTTGGCATGTCGGATAGGGATAGGAAGAGCATTCCACAGTTTTGTAGCCTGCAGCTTGAAAGAATTACTGTAAAAAACTGTGGAATGGACAGGAGCTATTAATTGGATAGTTTCAGAGGAGCGCATGTTGATTATTTGTGGCAGTATCCATCAAGTTGTATCAAGTATGTCGCGTAAGACTTTACTATTGGTTGATTAAAAAACACTTTAACGTAAAAATTCCAACCCATAACCCATTTGCTTCATAGTGGAAACAGTACCTCCGATGTGATGGTCTCCCAGATCCTCGTGTCGTCACACAAATGAATACCTACATACATCTCTGGAAAGAGAAGATAACGTGCGACGATGTTGAACTGGAAAAGCGATGTGTGGAGGTCCTACCGGTACGTTTATGACACATCTTTTATTACTATTTATTGTTTTTCGTAATATAGTTCTGTTACGTGCTGGTTCTGATTTGGACCAATATAACGGCACTCTGAGGATAGATGTATATATTTCATTCTGATCTAATCCTCAAACTTAGCACTGCGACTTGTTTCGTCCTTTAGCTCGTCTTAACTCAGGCTCATGTCAATTCGATCTCCAGTCGCGCTTATGTACACCATCAAATATTCTAGAGCGCCGAGAAATTTCTGAACAAGTCCCTATATACAATGTTTGTGTTAAATCTAGAAACTTCGCTAATCTTTAAGGGAAAGATATAACTTTCTAAAAACTTCGCTATTCGTTAAGGGGAAGAAACGTTCTAGAATTTTTTTAACAGTGCAATGGTTTCGTATCCACACCTGACTTTGAATGTGTCGTCGCCAGTTAGGTCATGCCCAGTTTCCAAAAGATATTTTGCGATTCTTGGCGTCCATCACATCGGGCGTTTATACGCGTGTTTGTAGTGAATGCAACGACCTTATCGTGGGTCGGACTTGTCGCAATTTTCTAAGAAAGAAAGGTCGATACAAGGAGCATTTGGCTGCGTACAGAAAATTCAATCCCGGCAGATGACACTTCGCAAAACATCTTTTGGAAACTGAGCATAACCTGACTAGCGACCTAGACCTGCTCTTCAAAAACTAGGTAATATACATCATTTCATTCTTTTCATGCGAATCTTAGGAAACTTCCTTTCCTTTATTATAATAGATTTCTGCAAAGTCACGCCTAATTCTACGAGTATTAACTATAAAATACGTATTTTATCACGACTAATTTTACTATATAATATCCAACGTTACTAGCAATTTGCAGCACCTTTGATCGCGGTTGACTGAGGCGTTAGACATCCTGGTATTGTAGTTAATCCGGAGTACCTTCAATTATTAATTTTGGTCCTATCTACGCAAAAAGATGATTTTCGCCATCGCACATTGCGGCACAGCGCAAATTCCATCGTCACCGCCTTGATGGTTGGCATTCCAGCACCGTGCGTTTTTACCGCAATTATCTGCCCCGCACAAGTACTTTATGGAATCTGCTGCCGCCAGCGGTGTTTCCGGACCGATACGACTTTGAGACCTTCAAGAAAATAGCCTATTTCTTTCTCAAAGGCCGGCAACGCATCTGCTATTCCTCTGGTATTGTAGATGTTCATGGGCGGCGGTGATCACTTACCATCAGGTGAGCCGCTTGCTCGTTTGCCCCCTCTCAAATAAAAATAAGATCTTACAGAGTCTTGAAGTCTTGCTTCAGTGGTGAAGTTCATTTGCTGATTCTGGTTATCTCCTTTCAATGACCCAAAGCCGTGGGCAACAGTGAGACGCTTAAGGTTGTCAATGCTCCGTTTTTATAATTATTTATTTTTCAAATCTAAAAGTATTTTTTGGTAATCCTTATTTTAGCTTAACATATGATGTGACATACATACATACATAAGATCACGACTGTATCCCATAAGGGGTAGTCAGAGACTGGGCACTCACTGCAAAAACAGATGACTGCCACAATCCACGTTTCACCAAAACAATATAATGCACTTGGTGCGATAGGTGGTGAGCCCATCGCCACCATGCGCTGTTGGGTGCACAGTGCAGTTTAATTCCTTACTCGCCTTTTACGAGATCCAATGGATGAGATGGATTGGTAGTATTCTTTTAACGAGCCGCCACCACACGGCGGATGTGACCAGTGTTTGAAAGTAATAGATCCTTACATACCTAGATACAGTAAGCAGGACCACACCCGTTACCCTGTTTATGCCCTCGCAGGAAACGAGACGTGACGCATGACGAACCGTGTTGCCGCCATTTTGGTGCGAGTCGAATACACCTTACCCTCCATTGCGTTTCCACTTGCAGTATAGTGACAACATAAGATGTCGTAATTCCGAAATTTGGTCAGCTACTCGTATGTTATTTATAAAATAACTTTACAGATGCTAGAACTGCTTGACGACATAATGGCTGATTCCCGACAATACACGGAGTTGCAGATGCAGAGCTTTAACGAAGTAAGAATTTATGATACGATATTAAGACAAGGATACGATTTGTAAAACTGCGTGATAAAGTCTCGCTGCATAATCCTGATGATAATCCATAAAAAAAAAGTTACAGTTATAACTGTCCCACTGCTGAGTACAGGCCTCTCATTACCGAGAGGATTTTGGAGCCGTACTGGAGCAGCTTGAGTTCTTCCTGAACTCTAGCTGCTCTAGTACGGGTTGGAGGACTTCACATTTCTTCGAAATATTTTTATTCCTCAGTCATGCTGGTTCCGAAACGATGTTTTCCTTCCAAGGGAATCGAAATGTGGCCCCTGAGCTATCCCGGCTTGGTCTATCACGGATAGTACATAATTGAGTTAAATTCACAGGTAAAGGACCACAGTTTCACAGAATACCAGCAGTGTAAAAAAAAGCCCGCTGGGTTTCTTACTGGTTCTTCCCAGGATAGAGGCATTTTTTGCGAACCAGTGTAGTTTAAAAAAAGAAAAAAAATGACTTTCAATAAGTATTATGTAAATAATCTATATTGAATAAAAATTTATTATATTCTATTCTATTCTGTAGCAGCAAAACTGTATTGGAAAGAAAGAAGAAAGAAAAAAAAATATTTACTAGGGTAGACGTACACAGAACTCATTTATAATTTAAAAAAAAAGGATAAACTCTGCCTACCACAATGGGAAAGAGACTGGGCCTATGTATGCAAAACGCAGTCACGATACAAGATAACTCCCTGTATTAGGCATCGTTTTTAAAAAAAAAGAAAAGAATCGTTCCAATTCGTCTAATATCCATGTCAATGAGCCCTTAATGTATTCAACGTACCTTGCTCCGTTGCCAGTCGATGAACTTTCTACGTATTTTAGACATTTTGAACGTTTTGTGAATTCAAATAAAGGTTAAAAGTGGAACTAACTTGTTTTAAATATTTATTTAAATGTGATCAAGAGATTTAATTAAAATTTGGCCGTAATTCGTGACATCATTGAGGTTTGAGTAAAAATAAATAGCCATTTAAACAAAATTGTTAACAAACAGGTTTTGAAATTGATAAACAAATAAAACAAAAACGTTATCATAAAAATCTTCTGTCTTAAAGTTCTGTGCGTACGCTTTTACTTTTTTTTAATGGCTTCTCTGTGCGACTGTTTGTCAGAAGACTATTATGTGTTTGACATTGGCAGTATGAAGATAAACAAACGACAGACCATAACTTTTTTTTTTAATTGTATATAGTGACGAAACGAGCAAAACGTTTACCTGATTGTAAGTGCAACGTCCGCCCACAACAAATGCTGTGTCACCCAGAATATTTCTGTGTGCCACCACACTGCGCCCGTCACCCTACGACAAAAGTTCTTAAGTCTCAAATGCCCAGTGATTACGCTAGCTCACAGTGCCCTTCAAACCGAAACACAGTAATGCTTGCACACAGTAGTGTGCAAGTAAGCAGTAGCTTCACGGCAGAATAACTGGCCCTGTGGTGGTACCTACCTAGACGGATTCCTGCATAGGAATCCTACCACCAGTAACTGAGTGACATTTTCAGTACGAACGTAAATAATCAATGGTTTATTTTATTCAGTTGAATGTATCTGTAACACATGCTATATATAAATTTTAGCTTTCTCCCTTCTTCTCCATTCATATTTTAACTATGCCAAATTTCAGTCTTTCGTGTGCACAATACGCTTAAAAGGGGGTACTAAGTTTTCTCTTCACGTATTAATATATATATCGGCGCAAACATGTTCGCCATTAAAATAAGGAGATGAAGTGTTTAAAACTTAAATACTAAGAATTGTTATAATAATTCTGTAATTGTTAAGAATAATTTATGTAACAATTAACTAAAAATAACATGTAACTATTTATTGATTGTGAAATGAATTTGTATTAATTAGTCAGTATCATTGTTATTTGTAAGGGGTTATAGCTTAAAATCTTAAAGTTATTGAAGTGATACTCGTATAATTGAAGTAATCGGCTTAATTATAGCACATCAATAATTGATAAATATTATAAGAAGATTTTACCAATAGTAAGTTTAAATTGATTAGTTAAATAAGCTATTGAGAGTTGCCAAATGGTCTGTTATCCCACCTGAAACGCCAGATGGCGCCAGATGGACAACTCTTAAGCCGCCTATAAAGAGCGACCGAGACCATTCGAAAGGGGATCGGCGTATCGAGCGGACACGCGTTTATTAAGTGTTATTTTTCATTAATTCTATTTTCGTTAGAATACTCAGATAATGTTTTAAACTGTGTGAGACATCTCAATTTATCTTTTGTTCAGTTTGGTTAGTTTTTAATAGTGAATTAATGTTTAAATTAAATAAACTGTTTTTGGTGGTTCTTTGATCAGTGTTGGTTATTTAAATTCATGCGTTAATTAACATGAGTGATGGTGAAGGTCATGACGTCGGCCAGGTCGACGTCAGCCTTTTTAAAAACAACTTAAGAACATCTGCTCCGTCATACGAGTATATATATTACAATTTCTTTTTTATTTCTGTCTTTTGAACTTAGACATAAAACTGACTTCTATCCTGAATTTATTATTTACATTTTGCTGTTTTCTTTCATATTAGGTGCGCCTGGAACTCCGTCAGCAGCTCGCCAATGCCATCCAATACGCTTCATACACTCTGCTTCGGGATCTGGAGAATCGATTCCGATGGGAATCTATCAAACTGGCAAGTTACGAGCGCGAGTTCAAAGGGCTCCGGCTGAACATTTGGGTTTCTGTTAGATTACCCACAAGGAAACCGAAACCAGTGGAACCAGAAAGGTAATAATCAAAAACGTAAGGAAATTTTAAGTATCGGTGGTGGTAGGATTCCTATGCAGGAATCCATCTAGGTAGGTACCACCCCAATCAAGTTATTCTGCCGTGAAGCAGTAGTGTGCAAACATTACATAAGTACCACCCAAGGCCAGTTATTCTACCGTGAACCAGTAGTGTGCAAACATTACTGTGTTTCGGTTTGAAGGGTACTGTGAGCTAGCCTAATCACTGGACATATGAGACTTAAGAACTTATGTCGCAGGGTGATGGACACAGTGTGGTGTCACACAGAAATTTTCTGGGCGACACAGCATTTGTTATGGGCAGACGTTGCACTTACCGTCAGGTGAACGTTTTGCTCGTTTCATCACTTTATCCAATAAAAAAAGTAACAAAAAATTATGATTACCTCCTGGCCGATTTTTGACCATGGCGACAACTACCAAACTGTAGGGAGCTATCAACTGCGAAGGAGATATTATAGTGCCACAAGTGTACCCGCAAGTATACGCTCGCATCTCACTCGTCCTTACCTACCAGTGCCCGATGTAACGCCCATCTAAGATCGGACGTAGCCTGGGATGCAGTATCAGAGACACAAGGACAACCACAACACAAACAGACCCGATAACCAACACATTGTGTTTTTGCACAAATGTTCGCTGCAACTGGGACCCGAACTTAGGATCCGCGGCGTGATTGTCAGGCACTCTAAACACATGATCACGTTAATGGTAAACAAACACACCGCTATGTTTCGATTTGAAGAACTCTGAAACTAGTGTTATTAGGGCTTGTGAGCCTAAAAAACCGATATCTTATGGTTACGATCGCAGTGTCTGTCACACACAAGTGCTGAGACTGTAGCACTGACGTATAACTTTTTTTTCATTAATAACTTTTAGATCACACACAGAGCGAGATGAGGTGATTATGTCAGTGTCGGTATAGAACTATCTAACTGTACGAATGTCTCATGGTTGCGTTTACAGACATAAATTACCCATGTGAGGTAAAGGACAACTATCTTTAGGCCGTACGCGGATGACACACAGATTTATACTTCTTTCAAACCCACTGATACTGAAAAAGCGATACAGAGCCTTAATGAAGATTTGGAAAGAATACTGCAATGGTCCGAAAGAAATTCCCTGATGTTGAATCCGTCGAAGACAAAATTTATATTAAACACGTCTGATCATATATTTATTTATGATGTAAATATTTAACTCTAGGGAGCCGGTCGAACTCTCATTCCCAACGATGAAGGTAAGCATCAAGCTGCCGAAGATCATCGATGGATCTTGCGTATGTGTAAGAGCTGCTCGCTCTATGATTGACTTACTTAGCGAGAGTTCGAGAACTTTCGCCCTCGCTTCCGGTATGCCTAATCGGTACGAAGGTAAGTAGGAACTGGATAAAAATAAACTGGTTCGTAACTTTTAAAAAGTAATTTAATTTACATTTTAAAAGCACAATCTGATTGAATCGTCTGCGAATACACAATTGCAGATCTCTTCACATTTAATGTCAAGGAGCACGAAGCGACATACAAACTGAAGAATGAGCAGGAAGAAATACGCATCAAATTTTACAAAGAAGTGAAAGAGAAAATAAAAGACCTAGAAACGTTTTTAAAGTCCAACCCGTAAGTTGAAAAGGTTCATTTAATCTATTAGTAGAGTTAAAATAAAATCAAGGCTCATGTGTCAATAATCTGTATCATAATCATTCTTATAAAAAGAATCTTACTTAAAAAAAGACTGTCACGCTAGGTGGAAGAAGCACGGTAAACATTTTCAAGGCTTATTGTTAGGAACTACATATTAATTCTATCAATATTGTCCGGTCTACCTTTTTACTGTGAAGTCTGCAGTCTCTTCGCTTAAAAAAAACGACACGATGACGATGTAGCAAAATCTTTTTCACCTTAATAGCAGCAAAATCTTCTCATGAAATGGTGATAGTCAAATACTGCCGCTCGCTTCTGGTTGTAAAACAAAATGTCAACTTGGCCTCCTATACGCTACGACGATCAGTTTATATTAGCATCATCGGAGGAGCAGAAGTATAGCAGGAGTGACTTTGATGGACAAAGTGAGAAACAGTGTGATAAGGGAACGTTGCGGTGTTGTAGAAGATGTAGGGACAAAGATAAAGAAGAAAGGGATGCTTAGATGGTTTGGACACGATAAGCTTGTATGAAAACACTAATAAATGTAGAGAAAGCTAAAAATGTGTGTCAGAATCGTAGCAAGTGGAAAGATGTGGTAACTCTATGTATGTATGTATTATATGTCTACTCGTATTAAGAGCATCGCTAAATAGAACTCAATAAAACGTCTGCTGACATCCTTTTTTTTCATAAAACATTTAATCAATTACTTGACACTTTTAGATTTACGAAAAATGATAAAGAAAAGGAGGAATTAGACAATTTAAACATGGCGGAGCCAGAATACCTGCCAGATCCAAGAACATTTATTGGGGAACAGAATGGTATTTAACACTTATTTCACTTAATCTAAAGACATTTACTGGTGGTAGGATTCCTATGCAGAAATCAGTCTAGGTAGGTACCACCCCAGAGCCAGTTATTCTGCCGTGAAGCAGTAGTGTGCAAACATTACTGTGGTTCAGGTTTGAAGGGCACTGACAGCCTAGCGTAATCACTGGGCATATGAGACTTAAGAACTCAGTCTCAGGGTGACGGGCGCATCGTAGTGTCACCCAGAACATTTCTGTGACACACACCACAAAATTTGTTATGGGCAGACGTTGCACTTACCATTAGGTGAAGGTTTTGCTCGTTCCGTCACTATATAAAAAATAAAAAAAATACTCGGGTACCGGGCTTCGCCTTTAATTTCATAGTACGAGAGTGATCTGAATTCGATTCCCGATCCTGGAATCTCTTAAATTGTTCAAAATCTTAAGTGCTCAGCGGTGAAGGAAACCGTCGTGAGGAAACATGCATTTCTGAGAAATAAAAACATTTCGAAGATATGTGAAGTCCGCCAACCCGCATTGGAGTAGCGTGGTGGTCTCTACCCGGCTCCAATACCCTCTTAAAAAAATGGTGATGAAATTCATAGGCTGTTACTTCACTCTTTTAAGTAAGAAATGATAGCCTTTATTATTTCGACTCAAATACTGTCTATACGCTTTTTAACTATTATTAATAATCTGATTATTAATAATAATTCATTGCCCTGTATTTTCATAATTTCAGTTTGAAAAAAAAACCATAATTACCGTCCTGTAGGTTTTATTTCTGAATCGTAATTTTTTTAGTGATGTGCTTTTCCAGAACAAGCTTTCACCAAATACCTAAAGCAGTGCTCCATTAAAACGAAGACTGGGGAAATCAATTTGCGTAAGTACAGGTGGGTACTTCATTATCATTATTTTGAAAGATAAATATTTCCATTGTTTAAAAACTATCAAATATACTGTTGTATATAATAATCGGCTTAATAATATTTTACTTTAATTTTTTCTTTTTTCCTAATTATGCCAATCTCCTTTACCAAGGGTTTACCTGAATACTCGTATCAACTGCAACCGACGGCTGTCGTGCATTGTCAACGGATGGAGCTTTCTACATTGATGTTTTTTTATTATATTTTACTAACGAAAACATAAATATTTATCTGTCTATTTTTCGTCACTAGCGGGGAAAATAAGCTTAAAAATGATACTTGTTTCATTAATTTTGACGAAGAATTGAGGGAGATACAGCTTCGCCACAAAAAAAAACACCTTTAAGAAATATATATAATGGTTACTCATTCCATAACGAGACCATTATTGAATCCAGGCGTATCTAAAGTTTGGAGGATTTTTCCCATCTTCAGCAAGTATTGGCAATCGCTGGACGCGTCGGTCTTAGTTCAAGTTTAACCGTTCCCTTAACCAGTTTAAAGTTTAGGTTTGTCTTGTGGTGGCTGTGTAAGAAAATCTGCCACCCATCTGCAGATATTGTACACGTGTCTCTATATAACTATAGCTATATATCTCTATAACTATAGCTATTGGATGTAGTCTAATAGCTGTACTCGTAGTTATATCGGGCGCGGATATGTTAGAACGAATGCCGTAGTGTTTGTGTGTACTTGTGGCACTATCTCCTGCACAGATCATAGCTTCCATCAGTTTTCGAAAGTTGTGTCTGTGGTCGAAAATAAGCAAAGAGGACATCACACAAACCGGTCACGGGCAGCAGCGTCAGCGAAGGGTCTAGTACTGCGATTACTAATCCTCCTATCAAATCCTATGTCCTAACCTATGTCCAATAGGGTAATATGAACACACTGATGAAGAAACGTGGAATTGTTGTAAGTCATTTTCTAGAAGCTACCATTTAGTCGGACCTTCGAGAATGTTTTCCTTGTGTGTCCGTAATCAGTTCTTTTTTAAAATCATCTTACTGATTCAAATGAACAAATTCGATTACGGTTTAGCAGGGAAAGGAATTACAGTAACATAAGCCTAGAATTACTGAAATTTAAAGCCGTGGTAACGCCTTAAATTTCATACTAACGCAAGTGACCTGAGTTCGATCCCCGGTGCCAGGCATCTCTTATATTGTTCTTCTATTTTAAGTGCTGCTTTACCACAGTGCTTAGTGGTAAACGAAAACATCGTGAGGAAACAGAAGAAATAAAAACATTTCGAGTAACATGTGAAATCTTCCAACCAGCATTAGAGATGACGGACTCTTCCCAGCTCCAAAACCCTTTCAGAAATGAGAGGAGGCATGTGCTCTGCAGTGTGACATTTAAAGACTGTTCGTCTTTTAACATAATGCAAATTTGAATGTGTTTCGCAGGATCTGCGGTGGAATCTTGAACCTGGACTTATTGACCACTCCACCGCAACCTAAGCACATGAGAGGTGGCGTCACATTAACCACGCGTGAGTAGACCACTTGTTTAATATGTAGAAAAAGTACGATTTTATTTATCATAACTAAATACGTCGTATTGAATATTAAAATTAACAAATCCGTGCATCTCGTGAATCACTATGATCTTTGAAATGAAATGATATATATTTACTTTCTACAAAATAAAAACAAATTCCGTTAGAGTAATATTATTTATTTTACATTATTTTTACAAGCTACCGCCGTTTCTTAATGAGGTTTCTCGGTCATCATCATCATCATTTCAGCCTATCACAAGTCCACTGCTGAACATGCTTTACATAGGGTTTTAGCTCTCATTTTGGGTGGATTTTGCCATAGCTGCAACGCTTGGCAGGTGGGTTGGCAACCACAGTTTATGTATTCAGATGTTTCAGGAAGATGCTGCTACCCTTCTCCTGGTTTTAATTCTGCCTCTGTCGACTTCTACGACACATACGATATGAGACGGGGTGGTAGATTCTCTTAAGCCGCTACCACACGGCAAGAATATGGCGAAACCATACGGCGAAAAAAAAGCGAACAGTGTCGCACAGAAATGGTACTGGGCGACACAGCATTTGTTATGGGCAGACGTTCCATTTACCTTCAGATGAACGATTTGGTCGTCTCTTCACTTTCTTCTTTAAACAAAGGTGACACAGCATTTGTTGAAAGTAGACACTCGCCGAATCGCAAACTACACTACTGACAGAGAATTCGGCAGCCATGTTTGCGGAGACAACGTATCACTTAAAATACAAATGTAGACACCGAGAAGTAAACAGTCTTACCTTCACATACGAGTATTTAGTCGCTATGAGGAGTGAGGAAGGGACACGTGGAGAGAAGGAATAATACTAACTTAAACTTAGTTTAATAACACTGTACTTTACTAAACACTAAACACTAAATAATGTATATATCGGCTTCACAGCTTGAATATGTGTAATATAATATATAAATACTCGTAATTGATAGTTCGTCTGTTAGTGAACGTGTAACTTCGGAACGACTTGACCGATTGCGATCATATTCACGTAAAATATATAACGTATAAAATATGTTTTGTCGATTTCTCAGACATGCAGGTTTCTTCACGATGTTTTCCTTCACCGCCGAGCACATGGTAAATCATCACATAAAACTGCAGTTAACAATACAAGTGGTGCCGGCACCAGGAATCAAACCAATTGAACCTGGGAATTTCGTATCAAATTTTAAATTTAAAACGATCGCATAGTCCCTGAATTGCCACGGCACCACAACATATGTTGGTGAAATGTCAAAAGAGAAGATCACCAAATCTGCAACCGCAGATCATCAAGCTAATCCCGTCACCTACAGGAAAGGATAAACAACGTCTGCCGTGCCAGCTAGTAAAAAAAGTCTTTAATTAAACCAACCGTTTAATAAAAATAATTAGAAACTGTATATACAACATAGAAACTATACGAACGTATGTATACATCATATGATAATGCTGCTAGTTGTTAAAAACATACATGCTGATATATGTCTATGGTGAAATAGTCTAAACGATACAATTAAAATAACTAAATCCGTAATCAAATTCTAATCTTTACTGTCGGAGAATTGTTTAAATATATTTTAGCAATCTTACATGTAAGCCTCATATTGTCCTGGTATTAGTACGCCACAGCTGAATCATATATTCCTCAAAAAAAACATTAATGAGGAATTGACTATAGGCCTGCCGCATGGCCTTATCAGGAAAAAGGTGCGCTATGGGCACTTCTTACTGGAAAACGCAGTGTAGGATGAGCCCAACAGATGAAGCGACGACTTATACGGTTTAAGGGGCAGTTGGACAATCCAAGTGGCTCAGGACCGTGCTTCTTAGCAATCTAGGAAGGCCTATGTTAAGCAGTGAAGTGAGATGGATCGTAATGAATACAAGTGGTGATACAATACTTTATTTTTTTGGCTGTCATTCTGTATAACTAAAGTCTTCTCAGCCCTTTTGCAAGAGATAACGAAGGTGGTTCTTTCTGGAAGTTCCGTAATTGGAAGGTGGAACATAAATTGTTCACTATTTATCCGTATGCCAGTTACACATTACTTCGTAAGAAATTCACCCTTAAAAGTAAAACAGGTGTGCATATTGTGGGTTAAGGTAATCGGTGAATCATGGCTATTTATTATTTTAATTTTATACGACTTGCGAACCTTCAAGAAAACATGGTCCATTCTCAAAGGCCGGGAACGCACCTGCAATTCGTCTGGTATAAGTTCATGGGCGGCGGCGATCATCTACCATCAGTTGCTTCCTCGTTTGCAATCTCTTATATAACTAGACATTCCATCATTGCATAAAAGGGATGATAACATACTCGTATCAACATCTTAATTAGGATAGATGTCATGTCCCAGTACAGCTCACCATCAAATGAGTTGTGAGCTCGTTTTTTATTCATACACAAATAAAAAAATTCTGATATCTCTAATGCTGGTAAAAAGTTCTTATTGATTACGCCAACCCAATTATTGCAACCCATGCCGGAGCTAACATTTTTCCAGTCCCAAATTGACAGTTTTCAGGTCTAGTTACATTTTGATTGTCTCCGTGTATCAGACACTGCATCCTAGCCTATCTCCGATCTTATCACATGAACGTTACACTGGCTGCGTAGATTAGAATGAGTGTCTAACTTCTGCGCACTCGATAACTTCCGATGTTATTCGAAAGTTGTCGCCGTGGTCGTAACTCGTGGAAGACATCAGATAAAGTTTGTGCTTTCTCACTCTTTTCAACTATTTTAATAAAAGCCGCGGTGTGTTCTTTTAAACCAACGAAACATTTTCCGGCTGTCTCATTTTATGTGTAACTAAAGTCTTCTTCAATCTCCTCCAAAACAGCACTTGTTCAGCTTCTTCTTTTGACCACACGATGTACGTGTTGGTCAACATTAAATAATGTAGAGTATTTGGACGCAGACGGCGAGGGATATCTTCTAGAAGAACCAGTATTAGGTCTTCACGTCTTGTTTCCAAAAGCCTAGAACAGTTATTGGTTTTAGTCTTTGGTGAAAGGCGTTTTTCATATTTCATACCAAGCATAACTTTCAGATATTCCACGAATCTAATGAACAAAACAGAAACGTTGTGTGTGATTTAAAAAAAAATGGATTTTACATTATGACTTGAAAACTGCTGAAGCAAAAAAAAACTCCAAAAAAAATGCTCTCTGGATATCTTTGGACTAAATTCATTTGGTTTCTTCATTATGTCGCAAAAGAGTAGGGCACAAATAAGTTTAAGAAGGTGAGGAAGGAGAAGAGAAGAGGAAGAGGAAGGAGAATTTACTTATACAGTTTACACAATTGATAATATCTCGTTGTATGACAAACTCGTATATGGGTATGACTTCGATTTCGATAGTGTTTTTGAGTGCTTATGGATTCTGTTTAGGTGCATACATCTGTAAATGAACTATTTCGACATCGATTTCTACATCTTTTAGTATCCAAAGAAAAGTAGAAGTAGGTGAGGAAACAGATTTGACTGAAGTAAGAGACACGTGGACAGACAAAATAAATATATAATTGTATATACTAATTGTATATCAATTATGTTTTGCAAAAAGGTCCGAATCCCGACACCTTGATTCAGTACCCATTAGACGACACAGCGAATTCGTGAAATATTAAACGGAGGTCAAAGTACCATCTTTTTTCAGACTATTCTGTTTTGTTAAATCTTTAGTGTTATGTATTTATACAAACAACAAAAATAAGTATGTACCTATGTTGTGCCAGATGCATTTCAAACTGACACCACTGGCTCAGCAGAAACCTCTTCGAGATGATGAGCATAATGGCTTTAGACCGATCCATGCATGAAACAATGTTTTCCAGGATTGATAAGCCAACCTAAACAAACAAAAAAAGTTTATATTCTTATTTTTAAAACATTTGAACCGCCTCGCCTCGATTATTAACTTTATTTTAAAATAAATCTTCATCATTATCCTTACCAGCCGGTAATAGTCCACTGCTGGCCTCTACCAAGATCAATGGATTTGCCTATCATGCTTGGCAGGTGGACTGACGATAGCAGTATAAACGCCTCGAATCTGAGACGCTACACCCCGTCACCGGACTATATTTATGGTATGGTTCGGGTACCAGGCAAAAACCATAATATTTTCTAGACAACCCTTAGTCAACTCTTCGCGTAAATACACAGACATGAATTTGCCAAACCAGCCTGCAGCAATCTAATAGACTCTTACGATATCCATATGGTGAGACAAAGGACATGGTGATAAGTTTTTTTACGCCGCATAACGAGCAGAATTCTCACGAAACTTTAAATGTATTTTAAAGGTTTCAAGTTTATAAAGTTAATATAATAATAATTTAACGTACAAGGAAATCTCTTTCGTGTAAACACACGCTTACGCTGCAGTCACTTTCAACATGCGGTAATAAATAATCGAGCACCCAGCCTCTATCCTCATTACAATATGAAACAAACACATCGTAGTTAAATATTGTATTTTCTGAAACAAATTCAAGCTTGGATTATAGAATTTCAGCCTGATCACAATTGCGATCCACCTGTGTTATTGTTTGAAGCTATATTTTTAACCTTGATAACTTTCTGGAGCCTAAGCCGATTTTTGAATATTATATCTCTAGAAGAGATATATTCTAGAATCGTATGCCCATTTTCAAAGATTACATATTTAATTATATAATACTATTATTCACCTACCATCAATAACTTCATCCTTATTGATCAAACTCAACATAGTGGAATTCCTTATGGTTATTAAGAAATATCTGAAATTTCTTCTATAAACGTAACCAATGAAGAAGAATGGCATTAATACTATCAATATTACCAATAAATACAATTTATTCCAAGTGTCTCCAATGAGATCTCCACTTTCAATATCCCTGGGCATTTTGCATGTTGGTACCCTAGCAAATTCCGTAGACTTCCCTTCTGACACCACCAAACAGTGATACTTAGCTTCATCATAATCGAATAAAAGGAACTTTCCCGATATTTCTAATACTTTGTCTCGGTTGCATTTCTTCTCAATACAAACTGGTTTAACGTGTTTTCTATTTGCTATGGCATTATTTACATCCTCATATCCCCTGTGATATGTCGAATTAGTTGACATATTTTTGTTGTTATTTATTTCCACAATGAATTCTTCTTCTCTTGTCATTTCGTTTCTCAAAGCCAATTCGAATATTTCTCTTGCGTTACAATTGCACACAATAAAATTGCCTGTCATCCCAATATACGATACATACTTAAAATCTTTTGCCATTTCCTCTGAAATTAAGTTTATATTGTTATTTCTTAATGACAGAAATTTGAGGTTTGGCATGAGGGACACCGTTGGTCTGAACCACGTAGTAAGTCTATTCATATCCAAAACTAGAACCTGTAAATTCATAAGGTTTCTGACTGTCTTTGTCTCTATTACACTGATTTCATTATTTGATACTATTAATATTTCCAGTGAAGTTAGATTTTCGAAAACATCTAGATTATTCAAGCCAATTTTATTAGCATAAACCACTTGCAAAGTGGTTTCTAAGCCATGCAATGAGTGCGCATCTCTGAATATATTTACATTACCCGATACATCTAAAAATCTTAGTGATGTACCCGCAAAAAAACTCGGTCTCATCATAGACAAACCTGCATGACAAATTGATAAACTCTGCAGTCTTCTGCTAATATTTCCAAGTTCGAAAATATTACGTTGTGTAAACTTCGTGAAAGAAAAGTCTAAAGAAGTAAGATTTGTAAGGCTTTGTAAAATATTCCAGTCATCAAAGTACAAGACTTTATTGGTTTTATTTTCATCGTATTTGTAGTTTCTGCTAATGTCCAAGTGAGAAAGTCTTCCCAGGCCTGAGAACGACCCTACACTTATTGAAAAAATGTTGTTTTCTCCTAGATATAATTTCTCAAGATTTGGCATACTAGTAAAAACGTTATATTCCAATTCTTGAATTCCACAACGACGCAGATCGAGCTCACGAAGACGTAGGTAATTGCAGTCTACGTAAGCCATTTGCCCAAGGACTAGTAGCTGGAAACAATTTTTTAAATAAGTTATAAACTATTATATTTTACCATTTCTTCTTTTTATTTTGGTCTTGGTTGAGATTGTAACCCATTGTAACTTTAGCCTATTTTTACTTTATTGTAGCGGACATGGTAACAATGGCATGGACGTAATTAAAACTGCCAACTGCACCTGGTCCGAGTCCTGAATTCGAATCTCATAAGATTCGACTATTACATCACCCAGTTATGAAAAACGCATTTTTAAAAAGAGTGGAGCAAATAACAAGCAACCGCTGTTTATCTGTATAATATGATGTCATAGATAGATATATTTGCTCTCCACAAATAAATTAAAAACAAATTATAATCATTGCTTCAATTACATCACTAAAAGCATGCGTACGATTATAGATTTATTAATTACTCAAGATTAGGATGGGCGGCCTAAGAGAAACTACCACCCCATCTCATCCCGTGGGTGTCGTAAAAGTCGACAGAGGGAAAATGAAAACCAGGAGATGGGCAGCAGCGGCTTGCTCAAACATCTGAATAAATTAACTGGGGTTGCCAACCCGTCTGCCAAGCGTGGCAACTATGGCAAAATCCCCCCGAAACTGAGAGCTACAAACTTTTGTGGCAATCTATGGGGGAGGCTTATGTTCAGCAGTGGACTATTGATAGGCTGAAACGACGATGAGGATGGGGTGATATATCGAGAACATTATAAATAATCATACCTAGGCTAAAGTAATCAGCAAATCGATATACGCTTTTTTATGAAAGAAAGAGACGAGACGGACAAATTTTTGACCTAATGGTAAGTGTTACGTCTACCCATAACAAATGCTCAAGACATGATCACTCGGAACACTTCTGTGTGGCGCCACACCGGCGCTGCTCACCCTGCAGCATTCTTTAGCCTCACATGCGCAGTAATAATACATGCTATCAGTGCCCTTCAGATTGTGCATACTACTTACTGCTTAACGGCAGAATACCTGGCACTGCGGTGGTACCTCCCTAGGCGGATTCCTGCTAATGAATCCTACTACCGGTAAAATTGGCTTGCGGGAAAGATGATGACTCTCAAGAGTGATTCCTTTTGGAGACTGGACTAGAGCAACTCGACTTAACAATTGCAAAAATCTACTCAGCCGATGGGTGTCCGGCAGAGTAGAAAAGCACCAATATTTTTTCTACCGAAGTATCGTAAGAGGCGACAAATGTATTGTACGGACAGCTTTTATTCATGCATGATAACACCATAATATGCAATGCTGTCACTGTACTGCTTCTGCCTAACCCTTTTGTAGGAAAAAAGGCGTGACTGTATGTATGTGTGTAAGAACTCAAATAAACCGGTAAAAATTCACACGTGACTGTCACTCAATTCTGAGATTGAATCACAAATCAGTACAATCGTGGGCCTCTAGGAAGATATAAATGCACGTAAAAATCACTGATCGATTTTGCTCATCATCTTGTAAGGTTGGCTGTAGGACATAAATAAAATGGCTTAACCGGGATATACCAGCGTGAACTATCAACATAACGCTGCCACGTTTCGTATGGTAGGTGATAAGAACCAGAGAATGGATTACTATAAAACATGGATTACTGGTGGTAGGATTCTTATGCAGGAATCCGTCTAGGTAGGTACCAACCCAGGGCCAGTTATTCTGCCGTGAAGCAGTAGTCTGCAAACATTACTGTGTTTCGGTTTTAAGGGCACTGCGAGCAAGCGTAATCACTGGGCATATGAGACTTTAGAACTTATGTCCCAGGGTGATGGGCACAGCGTGGTGTCACACAGATATTTTCTGGGTGACACAGCATTTGTTATGGGCAGACGTTGCACTTACCAACAGGTGAACGTTTTGCTCGTTTCATCACTTTATCCAATAAAAAAGGGCATTCAATTCTTCATCGAGTATCGGCGTAGGCATCTATCGACCACAATGATCATTTACCATGAGGTAAACTGTGTGTTCGTAAGCAATACTTCATTTTGCAGCTCGTAAAAAGTCAGTTACTGGTCGTAATCCTCGAGTAAATTGGGAAGAATTTTTGACTGAATTCTTGACATATCAGACTTGCAGTCTTAGATATTTTCACACCGGACTAAGAATTACACCTCTGCTTTGTTTATGATAGTTCTATTCGAGACGCCTTCTATTCGAGGCTTAAAGATTTTCCTTGCATTTCCCCTAAGTGAATATGGGGTAGCTCATGCGATGCAATATAGTGACGGATTACGACAAAAAACAAATGAACTCATAAAGCAATCAGGTTCTGTTTCTTAATACTAAAAAACTCACACACTATCTTATTAAACTTCGCCTCGGACACTGTGGTTTCATTTGTCGTGTACATTGGCATTTCGTAAGGCAGTTTACTTGTTTTTCTAAATACGAAATTGTTACCGAAAAGTGTCAAATATTCAATGGTTTCCGATAAACATCGACCGCAAGCATCTTTATATCGTGAAACCTGAAAGAAACAACATATACTGATTTTTTTATTATATAATATTATTTAAATTTTATAATTATTAATATATTCGAAATAACCGGTAAGTCTCATCTCGTGAGCTCGATTTAAGAACACTAGAACAACATGAGTCACCATTGGCATTCGTTCCAATTGGCATCTGGCCATACTAAGGTACTTCACCGAATTTCGGCGCGTGCACCTTAACCTCTGCAGCTCTTGGCGTATCTGCTGATCATAATTGAGCTGGAAGGACACATCGATCGAGTTGTTTTTATCTGAAATCATAAAAATAGTGACAAAAATGATAAGTGTGAAGAAAAGAATAATTTGCTATTCAGTTATTTATTTTATTTAGGACCATCAACAGTAGATACAATCATACAAGCTTATACATACATAAACATAAGATCACGACTGTATTCCATAAGGGGTAGTCAGAGACTGGGCACTCACTGCAAAAACAGATGACTGCCACAATCCACGTTTCACCAAAACATTATAATGCACTTGGTGTGATAGGTGGTGAGCCCATCGCCACCATGCGCTGTTGGGTGCACAGTGCAGTTTTATTCCTTACTCGCCTTTTACGAGATCCATTGGATGACATGGAGTGGTAGTATTCTTTTAACGAGCCGCCACCACACGGTACAAGTTTATATAGAGACATTTTTTACAATAAGGTAATTGTTCCACCAATTACAGATGATCACAGCATGCGCTTATGAATTAATTAAATTCTGAACATTAAAAAAAACTACAATAAATCTAAATGGTAAAACTACAAAATCAGGTTACGCATGCAAAATTTAATAGTGGAGGGTAACTGATGGCGGCACCCGGTGGCGATATTAGTTTACTAGTGCACGCTATAGAGGGAGGGCGGGCGGTGCTCTTCAAAAACTAGTTAATACACACCATTTTAAATTTTGCATGCGGTTCTTAGCAAATTTACTTCCTTTCCTTTATTATAAAGGATTTCCGGAAAGTAACGATTGATTCTATTAACTATATGATATCTATTAACTATATGTGGTGGCGGCTTAAGAAAATCTAACACCCCATCTCACCCCGTGGGTGTCGTAAAAGTCGACAGAGGGAAAACAAAAACCAGGAGATGGGCAGCAGCATCTTCCTGTAACATCTGAATAAATAAACTGCGGTTGCCAACTCGCCCGCCAAGCGTGGCAACTACGGTAAAACACCCCAAAATGAAAGCTACAAACTTGGAGCAATCTTTAGGGGAGGCCTATGTTCAGCAGTGAACTAGTAGCTAAATGATAGACCTTAAATACCTGGTGGAGGGTCTCACACTACTGTTGGCTAGGTGTCTCTCGAGCTTGATACAGTACATTCGACCAAATCTGCCAATTGTTTTTTTCAATTTTGGCTATTTAGTTGACATTTGATTGAAAAATTTACTAAGTGTATACTTTTCTTTACTTTTTTTCTTATCATGGAGAGTTATTAGTTACTCTTCTATTGTGAGAGAACCGAGTTACGCCGAACTACAATCGGCAAATACTCGTATCACGGTGTTCCTCTCGTCGCCATTAATCGGGACTGTCGGAACGCTTTCGCACACAAGCGCAGCCCCGATGCCGATGGCTCTTAGGAGGTCCCTCCTTGTTGAGAGGGTTGAACTGGAGAACTCTACTCCATCTACATTAAGGGGCTTAATTTGAGAAGAGCCTCAATTTATACCTGCTCCTACTGTAAGTCTTCCATTGTAGTCGACCCATGACTGTACATCTGTCATATAACCGGTGAGGCATTGTGGATGCGTCGCTGGAGATTGAGACGATAAGACATGAATTAGGCACGCATAGATTCTGAAAAAAAAATAATGTACATCGGATAAAAAGCCTTCGAATTGTTTTCAGTTTTGCTGATGTCATTATTCCTAAAAACAGCATTGACGTCACAGTGCCCAGTATCACCTTCCATTTACAAATACACTCCAATTTAACGAACTTTACTTTACTTGTAATGATAGTTTATGCAGAAATGATAATTTATGCAGCAATGGTAGTTTATGCAGTAATGATAATTTATCATAAATATTATATTATACATATTTATTATAGATATACTTTTAATTATACAGAGTCATGTACAGCTCGACGTTCCGGGCGAGCCTATATACATCAAAGTAGGCTTGAACAGACATCCATCTATGATGATGATGTTCTCCTAGCTGATTTCGACCACGGCGACAACTCCCGACTACTGTCGAGAGCCATCAACTGCGCAGGAGATATTATAGTGCCACAAGTGTACGCGCAAACACAGAGCCACTCACTCGTCCCAACCTACACGCACCCGATGTAACACTGATGCGATAAGATCAGAGGTAGGCTAAAATGCAGTGTCAGAAACACGGGGACAAACACAACACAACCAGACCCGAAAACCAACAATTTATGTTTTAGCACAAATGTTGGCTCCCTCTGTCTGTTTGTTACCTTTTCACAGTTCAACGGTTGAACCGATTTTGACCATATTTGGAGATTGATAGCTGGCATCCCGCAGACGGACACAGCATACATTTTATCCCGAAAAATCAAATAGTTCCCATATTTAAAAAAAAACCTTAATCCAAGCAGACGAAATCGCGGGCATCGGCTAGTCCTTTACAAAATTGTTTGCAATATTATATTGAGTCGTTGGCTATAAGTTAACAAAGAAACTTTGAATTTGAATTGAATAGTTTTAAAACCCGTTTACTGTTTAAATTTTGTTATTTTTGACGGCGGCATTAGAGGTCAACAACGCCTCCGTCGCGCCGATAGCATTTGTTATGGGCAGATTTTATATTTACCGTGAGGTGAACTTTCTGTTCCTCTCGTCCCTTTCTCTTTCAAAACAAAAAACGAAAATAAACCAATCTCGCTGTTTCAGCCTTTGTCAGAGTTCTAGGTTCTACTATTCTTGGATGTATATAAAAACATTGATTTGGTTGGTTGCTACCAGAACCTTTATTGCTGTGCATGTTTATTATCACTAGTGGGCGCCCAACGGTGGAAATTCGACCGTGACTCATTTACTTTTGTTTTATTGAATTCAATGTATCTGTAACATCTATACCTAATATTACATATGCGAAAGTAACTCTCTATCTCTCTGTCTGTTTGTAACCTTTTCACAGTTCAACCGCAGAACCGATCTTGACGAAATTTGGAACAGAGATAGCTTGCAAATAGACGGATATAGGATATTTTTTATCCCAGAAAATCAGGTAGTTCTCATGGGATATTTGAAAAACCTATATCCACGTGGACGTATACTTTTAAAGGGGCACGGAGGATTGTGAAATTTGGCATAGTTGAAGTTTATACGGAAAGGAAAAGCGGGAAAAGCGGGAAAGCGAGGAAGCTAACATTTATGTATAATAATAGCTGTGAAAAAAACCGACCCCGATCGATGATAGGCATACATATATATTGCCCTATTTGAACCGGAATTTTAGGGCTTTAATTTTTTTTGTGCGAAACCCTAATTATTTATCCAAAATTAAAGTAGCTTAAGTAACCCGCTATAATATCAGCTGTCAGTGAAAGCCCCGTCGAAATCAGTTGAGACGTTTAGGATATGAAATGGGGGTTTGGGCCCGAAAAACAGAGAGACAAATATTAAAAAAAAATCTTAAGTACCGTATTCACTTTCATAAGCAATGATCAAAAAGCTGTGTTGTATGTTATTTTGTTTTAACAAACAGACAGTTCCATTTCATTTAGTTGTATACAATAAATAAAATTGAATTGTTTGTAAAAAAAATATTGCCACAAATTCATTAAATTGAATAAACTAAAACATTCATTATTTACGTTCATATTGACAATGTCAATAACATAAGAGTCCGTCGTTTGTTTACGTTCATACCGCCAATATCATTATAGATAATTACTCAAACCTCAGTAACGATGAAAGTTACTGAGGTTAAAGTAACTTGGTAAAAAAATAATAATAATTACGGACGTATTTAGTATGCTTAAAAACGGGGTATAAAGTTTTCTCTTCACTTATTAATATAAAGACGTTTTGACTGTTCGTGTGCTTTATTACTAATTTTATAATAATTTACTGGTGATAGAACTCCTCTGCATGGATCAGCTGAGGTAGACACCAATGTAGTGCCACTTATTCTACCGCCAAGATAGTGTGTTTGCACACCATAATGTTCCTATTAATAGTACACTGACGCTAGTTCACTTACAGAGCAAAAGATACTTATGAACTGAAGTGTCATAGTGCGTACACAAGCGTAGTGCACAGTACAGTAGAAGCATACAAATGTCCCACTGCTGAACACACGTCTCCTCTCATTTCTGAGAGGGTTTTGGAGCCTAAAGTCTGCCACACTGCTCCAATGCGTTTTTATTCCTTGGCAGGTTTCCTCACGATGTTTTCCTTCATCGCTGTGAACGTGGTAAATCAGCACTTAATATTGCTAAACAATTATAGAAGCAGGTATCCGTCTAGGTAGGTAGCCCCAGGGCCAGTTATTCTGCCGAGAAGCAGTAGTGTGCAAACGTTACTATGTTTTGGTTCGAAGGGTTCTGAGAGCTAGCGTAATCATTGGACATATGAAGTCTTAAGAACTTAAGAACACATAAATGTTCTGGGTGACACAGCATATGTTATGGGCAGGACGTTGCACTTACCCTCAGGTGAACGTTTTGCTCTTTCCGTCATCCTTCGTCCTTTTATCAGCTTAAAAAAAAGTGCGGGGATCGGACTCAGGGTACTAACGTACTATGAAATTCAAGGCCGGCGAGTTAGTTCTGTGCGACACCGCTACTGTCATGGACAGGCGTTGTACTTACCGTCAGGTAAAAATATGCCTTTCGCAACACTAATTTCAAAAAAGTTACATTATAATATCAAAGTAATTATTAGACAAAATATTTCGAAGTCTACTTACAAAATTCTTAAAACCATTTTGAAATACGTTTCGTCATAATGGTAGCAGTATATTACATTTTGTTCATTCTACTGTACTGCATTAACTTTGCATTAGAAAGTAAAAATTTTAACGTGGAACAGTTTACACTTTACAATACTTCACTTAATCTATTACCGAAAGTTGTGTGAGTAAATAACCCCTTAACACTTGGCAAATAATCCTATTTGAAGACACTTTAAAAAACAGTCGGACCCCTGGCCAATCGACCAGTAAGACCAATGGATGAAAACAATCAAATAATGAATGTCAATTCGTAATGACTGATAAAGTATATCTAATCTTTGATAAAGAGAAACGGAGTCACGCGAATAAATTGCTACGTATATTCTAATCTGTGCTAAATCAAGATAATAGACAAATAATACATAATAATAAATATAAAAACAGAACTTTCTGGTGTGCCAGTGAACTTGCTATTAAATTGTTATTCTATTTTTAAGTGCAGATTTAGCACCTGCTCGCGGGTGAAAGAAAACATCGGTTACGATGTTACGGTTCGTTAGAAACCAATATGCCAGAGAATTAAATAAAAATCGACGACATGTGAAGTGCGCCAACCCGCATTGGTGTAGCGTTTCGAACTCTTCCCGGCTACAAAAACCCTCTCAGAAATAAGAGAAGGCCTGTCAGCAGCGGGATATTTATTGCCTGGTAATCATGCAGGTTTCCTCACCATGTTCAAATTTACCGCTGAGCACGTGGCACATCAGAACTTAAAATGCAGAACTATTTTAGTGGAAGATACCGAGCTTAGGTCATTCGCGTAGGCAACGAGTCGTAACGGCTGGCGATCGGCACGGCAACTACTGGCTTGGCGGAGAGGAAGTGAATACGTTTAGGTAGGAAATGGACATGGGGTAGGGAATGGGAAGTTGGGAAAGGAACTATAGTAGGGTACTTGGAGGGAGCAGGAAGGGAGAGACGTGGCTCGGGAGGCCAGATTCGCGCGGGGGCGAAAGCTACGAAGGCTACGTCCGTACTACGAAGGCTACGAGTGTGGTCTCTGCCTACCCCTTGCAAGGGAAAGGGTGTCAATGAATCTATGTATGTATTTTCATCCAGAAGGAGGAAGAGTATCATGGGTGCTGTAAAACGCTCGAAATATTTGTTTATGAATAGTTAAAATTTAATTTGATAAAATACGTTAATTTCGTTTTACTGAATATATAATACTCGCACCAAATATAAGAAATCATCTCGTAGGAGCCTTGAAATTGAAAACTTGATGGAGTGTTGTATCACTAAATAGATATTGTTTTATTATTTGTTCCAGTATACCTACCCAAACAACTACAACACATGAAGTATAAGGTTCAATACCGTGCACCGTCTCCACCACCGCCTGGTGTAACTCGAACGCCCGAAGAAATCGAGGCGGAAATCAAGAAGGTGGAAGCCGAGTACGAAAAGTTGGCCCTCGTGTTTATTGAGTACGTAAGAAATGGTATAAACCTCCTCACACATATAGTATTAAGGAGGATTACGGTAATTTAAAAATGGCAATCCACACAGGCGCTACAAAATATGAAAAGCAAAATTAAAAATTTTGAAAAAACCAACAACAGATGTGAACGTTGTAATCGATAAAGGATTAAATAAATGTTTTGAAAACCGCCCCGACTAAGGGTAGCAACGAACGATGTAAATAAAAAACTTTTTTTAAAAAGGTTAATATGTCGCGATTTCTGCCACATAAACTTTTTATGACTTACCTTAGCCCTACTTACCGTGTATCTACTCGTTTGTCGTAGAGATAGACATAGCTATAATATTTTTTTTGTTCTTTATTTTTTTTTCTTTATTTGGGAAAACAAACAATTGTACAACAAGAAGTATTACAAAGTTGTGATACATAAAATATAAATATATGTACAACCAGCACCGTTTTCCACATCAATTGAGGTCCCTTTACTATGACATTACATTGAATTATTTAAATTTGAGAGGACCTTCTAACCTTATAACATTACAATACAGAAAAATTAATAATATGATTTAAAAAAAAAATGGTACTGAATAACAAAATATTAACTTATGACAAGTGGTAAAAACAACAAGTAAATAAAACGCAGTTAAGTAATTAATATAGCACAAATTTTATCAATTACAACTTTTCAATCCGTTGTAGGTTTTTTTATAAATTTTTAATATTGCTTTTTATATTTTGTATCGCTCGTTCGGGTTGTCTATTTTTATAATACATAATTCTATTGCTGTGTCTATCTCAACGACCAACAAGCAGGTACACGAAGGTAGGAAGGACTAAGGAGTGATAAGTAGTTGTTTATATGATAGAACTCGTGGCAAATCAACCTTTTTAAAAATGTTTTTTATGTTTATCTTTCGCGGCTACTTTTAGTCGGATACTTTTAAAAAAAAATATTTAATCCTTTTTTTGATTACAACTTTACATCCGTTGTGGGTTTTTTTCAAAAATTTATATTTGTTTTTTATTTTAAAAGCCCTTTAGAGAATACCTACGTTACTGTCTTAAAATATTTATTTTCCTGTGCTCTTCTATATGATGTGTTACGAAATATTATACCGTGTGGTAGCGGCGTAAGAGTATCCACCACCACTTCTTATCCCGTGGGTGTCGTAAAAGTCGACAGAGGGAAGATAAAAACCAGTAGATGGGTAGCAGCATCTTCTTGGAACATGTGAATAAATTAACTGCGGTAGCCACCACCCGCCTGTCATGCGTGGCAACTGTGGCAACATCCCCCATTCCATTTTTAGAAGCGATTTCTTTTAAATTAAACGGCGGGTGAAACCGCGGAGCACAACTAGTACTTCAGATGAAAAAACAAAATGGTCGAGAGGTTACTTGTCACAGGTAAGGAATAGATATATTATAGAAACGGCCGTGAAGGATGATGTATATCTCATGGTTCATGTATAACTCTAGGTTCACGGTGACGAGCAAAGCGTCAAAGTAAACAAATATTTTCTCCACTAAGGCTTGTTTATTGTTTAAAAACTATATTTATTCAGAGAACAACCAACAAGAAGATCTGAGGCCTTTTTTTCAATGCCATATTACGCAATGAAAAATTTGTGGCTATCTATTGGGGAGGCCAATGTTCAGCGCAGTGGACTAGTGTAGTAGATGGGCTGAAATGATGATGATGATGATGATGAATTCATAAATTGTCTATATATCAAAGCGTGAAGAGAATACCTTGTAGCCGTTTTTACGCTATAAAGTTATTATATAAATATAGGTATAGGTTAGGTTAGGTTGTTTCATATCTATAAACCATGACTCTTTCTCCAACACAGCTAGCTCCTCATTTTCATTCAACATATTTTGTTTAGCCAATTTAAGTAAAATTACAGTTTTTGGAACAAATTGCAAAGAGCAACTGACAAATTCTAAACCTGAGGCGCGTGATCAAAGTCAAGTGCCTTGCCCTACCACGTGATATCCAAAACAAATCGGAGATCATACTATGCTTCATACTATGCTGGTTTTTCATTTGGCATTCTAAAGAATGCCCAGGAAATGTGTGAAATATGACACATTTCCTGGGCATGAGATGATAAGATAAGACAAAAGATTCTTTATTATAACTTTTTGATTTTTTTTTTATCAATTTCAAACCCTGCAGGTACGCTTGTTAACAATTTTGTTTAAATAGCTACATATTTTTAAGTTAATTTCACAATATTTAAGATAAAGTGTATTCTTTTAGGAAAAGCGGGTTCTTCTGACACAAGTATAATGTTATACTTAATTTATTTATTTTGGACCTGCCAACAAAGTTACACATATATTATTATTATATTACATTAAAATAATAACCTTAGCAGCTAGTTACACATATTACTCCATTTACATACAGTTACAGCATGCAAATTAAGACAAGTCGTGCGATTAAAATTTAAAAGACCTAATTAGAATTTCATTAAAATGTAAATGTACGAGTAAAAATACCTGCTATAAGAGTGCTAAAAAAACATAATAAGTAAATTAAAATCTAGCGCCTGACCTCTCGAACTGAAGAGTCAAGTGACTTTACTACCTTAATTTTAAAATTTACTAATTTATCTGTCGCCCAAAATTGGTTCTGTCGATTCGGTGAGTGAACAGTGGAATGTGATATACGGGAACGCGGTGAACTTTAAAGGATATTTAACTCGACTGTTCTTAGTTATCCATGGTTCCGATTATGAGCTTGTGTATAAATAACATGTCATTTAGTTTACGTCTATCTGATAATCAGTTTAATTTGAAAGTTTTAAGCGGAGAGATATAAGGTAATCTTTTATCGTGTCCAATGGATTATAATTGTGTGAATCGCTTCTGTATGCTTTCTAACCGACCCTTATGTACCTGGTAACTAGGGTTCCATATCACCTTGCCATATTCTTATTTGCTTCTTACTAGAGTAGAAAACTAGAAAGTTTTTTTAGTTTTAAGACTTTTAAATGGCTTTCTAAACAAAAATCTCAGCATTTTACGCGCTGATCTGCAAATGCTTTCAATATGCACATTAAACCATAATTTTACGTCAAATGTAATCCCAAGATCGCAGACGGATTCAATTTTCTAAAGCGGGCAATTGTGATATTTACCTTCTATTGCAGTGAGTTTACGTGTGAAGCTAATAGAACATTTGATGGGATTTAGATCCATGCCATTGAATTTGCACCAATCACCAATCAGCAATTCTATCAATATATTCCTGCAAAGATATTGATAGAAATTATGTGCGTCATCATCTTTAAAATTTTATTTTGCAATTTTCAAGACATCAGCAATATTAAGCACTTAGAATTAAATGTGCCGTTACTGACGTTATTTATATAAATATTGAATAAGAGTGGTCCTAGGATGGATCCCTGGGGAACACCCGACGCGATTCTATGTAACTGAGAAGAGTGACCCTTAATAGCTACATATGAGTATCTGTCAACTAAATATGATGAGAGCCACGATATGAGCGATCCACCCAGACCAAAGGAAGAAAGATTTGCCGCCAACAATTTGTGATTAACCCTTCGAAAAATCTGTGTAAATAGCATCCACTTGTCGACCGGAATCCAAAAAAGCTGTAACAAAGCTAACAAAATTAGCTAAACTCGTGATAGTAAATCTAAAACCTATGAAACCATGCTGAACTTCGGAGAGCGCGTGTGGAACGTGACGAATTGGATGCAACAGAGATTCGAAATTCTTCGACAGAGTTGACAATATCGAGATTGGTCTGTAATTGGTATTATTTTCACGACCACCTTTTTTATGGATAGGCACTATTCTAGCGCGTTTCCACAAATCTGGAAAAACTGCAGTCTGCAGAGATTTGTTGTATATCATGAAAAGGGGTAACGATAAGGGGACACATTTGTTGATCAGTAATGGAGACAGATCATCAGGACCAGCTCCCTTCTTCGTATCAAGTCTTTTTAATTTTATAATTATTTTCTTGACGGTGATGTTAACGTTACTGAGAAAGTTACCAGAATTGATAAGTGTACAAATGTTGGCGTTGAAAGATCTACTTGCATCATAAACATAGGAAAAAAATCAAGTAACAAATTACATAAACTTGGATCGTCTGTAGCAACCTTATCACAATAGACCATTTTAGCTGTATACATGTCCGGTGATCGTCTTAATTTTTTTAAGTGAGTCCAAAAGTGTTTGGGATTATTAACTGTACTAATGGGGTTGAGATTTTTGTTAGCTATGATTTGAGTTGAATTAGACAGGACCAAATCGAGTAATCGTTCATTAGTGTTAAGTATGGAATTTAATTCTTTTAAATGGTGTTCTTCAATAAAGTCAACCAGGGCAAAATCTAGGATACATGAACGGTGCAAGTACGAGTAGTTTAATTCCGGCAGTTTTGACCAAGACAAACAACACAACAACAAACTCATATTAAAACAGAATTGCTCCAACCCCGTTATTTCAATTTCTATTAATTGTGGAATAAAACATTTTTAATTTTCATAATTACTCATACCTCAATAACATAAAAAAATATGAATAAGGGTCGAATTTCGACCACAGGGCGACCACTAGTATTAATTATTTTTATTACAACATCGTTAGTTTTGGTAGCAAGGGTAGGTAAGTATAATTATCTATTCTATAATGTGTTTTATTCAATAATGTCTTCTTGACAAGTTTTTTTTTAAATCTGTGTCAGTGGTCACGTCCCATTTTTAAGAATTTCGTTATAAATATTTATAGATATTATAGCCAAAACTAGGAAGTTTTAATCTCTAGTGTAAGTATCTAGACTAGGTTAAAATTACTAGTTTTGGCCAATCTAAAAAAAGGACATCAAGCGCAAACTCTTACTTTTTATATGATCACGGTCTTTCTTTTTAGGCTGCCTACGGACGTGATGTGGTCGGAGCCGCCGGTGATCTGCCAGTGGTACGAGCCGCGCCGCCTGTGGATCAGTACCTATGTCAACGACTACAAGTTTAACGAAGACAAGCTCACTGTGCAGTTCAGGACCGGGGTACTGTGTGAGTCTTCAACTAATTATTTGTATGCGGAAATTCGTTAAGGTAGGTACCACCGCATGGCCGCTAAGCCGAGTTACTCTACCGTGAAGCAGTAGTGTGCAAACATTACCGTGTTTCGGTCTGGAGGGCACTGAGAACTAGTGTAATTGATGATGATGATGTTCTCCTTTCCGATTTCGACAACGACGACAACTGTGCAGGCGATATTATAGTGCCAAAAGTGTACGCATCAACACAGAGGCACTCACTTGTCCCAACCTACCCGAGCCCAATATAACGCTGATGCGATAAGATCGGAGGTAGGCTAGGATGCAATGCAAGAAACACGGAGACGATCACAACACAACCAGACCCGAGACCAACATTATTTGTTTTAGCACAGATGTTGGCTCCGCCTGGGATTCGATTCCCAGGACCCGCGGCGTAGAAGTCAGGTACTCTAACCACTGGGCCACGCGGTCGTCAAATAGTGCGCTCACTGCAATCACTGGGTATATGAGACTAAAGAACTGATGTCTCAGGATGACCAGCGCAATGTGGTGCCACACAGAAATATTCTCGGCGGCTGTCTGTCGTAGAATCTATAACACTTGATAATGCCTCTTTTTGGAGTTAAACACGTGTCGTGGTCTCGACTTCAGTGGTGTATATTACCCAGTGGTAGTATTGTAGTGGCGGACGGTATCTGGTGGCGGTTCCCGGTGGCGTTGTTAGTTTGCTTGTGCACGCTACTGAGGGCGGTTGGTGCTCTTCAAAAACTCGGTAATATACATCACTGGTGGTAGGATTCATATGCAGGAATCCGTCTAGGTGGGTACCACCCCAGGGCCAGTTGTTCTGCCGTGAAGCAGTAGTGTGCAAACATTACTGTGTTTCGGTTTGAAGGGCACTGAGAGTAACGTTATCACTGGGCATATGAGACTTAAGAACTGACGTCTCAGGGTGACGGGCGCATTGAGTGTCACGAGCAAAACGAGCAAAACATTCACCTGATGGTAAGTGCAACGTCTGCCCATAAGAAATGCTGTGTCACCCAGAAAATTTCTGTGTGACACCACACTGTTCCCATCACCCTGAGACAAAAGTTCTTAAGTCTCAAATGCCCAGCAATTACGCTAGCTCACAGTGCCCTTCAAACCGAAACATTACTGTTTGTACACTACTGCTTCACGGCAGAATAACTGGCCCTGGGGTGGTACCTACCCAGACGGATTCCTGCATAGGAATTTTACCACCAGTGCTTGACGACAGAATAACTGGTACTGCGATGGTATTCACATAAGCGGACCAGTATTGCAATCCTACCACCAGTAAGTGTTTCGCTATTATCTTCCCATTAGGTATTTCCTATCGACAAACGCTTTTGTCATGTTCCATTAGTCAGCCTCTTCTAAGTTTTCATCGTTATCATTCCGAACTCAACCTTTTCTTTACATTACGTACGACTGTTGATTAGCGTTTGATAATCATCGATAAGTAAGCTCAAAATTAATTTCGAATATTCTAGATATATTTAAGAACTTTAAAAAAAATATTTCGAATCGCAGGGCCAATTGGCATCGCAACTTTAAGATACAGCAACATGCCATATCAAGGGTGGGACATTAGACCGGATCCCGATAGGTAAGAATCGATTTTTTATGTAAGTAAGTTTAATTTTTTTGTGAAATATATAAAAACGAGACGAACCAGAAGATTCACAACTAACATCTTCCCGGAGTATCCGAAATAAATAAACTGCGGTTGCAAAACCGCCTGCCAAGCGTGGCAACTACGGCAAAATCCCCCGCAAATGAGTGCTATATAAATGCCTGGTTTTGAAGTGAAACACGTGTCGTGTTCTCGACTTCAGTAGTGTGTATTGCCTAGTGGTAGTGTCGCAGTGGTGGAGGGTATCTGGTGTCGGCTCCCGGTGGCGGTATTTGTTTGCTTTTTCACGTTGTTGAGGGAGGGCGGGCGGTGTTCTTTAAAAACTAGGTAATACACACCATTTCGAATTTTGCATACGGATCATAGCAAATTAACTTTCTTTCCTTTATTAATAGGAGAAATTCTTTTTAGTTCCTTTTCGAATAAACTCATGCAGTTCAGTTCAAGACGAAACGCCATACAGAGATGACACTCACCGAAATACCCTCTTTAATTCCAATTATTATACAAGACTTTTTTTAACAGTACGTTTGTTCAACAGCAAAGGAGTGATAATAAGTGTAACGGGTGTCTCTGTGACGGTGACATGGCTGTGTGTGGGGAACACGGTGAGGTTGCGTTGGATTGCGAACGCGACCACGCCAGCTCTGAAGGAACACTTCGAAAAGCCCTACAGCGTCAAGAAAATGATACAGGTTTCTATATTTAAGTAACCAAATAATACATCAAACGTCACGTTATCCCTCAATGACGACCGCGTGGTCGTGTGTCGGAGTACTTGACTACTATACCGTGGATCTTGGGTTCGAATCCTAGCCGGAGCAAACGTATATGCTAAAACCCAAAATGTTGGTTTTCGGGTTTGGTTGTATTGTGATTGTCCCGGTGTCTCTGACACTGCAGTTTACAAACCTCCGATTTTTTTTATTGGATAAGGTGACGAAACGAGCAAAACGTTCACCTGATGGTAAGTGCAACGTCTGCCCATAACAAATGCTGTGTCACCCAGAAAATTTCTGTGTGACACCTCAATGCGCCCATCACCTTAAGACATCATTTTTTCAGTCTCATATGCCCAGTGACACTGACGCTAGCTCTCAGTGCCCTTCCAACCGAAACACAGTAATGTTTGCACACTACTGCTTCACTTCAGAATAACTGACCCTGGGATGGTACCTACCTAGACGGATTCCTGCAAAGCCATAGCATTATCGCTTGAGCATTTCATCAAGCGCAAGTGGGTGGGTTAGGACGAATGAGTGCCTGCGTGTTTGCACGTACACTTGCGGCACTATAATTATCCGACAGTATTCGGAAGTTGTCGCAGTGGTTGAAAATCGCCCAAAGGAATATCATCCCTCATCAACCGCAGCCGCATACAGCGCACTCCTCCGACAAAGAAACAAGTTGGTTTCTGAATCCATTATAACAGCACCACACAAGACATCCCAAGTTTCACATATCCAGTTGCTGGCAACGGCATTATACGAACCGTGGCATCTAGGATGCATTCGACGTCCCGTTTCTCTAACGTATCTATATATATTCTTCTCTTCTCTTCTTCTTCTATATATTCAAAAATCAATTGCCGCATGTATGAAAGAGCATCACTTGAGAACGGCTCGATCGATTTTGCAGATTTTTTTTGTTGTTATCGTAATATCGTGTGTTTTTGAATGACGACCTTTTTTGAAAACGAAACGTGAAAAATTTGGATTGTGTTTTTGTATTAAAATCTCAATAACAAAAAGTGACTTTCAGATTGACAATTTTGGATCTCCAAAAAAATATTTAGTATGTTCATTTTATAATAAGTCTCTATCAAGAGACATGTTATAAATAAAACTAATTTTAACGGATTTTATAGCGTTTAATTTCAACTCGACCGGAGGACCATCCTCCCGTGACCATGGATGCTGTAAAGAGCTCTCAACTTCGGGTTATAAATATTTAAATTAAACGCGATAAATTCCGTCAAAATTAGCTTTATTTAAAAGTGCATAGCATTCGCGTAAATATAAGAAATCATGACATGTTATAAAATAAACATACTGAATATATTTTTGCTAAGTGCACTATTAATTTATTCATTAGTAAATTGCACGCGTGCAAAGCCGGGGCGGGTCGCTAGTTATAAATAAAAGGCAAAATGAGAATTATTAGCAGGCGAAGCCGCAGGAATAGCTTCTTAATGGAAAAATATTATAAAAACGAAGGAAAGAAAGTTAAGATCCGCATGATAAATATAAAACGACACGTCTTTCACCTCGGTGCCTGTTTGTCGTAGAGTCAATAATACTTGATAATGTCTCGTTTTGAGGTGAAACACGTGTCGTGTTTTTGACTTAAGGGATGTGTATTACACAGTGGTAGTGTTGTAGTGGTGGAGGGTATCTGGTGGCGGCTGCTGCGGCGGTGTTAGTTTGCTTCTGTCCGCTACTGTGTGGAGGACAGGCGGTGCTCTTCAGAAGTAGGTAATAGACTCCATTTTATATTTTGCATGCGGATCTTAGCAAATTAACTGTCTTTCCTTTATTATAATAGACTAGCTGATTCCCGCGACTACGTCCGCGTGGAGGTTATTTAAATGATCCGTGGCAAATATTTGATTTTCCGGGATAAGAATGATCTTAATTTCGACAAGATCAGTACAGAGGTTCAACTGTGAAAAGGCAACAAACAGACCGAGGGACGGAGAAACTTCGCAATTATAATATTAGTATAAATGTCCGCAAAAACGCCTGATTCTGTTAACTATATTATAAAAATATTATAAGCAACCAAAGAGTTTTATATCAAAAACAATTGCAATATGTCTTGAAGACGATGCGGGAGGCCGCCTGCGATTTCTTCCCTGACTTCGACGCGCACAATCACGTGGACGGCAGCTGCCCCAAAGAATGGGTGGCGGAACGACACACGTACCACGCCATGGCCTTCCTCTCCAGGGCATACAACTTCCAGTGGAGCAGGTAGTGATCACAGGCAATGTAACGATTGTAACTTTTTAGTAATTACCACCTTGATTCTACATACATATATAACATCACGCCTTTTTCCCATATGAGGGGTAGGCAGAGACCGCAACATAAGCCCATTTTACGTCCCCGCAGAAACGTGACGGGTGGCAAACCACGTCGCCGTCGTTTTAGTACAAGTTGAAATTCTTGCTCCTCACTGCTTTCCTAAAATTGTTGATTGTTATTTTAAGTGCTTTTTTTTATTGGATAAAGTGATGAAACGAGCAAAACGCTCACCTGATGGTAAGTGCAACTTCTGCCCTGCAACTTCTGGCCCTGGGGTGGCACCTACCTAGACAGACTCCTGCATGGAATCCTACTACCAGTAAGATGCTGATTTACCACGTGCTTGGCGGTGAAGGAAAACATCGTGAGGAATTTCTGAGAAACAATAAATATTTGGACGCCCCGTGAACTCTGCCAATCGGCACTGGAGCAGCGTGGCGGACTCTTCTCAGCTCCAAAACCCTTTTAGAACTAAGAGGAGGCCTGTGCTCAGCAGTGGGACATATATACACTGTTGCTTTATTTTTTTAAAAATAATTTACGTGTATTTGAACCTTTTAATGAAACTGATACAAATCTTAGAAACATACTTGATATTACACTGACAGACGAGGAAAATTGAAACACGAACCTTTGACGTGTGTGAGCAGTGTAAGAGAATGTACTACCCCATCTCATTCCCCTGTCTGTCGTAAGAGTCGACATAGAGTTCTGTTCTTGGTAAAGGCCTGTATGCTCAGAGGTGGACTACCGACAGGCAGATGGTGATGACGATCATGTTTCTTTTGCAGATGGAACGTCTCAGCCGGCAGTCGAAATATCGTTATGCAAATACGTGAAGCCGTCGATAAAAGGAGAGAGGTGAGAGATGATGTTCTTTAATTAGTACTAGCGGTCGCCCTGTAGTTGACCGTAATTCACAATTTGTTTAAGTTTGAACGAGGTTTGAGTTTACTCGTGGTAGGATTCCTATGCAGGAATCCGCCTAGGTAGGTACCACCCTAGGGCCAGGTATTCTGCCGTGAAGCAGTAGTGTGCAAACATTACTTTGATTCGATTTGAAGGGCGCTTAAAACTGGTGTAATCACTGGGCATATGAGACTCAAGAACTTATGTCTCAGAGTGGCGGGTGCAGTGTGGTGTCACACAGGAATGTTCTGGGTGACACAGCATTTGCTAATGGACAGACGTTGCACTTACCATTAGGTGAACGTTTTGCTCATTTCGACACTTTATCTATTTAAATATAAAAAATTGTTGGTAACATTTTAAAATTCTATCTACCACCTCATCTCATCCCATGGGTGTCGTAAAAGTCGACAGAGGGAAAAATAAGGTGCCATTACAGTATCTCCGGCACCTCTACAATATCTAACAGATGAAAGCTTTAAAGAAAGAAATATCTATTTACAAACGCACACAGTTCAGACCGATTTCAAGTATAGAAAAAAATTGACAAATCAGAAAAAAATATATTTAAAATTCACCTGTTTGTTGCAATGCTCCAAAAAGTATTGCCACTAAGGATTTGCTAGGACGTACAGTACCGTCCTGCCCTGATTTTGAGCGGCATGCGATTAATAAATACAATACGTACATATAATATTTTTAAATAGTAATATGATATATACAGATATATTTTACACACGTATATACGTCGGGGGAAGTAGTTGGAATCGAGGCAACAGTTTTTCATCCATCAGGAGAACATCGCCATCCACCATCGTTATCTTATTTAAGTTTTGTTTTTTATAGGCTAAATTTCAACTTCTACACGTAACACCACAGCGCGCTACCATACTTAAATGCAACGAGTTGTCGCCAGAATTTAACCTGGAATCTCTAGATGGTCTTCAGGTAACTAGGAAACTGGTTCAAAATCACGTAATGGAATTCGATTTCAGAGAAAGGCTTAAAGATTTATATTTCAAACAACGCCATACCAAGTAGATATAATTCGTCGGATCTAGACCACAACAACGAGTAAACGAGGATAACCCTCGAAGAATAAAGGAAAAGATTTTGGGATGCGTGGAATCGAAATACAGAAATCATTTAGTCTTATTATTGACTAGCTGTTTAGGCGGGAAAATCGCGGGTTTTCGGCGTAAAATAAATCGACCTCATGATTGCGCCCAGGACATGGTACCTCGCTGACCTAAGCCTTCACAGTTCGGCTCTTGTCAGTAATGTTTGGTTCACAGCATGCAGCTCCTTATGGCCATATTATATTATATTCATGTCTTCTGAAACCTGAAGATATCAAATTGGAACATACACGAATATTTAAGTTAAAATTCCTGTCTTAATGTCCAAAATTTTCATTAAAATCATTTTAGCTGTTTGGGGCTTAATTAAGACAAACTTTCAGACAGACAAATATACTAAAAACGGTCATTTAGGATCAGACATCCTATTAATTGCAATAGCTGTTTTCACTTAAATTTTGTCATTTATTTTGAAATCACAGATAGACACTTCAATTTTATTATTGGTATAGAAAAATTAGTTGGTATAGATAAATTAGATGTCTTAAAATTAATGTTTTCGATTAAAAAATAGCGATTGAAGTGATTTAATTGTAGAAAGCGCCATCTGTTAAAAATCTGTACAACTAACATGCATGACAACTGTTGATTGGAGTTTACATTCTTTAAAGAAGGTAGATGGCGCCATCTGTTCACAAGATTGTGCGAAATATTCGCACGGATTAGCTAGTATCATGTGATTGTTTGATGTTAAGGAAAAAGAGTCTCCCTTCTTAGATATTTCTAATTACACTGTTGAACTGACTACATCTGAACAACAATATAGTGTCTTGTGGGCAACATTACAAGTACTTTGATCATCACCATTTCAGCCTATTACTAGTACACTGCCGAACATTGGCCTCTCCATAGATTGCCACAAAGGTTTGTAGTTCCGGTTTAGGGGAATTTTGCCATGGTTGCCACGCTTGGTAGGCGGGTTGGCAAACGCAGTTTATTTATTCAGATGTTCCAGGAAGACTCTGCTGCCCATCTCCTGGTTTTTATTTTCCCTCTGTCGACTTTTATGACACCCACGGGATGAGATGGGGTGGTAAATTATCTTAAGCCGCCACCACACGGCAAAAGTACCTTCATATAATTACATTAACTTATATTGGTTATTTTCATTTCAGTTCTATCCGGAGTTATTTACTCTCAACATGTCTTATGGGTCAGTTGACGCGCGCCGGGAAGCATTTAATATGAAATATAAACTCGTGGAGACGGTGTTTAGTATGCTCCAAGAGTTGAAATTATGCAGTTACTCATGAGCGTGAGTTTCTTTCGAAATCCGTTTTAAAATGTGCAAATGTCAATTGTAAATTCTGCTTAATATTTTGTTAACGAATAATAAATGTTTGAGATCGCGTTCGGAATCTTGTACTAATTTCTCGTAACCTGAATCCTCTTTCTTACAAGTAAATGTTAGGAATAAATGTAAGTCACTGGTGGTAGGACTCCTATGCAGGAATCCGTCTAGGTAGGTACCACCCCAGGGCCAGTTATTCTGCCGTGAAGCAGTAGTGTGCAAACATTACTGTTTCGGTTTTAAGGCAACTGTGAGCTAGCGTAATCACTGGGCATATGAGACTTTAGAACTGATGTCGCAGGGTGACGGGCGCAGTGTGGTGCTACACAGAAATATTCTGAGTAACACAGCATCTGTTACGGGCAGACGTTGCACTTACCATCAGGTGAACGTTTTGCTCGTCTCGACACTTTAATAAATAAAAAAAAACATTAAATAAAATGAGGAGAGTGTGCATGGATAGACAAGCCGGTAAAGGTCGACGTAGGCGAACGTATCACGATCAGATCGAAGTCGTCTTAAGGAAAGGAAGAATCCTAACACCAGTCTCCTCATAAATCTGTTTCGTCAATCTTCTTTTATCCATTATCTCTGCTTGTCCAAACCATCTTGGCATCCCTTTCTCTATCCTTGTCACTACATCTTCTACTACACCGCAACGTTTCCTTATCACGCTGTTTATCATTTTGTCAAAAGTTTCAAAGTCTCAAAGTTTTAATATCCACAGCATTAATCTTATGTTCATGCTTCTTCTGTCACACCAAACATTCACTACCGTACTTTAAACATTCATAGAAAATTGGATTGGAACGGACTGCGTATGTGTGAGAGAGACGAGAGAATAAAACTACAATTTATGCTATAAACAAATTATCAATTTATTTTTACTGATTAAAAAAAACTAAAAACTACTAATAGGTAGTAAAAAAAAACTATATAACTCCTTCCATTACGAAACATGGAAATAGAAACGTTAATTTACAAAATAAAAAGTTGTGATAACAAAATAAGATGTCCTTATATGCTTAATGATGCACGTGAAATGGTTTTTTTGGTTTATATATACATATTTTATGTCAAGCTTTCTTTATGCACGTATATAAAACCTATTTTACACTTCGCAAATCTTATTTACACAAAATCCAGAAATCTATATTTACATAGCCCGCGTCAGAATCTATAAAGCTTTCCTTATACTAACAAAATCATATTTCGGTTTAAGTAAGATTAGCAAGTGTAATTGTGAAAAATAAAATAATTATAAATTTTTAACGCGCAATGTTATTCAATTTTTACCAAATATAAATCATTATTTTTTTTAAACTTACATTGTCGCTCAATCTCTTTTCTCTATCAATTAATATTTTCACTGCAAATGTAAGGTATTTCAGTTCAATTCTATTTACACTTGCAATCTCTCTTACGAATCCAAACATCTATTGAAAATGAAAGTAACTGAAACTATGCAAATACAACTTACACTACGATTCATAATTTGTGTAAGTAACATTCACTAGTGTAAAAAATATTTCCCTAAACTCTAGCTCGAAAATGAAAATAATGTATGCGATAATGCGATACTACGTCTTATTAAATATACATAATATTTTTACAATAGATTTAAGCTAATACCAAAAACACATTAACGTGAAACAAATGTCGAAATGTGGTTTTTGTAAATTATTTCTGTGGATTGATTTTTTTTTAATAATTTATCACATTTGAAATCACATTTAAAATGAAACATAGATAATAAAGAGAACAGAATAAAAATCGATACCGATCACAGTCTTTTCATCGATAATAGTGTTTATCGCTTAAAAATCAATCCTCAGATAAGATTAAATAAAAAAAAATGTTTCCACGAATTTTTATGGATTGCAAACATATCAACCTCCATATTGTAAATTCAATGGACTCTATAAACCCCCTACTTTATGTTAAATAATATCAAAGCATCCCCCTCTTGCTCATTCAAATTAAGCTGTCTAATCTACAAGGATAAAACTTTTCGATGATATTTATTTACTCTTCTTAATATTTACAAGAATAAAATGATGTAAAGAATGTGGCGGCCTTTTTTCCTTTATGCTCTAATAGTGTTGCCATATATTTCCATAGAAAAATTGTAAATGAAATATTTGGTAACAACCACATTCACACTCGACATATCCCAACAGATAAAATAAGCGAACGTTATATTAGTGTTGCCATTCTATGTTAAACTTATATAAGAATGACAAAATATGCTAATATTTAAATGTGACAAGTGGATTTCACACCCATTGAATTTTGTTTTACTAATAACAACCATTTTTGTGAGAATTTTATTTGGGCGATGGATAAGTGCAGTAAATTCCTTATAAGTATCATACGTATTTGGATTTCTGTCATTCGATACATAAAATGTTTAAATAGACAAAAGTTAAACAACAATCTGAAATATGAAAAGAAACGATATAATAAATGCTAAAAGAGATAATAGAAGAAATTAAAAAAAACGTCTACCTTGTATTACCCTATTATATATTTATACTGTGAATAAAATTTTCTAGTAGAATAGATGTCAAAAATACTATCCGAAATTGAAAGGCATTTTTTCAGTTGTATGCGTGTTTAGAATTCAATATCCCATAAGCCAAACATGACAAGCGTTAACAATAATTGTCTAGTGTATTAGATTAAAAAACATCATGTCAAAGCAAATTCCAAAAAAAAATAACATTTTATTTACTCCATTATTTATTTATACACTATTACATACACGATTGTCCCGAATGGAGATGCAAAATCACAATTTAAACAAAAAAAAAATCACGTCACAATTTTATTTCACTCTAAACCCGTTTAGTTTAGAATATAAAAATTAAAAAAATGGGACATCGAATCACTCTCTAGGCCCTTTTTCGCATAAAAAACACTGAATAACCATTATCTACATTAAAAATCATTTAACTCTATACAGATAGCGCCTGAGTAGACCAAGATAAAATTATTGTACCACAAACATTAACATGAGGCGGTCAAGTGATACTTTTACATTTAATACATTTTCAGTCACATTGAAACCGAAAAAACCAATCGTTGAATTTCATCTTTGCCTGCAATCATGAATAGTCGTACATCATCTGAGTGTCAAACTTTAAAGCCAATATTTGTATATTATATCCCATTTTCACCAAAGGAGTCAAATAAAATTTAAAACTTTACAAATACTTCAATTTAAAACATTAACACGAACGACATAGACGCATTGGATCTTTAACAAAATGGCGCCAAGTTTTGATATCACAAAATGGCCGATCAGTTGTCTATATCAAAAAGTTATACCCGACGCGGACAGATCAACATAAATGTTTAATCAACTGTTCGGAAACGTCATTTTTCGTCAGATCAGCGAACTCTGCGGTCGTTCTGCCCCTTTGCAGGATCTCTATAGTGCTCCTAGACTCGAGCTGCCTCAAATGATGTACAACCTTCGACTCAGCTAAAGGTTGGACGGGTTTTGCGACCACTAGGGTGGTGTTTTTAAGTGCCCTCGCCAGACTCTTGAGGAATTTGAACCACTGTCGCTCACTAGATGTCGCCTCGGGAGTATTCACTAATAGCATGGCCCTCTCAAGCAATGCGCATACGCAGCTTAGAGTAAGCTGAAGATGAAAATATTTATTGTACATAAATTTCGTGATTTCTCACTTCATTAACATTGACTTTAGCATAAGATATTACCATTCTGTATACTTACGGCTGTGGTTAATGCATGGGGCGTCCTCGCTGGATCGATTGCTTCCGACATTATACTGCATGACTCCAAAATTGCGGACCAGCCAGTTGTGTTTTGGATGTATCTAAAACAAGCATACAATTAGCAAGCTGAGCTCACCGATGAGGAAAAAAGGTTAAACTAAGTTGCGGCACTGCGACGCTTACGCAACAGCGAGCTAGCCCATTCACCTGCGGCAGTGCGACGCTAATGCTGCGGGACGCTCGTCCACTCACCTGCGGCAGTGCGACGCTAATGCTGCGGGACGCTCGTCCACTCACCTGCGGCAGTGCGACGCTAATGCTGCGGGACGCTCGTCCACTCACCTGCGGCAGTGCGACGCTAATGCTGCGGGACGCTCGTCCACTCACCTGCGGCAGTGCGACGCCTACGCAGCGGCGAGCTCGCCCACTCACCTGCGGCAGTGCGACGCTAATGCTGCGGGACGCTCGTCCACTCACCTGCGGCAGTGCGACGCCTACGCAGCGGCGAGCTCGCCCACTCATCTGCGGCAGTGCGATGCTAATGCTGCGGGACGCTCGTCCACTCACCTGCGGTAGTGCGACGCCTACGCAGCGGCGAGCTCGCCCACTCATCTGCGGCAGTGCGACGCTAACGCTGCGGGACGCTCGTCCTCTCACCCGCGGCAGTGCGACGCCTACGCAGCGGCGAGCTCGCCCACTCATCTGCGGCAGCGCGACGCTAATGCTGCGGGACGCTCGTCCACTCATCTGCGGCAGTGCGACGCCTACGCAGCGGCGAGCTCGCCCACTCATCTGCGGCAGTGCGACGCTAACGCTGCGGGACGCTCGTCCTCTCACCCGCGGCAGTGCGACGCCTACGCAGCGGCGAGCTCGCCCACTCATCTGCGGCAGCGCGACGCTAATGCTGCGGGACGCTCGTCCACTCACCTGCGGCAGTGCGACGCTAATGCTGCGGGAGGCTCGTCCCCTCATCTGCGGCAGTGCGACGCTAATGGGGCGGGACGCTCGTCCACTCACCTGCCGCAGTGCGACGCCTACGCAGTGGCGACCTCGCCCACTCATCTGCGGCAGTGCGACGCTAATGGGGCGGGACGCTCGTCCACTCACCTGCGGTAGTGCGACGCCTACGCAGCGGCGAGCTCGCCCACTCATCTGCGGCAGTGCGACGCTAATGCTGCGGGACGCTCGCCCACTCACCTGCGGCAGTGCGACGCCTACGCAGCGGCGAGCTCGCCCACTCATCTGCGGCAGTGCGACGCTAATGCTGCGGGACGCTCGGCCACTCATCTGCGACAGTGCGACGTTAATGCTGCGGGACGCTCGTCCACTTATCTGCGACAGTGCGACGTTAATGCTGCGGGACGCTCGCCCACTCATCTGCGGCAGTGCGACGCTAATGCTGCGGGACGCTCGTCCACTCATCTGCGGCAGTGCGACGTTAATGCTGCGGGACGCTCGTCCACTCACCCGCGGCAGTGCGACGCCTACGCAGCGGCGAGCTCGCCCACTCATCTGCGGCAGTGCGACGCTAATGGGGCGGGACGCTCGTCCACTCATCTGCGGCAGTGCGACGTTAATGCTGCGGGACGCTCGTCCACTCACCCGCGGCAGTGCGACGCCTACGCAGCGGCGAGCTCGCCCACTCATCTGCGGCAGTGCGACGCTAATGCTGCGGGACGCTCGTCCACTCACCCGCGGCAGTGCGACGCCTACGCAGCGGCGAGCTCGCCCACTCATCTGCGGCAGTGCGACGCTAATGGGGCGGGACGCTCGTCCACTCACCTGCGGTAGTGCGGCGCCAACGCAGCAAGTCCGCCGTCGTCACGGCGAGCAGCCTGCGGGACGGCTCGTAGAACGCGTGACCACAACGCTCGCAGTCGCACATGTGAAGATGGCGCACGTGAAGCAAATCGCGCGACAAGCACCTGAAAATTGATCACATTGGATTTTTAGATATTACATTAGTGGTATATTTTCTCGTTAAACCTACAAATTTAATAGAAATCAACAGATTGCTTTATTCCTGAACGACAAAAAGACAAATATGACCCTAAAATGTAATACATAGGTACAGTGAGCGTAGTGTCAGTTCGGTGAAAAATGCTTCGCAAAGGTGTGCTCTTCAGAAGGATTCGCCGATCACCTTCGCCTGGCCAAAAAAAACTAACTTTTGTCGCTGGATAATTAAGACGACGACGACGATGACGACTACGTGTACCTGACTTTTACGCAGGGGGCTCCGTCATAGAATCCCAACCGCAACCAACATTTGTGAAAAAATTGTTCTTTATTTATTTGATGTAGTGGCGAAACGAGCAAAACCTGATGGTAAGTGCACCATCTGCCCATAACAAATGCTGTGTCACCCAGAATATTTATGTGCGACACCACACTGTGCCCGGCACCCTGAGACATCAGTTCTTAAGCCTCATATGCCCAGTGATTACGCTAGCTCACAGTGCCCTTCAAACCGAAACAGTAATGTTTGGAACCTACTGCTTCACGGCAGTAACTGTCCCTGGCGTATTTTGGCGTATAAAGCTCATTCATTGGTTTATGGAAATGAAAACGAACCCGAAAACAACCAAAATTACACAGTAGACCCCCTGGTACTATTGTACATGTGAAATTTGTCTGTAAAACGCAACGCAGTCGCGGTAAAAAATATAAAACACAAGTTGAATGCAAATATAAATTGATGGATTTGTTACTTACCCTTCCTTTCCGAACAGTCAACATTTGCGGTAAGCGATCGCCGTGCAGCAAGCCAGCGAACATTTTGTTCAGCAGATCATCCTTGTCCTCGTCTAGGAGATTCTTCACTGGCACCGGTTTTTGACTGACGGCTAGGCTCACCACCTGTTTTATGAACAATATATTCCATTTTTAAAATTGAATAAAATAAATATTCATAAAAAAAAAACTAAACTTGGCTTAGCTCACCAAGAAGACAATGATTCCTATGCAGGTCTACCTAGGCGTCCACCCCAATATCATTGAAATATTAATCCACCCCTCGAGTGTTGAGCGTGTGTTCAGTATTATTTTTTTTTACGTCAAAGACGACTCGGTAAAAGATAAAGAGAGGTGTGGGTAGTACTTGATACCACACTCGGTTTGAACAATATAAAAATGAGAAAATGTTTTAAGTTAAACAGTTTTATTATTAGGTGGAACAGTCCAACATGTGATATAATAAAATAATTACAAATTAATGTTTATATCAATTAACACAATCAAACCTCACTAATGAAAATATTCTATACTATAAAATATTGTATGGAATATATTCTATCTAGAGAATCTACCACGCAATCTCATGCCGTGGGAGTCGTAAAATTCGACAGAGGGAAAATAAAAACCAGGAGATGGACAGCAGCGTCTTTTAGCGTCTATTAAGTTGAAGTGTGTGATATATCAAATGAAAGGGCTTGATGTGAGGGTCGCAAATATATAACATATTTTTATAATTTTATAATATGTCGTTTTAAAGTTATTCAAGAAAAAAATAAAGAAAATTGGTGGCGGTCTAAGAGAATCTACCAAGCCATCTCATCCCGTGGGTGTCGTGAAATTAGACAAAGGGAAAATAAAAACCAGGAGATGAACAGCAGCGTCTTCCTGGAACATCTATAAATAAACTGCGGTTGCCAAATCCCCTGCAAAGCGTGGCAACTGTGCCAAAATCACTCCTAAATGAGAACTACAAACCCATGGTGGAGGCATGCGTTAAGCATTGGACTAGTGATAGGCTGAAATGATGATGATGACCCATACCAGTGTAATGAACATATTCTGCTCTATAAGAAATACCATCTGTTGCCACTTGTAAATCGTCGCGAGATAGATTATTTTTCTTTTTCCTTATATAGTCAACAACAAAATTGTCGGCCCTGAGCTAGCTATAATCTTTTTCAATGTACCGAGAAAGTCACGTCGCTTAATCCACCCATATGTGTACCATATGCCTCAACTACTAAAAAACAAAGCCTTGTGAACGGAACAATGTGGACCTATTTTCAGTGTGTCTTCGGCAAAGGGGTGCTTGAGCCTTAACTTCTTTAAATTACCTAGTTGAAACATGTATATGAATAATTTTTTACTGGTGGTAGGATTCCTATGCAGGAATCCGTCTTGGTAGGTACCACCCCAGGGCCGGTTATGCTGCCGTGAAGCAGTAGTGTGCAAACATTACTGTGTTTCGGACTGAAGGGCACTGTGAGCTAGCGTAATCACTGGGCATATGAGACTTAAGAACTTATGTCTCAGGCGATGGGCACAGTGTGGTGTCACACAGATTTTTTCAGGGTGACACAGCATTTGTTATAAGCAAACGTTGCACTTAACATCTGATGAACTTTTTGCTAATTTCATCACTTCATCCAAAAAAAAAAAAATTCTTCACCGTTTACTTTATTTTTGTTATAAGTATACTTTGAAATTCGCTAAAATTTTATAATTTGTTAAACTATATAAGTGAAGACATGTCATTGGTTTCATTCTTAGCTACGTTAGTGTTACTCTATAGATTTAAGCTGTAACTCTTCCATTTCTCAGATAAATAGATTACTATAAATAAGTCCTTATATATAATATGATAAACATGAAAGTTTTGTATGTAAGTTTGTTATTCAATCATGCTCAAACGACTGAAGGGATTTCAATGGAATTTGGCATAGAGGTAATTATTGACATGGAAAATGTTATAAGTTACCTTTCAAAAATTATTTTTATTTATTTATTAATTTTTATCATTAAGACCAAACGAAATCGGACGAGGAACAGTTAGCATAATATAAGTATACTTATAAATGCGAAAGTAACTCTCTCTATCCCTCTGTTTGTTGCCTTTTCACGGCTCAACCTTTGAACCGATCTTGACGAAATTCGGCACAGAGATAGCTTGCGTCCTGGAGACGGACATAGGATACTTTTTATTCCAGCCTATCCTAAACCCATGTGAAAGAAGTTACGGGCATCAGTTAGTAAGTATATAAATGGAAATTACTAGCCTGTCTCTTGTCTATGCTTTCACTTTTCGGACTGTCCTGTTTCGGTCTTCTCTGAACTGATTCAATATTTCTGAGGAAGAGGTTTGTGTCTTCTTCTGGCTCATTTTCTAACGCCTCCTTTTGTGCTGCTTCCAATTGCTTTTGCTTTTCTTCTCTTTCCTGTAAATTTATTATCAATTTAGTGTTTTAATCAAAATATCACTACTGACGTCGAGTTTCCCAAGATTATTCAAAGGTCACGTTGAAAGTACCCGCAGCCGACGAGCGTGTATGAAAACGCTAATGAAAGTAGAAGAAGCGAAAGGTGTGTCAGGATCGTAGCAAGTGGAAAGATGTGGTCTCTGCCTACCCCAATGGGAAAGAGGCGTGACTATATGTATGCATTTAAAGTAGAGGCGCACTTAAACTCCATGCCATAATGTAAATAGTGATTAGATGAACATCAGTGATATCTATATATAGATATAGAATTCAGCTGGAATTCGAACTAAGAACATACAGCTCATCAAACATTTTCGACCACGGCGACAACTTCCGAATACTGATGAAAGCTTTCAACTGCGCTGGCGATATTATAGTGCCACAAGTGTACGCGCAAACATAGAACCACTCAATCGTCCAAAACCAACCCCCCCCCCCCCCCCCGCTCTCATTTAACTCTCGTACGTTAACATCGAAGGCAAAAGCGTCGCCAGCCAGGGCGGGGGGCGATTTTCGACCACGGCAACAATCGCAGGATATTGCTCATGTGGTCATATGGTCGACTTATATTCAACGTTAACAAAACGAGTCTAAGGGGGGGGGGGGGGGGGCACTTGCCCCTCCCTGCTCCCCTTGATCAAAGAGACCCAGAAACCAAGAATTTATGTTTTACCACAAATGAAGGGGGTCGAATTCGAACCCAGAACCTTGATCGTATAAATCACACTTTGCAATGCGGTCGCCATAAGGTATAAATACTCGTAATTGACGGTAATTACGTAGTTTTAACTTATATAAAATGACGGTGACATGGTTCGCCACCTGTATACTCTCGTTTCCCGAGTGGGAAGAAAGTAGGCTACAGATATCTGCCTAACCCAATGGCACTGTATGTATGTATATATCTATGCGTGAATGTATGTATGCATGTATGTTAATTGCGTTACACATACCTTGAGTATCAGAGCATTTGAAATCGCCAAGGGATCGTTCAGCTCCTCCAATCTCAACAGGATCAAATAGAGCGCTTCAATGTCTAACAAAAGTTGCTTCGTTCTTTTCACTTCTCGCGGGACCTGCATTGAAGAAATGCAATTTTTAATGATGTAACAAAATTATATGAAATTTATTTTATTCTTAGAGGTAACAAATTGTAATTTCGTTTATGAAAAGTGATTTATTTTTATAACCTTTTTTAAGGTTCCTCTGACAGACTTAACATTTTCCCCAAGAGACCACTTTCCGATTTTGTGGCCTCCGTAGCCTCACATTGAAAAACCTAAAACTCATTAAATTCAACTGGACTCATATGGTCTCTCTCTCTTTCTCTCTCTCTCTCTCTCTCTCTCTCTCTCTCTCTCTCTCTCTCTCTCTCTCACTCACTCACTCACTCACTCACTCACTCACTCACTCACTCACTCACTCACTCACTCACTCACTCACTCACTCACTCACTCACACACACACACACACACACACACACACACACACACACACACACACACACACACACACACACACTTACATCTCATATAGTCCACTTTTTTTAATAATATATGTTACATTTTAAAATATACAGGGTCATTCGTAATGTCCTATACATCCCGGCATGCTGGGCTTAGGGACGATGTGTATAAGCCCCAAAAAATATAATGAGCCTCGTAGCCGTGATACATCGAGGAGATATGTCGACTTAAAGAATTTGCTTAAAACCCATAGGTGACTACCCTGTTATACAGCTGATCGAGGCAATTAATTCATAATTTTAATTAGGCGTTTTTCCATTGAGCTGCCATCGAAAGAACTCGCAAGTACTACGATAACATGAAGCATAAGGAAATCTCTTGCGAAGTAAATCTGTTAGTATGACGCCGTAGTAGGGTAACATAAATTAAATGGAGAAGAAAACGTATTTTGAATTTGTCTGGTTCGGGTCAACGACTTTCTGAGTTAGGGTCGCGTAAAGTTTTACAATAGAAATAATTTTAAAGTTTCGTATGGACATTTTTAGTATTAAATTTTGTCATAAAAGCTTCACCGTTGTGTTTATCAGATCAAAGTACAATGGGTAGGTGCCGGGATGTTATACCAATTATGAATAATGTTTTATATTGTTGTTAAATTAATATTAATACATAACAAAAGCGACAAGTCACATATAGATAACAATTATTTTATAAAGCTTTTTGTCGCGAACAAAACTGCAATTTATTTTTTGGGGTGTGATACGTAAATGGAATAGCCCACTGGTGGTAGGATTCCTATGCAGGAATCCGTCTAGGTAGATGCGGGTAGCAGGGCCAGATATTCTGCCGTGAAGCAGTAGTGTGCAAACATTATAGTTTCGTATATCCAAGTGAATGAAGTCGCGGGCATTAGCTGGTAGAAAATAGTATTGGAATTAGATATTGAGCTACACTTGTTTGCTCCAATCGTTGGGAAAGAGTTAACATTAAGAACATACCTCAGCGGGATTGGTGGTACTTGCAACACTGGGCGCTCTAGAGACCCTCGCTGAAGCAGGCTCCGCTGACACCAATTCCACATCGATTATCTTCCTGGGGGCCGTTACGCTGCCACACTGCAAATAAGGCAGACAGATTATAACAATAGCCGGCAGACGTGACAGTGTCATCAGAATAGGATCGCCATAAGATAAAAACTAACTAGAGAAATATGTCTCTTTGTAGATGCAGATGACCTTACCTATCTATGCCATGGATTCGAATACCAGCCGCAGCCAACATTTGTTCTAAATCAAAGATTGTTGCTTTTTGGCCTAGTTATGTTGTAATTGTCTCCGTGTCTCTGACACTACATCCTATTCTACATCCGATCTTATAGCATGAGCGCTTCTGTGTTTGCGCGTAGACTTGTGACACTGTGATATCTCCTGTTCAGTGTATAATTTCCAACAGTAGTCGTAGTCGAAAGTCGACCTTGAGAATATCAGAATGCAGGCAATTTTTCTAGATATTACTCGTAAATAGCCTGTAATCTGTAATCCTATATACCTTCTGTATACCATCATCATCATTTCAGCCTATCACTAGTCCGCTTCTGAACATAGGCCTCCCCAATAAATAAATTAAAAAACCTTTTATCTCTTGCAGTGTACATTACTACAATTTTTATCCAGTTAATACAATGGTTCTATTTACATAAAAAATCGTATTATAGTGTTATCTATTTATTACCAGAGAAAAAGTATAATACAAAAAGGATATATATATGTTTATTCGGCAAAATCCCCCCTACAGATGAAGGCCTCCCCAATAAATTGCCACACATTCACAACAGTTGCCATGCTTGCCCATCTTCTGGTTTTCATTTTCCTTCTGTCGACTTTCACGAAACCCATGGGAAGATATGGTCGATTCTCTTAACCCGCCACCACACGGCATACCATCATATATATGATAGATAGCATCCTATAGATGATCACAGACAGTGGAGTCGGAAAAGTGATGTGATGAAATTGAAGAGAAAACGTACCTGCAGTTTTCCTAGTGAATTTTCGAACTGCGTGGGCACATACGCTCTCGGTGGCGCGCCATCTTCGCTTGTAGAGTTGTGACGATGCGAGTTGTGACGTTCTCTCGGTTGCTGCTCGTGCTTTACAGCTGAAAGTAAATATATTTAAGCAATACTGCATATGTTAACTAAGGAATTATCTACATACATAAGATCACGACTGTATCCCATAAGGGGTAGACAGAGACTGGGCACTCACTGCAAAAACAGATGACTGCCACAGTCCACGTTTCACCAAAACAATATAATGCACTTGGTGTGATAGGTGGTGAGCCCATCGCCACCATGCGCTGTTGGGTGCACAGTGCAGTTTAATTCCTTACTCGTCTTTTACGAGATCCACTGGATGAGATGAAGTGGTAGTATTCTTTTAACGAGCCGCCACCGCACGGAATTGATGATGAGAATAATTGATAATCTATGATATCGTAAGAGACGACTGATTGTATGAACAGCCCTTATTCATCTATACAAATAAATAAAATTGAAGTGTCTGTTTGTAATAACAAGATAACTGCTTTTTACTCAATGCTTAGGAATTGATATAGCACTTATAAGTAAAAAACGATTTCTTCTACCTAATCTCAGAAACGGCTGGACCGATTTTGATGGGACTTTCAGTGACAGATAGCTGATATTATAGCGGATAATTTAGACTACATCAATTTTTGATAAATAATGCGGGTTCCGCGAAAAAAAAAAAACCTCAAAATCCGATTCAAATAGGGAAGTAAATATGTATATCATCGACTGGGGTCGGTTTTTTCGGTTTTTTTTTTCATCGATTGGGGAGGGGGGGGAGGATTTTTATAATTTATTTTCTTGAAGAATTTCTCCGTTTATTCATTCTGAATATCCGTGAATCATTAAGAAAAACTAACCGCCACTGTAGAATGGATGATTCTGCTGATTCGCCTTGTGAGCTTCCTTTACACCCTCTTTTTCTTTATTAGCTTGCCTCTCAAGGAATACCTGTAACATAAAAACATAATCACAAACAACTCCCATCTAAAGCGAATGGCAAAGTAAAGTAAAGTAGAAATCTAGAAGAAAAAGAGAGATGCAGATTATTCAATGAACTGCGCCCGTCACCTTGAGACATCAATTCTTAAGTCTCATGTGCCCGGTGATAACGCTAGCTGTCAGTGCCCTTCAAACCGAAACACAGTAATGTTTGCACACTGCTGCTTCACGGCAGAATAACTGACCCTGGGGTGGTCCCACCTAGACGGATTCCTGCATAGGAATCCTACCACTCTCAACACTTTTATATACAGGAATCCTACAACCGGTCGTGTTTGAGTTTTGTTTACAGTAGATATCATATTTACCGTGTAATAGAAGTCGTGTATGTACGGCGTCCCTGTATTGAGTTGCAGCATCTGTATGTTGATGAGCCATTGTTTCTCACGTTGCGTCATGAGACCAGCGTATTCGTCCACGTCGCTACCGGCGCTGCTGTCATCTCCGTTCATTAAATGCCTGTAATAAATCAATTTATGAATACTGTAGCCGTGCACCGCGGTTACATACATAAGTAAAGTAAAAGTAAAGTTTCAGCCTAAAAATGTCCCACTGCTGAGCACGGGCCTCCTCTCATTTCTGAGAGGGTTTTGGAGCTAGGAAGAATCCGCCACGCTGCTCCAATGCGGGTTGGCGGACTTCACATGTCTTCGAAATATTTTTTATTCCTCAGACATGCAGGTTTCATAATTGTTCTACAATTTTAAGTGGTGTTTTACCACGTGCTTAGCGGTGAAGGAAAACATCGTGAGGAAACCTGCATGTCCGAGGAATAGAAATATTTTTAGACATTTGAAGTCCGCCAACCCGCATTGGAGCAGCGAGGCGGACTATCCCCAGCTCCAAAACCCTCTCAGAAATGAGAGGAGGCCTGTGCTCAGCAGTGGGACATTTATAGGCATTATAGTTACTTTATTTTTTTACTTTTACATCGAATGGCGGGTGATGTGTTCCACAAAAAAATCCAGATGATATTCAAGTGTTTCGCAAAATTTTCCGAGCTCGCCAAATGTTCCACTGCCGAAAAAGTTTGTGAGTCCCATGATTAGGTTATATATATATATATTTTCGGTGATGTAATTGCTGTTAGCCTTCTCGGCTTTTACAGCTTCATCGGATACTGTGCCAGGTTTGGTTTGACCCAAACATAAATAACAAATAAAAACTCCTACAAAAACCTCGAAGTTCGGACTGTGTCGCGTTCGCTGCGTGCTTTCGCGATTTCGAAAATCTTAAACATTTTAAGTCGTCTAATGACCGTCCGAGGGAGGCTGCGGGCCTCCATTCGGACTGTCGACTTGTGTGTCGGTAACTCTGACCGCCCTGGAACACGGGTGAATCGTGTGTACGCGGTGTGATTATTGACTATTGCGCGCCGCTCAGCTTAGGTTATATTGCCGTGTGGTAGCGTCTTAAGAGAATCTACCACCCCATATCATCCCGTGGGTTCCGTTAAAGTCGACAGAGGGAAAATGCAAACCAGGAGATGGGCGGCAGCATCGTCCTGGAACATCTCAATAAATAAACTGCGGTTGCTAACCCGCCTGCCAAGCGTGGCAACTAAGGCAAAACCCCCCAAAATGAGAACTATAAACTTTTGTGACAATCTATGGGGCGGGGGTTCTATGTTCAGCAGAAATGGCGATGAAGATAATGAGGTCAGGGGTTCCCAAACATGAACACAAGTATTCCGTGGAATTTATGAATGGCGGGTGATAGCTATATGTTTCGCGGAAAATTCCGGACAATATTTAAGTGAAAGTCGAAAAAGTCTGTCAACCCCTGGATTAGGTTATATGGTACAGGTATTATACAAGTCGCCGCGTGGCCTAGTGGTCAGAGTACCTGACTTCTAAGCCGCGGGTCCTCGGTTCGAATCCGAACCGGAGCCCAACATTTGTGCTAAAACAAAAATTGTTGGTTTTCGGGTCTGGTTGTGTTGTGATTGTCCCCGTGTTTCTGACACTGCATCCTAGTATGCCTCCGATCTTATCGCATCAGCGTTACATCGGGCGCGGATAGGTTGGGACGAGTGAGTGCCTCTGTGTTTGCGCATACGCTTGTGGCACTACAATATCTCCTGCGCAGTTGATGGCTCCCGACAGTAGTCGGCAGTTGTCGCCGTGGTCGAAATCGGCTAGGAGAACATCATCATCATCACTATACAAGTGCATTATAAAGATTAAAAAAATCTTAAAGCTCACCTGTTGACGGTATTGAAAGTGCCATTAGGCCTCTGATTGTTAAACATGGGATGGTTGTTCGCAAACTGGCTGTTGGTGAACACTGCACTCCTATTGTTTAACATCGGATGATGGCTTGCGTTGTGAAAGCTATTGTTGTACGGCATCACTGGATATGTGTTCTGCATCAAAAACTTTGCCAGGTTCTGCGACGACATAAGCTTGTTTGTGTTCGTGTTGTTGTAGACACGACCCTTGGGCAGCTTCTGTTCGTTTCTCTGATTCGGCGCTGGCTTGACGCTGGCGTTCTGATTGGTTTTGTTCTGCGGCGAGTGGTTCATCTGCGGCGATTGGTTCAACGCCGGCTTGATTAGGCTCTGGTTCATCTGCGGTGTTTGGTTCCTTAGAAGTTGTTGGTTCATGATCATGTTCTGCTGGTTCATTGGTGGCTGTTGTTCAGACACTTTGTTAGTTGGCATTGGGCCCTAAATGAAAAAATAAATGCATGTTAATATATAGAACATGTCATGCCTCCCCGGGATTAGCAAGCTGAAGTGGCAATGGGCCGGAATTCGTTATAAAATTTTCAGACTGAACTGTGCTACTGTAGGCTAGTGTTCTTATTGAGCATATACATACATACAGTCACGCCTCTTTTCCATTGGGGTAGGCAGGGACCACATCCTTCCACTTGCTACGATCCTGACACACATCTTAAGCTTCTTCCACTTTCATTAGCGTTCCCACACACGCTCGCCGGTTGCGGGTACTTAAAGTTCACCGATCTTATTGTGATACGTACGCCTAGGTCGACCCTTACCGGCTTTCCCATTCACACTTGCCTCATAAATCTGTTTCGTCAATCTCCTTTCATTCATCCTCTCTACGTGTCCAAAACATCTAAGCATCCCTTTCTCTATCTTTGTCACTACATCTTCAACCACACCGCAACGTTCCCTTAACACGCTGTTTCTCACTTGAGACATATTGAGCATATGAGACTTAGGAATTGATGTCTCATGGGGAGAGCGAAGTGCGTTACACAGATGTGTTCTGAGTGATACAGCATTTGTTATGGACAGACATTGCACTTACTATCAGGTGAACCATTTGCTCATATTGCCACTTCCATAAAAATTATGCCTAAACAGGATGAATGTGTAACAAAATTATAAGTAAAATTAAAAAAAAAAGTAAAGTAACAGCCTATAAATGTCCCACTGCTGAGCACAGTTTTTGGAGCTGGGAATAGTCCGTCACGCTGCTCCAATGCCGGTTGGCGGAACCTCACGATGTTTTCCTTCACCGAAAAGCACGTGGTAAATCAGCACTTAAAATTGTAGAACAAATTTAGAGGTCCTGGCACCGGGGATCGAATCCACGTTACACGCGTACTATGAAATTAAAGGCGAGCACCGGGCCCCTGAGCTGGCTGGCTTATAAAAATTATAAGCAGTTTTTTAAAAAAAAGAAGCTATTAATTAATTGTTATATTTACGGGTTTATTACACATTTAATAAAAACGAAAATTTTCATATTTTATCGTGTTTAATTTTAAACTATTTATAACTCATCGTTTCGAGCGCTTAACAGCAACCATGGTCACGGGAGGATTATGGTGACAGAGATATCCTGATGTCATAGTCAATCGGGAGTACCTTCAGCTTTTAATTATTATTTTTGGTCAGATCTACACAGATAGAACTAACTGTGTCTTGCAGTGGTATGCTTGGTTTTTGATTTAATTTTATCAATTGTAGGATCTCAAGCCGGTGGTAGTACCCAACCATCTTCTCTATTGAAATAATGATGTTTTTTTTTTTAATTTCAATTAGCCTCTGTAAAGCGCTCGAAACATCGGGCTATTAATTAATTGTAATTTAACCGCGATTAAATCCGAAAAATTTCAAGTTATTAAATAAATAAGCTTTTATTACACACAATTATCTTAAGATGATACTTACACGAAATTTAGGATTAAATTGGTTCATACTTGGACTAAAATTTTGTCTTGACATGCCCATTCCAGGAGGCGGAGCCATCATCCTCGGTTGGCCCATCATATGAGGGAATTGGTTCATACCCGGTCCAAATTGATTACCATTGGGCATAATTTGGTTTACATTTTGCCCCATTTGATTCATATTTTGCCCCAAAGGGTTAATATTCTGACCCATTTGATTCATGTTCTGACCTAATTGATTCATACTCGGACCTAATTGTCCCATGGATTGATCCATTTGATTCATATTTTGTCCCATTTGGTTCATATTTTGACCCAATTGATTCTGTAACATTTGGTTTGTTTGACCCATTTGGTGTACATTTTGCATGTTGTGCTGCATCTGATTCATCATGCCTTGTCCCATTTGGTTGTTTTGAAACTGAGCACCAATTTGATTGTTCTGCATAAACGGATTATTCTGACTTAGTTGGTTGACATTTTGACCCATTTGACTCATATTTTGGCCCATTTGGTTCATACTTTGCCCATTTGGTTCATACTTTGCCCCATTTGGTTCATATTCTGGCCCATATGGTTCTGTATCAGTTGATTTCCTTGACCAAGTTGGTTAATTTGACCAGTTTGACCAATGATTTTGTTCAAAGGTTGGTTCATCTGATTAATGTTATGAGCCATAGGTTGCTGTGGTGCATACGGAAGCGGCACGGGAGCTTGGAGCCCCGGTGGTCTTTGTAGTATAACTGGTGGAAATCTTGGCTGTAAAAAAATCACATTTATAATGTTTTATATTTTCTTTTAGGATAAACTCTAAACTTCTTTCTTTTAAGCTGAATGTATGTAAGGATAGCGCTCTTATTTGATTACACATTACGGCGATTTCATCTCTGTACTAGCAAAGAATATCTAGGATTTTTCTGATAAATACTATACAAAAGTATTTTTTATTTGAATATAATAACTGTACAATCAACAACACACGGTCACGGCCTATAAACATCCCACTGCCGGGCAAATACTCCTCATATTAGATAATGTAAGCCAAAAGAGTTCGCCACACTGCTCTGATAAAAGTGACGGAACGATCAGAACGTTCACCTGATGGTAAGTGCAATGTCTGCCCATAACGTAAGAACATAATCACAAACAACTCCCAACTAAAGCGAATGGCAAAGTAAATTAAAGTAGAAATCTAGAAGAAAAAGAGAGATGCAGATTATTCAATGAACTGCGCCCGTCACCTTGAGACATCAGTTCTTAAGTCTCATATGCCCAGTGATTACGCTAGCTCTCAGTGCCCTTCAAACCGAAACACAGTAATGTTTGCACACTACTGCTTCATGGCAGCATAACTGGCCTTGGGGTGGTACCTACCTAGACGGATTCCTGCATAGGAATCCTACCGCCAATATATATACCAATACTCCTCATATTAGGTAATGTAAGCGAAAAGAGTTCGCCACACTGCTCCAGTTGGAATACAAATACTTCACATATCTTCATATCTTTTTAATTTTCAGATATGAAGGTTTACTCGTGATATTTTCTGTTGCCACTGAGCACGAGTGAAATAAGCACTTTAAATTGCAATTAACTGGCACAGGGGATCGAACTATGGTATCGAATCCTTGCCTACTACAATAAGTGTAATTTTGCTTGCACACACCTGGAAAAAGTTCTGTCCGGGAAAAGCTCCTTGTTGCTGAGGCAGTTGGTTCTGTCTAAGTTGCCTCTCCAGTTCTTCGACCGTGCACACATTTTTGATAGGTTGCACAGGCTGTGGACGTAAATGTCGGTCATAAATAATATAAGATAAATATTTATTTAATCCAAGTACAAAATATCATGAAATTAAAAATTATGCCAAAATATTGTTAGTGGAATCCGTTTGTGCTCTATCATAGGTAGTTGCCAAGCGGTCTGCCAAATTAATTACCCTGACAATTATCTCCCTAAAGTTTATTAATGCGTGAGAACCATGTACAGTAGACTATATATAACATGTGGAAATAAAGGTAAATGTATTTTTTTTTATTGTATAAAGTGATGAAACGAGCAAAACGTTCACCTGATGGTAAGTGCAACGTCTGCCCATTACAAATGCTATGTCACCCAGAACATTTCTGAGTGACACCTCACTGTGCTCATCACCCTGAGACATCAGTTCTTAAGTCTCATATGCCCCGTGATTATGCTAGCTCACAGTGCCCTTCAAACTGAAACACAGTAATGTTTGCACACTACTGCTTCACGGCAGAATAACTGGCCCTGTGGTGGTACCTACCTAGACGGCTTCCTGCATAGGAATTAGTGGGTCAATTTTAATTATTATATAATAATTACGTGAAAATGTTGAAGGATATAACTATGGTTTCCTTTTAAATCTTAATATAAATAAGTATAATTAAAACCAACCGTTGGTGCTGATGGAAAGGAGAGGTCATGTCGCCAGACATTGGAGCTGAAGGAATGCCGCGACTGCGGCGCGTCAGTTTCGTCCAACACAAGCTTGGAGAGGGAAGCCTCTGTAACAGACGAATTGTGTAATGTCACTGAATAACCGCCTGCTAAGCAAACCTCTAGCGTGGTAGTGATTCCCGGTGTCGGTCCCGGTCCCGACTCCTCTAAAATGGTTCCGCTATTTTTAGTGCTGATTTCAGACGTGTTCAGCGGTGAAAGAAAACATCTCGTGGAAACCTGGATATTTAAGGAATAAATACTTCAAGGATATGTGAAGTCCGCCAACCCACATCGCAGCAGAGTGACGGGCTCTTTCCGGCTCCAAAACCCTCCCGGAAATGAAAGACCTGTGCTCAGCAGCGGGATATTTATAGGCTGTTACTTTAAGTATAGATAAACTTTATTTAATTTATTTTTATTAAAATAGCCATAGATTAGAATTTCTCCTGTGCCGTGGGTGCGTTTTGCATACATAAATTCCACATGCACAAACACCCAGACCCGGAACAACTATGTGTAGGTCATACAAAAATTTGCCCCATGCGAGCATCGTACCCGCTACCCGCGACACAGAAGCCAACGGGCTTAGCACTGCCCCAATCGATAAACTATCTTCTTCATGTAGCTTAACTGGCAAATAGACATGTAATTTCTGTCAATTCATCATTTGACATCTGGCCATATTCAAAAGCTACATTGGTTTATTTTTGATATTTCCATATAATTTCATGAAGTTCTTTAATAATCATTTCAGCCCATCACTAGTCCACTGTTGAACACCGGTTACCCATAGATTGCCACAAAACATGGTCCCGTGCACCATCATCCACCGACTTCCCGCAAAACCGTGCAAGTCGTCACTCTATCTAGTAAGTCGCCCTAAACTGCATTTGCCGGTAGGAGGTTAACACACCAGAACCTTTCTTATAGTCCGGCCGCTGAGAGAATGCACATTTGACTTATTGATAACTTTTCTATTATTATTTCTTTAATTACCTCACGATAATTAAAGAAAAAAAATACTTTCTATTGTTATTCATACTTGCACACCTACTGTTTATAGTAAATTATGTATGATTTTAATTCCCACTCAGTTTCTTACTGGTTCTTCCTTGGACGAAGACAGTTTTCTTTCGCACCAAAGCTGAAGTGGAGTAAAAAATGACTTTAAATAAAAATAATCTAATAACTAAAAAAAATTACTAGGCAAATAGTCTCAACTACATAGACACTTATATTTTTATTGGATAAAGTGACCAGAGGAACAAAATGCACACCTGATTGTAAGTGCACGTCTGCCCGTAACAAATTCTATGTCAGAATGTTTCTGTGTGGCACCACACTGCAACTGGGCTCGTCACCCTAAGACTTCAGACTAGGTATATGAGACATAATGTCATAATGTCTGTCAGTAATACTAGCAGAGTGCCCTTTCAAACCGAAACAATGTTTGCACACTGCAGTTTGACGTCACTATAGTGGTACCTAGACCGATTCCTGCATAGGAGCCTAGATTTGAGCATTGAGACATCAGTTCTTAAGTGTCATATTATGCAAGTATAAGACCCTAAATAATATATTCACACACTTTAAGGTACATATTACATGATATGCTTAATTGAGAATTTGATTGCACAAACCAAGCTGAGAGTTAGCTTCGTCGATGGAGCTGTGATTGCGCCGGCTGCTCTCTAGCTGTTCGGCAAGCTGCTCATGTTCCACTTCCCAGTCCAACTCGTCTGCTGCAAACAATTGAAGTATTTTACTATAATGATACGTATTTACGCGAATACTATAAATTTGAATAAAACTAGATGTTACGGATTTTATCTTCTAGATACGGTTAGCTCTTTCTGCGTAGATCGGACCAAAAATAATAATTAAATGCTGAAGGTACCCCAGATTAACTATGACATCAGGACATCTGTCACCTCAGTCCTTTCGTGAACAGAGGAACAAGGGCTCGAAACCTCAGGCAAAAAATAGTAAAATCGATAAAATCCCTAAAATCGAGTTTTGACTTAAAAGTAATTTCATGGTATGGGAAATATTTGAACTTATTTCTTTTTTTTTTCATTAAAATCCATAAACAACTACCATCCATAAGGTCTGCTACCACCTTTGTAAGGAGGTTATGGTTGCTTGGTTAGGAATTTGATAACTAGATTCCCCAATTTACTCCAGGATTTTTTAAATGAATGACTAATATTAATAAGATAATTATTTAAAAGTTATAGTTACATTTTTTTTTATTGTATAAAGTGACGAAACGAGCAAAACGTTCACCTTATTGTAAGTGCAACGTCTGCCCATTACAAACGCTGAGTCACCTCACCCAGAACATTTGTGTGACACCTCACTGTACCCATCACCCTGAGACATCAGTTCTTAAGTCTCATATGCCCAGTGATTACACTAGCTCAAAGTGCCCTTCTAACCGAAACACAGTTAAAAATAAACTTACAGTCTTGTCCAAAGGTCTCATTGTTGAGAGCGTCATACTCGTCCTCCGAAGGTTCTCCTCCTCCTTCATCGTCATTTAGGTTCTGGAAAGAAATTTAATTTTAAAAATTTCAACATATTTGATTATTCTCTTGTTCCATAACATGATCTTCTAGGTTACTCCAAAGTCAAAAATAGTTTATAATAATTAAGCTTATTTAAAACTCTTAAAAAAAAGATACATAATTTTTGTAATCTATACTAATATTATAAAGCTGAAGAGTTTGTTTGGTTGAAAGCGCTCACCTCAGAAAGTAATGGTTCGAATTGAACATTTTTTTTGTGTTGGTTAGCCCATGTATATGAAGGCTATAGGCTATATAACATCACGCTACGACCCTTAGAGCGACTTCTTTTAAATTAAACGGCGGGTTTATATCGAAGTTTCCACAGTATTTTCAAAAAACCTAAATTCACGCAGACATTTTTGCGTGTATCAGGTAGTTCCATATAAATAAGAGGTGAAGAAGATTAGCAGCGATCACCTTATTCCCAGAAGTTATCATCATCCATGTATTGTTTAATATTGTAATAAGCCAGCTAGTCTACAATAAAAAACAATGTTGTTTCCTAAACTGACATGTGCTTGTAAAACGTGCAATTATGTTGCATAATTTCAATATGCTGGCGATGGGCTCACCACCTGTCACACCAAGTGCATTATATTGTTTTGGTGAAACGTGGATTGTGGCAGTCATCTGTTTTTGCAGTGAGTCCCAGTCTCTGACTACCCCTTACGGGATACAGTCGTGATCTTATGTATGTATGTATTTAATTTCAATATAGATCATGCAGACCAGATTGATATGGTAAAAATTGCATTTAGGTAAACACAAAACACAAAAAATTGCATTCTTACAGTATATATTCCTTATAGAGCACTAGTTTCTAAGTGGGAACAGTAAGCACGGGTGAGAAAATTCCGTCGGGCTATCAGCAAGCGTAAGTATTCATACGAGTACTAGTAGTGTAAGTGACTGTTGCGAGTTTTTAGCAGATATTTTCTTTATTAAACAAAAAAAATTAGGTTAAATAAGCGATAAAATCTCGTAGAATCGATATTTGGATACAAACTAAACAAATTCATCAATTCAAATTTCACCGATAAGTCAAATTTTTATATTTTTAAGTGAATTTAAAAATCACGCTTTTTGGAGTTCAAGGGAGACGTGGGCCGAGATCTACACGCACCGCCCACACCGCCACCCCGATTCGATTGCTAACTCGGATAGAGATGTGACGCGTTCGGCGCCGGAGTCGATATTATTATATTTAGTATTGGTACGCCGAGTCGCCGCCACCACGCGGAACCCTACCTCATCCCATGGGTGTCGATAAAGTTGACAGAGGGTAAGAAAAACCAGAAAATGAGCAGCATCTGAATAAATAAACTGCGGTTGCCAACCGAAAACGATCTTGGAAAGAGATCCTCCCAAAACGAGAGCAACAAACTTTTGTGACAATCTATGTGCTAGGCTAAAATGATTATGATGTTGATGACGCCGAGCATGGAATTGTGCATGGCAGTTTTAATTAGATCCATATCCCTAATCGGTTTCTATATGTCACCATGCTAAATTCACTTGGCGACACGTCTTTGACGATAGGGTGGTAACTAGCCACAACTAGTTCTCCCACCAGAAAAAATATTTAAAGTTCAGTAAATTTAAAATATTTAAAGTTCAGTAAATTGAAATAAAATTATATGACTGTGTGAATAATTGATCGTGAAACCTACAGTCATACAGATGTCATAAAAATTTATGAAATAATATATAAAGATAAAATTATTAAAAAGTAAACTTATGAATTATAATAAAGAATAGTGAATGTCGCTGGTATGGCACAATGAGTGGACGTTTATAGTGAAATGGTGAAAGTAATCAAACTATGTGCCTTGTGTAATATCTTTTATTGACTAGGCCCGTGACAATTAAGTAGCATAACATTAAAATGACTTATTATTGGTAAAATTATAATGTATGTCTTTAAGTAAATAATATAATTTTAAAATAAATATGGATATAAAAATAAATTATTTCATTTTTAACTTCCGTATCTCATATCCTTAGTATACATATTTTTTTTTTTATTGTATAAAGAGACGAAACGAGCAAAACGTTCACCTGATGGTAAGTGCAACGTCCGCCCACAACAAATGCTGTGTCACCCAGAATATTTCTGTGTGACACCATACTGCGCCCGTCACCCTGAGACATCAGTTCTTAAGTCTCAAATGCCCAGTGATTACACTAGCTCACAGTGCCCTTCAGACCGAAACACAGTAATGCTTACACACTACTGCTTCACGGCAGAATAACTGGCCCTGGGGTGGTACCTACCTGGACGGACTCCTGCATAGGAATCCTACCACCCGAAAAATTCACATGTATACATTCATACTTTAAAAACGTAAATTTTTGGGAGATACAGCCCCATCCGCCCCTTAAGTGCATTACATATTTATATTGCATAGTGAGACTACTTTTTATTTATGAATCGAAAAGAATAATACTAGTATTATACAGAAAGAAAACGGGTATTGTGTTTACGTGTACATAATAGCAGTGTGTCTGTGTTTGATTGTTACTATATTTTATGGGAATGCCAACAAGTATTGCTTGGTGTCACAATATGATTTATTTCAAGGAATGAGCAGACAGCAATTTTACATTTAAACGATATTTCATAAATCTCTAAGATTGCATTTAATGTTTGTTTACAAAACCAAATCATTACATTACCAACAAATTTTTGACAATTGTGCTTGCAGCACATAATTGCCCAACCCTATTCAAAACATCTCATAAACAACATAATTAATATTAGTTGACTTGCCTACACGGAATATTAGCACTCTATACTTAAGGAATAGATACTCTAAGATTGTCTAGTTATGCAATAAGGTTATGAATAGCATGGTTTGTTAGTTACTGGCGGAACATTTTTCTACTTGCTAAAGCTTGTGAGGATATACGCATCCGCATCTGTTTCTTAAAGATACCATGAACTATTTCCAGAATTAAGTATATTATATCCGTCACCAGGATGCAATCTACCTGTGACAAATTACATCGAGGTTGAGCAAAACGTAACAAACAGACAGACGGACAGAGACAGTTACTTACGCATTTATATCATAATATTTTTTATTGCTGGTATGTTAAATAACTTAATTACTGCATAGCAAAGTAGTTACCATACTTGCTGACTTAATTGTGGGTCCTGGAATTGAGTCCTAGACAACACCAATGTTTGAGCAACACACAGATCTGAATGTAATGTCAATGTCCCTATCTCTGACACTGCATCTAAACCTACCTACATAATGGATAAGAGGAGACTATGTTTAATAATTATCGCCAATTGTTTGTAAGCAGATCATTATCGGAAATAGGCCTTTGGCAACTTGACTCCCTCACTTTGCAGATTGCAACGGGCCTGTTTTCGCAACTCCACGTCTAGCGCGTATCCTGCGTGTCTCCCCCCCTCCCTCACTTTACACAAACTATCAGTACCATTTAAACCCAAACACAGTAATGGCAGCACACAAATGATTCTTGGCAGAATATCTGGCACTGCGATGTTACCTACCTAGACAGATTCCTGTGTAGGAACCCTACCAACCTATTTAAATTTCAATCCAACATTAAAACAAACACATTCCAGATCAGAGATTTGAGTTAATTAAAATCTAAAAAATACAAAATGAAGATTAATTGCCATACTTAGAGACCTTTACCAATTACTTAACCAACTCCTTAGTATTTTTTTTTATTTGATAACGTGACGAAACAAGCAAAACATTCACCTGATGGTAAGTGCATTGTCTGCCCATAGCAAATGCTGGGTCTGTCAGAATATTTCTGTGTGAAACTCACTATCACTACACTCATCACCCTGAGACATCATTTCTTAAGTCTCATTTGCCCAGTCATTATGCTAGCTCTCAGTGTCCTTCAAACCAAAACACAATAATGTTTGCACACTACTGGTTCACGCCAGAATAACTGGCACTGGGGTAGTACCTACTTAGGATTCCAGCATAATCTACCACCAGTAAAGAATTTGATTGACGTCTCTAATGACACCAGTTCAATGATGAGGACATTAATAAAAACCAGTACTAATGTGCAGTTAATTATTTGTTACTATCATTATTGTTACAATTATGTTGTAAAATTGTTCATAATTGAGCAACAACTATAATAACTTGGACAACTGAATGTTAAAAATAACTTCCAATAAGTAGAGTAGAATAATTTGTAACACAACTTTATTCCTTTATTACTAAAATATATAAAACAATGCATAATTCAATAAACAAATGACAAAATGCATTAATTTTGTGAGTGACATGAGAGACCTCACTGCAAAAGTATAACATAAATCCTAGTGCAGGTTAACTAACTTTTCAATAGTATCCCAATAAGTTTTTTTCACATTACATTTTAGATTTTTTTTAAACAATACGTGTTTACAATATTCGAAAGTTTTAAAATACTATATACGTAAAAATAAATATTGTCGTTTTGACTAGGTTTTAAACTTCATCTACGCCGATGATTGTTGTTGAAATCTAAAACACAGAGTGAAAACTTGGTTTAAGCTCTAGAAACTAGTGATGAAAGTGCGTGACTAGCTATGGAAACTTACCCTGATATAAACAAGTATCGTGTCCGTAAGTACATCGTTTCGTAAACTATAATACGTACACAATTTTAACTGCGAATTAAATGCGTCAATTTATGTTTTTACGTTACATTGGAAGCAAACAACTTCTTTTACTAAATCATAACCACGAGATACCATAATTTACAGAAAAATAACAAAAATAGGTGAAGTGTGATCACTTAACATGTTGGCACTGAAATCGTCTGTTCAATATAAAAGACATTATATACTAAAGTAATTAGTTAAAAACACAGAAACTCAAGGAAACTCACCGGAAACGAAGTATCCAACCCGAAAAAAGAATCTGCCATTTGATTTTTTCAAATATCATGGACAAAAATGACATGACTTGTCACGCTACATATGTCGCAATAGCGATGGCGCCATGGGCTATGGCGGTAGATATCTTTCGGATACTCGCCAAAATCTTGACTTCACTTTTATTAAAATCAAAGATCACTGATTAATTTCAATCGATCAATTCATTTAATTAGACATGCTGCGACAGCAACAATAAAAACAAATGTACAGAAACTTGTTAATATCATCATATTTCATATATTTTTCTATGGAAAAGAAATATACACAATATGCACTACGTATATTTCTCGTTTTTGGTCAGAATTTACATCCCTCGTGCTCTCTGAAACAAAGATTTTCCCACGATAGCTATCTGTGATGGATGGTGGTGAGTCAAAATAAAGACCAGAATATTTTGCGAAAATTTTGGAAAGTCATTCTGAAGGGTGATATCGCGAATGATTAGTGTGTATACTAATAATGAACGTGTACGTGTGTGTTTTGAAAAAGTAAGAGAATTGCGATGGGTTGCAACCAACAGGGCTATTATGCTTGGAAGTTGACTATAGCTGAGACTACGTGTTGATACCGCATAGCTGTGGCGATCCTGTCCTCGGGATTACCGTTACTATCCCTGAGTCCTTTTGCATTGGCGGAATCATCGTCGCCGTTAAAGACTAAAGACGGCGGCAAAGCGTCAACTAGATAATAACTAGATAATGATCTAAGTCACTCTCGTCGAAGGTCGACTCGCAACATGGGGAGTCAGTATGTTTGGCGAAGTTAGGCGAGTTTATAATGGGACGGTTCTGGGCGCGGGTGCTTGTCTGACCGCAGGTCGTTTGGATTTCGGCGCCTTGGGGCAACCGAGGTAGTTAGCCGTGCGGCCCTCTGGGCCGAATTCTGCTAAGAGAGTTTTGCTGGCGTGATCGCCTAAACATTCAACACCGTTGGACTGCAGGTAACTGGTTACTTTGTTTTGGTGGGCTTCAGACGTCTCAAGCTGGAGCTTGATGCCGTCTGTTGTAAAGACTGCGTTGTAGGGGATTTTGTTGGATAAGGCCGATGAGACTTCTGACCATTTATCTTTTGCCTGAATAAAAATTAGCGCCGGACGTTTGTTAAGGCAGGCAGCGGTTTGTTGCGAAGCAGGGGATTGCTGTGAAGCAGCTGAGACTTCCTGCGAGGCGACTTGGGATTGCCTTGAGGCGGCAGAGGCTCGTCGAGGGTCGACGGGAGCTTGCAATAGGGCAGCATGCGGTGGGTGTTTGCCGTGAGGTGGCGGGTGTTTGCAATGAGGCAACTGGTGTTTGCTTTGAAACGGCGGGTGTTTTCCGTGAGAAGCCGGGTGTTTGCCGTAGGGCGGCGGAGCTTTGCTTAGAGACAGCAGGGTTCGGGGTGGGCAGCTTTGCGATAGTATTGGGTACTGAGAAAGTGGTCGCCTCTGCCATGCTTACCAGCAGACGCGACAAAATTGCATCAAAGGATGCTTTCTAACGCAAACGATTTCATTTAGTAAGCATGGCGGAGGTGACAAAATGAATCAGAACATGCTTTTTAACGCAAATGGGAAATTGATTTTCATTATGTTGGACACGAGGTCTAGCTTTAATTTTATCATTATTATAGTCTAAATTTACCCGTACAAACTAAAGAATTAGAATATATAGACGGCTGTAGCAGGCAGGTTAGCACATATTAGCACGTTTGGAATTGCATTTGTAGTATTAAATCAAAATTTGTCGCGCGTTTTCGGGCTGTCAGTTCGTCTATACGTTGATACATTTTAGGCCTATGAATTCAATGAGTCATGGACAATGTCTTTGTCACACAGCATGCCCACTTTAAGTAGATTATATTTCTTCTTTTTTAGTAGATTTGACGTGAATATAGTGAATATTTAATGAGTAAAAATATCTTGGTAGAAATTAGTAGCTTTTAGCATTGCAATTTTGCCTTTGGCAATGCTGTGATTATTTACACTAAGTTCGAGATTTTCCCGTAAATATCAGTTGAACTATTAAAACGGCAAAATATACTTTATTTTTGAAAGTTAAAGTTTAAGTTTATTGTAAAAGATGTTTGATGGCCGAATCGCACGTATCACTGATACGAAATATCGGATGCAAGAGATTGGAGCTATAGGTATGATATTGTTTATATGTATCTGTTTTTTTACCATGTACTAAATAATATTCATATTTTTTTAAATACATTATGATTTCATCATTAACATTTCAGCCTATAATAGTCCACTGTTTCACAAAATACGATGGATGCAGGCTCAGCACGCCTGCATCCATCCAAAACCGTGTGGCGGGCTTAAAATGGCCACTCTGAGCAATTCCTCTGAAAGCATTTCATATTAAGAATTGTTGGTTACGTGATGATAAGGTTGCTAACTTAGTAAACAATTTTTAAGTATGTGGCAGAAAATATATTGTCATTATGGTAGTGATGCGTCTCAAGTGAAATTTTGTGATTTGTGTCACTCGAGTTGTCGTCGTTTTAGCCTATCAATAGTCCACTGTTGAACATAGGCCTCCCCCATAGATTGCCTCAAAAGTTTGTAGCTCTCGTTTTGGAGGGATTTTGCCATAGTTGCCACGCTTGGCAGACGGGTTGGCAACCGCAGTTTATTTATTCAGATGTTCCAGCTTTTCTCTGTCGACTTTTACGACACCCACGGGATGAGGTGGGGTGGTAGATTCTCTTAAGCCGCTACCACTTACTTGAGCTTAAAGTTTTCGAGTCCACTATAATGCGATGATGCTACATCACATTATGATTTATGATTGTTATCTGTGTAAATCTATGCAGTCCCTTCGTAATATTCTTCAAATCCCGGCAGGCTGGGCTTAGGGACGATGTGTATATGCCCCAAAAATATAATGAGCTTTGTGGTGTGATACCTGTAGGAGATATGTCGACTTAAACAATTTGCTTAAAACTCTTAGGTGACTACCCTGTTATACAGCTGATTGAGGCAATGAACTCATAAATTTAATTGGGCGTTTATCCATTAAGCTGCCATCGAAAGTAACCGCAGGTACTAGAATAACATGAAGTTTAAGGAAATCTCTTGCGAAGTAAATCTGTTAGTGTGACGCCGTAGTAGGGTAACATAAGAGAGTTAGAGGTGTTAGGGTTGCGTAAAGTTTTACAAAACAAATAATTTTAAATTTTTGTATGAACATTTTTAGTATTCAATTTTGTCATTAAAGCTTCACCATTGTGTTTATCAGATCAAAGTAGAATGGGTAGGTGCCGGGATGTTATACCAATTATGAATAACGTTGTATTTGTAAAGTAATCTGATTCATTTTAAGATCCCTCTATGATTCATCTGAAGTGATTTTAGACCAGCTGGTCGTCGCTCCATCTAGTGGGCAAAGGCGGCAAACGCAGTTTAAGGCGGGTTTCCCTAAACTGTGTTTGCTGTATTAAGTATGCATGTATTAATATATACATTCATACTTAACACTACAATGTTAAGACTGATTCAAGACGGTAGGCCCTGATAATGTACACAATAGAATTTTCATACTGTTGTCACTACCTAAATACTCTTTGGTTGTCACTGTCAATGTCATACATCAGACCAACAGCAGACAGTTACAGACAGTCGCAAAGTAAAGTTCATTTTCTTTACTTCGGCTGACAACGATTAAATCTAGCTGTAATAAAGTGTAATAAAAAAATTATCATTACTAAAACTTTAACAAGTACATATAGAACGTTTTGTTTTGTCAACATTTGTTTAAAACAATTTAGTTTCCTTTGCAGTAAACGGTTTCATTTCCGTGCTAATATTTATTTTGCTTTATATTTTAAAACGAAGACTTCTCAATTTACGTGTAAAGTTTAAGGAAAATTATATTTCCAAGGTATGTCTTTTTCTTTAATTTTCTTTGTATGTTGCCGCCTCATATTTTATAATTTCAATGTATCTTAATATAAATAGAAAAAAAATTTCACGTAATATGTAGCTAAAATACATTTAACTAAACACAAAGGTAAAAGCACCTTGACATAGGTTATAATTAATAATTTTCTGTTGAATCTTGTACGGTAGGTCAGTTTGTTATTCCATAGTAGAGGCTTTGCTGCTGTTTGCTGGGGCTATTATATAGGGGATTATTAAATAATCTTTTTTCAGCAGTTGTTATAAGTTCTACAAGGCCACCGCCACTGCCACTTTAGCTTACTGATAATTTAGACGATGTCATTTACCCAAAATCTGTGTACATGATCAATTTCTTTATATTATTTTATATGTACTCTAGAAACTTGTATAGAATGAGCATGATTGCTTCTGTAACCTTTTTGACAGTATCATCAATATCACTTATATTTTATGAAGTTATTTATTTTCTATTTAATTTGAAATTCGTTTTTAAAAAAAGTTAAGCATTAGCCTATAAACGTCGTAATGCTGAGCTTTATAGCTGGGAAGAGTATGTAATGTTTGCACACTACAGCTTCATGGCAGAATAACTGGCCCTGGGGTGGTACCTACCTAGGACAGATTCCTGCATAGGAATCCTACCACCCATAAAATGATATTCACACAGAAATGCTGCTTATAAGTAACAAGTAAATATAGTTTTCCTGAAATAATCGTGATATTTTTTAGCACAAGTATATATAATTCACACAAATGATATTAAAAAATATGAATAAAAATTTTATTAGTCATGAATTTTCTTCTTATTAATTTATTCTTGTAAAAAACTCATACAAAGCAAAAAACAGTTTGAAAATATCAATAATAAACTCTGTGATTGTTTAATCAAATAATAATGCAGAAACATATAAAATGAGCAAGGTTGCTTATTAACTGATCTACAATTATGATTAATCTAGTGTCTGGTTTAGAAATCCAACGAAGGTTCCAATGACTATTGACGTTTTATAATTGTCCATGAATGCATTTCATGGTAATCAAATACTAAAGTTTTATTTCATTAGCTAACAACTAGACAGATCGACAGAATTGTGTACTGTTACGGTATTAAAGCAACTAAAGTCTGCTCGTATTACATTTTCTGTGATAGTAATTCATCGGCTTGTCATAAGTTCAGTGCTGGAGATAGGCATCTTCCGAGAAGGAAGGATTATCTGTATGTACCATGGTCACAGAATAAGGACAGATGTCTTTCTTTACACTGTGCAACTGGCATTCGGATTGGTGGTCCCAGTACCAGACGCTTCGCATCTTACGGCACTGCAGATCATCACCGTCTGTGTATATACGGTGTGGTACTTTTCGAGATGGTTATACCGCCACTGCCCTGTCGGAAGACATGAGATTTTCCAGATATGTCCCTCACTCACCTACGAGACGATGTAGTTGCAGATTTTCTTACACCGCAATGTTTAAAGTAACAGCCTGCAATTGTCTCACTGCTGAGCACAAGTTGCCTCTCGTTTTTTTTTATAAAGCGTTTAACGAAAGAGTACATAGATAGTTTCCATTCGTAGAAAATTGAATTGGAAAAGACTGACTAGATCTGCTGGCATCGCGTTCGCTAACGGAGCTACGAGTCCACGGTTTGAATGAATGGTTATCGAATCTGGATATCTTAATAAACAATAACAAAACTTCAAAGCTGGAGAGTTTGTGTGTTAGAATCATAACCTCAGGAAATACCCGAAAGAATATTTTTTAATTAAACAGCCCGTCTATTGGGGAAGTTTCGAGGGGGTAAAACTTCATGCGATGTTGAAATGTTTTCCATACAGAATCGTGATCATGATATGGCGCCATCTAAAAGAATGTAAGCAACTACAACCGACAGCTGTCGTGCATGTTAGTTGAACAAATTAGCAACAGATGGCGCTTTGTACAATTAAATTAATTTATTCAATCTTTTAAATGATTTTTTTAACGGAAACATTAATTTTAAGACATTTACTTATTTTTCGTCATTAGAAAGAAAAATAATATTCGCAATTGCATATCAAACATTTATTTGATACATTATTAAGGGAGATATTTCATACCGACAAAACACCTTTGAGAAATAATATATATATATATATATATATATATATATATATTTATATATATATATATATATATATATACTATATAGTTACTGCCGTTAGTAGTAAGCATTGAATATACGAACAACTATATACTTATTAAATAGTACCTATTCATAGCTACTGTGTTTCTTACAGACAAAATGAAAGTCACCGTCGCACAAGGGACGCTGGAAGGCAAAATCTGCACAACATACAGTGGGCAGAAATATCACAGCTTCGAAGGTATACCGTACGCAAAACCCCCTGTCGGTAGATTAAGGTTCAGGGTAAGTTTTAGACAACAGTGCGGTAGTGGCAAAAGGCATCTCGTCTTGTTGAGAACCGACTAATGGAGAGTCCCGTGAAACAAATATATTTCGAGAATATGTGAAATCTGCCGATCCGCATTGGAGCAGCGTGGACAAAAGACCTTACAAAATGGGAGAAGGCTCAGTTTAGCTATGCTCAGCAGTGGGAGATTTATAGCCTAAATCTCGTGGATTTTAGCAACTGGAATAGTCATCTCGTATTATTTCGTAAATACCAATAAGAAGCATCTGAAGCGATTGCGATCATCAGCCCGCCGGTCAAGCGCGGCGATTACGATAAATCCTCCTTTGGGGAAACCTTGGTCTATGAACAAGAATAAACAGTTGATAGGCTGATTAAATATCAACATCGTCATCATTTCAGCACATCGCTAGTCCACTGCTGAACAAAAGCCTCCTCCATCGATTGCCACAAAACACTTAAGTTTGTAGCTCTCATTTTGGAGGGATTTTGCCGTATTTGCCACGCTTGGTAGGCCAGTTTATTTATTCAGATGTTCCAGAAAGATGCTGCTGCCCATCTTCTGGTTTAATTTTCCATCTGTCGACTTTTACAACACACGGGATGAAATGGGGTGGAAGATTCTCTTAGCCGCAACCACACGGTGTTATGAATAGAGATTAAAAATTTGTTTTCTTTGAAATAATTATTATGAATGTTCGTGACAAGGTTCGCAGACAAGGTTAAGTGGCGGACGGCAATGTTAGTGATGCCATAATTAATTTAACTCTTCGTATAATTAACTTAGAAGCCACGTTATCATTGTTGAAAGCATTCACTTTTGAAAGAAAGAAAGAAAGAAACACATTTATTCACGGTCTAATCACAGTAGATACAAAACAAAACAAGAAAAAAAATGGAATTACACAGAACATAAAATAATATTTTCCAAAATTAACCAAAGTGAAAAAAATAATATAAAATGAGTCTTTGTAGCAGCATAAGACCGTGAAATGGACAGGACTCAGTAAAAATCGAGATACAGAGACTTTAAATTGCTCTGATCCCAACACTGGTTTTCAGTCCGGCCCGCGATCTAATACATCAATATAAGTGTTCCCGGGTTTGTAACATTTCAATTGCTTTAATTTGCTGCTACTCTACGGGGTTTTTTTTATGGGACTTGGTCCTTACGAGCCGGCCTGTTTGTTTCCTATTGTAGAATATAATTTTTGCGACTGTATAAAATGGAACAATTAGCGACCAAAAAAAGACTACCTACTATGAAATTAGCACGCGTGCCTTTTTTAATTAAATACCGATTCAAGTACATTCTCTCTTTTAATAATCGATACCCTACACTAGAATTTCAATGTCTGTATTTATTATCACAACGGGCGCTTTTTCAAAGAGTATTCTGAAAATGAGTAGGATATTAGAGATATCTCCGAATTTTGTAAACAACTCAAATGGCTCGCAATCCGTTTTAGCATGAATACACATTATTTCTGCTTTGTAAGCCGATAGATGTCCGGCAGAGTAGAATAGCACCTACCTCTTTCCTATCGTGGTGTCGTAAGAGGCGATTAAGGTATTGTAAACACAGTCTCTATTCGTGCAGAATAATGCTGTCACTATACTGGTCGTGGGAACGCAATTCGGAGTAAGATTATTTTGACACGTATCAAAATGGCGAAGACGTGGTTCTCCACCCGTCACGTGTGTGGCTTCCGCCTACCCCTTATATGGGAAAAAGGCGTGACTGTATGTCACGGGTTGTATGTATGTTTGTTGTATTACGTGCTGTTAAATCCATCTACACCTAACTGACTTAAAAGACAGCTTTGAGTAAAGTACTCTTTTCTAATAACGGTTTCTATTTGTGCATTGCTGCGTTCTTTAGGACTTTTGTTGAGGAGGTGTAGAATGAAATAATATTAAATCGCAGAGAAATTCAGCATACCTTTTTTAAAACAAAAGGTATATTGTTTCAATAAATATATATATTCAAGTCCGATACCTAGTCTGGATGACGATAATTTTCGTGTTTGGGCCCACTAGAAAATTTCATCGTTGTAATTGGCCACATATAATTGTTATTGTCCCACGATGCTTTGAATTTTAATAAGCTTATAAAACATTTGTGAATTATATGACATCGCAAATAAACTTTAGCGAACTCTTATACGTACGTAAAACAATCATAATTTATACAATGCTAATAATTAGAAACGAGTATGTAAACTTTTCTAAGGTTATATAATGAAGGAAGGAAGGTAAGTTACTTTGTTAAGATCCGCATGCAAAATATAAAAATGGTGTATATTACCTAGTTTTTTGAAGAGCACCGCCCGCCCTCCGAGACGGCGGCCGTCCGTCGTAGAGTCTATGACGCTTGATAATGCCTCGTTTTGGGGCGAAACACATGTCGTGTTCTCGACTTCAGTGGTGTATATTATCTAGTGGTAGTATTGTAGTGGTTGGTGGAGGGTACCTGGTGGCGGTTCCCGGTGGCGGTGTTAGTTTGCTTGTGCACGCTACTGAGGGAGGGCGGGCGGTGTTCTTCAATAAACTAGGTAATATACACCATTTTTATATTTTGCATACGGATCTTAGCAAAGTTACTTACCTTCCTTCATTATAATGGATTTCCGCAAAGTAACGCCTGATTCTATTTATGGTCAACAAGTTTTTTATACAAAATTATAGTAGTCTTGCGTCTTGCTTCATTTTGCGAAATGAAAAGAATCCAATGTCCATCTCCAGAATGCAAGCTATCTTTGTGCCGAATTTCTTAAAGATTGGATCAAAGGTTGACCCGTGAAAAGGTAACAAACAGACAGAAAGAAAGAAAGTTATTTTTGGATTTATAATATTAGTATGTAATGTGGCGATGGGCTCACCACCTATCACACCAAGTGCGTTATATTGTTTTGGTGAAACGTGGATTGTGGCAGTCATCTGTTTTTGCAGTGAGTGCCCAGTCTCTGACTACCCCTTATGGGATACAGTCGTGATCTTATGTATGTATGTATGTATGTAAGTATGTATTTTAAGCGACACGTAGGCAAATGTTCAGTCAGACGCGCATTTTACTTTGTAAAAACACAGTCGTAAAATCGACACTACTCGTTGAAACGATGTTGTGTACAAGGCAATTTTTATCTACATGAAATTTCCCTGACGATGGGCAAATTTATTTTGATAAGTATTTAATATAGCCGTGGTAGCTCAGGGGCCTGGTGCTCGCCTTTAATTTTCATAGTAAGCGAGTAACCTGGGTTCGATCCCCGGTGCCAGCACCTCTAAAATTGTTCTACAATTTTAAGTGCTGATTTACCACGTGCTTAGCGGTGAAGGAAAACATCGTGATGAAACCCACATGTCCGAGGAATAGAAATATTTCGAGGACATGTGAAGTACGCCAACCCGCATTGGAGCAGCGTGGCGGACTATTCCCGGCTCCAAAACCCTCTCTGAAATGAGAGGAGGCCTGTGCTCAGCAGTGGGACATTTATAGGCTGTTACTTTACTTTTTTTTTTAAGTATTTAATGTTACCTGCTTAAGTTACGCGTTGCTGTCACGGGTAACCGTCACATTTAAATTAATTATAATATACGAATATCTTTTAGACAGATTTTACTAATTTGTGAATTAACCTTAACATATAGACCCGTGGTAGCTATGGGGTTGGGCGCACACCTTAAATGTCATAGGAGGTGGGTGACCTGAGTTCGATTCCCGATGCCGGCACCACTAAAAATTGTTCTGCAATATTAAGTGCTGATTTGCTACGTACCCATCGGTGAAGGAAATCAACCTCAAGCAGGTTGATTTCCTTCACTGAGGAATAAAAAAATATTTCGAGGACATGTAAAATCCGCCAACCACCACAGGAGCAGCATGGCAGGACTCTTCCCGGCTCCAAAATACTTTTATAAAAATACTAGCTGTGCGCCGCGGTTTCACCTCAGTTTAATTTAAATGAAATCGCTCTAAGAGTCGTAGCGTGATGTTATATAGTTTATAGCTTTCCTCGATAAATGGGCTATCCGACACTACAGGAATTTTCTCAATTTGAACCAGTAGTTCCTGAGATTAGCGCGTTGAAGAACAAACTCTTCAGCTTTATACATACATACATACATACATACATAAGATCACGACTGTATCCCATAAGGGGTAGTCAGAGACTGGGCACTCACTGCAAAAACAGATGACTGCCACAATCCACGTTTCACCAAAACAATATAATGCACTTGGTGTGATAGGTGCTGAGCCCATCGCCACCATGCGCTGTTGGGTGCATAGTGCAGTTTAATTTCTTACTCGCCTTTTACGAGATCCAATTGGATGAGATGGAGTGGTAGTATTCTTTTAACGAGCCGCCACCACACGGCTTTATACTATTAGTATAGATGAGGCGGCCAGTGCTCAGCGGGGAGACATTTATAGGCTTTACTTTTTTATGTAGATAATGTCGCCGCGGAGTATTTTTACAGGCCTATTTTAAAGCTCTACTCTTAAGTATGTTCTTGAAATGTACGAACTTTCAAACTATGACGGAACGTGGACAAGTTTTTCGCTTTTTATAAAATTCAAAGAATGAAAGCAGGTGTATTTTTTACCATTTCTTAGTTATTCTGCCGTGAAGCAGTAGTGTGCAAACATTACTGTGTTTCGGTCTGAAGGGCACTGAGAACTAGTGTAATCACTGGGCATATGAGACTAAAGAACTGACGTCTCCGGGCGACGGGAGCAGTATGGTGCCGCTCAGAAATATTCTGCATGGCACAGCATTACTTTGGGCAGAAGTTGCACTTACCATCAGGTAAACGTTTTGCTAGTCTGGTTCCTTATTCCAATTTTCAAAAAAAGCGCTTCGTAAGTCATCTCAAAATACGATTATAAACTAGTTGAATTTCAACGTTACAATAACGTAACAGATTTTCCCCATTGTGACTATATTTCCTCATTGTATATAATAAACGTTTATTTTATTTATATGTATCGTTTTATGTATTCATGGTCGATGATTTCCTTATTATATCTCTGCTGAAAACAACTGATTAATTTTTCAATAATAAAGCTTCAATTTATTCTTCACTGGACACTTCAGTGTCCGTACCGGAGCGGGATTTTCGGCCGAAACTGTAACCGAATTTTCGGCCCCAACTTCTAGTTTCGGCCGCAACAGTAACCGAAACCGAGACATCATGTAACACCCGTCCACCCGTGACCATGGGCGCTGTGAAGCACTCGAAACGTCGGGTTATAAATAGTCAAATTAAACGCGATAAAATCCGTAAAATTAGTTTCATTTAAATGTGTAGTGTTCGCGTAAATACTCGTATAAGAAATCATTGGCACTTAAAAAAGTTCGTCATTGTTATAAGTGGAATAATTTCTCTTTGGAATTACGCAAAAACAACTTTATTACGAGTAGATAGTTACACAATTACACAGAACTTGTACAATTTGGAAGATTAATTTTAAATATACGAACACCGGTAGTTACAACTTTTAAAATTGATTAGACTCAGAACCAGTGTTACCAGATAAAAAAAAAATACTACCGTGTTGATGGACTAAAAATACGGTGTTTCAGACTAAAAATACCGTGGACACATTTGAAAAATACCGCGTAAATTATCGTGTATAATATAAAAGAAAACACTTTGAATGTTCAATATTTTTATAAGGATAACTTGTGTTCGGCCATAAATGCAGCTAGCTTTAGCTCTGCTAATTTTTGTTCATCACCAACAGGTGCAGATATTTTCAGCATTCTATCTATGGGCTGAACATTTGACCGCAAGGTTTTTAGTTTTTGTTTATATTTTGTTCCTTCTGAATGCCTTTTTATGATAGTTATTTCTGCGTTTATTGTCGCATCACAAAAGGAGCAAACAGCTTTGTACCGGTCTTTAGGATGTTGCAATTTATGTTTATAATGCTTACGTTTTTGTATCAGTTTCGTAACTGCCGGGGTCACAGTCCATTTTGAGTAAAAATCACTTGCTGTCGTTACTCAAATAACGTAACACTGCAATACAGATTGATCGAACTGGTTGAAAATTCACTGGTGCAGCGGTTTAGCCATTCATTATAAAACAACCAATTTCGATTATAGTTCGACAAGCGGAGAAACTACTAACAGAAACACTTTTGAATTTAGTTGTATTAAGATCACCTGACAGCTGTCACGGACAATACAATTCGGAATTTCCCCGCGCAGCGAAGTATTATTGCCAAGCGACAAAAACTAAAAATGCATTTTTTAGCGACGAAAACTAGAAATGCATTTTTTGTATTTGTCGCTACTGCCACGAAAAATATAGTTGAAACATTTATTTTTCGACCTAAAACTTTCATTGGCTTCCATTATTAATTACAGTTTAACACGGTAGTTTATATTTAAAATTACCGTAGAAAATTACACGGCAGTGAATCACTACCGTAGACCGTGTTTTGGTCAAAAACACCGTGCATCTACGGTTATTACCGTGTATCTGGTAACTCTGCTCAGAACAGACAATAGACTATACAGGTTCCATAGACTAAGATAAAATGAATTAAGTCAAAGTTAGGGTTGCCATACCATAACAGTCATCATCATCATCATTTCAGCCTATCATCTTATCTAGTCCACTGCTGAACATAGACCTCCCCCATGGATTGCCACAAAAGTTTGTAGTTCCCGTTTTGGGGGATTTTGCCGTTGCCACGCTTGGCAGGCGGGTTGGCAACCCAGTTTATTTATTCAGATATTCCAGAAAGATGCTTCTGCCCATGTCCTAGTTTTAATTTTCTCTCTGTCGACTTTTACGCCACCCACGGGATGAGATGGGGTGGCAGAAAAAAATTACATCAGAAATTAAACTCATCTTACTGCCAATTACAGATTTCTATTTTTTATGTGAAACATGCAGATTATCGTATGCCATGAGCCGTACCATAGATCAGTTAAAGCTATAAACAATTAGGTGCATTAAATTTAAAAGATCCTAAACGAAAATATACATATAAAAAATACAAAGTAAACTAACTCGAAAACAACGTGACGTTATATAACATTAAGACATATAAACAGTGTAAAAAATATTCAAAAGAGTATGCTTCACGGCAAATTAATTACGCTTAAGCAATACAATCGTGAAAGCGTCTTGATAAAATTTCTCGAAGTATTTTTAACAACGAAACTGGATAGGTCAAGGCCCGCAACTCTGATTTACTCGTAATAGCAATCGTATGCTTTTCTCAGACAGCCTTATATTATGCAACTTATCAGCGAAATAAGGCACCGTCTGCGTGCAATAATATCATTTCTTGTCTGTATTCAGTACTAGCTGAAGCCCGCGACTACGTCCTTTTGGAAATAGGTTTTTTTTTTAAATATACTATGGGAATCGTGGGAACCATTTGATTCTCCAGGATAAAAAGTATATTTTGTCCGTCCCCAGTATGCAAGCTATCCCTGTAACAAATTTCGTCAAAATCGGTTCAGTGGTTAAGCTGTGAAAAGGTAACAAACAGACAGAGGGACAGAGAGAGTTACTTTCGCATTTATAATATTAGTATCAGGGCTGTGCATTATGCACAGCAAATACTGGTAATTCCTAGGCAGGAATCCGTATAAGTAGGTACTACCCCAGGGCCAGTCTGCCGTGAGGTAGTAGTGTGTAAACATTACTGTTTCGGTTTCAAGGGCACTAGGAGAACTAACGTAGTCACTGGGCATGTGAGACTTAAGAACTGATGTGTCAGGGTGACGGGCACAGTGTTATGTCACACAGAAATTTTCTGAGCGACACAGCATTTGTCGTGGCGCAGACGCTGCACTTAACATCAGGTGAACATTTTGTTCGTTTCGGCACTTTATCCAACAAAAAAAATCTATACCAATAATAAAATTGAAGTGACTGTCTGTGATTTCAAAATAAATTCTAATACTTAGGTGAAAACTTCTGTTTATACGATGCTTAATCATAGTAACAGCCTATTATATCCCACTGCTGAGCACAGGCCTGCTTAATCATAAATGGCCGTTTTTATATTTGTCTTCCTGTTTTTTGTCTGTCTATCTATAATAATGATAATTCTAATAAGATAATGATAGGGATTAAAACAAGAACTTTAACTGAAATTTTCGTGTATTTTCCATTTCAATATTTTTCAGGGCTTAGAAGCTATGAATATAAATATTTGTAATATAATATCGTAGTCGGCTTATTTTGCGCGGGTGAATTACCACGGGTAACAGATAGTTTTAAATAATTGTGTTTCGTTATTTGTATGTGGGGCCATAAATATATAAAAAAGTGATAATGCAGAGTATCTCACTTTAGTTATAAAAGCAGTGCTACATTAAACTTATTTTTTTCCAGGATCCACAAGAACCTGACAGTTGGACGGGTGTTCGAGACGCGACTAAACCGGGGAACAAATGCGTTCAAATAAATCCTTATTCCCCGACAACTTTAATTGGTTCCGAAGACTGTCTCTATTTAAATGTTTACACACCATGCTTGCCAGTAGAGAAATTAGAAAAACTACCAGTTTTGTTCTTTGTACACGGTGGCAGGTTTCTTGTCGGTTATGGGGATTATTATTTCCCAGACTACTTAATAAGACACGACGTTATCTTGGTAACGATAAATTACAGATTAAATATATTCGGATTTCTCTGTTTAAATACACCAGAAGTGCCTGGGAATGCTGGCTTAAAAGATACCATAATGGCGCTTAAATGGGTGAAAAATAATATAAAATATTTCAATGGAGACGAAAATAATGTTACCGCTTTTGGCGAAAGCGCCGGATCGGGTATAGTTACGTCGTATTTAACCTCCAAAATGGCGGATGGTTTATGTCATAAAATAATTGCGCAGTCGGGGAATATGCTTTCAGATTTATATATTTTAGAAGAAGATCCTATTGAGAAAGCAAGACATTTGACTTCACTCATGGGAAAGGAAATCTCAGATGTTAGAAATATTTATGATTTCCTATTAACATCCTCTGAAGAGGATTTGATCTTAGCTTTAGTTAGCGCTGAATTAAGCAGACCTCCATACATTATTAATGCCTACTTACTTCCCGTCGTAGAAAAAAAATTCGATGGTATTGAACAATTCTTTGACGAGTATCCAATTGTGACGATGCGTGAGAACCGCTTCAAAAAATTACCAGTTCTCACCACGCTGAATTCACATGAAGGCGCATTGTTTTTACAGAAGGACGAAGATGGCAACATTGCTTACGAAAATAAACTTCAGTATTTTATACCGCGCTATTTAGAAATAGAATTTGATTCGCCGAAAGCTGAAAAAATTGCTCAGAAGTTACGCGATTTTTATTTTCAAGGTAAAGAAGCCTCAAACAAAGATCAATTCCTTGATTTCGTTTCTGATGCGTACTTTGCTAGAGACACGGTTATGTTCCTGGAATATTTATCTAAATCTAACAAAGATAATTATGTCTGCTTCTTCTATTACTCTGGAAATATGAACACCAGCTTAATGAAAAAACTAGGCTGTAAGGGGGCGACGCACGGCGACCTAATCCAGTACTTGTTTTATAGAAAGAATAAAGCCGCGAAATGTACGGAGAAGGATCAAAAAATTGTTGACTTTCTGAGCGAAGCTTGGTGTAACTTCGCTAAAAACGGGTAAGAATGTTTATTTTCAACTAGCTGTCATGCGATTCGCTGCCTCTTTTAGTTAGTGTAATTTGTTTGTAGTAAGAACGTAATATACAAAGCAGACGCAGTAACATGTTCAAAATAAATAAAATACTGAATTTTCGTTCACGTTGATTAATTTCGAGTTAGTGTCAACAATAACTGTACAAAATTTGTATAGTCTATATATTGTATAGTTGTAGTGTCTACGGCGGTCGTTTACTGTCAGTCAGGATCCAGGCCACACTGTACACACAGTCAATAGCTTTAATATAACACGCACCACGACGCGCGACCGCCGTAGAGAGCGGCGCGCAATAGTCAATAATCACATCGCGTACACAAGATTCACCCGTGTTCCAGGGCGGTTCTCACCGCCCAGAGTTACCGACACACAAGTCGACAGTCCGAATGGACGCGCGCAGCCTCCTTCGGACGGTCAGTAGACGACTGAAAATGTTTAAGATTTTCGAAATCGCGAAAGCACGCAGCGAACGCGACACAGTCCGAACTTCGAGGGTTTTGTAGGAGTTTTTATTTATTTATTTATTTATGTTTGGGTCAAACCAAACCTTGCACACGGGCCCCTGGCCCGCGAGCTCAGTATCCGATGAAGCTGTAAAAGCCGAGAAGGCTAACAGCAATTACATCACCGAAAATATATACGGCGGTCGCGCGTCGTGGTGCGTGTTATATTAAAGCTATTAACTGTGTGTACAGTGTAGCCTGGATCGTGACTGACCGTACCGTGGTCAGGGAGCGCAATCGGATGAACGATTCACGAATGCATAGAGGAGGAACAAATATCCGATACAACTCGCGCGCCATCTATTGTAAAATGGTTGTAATTCAGATTTGTGATGAGAATTTGTGAACAGATTTGTGATTTGTGAACAGAGATTTGTGTTCAGAAACTTGATATAATACGCCATCGTATGCTGTTCGTGAAGCATCGACGCACTAAGAAGTCTGCAGTCTGAAATCCTTTAATATAACTTTATTCACTGTGTAGTGTTCGTTGAGTAATTATAATGAGATATCTTTTGTTTTAGTAAGCCGACTTGGAGAAATCAAGCAGTACAGTGGTCACCATACGACCAAAAAGACAGGTTTTGTCTGCTCATCGACGAAGACATCCGACTCGTTCCCAACCCGAATTGGGAGAGATATTCAGTGTGGGCGAAAGCTATGGGCGAAAGATGTAAATTGTGAAAAAAAGTTTTGACAAGCCAATAAATAGCATTTAACGGTTGGGGTAAATATAAAAAATACTAACCAAACGTTGGTGGCAGACAGACACATTGTAGCGCGGCGCGTCTCTACCTCAGTTCATCACACCCAAGAGTGATAGAGTACTTTACAGTGCAAAGAGTGCGAGAAGCTACGGAAAATAGCTGCCCTGTTCGTACTTTCACTACACTTTTAATGGTTGCTTTAATATAGTTAATGGTTGTGGAGTTTGGTGGTGGCATAATGAAATGAATCGGCACATTATCAACTCTTATTATAAAGCGCTGTGAAACGTTTATACGCTTTTAGGCAATCTTGATATTTACAGATACGAGGGTGGATTGAAAAGTACTCGGCCTAACCAAGAAAATAAACACATACTAAATCAGTTATATTTTTATTTTTCTACATAATCACCATCAAGTTCAATACACTTTTGCCACCTCCCCTTCCAAGCATTTAGACCGTTAAAAAAAATGATTCTTCCTTAGAGTCAAAATATGCATCTACAGCTGCTTTGACCTCGTCGTTTGTCGAAAATCTTTGACCTCCCAAGTGCTTTTTTAGGTTAGGGAACAGAAAGAAGTCTGATGGTGCCAGATCAGGTGAATACGGCGGATGCGGTAACAGTTCAAAGCCACAGTTGTGAATTCCAGCCATTGACTGTACTGACGTGTGAACACGGGCGTTATCTTGATGAAACAGGACTTTTCTTCTGAGCATTCCTCGACGTTTTTCTTTTATTTCCTCTCGTAAACGACGTAGTAAGGTGCAGTAGTAATCAGAGTTTATAGTCTGACCCCTTTCAAGATAATCAATCATAATCACACCTTTCGAGTCCCAGAATACTGAAGCCATCGCCTTATTTGCCGACAAAATCGACTTAGCCTTTTTAGGGGGTGGTGAACCAGGTCTTCTTCACTGTTTTGATTGTTGTTTTGTTTCCGGTGTACAGTAATGAACTCATGTTTCGTCCATAGTAACAAAACGATTCAAAAAATCATCTGCATCGGCTTCAAATAACTCCAAACAGTCGCGTGAAATAGTCAATCGCGTCCTTTTTTGTTCAACTGAAAGCAGTCGCGGAACCCACCTCGCAGACACCTTGTGGAAACCCAACTCGTTGACAATGATGTTTTGAGTTCGTTCATAAGAGATGCCTATAATCTCGGCTATCTCTCTAATTTTTAATCTGCGGTCTCCCATTATTAAATCAAGTACTTTTTTAATATTTTCGTCAGTAGTTGACGTCGAAGGCCTTCCAGAGCGGGGTTGATCTTTCACACTCTCTCTACCACGCTTAAATTCTGCTATCCATTTTTTGACGGATGAATATGACAGAGCACAATCGCCTAATGTACTGACCATGTCATCATGGATGGCTTTTGATGATAGCCCCTTCTTATGGAGGTACTTAATGACGGCACGCTGCTCGATTTGCTCCATTCGCGGAAATTATGACCGATTACTTTGTTAATAAATTTATAAAATCACAACTAATTATCGCACTCGTTTCGAACTTCACACAATGAACTAGTCTGAACTGAACTAAATAATGTGGGTAGATTTGATTTTTAGAATTGAATGGATCTGTGTTAGGCCGAGTACTTTTCAATCCACCCTCGTATAACTTAAGGTAAGCTTGAAAAGCACCTTATCGTTGTAAGTTTACGATCTACGTTTTATACTGTGACGCCTAAACGGTGTCAAGGATAAAAAACAAAATCCATTAAATCATACGGGATTATAAGTTTTACCAATGAGGCATGTGATATTCTATGAATTAGAAAGAGAAAGAAAGAGATGTTTATTCGAACTACCCACACACAAATACAGTCGCATTTGTAAACATTTATTGGAGGCGCAAACACAGAAATTGGAGACACCATCTTTCTCCTAAGCCGACATCGATTGGTGTCTAAAGGTCAATAGTCGTTTCCGAAAGATTTATTTTATTTCAACTTAACACACGAAATACAATATGTACAAAAAGGCTTACCTTATGCTACCAAGGCATTGCTAATGCTAAAACAAGGAAAAATACAGTTCCTTGTTCAAAAAAGTGGACAGAAATATACAAAAGATGTACTGAAATAAAATAGAGTTCTATAATAATAGCTACACAATTTCCTGTTTCAAATTATCTTTTTTAACGTACGAGTATATTGATAAAAAAACCTAGACAACGCAGCCATTTTCCAATTACACTTACACAGTACGTGGATTTCATAGATTAGTTTTAATGCGTTCAAAATTGTTGCCGAAAGGTTTTCTTGCTTTTTAATTTTGTAATTATTATTGTTGTTATCTTATTTAACATTAATAATCTATTATTATGTTGATTAAGTTAACAACTTCGTACTTTAGATTCAAGCTCCTTATAGTTCGTTGGAGATCATTTCCATACTTGTATTCTTTTTACTTTTAAATCGGACACGCCGTCAACTACGAACTATATGGCCGACCTATTGCTGCTTCAGCTTTCTGATAATTAGGTTACTCTAATTTACCGCTGTTATCATCTTTACGGATTCTACCTAACACCGAATATAGTCCTTCCCATAGCTCGCCGAGCGGCATTTGAGCTTCTAAAATAACTTTAATATAAACGAATTACTAACCAACGGGTTGGTATAATATTATTGACTCTGGTTGCAGCACTTTATACGCTGCTACCGTCGCTAATCTGTGTACTTTCAGTGTGACATTTTTCAAGAGGGCTGCCACCTGTCAGATGTCATTTTACGGTCGTTTCTCTAAGTTGACTTATGATTATTATCGTCAGTTCAAATAAGGAGATTCTTGTAATAATTAAAGTCAAACATCTCAAATAAACAATTTATAATTTCAATATCCTATTTAAAATCACAAGAAATGCAAATATTCGTAGCAAAATGAGTTTTTGGCGGATGATGGTGCCAAGGAAAAGGGTAGCTACCCACCAGATCGGGTGGTCTGATCTGGGGAGGACGTTTCCTACAACTAGTAATATTTAGATGTTGTATATATAGTTCGCATCGCAGAAAACTTTTATATCGTGATTATGGACGTATGGGTATATTTCTTGAGCTTCTCATGTGGCGACATAGATGTCGCTACATCACTCCCCCGCTGAGACTGGAAGTCGTAGTTTTTAGCGTGCAGAACTTGAGACGTCAGGCGTTGAGGTGCAGTCTGGCGTTGCGGTGAACCTGGGTCCAGGTCTTCAGTGCGTCGAGACGTATGGAGACAGGTGTTGATGCCGCAGAAGTCAGCCTGAGGAGAAGGGGCCGCCGTTGATCTTCAGTGGCTGAGAGACTAGGAAGGACGCGTTGTGCCGACAGTAGTCTGGTGCTGTGACTGCGATGGCTGCCGATGACGTTGTTGCTGTGGTTCGGAGAAACTGGCTGTGGATGTTCATACCGGGGTCACCATTTTTGGCGGATGATGGTGTCAAGGAAAAGGGTAGCTACCCACCAGATCGGGTGGTCTGATCTGGGGAGGACGTTTCCTCCAACTAGTAATATTTAGATGTTGTATATATAGTTACGCATCGCAGAAAACTTTCATATCGTGATTATGGACGTATGGGTATATTTCTTGAGCTTCTCATGTGGCGACATAGATGTCGCTACAAGTTCACATGTACTTACAGTTAAATCTTCTTAATCACACTACCCAATTTATATCTTCACTTTATTAGGCACAAGTTGCTCCATCCAACGCTCGAAGCAGAATGCCTAACGACCGTGTTAGTTCCTCTTTATAATAAATCCCTACTTTTATGCAATCCAATCATTGACGAGTTTTACAAATAAGTAGGGTAGGTAAATAATAAATAAAGAAGGGTTTGCCAGACGGAAATTAACAATAAGTAGGTAGGTAATTAATAAATAAAGAAGGGTTTGCCAGACAGAAGCTAACATGATATCCACGAGATGAGTGGGAATGGAAGGTTCTCTTTTTGTTTAGTTACCAGAAAATTTCTATCTTCGCAGCATACATCATATTAGTGCAAATACAGGGGCACTCGTTGGCGAACTCAGCGATGTCACATTTGTGCAATTAAATTTGATAAAGGTTCAGAAGCAGTATAAGAAACACGGTATATCATCATCATGTCAGCCCATCACTAGTTCACTGCTGAAAATAGGCCTCTCCCTTGAAGTACCACAAAAGTTGGTAGCTCTCATTTCAGGGAAATTTTGCCATAGTTGCCACGCTTGACAGGCGGGTTGGCAACCGCAGTTTATTTTTCAGATGTACCAGGAAGATGCTGCTGCCCATCTTCTGGTTTTAATTTTCCCTCTGCCGACTTTTACCACACCCACGGGATGAGATGAGGTGGTAGATTCTCCTAAGCCGCTACCACACGGTACAATTACAAAAAAATCCAATAACGAATAATTTAGCTAATATTCCAGTTAATATTATTATCTTTTGCAGTGTTTTTGTTACGTCAATTAATAAATTGGTAGTTGCTTCTTTAAAATAATGGGAACAAGGTATTTTAGGTGGCGGTGGATTGTAATTATTTTATTAAACCGCGTCCATACTTTAAATTTATTTCATGAGCATGATTTTCTTGTGTAGAATGTGACGTTTTTGTACGTTTTTGTCACATTCTACACAAGAAAGTTTCGTTCGTTTGACAAATGCGTAGTCTCGTTTTCCGATGGGACGTTTGCTAGTTTAAAAAAAACATTGTCAGACAAATTGTTTTCCGGTTTATGTAAAAAAAAAGTAAAAAAAATCACGATAAATGACGGAGTTGGTGGGGGAGGGGGGGGGGTGACATTTTATTATAACAATTTTAATACACGTGATGCTGGAGGGGTTGAGGAAACCTCACAGCGTATCACCAAGGGGGGGGGGGGGGGCGAGATGCCCTCCTTATATGTCGAGTGTAAAAAATATCTATTGCGTCTGTTTTTTGAAGAGACGGGTCCACTCGGCGAAGGCTCTCCCGCGAATAAGCCTTCCATCGAATAAAATACCCCAGGGCCAGTTATTCTGCCGTGAAGCAGTCACACGGAAATGTTCTGGGTGACACAGCATTTCCTATTGGCAGATATTACACTTACCATCAGGTGAACGTTTAGGCTCGTTTCATCACTATATCCAATAAAAAAAATAGGTAATATAACGCATAAATAACATAGCTGAGCTGTGTGGTGGCGGCTCGTTAAAAGAATACTACCATTTAAATAAAACTACTTTTTTACGGATTTTATCGCGTTTAATTTTTGAACTATTTTTACCCGACGTTTCGGACGCTTTACAGCACCCATGGTCACAGGGGGGACTGAGGTGACAGACTTCGAGCGTCGATGCTTCAAGAACACATAGCTGATGTGAAGCATCGACGCTCTAGGAAGTCTGCAGTCTGTGACCATGTTCTGGATCATCCCAACCATTACATCAGATTTGATAGACCACAAATCCTTGCAAAAGAACACCGATTCCTACCAAGGATGATTCGCGAGGCTATTGAAATTAAAAAACATCCTAATTTCAATAGGGAAGATGGTTGGGTATTACCACCGGCTTGGGATCCTATTATTAATAAAATTAAATCAAAAACCAAGCATACCACTGCAAGGCTTCAAGACACAGTAAGCTCTTTCTGCATAGATCGGACTACAAATAATAATTAAAAGCTGAAGGTACTCCGGGTTAACTATGACATCGGGACAACTGTCACCTCAGTCCCCCCGTGACCATGGGTGCTGTAAAGCGTCCGAAACGTCGGGTAAAAATAGTTCAAAAATTAAACGCGATAAAATCCGTAAAAAAGTAGTTTTATTTAAATGTGTAATATTCGCGTAAATAAAAGAAAACAGAATACTACCACTCCATCTCATCCAATGGATCTCGTAAAAGGCGAGTAAGGAATTAAACTGCACTGTGCACCCAACAGCGCATGGTGGCGATGGGCTCACCACCTATCACACCAAGTGCATTATATTGTTTTGGTGAAACGTGGTTTGTGGCAGTCATCTGTTTTTGCAGTGAGTGCCCAGTCTCTGACTACCCCTTATGGGATACAGTCGTGATCTTTTGTATGTATGTATGTAAATAACATATCCTTTTATGTTTGTATTTCTTCATAAGAGTATTACAGTAGACAGTATTAGTAACATACTACGAACTTACTAATGAATTAGAAAATATTCGTTATACAAAGTCATTTGTTACATGGGGTTTGTCAAAAGAGATTAGGTTGGTCTACGATGCTTTAACAAGGTAAGAACGAAGAAGACTTGTCAAAATATTTTTACTTTGCTTACATTATTTATTATTTACATCATTATTATTTAACATTACTTTACATTACTTTGCCATCAAACAACAGTGATTGTCTTACGAAAAATTTATTGTCTGTACCTGTCGACACATGAATTGTTATTGTGAAATTGTGTGTGATTAATTGGTAGGACAAGTACAGGTTAGAAGTTGACAAAATTCGTTAAATAGAGATAAATTATACTTTCTATTTATATTCTGTAATGATTGAAAATTCGTTATGAAGAGGTTTTTGACAAATGTATTCGTAAGGTTTTTTTAGGCATAAACTCTTACGGGCAGTTCCAGGGGATTACGAAGAATTTTTTAAATCGAGTATATTGTTATATTAAGATAACACTGTATTATTAAAGTATATATTTACTTACTGCGATGACGCAGTGCTCCAAAGTAAATCTTATCCTCCACTATCCGAAGTACGCTTTTTAAATTAACAAAAATTCCCATTCTCTTCAATATCCTATCTGAATCTATTGAAAAATGTGGATGTTTGTGTACGTAAACATACCTATTGTAGGACCACAGATATTATAGTGTGATTAAAAAATGAATGAAAAAGAAAAAGGCGAAGGGACTTTCTTTTTTACATTTTGTTTACTATTCTCTGTACGGTGTATATTATCTATTTAGACTACCGTGTTTATTTACATACCTATTAAAAGTTTTTGTTCAGTTCTGCTCTAATTAAAAGAAGAGAAATTGTATTTCAATAAATGTTTTAAAAAACTGTGATATTTTATTTCATTTAATAGTAAGAAACGTGTTTGTTTTAAAATAATATATATTTATGCTTCTGTTGATGGTAAATAATAAAAAAAAAATTACGTTTTAATAAAAAAAAAATATAATTATAAATAATATATCAAATAATAACATCTCTGGACGCAATAAAAATAATTAATTTAATTTCACAAGTTTCCAAATTTATTCGTTTCCGTCTGCTCGTGAACATGCAGCTGTAACAATTTCTATTAAATTATAGTAGTAAGTAATTAAAAATATCGAGAATATATATAATATAATCTAGAATTACGATCCTCGCCTACTCATAAAATCACCAGTTGATTCTTTACCCAAAGGGCACGTTGGGCATGAGTCCTGGGGGTCCCAATGAGGACATCGAAATGCCGAACTGCCAACCCAACACTGAACCCCATTTTCTGTGTATTTTTCATTATTTCATTAATCAATTGAAAAAAAAAACATTCTTTTCCTATATCGACGCATAAAACTTTTACTGGTGGTAGGATTCCTGTGCAGGAATCCGTCTAGGTAGGTACCACCCCAGGGCCAGTTAATCTGCCGTGAAGCAGTAGTGTGCAAGCATTACTGTGTTTCGGTTTGAAGGGCACTGTGAGCTAGCGTAATCACTGGGCATTTGAGACTTAAGAACTGATGTCTCAGGGTGACGGGCGCAGTGTGGTGTCACACAGAAATATTCTGGGTGACAGAGCATTTGTAATGGGCAGACGTTGCACTTTACCAGTCAGGTGAACGTTTTGCTCGTTTCGTCACTTATAACAATAAAAAAAAAATAACTACGCATAAGAAACATTTCCTAATTAGTTTTCATTCGAGTCTTCCTTTTTTATTCACAGCTCCAAATCGTATGTGCCCGAGGGCCCATCGCCTAAGGCGGACCCCGATGGTCACTTTGAAGTAATTTGTTCTGAAGTCGCATAATATGCACTCAAAAGATTAGACGCAGGAGCAACACCACTGCTTGATGGCAGAAAAAGTGATACTTCTGTTGTGGCAAAGGACTCCTACCACGAGTAATATTTTTGTTTTAAGTTTGGACAACCTAAATTTTGGCATAAACGATGGCGACGTCAGAGTAAAAATCACCCCAATTCATCCCGTACAGTATCCGATGAAGCTGTAGTATCCTATGAAGCTGAAGTATCCGAAGAAGCTGTAAAAGCCAAAAAGGCTAACAGCAATTACATCACCGAATTATATCATCCCGTGTTTTTCATAAAAGTCAAGTTTAATGCAGAATAACTTTGCCTCCGACAGATGGCGTAATATTAAATATGGCAGAACCGAATATCGGTCTCAGCATTCTCATATACGATGAAATTTAGGAACAAGTACCGGAATTAAGTAAGAAGACGAGGAAATCCTTAATCTGAGGAAAAGTGCAACGTCTGCCCCTGATAAATTCTGTGTCACCCAGAACACATCTGTGTGGGGACAACACTGCGCTCGTCACCCTGATACATCTGTTATTAGGTCTCATATATACATAAACTCACACCATTTTTCCATATAAGGGGTAGGCAGAGACCACACCTGTAGCCCACCTGTCGACCACGCGGTATACGAGACGTGACTTTTTTTTTTGCGTTCCTACAGCAGTATAGTGACAGTGTTGCATATTCTGATATTATTGTGCACGAATAAAGGCTGTCCGTAAAATAACCTTAGTCGCCTTTTACGACACCTATCGGCTTATTGAGTCCCATATGTGAGTGATGTGGCGGCAGCAACGTACGAGGTGCTGGTGTTACTGCAATAGCCAATCGAGGTAGTTATGGTAAGTCACCCTAACATCGCTTTTGTCGAGTATTCGTCATCTTTATTATTAATTGTGGATGGATGTTAGTCTCTACGGTACATAGTACCGTGTCGACGTGTGTATGTATGAGTGTGCGTGTGTGTGTACGCTTCACTGATCAGTTACGATTGAATAATAACGCAATGTGTAATTCTGGTCTTAAATTCAATTTTCCGAATCACTTTCACAAGCACTTGCTGCATTATAAACTATCAAAACTTAAAACATACTCACACATAACTACATAAATTACAAAATTCAATAAAAACACTACCGTCACTTTTCGAGTTAACGCTGACGGTCCACATTACAGTTTATTCAGCGCAGTATCAGTCTGACAACATCCGGCCACGCATACATAACCAAATGACGTTCATATTTCAGCGACTATATAATACCACTCAAATAGAAAACTCTTGTCTGTCTTATGGGTATTGTAATTAGATAAAAATATACTCGATTAAAGTTACGAAGTATCGATACGCAGCAATTCTGTAGCCAACTAGTTTAGTAATGACAAAATAACAGTCGCTTCAGATACTATTAAAAGTAATAAGCAAAGACAAAGATTACGTGTCCGGAAGTGTACAAGATAATGAGAGTATTAAACAAATTAAATGTATACTTAATTAACTAAGTTATCACTATAGACCAAATGACGTCATCGGCCCCGGAGTTTTATGTGTGGGCAAATGTTTGCAAATAATCCTTTGGCCAACGATTTGAATATGTATTGAGATTATAGTTTCACCGGTTTCGAAGATATTGACTGTTTTTTCGTTAATATTCCTCGGAGCGCCATCTATGGTTTATTGGATAAAGTGACGAAACGAGTTATTCGTTCACCTGACGGTAAGTGCAACGTCTGCCCATAACAAATGCTGTGTCACCCAGAACAACGAGTGGCACCACACTGCGCCCGTCAACTTGAGACATCAGTTCTTAAGTCTCATGTGCCCAGTGATTACACTAGCTCTCAGTGCCCTTCAGACCGAAACACAGTAATTTCTACACACTACTGCTTCACGGTAGATTAACTGAACAGTAGATAATAATACTTTAACTAAAATTTAAGAAAAATTATCTTTGTTATAATGTGCTTATTACCACTGATGGTAGGATTCTTATGCAGGAATCCGTTTAGGTCCAGTTAATCTGCCGTCAACCTAGACGGATACTATTAGATTAGACGGTGCAAACATTACTGAGTTTCGGTCTGAAAGGCACTGATAGCTAGTTAAATTACTAGGTATATGAGCCATATGAAGTGAGTGAACACTTCTCGTGTTGTGACGCAGTGTTGTGACTCACAGAAAAGTTCTGTGAGACAAAAAAATTGTTATGAGTTGACGTAGCACGTACAATCAGGTGACGGTTTTCTCGTCTCGACACTTTCTTCCTTAAAGAAAGCACTAGCGCAACTCAGTTCAAGTGGTGAGGTGAGTGGCGAGACTACGTGGAGTCGGGATTTACCAAACCTCTATCAAATACAAACACTAGCTACCCCCCAACCCCAATGATTCTAAATACAACCGAACCCTCTCAATTATCGTTAAGAATTAAAAAAAAAAACTAATTTTACGGATTTTATCGCGTTTAATTTTAATAACCCAACTTTTCGGGTGCTTTACAGCACCCTTGGTCACGGGAGGACTGAGGTGACAGATGTCCTGATGTCATAGTTAACCCGGGGTACCTTCAGCTTTTAATTATTATTTTATGTCCGATCTACGCAGAAAGAGCTAACTGTGCCTTGACGTCTTGCACTGGTATGCTTGGTTTTAGATTTAATTTTATTAATTATTGGATCCCAAGCCGGTGGTAATACCCAACCATCTTCTCTATTGAAATTAGGATGTTTTTTAATTATAATAGCCTCGCGAATCATCCTTGGTAGGAATCGGTGTTCTTTTGCAAGGATTTGTGGTTTATCAAATCTGATGTAATGGTTGGGATTATCCAGAACGTGGTCACAGACTGCAGACTTCCTCAAAACATCCGACATCCGTAAAATTAGTTTTATTTAAATGTGTAGTATATGCGTAAAATATTATATCGTTAGGAAGTTTCACTTTAAAAAATTATGAGTTACCCTTAAAAAATATGAAAAAAAATATGCAGTCGCTAGCAAAGGCACTCTCTCGTCGTTATGAGATATTGTGCAAAAGTTAAAATCAATGATAACAATTGATACACGATATCGAATCTCCTCTATCATGACAATATTATTTGTTAGCGTACTAAACGTGCTAATGTGGACCAGTATCGCGTTGTGTTAAAGCCTTACTTGCGAATTATGAACGGGCGTCAGAATAGTAAAAACCTTTTCCTGTTTGTATTTCAATAGAATTTTCGTTACGTGTCTATCAGATTAAAACTGACGTCTCTTTTTTCCGGGTTATTTCACAGATAGAAATGTACTCGTATGTACGAATAAATAAAATCTGTCTGTACATACGTTTGTAACAAATCTATTGAAGTTTTTGTAATTTACACAGTACAAAGTAACTGTGGTACTGAACTAATCTTTGATTTATTGTAATATTTTTAAAAGTTTAGTTTAGTTTAGTCAACTACAAACAATAATCGCTGGTACAGTATTACAATAAGTAGCTATTCGAAATTTCTAACAGCTATAGCACATACGAATGAATAATAATTTTACTATAACTGTATAGTAGGATTGCTATGTAGGAATCCGTCTAGCTAGGTACCACTCCAGGGCAGTTATTCTGCCGCGAAGCAGTACTTTGAAAACATTAATTTGTTTCGGTTTGAAGGGCCCTTCAAACCCTAGCAAGCCAGCTAGTGTATAATTGATTACACAGAAATGGCACACGGGGACCACCCTAGGTCACATACATAGAGATAGATAGCAAACTACCTGGACGAATTCCTGTATAGGAATCCTACAAATCAGTGAAGTAACTACCGTAACCCTACTTTCTGCTTCACCGTAGTGGGGTAAAATGACTACTGAATCAGCACAATATCTTCGAAAGTTCAAGGCCTTGAAATTTGGCACACATATTACTTTCCCGACATAGACCTTCTAAGAACGGATTTTAACAAAACTTACGCCTAAACAGTTTTTTTTTATTGTATAAAGTGACGACACAAGCAAAATTTTCACCTGATGGTAAGTGCAACTTTCGTCCACAACTAATACTGTGTCACTCAGAATATTTCTGTGTGACACCACACTGCGCCCGTCACCCTGAGACATCAGTTCTTAAGTCTCAAATGCCCAGTGATTACGCTTGCTCACAGTGCCCTTCAAACCGAAACACAGTAATGCTTGCACACTACTGCTTTACGGCAGAATAACTGACCCTGGGGTGGTACCGACCTAGACGGATTCCTGCACAGGAATCCTACCACCAGTAAACAGGTAAACAGGATGGACAAATTACGCCCAGCGTAGGGGGCTCGTAATAGCTAGTAATTAATAATCGCTCCTTCAAAATAACGAAAATGCATTAAACGTATTATCAATCAACAAACCATGGACAAAGTTTAATAACCTCAGTCTGAAATTCTTAACGTGGAGGCATTCGAGGTCGGACTCACATTCACTTTATTGACCTCGCAAAAGTTTGTACTTAGACTTTAAAGCCGCGTTCGATTTATAAGTATTAAGCAGTGTCTCCCCGTCGCATCCCGTGTGTTTGTTATGAGTTTCGATAGGTGGCGAAATGGCTTAAAGCCAAACCCAAAACAGACACCGGTTACGGGCTGTCTAATGTGCGAGCTGTCCTGCGATCTGTGTTTGTTATTGTGATCGTTCCGTCTGCCATGCGTGGCGATTACGGCAACTCATCGCAACTTGGTAGATAGAGAGAGATAGAGAGAGAGAGAGAGAGAGTTTAGCAGTGGGCTGTTTACTGGCCACTGACGATGATGATGTTCACCTCAGGGCCAGTTATTCTGCCGTGAAGCAGTAGTGTGCAAACATTACTGTGTTTCAGTTTGAAAGGCACAGTGGGGTAGCGTAATCACTGGGCATATGATCTATGTCATCTCTCTATATCTTTCTCTTTTATCTATGTCTCAGGGTGACACAGCATTTGTTATGGGCAGACGTTATACTTACCATCACGTGAATCATATAATTACTATGGTTACCTGGTATTCTCATCAGGATGGTAAGCTTAAAGCTGCTCAAGTGTGTTTTTTTAATTTTTTTAAACTGTAATTTAATTTTGAAATCAGAAATGGTTTATACAATGATTTCTTATATTTACGCGAATATTATACGTTTAATAAAACTTATTTTACGGATATTATCGCAAGCAAAAAAATCTACAGAAAACCGCGTAAAAGCAGCTGTCGTGAAGCTTCGATGCTCTTGAAAGTTTGTGATCATGTTCTGGATCATCCCAACCATTTTATCAGATTTGATAGACCACAAATCCTTGCAAAAGAACTTACGATTCCTAACAAGTATGATTCGCGAGGCTATTGCAATTAAAAAACAACCTAATTTCAATAGAGATGATGGTTATTTACTACCACCAGCTTGGGAATTTATAATTAATAAAACCAAATCATAAACCAAGACTTCAAGACACTGTATCTTAATTATGCGTAGATCGTATTATTATTAAAAAGATTTGGTTTAGTAATTCCTGTATGCTGTATATCAAGTTCCCTATTAGCTGAAATTATTAAATCAAAAATTATTTATGTGATCTTTTCTCCCTTTTATAGTGGCTACGTAAGAAAAAATGAGTAAATAGGTATCTAATGTGTAATTATCAGAATCCATGTAATTTACAGATTACTATTACTCTACAGTCTACGAAAATTATCATTATTATTCCATGTCCATATAACCAGAATAAAAAATTATGTCGTTTAAGTATATTTTGAATGCCTTTTAATTACGTTACTTGAATCAAGTATCGATATTCCTGAGACTGAAAAATCAGTCTCTCGTGCCTCGCAAATACCACAAAATCCTTCAAACAATTTGGTGACAACACTGTAAGGCCTGTGCTCAGCAGCGGGACATTTATAGGCTGAAACTTTACTTTACTTTACTGTAAAAGTGATGTGACCAAATTGTTGAATCACCAACAGAAAAATACCTTTTCCTTTAAGCCTGCGTATTTTGTGTGTTTGTGTGTGTTTGTGTTCGTATGCGCGTGCTAGTGTTTTCTCAGTGGTTACATATATGTCAGTGAAATATCATTAGATATAGAACATACTACATAAGGAAAGATATTTACGAATAAGTTTTTGCACGGACGAACTATTATTTTAATTTTGAATCTACATATGTATAACCTTCTTTCCAGTTGCTTTTAGCAGCTGTCTTAAGCGAAGTATTTATTGAGAAGCGTTAGCTTATAAATAGAGATCTCACTCGTTCTCGTCTTGTATGAGATCTAACGTCTAAGCATTGAAATCGGAGGAAGTTATAGATGCCGTCAAGAGAAGGCCTCTGTGATAACAATCCATGTCACACAATAACTTTCACTCGAAATGAAATCTAGTATTCGCGACTCCGCCGATACACGGCATGATACATTTAAAGGTCGCCATCTTAACCTAAAAATTTGTTTTTTCTTTCTTTATTAGTCATAATTGAAATATAGTCAACATAATTTAATCTGTATATACGTGTGAAATTGATTGTCAGTTTGTATAAAACGAATATGTTTAAAAAAAATCATTCGTATCTGTTTTATATGTTCAAAGTTATATTTTCTAAGTTAACATCGTCGCATCATCAGCTGTGATTATGCTTTGCACGAGGCGAATCTTCATATTTTTTACGCAACTAGAGGCAAAAACAAAATAGCATTGACATAGAGGAGGAACGATATTTCAGTCAGTCGGCGTTTTCTGCTAAGTTAAGTCGCCAGTACCGGTTTATTCTATTAATAAAAAAAACAGCAAACGTTTTGGATATTAATGCCTTATTCACGTTTTTAAGTAGTGGGTGATATTAAGCAGTATTATGTACAGTACTATTTGAATCTTTAGCTTTTTAGTGTTGAATAATCGTGCTTTAAATATAAATGCCATCATAAGGTGTCGTCTCTACAAGCAATTATTTAACAGTAAGTGGAAGAACCTAAATTAACATTATGATTTCTTATATTTACGCGAACACTACACATTTAAATGAAACTAATTTTACGGATTTTATCGCGTTTATTTTTGTTATTTATAACCCGGCGTTTCGAGTGCTTTACAGCTCCCATGGTCACGGGGGGACTGAGGTGACAGATGTCCCGTGTCATAGTTCACCCGGAGTACCTTCAGCTTTTAATTATTACGGATCGGACCTCAAATAATAATTAAAAGCTGAAGGTACTCCGGGTTAACTATGACATCGGGACATCTGTCACCACAGTCCCCCCGTGACCGTGGGTGCTGTAAAGCACTCGAAACGTCGGGTTATAAATAACAAAATTAAACGCGATAAAATCCGTAAAATTAGTTTCATTTAAACCTAAATTAACCTAAAAAAAACAACTTCACATAAACGATATATTGTATTTAGTGGTTACAATATAATGTGTGTTACGACATGAACATACAGTATAAATATAATATTTGTAAAACGATTGTCAAAGAGAGGAACAAGTAAAAGAGTTTGTATACATGGGTTCAAAGTTTACAAGAGACGGTAAGTATGACGATGATATTGAGCGAAGCGTGTTGACAGGAAATCAAGAGTATTGGGCCATGCACAACTTTATTTATAACTTTATTAAAAAAATTAGCAAGGACGTATCTAAAATGGCGCAACTAGCTGTACACAGAGAAGTACTGGTCCCCTCTCTTAGTTAGGTATTTGGTAGTGAATGTTGGGTCTGGGAGCAGAAGTGGGTGGCGAAAAGTGTGAAATAATTAAATATATAGAAATAAATAAATATTTATGCTGCGAATATGAAAAGTTTGCGAAGTATAGCTGGAGTGATGGACAAAGTGAGTAACAACGGGATAAGGGAACGTTGTGGTGCGGCAGAAAACGTAGTGACAAAGATAGAGAAAGGGATCCATAAATGGTTTGTACACGGAGAAGGGATGGATTAAAGAAGATTGACGAAATAAATTTATTAGGCGAGTGTGAATGACCAAGCCCGTAAGGGTCGACGTCGGCGACCCGCAACCGACGAGCTTGTATGAAAACACTAATGAAAGTAGAAGATGCGAAAGATGTGTGTCAGGATCCTACCCCATTGGGAAAGAAGCGTAGCTCTAAGTATGTATGTACAACGATTACAAGTGTTATTCTTATAATTATGTTAAATAAAGATTTTAAAATATATAATATATACTTACAATGGCACCCCTGCGTTATGTACCCGCAAGAAGAGGAATGACGGAGGATGCTGCAAGTAATTAGTGTGTTGTGTGTGGCAAACGGATCGCGAAAAATACAATTATGATGTTGTTCACCATCGGTATATTAAAAGAATATGACGACCGCGTGGCCTAGTTGTCAGAGTACCCGACTTCTAAGCCGCGGGTCCTGGGTTCGAATCCCAGCCGGAGCCAACAATTATGCTAAAACATAAATTGTTGGTTTTCGGGTCTGGTTGTGTTGTGATTGTCCCCGTGTTTCTGACACAGCATCCTGGCCTGCCTCCGATCTTATCGCATCAGCGTTACATCGGGCGCGGGTAGGTTGGGAGCAGTAAGTGCCTCTGTGTTTGCGCGTACACTTGTGGCACTATAATATCTCCTGCGCAGTTTATGGCTTTCGACAGTAGTCGGCAGTCGTCGCCGTGGTTGAAATCGGCTATGAGAACATCAATTAAAAGAATATATTAAATCATATTTTTATTATGTAAATGTAGTTTCGTGCTTCACTTTTTTTAGCAAGCTGCACCAGCTTCTGTTCGAGAGAATTTAAGCATTCATGCTAATATAAACCAATAATAGAAACAAAAAAAAATCTTTAAGTCGATCCTAATTCCCCGTCTTATCTCAAAGATAACTTCCAATTGGTGTCATTGGAAGGATGCTGGTACTTATAGCACTACTTATAGGGATTCCCTTTTTTTAAGTACCAACAGTTAATTTAGTGATAAATTATTGTATACAACTATTTAGACACATAAGTATAGTGTGTAAAAGATTTGTGAAATAAATAAATAAATTTATTATCATTATTATTATCCAATTTCTTTCTTTGAGTCATGATCCAATTCCTCGCTCTGCAAATAGTCATCGTTATATTTAGTATTAGTACTCCACAGCATCGTACTGGATTCTTCAGCTCTTCACAGTTCAGGCTACACTCCTCTGGAACGCCGTTCCTAATGATATCAGGAATGCACCCAGCGATAACGCCTTCAAAAGACTAATTAGACAATATTATTTGGAGGCAAACTGATTCTTTAATTTTACCTGTTTTTTTCTTTATATACGTATAATTGGTGTATTATATTAAATATTTATATCAGATTATAATTTGTATGTAATACTATTTATATTTTCACCTCAGTTGTTTTTTACAAACTGGGCTGAACATATATGTGTATATATGCAGCTGCCATCATTTTTCCCAAGGGTTGACTGGCAGAGAATGCCTCTAGGCATTCAGTCAGCCCATTGTATTCCTTAGATTAAGATGTGAAATATAAGAATAAAAAAATAAAATTAATAACTTTTGGAAACTTGGTACTTCCCTACTCCAGCAGGGTGTGGAAATTGTACCTGTAACATACAAAATATCACCGCATACATTTAAATGAAATGTACGTAATGTTTTGACTACTATAGCACAGCCTTTATAGTTTGTAAGTTTATACGCGCTGATGACAGTAAATACTAATTAGAATTAAAAAATAGTTTTTGCATTAGATAGCCTGTCTGTTGGGGAAGGTTCTATGCTATAAAACTCCTTGCTACGGCATCAAGACATCAAGGAGATGCACGCTAAGAACCGAAAATTACCGAGAAGTGCCGAACGGACGAACCTGTCATAAAGTCGCAGCCAGCAGCTAATACTATCTGGGAAGTCGAGAAAAATATCTAAATGATGAAACCATATCTAAATAAGATTTTTACACTTTAGACTTTACAAAACTTTAGCCGCTCTATAAAAATAAAAGATAATTAAAAAGGATCAAAGTAACAAATTCTTCGTATAAAATAATGCGATTGTGATGATAGAAAACAATTATTTGAGATTAAAACAAGGTGTAAGACATTCAAGGGCTGACCAATTACCCTCGAACACAGTTTCAATGACAGTTTTTCTTAATCGAGGCAAATAATGCGAAATTACGTTGTAATGTACTTATTTAAAGTCATCAACGCTTGGTTTTTTTTATATTTCGCTTTATTTTTAGTATATGAGTTTTTTAGTATTTTAGTTACTGTTTCAGTTCAGCTGACCAAATGAGGGAAGGCGTTTCATGTGATACTTTTTTATTAATGTACAAAATATTGCATCTACGACGTTAGTAAGGACTTGTTTGAGATCAACAGTGCTCCCTGTGAAACTTTTATTAATGAGTCGACGAATTGATAATAGGCCCCTGACAAATTCTTTTAGATTACAATTCGAACGATACTTTGTCTTATTGTACCGATTATTACAATCGTTATAGAAGTAGACACACTTCATCAACAGCGCTTCTATTGGAATTTATCGTCAGTTTTATTTAATAGTTGTTAACACTTTCATTTCATCATTGAAATTTATAAGCAGAAGAATTTTTAATGTAATGGAGTAAGTAATTTTGTGCAGCTTAGTCGCTAAATTATTTTGCTACAGATCGCTGACCAAATTACGAATTGATGTGATTAAAATAATTCATTTCTAATCATTTGGCGTGCTGATGAACTTTGTAGATCAAGGTTGAGGTGTTAAAATTCTTCAGATGCCCTTTAAATTTTAAGCTACGACACTGAGAAAGCGAAGCCTGACCAAATTGGCTGACCATTTGTGTCCGAATTATGATCAATTATTTTAGATATAAATCTAATGAACTATAAATGCGTGCTAAGAGCGTGGTGCTCGCAAAAGGTTCCATTTTAGTACCATACTTTGTTTTTAATTTTAAATTCCAAGCATCATAAAATCACCTTTATTTTTAAACTTCTATTACAAAAACGGGTCCAACAATTGTAGCATTCATCATCAGTTTACCTTGAAACTTTTGTTTTGGAAACTGTGTCAAAAGATTTAAAAAAATAGATTAAAATAAATTTTTCTAATTAATTTTTTATAGATATATATTTATACCGTGGTCATAAATACATATATCAACGATCGGGATCGGCTTTTTACGCGGGTGAAACCGCTCGGCCGGGCTAGTTAAAAAGTGAGAAAAATGGTATGTAAATTTAATCTGCGTTACATTTATTTCGTAGTCAAAGTTACCGCAATTTAATTTTTTGTATGTTCTGAAATCGCGTTTACTGTTATAGTCGGCTGAGTTGTTAACCTTTGGCACGTTTTAATGGCAACTTTCTTTTTTAATGATAAAAATGTTACCATGGACTCAGTCGTCCATTTTTATCATGACAACCGTGGGTTACTTAAACACATAACGCGGTCGATTGGTTACTTTTTTAATAGCAGTCGTCTATTTCAACACCTTAAAGGATATACAGTATTAAATTTAATAAAAGAGCAAGCGATTGTTATATATTCAATGGTTCACAATTCAATTTGATGTGCTTAGACGTTAGGGTTAAGTTTTGGATTCTGTGTATGAATCTCAGCCGCAGCTAATCATTGTGAAGCTCACTTTTGGCTGGGATTTGAGCCCAGGATCTGCGCGTTAGCGGACTACTAACTAAAAATACTAACCTATATATAAAAAAAGTAAAGTTCATTAATTTCTGAGAAGATTTTGGTGCCGGGAGAGTTAGAATAATTCGGATGATAGTATAATTGCCCTCCCGATTGAAGTAATCGACCCAGCGGAGGCCGGCCTCCTTGGGCAACCTCGAGTCAGTATATATAAAACGGTCCAAGCCGAGGCTCTTGCGCTGTTCATCCATAAATAAAGGTTTCGGCTAAGCGCTGCCACTTTTCAAATCCGGTGAAGCTGTAAAAGCCTTCGGGCTAACAGTTTTTTTTTATTTGATAAAGTGACGAGACGAGCAAAACGTTCACCTGATGGTAAGTGCATATCTGTCTGCCCATAACAAATACTGTGTTATTTCAGTGTAGCACCAAACTGCGCTCGTCACTCTGAGACATAAGTTTTTAAGTCTCATATGCCCAGTGATTACGCTAGCTCTCAGTGCCCTTCAAACCGAAACACAGTAATGCTTGCACACTACTGCTTCACGGCAGAGTAACTGGCCCTGGTTGTACCTACCTAGATGGATCCCTGCATAGGAATCCTACCACCCGTAATAATAAACAGTCATAAAAAAGAGTTAGTGTGTATAGTACATGTTTAAGATATATTTTTTTTCCTCAGACTTGCCTTAGGTTTCTTCTTGATGTTCTGATTCACCGCTGAGCGTATAGTAAATCAGCACATGAAACTGTAGAACAATTTTAAAGTTGCTGGCACCGGTGGTCAAACTCAGGTCACACGCGTAGCTCGAAATTTTAGGCGCGCGCTCGGCCTCTGAGATACCACGTTGAATAGATCATCATCATCATCATCACTCCAGCCTATCACTAGTCCACTGCTGAACATAGATCTCCCCCATAGATTACCGCAAGTTTGTAGCTCTCGTTTTGGGGGGTTTTGCCGTCGCTGCCACGCTTGGCAGGCGGATTGGTAACCGCAGTTTATTTAATCAGATGTTCCAGGAAGATGCTGCTGCATCTCCTGGTTTATATTTTCCTTCTGTAGACTTTTACGACGCCCATGGGATGAGATGGGATGGTAGATTCTCTTAAGCAGAGGGCTACAATGAGCCGACTTAATGTCTAGTGGCATTCTCTACCAGTCAACTTTTGTTCTGGTGAAAAGCAGATGGCAGGTGCTAACCAAAGAATAAATATATGGACATATAAACATAATATCAAAACCGAGTTCCCTTGTTCCAGGTATTGGATATGCTTAATATCAGCTACTTTAATATAAGCTTTTAATATATTTAGTTCACTGAACTGAGCCTGAGGAAAATTATTAAAGTACAATGGATCCAGGTCACTACGACACTGAGAGGAAACAAAATCCCAGGGAGAGAGCGAATATTTTCTCGAAGCTATGTTTTTGGTAAGTTTTGTATCACCAATCCATACTAATATTATAAATGCGAAAGTAACTCTCTCTGTCCCTCTGTATGTTTGCTACTCTTTCACGGTTAAACCGCTGAACCGATCTCAACGCAACTTGTCACAGAGATAGCTTGCATCCTGAGAATGGACATAGGATACTTTTTATCCCGGAAAATAAAATAGTTTGGACGGGCTATTTCAGAAACCTATATTCACGTATTTATGTAAAACCGATATACCACTGACTCATCACGATATCTCCGAAACTACAGGACCATATTGCCTTGAAATTTTGGCATACATATTTTATTGGTTTTTGGATTTACGTATTAACTTCTCACAATCTTCTTTCTTCTTTTACCTTAAAAAAGATTATGTTGATCAGCTTATTGTGATTATATATTATTTCGTTACAGGTACACAAGTTCCGTTTTCGTGAAGGGCCGCAAAGGGGATCTGAGCATCACAGATTTGTACAGGTGCGATGATTTCAATGTTTTGATGTTCAAAAACAGACTTTTTACTGCTTTTGCAATATTGTCGCAGATGTGCTGTGAATACTATTTAATCTTATTACATCACTCAGCGTAGCACGAGCCGTGGTAGCTCAGGGGCTAGGCGCTCGCTTTAAATTTCATAGCACGCGAGTGACCTGGGTTCGATTCCCGGTGCCGGCACCACTAAAATTGTTAATTGCAATTTTAAGTGCTGATCGACCACGTGCTCGGCGGTGAAGGAAATCATCGTGAGGAAACCTGCATGTCTGAGAAAAGGGAAATATATTTTGAAGACATGTGCAGTCCGCCAATTGGCATTGGAGCAGCGTGGCGGATTCTTCCTAGCTCCAAAACCCTCTCAGAAATGAGAGGAGGCCTGTCCTCAGCAGTGGGACATTCATAGGCTGAAACTTTACTCAGCGTAGCAGTTCTGCGGCCGCGCACTCGCCTAAAATGACATATTACGCTAGTGACTTGGGTACGAACCCCGATGAACTATAATTGGAAATGAACATTGATCGACGGTGATGGAATTCAACGTGTAGAATAAAACTCTACATATCTAAGAAAAAATCGTCATCATCATTTCAGCCAATAACAAATCCACTGCTGAACTTAGGCCTCCCCCATACATTGGAGGGAGGGGATTTTGCCATAGTTGTCACGCTTGGGGCGTTGCCAGGCAGGTTGGCAGTTTATTTGCATTCCAGGAAGACGCTACTGCCCATCTCCTGGTTTTTTGTAATGTATGTCATAGTTTAGTTCTTTGGTTAGTTTAGTAAGATTATGATAGCAAACTTAATCACTGCTGAAGGTTGCTATATTATTATATTAGGCGCTTAATTTATTATATTGCTTGGTGGTGGTAGTTGTAAAAACCCCGTCTTGGCAATAAATGGTGATCGCGTTAACATGTATTGTCTTTTCCTCTGCTGTTCCCGTACTCCTGGTGCTTTCCAAATCAAGACATACTAGTTTTATCTTTCCCTCTTTCGACTTTTACGACAAGGGATTAGATGGGGAGGTAGATTACGTAAGAGAATATTTTTAAATTTCTCTTCCTAGCTCCAAACTCTCGGAAATGAGAGGAGGCCTGTGCTCAGCAGTGGGACATTTATAGGCTGTTACTTTACTTTAAATAATTGGACGTAATCAGAATCTACTCGCACTGATATTGCTTTAATAATGTGGGTCGACCAGTGCTGGGCTTGTCTCACAGTAAATCACACATGACGTCAAAGCGGCACACTGCCTACTCTACAAGCTCAAAGTCAAGCAGAGAGCAAAATATAGGGTATCTTTGTTGGATAACATTCGTAGTGAATCCGGAATGAAGAAATCCGCTGAAGAACCAGGGTTACCAACATAGCTTTTGTAGTGACTTCCCAACATAGCTCGCCTTTAATTTTCGTACGTGAGTGATCTGAGTTCGATCCCCGGTGGCGGCACCTCTAAAGTAGTTCTGCAATTTTAAGTGGTAAATCACCACCTGCTCAGCGGTGAAGGATAACATCGAGAGGAAACTTGCATGGCTGAGGAATAAAAATTGGAACAGCTTCAATGTCCTCTCAAAAATGAAATTGTTACTTATGCAGAGATAGTTTTGATTTCATTTTTGGTTTTATTAAAAAACGACGCTTCACAGTAGGATTTCTCCTGTATCGTGGGTGCGTTTTACAGACAAAAATATCACATGTAAAACACAACCAAGCTCCGGCTGGGATTCGAACCCAGGACTTGCGGCGTAGAAGTCAGGTACTTTGATCACCAGGATCATTGTTTTTTATGTCTAATTAAAATGTCGTTTCCACGTTTTTTTATGCCTGTTGGCGGGATATAGTGTACGTATATTTAATAACTGACATCTTTATCATAATCTATGTTTACAAAATAAATGTTTTTTTTTATTTAATCGTACCGTAACAATTAAATGATTTGAATGATGAATAAAATTACATCTACTATACAGATGTACAGCGGGGCACCGAGCGTCGCCGCGGGGCGACGTGCTGGGCGCCATGTGGAACGACGAGCTTCAAAAACAAGGTTTGTTTTTTATTGGATTATGTGTGGAACGCGAAAAAAGTAGTAAGTCCAACGTTTGCCCGTAACAAAAGCTGCCCGTTAGTCTCCCAGAACATTACTATGTGATACCACACTGCTCTCGTCACCTTGAGACATCAGTTCTTAAGTCGCATACGCCCAGTGATTACACTAGCTCTCAGTGCCCTTCAGACCAAAACACAGATATGTTTGTACACTACTGATTCACGGCAGAATAACTGGTTGTACCTATTTAGACTAACTGTACGGATCCGGCAATTTTAGGAATATTCACATTATTAAGCGCTGGTTCTGATTTCGATAAAAGTAACGACATTCTATAGATAAATGTATATATTTGACTCAAATAAACAAGGTTCAGATCCATAAGCTTGTCACTATTTCTTGTTTCGGTCTGTAACTCGTATAAAATTGACTTATCGTAATTTGCCCTCCGGTCGGGTTTTATAGGCTGTTGAATATTTTATAGCGTAGAGAAAACTCTAAAAATCGTGATTATCAATTTTCGTGTTGAATCTAAAAACTTCGTTGTACATATATTATACTAGTTGACACCCGCGACTTCGTCCGCGTGCAAAAAGGTATTTCAAATATCCCGTGGGAACTATTTCATTTTCCTGGATAAAAAGTATCCTATGTCCGTTCTCAGTGTGCAAGCTATCTCTGTGGCAAATTTCTTCAAGATCGGTTCAGCGGTGTAACCGTGAAAAGGTAACAAACAGACAGAGGGACAGATAGAGTTACTTTTGCATTTATATATTAGTATGGATTTATCCAATGTGTCTTATATAGACTTTTTAGAGCTTAAAATAAACTAAAAATTTCCTTTTAGACGAATTTAATAAAGCCGTAACAGAATTTTGGAATGAGAAGTACCTGTTCAACGACAGGTAGTAACACAAAATATAAATTAAACGCCAACAGAATTGCAAATCGCAAAGACATTACTATGCTTAAAATAATAGGCGTTGCGCTGCAACACAATGAAACCAGGACATGGTGCCCATGGAGCGCCCGGGTGAAATCAGTATCGTGTCTTTTAAACGATGCGAAACTATGGCAATATAATTTTTAATCATCTGTTTTAAGGCTGATTCATGGGCTCTTTGGAGGCGTCGCGAGGGTCGCTCGGGGCCCTTAAGACCCCTGCACTATAGGTAAAGCTGGCACTAAATGAAGCGAATTTTTATATGTAACTGTCGCACTCAGATACATTTAACGGCTACTTAAGGAATTGCTATAAATAAAATAACTAAAAGCTAAAATTCGGATCTGCTATATTATATCTCTCTGAATATAGCAGTAAGATTTTGTAAATGGTTTTGTGCAAAGACGAACGAATAGCAGCTTGTAAGCTGGTAACTTGATGGCTAGAGGCGTTAAGTTAGGTCTTCTGTCAGCGAAAAAGCCGAATGCCTCGCAGACAGTTTAGAGAGTCAATGCACTCCGTCTCTCGCGCCTGCGGATCCCGACCACCTGCAGCAGGTGGCCGCGGAACTCGAACGCAGGGCTGCAATACCACCAGTGGGCGAACCACTGCCTCCAGTGACTCTCGACGAAGTCACTAAGATAGTTCCAAAATCTTAAAAACCGATCCGCGCCTGGCCTCGACGGCATAAACAACAGGGTGATGAAATGTCTAACTACGCCGTTATTATGTCTGTTAGTCAGTATTTTGAACGCGCTCCTCTCCAGCTGCTCCTTCCCGGACGACTGGAAGGAAGCCGACGTTATAGGCATTCCGAAGCCTAATAAGCCTAGGAACATTCCGTCTAATTATCGCCCAATAAGTCTCCTCAACTCGATGGCTAAGATTTATGAGCGAATTATACTCAGTCGATTAAAAGACTATGTCCTTACAAATAATATTCTTCCAGACGAGCAGTTCGGCTTTCGCCCCGAACACTCGTGTACTCATCAAGTGCACCTCTTAACGGAGCACATTTTAGAGAATTTACCGCCCTAAGCCTGTAGGCACAGGGGCCTTATTTTTCGATGTCGCAAAGGCATTTGACAAAGTCTGGCACGACGGCTTGTATTACAAGTTGTATCACACTAAAGTGCCAGACAGACTCGTGAACATCATACGAGCCTTCTTGTCTAACCGCCTATTTCGCTTCAGGGTAGAGGGAACGCGCTCCTCAAGCCGCCCTCTCCGAGCGGGGGTCCCTCGGGGCTCCTGCCTCTCCCCACTCCTTTTCTCGCTATACACTAGCGATATTCCTAAAGACCCGAAAGTCAATCTTGCGCTTTTCGCAGATGACACGGCCTTGTACTATTCCGACAAGCACAAGGGCCGCATAACGATTCAACTCCAAGCCGCAGCCGATCGCCTAGGCGAATGGTTTCGGAAATGGAGAATAGAGGTAAACCCCGAGAAAAGTGTAGCGATATACTTCTCGAGGGGCACACCAAAGCCCGCTAGACGATGTCACCCAATCGGCAACAATCAGCTAGGCACGATCACCCTGTTCGGACGCCCTATTCCCTGGGAAAAGAGCGTCAAATACCTCGGGGTCACTTTAGACGCAGCGTTGTCGTTCGCTGCACACATTAAAAACATACGCAATAGAGCGGCTTTTATCTCAAGCCGTCTATACCCATTAACTTGCTCCTCAAGCAAAATGTGCTTAAGACACAAACTTCGCCTCTATAAGACTTGCATAAGACCCGTAATGGACTATGCTTGTGTCGCGTTCGCTCACGCGACGGGCAATCAATTAAAGAAGTTACAGAGCGTTCAAAATCGATTCTTGCGAACTGCCACCGGAGCCGGTTGGTATCAACGCAATGTAGATCTTCACAGCGACTGTGAAATGCCCTTAATCTCTGAACACTTCAGAGAATTATCACGGCGGTTTTTAGAAAAAGCCGCGGTTCATTCAAACCCGCTGGTGGTTAAAGCAGCAAATTACCGACCAAACAGAAACGCGACCGAACGCAAACGTCGCCCGCGAAACGTGCTAGACGACACGGACGTCTCAGCTCTTCCTGACCACGATACTGTCAGTCACGATCCAGGCCACACTGTACACACAGTCAATAGCTTTAATATAACACGCACCACGACGCGCGACCGCCGTAGAGAGCGGCGCGCAATAGTCAATAATCACATCGCGTACACAAGATTCACCCGTGTTCCAGGGCGGTTCTCATCGCCCAGAGTTACCGACACACAAGTCGACAGTCCGAATGGACGCGCGCAGCCTCCTTCGGACGGTCAGTAGACGACTTAAAATATTTAAGATTTTCGAAATCGCGAAAGCACGCAGCGAACGCGACACAGTCCGAACTTCGAGGTTTTTGTAGGAGTTTTTATTTATTTATTTATGTTTGGGTCAAACCAAACCTGGCACGCGGGCCCCTGGCCCGCGAGCACAGTATCCGATGAAGCTGTAAAAGCCGAGAAGGCTATCAGCAATTACATCACCGAAAATATATATAGGTCTTCTGAAACTTTCTCAACCTCGTTACTTCTGTTGAATGAATGTCGAACACTACGGGTTGCCGTTTCGATTTCCAAGTGGAAATGGTTCTTTATCTGGGATGCCAGTTACCGCATCCACGATACTAGAGAAATACTAATGTGGGTCAACTTTTCTTTCAAATAAAACTATACACATTGTTGTTAAGATTCCTATGCAGGAGTACGTCTAGGTAGGTACCACCCAATGCCAGTGATTCTGTAAAAATAAATTATTTATTTGCGTACAATAGCTTAAGTAACATTAGTAATAAAATAGTTTGATAAGTGTTATATTCTCATCAAAGGATGGCGCTACTGTCTAAATGCATAGTGGTATGGTTTGGCCGTTCTAAATGATATATACCGATTGCTAAAGCTGTTTTGAGTCAGTTACTCTCGCGAACAGGATCAGGATGACGGTCCAAGTCGAAATCTCCTCTCGGGGGCCCTTGCGACAATCATCCATAAATAGAGGTTTCGGCTAAGCGCCCTCAGCGCTCTGCGTTCGGGCAGATGTTTTGGATCTCTTACTTGCGGGCCTTTTGCTCGCGTGTCTCTTCCGACAAAGCTTTCAAAGCTGCCGAGCTAACAACATACCACACATTAAAAAAAAATATTCATCTAATCCCTTGCCAAGTGCGCTAAGCTCTTAGGCAATCACACCTCTTTCAACTGTTATAGACCAAAAGAAAAATCACTTTTAGCCACCTTCGTCTCACCAAAACTAAAAAATCCTGCAGCACCTAACCGACATTAAGGATGCATCGTAATAGTTCTGTTAATATATTTAAAAATATCGGATTTTGCATATATCGATAATTTTAAATGTATTATTATCGGAGTTCGACATATTGAAAACAAAGTATCGATATATTATTTATGAACAAAAATAAGTTACACGATTTTTTAATGAAGTATACATTAAATATACATTAAGAGGTTATAAAACAGTTGAAGGATTAAATGCAGACGACGTATTGTGGCACTTTACTGTTTTTAACTACTTAATTTAATTGAGTTGATCAGAATCCATATGTATTTTTCCCAACAATAGCATTTACATATCCTCTGGTCTCCACTTCGGTAATAATACACACCGTCCACCAAAGACCAAGAAAGGGGAGAGGGAGAGGGGGGGGGGGTCGCCTTTTCTTTAATTGTTTGCGCGGAACCCTATGTTTCCAAAATTAAAATAGCCTTAGTTACCCGCTATAATATCAGCTGTCTGTCAGTGGAAGTCCCGTCGAAATCGGACCAGCCGTTTCGGAAATTAGCCGGAACAAACCAAAAGACAGACAGACAAAAATAGTAAACATTGTTTTTTTCTTATAAGTACAGCATATACTTTTATTAGCATTGTGTAAAAATCTGTTATTTTGTTATTACAAACAGACACTTCAATTTTAGGTGGGTTGTATTTATTTGTATAGATATTAAAAAAAAGTTGAAAACTGCTGATAGCTGCTGAAATCTGACAAGTGATATTTTGTGTACTGTCTGACAAGTAATAATGAATATTTTGTCATTTAATTATATCATTTTTGGTTTTCAGAAAAAGGCGGCAAACCGTCATTACTGAGAGCAATTACAAGGGTTTACGGATTAAAGTTCGTAATTGGAAATCTTATCTTTTCGATGGTAGAAAGTGCAATAAGGTGGGTTGTGCTTTTGTAACGATATTTATATCCATAAATACTTATTTTTACGTTTTAGAAAGATTTAAGAAAATTATAAAAGAAAGAGAAAAAACAAAAAAAAAATGGGAAAATATGTATTAGGACCAATCCATATATGAGTACATATATGAGTGCCAATGATTGAAGTACTATATACAAGTTAATTAAAAATATTACAATATAAAATGAACTTTTTTTGTACGGAAAGTACTTTATATAAGTAATTCATAATAAGAAGTGTTCGTGCATTTAAAATTTATAAGCCTATTTCTAAATCTGGAAAGTAATCATGTAATGCCAAATAAAAAAACCTATCTTTATATTAGAGATTGTTCGCGTATAGCTAACACAATACTATAAGTCCGGGGGTTATATACCGCGCGGAGGGGAATACCGGACAGCTATAGGTACGAGGTTCGAGCATGACTCTCTACAGTGTCAAGTTGCTTAGTGCTAATGTTCCATACAAAGATCCTATGTAAGTAAAGTATATGATAAAAAAGCTCTGTCATTGAAGGTCTCTTGTAAGAAATGATATAATAAAGATGAGTTGGAACTTGAAATTATTAAGATAGAGAGTAGATTAGACTTTCATACCACCACACCAGAGAGGGTGTGGCTATTAGCATTTCGGTGCTGGAGCTTACTCATTCACGGTCTACGCGGCAGCTTCTTGGTGGCTTGCTGCTATGACACGTTGGTAATTTTTTAGTTTACAACTTTGCCAAAGTCGATTCATCATATTGGTGTGTTGTGAGGAGGCACCATCTATGTGATAGTCACATTAATACATACATACATACATAAAATCACGACTGTATCCTATAAGGGGTAGTCAGAGACTGGGCACTCACTGCAAAAACAGATGACTGCCACAATCCACGTTTCACCAAAACAATATAATGCACTATGTGTGATAGGTGGTGAGCCCATTGCCATCATGCGCTGTTGGGTGCACAGTGCAGTTTAATTCCTTACTCGCCTTTTACGCGATCCATTGGATGAGATGGAGTGGTAGTATTGTTTTACCGAGCCGCCACCACACGGCACTCGTCACATTAATACTCACTGCTATTGTGGTATTGTGTTTTAGTGCCGTTTAAATGGATGAGTCGCGTTTGATTCAATACGACTTATGATTCTGTTTGACGGAGGTTTTTTGCAGAAGTGCAGATGTCTGCTGAGACCGTATGGAGGCCCTTGTGTTGGCGTATGTCTGGCGATAGTCGTATTGATGCTTGTTGCACTTGTGGCAATGCGTCTTTGTGGCAGTTGCTTAGATTTAGTTAGTTATAATGGTTGCGTCTTGAAGTTGGTTTTGACTCACACTTCTTTAGCTTTGTCCAAGTCGGGTCTCTTTATAACGAGACTGCGGACAGTCTGCCTTCCAATGTGTTGAATAACAACAATATTAAATAAAACTCTCTGTAAATTCCCACAAATTTGTTTTTTTTTCTTTAAAACGAAGCCCCACAGTAGGATTTTCTCCTGTATCGTGGGTGCGTTTTACAAACATATATTTCACATGCACAACACAACCAGACCCGAAAAGCAACAATTTATGATTTTGCACAAATGTTGCCTCCGGCTGGGAATCGAACCCAGGACCGGTGACACAGAAGTCAGGTACGCTAACCACTACGCCACGCGGTCGACAACAAATGAAAGATAACTAGAAACTTGGTGGTGGGTGAGACAAACTCGATCGAAATACATAATACTCAACGTCAGTTACACTTTGTTACACAATAATTTGAAGTGACTGGTGTCATTGGTGTTACTGTAATTGTCATATAATGCCATGTGAATCGAAGACTCGGTTGATAGTTTTTGCTAGCTGTGCCCCGCGGTATCATCCGCGTAAAATGCCGACACCAATCGATGATATACATATATACTTCCCTATTTTAATCGGATTTTGGGGTTCTAATAATTTTGCGCGGAGCCCTAATTATTTTTCTAAAATTGAAGTAGCCTAAGTTACCCGCTATAATATCAGCCATCTGTCAGTGAAAGTCCCGTCGAAATCGGTCCAGCCGTTTCGGGGATTAGCCGGAACAAATAACAGACATTTCATAAGCATTGAGTAAAAAGCTGTTTGTTATTACAGACAGACTTTAATTTTATTTATTTGTATAGATTTCAATGGCCTCATGAGTAATTCTTGGTAGGAATCGGTGTTCTTTTGCAATGATTTGTGGTATATCGGATTTGAAAGATAGAATTAACTGCGACATCAAGACGTTTGACTCGAAACGTCGACTTATAAATATTTTAAAATTAAAAGCGGCAAAATCAGTAAAATTTCTTTTATGAAATGTGGTAACATTATTTACAGTTTCAATTCTTTGTCGCTTTCTACTTTCTCATATTTAGCATTACGGTGTATTAAAAATGTGTGTCAAAATCCACAAGGAGAACTAAAATGGTGTATTATGCATAAGGCCGTTCCGTGTGGCAGAGGCGTTTGAGAACCTGCCGCCAAATTGTAACCTGTGGTTGTGGTTAAAACAAACTCAGGGAAATGCAAAGAAAATCTTATGGCTTCCGACTTTTTGTATAAGACAAAGTGGCGAGACCAGCAAAATATTCACTTGATGGTAAGTGCATCGTCTTATCATAACAAATTCTGTGTCACCCAGAGGATTTGTCTATAGTACCATGCCGCGCTCATTACTCGGAGATATCAGTTTTTATGTCTCATACGCACAGTAATTACTAGTATTAGTAGAAGGACACTAGTGACTCTAAGTGTCCTTCAGAACGATACGCAGTAAAGTTTATACACAACTGCATTACGACAGAATAACTGACCCTGCGGTGGTTGTGTTGTGGATGTGACTGACCGCTGAAAGGTCACCATACTTGTAACAAATGACGGAGAATTTTCTACCACTCTGTCCCGGTCTAACTGAGGAGAGATCAGAGGATGTCGTAAGCCATATCGATAGTACATAATCAATTTCTTTTTCAGATTATCCATACCACTGTGCCTAGAAGGGATGATCAATTATTTCTCGGCATCGCATTCGGGAATAACAGTTTCTGAAGCGTATCTTTACGCTTTTGGAGTAGTTGGGTGAGCATAATGGCTATTAAAATTTCCGTCTGTGCGTTCTTATAAAACCGTGATAATTGAGGGATAAGTGCTGGCTCGCACTTTAGTGAGCTAGGATCAACTCATTCGTCTTCTAACTCCGAGTTAGAACTGAATCGTTTTTATTTCATCTCCTTTGATACAAGTTGGATAAGAACTTGATTCATTAACGCTTGAATAATTATAAAAAAAAAAATTCAGTCCCACAAAAAAGGTCTTACTACTAAATTAGAAAAACATGCTAAATCCTGAAAATCCAATTCAAGACCAAAATTGTACTTTTCGTTTTGTCTCCATCAGTCCAGCACATCTTCATCTTCATCTCCATCATAATTCATCAGTCCAACAAACTTTCAGTAAAATTTAACTATCAGTTTACTGTCGATCGAAATGAAGTCTTTGTTATAATTAAATTTTTACTGGACGTTGGCGAAAATTTCTCAATTTGGTATGTTATACGATTATGATTTATTCCCCCAAAATAACTGTATGACGGATGACGGAAGGAAACAATAAATGATTATGGGTTCCTCCGTTCATCTTATTGCAATGTAATAAATTATAGTAAGATCATGTAAAACGTATTATGAAAAACACAAATGCTTGGTTTTCGAGTGTGTTTGTGTTGCGACTGTCGTCTTCTTCATATGTCATGTGCGTTAAATCAGGCGAGTGCCACTGGGTATACAAATACATTTGTTGCACTATAATATCTCCTGCGCGGTCAGTAGCTTCCGACATTATTCGGAAGTTGACGCGATAATGTTTTTTTAAATATCCCGCGTAAACTATTTGATATTCAGGGATATAAAGTATCCTATGTCAGTCTCCAGGATACAAGCTATCTCTTTGCCAAATTTCGTCAATATCGGTTCAGCGGTATAACCGTGAAAACGTGACAAACATACAGAGGGACTTTCGCTTTTATAATATTAGTATGTAAGTCCTAGCACGTCACTAATACTACTTCGTTTGTTGTTTTCTGGTATTGGTATTTTCTATCCGCTTTTAACTATTATTTGTTACAGTTTGCAGTTAGTGAATGCCATAATTATGCATCCAATGTTCCTTTGGATGTTATCGATGAGTATGAAATTGAGGGGAAGCGTGTTCATCACTTATTTACAGGAAGGTAAAATATTTTTGTTTTGAAAGAAAGAGACGGGAAGAGCAAATCATTCACCTGATGGTCACCCAAAATATTTCTGTGTGGCATCACACTTCGCCCGCCACCCTGAGGCATCAGCTCTTAAGTCTCATACTTCCTTCAGACCAAAACACGGCAATGTTTGCACACTACTGCTTCACTTAGTTCAACGTTTTGCTCGTCTTGTCACTTTATACAATAAAAAACAAAAAAAAAGGGGAGGATATAGCAGGAACTGTCCCCGTGGTAGTACCTACCTACACGGATTCCTCCTGTATCGAGGCAACATGTGAAAAAAATATTCTTCAGAAAAGTGTGGCAGATGCTCTGCGGCACCATTTTTCCCTTTCGAATAGGAGTGGAGCCTTAACGTGTACTCTATTTTATTTTTGATTTTTGAAACGTTTCTTTAGAATCGCTGTGATTCGACACTCGATGAACCGAAAAACGACACTAAAAAAGAGACAAATATATACATCTATAGGATTTAGCCGGCGAGAAAAAGAGATAGAATATAGTAAACAGTGTTTCCTATTATATTTATATTTTCGAATTCGTCCAAAACTTCAAGATAAAAATATTTACCCATCCAACCTGTACTTCAAAGATATTCTGATCAAATCCAAACCGAAGCATTTATATTATACTTTACCATTACCCCCTCGTATAACTCCCTACCCCCTCGTGTGCTAGTTGAAAACTTGAAGTCTGTAACCTTACTAACAATATTATAATAAATAATTCCTACAATTATCCTATTCCTGATACTCTGCATTCGTCTCATTCTCTCGAAGTTTAGCTTTGTCAAGGTTTTCTACCGCGTGTGAACTGCACAAGTTTTTAATTTTTTTTCTAGCTTCTAAGACTAGACCTAACAATCGGAGGCCAGGCTTCCGAAGGTCTAGCAGGCCACGTGGTGAACCTCCTCACCAATGACACTCAACGCTTCGACATGGCAATATTGTTCCTGGTCGATCTGTTTCGTACACCCATCGAGAGCGCCTTCATCGTGTACCTGATGTACAGGCAGATTGGCGTCGCGACGCTCTTTGGTGTTGCTTTCTTGTTGCTGTTTATACCATTGCAAGGTATTTGATCATTTTTATCAAGTTTTTTATTAGTGTTTCATTGTTTTATTTTAGTATAATCTGTATATCTTGGTGTTGTCGCGATGTGGTTCGCCACCCATCACGTCTCGTTTCCTAGGGGGGCGAAAAGTGGGTTACTTGAGTGGCCTCTGCCTACACCATGGGAAAAAAGCGTGAATGTTTGTACTCGTATAAATTTTTATCTTCAAGTTCGTAATGCGCAGATGCCAATGTATTTGCCTGTAGGGTAATTGTGGAATGCGCTACTTGCAGATAAGCCTGTCAGAGACAACCGCGTGGCCAAGTAGTTAGATTACCTGACTATAACGCCGCAGATCCTAAGTTCGAATCCCGGTCGGAGCCAACATTTGTCCAATAACACATTTTGTTGGTTTTCGAGTCTGGTTGTGTAGTAGCAGTCCCTGTGTAATTGTCAGAGAAATGAGACGTACCTCTGATCTTACCGCGGAGCGTTACGTCAGACACGGGTAGAATGGGATAAGTGAGTGTCCATGTGTTTGCACGCACTTGCGGCACTATAATAATGAAGGAAGGTAAGTTACTTTGCTAAGATCCGCATGCAAAACTCACTCGGCGGCCGTCTGTCGTAGAGTCTATGACGCTTGATAATGCCTCGTTTTGGGGCGAAACATGTGTCGTGTTCTCGACTTCAGTGGTGTATATTCTCTCTCTAGTGGTGGTATTGTAGTGGTTGGTGGAGGGTACCTGGTGGCGGTTCCTGGTGGCGGTGTTAGTTTGCTTGTGCACGCTACTGAGGGAGGGCGGGCGGTGCTCTTCAAAAAACTAGGTAATATACACCATAATGATTTCTTATATTTACGCGAAAAATATACACCATTTTTATATTTTGCATGCGGATCTTAGCAAAGTAACTTACCTTCCTTCATTATAATGGATTTGCGCAAAGTAACGCCTGATTCTATTAACTGCACTATAATAACCCCAGCGCAGTTGATAGCTTCCAACAGTATTCATTGTTGTCGCCACGGTCGAAAGTTTGCATAGAGAACATTATCATTTTTTCAATGACTAATTATTATCGAAGGATATATTAAAGCAACGCAAGTGTACGCCAAATCAAAAATACTCTCTTCATAGGCTTCTCGTGTCCGATGTAACTCTCAAGCGATCAGATCAGAATATGCATCTTCTAGGCTGATTTGACAATCTTGAACGTCATCGCGGTTTTACATCAGTTACATACATACATACAGTCACGCATATAAGTGGTAGCTAAAGACCACACCCGTAGCCCACTTTTCGCCCTCGTAGGAAAAGAGGCGTGACGGGCGACGAACCACGTCGCCACCATTTTGATACGAGTCAAAAAATTCTTACTCCCTATTGCATTCCCGCGGGCCGTTGCGTTCCCACGAGCAGTATAGTGGCAGCATTGCATATTATGTTATTATTTCGCACGAATAAGGGCTGTCCGTACAATACCTTTGTCGCCTCTTACGACACATCGATAGGAAAAGGGTAGTTACTAATCCACTCTGTTGGACATCTATCGGCGGATACATGAGTCAAGATTTGTTTTAACGCTGGACTCTATAAAAAAGGAACAACAGGAACTTAAAAAAAATACTTTTAATGAAATTGAAATTATAGTATAATAAAAAATTTGTTGCTTTTTTTAAGGTTACCTTGGTAAGATCTCTAGTAACCTCCGCCATCAAACCACCATACGGACAGACAACCGCATCCGACTGATGAACGAGGTAGTACAGAGCATAGAGGCCATCAAAATGTATGCATGGGAAGAGGCATTTGCTAAAATTATCGCTGAAGCTAGAAAGTAAGCAGAAATATTATATTATACATTAAGAGATCGAATTGTTTATGTTTAAAACATGTTTCCGCACTAATACAATATTTAAAATAATCTTATAACTAAAACCTCCATAAAGCCTCAATCCTCAATTTAGGAATCCGTCTAGGTTGGTACCACTCCAGGACCAGTTATTCTGCTGTGAAGCAGTAGTGCGCAAACATTACTGTGTTTCGGTTTAAAGGGTACTGCGAGCTAGCGTAATAGGCAGGTAGTAGGGCATTTGAGACATTTGAGAGAACTGATGTCTCAGGGTGACGGGCACAGTGTGATGTCACACAGAAATATTCTGGGTGACACAGCATTTGTTACGGGCAGACGTACTTACCATCAGGTGAACGTTTTGCTCGTTTCATCACTTTATCCAATAAAAAAAATCCTCGCGATATGGTACCAAAAATACTGTCTCCATTTTCTCGATTAATCATTATATTAAATTTCTGAGTGGAAAACAGCTCTCTTGTCTGCCGACCTGTCATTGATTCAGTTTCTTCGGAAACTTCGCTGTATAGGGAAGAAATGTATAGTTAATTCAACTTTATATTGAAATGGGAAGTCTGTTTTTTTCTCTTCTCTTCTCTTCTCTAACGTATGAACGCCAAATTTGAAGCAACGTTGGTTCATTATGAGACTCTTTTAAAAGAATGGACACTCAACCGTGGGGTATATTCTTTAACTTTTGTAATTGTTAGTTTATGTATTGGACTGTTATGATATTATAAAACAAATTCTATCTATTGAAGCAATAGCAGTGGTATTGAAAAAATGTACTGAAACTTTAAATTTATTATTTTAGAAAAGAAATGAACGTGATCAAGGAGATGTGTTGGTTACGCGCCGTGATGATATCCTGCGTGAAACTTAACACAAAGGTTGCCATCTTCATTAGCATCCTTGCATTCCTCTTCTCCCAAAACGACCTGACCGCCGCCAAGGTGTTCGTAATTTTCTACTACTACGAAAACTTAAAGTACACTTTGGTTGACTTCCTGCCCATGGCTATTGCGTTTGTCCTCGAAGCATATGTTAGTGTTAAGAGGATACAAGAGTTTCTCTTGCTGCCAGAAGTAAACAACCACGACGGAATCAACTTACTGAAAATTGACGAGTCTAATGCCGTGCATACTAATGGAGTTTATGAAAAAGTTAGAACTGAGTAAGTTTTGTTCTTTTTACATATAAAAGTAGCCGCCTATTTGCATGTATGTCCTCTTGCTGGGTACAGGCTGTTCTTACTTTTCAAGAAAATCGCCGCACTGTTTGGGAAAAGTGATTTGAATCGTTTCTTATTCGTTGTAATTTTAATTATATATGTTTTTTTAATTTAAAACTTTGAAACGCTCTATAATAAATACTGCGGCCGCGGTCTCGAACGCCGCGCCCCCCGGTTTCATGCGAATTGGGCATCATCGCGGTGTGCGGCTCCTTTTGCGCAGCGGTCGAGAGCGGCCGTTTTAATTTGCTAACACTACATAAAATATTGTTTACAAGGAATCTCTGAGCCACTTAACTTTCATGGCTTATGTTCCCATAAATAAAACATTATTTTGGTAACTTAATCTTTCCTGACCAGCTGCAGATCAGCATAGTCGCTATAAAAAATGTTATTGAAGGGATTGTTGTTGTTCTATTTGTCCAAATAAAGTACTAATTTATCTTTCTTATATCTTTCTATCCGTGCGATGCCGGGGCGGATCACTTGTCATTTATAAAAGTAGATAAAAGAATGGGACCATGGTGATCCTTGGGATCCACCACACCTAGCAGCTATACTTAGCCATGGTTTTAACACATATCCACGTTATGCTAATAGCCCTCCTGTACATCTATTGTTTCTCCATTTCCATTCAGCTCCTTTTGACTATATATTTGATTTTTTTTAAGTAATAAAAAAATTCAAATATATAGTCAAAAGGAATATATAGTATATAGTAGCGAAACATTACATATTTTCAGCCCACCAGAAGGCGAAAAACATGAGTTAAGTCCGAGGAAGGAAAAGTCTGACGTCATTCTTAGTTTACAAAATTATTCGGCTCATTGGAAAATCACCGATAATAACGAATCAGACAGCACGATACCTGCTCTCACTGATATGAACTTAATAGTAAGACGTTTTTGACATATTGACTCTACGTCTGCGACAGCCGCTGTCTGTTGTAGGGTCTTAGCAAATTAAATTTCTTTCCTTTATTATAATAAATTTCCGCAAAGTAACGCCCGATTCTATTAACTGTAGTTACTCCCTACAAATGAAGGTTCAATATTCTTCAAATATTAGATAGGCCAAAACCACTACCCCTATGTGTAGTGGCGGCTTAAGAGAATCTACCACCACATCTCATCCCGTGGGTGCCGTAAAAGTCGACAGAGGGAAAGTGGAAACCAGTAAATGGGCAGCAGAATCTTCCTGGAACATTTGAATAAATAAACTGCGGTTGCCAACCCGCCTCCCAAGCATGGCAATGGCGAAATCCCCCCTAAATGAGAGCTACAAGCTGGTGGCAATCTGTGGGAGAGGCCTATGTTCAGCAGTGGACTAACGATAAGCTGAAATGATGATGATGATGAACCCTTACCCTATTATATTGCCCATGTTCCATGTTGTTACGATAACCTGCAACGAAATCGTTCAGGAGAAAATCATAATTTTGAACATCATCAGGTTTATTTTCATGGGTAAAAATTACATGTCGCTTTACTAAACTGATGCGACTAAAGGTATTGTACGGAGAACCCTTAGTCGTGCAGAATAACACCATAATATGCAATGAAACACTTTACTGCTCGTGGGAACGCAATGGGGGGGTAAGAATTTTCTCTTTTTTTTTTCTCTTGATTGAATTGACTCGTACGAAAATGTCAGCGACGTGGTTCGCCACCCGTCACTTCTCGTTTCCGGCTGGGGCGAAATGTGAGTCGCCTCTACCTATCCCTTATACACTTATAAAAATGCGTGACGTGTATGTACTGGTATAACGTAAATAAAATGTTGACCAATCAAAAAATATTGACTTATCATGTGGTATTTTAAAGGTGAAACCTGGAACCTTAACAACCATAGTTGGCACAGTAGGTTCTGGAAAATCAACGCTTCTACAAGCAATAATGCGAGAACTGACGCCCAGCGTGGGCCAAGTTGTAGTGAGCGGTGTAATCGCATATGATGCTCAAGATCCTTGGCTCTTTGACGCATCAGTAAGTACAATTTGAATACATTAGTAACGTTGCTGATTGTTCCTGTTCTGTGACATTTCTTAATTCAGATTGTATGAATCAGTCATAACAACCCAATTAATTTTTTCCGTATTACCAAGGTGCGACAAAATATTCTTTTCGGCCAAGAGTTGGATGCGCAGCGTTACAAAAAGGTGATTGAATGCTGTCAATTGAAAAGCGACTTGGAAATTCTTACTTATGGAGACAAAACTGTTGTCGGCGAAAGAGGTGAATATCGGCGAAGATTTATCTTGTTGGGCTATTTGGGCAGTACTTGGGTTTGAAGAAGGTCTGAAAACGATGTTAAACGTACTCCTAACTTGGAGGAACTCTTTAGGACTTGTTCTGACGTTTTAACAACAAGTGGTACGATGGTAAGGCGGGATACTTCTGTGATCATCAACAAACGGGAAGAGGTACATTGGAACGCCAACATCAAAGTTTCTTTAGAATATGTAAATAAAGGGAACTCTGAATTTATCCAGACTAAGACCAGGACTTAGGAATAGTGGTTTATTTCATAAGAATAACAAAGTTAAATGGAATTATCACCCAGAAAAACTAAGTTAACAAGTGCTCATCTTTTTTTAATTTTTTTTTAATTAAAGTGACGGAACGAGCAAAACGTTCACCTGATGGTAAGTGCAACGTCTGCCCATAACAAATGCTGTGTCACCAAGAACACTGTGACACCACAATGCGCCCGTCACCCTGAGACATCAGTTCTTAAGTCTCATATGCCCAGTGATTACGCTAGCTCTCAGTGCCCTTCAAACCGAAACACAGTAATGCTTGCACACTACTGCTTCACGGCAGAATAACTGGCACTGGGGTTGTACATACCTAGACGGATTCCTGCATAGGAATCCTAACACCAGTAAAATCATCATCTTATAGTTCCTGTCGATCTAAAATCGATAACTGAAATTTTTCCATTACGCAGGCACATCTTTGTCTGGCGGTCAACGAGCACGAGTATCCTTGGCCCGTTGTGTTTATCAGAGTGCTGATTTTTATCTGCTGGATGATCCACTAGCCGCCGTCGATGCTAAGGTAAATCATTATTTATTATTATAGTTATTATTATTAGTTATTCTGCCGTGAAGCAGTAGTGTGCAAGCAATACTGTGTTTCGGTTTGTAGGGCACTGTGAGCTAGCGTAATCACTGGGCATTTGAGACTTAAGAACTGATGTCTCAGGGTGACGGGCGCAGTGTGGTGTCACACAGAAATATTCTGGGTGACAAAGCATTTTTTGTGGGCGGACGTTGCACTTACCATCAGGTGAACGGTTTGCTCGTTTCGTCACATTTACAATAAAAAAAAGTACCAATCTGCAGATATTAATTAATTTTGTGTTTTTGTGATGTCAAATTAATAGTTTTTCTTTTTTATTTCCTTGAATCGCCAGTCCGTTTGCCAAGCCGTTCTCTATAAATACTCCTTAGTATATAAAGGTTCATACAATTTGCCCAGTAACCACTCTCTCTTCCAAATTAAAAAAATTAGGACTCTTCCAAATCTGATGACGAACGATTTTTATAAACAATATTAGGAACATCATCACCATCATCATTTCAGCCTATCACTAGTCCACTACTGAACACAGGGCTCTCCATTAGATTGCCACAAAAGTTTGTAGCTCTCATTTTGGGGGGATTTTGCCATAGTTGCAACGTTTGGCAGGCGGGTCGGCAACCGCAGTTTATTTATCAAACGTTTCAAGAAGATGCTGCTGAAAAGTCTGTATATATATATACGTATATATCTGTTTGTATATGAGTATATATATGTGTTTATATACATATATATATATATGTTTCTATTTACATATATGTAAATGTTATTAGATATTTGATAAAGATTATTATTATTATTTATATAAATAATTATTATAAAATTATTTAAATTATATTTTTCGTCTTATATTGTTACACCTTCATCAAAATGTCACCACTCCATGGGTTGACTGGGAAAAAATGCCTAAAGGCTTTAAGTTCGCCCTTTATATCCTTTATTTGTGACGGAAACAATAAAGATTAATAATTAAAACAAATTGAAACTGTAATTCCGTAATTCTACTTCTATGAATAATGCTTCATTGAGACAGATTCTCACATATTAATTAAAAAATAGTATGTTGAATTGCCTCAAATATCAGTTTAATAATAATGATTTCCATATCCGTCAAACAAGATAAAAAATCGTTCACTCTTGGACATAGGTTTCGTTTATTTTGGTGTCCATTTTATTTACAAGCAAACTGCACTTACGCCATCATTACTATGTTGCCCAGGTAGCGCAAGCAATCTACAAGGAGTGCGTGCGTGGATTCCTCCGTGATAAGGCGGTAGTGTTGGTGACTCATCACGTGCAATACGCACAGCACGCCGACAACGTATGCGTCATGCGTGCTGGTCGTGTGAGTGAGCTCTTTATAGACATTTATTACACATGCACAGATATCTCGGAGGTACCATGTTTAGGTCGAACAAATATTTGATCTTTGCGAGAATTGATATATAATTTCGGTGATGTAATTGCTGTTAGCCTTTTTGGCTTTTACAGCTTCATCGGATACTACGAGAATTGAACACGTGACTCGCAGCGCAGAAGACGATCGCTTTGAGACGCATACAGACGCAATAAATCTATAAGCAATATACATAACAGAGAACAAACACGTGTACATCTCAAGATGCTCCTTTAACTCTTATGAAAAAAAAATCGTATTGAGGTTTAAATATTTCGAGTCATTTCCATTTCAGATGAAAACAATAAGAAAAATATATTTTTCTTAATAACTACAAGTACAAGGAAACCAGAAGATAAAATTCTGGACACGATAAAAAAAACCCGGTCTCGATATGGTTAATAGAGAAGAGGGTATTACCACCAGCTTGGGATCCTATAATTAATAAAATTAAATCAAAAACCAAGCATACCACTGCAATACTTCAAGACACTGTTAGCTCTTTCTGCGTAGATCGGACCAAAAATAATGATTAAAAGCTGAAGGTACTCCGGGTTAACTATGACATCGGGACATCTGTCACTTCAGTGCCCCCGTGACCATGAGTGCTGTAAAGCACTCGAAACATCGGGTTATAAATAGTAAAATTAAACGCGATAAAATCCGTAAAATTAAGTTTCATTTAGATGTGTAGTGTTCGCGTAAATATAAGAAATCATCATACTTTTAATGAATTAATTAAAGTGTTTTCTTGATAAGAGTCTATTAAACTTAGCATAGCATATAGGTGCAATATAATTGTGGTAGAGGCATTTGAAGATCGCCGAATCGCTCGACCTCGACACGTCGGGTATAAAGCACAATCTCACGCTGCTTCGCCCCATGAGACGTCCAATAAATTTTAGGTGCATTATTTCTTTTCAGATTGTGGCACAAGGCACGTATAATGAGCTCAAACAAAGCATCCCAGAATTCGAGAAAATAGTTGAAATGGGCAGTAAATTAGGTGCAGACGAAGAAAAACAGAAGGCAAAGGAAAATAATGACAATAATGTAAGTACATATTATATCTTTTATGTTCTACCCCAAAAGTAGTTACTGATTTTATGGTTTTGCATTTTTATTTTCAAACGATTGCTTTTTTACCATGACAGTGGTACAATGTGCACATCACTTGATGGTCAGAGTAGTAGTATAATGGTCAGACTTCTAAACCGCGGGTCCTGAGTTTGAATCTAATTCAAAATTTTCAAAACTTTGGGAAGATTTAGTTTCGGCACCAAAGTTCAACGTAACCTAGACTTTTATTTTCAGCCTAACCGATAGGTGTCCGGCACAGTGGAATAGCACCTACCTCTTTCCTACCGAGGTATCGCAAGAGGCGACTAAGGTTGTTGTACGGACAGCCTTTATTCGTGCAGCGTGCTATACTGCTCGTGGGAACGCAATGGGGAGTAAGAATTTTCCGACTCGTACCAAAATGGCGGCGACGTGATTCGCCACCCATCACGTCTCGTTTCCCGCGAGGGCGAAAAGTGGGCTACGTGAGTGGCCTCTGCCTACCCCTTTTAATGGGATAAAGGCGTGATTGTATGTATGTATGTTCTATTTTTATAATTGAAGTATGTGACTTCTCTTAAGCCGTCACCACACGGTGTCGTGTCTATAATCTAATCTACCACCCCTTCTCATCCCGCTGTTGTCGTAAAATTCGACAGAGGGATAATGGAAACTAGGAGATGGGCAGGCAGCATATTCCTGGAACGTCAGAATAAATAAACTGCGGTTGCCAACCCGCCTGCCAAGCGTGGCAACTATGGCAAAACTCCCCAAAATGAAACAATACCAATGATGTGTCCATCGCCTTTCACGTTTTCCATAATAATTTTCTTCCTCCTCGGGTTTAACGACTAGTTTGATTAAACTAAATTTTAATTATTTAAAAGTGCAGAACAATTTTAGAGGTGCCAGTACCGCAGGTCGTCTCTTCATCAGCCTGTTAATAATTGTCTTCTAGACAAAGGCCCCTACTAGGAGGTAAGTAAACGGTTGACGCCCGCATTGGCGATCACAGTACCAGACTCCTCCCGTCTTATACGCTGTTTCCCGCAATCGATCAGCGTATTTGACATCTGGCATTTTTCGTGATGGTAATTTTTTAACCTTTCGGAATCTATTAGATTCTGCAGGCATTTCCCTTACTTCACCTACGAGATTGGATGGTAGAATCTCTCACACTGCCACCGCACGCTTTTTAATACATTTAAAATTTTTAGACGCAAGGCCAAAAATTGCGCGCTCAGAGGTCGTTGTCCGTAACTTCGAAGGTATCATTCGACGCCAACAATTTAGACCCCGACTATGAAGGTAAGCTATTTTTCTACACATACTGAATTCTCAAGGATACTAAATATGACGTGTATATATTTAAGCAAAAGTAAATAGAGTCAAAATACCTTAGTATGTGCCACTAGTGTAGATATCTGGTATTAAAATAAAGCAAAATTTATTAAACGAATGTGTTGAAGGAACGAACTACTCTATGCGCAACCTGTCATGCTTCTTTTAGATACGTTCTCCACATAAAGTTATGCAGGGCCCCATGTACTTGATTCAAACTTTTCGCTCAATGTCACCATGGTACTTTCCGTTTCGTAAAGTTTATACCCTAAAATTATTCAAAATTGCTCTAGTTAATAGACTCAGGCGTTACTTTGCAGAAATCCATAATAATAAAGACAAGGAAGTTAAATTGCTAAGATGCGCATGTAAAATATAAAATGGTGTATATAACCTAGTTTTGAAGAGCACCGCCCGCCCTCCCTCAGTAGCGTGCACGTGTCGTGGTCTCGACTTTAGTGGTGTATATTGCCTAGGGTAGTGTTTTAGTGGGGGAGGATATCTGGTGATGGCTCCCGGTGGCGGTAGTTTGCTTGTGCACGCTGCTGTGGGAGGGCGGGCGGTGCTCTTCAAAACTAGGTAACATAGACCATTTTATATTTTGCATGCGGATCTTAACAAATTAACTTTCTTTCCTTCATTATAATGGTTTTCCGCAAAGTAACATACGATCACGACTGTATCCCATAAGGGGTAGTCAGAGAATGGGCACTCACTGCAAAAACAGATGACTGCCACAATCCACGTTTCACCAAAACAATATAATGCACTTGGTGTGAAAGGTGGTGAGCCCATCGCCACCATGCGCTGTTGGGTGCACAGTGCAGTTTAAATCCTTACTCGCCTTTTACGAGATCCATTGCCGCCACCACACGGCTATATACCAACATGACTGGTTAATTTAGCAAAGTAACGCCTGATTCTATTAACGAATGTGTTGGTTGAATAAAAGATTCTATCCAACTTATTTGGTCGTCTTGATCTTACTGGTGGTAAGACACCTACGAAGGAATCCATTTAGGCTGATACCACTGCAGTGCCAGTTATTCAGCCACCAAGCAGTACTGTGTCGGTCGGAAGGGCGCTGAAAGCTAGTGTAATCACAGCATTGGAGACTTTAAGACCTGATGTCTCAGGTTGACTAGCGCTGTGTGGCGCTTTTCAACCTGTTTTGCAATTAAATGTTAATGTTATGTTACATTGTACTTATTATAAGATGACCGAACTTCTTCATGTTTATTTATTTATTTATTAAGGATAACCAACAGGAGTTACAATAAAGCATGCGAAAAAAAATTGATTTATAAATACTAGTTTAATTGTACATCTAATTACAGGTTATCACGACTTGCACAATTACTGTTTGCTTACATCAACTGCTTACAATTATTATTATACAAAATGTGACAAATTAAATCATAATTGAAAAAAAAACAACGTTAATACTAATTACAGGTCATAATAATATTGTGAAAGAGATGAATTATCAATAGCATACAATAATACAAAATAAATAATACAATATAAAACAAATTAAATGGTTTGATTTTAAAGTGAGTCAGTCAAAGAGAATCCAGCATGTGCTGAAAAAGCTTGTTTTTAAAAACCTGTAAACTGTCGTTAGTGATATCCAAGTCTTTGACTCCCGATGACAGTTCATTATACAATCTAGGTAATCTAGTTAACGGTGCATTTTTCCCCAGGTTGGTTTTATGTCTTGGGACACGAAATAAAGGTACTGACCTTCTGGAAATTCTAGAGGGGATATTAATATATATTCATATATAAATATATACATATATATATATATATATACGAGGGGTGATCCAAAAGTAATGATAATCAGTTATTTCTAGTGCACACAAAAATACAAAAAAATTTCAGTCACTTACTCAGTTAACCACTAGTTCAGGGAAAAAAAATCATATAAATAGGCCACGATTCCCGGGAGCTACATTCATTTGAATACGGACTGTCAAGGAGTGAACATCAAAATGGAAAAACACGAAATCAGAGCTGTCATTAAATACCTCTGCTTGAAAAAAATGTCTACCAAAGACATACACAGCGACTTGGTGGAAACATTAGGGGACTCTTCTCCTCCATATTCCACAGTTGCACGCTGGGCTAAGGAGTTTAAGTTGGGAAGAACATCGACGGAAGACGAACACCGCGAAGGACGCCCATCGACGTCCCTCACTGAAGAAAATGTGAAAAAAGTTGAAGAAGTTGTATTGGAAGATCGAAGAGTGACTATCAGGCATGTAGCTGAGGTCACAGGGATCTCATATGGCAGCATTCAAAGAATCCTTGCGAACGAATTGCATATGAGAAAGGTCTCCGCGCGTTGGGTACCGAAAATGTTAAACGACGAGCAAAAGAAGAAACGAGTCGACATGTCAAGAGCAAATCTCGAAAAGTTCCAGGCAGACAAGGATAATTTTTTGTCACGTTTTGTGACCATGGACGAGACCTGGATCCACCATTTTGATCCTGAAACAAAACAACAATCGATGACATGGAAACGATCCGATGAACCGACGCCGAAGAAATTCAAAGTGTCAAGCTCAGCAGGGAAGGTTATGGCGTCTGTTTTTTGGGACGCTGAAGGAATAATCATGGTGGACTACTTGGAAAAGGGGGCCACTATTACAGGCTCCTACTATGCAGAACAAATAAGAAGATTGCGGGAGGCTATTAAGGAGAAAAGGCGAGGCAAACTGCGGGCTGGAGTGCTGTTCCATCAAGACAACGCACCGGTTCACAAAGCTGCAATTGCCATGGCTGCCATTCAGGAAGCGGGCTTTGAGCTGGTGGAACACCCCCCCTATTCACCAGATCTAGCCCCCAGCGACTTCTATCTCTTTCCACGACTCAAGGAACACCTCCGAGGCAAGAAATTTGACGATGATAGCGACGTGATGGCCGCGGTTGAGGACTTTTTTGAGAGTCAAGATAAAGATTTTTTTTCTAAGGGAATTTTAGGATTAGAAAAGAGATGGACTAAATGTATAGACTTGCTAGGAGACTATGTTGAGAAATAAATTTATTTATTTATTTTATTCATTGTGTTTATTATTGATTATCATTACTTTTGGATCACCCCTCGTATATATATATCATTCATATCGCCCCGATATAAATCGGCTAAGCAGTAAAAATCGGGTAATGGTAACCATTACTAGAAATAATGTTTTCTTTTATTTACGCGAATATTACACATTTAAATAAAACTACTTTTTTACGGATTTTATCGCGTTTAATTTTGAACTATTTTTACCCGACGTTTCGGACGCTTTACAGCACCCATGGTCACGGGGGGACTGAGGTGACAGTTGTCCCGATGTCATAGTTAACCCGGAGTACCTTCAGCTTTTAATTATTATTTTTAGTCCGATCTACGCAGAAAGAGCTTACTGTGTCTTGAAGCCTTGCAGTGGTATGCTTGGTTTTTGATTTAATTTTATTAATAATAGGATCCCAAGCCGGTGGTAATACCCAACCATCTTCCCTATTGAAATTAGGATGTTTTTTAATTTCAATAGCCTCGCGAATCATCCTTGGTAGGAATCGGTGTTCTTTTGCAAGGATTTGTGGTCTATCAAATCTGATGTAATGGTTGGGATGATCCAGAACATGGTCACAGACTGCAGACTTCCTAGAGCGTCGATGCTTCACATCAGCTATGTGTTCTTTAACGCGGGTTTTAATGGATCTTTTAGTTTGCCCTATGTAAGAGAGACCACATTCACAATCCAGCTTGTATACTCCTGCATCTTGTAGAGGGATGTTACACTTGACAGATGGTAAAAACTGACTTATCTTCTTCGGCGGCTTGAAAAATGTTCTTATAGAAGCTCGCTTCAAGATATAGCCAATCTTGTCCGTGACTCCTCTGACATATGGAAGAACAGCAGGTACACGCTCGACTGTGGCCGGCTTCACTCGGTCACTGCGACGAAGGCGCGGAACCCGAAGCTTGTTGTCTTGCAAAACTTGCTTGACATGCTGAAGCTCGGCGGCCAGGTGTTTACCGTCACAGATCCCTTGTGCTCTCTGAAACAAAGATTTACCCACGGTAGCTAACTGTGAAGGATGGTGGTGAGATTCACCATTTAAATACCTATTTGTATGGGTCTTTTTTCTATACACAGTGTGACACAAGGTGTTATTAGGATTCCGAATTACTAACACATCCAGAAAAGCTAAAGAGTTATTTGCCTCTAACTCCATTGTAAATTGAATTTTAGAGTTTAGGGAGTTAAGGTGGTCTAGAAATGCAGTTACTTTATGCGATGGTAAAATTGTGAAAGTATCATCTACATACCGCTTGTAGAATCTTGGATTTACAGGAGAAGTACGGAGGGCTTTCTCCTCAAAGTCTTCCATGAAAATGTCGGCGACAATGGGAGATACTGGAGAGCCCATCGCCACACCATCTACTTGCTTGTAGTACTGTTCCTTCCACAATAGATAGCCAGATGTAAGGCAATGTCTAAGTAGTTCTGCATATTCTGCTGGCATGTTGTTCTCCGCTAGCTTCCTGGATACAATTGAGATGCAGTCTTCTACAGGTAGGCATGTGAATAGCGACTGGACATCAAAACTGACCATAGTTTCATTGTCAGTAAGATGTAGGTCTTTAATCTCACTGACAAAATGGTATGAATCCTTTGTGTGTGCTCTTGTGTGTCCTCTGAGCGGTGAGAGTATTTTCGCTACATGCTGAGCCAATCTATAAGTTGGTGAATCGATCTGGCTCACTATTGGACGTAGTGGAGCATTTGGTTTGTGTATTTTAGGTAACCCATACAACTTCGGTGGTTTGGCACATGACGGTATTACCGAATTTACGTCCAGATTCAATTTTTCGGAGTACTTCTTTGCTAGCTCGCTAGTTGTTTTCAGCGTGTTCGCGGTTGGGTCTGATCTGAACACAAACCAAATGCTCCACTACGTCCAATAGTGAGCCAGATCGATTCACCAACTTATAGATTGGCTCAGCATGTAGCGAAAATACTCTCACCGCTCAGAGGACACACAAGAGCACACACAAAGGATTCATACCATTTTGTCAGTGAGATTAAAGACCTACATCTTACTGACAATGAAACTATGGTCAGTTTTGATGTCCAGTCGCTATTCACATGCCTACCTGTAGAAGACTGCATCTCAATTGTATCCAGGAAGCTAGCGGAGAACAACATGCCAGCAGAATATGCAGAACTACTTAGACATTGCCTTACATCTGGCTATCTATTGTGGAAGGAACAGTACTACAAGCAAGTAGATGGTGTGGCGATGGGCTCTCCAGTATCTCCCATTGTCGCCGACATTTTCATGGAAGACTTTGAGGAGAAAGCCCTCCGTACTTCTCCTGTAAATCCAAGATTCTACAAGCGGTATGTAGATGATACTTTCACAATTTTACCATCGCATAAAGTAACTGCATTTCTAGACCACCTTAACTCCCTAAACTCTAAAATTCAATTTACAATGGAGTTAGAGGCAAATAACTCTTTAGCTTTTCTGGATGTGTTAGTAATTCGGAATCCTAATAACACCTTGTGTCACACTGTGTATAGAAAAAAGACCCATACAAATAGGTATTTAAATGGTGAATCTCACCACCATCCTTCACAGTTAGCTACCGTGGGTAAATCTTTGTTTCAGAGAGCACAAGGGATCTGTGACGGTAAACACCTGGCCGCCGAGCTTCAGCATGTCAAGCAAGTTTTGCAAGACAACAAGCTTCGGGTTCCGCGCCTTCGTCGCAGTGACCGAGTGAAGCCGGCCACAGTCGAGCGTGTACCTGCTGTTCTTCCATATGTCAGAGGAGTCACGGACAAGATTGGCTATATCTTGAAGCGAGCTTATATAAGAACATTTTTCAAGCCGCCGAAGAAGATAAGTCAGTTTTTACCATCTGTCAAGTGTAACATCCCTCTACAAGATGCAGGAGTATACAAGCTGGATTGTGAATGTGGTCTCTCTTACATAGGGCAAACTAAAAGATCCATTAAAACCCGCGTTAAAGAACACATAGCTGATGTGAAGCATCGACGCTCTAGGAAGTCTGCAGTCTGTGACCATGTTCTGGATCATCCCAACCATTACATCAGATTTGATAGACCACAAATCCTTGCAAAAGAACACCGATTCCTACCAAGGATGATTCGCGAGGCTATTGAAATTAAAAAACATCCTAATTTCAATAGGGAAGATGGTTGGGTATTACCACCGGCTTGGGATCCTATTATTAATAAAATTAAATCAAAAACCAAGCATACCACTGCAAGGCTTCAAGACACAGTAAGCTCTTTCTGCGTAGATCGGACTAAAAATAATAATTAAAAGCTGAAGGTACTCCGGGTTAACTATGACATCGGGACAACTGTCACCTCAGTCCCCCCGTGACCATGGGTGCTGTAAAGCGTCCGAAACGTCGGGTAAAAATAGTTCAAAATTAAACGCGATAAAATCCGTAAAAAAGTAGTTTTATTTAAACATTACTAGAAATACTGCAATTGCACAATATTGTTAAATTTAACTTTGACCGTAAGTTAATCATATTTTAGGTGAAACTCAACATAAGGGTACCGTTGACAACAGCGTGTACATCGCGTACGTTAAGAGTGGAGGGAGCGTGTGGTCTATGGTCTGGATGTTCTCCTTGTTTATATTCGCGCAAGTTTTCTACTCTTCCACTGATATCTGGATGAAGGAATGGTAAGTTTTAGTATTATACACACACACACACGCACACACATACACACACATTCACACACACTCACACACACGTTATTTCTATACCGAATGAATTGTATTGAATAGGTAAATAGCTGCACCGGTCCCGAGGGGTGAGCACCTGGTGATCTGTACTACAGGTCTACGGCCTACCATAGACACCAGCTCCTCACATTACTTACCGGAAATACCTTATGTTTTTTTGTAATTATTGTGAGGAGTAATAAACGTTTTTATTATTGTTATTATTATTTATTACTTACACCACAATCTACAGCGTAATTCAATATTTCATAATCGATCGGATCGGGCTTTAGTGCCTTAATACGGACACGACTAAAAATTATTAACTACAATTTTAAATGCCGATACAACAGGAAAATGTTCTATACCTGTTTCATTTATTTATGTTGATATGTGATCTAATGACCCAACATTCATATTGTTTATTTACAGGGTTAATCTCGAAGAATCAAATAATGCATTTTACCGAAATACAACACAAGAAAATCAGACGTCTGACGTCATTCCAACAGTTTTTGGTATTGTATTTACATTGTAATTTAAAAATTATGAGTGTTACTAAACCGAACCAAATTTAATAATGCTCACGGTTTTTTTTTAGATACCCTGAAAAATCCATCGAATTACTTACAACTAACCCGCAATCAATGCATATATATATACGCAAGCTTGATAGGAATTTGTATATTTATCACCTGGAACAAACTGATTGTATTTTACAACACTTGCATCAAAGCTTCCATTACATTACACGACTCTATGTTCAGGTAATATTTTTTTTATAAAAAAGTAATAGAATTTAACATTTATTTACAGTGTATAAGAGACAATTATTTTTAAACGGACAAGTGACGAGAAGAGCAAAACGTTCACCATCATCATCATTTCAGCCTATCACTATTTCACTTCTGAACATAGGCCTCCCCCATAGATTGCTACAAAAGTTTGTAGCTCTCATTTTGGGGGGAATTTTGCCAGAGTTGCCACGCTTGACAGGCACCCGCCTGCAGTATATTTATTCTGATGTTCCAAGAAGATTCTGCTGCCCATCTCCTGCTTTTAATTTTCCCTCTGTCGACTTATACGACACCCACGGGGTAAGATGCCTGATTTTGTGTTACCCAGAATATTTCTTTGCGACACCACACTGTGCCTGTTATCTGAGTCATCAGTTCGTAAGTCTCATATGCTCAGTGAATACGTCTTATATGAAATTTTATCTTCAGTTGTCTATACCGAAGAGACTAATCTTTATTAAATTTTGCTGAAAAAATTGTGCTTGTTTTTGACAATGAAAAAAAAAATTTCAAAAAAAGAGGATCCCTGAGAAGTTTCGCTTGTTTCTTCTCTTTTACAGGAATCTTTATATGAAACGGTGGCAGATTGTAAAAAAAAATATTGTTTGACAAAGAGAGAATATAAATAATTTCATTTAATTTCTCCTTTTTGGGAGACGCTTTTGTCCAGCATTGGACTAACAAACAGTCTGAAGCAGAAGTTAAACATTAACATTTATTTGAAGTTGTCAATTAATGTTGATTAAATTTATCCATGTTTGATACACTTAAGCTTGTATGTATGTTCGACAGAGGTGTCACTAACGCTCCGATGTGGTTCTTTCACCACAATCCCTCGGGTCGAATTTTGAATCGATTCTCTAAGGATATGGGGCAAGTGGACTCTTTATTACCAGTCACACTCGTAGACTGCATTGGCGTAAGTAACTCACTCTTCGCTAAGGTTATTTTAATAAATATCTTTAGAACATTTCTTACTTCTTACCACTAAAATAAAGCTGAAGAGTTTGTATGTTAGATAGCGCTAATCTTTGGAAATACTTATCCGATTCGAAACATTCTTTTTTTCTTTAGATAGCCCGTTTTTTTCTGTATGTTTATTATTCCCAGTAATTGCTAGCGCTGTTTTAATATACTTTCTATTTTAATTTATTTTGTGGCTCCGACTGAAAGACACGGAGGCACTCACTCGACCCAACCTACCCGCGCCCGATGTTACGCTGATGCGATAAGATCGGAGGTAGGCGAGGATGCAGTGTCAGAAACACGGGGACAATCACAACACAACCAGACCCGTAAACCAACAATTTGTGTTTTAGTACAAATGTTGGTTCCGGCTGGGATTCGAACCCAAGACCCGCGGCGTAGAAGTCTGATACTCTGGCCTTTAGGCCACGCGGTCGCCAAAATCACCAATTAATAAATAAGCTAAAGAAGGATCTGCTTTGCTTTATTTTTACATAAAAAGTACAAAAATTAAACGTTTTTCCAGTTCTTTCTAGAAATCATATCAGTTCTGGTGGTGGTGTGTCTGGTTAACTGGTGGCTCCTGCTTCCTACTGCTGTGGTCACATTCTTGCTGTATCTACTACGAGAACTGTTCCTTGGAACTAGTCGGGAGTTGAAGCGCATAGAGGCTATTGGTTAGTATTATTGAGTTTCATTAAGAGGAAATGGGGAAATGTGATGGCAGTGTTGTTCATCTTCTTCTTTTTTGATACTGACTGATACCAAATCGAGTCATTTTTGCGAATGTCGCGTAATAATTTAATTGTAAAAAGGACTCCGTTTCGATCGACAGTAAATTGATAGTCGACTTTTACTGAAGATTTGTTGGACTGATGAATGGTGATGAAGATGGAAAATTTGCTGAACTGATGGAGATAAAACGAAAAGTACAATTTTGGTCTCGAATTGAATTTTCCAATTACTGTATACTTTCACGACCACTTGCTGTATGGTAAACTATCAGTATTAAACATCAAAACTCAAAATATACACAGAAATTACAAAATTCAATAAAAAACAGTACCGCTACTTTTCGAGTTGGCGCCAAAAGTCTGCTGCCCCTCTGCTTTCCGGTTGCATTTTTTCGTTCCGAAATCCGGTTTCGCTGAATCAGCGCCGGAGCGAATGCTCCAGTTTTTTGCAGTTCATTCTTCGGCACACATTTCACCTAGTGACCCCGCTATTGGAAGGAGGTAAAGTATAGTGATACCATAATTCTAATTAGTTTTTATTTCTTAACAGTTCCAAAACTATGAGTTTGGTTTTTGTTTCTCAGAGGTTATGTTTTTTAATTGTTTCTTTTATTTTAGTTTCGTTTGTAATAACGTACTTTCATTTAGTGTTTCACTTTAATTAAATTTACTTAATTTTTTTCTTGTGCGCTAATTCGTTTTCTTTCTGTTATTGTTGTATAAGCGTTGTCAAATAAATGTATTCTCTTTGAAAATTTAATTAATATTGAGTCTATCTCAATTTCAATGCTAGGTGTTTTCCAATTTATCCAAATAAGCATTTGAAATTATTATCAATAATTTTAGTGATGTTCAAATGTGGTGGCCGAACTCTGGTAACTTGCAGATTATGAACTTGCCCCTTTGACGTAATAATAAGGTGCGTCATAATGAAAGTCAGTAGATTGGGAATATCGTCGACGTCGTCGTTTCAGCCTAACACAAGTTCACTGTTGAACATAGGCCTCCCCCACATACAGCCACAAAAGTTTGTAGCACTCATTTTGGAGGGATTTTGCCATAGTTGCCACGCCCGGCAGGCGGGTTGGCAACGGCAATTTATTTATTACGATGTTCCAGGAAGATGCTGCTATCCATCTCCTGGTTTGCATTTTCCCTCTGTCGACTTTTACCGACACCCACGGAATGTGATGGGGTTGTACATTGTCTAAGGCCGCCACCACAAGGCTAGGGAATATCGAAGAATGATCTTAAACACAAATACGACATTTTTTTGTGAATGATGTGTAAATGAGTAAGATTTTACTCTATATTCGTTTGTAAAAGAGACGCGGATGTAAATAGCTATATGTCGTATTTGTAGTATTCAAAAGAGCGCGTGCAGTAGTAAAACTTATATAAATTAGACATTTTATTAAAATCATCATCATCATCATTTCAGCCTTTCACTAGTCCTCTACTGTACATAGGCCTCCCCCGTAAAATGGCACAAGTGTGTAGCTCTCATTTTGGGGGATTTTGCCATAGTTGCCACGCTTGGCAACCGCAGTTTTTTTATTCAGATGTTCAGGAAGATGCTGCTGCCTATCCAGGAGATGGGTTTTCATTTTCCCTCTGTCGACTTTTACGACACCCACAGGACCAGATGGGGTAGTAGATTCTCTTAGGCCGCTACCATTTAAATACATTAAAATAAATATGAATGAACGACAATTAACAGAAATATTACTCACTTCAAAATAACTTCTGGGTGTAATGAAAGTATATTAATTAATCGTTAAAAATAAATTAAAAATAACAGAAACGGTGCATGAAAACGTACTGAAATTCGATATGGAAATGTCATTCTCGTCGCGTCCAAAGACGTTTCACTTTTTTAATTTTTTTTTATTGTATCAAGTGATGAAACGAGCAAAACGTTCACCTGATGGAAAGTGCAACGTCTGCCCATACAAAATGCTGTGTCACCCACTAAATTTCTATGTGACACCACACTGTCCCATAACCCTGAGACATAAGTTCTTAAGTCTCATATGCCCAGTGATTACGCTAGCTCACATTGCCCTTCAAACCGAAACACAGTAATGTTTGCACACTACTGCTTCACAGCTGAATAACTGACCATGGGGTGGTACCTACCTAGACGGATTCCTGCATAGGAATATCTCTTCAAAAATATACCTTAGAGCTATCGGCGCAACAGATTTGATACTTGTCTGTATATTGTGTTTGTAATTCTAACACCAGCTCGAAGTCAAAGCCTGAACCACGCGGCAGCGACGGTATCGGGACTGACGACGATCCGTTCGTGCGGCGAGCGGCAACGAACCCTGGCCCGCGAGTTCGACAAGCTGCAGGACCTGCACAGCTCCGCCTGGACGCTGGTGCTCGACACCAACCAGGCATTTGGCTTCTGGATGGACATGGTGTGCTGCTTGTACCTCGTCTTCGTCACTTTTAGCTTCTTTTTGTTTACCAGTGAAGGTGAGAACTGGAAACATGCCTAGTTGAGTGGTGGGTCAATAGCGCCGTCTATATACGGTTCTGCTCATTACTAAAAAAATAAATATGATTTAGACAATCTAAATTAAGTCGATAATATTTCGATTTAAAACGTGGTGAATAATGAACACAATAGTAGCTAAACGATGCCATTGACATATCCATACTAATATTAAAAATGCGAAAGTAACTCTCTCTGTCTCTCTGTCTGTTTGTTACCTTTTCACGGCTCAACAGCTGAACCGATCTTGACGAAATAGCAAAGAGAGGAAACAAATATAGTTTTTATCGTGAAGACGTACAAAGGATACTTTTCATTATGAAAAATCAAAAAGTTCTTACGTGGTATTTTATAAACGCGGACGAAGTTGCGCGCATCAACTAGTCTTCTATATAAATAAAATGATAGAGGTCTGCGCATCACGCAGAAACTACTAGATAGATTTCGATTAAATTTTTTTACTTGCTTCTGAGACACTTGGTCCTTATCTTAAAAAATATCATGATTTTTCCATCCATACTATGCTACACGATATTTACAACCGTCTGTCTGTTTTTTACCTTTTCACAGCTCAACCATTGAACCGAGCTTAACCACAGGCGCAGAGATAGTTAGCATCCTGGAGACAGACACAGGATAATTTTTATCGCGTAAAATCAAATAGTTCACATAATGATTTCTTATATTTACGCGAACACTACTCATTTAAATGAAACTAATTTTACGGATTTTATCGCGTTTAATTTTTACTATTTATAACCCGACGTTTCGAGTGCTTTACAGCACCCATGGTCACGGGGGGACTGAGGTGACAGATGTCCTGACTGAGATAGTTAACCCGGGGTACCTTCAGCTTTTAGAGCAAAGGAATGAAAATTAATGTAGATATGACGAAAGTAATGGTTTTTGAAAGAGAAGAAAGTATGTCGGATTGCAAAGTTCTGATTGAAGGAGAAAGAGTGGAACAAGTGAAAGAGTTTGTGTACTTGGGTTTACGAGAGACGGAAAGTATGACTGTGATATTGAGAGAAGAGTATTAGCAGGAAATCAAGTGAATGGGGCTCTGCATAACTTTATGTGTAGCCAGAACGTATCTTAAAAGGCACGTCTGGCTGTACATAGGGGAGTTCTGGTCCCCACACTTATGTATGGTAGTGAATGCTGGGTCTGGCAGAAGAAGCATGAAAGTAGGATTAACGCTGTGGAAATGAGAAGTTTGAGAAGTATAGCTGGAGTAACTCTGATTGACAAAGTGAGAAACAGCGTGATAAGGGAATGTTGCGGTGTGGTTGAAGATGTAGTGAAAAAGATAGAGAAAGGCATGCTTAGATGGTTTGGACACGTAGAAAGGATGAATGAAAGGAGATTGACGAAACAGATTTATGAGGCAAGTGTGAATGGAAAAGCCGGTAAGGGTCGACCTAGACGTACGTATCACAATCAGATCGGTGAACTTTTGAGGAAAGGTCACGTTAAAAGTACCCGCAACCGACGAGCGTGTGTGAGGACGCTAATGAAAGTGGAAGAAGCTAAAGATGTGTGTCAGGATCGTAGCAAGTGGAAAGATGTGGTCTCTGCCTACCCCTATGGGAAAGAGGCGTGACTGTATGTATGTATGTACCTTCAGCTTTTAATTATTATTTTTGGTCCGATCTACGCAGAAAGAGCTAACTGTGTCTTGAAGTCTTGCAGTGGTATGCTTGGTTTTTGATTTAATTTTATTTATTATTGGATCCCAAGCTGGGGTAATACCCAACCATCTTCTCTATTGAAATTAGGATGTTTTTTGATTTCAATAGCCTCGCGAATCATCCTTGGTAGGAATCGGTGTTCTTTTGCAAGGATGTGTGGTTTATCAAATCTGATGTAATGGGATGATTCAGAACATGGTCACAGACTGCAGACTTCCTAGAACGACGATGCTTCACACGTAGCTGACGTGAACACACGCACATGTCCGCACTGACGTCACAAAACACGTACCGATGTGATGAATGGCATTTCTTCATTTGTGGATTTTCTTTTCGACGTTGAAGTCTAAATGGCGTTGCTCTTACAGATAGCCGGGGTGGTAACGTGGGTTTGGCCATCACTCAAACTATTGGACTGGTGGGGATGTGTCAGTTCGGAATGAGGCAGACGGCCGATGTCGAAAATCAGATGACTTCAGTAAGTTTGTCTGTCCTGTCCTGTTGTTTCTTAGTTAAGTTAAGAAGATAACTAATACTGGAGTTGCTTGGGATGAATTAAAGTAAGTAAAATTATACAAGGCTCCTGAGTGAAGGCTGAAGTGCTATAAAAGAAAAATATTTTATTAAGTACATAGAAATAACCACAAGTTTCGTCTGTCGGTTTGTTTGCGAGGCAATTTTAGTTGTATTGCGGTAACTGAGACCGAAGTTCATAAAGTGATTGTTATTTCTTAGCAGACAGATGGTAGTAAAAAAAACCAAAGTAATTATAAACAGAGATAAAAGAATAGAAAAATATATGTAACTATATGTATATAAAAAATTCCATAACTTAACATTACTTCTTCTGTTTTCTCGTATGAAAAGTAGGCTACTTGTGTTGCCTCTGTCTACCCTTTATTTGGGAAAAAGGCCGACTGATTATATGTATGTATGTATGTTAAAGTGGCCAACTATTTACATTTAACTGCATAAAACATCTTCTGATTTTAATTTTTCCTCTGTCGAATTTTACGACACCCACAGGTTGAGATGGGGTGGTAGATTCTCTTAAGCCACCACACGGCAAAAGATGGGCAGCAGCATCTTTCTGGAACATCTGAATAAATAAACTGCGGTTGCCAAACCGCCTGCCAAGCGTGGCAACTATGACCAGAACTATGACCCGCGTGGCAAGCGTGGTAACTAATATGTATACTATATGGAATGATAGCTACAGACTTTTGTGACACTCTATGGGGGAGACCTATCAGCAGTGGACTAGTGATAGGCTGCAATGATGATGACATAAAAACAAACCATTTTCAACGCACCACTTTCTTTGGCTGTAAGATAAGTTTTTTTAATGTCCCAATCACAATGTTTATCGACCCTAAGTGAATTATTGTAGAGCTCCTTCGAATATTACAGTATTAAATTGTTATATATAACCATAACAAATTGTATTCAAGGATTGTTTTTTTTACTTTTGTAATATGTTGTTAATGTTGAAAAAATCTTTCATTAATAGGTGGAGAGAATATTAGAATATAATAACCTACCACCAGAGAGTCCAGTGGATGTAAACAAAAAGGCTCTAAAGGATCACCATCCAAATTTGGACTTTGAGACGTGGCCAAGTGAAGGTATTCAATCTTCTCTTTTTGTTAGGTTCCTATCCGATTGTTATAGATTTTAAGGTCTCCAACATGTCTATTGCCTCTACGAATTATAATTAAATTTCGTAATTAAGTTTGTACTCGAAATAAGTCTCCCGAATTGTGACGATTTTCGATACCGCCAGTATAGCACTTGGGCACACCAGGTTTCTCTTACCTCAGACGCTCGCTCTTCGTCATTGGGATATTTTACGTCTGGCATTATTTTATTTTACAATTTTTCGGAGAACTTGAACCTATATAATATCTACGTGAGTACGCTTATAAATACGGAGGCTACTACACTGCGCCCGTCACCCTGAGACATCAGTTCTTAAGTCTCATATGCCCAGTGATTACGCTAGCTCACAGTGCCCTTCAAACCGAAACACAGTAATGTTTGCACACTACTGCTTCACTGCAGAATAACTAGCCCTGGGGTGGTACCTACCTAGACGGATTCCTGCACAGGAATCCTACCACCAGTATAATTCCCACATATTTGTAGCTTAATGAATAGATGTTGCAAATAGAGTTAAGCATACAGTATCAGTGCCGCTAGAGTTATTTACATTATTATAAGCTATTGTTTATAAAATTTAGACGTATAAAAATTTATTATCGCTGCTTGCTTTCTGCTGCTATTAACAAATAGATCCACCTCACGATTACCATTGTGTTCGTTGAGTAAAGTGCTGGCTAGTAAAGATACGCTTTTTGCCTGTACCGTTAGTTATCTGTTTCATTTATCTAGGGAAAATTGTGTTCGAGGACGTGTCCCTTGAATATGAGAAACCACCGAAAAAGGATGACGAGCAAACAGATGATCAGAAGATGGAGGAGCCGATTTACGCGATTAGAGGCGTAAACTTCGAAGTTAATCCTGCGGAGAAGGTTGCTGTTGTGGGACGGACTGGTGCTGGCAAGAGCTCGCTTATTGCTGCGTTATTCAGGTAAAGAGAGAAGGATCCCTAAAATATGTAACCTTACATGACAATTATTTTCTTTAAAGGACGTAGTTACGTTACTTTTTGAGGGTTCCGTAGTCAACAAGGAACCCTTATAGTTTCGCCGTGTTTGTTTATCCGTCCGTACGCGGCTCAGCTCAGAGACTCTTAGAGTGTCTCCACACGGTAGCGGCTTAAGGGAATTACGCTGGTTATCAATCTTTATTACAACCGCTTGTTTCTACATGCGGTGGTAGTCAAATAGATAATATTTGACTCTGACGAAGTTGATTTTGTAACTCCTTCTTCAGTTATCATCTTCCCATGTGAGCCCGTTTTTAGACGTTATCCATAAACCGTGAACTCGTGAACTGAATTTTATTAATATGTTCAGAGCATTAAACAAAAAACCCTTCTAAGTCCGCATATTGTGACGGGCAACTACGGAACCCTACACTGCGCGTGTCCCGACACGTACTTGACCGATTTTTTAGTTAAAAAATATATTTCCAGCATGCAACCTATGCTGCAAATATATTTTAAATGGTAATAATAATAATAAAATAACTAAATATACATAAATAATATAAATTTTATATACATATTCCCGTGACTACTACTACGTACTAATTTTGTGAACGAAATTTTCAATGCAACAGATATGTTAGAATTAGTGAATTTGCTAAGTAAGTTATGAAACTTACTTAGCAAATTCACTAATTCATTAAATGCAAATAGCAAATAGCAAATACATTAAATTATAATTAACAAGATTAACTCAACAGAATTTAATTCAAAGAAAAATATGTCAAATGTAAAGTGTGTTTTTTCGTTGAGCAAAAAAATAACATGCCCACGAAACAGCTACAGTTCGCTATCGGAGAATGTATTGATTTTGAGAGCAGTGCCTTAGACAGTTTTAGAAATATGTATTAAATATGTATTTTGCATTCCAGCTTTTGGTGGCTAGGAAAAGACTGGTATCAAAATACAGCGATTTCTGAAATACAATAACATGATTTTTAGATTGGCTAAAGTGTCGGGGCACGTAAAGGTAGATGGCGTTGACGTGGAACAAGCGGGATTACGGGCGTGGCGCTCGCGGCTGTGCGCGCTGCCGCAGCGTCCCGCGCTGTTCGCGGCCACGCTGCGGGACAACCTGGACCCCGAGGGCCGCTACAGCGACGCGCAGATATACGCCGCGCTCGATCAGGTGCGCACTTTACACGTGAGCGCAGAGCAGGCGGGGCTCCGCGCGTGGCGCTCGCGGCTGTGCGCGCTGCCGCAGCGGCCCGCGCTGTTCGCCGCCACGCTGCGGGACAACCTGGACCCCGAGGGCCGCTACAGCGACGCGCAGATAGCGGCGGCACTGCCGCAGCGGCCCGCGCTGTTCGCCGCCACGCTGCGGGACAACCTGGACCCCGAGGGCCGCTACAGCGACGAGCAGATATACGCCGCGCTCGATCAGGTGCGCACTTTACACGTGAGCGCAGAGCAGGCGGGGCTCCGCGCGTGGCGCTCGCGGCTGTGCGCGCTGCCGCAGCGGCCCGCGCTGTTCACCGCCAAGCTGCGGGACAACCTGGACCCCGAGGGCCGCTACAGCGACGCGCAGATATACGCCGCGCTCGATAAGGTGCGCACTTTACACGTGAGCGCAGAGCAGACGGGGCTTAGCATCCGATGAAGCTGTAAAAGCCAAAAGGCTAACAGCGATTACTTCACCGAAAACAAGTAAGACGGGGCTCGCGCGTGGCGTTCGCGGCTGTGCGCGGTGCCGCAGCGGCCGCATGAGTCTTCGGTTCTCTTCACTTTGAATATTACATCACATCAGCATTACATTTATACTTTTGAGTGGTGGTAGTGGTAAGATGGTCGACCCGTCTCTTTTATGTGCTATAGGTAGTTTATGTATATACTCGTATATATTATCTTTTAACCGTAATGGCAATTATGAGTAGGCAAAGATAAATCAGGTGTTTATTTATTTTTCATGGTAGGTGGAACTCCGCGAAGCAGTAGCAGCGTTACCCGCAGGGCTTATGGCGAAGGTGGGGGACGGAGGGGGCAACCTGTCATCGGGCCAGAGGCAGTTAATGTGTCTAGCGAGAGCTGCTCTTGCCAATTGCACTGTGCTGGTGCTAGATGAAGCCACCGCCAACGTGGATACCGAGTAAGTTGACAACAGATTCACTTCATTAAAACAGAATACGATAACAACGCATCGAAATTTGCAGAACCGAATTTTTTTATACTTTAACATTATCATTTTAGCTCCTTACAGTCTCTCAATTGCCGAAAGATGTATGTTCATCCATCGTCTTATGTATTCCCTTAATAGCCCTTTATTACACTCCCGAGAATGCGTATGGATTGAATAACGTCGCCACTTCATGGCAACAATCTCCGGTACAGCTAGCTTGATTGTTACAAAAACCGATTGATTTCAGGACAGACAAGCAAATCCAAACAACAATCAGGAGCAAATTCGCCAACACGACGGTGCTTACCATCGCGCACCGCCTCAATACCGTCATGGACTACGACCGTATCATTGTTATGGACAAGTGAGTCATGAATGATCATGCAAATGGGTATCGATAAACAGCGGCAGGAAAATCGAACAACGTTCACAGCATTTATCGCGCACAGCTTTATTTCGGACTATTTATGTTATAATTTGACCTTGGTTACACTTAATGTAAAGTAGTCGTGAGGCGATGAGCTGATGAGCACGATAGCTGAGAATTGACAGGTGAGTCAAAGTTGGTAAGGACCTGTTCTGAACTACAGGCCTTTCTCAAATATATACTGCTACTTCATTAAATATCCTTCCAGAATACGACCGTTCCTCTACTGTCTAAACAAAGTTAGTCATGTTAGATACTTTAAAAGACAAAGTAAACTGTAGATCCATATATCGCTGGTTCATATGGTTCTTCTGGCTCTAAGGACCATACAGGTTGATTCCCTTATACTGATAATAACAATAATTTTTGATATTAATTTTATGTGGATTGATAGGTAATGTCAGCATAATTTATTAAAAAAAAACCAACCTCGCTGTGACCGTTCAACGCAATGCTGAAACTTACACCTAAACCATTCAAAATATACGAGCCGTGTGGTGGCGGCTCGTTAAAAGAATACTACCACTCCATCTCATCCAATGGATTTCGTAAAAGGCGAGTAAGTAGTTAAACTGCACTGTGCACCCAACAGCGCATGGTGGCGATGGGCTCACCACCTATCAAACCAAGTGCATTATATTGTTTTGGTGAAACGTGGATTGTGGCAGTCATCTGTTTTTGCAGTGAGTGCCCAGTCTCTGACTACCCCTAATGGGATACAGTCGTGATATTATGTATGTATGTTAAAATATACTTAACGTTATATGGCATTTGTAATTATTTCCCAAAAAGAAATATGAAAACAATCTATCTACATTAATATTAGTTTAAAAGAAGCCGCAAATCATGTCGTGCAGGATGAACTAAAGACAATTTTTCCTCGTCAATATTTATGATTTCGTTGTACTGAATAATGGTTTTTATTTTTCCGCATGCGTCATAAATGTATATAATATGGAGCAAAATTACGAATTTAGTAGGTTAACTTACTTTTTATTGCAATTGACTTGGAATTAGAATTCGTGTAAATCTAGAACTTTTTAAAATATTGAGATGAAACAAATCTAAGTAAATCACAGATTTACTATCTCTACTTAGTTAACTAATTCCTGCAACTTGAATGTTTTATATTTCTCTGGTTTTTCTTGATAATATTCATATCGACGACCGCGTGGCCTAGTGGTCAGAGTACCTGACTTCTACGCCGCGGGACCTGGGTTCGATTCCCAGCCGGAGCCAACATTTGTGCTGAAACTCAAATTGTTGGTTTTCGGGTCTGGTTGTGTTGTGATTGTCCCCGTGTTTCTGACACTGCATCCTAGCCTACCTACGATCTTATCGCATCAGCGTTAGGTTGGGACGAGTGAGTGCCTCTGTGTTTACGCGTACAATTGTGGCACTATAATATCTCCTGCGCAGTTGATGGCTCTCGACATTATTCGGAAGTTGTCGCCGTGGTCGAAATCGGCTAGGAGAACATCATCATCATCATATCAACAGACTAACAGATAAAAATAAGCTCTTTTATTTATTTATGTCAATGTATGGACAAGCAAAAGCATGACTATTATTTCGCTTAAAATGCCTGTAAGGTCCGTCTGATTTTATGGAAGAAAATTAAATTAATGATTTTATGAAAGAAAATTAAAAAAAAATATTTTTCCGTCTACGCAGGTACCAACCCAGGGCCAGTTATTCTGCCGTGAAGCAGTAGTGTGCAAACATTACTGTGTTTCGGTTTGAAGGGCACTGAAACCTAGCGTAATCACTTGGCATATGAGACCTAAGAACTGATGTCTAAGGGTGACGGGCGCAGTGTGGTATCACACAGTAATTTTCTGGGTGATACAGCATTTGTTATGGGCAGACGTTACACTTACCATCAGGTGAACGATTTGCTCGTTCCGTCACTTTTATGAAATAAAAAAAAATTCATAAGACACAGGTTCACTTGAAATGAGATACAAAGTACTTAAATTAAAACAATTATCTACCTCTAATATATATCTAATAAGTGGGACACTGACATTAGGAATTAAAAAATTTGCATATGCAAAATATTGGTCTTAGGTTTACTCTAAAAACGTATTCTATCGCATTCTTTTATTTCATACTCTTAACTATATTTAAATTAACTAACATGTTTTTATTTATCTAATTTAAAACAGAGGTTGCGTGGTGGAAGTCCGGACATCCGTTTGAATTACTAACTGCAAGTTCTAATCGAAGAAGTACCGCTAAGAAACTCACAGCTATTCAAAAATCAGGTAAAATATCATATAAGTACTTCCAACTCTGATTATAACTTCTATTGATCTTGTTTTTATTCAAAACTTCCTAACTTACTGTGTAAATTTCAAGCATTTTTTAGTAGATCTAAAAGACAACATAGCTTATAACATAGATTTGAATTTCTTCAGTAAGAATTAATTTGCATGGTCATGGTCGCCGTCATTTTGTTCCACCATTGGTGCCGTCATGGCAGAATAACTAGCCCTGGGGTACCTAAAAATAACCAGATATGAAAACCAAATTCACGTGCCGTGGATGAAAACGGCCAGAAGACCCGTCATTGTTATTTATATGAATATGATCAAGTAGGCCTTTATCTTACCTACAGATATCTAATTCGCACGACGGAGTTAACCTTGGAGAAACGGAGAGGGGTATAAAAGTCGATCAAAATGGGTACGTGGTATCACTAGAGGTACATTCTCGTTGTTTATCTGTGTACTTATTTGTATTTTTATCTGTATATATTTTTTGTGTAGATCAATGGAAGGCGAATCAAACGTAGGTATATTCAAAACGTTGGTCCAACAGACAGGGCCGGAGACTGCAGCTTTATTATATAAAATGGCGGAAGAGGTAAGATATCGCCAAAATATGTTTTATGTTTATATTTAAAGCAAGAAGGCTATTTATATGAATACTATTTTCAAAATTTCAGAGTTATCAGAAACTAAGAAGAAAGAGAGAGGATTAAAAACGTGATTCAGATTATATCTATTGAAGTAAATTTTAACATCCTCAGTCACAAATTTGCTATATTTAAAAAAAATAAAATTTAATACAGTTGCTCAAAAAGTGGCGTATTGCCAGGGACGTATAGCGTTCGGGATGTGGGCTATTACATACTAGAGCTTTTTCTTTACCTTTTCCGAACTCGTGCGTTCTCTTTCCCAACTGTCAAAATAATGTCTATTAAAAAGAAAAAACCAACCACGAAGTTTTTACTAAAAATAATTCATAGAAGTTTTTATGATTCAAGCAAATATTTCTAAATAGAGCTACTTATTTGTTTCAATATCAGATTTAATGATTTGATTCAATGAGTTAGGTTCATTTCATCTCATTAAATTTCATTTTCATTTGATATCAATAAAAAAATTCTACTGAAGACTTGGCTGTATGGGCATTATTCCCTTTGCCTACCCAGAATGGGTGAAGGAAACAAAAAAATGTCTGCTTATTATTCTTTTACGGTTGGCGCCATTTTCCAAAAATGTTAATTTATGTGAATTATAACTTTTAAAAGATATAAATGATTAGTTAGTTGAGTTTATTGTGTTTTTATTATTTTATTAAATTGCTTATTTTTTTCGCAACTGTATTAAAAATAGTTGTTCAGTACACGTGCGGAACCGTCATTGCAACTTGTTCCGACTGTCAACCCTCACCTTTGGCTGCGCCTCGGCTCGGGTAGACATTTGTCGGAACTCTTTGCAATGACAGGCTTTCCGCACTCCTAATGAAATATACTATTACTTAGGTAAATATATATTTACAAATTGTCAGTTGAATTAGTTTTCTGAAAACTTCCTGTCCAGCCAGCTCTTGTATGGCCGACCACAAATAGATAAACAACCGGGATTTTTAAGTTAAGTTTAAGTTCTTTCTAATGTTTGAATGTTTCTGTTTATTTATTGTTTTATATCACTTCGATAATTTATAAATTGAGTTTACGTCACTCCATCCTGGAAAAATAAAGGACAATAAAGAAATAAAATGCGATGCGACAAAAAAAAGGCGTTGATATATTTTTACGTTTTGTCAACCCCTGAGGTGCTAAACCAAGATTTAATTTTATATTTTTTTTTATTGGATAAAATGATGAAACGAGCGAAACGATCACCTGATGGTAAGTGCAACGTCTGCCCATAACAAATGCTGTGTCACCCAGAATTCTGTGTGACACCACACTGTGCCCATCACCCTGAGACATAAGTTCTTCAGTCTCATATGCCCAGTGATTAAACTAGCTCACAGTGCCCTTCAAACCGAAACACAGTAATGTTTGCACAATACTGCTTCACGGCAGAATAACTGGCCCTGGGGTGGTACCTACCCAGACGGATTACTGCATAGGTCCATTTTAAAAATAGTCTTGGTGAACATTGATAAATGATCTACAATATATTTTAGTTCAGCTTATGAGTTTGCACTTTATTCGTGTTTTCCCTTAAAAGTTAGAAAATAATATTTTTTTAAACAATCACAGCGAAATTTAATAAAGCTCCTATCGTTTCTCGGGCGTGCTGTTGTGTTTTATTTTTGAACTAATACGAATATAACTAGTGGTAAGGATTCCTATGCAGGAATCCGTTTAGCTAGGGCCAGTTATTCTGCCGTAAAGCAGTAGTGTGCAAACATTACTGTGTTTCGGTTTGAAGGGCACTTAGAGCTAGTGAAATCACTGAGCATATGAGACTTATGAACTGATGTATCAGGGTGACGGGCGGTGTTTAGTACACAGAAATGTTCTGGTTGACGCAGCATTTGTTATGGGCAAACGTTGCACTTACCATCAGGTGCCATTTATAGTATCATATCCGTGTAAAGCTGGATGCACGTCCTCAGTGTCTTATATCCAAATACATAGATTTTTAAAAACTTTTAAGTTTTGCAATAAAGGCAATTTCAAATACATACGAGTATGATTATTTTAATGTAATACCCTAGATCTACAATACAGTATACAATACGCATACAGATTTTTTAAGGCAATAATTTGTGTGCCGCTTGGACCCGCCGTGGTAGCTCAGGGGCTAGGCGATCGCTTTAAATTTCATAGTACGCGAGTGGTTTCGATTCCCGGTACCGGCACCACTAAAATTGTTAATTGCAATTTTAAGTGCTGATTTACCACGTGCTCGGCGGTGAACGAAATCATCGTGAGGAAACCTGCATGTCTGAGAAATAAAAAAATATTTCGAAGACATGTGCAGTCCGCCAACCCGCATTGGACAAGCGCGGCGGGTTCTTCCCAGCTCCAAAACCCTCTCAGAAATGAGAGGAGGCCTGTGCTCAGCAGTGGGACATTCATAGGCTGAAACTTTACTTTACTTAGACCCACTCCACAGGAGCGCTGAACAATAAACTTCCCAGTCGATAGTTAGACAAAATTAATAGTACTCGGTTATGATATAATACGGCAGAAGAAGAAGTGTTTGAAGATTTGAAGGGCGCTGAGAGCTAGCGTAATTACTTGGCATATGAGACTTAAGAACTGATGTCTCGAGGTGACGGGCGCAATGTGGTTTCACACACGTGTTCTGAGTGACACATCATTTGTTATGGGCTGACATTGCACTTTCCACCAGGTGAACGTTATGCTCGTTTCGTCACATCATCCAATAAAAAAAGCACAGCAATAAAGATTGAACAGCTGAACACATTATAGTACAGCTTGGGAAGGAAATTTTTACGATTTGACATGCTATGTCAAAAGTACTACTTGATGATGATGATGTGATGATGTTCTCCTAACCGATATCGAACACTGCGTCAACTGCCGACTACTGTCGAGAGCCATCAACTGCGCAGGAGATATTATAGTGCCACAAGTGTACGCGCAAACACAGAGGAACCACTCGTCCCAACCTACCCGCGCCCTGATGTAACGCTAATGCGATAAGATCGGAGGTAGGCTAGGATGCAGTGTCAGAAACACGGGGACAATCACAACACAACCAGACTCAGGACCCGCGGCTTAGAAGTCAGGTACTCTGCGGACTCTGACTCTGCGGTCGTCAAAAAAAAGTACTACTTATTATAACAGGCTGGTCTGGTCAAGGTGGCCAGACAAGTTACAATCTACTCTAAATTAACACATCATTAAAAATTACAGAAAAGTTCTATTTCTGCTATTTCATCGGAAATTTCATTTAGGGAATAATATTCCTACACGTGTGGCCGTCTGGTAGCGGTTCGTTAAAAGAATACTACCACTCCATCTCATCCAATGGATCTCGTAAAAGGCGAGTAAGGAATTAAACTGCACTGTGCACCCAACAGCGCATGGTGGCGATGGGCTCACCGCCTATCAAACCAAGTGCATTATAATGTTTTGGTGAAACGTGGATTGTGGCAGTCATCTGTTTTTGCAGTGAGTGCCCAGCCTCTGTCTATCCCTTATGGGATACAGTCGTGATCTTATGTATGTATGTATGTATTCCTACACGTTATAGGGGCTTATTTTCCACATGGATGCCATTAATGCATTCCGCACACCCAGTATTTATTTTATTACAGAAAGTGATGAGACGAGCAAAACGTTCACGTGATGGTAAGTACAACGTCTGTCCATAACAAAAACTGTTTCGAACAGAACATTTCTGTGACGTCAGTTCTTAAGTCTCATATGACCAGTTACCATACATAATACATACAATAACGCGTTTTTCCCATATACGGGGTAGGCAGACATACAGGTGGGGTAAGGATGTTGTCTCTGTATGACAACGACCATGCATATAACCAATACACTTATATCAACTATTGTTACATATATCAACTATTGTTACATAATACACTACTTGCTAATTGATTATTTATAATTTCCAATTGAACTAATCTTTCGTATACAAGACAGAAACTACCAAAACCGAAAACAAAAAAGACAATCCATAATGATTACTTATATTTACGCGAACACTGGCCGTGTGGTAGCGGCCTTAGATAATCTACCACCCCATATCAACCCGTGGGAGTCGTAAAAGTCGACAGAGGGAAAACGAAAACCAGGAGATGGGCAGCAGCATCTTGCTAGAACATGTAAATAAATAAACTGCGATTGCCAACCCGTCTGCCAAGCGTGGCAACTATGGCAAAATCCCTCCAAAACGAGAGCTACAAACTTTTGTGGCAATCTATGGGGGAGGCCTATGTTCAGCAGTGGACTATTAATAGGCTGAAACGACGACGACGCGAACACTACACATTTAAATGAAACTAATTTTACGGATTTTATCGCGTTTAATTTTAGCTGAAAGCTGAAGGTACTCCGGGTTAACTATGACATCAGGACATCTATCACCTCAGTCCTCCCGTGATCATGGCTGTAAAAAGCTCGAAATATCGGGCCATAGATAGTAAAACTAAACGCGATAAAATCCGTAAAGTTAGTTTTATTTAAAGACAATCCATTTCGTCGATCCTTAGAAGATCCTTAGATGTATGTTTATATATTGTGGAAATTTCGACTACTGTCGAGAGCCATCAACTGCGCGGGAGATATTATAGTGCCACAAGTGTACGCGCAAACATAGAGGCACTCACTCGGCCCAACCTTCCCGCGTCCCGATGTAACGCTGATGCGATAAGATCGGAGGTAGGCTAGGATGCAGTGTCAGAAACAAAGGGGACAAACAACACAAACAGAACCGAAATCCAACAATTTATGTTTTAACACAAATGTTGCTCCGGCTGGGATTCGAACCCAGGACCCGTGGCTTTGAAGTCAGGTACTCTGACCACTAGCCCACGCGGTCGTCAAATCCACGTGGTAGTTTATTCACAAATTGACAGGAATATTCGTGCGAAATAATTTACCTTGTATATTATCCTGCTAAATATGACAGTTTGAAATTGTCATTATTAGTGATTGAATGTTAAGTGAAATAATAAATTCATGTAATATAATGATCGCCAAAACGAGCTTACTTCTTATAACTTTGAAAATCAGTAAGTCTTTTTTTATTTTATTGTTTTTTTTTTATTGTATAAAGTGACTAAACGAGCAACACGTTCACCTGATGGTAAGTGCAACGTCCGCCCACAACAAATGCTGTGTCACCGAGAATATTTCTGTGTGACACCACACTGCGCCCGTCACCTTGAGACATCAGTTCTTAAGTCTCAAATGCCCAGCGATTACACTAGCTCTCAGTGCCCTTCAAACCGAAACACAGTAATGATTGCACACTACTGCTTCACGGCAGAATAACTGGCCTGGGGTGGTACCTGCCTAGACGGATATAGGAATCCTACCACCAGTAAAATGTTATCAGAACACAGCTCACCACAGAACACAAGCACAGTGAATATATAGCTAAACCAGTATAGGAACTTATTAACCTTATCGAGATTTATTAACCTAATCTCCATTGGAGCATTAACGATGTCACCTTTTTTTTTGTAAAAATTGAGAAGTTATTTTTTATTATTAGTTAATTTGGTTTTAATAATGATTGAATAATGGAATGATTTACTTAGTTCACAAATAACTTTTTGTATAAATATCAACATCTTAAGAGGTCTTTATTCCTCGTTATTATAATTTGACTTATTTTTAATTGCACATAAAAAGAACTTATCAACCATCTAATTATACTTATCAATTAAATCATCATTTTTTCAATTAAATCAGCCTATCACTAGTCCGCTGTTGAACATAGGTCTCTCCCATAGACTGCGACAAAAAGTTTGTGGCTCTCGTTTAGAGGGTATTTTGCCATAGTTGCCACGCCTGGCAAGGGTTCGCTTGGTAGTTCGCCGTGTGGTGGCGGTCTTAGACAATCTATCATCCCATCTCATCCTGTGGGTGTCGACAGAGGGAATATGAAAACCAAGAGATGGACAGCAGCATCTTCCTGGAACATCGAAATAAACTAACTGCGGTTGCCAACCCGCCCGCCAAGCGCGGCAACTATGGCAAAATACCACAAAATGAAAGCTACAAACTTTTGTGGCAATCTATGGGGAAGCCTTATGTAGTAGTAGTAGTGGAGTAGTAGTAGTGGACTAGTGATAGGCTGAAATAATGATCATCATCGATGGTGAAAATACTGACTGCACATCCAATTAACCAGGGCATACATATGTTACTGTAAAAGTCCGAATAGTGGTAAATCTTAAGATTTACCATCATGATTTGTATTACCCAGGTCGGATTTATGTTGGCTTGGGTAGGTTTAGGTTATGTTAGGTTGCTGCGAACAACTACGCACGTGCCGAGCAAAGCGTGCTGCGGCAGCGGCCGATGAGTGCCAAGCCGACCGAGAACCTTTGAGTTGGTAAAAGCCAGAAAAATTATCTGATTTTATATTAGTCCATACATTTACCAATTTATTATGGTAAATAGCGATGCGTCACGATCGCGGACTGTCCGTGGCGTAAGTACCACAGATAAACGCAAAACGTTACCTTCGTCTGGAGGCGGCACCCGCGACTGACAGTGACAGCATTGCGGTTCCGCTTAGATAACTGTTAAGGCGTGAGTCTGTGTGGGTGCGTTCGTTCTGAACGTTCGTACGTAGTTTCCATACTGCTTTAGCTATATTACTGTGACACAGGCCTCTTTCAAGTTAGTAAGATTTGCTGCAATCGCCGTTTTGTATATATGGGTTTTACAATCGCCACACCAGACTTGCCTTAGACGTCTGCCCCTCTGGTCTGGATATCACACTGCGCTCGTCACCCTGAGACATTAGTTTTTAAGTCTCACGTAAGCAGTCATTATTCTAGCTATCACTTTCCTTTCATACCGAAACACAGTAATGCTTACAAACTACTGCTTCACGAATCTCGGCATAGGAATCCTACCACCAGTAAGTATTTTTTAGTAAAAATTACACTCAATTCTTTATCCTAGGTTTCACATTAATAAAAAAGGTCGGAAGTTAATGTTGTCGTTCATGAAATAACAATAAGTTGTGCAGTTATTTTTAGACTTTTGAGGAAATTAGCAACAAATGACGAGCATTTCTATAATAACCGCAGTATCTGTATGGATCGGCTCAACGATGAAAGTGGTGCGCTATAATACTCGTATACTCGTAACTATAGTTACGTGCCGTGTGGTGGCGGCTCGTTAAAAGAATACTACCACTCCGTCTCATCCAATGGATCTCGTAAAAGGCGAGTAAGGAATAAAACTGCACTGTGCACCCAACAGCGCATGGTGGCGATGGGCTCACCACCTATCACACCAAGTGCATTACATTGTTTTGGTGGAACGTGGATTGTGGCATTCATCTGCTTTTGCAGTGAGTGCCCAGTCTCTGACTACCCCTTATGGGATACAGTCGTGATCTTATGTATGTATGTAACTATAGTTTAAGAAACAGTAAAAAGCTACCTTAAAATATAATTGAAATTAGTACGTCTGTTATAGATATAAGTTTCAGCCTATAAATGTCCCACTGCTGAGCACAGGCCTTCTTTCATTTCTGTGAGGGTTTTGGAGCTAGGAAGTTCACTTCACATGCCCTCGAAATATTTCTATTCCTCGGACATGCAGGTTTCCTCACGATGTTTTCCTTCACCGTTAAGCACGTGGTAAATCAGCACTTAAAATTGTAGAACAATATTAGAGGTGCTGGCACCGGGGATCGAACCCAGGTAACTCGCTTACTATGAAATTAAAGGCAAGCACCAGGCCCCTGAGCTACCACGGCTCTTTAGATATAACTGCACCTCAATTTTTTTTTTTTTTTTTATTGTACAAAGTGACGAAACGAGCAAAAAGTTCACCTGATGGTAAGTGCAACGTCCGCCCACAACAAATGCTGTGTCTCCCAGAATATTTCTGTGTGACACCGCACTGCGCCCGTCACCCTGAGACATCAGTTCTTAAGTCTCAAATGCCCAGTAATTACGCTAGCTCACAGTGCCCTTCAACCCGAAACACAGTAGTGTTTGCACACTACTGCTTCACGGCAGAATAACTGGCCCTGGGGTGGTACCTACCTAGACGGATTCCTGCATAGGAATCCTACCACCAGTTAAAAAAATTAGCCATAATTTTTAATTCTAGTACTGAATTTGGTGTTTCCTGATTTGATGAAACATAGTTAAATCATAACTTTATTTACATCTGGTAGTACATCGGGCTCCGGTAACTTTAGACCTATTCCCGTACTACCAACATTAAGTAAAATTTTCGAAAACATTACATTTAATCAAACGATAAAACATTTTAATTTTCATAATTTGTTTTTACTATGTTCGTTCTACAACCGATGCTGGTGTCGAACTAATTAAGAATATATTTGAAGCCTGAGAGAGTTCATAGGATGCCTTGGGTGTTTTCTGTGATCTTTCTAAGGCCTTCGATTTCGTTTATCATGAAAATCTTATCAGGAAACTACATCATTACGGTATAAGAAATTCTGCAATTCAACTTCCGTCGGTATACGTAAAATAATATGTGAAGGTGAGGGAAAGAAGATATAAATTGCAGTCAACAAAAAGTGAGGTCATTGTTGACCATCTCAAAAATATTTTTGCTAGATATGGTATTCCCGATATATTTATGTCAGATAATGATCCAGAACACAATTCTGAGGACTTTCGACGTTTAGCGCGCGAATGGAATTTTAAACACAATATCATCACCTCGCTATCCTCAATCAAATGGACAAGTTGAAACATTAAACAATATCATGAAAAAGACTGTTGAACAGAACAGATTTTAGACTAGCTTTATTTCATTATCTTAACACGCCTATTAGTATTAATTTACCTTCACCATCAGAGTTATTGTATAGCAGAAAGTTAAGAACAATAATTCCTTGCCAACCTAAACTATTGCGTCCTTTCATTCATAGAAACATAAAAAATAAATTAAATTATAGGCAAGCACAACACGAACTATACTACGAGTATGATAAAAGATATGAATATTTGGAACGTGGCTACAAAAAGTTAAAGTACGCAAAAATAAACAATAGGGTAAGTTGAGTTGTTGAATCAATGGTTGGACGACGTTCTTATCGGATAAATTTAAATAGCGGTAAAACTTTAATTCGTAACCGTCGACACTTAAATATCGACCCCGGGACTAACCCTTATAGGTTTGAGTATGAACAACAGAATGAGCTATGTCGTATGACGATATTGCCGCAATATCCAGTAAGCCCTCGGCTAGCATATCACATCAGCCTGTATATATAATTTCGATGATGTAATTGCTGTTAGCCTTTTTGGCTTTTGCAGCTTTATCGGATACTGTGCTCACGGGCCAGGCGCCCGCGTGCCAGGTTTGATTTGATCCAAACATAAATAGTTAAATAAACTCCTACAAAACCCTCGAAATTCGGACTGTCGCGTCCGCTGCGTGCTTGCGCGATTTCGAATATTTCTAATGATTTTAAGTCGTCTAATGACCGTCCGAGGGAGGCTGCGGGCCTCCATTCGGACTGTCGACTTGTGTGTCGGTAACTCTGGGCGGTGAGAACCGCACTGGAACACGGGTGTATGGTGTTGAACGTCGACTGCTGCCACAGAGTACATTACAACTGCTGCGCGCCGCTCTCTTCGGCGGTCGCGCGTCGTGGTGCGTGTTATAGTAAAGCTAATAACTGTGTGTACAGTGTTGCCTGGATCGTGACGTCCCATCAGCCAGAACGTACACGCTCTTAACCATATGTTTCTCGTTTTGGCTGGATAGTGAGATCGCCTAGTAGATGGGGATACTCGGCGCCAAATGCATAACATTGAAATTTATAGTATTAGAATTAGTTTACCTACGAAAGAAAATTTCATAAATTAAATATTTAATTTTATGATATCTAAGAATGAAATTTAAATTGTATAATCATAACTATATATTCAATGTAATGTATAATGTATTCTTAATTATTAAATTAATAGATATTAGAATATTTTTTAAGATATACAAATGTCAAATAAGATTGTTTATTTTTATTATAATATTATTGGTTATTGGTAGTTAGTGACTACCTATAATAAAAACAGTTATTGTATTGGTTAAGATATTTAGTCATTTTTTTTCTTCAACACAAATGTTTTCATCAAAATATTCATAACGACGTAGAATTTTGTGGTTTATGGTATTCAAATAAGTCGTAAAAGTCAAATACTCTGATCACTGCGCGAAGAGGATATAGACTACGACGCGCGTATGTGCGTATATACTATTAACCATGAGGTTTTACCCTTTAAGCTCGCTTCCCACGCTGACTTACCAAAATATCAGTTAATATTTATCCATAATGTTCCATTGTCCAGTTACGACTTCACCACCATGCAGAGCTTCAAATGAACTGAGCACCCTCGTAGAGCAATCAAAAAACTTAAAACAAAACAGCGAGTCACTGACCCGAGGAAGTGAGTATACATTCTATAAATTAATGTTTTTTTTTTAAATTATCAACATTATTTAGATTTCGTGGCGCAAAATGCAAACGATAGCAATAATTCTGAAATACACAGCGTTATTGTCAACGCGCATGTAGTTTTGAAATTTCGTTATATAATTAGCGAGGTCTTCTTGTCGCTACCGTTTATCAGAATCACAAAAGTGTATTACAACTTTTGTTTGGCGTTTTAGAACACCGACTGAATGATAAAATATTAAAATCTGCTGAAGACTTGTAATGTGGTACACAAGGATTTGATTAGATCACATTTTTGGTAAAATTGTTCTATATATAATTCATCATTATGTAAAGTCTTTGGTTTAATAAATTATTATTATTATTATTTGTAGCATTCGGTTGAAAAAAATGAAACATCTACGATGTAACTATTGGAATGGGAGTGATCATAAATGCAATCGATCAATAAAATTGCAGTAAAGATCCGCATGGAAAATGTAAAATGGTGTGTATTTGGTAAGCACGCCGTTGAGGGAGGGCGGGCGGTGCTCTTCGAAACTAGGTAATACACACCATTTTACATTTTGCATGCGGATCTTAGCAAATTAACTTTCTCTCCTTTACTATAATGGATTTCCGCGAAGTAAGATTCTATTTACTACAATAAAATTGCACTAAGTTGAGAAATACACGAATCAGGCGTAGGTTTCCGCACTCCGCTGTTTTTTTTTTTCTCAAAGGTTTAGATATTTTACCTTTCATTTGCCGATTAACATTTGTACACGTTTGAAAACGTCACAAGCTCACGAGGTGCAATCACTCGTGCTTAAGATCAATAAAATTCCGTATGGCAATTGAAGCCGATTCCATATGTATGTTAACTACGCATTTAACCTGGCCTGCTGCAAGTAAAGACGAACTAACCACTCTGTACTAAATCTTAATTATAATAAAACTGTAGGAAAGTCATATTGAGGCACTAATCTAGACCAGTGGAAGCCAAAACAACACTTTTTGGAATTCGTGTCTGTCTGCCTGTCTGTCTCTCCGTGCACGCATCATGTAAAAAGTTAAAAGGGTAGCCTCGCTCCCCAGCAAGGAGTTGCTTTGGTCTTTCGTTGCTCGCTCGCCGCCTCGCCCGAGGAGGTGGAGACTGCATCTTTGCAGCGAAAGAGGTAGAATGGTTAACGTTCGCCGGGTCCTTGGACCTGGATGTAGCGCGAGTACGGCTCGCCCCTAAACGTAGATCCCAAAACGAAGAGGGGCTTGCTAATAGGCATCGCCGTCGGCGCGGTATGTACGAATGTAGCACAAGGGTTCCCGTAGTTCCAACAAGTGGCGACCTTAGGAATGCCGTTTGCTATGAACCTAGACTTTTAGCCGCTAGGCGTCCTGCATAACGTGCATTACCCCTTCGTTTCCCCAACGACCACACTTAAGTGTATTGTATACGATTATCACCCTTTTTCAGATACATTTAAAATGCTAAATATGATAAATTACCAAACACTGCACCCAGAGGCAAATTCAAAAGGAGAACGTTTTCTAAACACTTTTTATTATAGACATGGGGATCCATTAGATGTATTGTGTAAGCATGATTTTCAAGATATTGGAACACTGTCTTGGATAATAGGTAAGTTTTGAATTTTAAATAAGTATATACACTTACTGTAATTCCAAAGAAAATTTGAGGTTATCTTGTCGTAACCTGAAATCTTCTTGTGGTGATAATGTCTCGTGGTGGCGGCTTACAACATTCTACCTCACATTTATTAAATTTAGTATCGTAAGACCTGACAGAGGGCATTAAAGCTTTGTTGATTGTTATGTATGTGCGCGTGACTGCGTCAGTTGCACTCGACGCTCGACGCCAGACGGTCGCATAGCGCCCCGCTACGACCCGCTCCGGTAATCCGATCGAAGCGTGCAGCTACCTGCGCCCAACCCTTCCGGGAATTAGTCAAGGCGACTTTCGTTGTATTGTACTAATTTCCCAGAATTGTTTCCACGTCATTTGCGAATCCACCTGTTGTGGTTACACTAGCGGATACCTAACGGTGATAACGAAACTAGTGTAGGCTAGCCCCGTACGCCCGCGGTTCCCCATCTGGGAAACGCGCAATCGGAAGAAACCCACAGAAATTGGCCTTGGGTAGTGCCCTAGTCAATGTGGGTTTACTCGACCGACTCAAAAGTCCACGCGTAGTTGTAATTAGTTGTAAGCACACACCCGAGTGTGCAAAATAAGATCCACACGAGGACGCACTAGGGCTACACACCTAGGCATTCATCCTCCCTGCCTATACCCGGCAGGGAGGGAAGTTAGGCCACACACCCCGGCATCCCACCAGCGGCCACTTCCCCATAGGAAAAAAGAGAGAGGACAAGTATGTCGGAGGCGTTAGCTAACGCACTCTTAGCGGCCCAGGCGGAGCAACCGGAATTACTTCGGTCGCTACTAACCGCTCTGCCGTCAGTAGCCTCAGCTTTTGAGGCGCTACCTAAGCCCCCCTCTAGAGCCTCGTCCTCGGGCTCCGAGATGGAGTTCGAGTCTTCCTCGTTGCCCGAGGACCCCCGCGACACCGGCCGCGACACCGGCGACGACACTGGCCGCGACACCGGCGACGACATCGGCTTCTTTCTTGTGCAGAAGTCTAAAAAGAAGCGCGGCTCGCCCACACCCGACAGTCACGCCAAAGCTGCCAAAGCCTTGGATAGTACGCCAATCCCGCAACCGCAGGTCATTCCATCAGCCTCCCAAGAGGTCCCCGCTGCTTCACAGCAGGCCCCCGCTGCTTTACAGCAGGCCCCCGCTGCTTCACAGCAGGCCCCCGCTACCTCACAGCAGGCCCCCGTTGCCACACAGCAGGCCCCCGCTGCTTCACAGCGCAATTCTTCGCAGTTCGCAGCTCAAGCCAAACGGCCACCGCCTATCTTCATTCGGGCACTGGACAGGTGGCAGGATTTAACATCGGCCATGTCCAGGCTTAAATACACTGCCGTCTCCACCTCAAACGGCATCAAGTTGCAGGTGGACACCTCAGAGGTCTTCCGACAAATAACCCGCTATCTGACAGATAAAGGTGTGTATTTCCACACCTACACTTCAGCCGATGAGCGGCAACTTAAGCTAAAGAGATTAGCGTGGAAGAGGTCAAAAAAGACCTCATCGCCCAAAATCTCCCCGTCCTCGCTGTACACCGCATGTACAGCGGGCGCACTAAGGCGCCTTATAACATGGTTCTAGTCGCACTCGACCGCCCCCCCGCAGGAAAACAGATATTTAATCTGCGGACTTGCTGCAATCTCTCTGGGCTCTCAGTTGAGGCCCCTCATAAGAATGGCCCTCCCAGCCAATGCCACAAGTGCCAATTATACGGCCACTCATCAAGAAATTGCTACGCCCGTCCCAGGTGCGTCAAGTGCCTAGGCGACCACGCCACCATAGACTGTCCTCGTCCAAAGGACAAAGCGCTTCTAGCCTCCTTCGGCCCACCTGCCTGCGTACTATGCAACGCAGAAGGCCACACGGCTAACTACGTCGGTTGCCCGAAGGCGCCAAAACAAAAAAGGCCTGCGGTTAAACAGGCCCCCATACAGAGGTACGTATTACCCCCCCCCCCCTTTCCCCCTCCCTCCGTATGGAGGCCACTTCCGACCCGCGCAACCCTAAACGCGCCTCCCCCGGTTGCTATCACACGCAACATACCGGCACCATCACAGACCGCACCTGTCGCGAGCCGACCGGTCGCCGAAAGCAATCTAAACTTAGTCTGTCGCTTCGCCACCGCCTTCAACGAAGCCGACATCACAGCTCTCGCCACAGCTCTCAGGAATACCAACAATAATCCCAGTGAGAGGATCGCCGCTACGATGCGCTATCAAAGCGTGATTAACGCTATTGTAAATTTTAGGGCTTAGAAATGACTCACTTAGGCAGAGAGAAACCGCGCTCCCTTAACGTAGCATTTTTTAACGCTAACGGTATACAAAACCAACGCGATGAAATCTTCAATTTCACTCGCGACCACCAAGTCGACGTACTACTCGTGCAAGAGACTTTTTTGAAACCGCACACTCGCGATCCCAAAATTGCAAATTACAACATCATTCGGAACGATAGAGTTACCGCTGCGGCTGAAGGCGGCACTCTTATCTACTACAAAAAGTCCTTGCACTGCGTACCAGTCGTCACACCGCCACTCAGCCATCTTGAAGCATCGGTCTGTCAGCTAGCCATGACCGGCCACTCCCCCATTACTATCGCGTCTGTCTACTTACCATGTAGAAATGACGCCAAAATCACACGCAGCGACTTCGAAGCACTTCTCTCCCTCGGGAGCTCAACTATCCTTGCCTGCGACTTTAATAGCAAGCACACCCGGTGGAACTCAATAACAACCAACCCGCGTGGGGTGGCCCTAGACTCGCTCGTCGACCTCCTCGACTTCGACGTCCTGGCGCCTACAATACCGACCCACTTCCCGCATACACTGGGACACACGCCGGATGTGCTTAACATAGCCATTCTTAGCAACATAAATCTCGCCATCCGCGATATAGAGGTGATCCACGAACTAACATCTGATCACCGCCCCGTTCTACTTCGGCTAGGACCTTCCGTCCAAGCCTCACCACCCAAAAAAACAGTAGTCGACTGGCAAAAGCTAGCCGAAAAACTTAAGCAAACTTCTCCGCACCTTGATGCGATTCCATCCACCATCAATTCAGTCGGTGACACGAACCTTGCGGCTCATGCACTCACTAGGCACATCCAAACTGTCGTCGAGGATTCCTCGAGACAGGTCCCAGTGGCGGATGACCACCGCTGGGTCCTGCCTAACGACATTAGAAACCTAATGAGGCGCAAGAACGCAGCCACTCGCGCTCACGACTTATATCCTACCGTCAGCAATAGAACAACACTACGCACCCTGCAACGTGAGGTCCGAACACTTATGCAGGAGCTCAGAAACGATCGGTGGGATAACAGTCTCATTAACATCGAACCGTCTCACCTCGCCTTCTGGCGACTTCCAAAATCACTAAAAGGAGGCACATCCCGTTCAATGCCTCCTTTAGTACGACCCAACCAACCGCCTGCCTTCCTAGACGAAGAAAAGGCAGAATGTCTAGCTGACAGCCTAAAAACTCAATGCTCTCCAAGCACCTTACCGGTCGACTCCGCCCACGTCGCGTTAGTCGACAGCGAGGTCGATCGGAAGGCTTCTCAACCGCTCCGCGATTCCATACCGCCGGTTAACAGCACCGAAGTAGTCTATTATTAAAAACCTCCGTTCGAGGAAATCTCCCGGTCCCGATGGTATCACTAACAAAGTAGTTAAGCTCCTGCCAACTACCATCATTCAGCTATTGGTATTAATCTACAACGCAGCTCTGGCCAACGCAATCTTTCCGAACATCTGGAAAGAAGCAGAGGTCGTAGAGATTCTAAAGCCCTCTAAACACCCGTCCGATCCCACCGCATATCGGCCTATAAGCCTCCTCAAGGCTTTAGGCAAGATATACGAACGCCTACTTCTCGCCCGCTTAAGAGACTTCATGCAGTCTCGAGGGATCCCCATCCACGAGCAGTTTTGATTCCGTGCCAAACACTCATGTACCCAGCAGGTGCACCGCATAACGGAGCACATTCAATCCCGCTTCATACGCGGGCTTCATACCGGAGCGCTCTTCTTCGACGTGGCGAAAGCGTTCGACAAGGTCTGGCACAACGGGCTCATATACAAGTTATATGGACTCGGTGTGCCAGATCGCCTCGTACTCATCATACGAGATTTCTTACGCAGTCGAACCTTCCGCTACCGCGTCGAAGGGGTGCGATCCGAATCACATCCCATCCTAGCCGGCGTACCACAAGGCTCAGTCCTAGGTCCCGTGCTCTACACCCTTTTCACGAACGACATACCGCACACCAGCGGCGTCGAACTCGCCCTCTTCGCAGATGATACCTGCCTCTATGTGTCTGGACGTAATCCAGACACTATCTCTAAACGCCTCCAATCCGCAGCCCGAACCCTCGGGAACTGGTTTCGGAAATGGAGGATCGAGGTCAACCCCATCAAAAGTGCAGCCATGTACTTCGTCCAATCCCCTGGGAAAAGACAGTCAAATACTTAGGCGTCCTATTAGACTCGAGACTCAGCTTCGGTCCACATATTAACCGAGTAAGGAACCGAGCGGCGTTCGTCCTCGGCCGATTACATCCGTTACTAAATAAAAATAGCAAAATGTTCCTACGTAATAAAATTACACTTTACAAAGCCTGTATTCGGCCAATTATGACATACGCAAGTCCCGTATTTGCGCATGCCTCCCCGCGTCAAATTCACCGACTTCAGGTAATACAAAATCGATTCATGCGTAAAGCACGGGAGCACCGTGGTTCGTGCGTAATGCTAACCTTCATATCGATTTAGGGCTTCCTACCATAGCCCAATATATAAAGTTGGCCTCTCGCCGATACTTCGACTCCGCTGCCGCCACGCACCTCAACCCACTGGTTGGCAGTGCCGCCACCTACAACCCCCTCGCGATACACCAAAACTAGACCCGCGGAAAAAGGAGACCGAGGCACGTCCTCGAGGACCCTGACGACGCGACCACTAGGGCCCAAGCGCTCTACTCAACACTACACAAACACACATTATCACCTACGGCGACGCCCCTACCCCGCCGACGGCGTGGGCGTATCAGACAAAGTTATTCGCGATACCGCCGCTTCTCAGGCCGGTTCTCCCCTAGCAGTAGTGTCATAAGCAGAAGCGTCGCTGGAGTTTCTTGCGCCATTTCTTCTTCAGCGGAAACGCATTCCGAATTAGTAGTAAACCTATCTCATAATAATCATGGTATTAGTAGTAGTACTCGTAGTAATATTGCCCTCCCGATTTCAGTAACTGACCGAGCCGAGGCCGGCCCCATTGGGCACCCTCGAGTCTGTTACTCTCGCGAACAGGATGACGGTCCAAGCCGAGGTCCCCCCTCGGGGGCCCTTGGGGCAGTCATCCATAAATAAAGGTTTCGGCTAAGCACCCTCAGCGCTATGCCAGCTTTCAATCCGGCGAAGCTGTGAAAGCCTTCGGGCTAACAGTGACCATCAGTCCTTAAAAAAAACAAAAAAAAAAAGTAACTGTGTCCGCGCTAGATTTATTAAAGCTCTGTTAACGAGCAATTTAAATTAGTCGAATTATATTTGAGCAATATTAAGCGCTGTCGTTTTATAAGTAAAAGAAAATAATCCATACTTATGTGTCCTATGTAAGAGAGACCACATTCACAATCTAGCTTGTATACTCCTGTGGTAGACACTAATATACATTGTTTAATGTCATAATGACTACTTTCACATGCATAAACAAATATTTAAAACATAAATATATGAAATAATAAATGAATATAATTTACAAAGGAAAAAAGACATTTACACCTTCCGACATTTGTCGTATCGGTGTCCGACCACCACCATTTTGGCCTGAAGAGCCAGCTGTATAGTTTGCACAGTTAGAAGGTAATTTTCTATTATCTGGAATAAGGAATGACGCTACAAAATTTTATTACGTGACATCAACACTAGAACAGAGGTACGCAGCAGACGTAAAGGACATTATTGTCTCACCACCAGCAAAGGATACCTACAACCTGCCTACTCGGGACCACAGAAAGTGCTCGACAGAGGTACAAGGTCTATAAAATTCTTGTAAGAGGCAAACCAGTAACAGTAACCATAGATAGACTGAAACCAGCTTACCTACTCGCTGATAACAGTGATGTGTTGGACACTATTATACATTGTTTAAGGTCATAATGACTACATACATATGTATTAACAAATATTTAAGACATAAATATATAAAACAATAAATATGTATAATGTACTAATATAATATAAAACACAAATATTGTAAATAAAATATGTACAAGATAAGTCGTTGACATGTCGGCGTGCCGGCGACCTATAAATCGTTACGAAAAAATGTCTCGCCTTAGAAAGATTTATAAACAAAAACATCAGGTACTTGCGCGTACGTCACCGCCCGCCCTACAGTTGACCGCTTATAATTATTTACGTGTGCTAAACTGTTTGCTAATATTCTTCATTCTTAAATTCTATTGACTTTCTCGCTGTGATCTTCTGTGCTACTATCTGTGACTTTTGCTTCTGAACTTTTTGTGAACAATATATGTGTGCCAATATTATAAACATTGTTGGAAAATTAAACCATGGTGAAATATCGGGAGTGTTATAATTATATCTCTGCAACTTTACACTCTTGCATCTTTTAGAGGGACATTACACTTAACAGATGGTAAAAACTGACTTATCTTCTTTGGCGGCTTGAAATATGTTCTTATGGACCGCTTCAAGATATAGCTAATCTTGTCCGTGACTCCTCTGACATTTGGTAGAAGAGCAGGTACACGCTCGACTGTGGCCGATTTCACTCGGTTCCTGTGACGTAGGCGCGGGACCCAAAGCTTGTTGTCGTGCAAAACTTGCTTGACATGCTGAAGCTCGGAGGCCAGGTAACACCATCCATCACAGTTAGCTACCGTGGGAAAATCTTTGTTTAAGAGAGCACAAGAGATGTGTGAGAAGAAACACTTGGCTACCAAGCTGCAGCATGTCAAGCAAGTTTTGCACGAAAACGGGCTTCGGGTCCCGCACCCACGTCACAGGAACCGAGTGAAACCGGCCGCAGTCGAGTGTGTATCTGCTATTCTACCATATGTCAGAAGAGACAAGATTGGCTATATCTTGAAGCGGGCCCATAAAAATATTTTTCAAGCCGCCAAAGAAGATAAGTCTGTTTTTGCCATTTGTTAACTGTAATGTCCCTCTACAAGTTTCAGGAGTATACGAGCAAGATTTGCTAGATTATGAATGTGGTCTCTCTTACATAGGACAAACCAAAAAGATCAATGAAAGCCCGCGTAAAAGAACACATAGCTGACGTGAAGCATCGACGCTCTAGGATGTCTGCAGTATGTGACTACGTTCTGGATCACCCCAACCATTACATCAGATTTGATAGACAAAAATCCTTGCAATAGTACACCGATTCCTACCAAGGATGATTCGCGATACTATTTAAATAAAAACATCCTACTTTCATTAGAGAAGATGGTTGGTTGCAGCCACCGGCTTGGGATCCTACATTTAATAAAATTAAATAAAGAAACAATCATAGCACTGCAAGATCTAAAGACACTGTAAGCTCATTTTGGGTCGACATACATACATACATACGTAAGATCACGACTGTATCCCATAAGGGGTAGTCAGAGACTGGGCACTCACTGCAAAAACAGATGACTGCCACAATCCACGTTTCACCAAAACAATATAATGCACTTGGTGTGATAGGTGGTGAGCCCATCGCCACTATGCGCTGTTGGGTGCACAGTGCAGTTTAATTCCTTAATCGCCTTTTACGAGATCCATTGGATGAGATGGAGTGGTAGTATTCTTTTAACGAGCCGCCACCACACCAAAAATAATAATTATAAGCTGAAGGTACCCGGACTAACTATGACATCGGGACATCTGTCACCCCCCCCCCCCCCCCCCCCCCCGTGGCAATTGTGTGCATTACAGCATCACTCACACTCATAGTTCAAAAATTAAACGCGATGAAATCCGTAAAATTAGTTTTAATAAATGTGTAATATTCGCGGACATATGAGAAATCATAACTAGATTGATGATATAAATCACACTACCTACACGCGGATTTTCCGGACCGATACAACTTAGGGACCTTCAAGCAATGCGCCTCTTCCTTTCTTAAAGGCCGGCAACGCAACCGCGATTCCTCTTGTATTACGGATGTGCGTGGGCTATCGTATCATCTTAGTCTATTTTATATGTGTAGCATTTGTTTTTTTATTATCAGAAAATGTTGACTCCAGCAATTTTACTTGCGATAATAGTCGCTCTGAGTCAATTCGCTATCGGACAATATTAAGGTCTAGAGACCATGGAAAGCGACTCATGTGTTTATGGAAGTCTCAATATAAAGAAAGCCAACGGTTTATAATCAGTCTATATGATCTTGGAAGTACTAATCCGACAGGTCAGAAATTCACTTATTTACTTTTTTTATAGGAGAAAGTGACGAGACGAGCAAAACGTTCACCTGATGGTAAGTGCAACATCTGCCCATCACAAATACTGTGGCACCCAGAACATTTCAGTGGTCCCCTTGAGACATCAGTTCTTAAGTCATATGCGCTAATTACACTTAAGCTCTCAGTGCCCTTCCGACTGAAACACAGTAATGTTTGCACACTACTGCTTCACGGCAGAACAACTGGCACTGCGGTGGTATCTATCTAGACAGGTTCTTGCATAGACCAATATTCCTAAACTAGCTAACCTAGCGTTAAGTGAGGATACGGGCTGTGGTCTTTCCCAGTATCATCATCATCTTAACAGTCTATCAGTGTATCTGGAATTTGCCTGACTTAAATTTTACGACGCAAAACGTATTAACGCCGTATAATCGCGTGAAAACAAAATTATATTTTTTTATGAAGCAAAGTGCCGGAACGAGCTAATCGTTCACCTGATGGTAGTAAAGTTTCAGCCTATAAATGTCCCACTACTGAGCACTGGCCTCCTCTGATTTCTGAGAGGGTTTTGGAGCTAGGAAGAATCCGCCACGCTGCTCCAATGCGGGTTGGCGGACTTCACATGTCCTCGAAATATTTCTATTCCTCGGACATGCAGGTTTCCTCACGATGTTTTCCTTCACCGCTAAGCACGTGGTAAATCAGCACTTAAAATTGTAGAACAATATTAGAGGTGCTGGTACCGTGGATCGAACCCAGGTTACTCGCTTACTATGAAATTAAAGGCGAGCACCAGGCCCCTGAGCTACCACGGCTGATGGTAAGTTCAACTTATGCTCATAACAAATGCTACGTCATCCGGGACATTTCTGAATAGCACCGCACTGCGCTCATCACCTTGAGACATCAGTTCTTAAGTCTCATGTGCCCAGTGATCACACTAGCCCTCGGTGACCTTCAGATCGAAACGGCTTGACGGCTGAGTACATGGCAGTGCGGTGGCACCCACCTAGACGGATTGTTTCATAGGAATCCTACCACCGACGTTATAAACGTTAATAGCGTCGAATTATATTGGTCATTCGGACCCTTAGCTATTAATTGGGGCTAATACCTGAGCAAAAATTCTGTATGTAATGAACCGGAACTACGTTTGCCATTTGAAACATTATTTGTAAAATATTAAAGTTTAAATGTAATTTCAGATGGCAACAGCATAACATATTCAGTCTGCCAACGTATATCGGAACTCACGTGTCCGAACTCCAACTCCTATACGGAAACAGGTAAAAATAATAATAAAAATACGAGTATAATGTTTTCTTTTATTTACGCGAATATTACACATTTAAATAAAACTACTTTTTTACGGATTTTATCGCGTTTAATTTTTGAACTATTTTTACCCGACGTTTCGGACGCTTTACAGCACCCATGGTCACGGGGGGACTGAGGTGACAGTTGTCCCGATGTCATAGTTAACCCGGAGTACCTTCAGCTTTTAATTATTATTTGTAGTCCGATCTACGCAGAAAGAGCTTACTGTGTCTTGAAGCCTTGCAGTGGTATGCTTGGTTTTTGATTTAATTTTATTAATAATAGGATCCCAAGCCGGTGGTAATACCCAACCATCTTCCCTATTGAAATTAGGATGTTTTTTAATTTCAATAGCCTCGCGAATCATCCTTGGTAGGAATCGGTGTTCTTTTGCAAGGATTTGTGCTCTAAATTAAACGCGATAAAATCCGTAAAAAAGTAGTTTTATTTAAATAAAAATATATTTAAAATATAATTATATAGCCCAGGAGCTGACTGACCACGCGCCGTATAATTTACAGTATAGGAAGTACGCTAAAATTATTCAAAATTGCTCTAGTTAGTAGAATCAGGCGTTACTTTGCAGTAATGAAAAAAAAAGAAAAGGAAGTTAATTTGTTAAGATCCGCATGCAAAATATAAAATGTTGATATTATCTACTTTTTGAAGAGCACCGCCCGCCCTCCCTCAGTAGCCACTAGGTAATATTCACCACTGAAGTCGAGACCACGACACGTGTTACGCCCCAAACCGGCTACCGGCTGTCTGTCGTAGAGTCTATGACAGTACGGCCGACAGCTAACAGTATTGTAGTGGTGGCGGTTCCTGGCGGCTGTGTTAGTTTGCTTGAGCACGGTACTGAGAGAGGGCCGGCTTTTCAAAAACTAGGTAATATGCATCGTTTTATATTTTCCATGCGGATCTTAGCAAATTAACTTCCTTGTCTTCATTATTACGGATTTCTGCAAAGTAACGCCTGAGTCTATTAACTAGAGCAATTTTGAATAATTTTACGGTATAAACTTTACGAAACGGAAAGTACGATGGTGACATTGAGCGAAAAGTTTGAATCAAGTCCATGGGGCCCTGCATAACTTTATGTGGAGAACGTATCTAAAAGAAGCATGACAGGTTGCGCATAGAGTAGTACTGGTCTTCACACTTATGCATGGTAGTGAATGTTGAGATAATAGAAGACGCATGAAAGTAAGATTTATCATTATCATCATCTCAGCTTATCACTAGTCCACTGCTGAACATAGGCCTCCCCTATAGATTGCCAGAAAAGTTAGTAGCTCTCATTTTGGGGGAGTTTTCCATAGTTGCCACACTTGGCAAGCGAGTTGGCAAGTACAATTTATTTATACAGATGTTCCAAGAAGACGCTGCTGCCCATCTCCTGGTTTTTATTTTCCTTCTGTCGACTTTTACGAAACCAACGGGAGTAGATGGGATGGTAAATTCTCCTAAGCCGCTACCACACGGCAAAATGAATGCTGTGAAAATGAAAAGTTTAAGAAGTGGAGGCTGGAGTGACTTTGATGGACAAAGTGAGAAACAGCGTGATAAGGGAACGTTGCGTTGTGGTAGAATATGCAGTGACAAACAAAGAAAAAGGAATGGCTATGACACGTAGAAAGGATGACGAAAGTAGATTCACGAAACAGATTTATAAGACGTGAATGAACGGGCAAGCAGGTAAGGGTCGACGATGGCAGACGTATCACGATCAAAACGAAGTCGTTTTAAGGATAGGCCACGTTAAAAGTGAAAAGATGTGGTCTATGTCAAGTGAAAGAGTGTGTATTCTTAGGTTCAACGATTACGAAAAACGGAAGTACGACGGCGACATTGAGCGAAGTGTGTTGGCTGAAAATCAAGTCTATGAGGTTCTGTATAACTTTATTTGTAGCCAGAAAGTATCTAAAAAGGCACGACTAGCTCTACATAGAAAAGTAATGGACCCCATACATACATATGATAGTGAATGTTAGGTCTGGCAGAAGAAGCATGAAAGTAACATTAATGCTGTGTAAATGAAAATCTTGAGAAGTATAGCTGGAGTGACTTTGATGGACACAGTAAGGAACAGCGTGATAAGGGAGCGTTGTGGTGTGGTAGAAGATGTAGTAACAAAGATAGGGAAAGTGATGCCTAGATGGTTTGGACACGTAGAGAGGATGGATGAAAGAAGGTTGAAGGAACAGATTTATGAAGCGAGAGTGAATGGGCAAACGATTAATCTAATTCGTTTCAAGGAAAGGCCACGTTAAAAGAGACGAACCGACGAGACCACCGACGAGCTTGTATGAAAATGCTAATGAACGTAGTAAGAAGTGAAAGATGTGGATCAGGATCGTAGCAAGTGGAAAGATGTGTTTTTTGCCCACCCCAATGGGAAAGAGCCGTGACTATGTGAAATTATATTCTTTTTAAATAATTCATAAAAAGTTATTATTTCCATCACATTGTTTTCAGCTTACTTCAACGTAACGGAAAAAAAACTGAACGTCGAACTTGTAGATTCCTCACCAACAACTGTGTATACGTATTATTATAATCAAACTGAGAAAATTCAAATACACTGCGCCGCCAGCACTAACAATAGTTTAATTAATAATAAAAATAAATTTTTATCATTATGCGGGGACATTTTTAAAAACGAGAGTAAGTAGTCATTGTTAATTGAAATTTTATGAATATTATGATATATAGACATATTATGACATAGCATTGCTATTCATCACCATCATCACCATTTCAGCCCATCACTAGTCCACTGCTGAACATTGTCCCGCATAGATTAATCTTCGGGGAGGATGTTCAGAGGGATTTTGCCATAGTTGGCACGCTTGGCAGGCGGGTTGGCAAACGCAGTTTATTTTTTTAGATGTTTCAGGATGATTATGTTGCCTAGCTTCTGGTTTATTTTTTTGCTCTGTCGACTTACATGACACCCACGGGATGAGATGGGGTGGTAGATTCTTTATGCCGCCGCCACATTGCTAGTGATTATTTATAATAGTTAAAGAAAACGGATATTTTATAAGTTCTGTTCTTTGATTAGCTAACAATAGTCCCCTGTGCAAGTGAAACTACAAAAACACAACTAATAAGAAATTATAAATCCCTAAACGTTTCAACGTTAAGCCATTTTTTTTTCTGTAACGGAAATTCAGTCAATAGCAGAACGTCATACGTTCCTTAATCAAATGTTTTGATTGACTGTGGTTTTCGCGTTTACTATCGGAGTGCACACAGAAAATCTAATAATAAAGTGAAGTAGTGATCATCTAAGCCCAAGGAACCATTGTGGCATAATCTGCCTGTGCAAGGAAAAACCTGGATTGAGGTAGCTTCGACTGGGCGAGCGTACGTGGCCAAGGCGTGAGTTTTTGTTGACGGGGCAGTAACATTCTGCCCCGTCAACAGTCAACTTTGCACCCTTTCTTAGTATCCTGTAGTTACCCCCCTAAATATGTGATTTGCACAGAATCTGGTCTTTGATTTTGAGCATTCTCTCCCAGTGAAACCAAACCATTACAAAATATTGCAGCAAAAAAATGAAACAACTTAGGTTTAAATAATCAGACATTATTTTACAGAAACCCATAATATTAAAAGAAGATGAAATTAATTTGCTTAGATCCGCATTTACAATTAAAATGAATTGACTGATTTTTAGATACTCACAAATGCGAGGAAAACAGCTGTAATATGACAGTATCTGTACGGCTTGATGCATCGAACAACAATTCTGTTGCATATTGTTATAAGCATGATTTGAACAATACATATAAAGTTGCCGCATTGAAGTTTATTAAAAAAAATTGGGAAAGTGAGTATTTTATAATGACATATATAAAATTTATAATGATGACAGTTATTAATATAAGTTTCCTCGTGTTTTCCGGTACGGTAGTTGAGAAACCAGACAAATTTTTTTTGTATCTTTTCGAGTTTCTCTTTATCAATAATGTAATGCGGCGATCAAATTGAACTACCGTAGTCGAAAATGCTACGAACATAGGCAAAGTATATCAAATTAATGCAATGAATATTTGAAAAAAGTCTACAAATACGTGTGACGAAGCCTAGGCTTTCTTGGTTAGATGTACATTTTTGAGTCTAGGTATATTCCCAAGTCACGAATCACCTCTATCCTCTCTATATCAACGCTATCAAAATTATATTTGTAAAATAATGGAATTTTTTTACGAGTAAAAGTAATACACTGACATTTTTGATATTTATTGTAATTTTGTTTTTTATATAATATAAATGAAGGTTATTAAGATACTAATTAAAACTATTAAATTACTATTAAGATAATATGTTGCAATTTCTCGCAATCACGGAATGACTTGATTTGCATGAATATTTTTTTATATCCGGCCTATAAAATGTGTTTCGAAAATTTTATTGAATCCTTTATATCATTATATACATATAGTTGACAAAGAGAGGACCTAGGTGCGAACCCTGAGGAACACCGGATGTAATATTTATATAGTCCGACCTAAAGCCCCCAAGTACAACAGCTTGGGATCTATTACATAGATATGATCGTACCCAACGAAATAAGTCCTCACGTATGCCTATCATTTGCAGCTTCGATAGCAGTATGAGGTGATCTATACGATCGAAACATCTCTCGAAGTCAGTGTAAATCACATCTACCTGACCACCGTTCTCCATTTTAGTACATACAAAGTTTGCAAATAGAGAGAGGTTGGATGTCGTGGAACGGCATTTTAAAAATCCATGTTGGAATTGAGATATTTGTGAAGAGATAATGGGATAAATACTATCATATATAGTTCGTTCAAATATTTTGTTGAGTGTATTTACGAGTAATATAGAAATAGGCCTTTATTTATCAATACAAGTTTTAGCTTCACTTTTATGTATCGGCACAACGTGAGCTCTTTTCCAAATTGATGGGAAAACGCCTTCATAGTATTATAATATAAATTGAATAACATTACTGTTGTATATCCAATGATTTTACAGATGGAAGTGAAGGAAAGAAGAATGATGAAATACTCAACACAAACTCATGTTCAACACTGTTTACAGAAAAAGGTAAATAAGGATTATATTTAAATAAAAATCTATATTATATGGATATGTTGCACATGCATTTGGTGTAGTTGACGCAGTGGCTTCTATTTTATTAGAAATAGCTGTGCAGCGCGGTTTCACCCGCCGTTTCATTTAAAAGAAATCGGTCTTAGGGTCGTAGCGTGATGTTATATAGCATATAGCCGTCTTCGATAAATGGGCTATCCAACACTAAAATATTTTTTAAATTCCAACCAGCAGTTCCTGAGATTAGCGCGTTTAACCAAACCAACTCTTTAGCTTTATAATATTAGTATGGATGTATATTTTCGGAAATATTTGTATAATCTATAGATAGTTTCTCCGGTCTAGAAGTTTCATCATCATCATCATAATTTCAACCTATCACTAGTCCACTGCTAAACATAGGACTACCGCATAGAATGCCAAACGATTGTAGCTCTTATTTTAGGGAGGATTATTCCATAGTTGTCAAGATTGGCAGGCGGATGGGCAACTGCAGTTTGCCTATCTCCCGGTTTTAATTTTCCCTCTGTGGACTTTTAGGACACAACACTTTTCGTTTAAGAAGAATATATTTGAAGACCACAGGGAAAAAAAGAGAAGGCTCACTTTATGTGTAAATTAAGTTAATAAAGCCATTTAAAATACTCGTATCGTTAAAAGTACTATTTCATCAACCTCTATACAGGATAAAAACTGGCTTAGTCATTGAAATATACAAATAATTTTGTTGTTGGTGGTAGGATTCCTATGCAGGAATCCGTCTAGGTAGGTACCACCCCAGGGCCAGTTATTCTGCCGTGAAGCAGTAGTGTGCAAGCATTACTGTGTTTCGGTTTGAAGGTGTGCTAGCGTTATCACTGGGCATTTGAGACTTAAGAACTGATGTCTCAGGGTGAAGTGCGCAGTGTGGTGTCACACAGAAATATTATGGGTGGACGTTTTGCTCGTTTCGTCACTTGATACAAAAAAAAATACAATGTGCAGGGTTGAAACGAGGATGGTCAGTAAAATGCAGTGAAAAAAGAAAGAATACCTATGCTACTTTTTTTAAAAATATCATTTAACACTAGTATTTTAATTAGTGAACTTATAAATAAACATTTTTTTATGATTCTAAGCATTTTTATAAAATAAAAAAATTAGTAATAATATTGGTGGTGGCGGCTCGTTAAAAGAATACTACCACTCCATCTCATCCAATGGATCTCGTAAAAGGCGAGTAAGGAATTGAACTGCATTGCGCACCCAACAGCGCATGGTGGCGATGGGCTCACCACCTGTCACACCAAGTGCATTATATTGTTTTGGTGAAACGTGGATTGTGGCAGTCATCTGTTTTTGCAGTGAGTGTCTAGTCTCTGACTACCTCTTATGGGATACAGTCGTGATGTTATGTATGTATGTATGTATGTAATAATATTATATATATAATAAAAATAATATAAGAACGATTCTTGTTAAAGTTCAAAACATTAATTCTCAATTATCTAAGTGTGCATTTTTGAAATTCCTCCTTTTTTTCCTGTGGTATTTATTAACTGCTTCCGTAAGGAACCCTCCCTAACTGGTAACATTGACCGTCACAGAACAGGTCGCCATACATTCAACACTCTGTTATGAAAAACATCATCATCATCGTCATTTCAGCCTATCACCAGTCCACTGCTGAACTTAGACCTCCCCCACAGACTGCCACAAAAATTTGTGGCTATCATTTTGGTGGGTTTTAGCCATAGTTGCCACGCTTGGCAGGCGGATTGGCAATCGCAGTTTATTTATTGAGATATTCCAGGATTCATCAGACATCACCTGGATGTTTATTTTCCCTCTGTCGACTTTTACGACACCCACGGGTTGAAATGGGGTGGTAGATTCTCTTCAGCCGCTACATCATTAAATATCGTCAACTATATATACCTTTTGCTTTCTTTTCATTTCTTTCTTTTCTTTGTAACAAAAATTCAAATCATCGGGCTTCGGGTCTGGTTGTGATGTGCTTGTAAAATGTATGTATGATTACGCACTCACGATACAGGAGAAATCCTGGTGAGGTTTATTGTCTTTTTTGTAAATATAAAAAATCTGGATTTTAGAGAGTCCTCAGAAAATGCAAGAATTTGCATGTTTTCTTATAATACAGTCTTAAAGGACATGGTAATTATTTACTTAAAAATCTCCTATTAGACTTGTGGAACAAGCAGGGCTCAAATCTAGTTACTATCACTGTTTTCTATTCACGAGTACCTTACTTCGAAGCCGCGGGTCTTGGCTTCGAATCCCAGCCGGAGCCAACATTTGTGCTAAAACATAAATTGTTGGTTTTCGGGTCTGGTTGTGTTGTGATTGTCCCCGTGTTTCTGACACTGCATCCTAGCCTACCTCCGATATTATAGCGTCAGCGTTACATCGGGCGCGGATAGGTTGGGACGAGTGAGTGCCTCTGTGTTTGCACGTACACTTGTGGCACTATAATATCTCCTGCGCAGTTGGTGGCTCTCGACAGTAGTCGGCAGTTGTCGCCGTGGTCGAAATCGGCTAGGAGAACATCATCACATCACATCAATTTTTTTTTGGAAAATTTCGATATTTCACTGTTGTTTTGTTTTTTTTTTTCAGCTTTTTATGGATTATTGACCGTGACGGTCGTGATTATCGTTATTTTAATTATACTACTCATATACTGTTATACTGTTCTTCAGAAGTATGAGCAGAACATACGAAAATCAAAGGTATCAATACATGTAAATGTAATTTTATTCACCATCACCATTTCAGCCTATCACTAGTCCACTGCCAACATAGGCCTCCCCAATAGATTGCCACAAAAGTTTGAAGTTCTCATTTTGGGGGATTTTAGTTATCAAGCTTGGCAGTCGGGTTGGCAACCGCAGTTTATTTTTTCAGATATTCCTGGAACATGCTGCTCACTATCTCCTTCTTTTAATTTTCCCTCGTGTCGACTTTTACGACATCCGCGGGATGAGACGGGGAGGTAGATTCTCTGAAGCCGTAAAATTCTCGTCTCTATAATTCTATATTTTTTTTATGAAGTTAATAAATTCCTTTAAAAAACTCAAAGATTTACTAATAAGTAAACTTCTTAAAATATGGCATGATCGTACCGAACATCTTACTTCAAGGTAAATCAGTTTTCAATTTTAATTTTTTTATTGGAGAGAGTGATGAGACGAGCAAGACGTTCAAAACACCTTCGAAACATTTCTAGAACATTTCCGTGTGGCATCACACTGCGCTCGTCACCATGAGACAGCAGCTCTTAAGTCACATATATGTAATAATTACACTAGTTCTCAGTGCTCTTCAGATCGTGAAACACAGTAAGTAATGTTTGCACACTACTGCTTCACGGCAGAATACCAAGCCCTGCGGTGATACCTACCTAGTACCTATAATCCTGAGCCTACCTATAGTTTTTACCAATACCAGTTTTTATTCATGTCATTTTTTTTTTAATTTTCAGAACAATGGAAACGATTCGTATGAGAACAGTACAGAGCTAGCCAAGGACGAGTTTATTGTCGAAAATAGTTTCTACTCCAACCCTGAGGATTCGAAGAAATCGGTCAACGTTACGGAGGAACATTTAGAATTACTATATTCGAAGCCAATTCCTGCATGTGATCGAAAAAAAGACGTTCACGAGAATGTTATGTATATAAATTTAGATGGTAATACTGTTAATGAGTATGGTAACACTTCGGACGCTGTGTACTTGAACAGTACAACGTACCTTTAGATTTAGTTGTGTCAAAGATCATATAACTTTATACGAACAGTATTACCATCGACATCGTCATCAGGGTATTACCAGTCCAGAGCTAGACATAGCTCTGCTCACACAGAAATTTGTAGTTACCACCACGCTCGACATAGCAGTACCAGACGCCTTGCAAGTTGCAGACGCTGCTTTCTGGTATTTTTTTATGGAAGAAAGTAACGAGACGAGCAAATCGTTCACCTGATGATAAGTCCAACGTCGCACGTCACTCTTAGATAACACTACGTAGGTTTATTATTATTATTACATTCTTTAATTAATACAATACACTAGCTAGTAATGCCCAATATACCGGAACACAGTAGTGTTTGTACACTACTGCTTCACGGACAGAATAACTGGTATTGGTGGCATCTATCCAGAGGGATATCTGCGACGAATCCTACCAGGTATTTCGAGATGTAAATTCCGTCACCTGTCGGAAGGCTTGTGACTTTCCTGGCTATTCGTTTGGTCGACTATAGAAACAGTATGCTACCTTATATCTAATAGAATATTAGGTCACGTTGACTTTTGTTGTGGGCATCCTTGATGCGAGTAAAAAAAAGGGACCATGATTTCTTTTATATTTGTAAGCATGAATATTGCATAACATTAAGTCCTTTTATAGTACCTTTATATATGGTTATAAGGAGTAAAATAATATTTAAGTCGAGTAAATTTCGACAAACTTTTTTTTGGTTATACACTTGCCGGGGAAATCATTTTACTCATAGTTTTTAGGTTCTAGGAAAGACAGGCGCAGCGTGTAATGTATGTCTGAAAGGAGGTAGGCCCTACTAGTGGTAGGATTGCTATGCAGTAATCCGTCTAGATAAGTACAATATCAGTAACTCTGCTGTCAAGCAGTAGTATGCAAACATTACTGCGGTTCGGTTTGAAGGATACTGAGAGCTAGTGTAATCACTGGGCAAACGAGACTTAACTGTTGTCCCAGGTTGACGAAGGTAGTGCGGTGCCTCACTGCGTAACACAGCATTAGTTATGGGCAGACGTTGCACTTAACATCAGGTGAACGAATTGTTCGTCTCATCACTTTAAGATTCACAACACAAAAATTTAGAAGGGTAAGTCCTGAGGATGTTCGGAACCTAATGATAAATTACCAAATGTTGTGCAAATTTACTTTAAAAACTAGGATAAGACATTGTAAATGTAAAGATAACGTTGGGCACGTTACCCAAGAGAATTTTGAATAGAAAATAATGATTAAGAATGTCTATCACTGACGGAACGCATTTAAAATTAAGTATTTTATGCTTTGATCTATTAAATCATTAATTATTACAAAATAAATTTAAAAAGTGTACTTGCACGTGACATTTTTACGTTTACTTGCGTACCGTGATATTCATTTCTGTTGACGAATTGATTTGGAGCGATCGTTGTAAATAAAAAAATAAGGTTCTCCATAAATTGTTTTTTTTGTAACGTTTTAACTATGTTCAAATGTCGTTAAAAGCGCCAGCAAAGTCCAAGCAACCGACAATTTGGAAGGAAAGGTTCCCGCGTGGTAACTTGTAATGTTTTTTATTCAACGTAGAGTACGGGGAACCCTTGCTAGATGAGATACATTAGGCTGGTAGTGTAATGATGTTATGAAGTTTCCAAAAAAGCCGACAATTCACAGGATTTTGAATCGAAACAATATTTGGTATATTATTGAGTTTAATTAATAATAATAATAATTTTGTAATTACTGAAACATTTGTAAGTATAAAATAAACAATAACACTATTAATTCTCTCGAACAAAACATAAAGTTTATTCCAATGAAGTACTTGTGTTATTTTACAATTATAAAATATACACATAGTTTCAAAACATAAAAATTAATACAGCAACATTTAGGAGGAAATGTTGCCATCAACACAATACATAAAAGTTGACAGAGGGAAAATTTAAACCAGAGGATGGGCAGCAGCATCTTCCTGCAACATTTGAATAAATAAACTGCGGTTGCCAACCCGCCTGCCAACCGTGGCAACCATTCCAAAATTCTCCCAAAATGAGAGCTACAAACTTTTGTGGCAATCTATGGGGATGTTCAGTAGTGGACTTTCGATAGTCTGAAATGATGATGATTATCAATGATGAAACTCTAGTGATATCAAGTGACAGATAATCGCACATAGGACGCTTAAGGCTTAGGAAAGTTTCCTTAGATATATAGCGTTTAGTTACTACTAGAAAATGGCTTCTTTTTCCAATGATATCATATTTAAATATTAGAAAAGAGACATGTGTCATTTACAATGTCTGACGCCATTTTTATTTAAAGATCTCTGAACGGGCTCACCGATAGGAAGTCTATAAGCTAAGAGTTCTTCCAAATTTAAGTGTTTAGGCACAATTTACGAGAGCGAACCTATAAAATCGTTTAAGAATCACTTCAAAATTAATTTTTTTTTTCGATTTAGCCTAAAAAAAGACTTTATTCTGACAAGGCTTTGAAATACCTTTTAAAGATTTTTTTTATTGTGTGATCGTCTAGAAGCGATGTATGAATTAATTACTAGCTTTTAGTAATCGCAGTGAGCGAGCGCCTAGCCTCTGAGCTGTGGTAGTACAAAAGGCTAGGATCTTGCTTTAAATTTCAAGAACGCGAGTGTCCTGACCTAAATAATAAGTAAATTAGCCGTGTGCTTAAGGGAATCTGCCACCCTATCTCTTCCCGTGGGTGTCCTAAAAGTCGACTGAGGGAAAGTGAAGACCAGGAGATGGGCAGCAGCATTTCCTGAAACATCTGAAGAAATAAACTACGGTTGCCAACTGAGAGCTACAACCTTTTGCGGCAATCCATAGGGGGGCGGGGGTCTATGTTCAGCAGTGGTAGGTATCAAATGGTGATGATGATGTAGTAAATAAACCAATATGGAACAAACATATGGAGAAGAATTTTTCTATATCGATATTTAATAGCGAAATGCTATGACCTCTACTTTTTGTACAGGATATGACGCTCACTGCATATTTTCTACTAATGGTTGTTAGATACATTTTCAACGTCAAGAAAATCTTCGTTGATAAATTACCCAATCTTCGTAAATAAGTTTCCCATACATTTGTTGTGTGGGAATTTAGATTTATTCACGTTCAAAGAACTTTCAGCTTTCCCTAGCGCGCATGCGTTGGCATCGTCAGTGCCAGTGAAATAAGCTGTGACAGAAGATGAGATAGATCGATGCAACGATTAGATTCCCAATCATGATCGGGAAGCCGATTTTCAGGTACTCCATGAAGGTGAACCGGTAGCCATGTTGCTCAGCAACTCCTGCGCAGACTACATTCGCACTAGCACCGATGAGCGTACCATTGCCTGGAAAGGAAATTATTGACTACTTTAAAATAAAAGGATTTTTTTTTAATTAAGTACAGAAGTAATTTGATGGGGGGTTCCCCCCGTTATCATCATTTCAGCCTATCACTAGTCCATTGCTTACTAGATTGAGATTTTCCAGGACAATACTACTGCCCATCTTTTTGTTTAAATTTTCCCTATATCGAATTTTACGACTCCCACGGGATTAAATGGGGTGGTAGATTCAGACACACGGCAGGACACATGTAGTGTAATTTTTAAGATATAAGATGGTTTTGGTTATACTGGATTGTATTCCTATTGGATCTTTCACTGAGCGTGGTCCAGCACGCACTCGTTTTCTTTTTAAATTTATCAACCTACCGATTCACTACGATCCACCTGATATTAAATACGTCTGCCAATAGTCATCAATTTCGTCGTAGGTAGTGCTTTGTAATTTTTTTTCATCACTCAGTTACATGGATGGTGTCTCAGCCCGTTTTCGTAATTTCATTGCACCATTTCATAGCGGTTTACCAAAAACAACTCCCTTCAAAATTTCATCAACATATATAGTGCCAGTAGTCTCCAAGTAAAATGGCCGACATTTTTTTTATTGGAGAAAGGAACGAGACGAGCAAAACGTTCACCTGATGGCAAGTACAACGTCCGCCCATTGCAATACTGTGTCACCTAGAATATTTCTGTGTGGCACCACACTGCACACGTCCTCCTGAGACATCAGTTCTTAAGTCTCATCTTTCCAGTAATTACACTAACTCTCAGTGCCCCTCAGACCGATACACAGTAATGTTTGCACACTACTGCAGAATAACGGCCCTGCGGTACCTACCTCGACGGATTCCCACAAAGGAATTCTACCACCAGTATACGGACAGACGGAAAGTACAGGTTCCGTTTTTACTACGGTGCCCTAAAAGACGTGCGGTGGCGGCTTAAGAGAATCTGCTATCCCATTTCATCCCGTGGGTGTTGTAATAGTCGACCGAGGGAAAATGAAAACCAGAAGGTGGGCAGCAGCATCTTCCTGGAACATCTGAATAAATGAACTGCGGTTGCGAACCCGCCTGCCAAGCGTGGCAACCATGGCAAAATCCCGCAAAATCAGTGCTACAAGCTTTTATAGCAGTGTTCAGCAGTGGATTATTGATAGCCTGAAATGATCATGATGAGGATGATTCAAAAATTTGTGACCAGTTTTATAGAACTGGACCCTTGTGTGGTTGGCGAGCCAAGTAGCGGCGAGCAAGGGTCGTACGGAAACGTGCGTCACCTCCAAGGCAGGCGCCGAAGCTGAGCGCCCAGGCGAGTGGTGCCAGCGGTAGTGCCAGCTCGCCGTTGGCCGCCAGCGCCGCGGTCACCCGCACCATCATCGTCGTCAGCGGGATGTTGTCCACGAACGCGGACGCCAGCCCTGACACCTGTGGTTCGTGGGGGCCACTGAGTTAAAGTCCATCTTAGGCTGATGTACAGGAATTTCGGAAACATTTGTCGACCGCGTGGCGTACTGGTAAGCGTAACTGACTTCAGCGCCAGCGGTACCGGGTTCGATTTCCGGCCGGAGGCAACATTTGTGCAAAAACACAAATTGATGCTTTTCGGGTCTGGTTGTGTTGTGCATGTGAAATGTAAAACGCACCCACGATACAGGAGAAAATCCTTGTAGGAGCTTCAAAAAAAAAAAACAAATTGAAATATATACATGTATTTAATATTAATGTTTTATTTCCTGAGTACCTGACTACCATGCCGCGGGTCCTTGATTCGGATCTCAGTCGGAACCAACACAAACAACACATTTAAGACTCAACTTTGTCGGCTCGGTTGGCGCAGTGATTAAGCGCTTGACTTCTGCGCCGCGGGTCGCGGGTTCGATTCCCGCATGGGACAAATATTTGTATGACCTACAGGTAGTAGTTCCGGGTCTGAGTGTTTGTGCATGTGGAAGTTATGTATGTAAAACGCACCCACGACACAGGAGAAATCCTACTGTGGGGCATCGCTTTTTAAAACCAAAAAAAAAAATTTTTTTTGTTCTAAAAAGCGATTCTCATAAGTCACAAAAAAGCTTAGAACCTTATCACAACCGTAGAAGGTTTAGAAGATTTCCAAATTGTGTACTTCTCAGTGAACGTCACTGTACTCACACAAAGATCTCTCATTCTCACGTCCTCGTATTAGATATAATGGCTGAGGCTTATGACCTGCAGCTGACTCCATAAAATCCTGTGTTGTTGGTGATGCCGGTGTTGATGATAAAGAATTTAGGCATAGGCGCACAGCAGTATTCGCCCTCCCGTATCCAATGATTCATACGAAAAGATAGAAGGTCGCATGCAGTGTCAAGAACACGGGGACAATCACACTACATTAAAAATGTTATGTTGCGTTATTGTTTACACTCATTCTACTAAGCCGATAGATCTTAGAATAAGAATAAACAAACATAGTAGAAAAGCACCTACATTTTCCTACTTAGGTGTCGGAAGAGGCGACTATGGTATTGTACGGACAGCTTTTGTTTGTGCAGACATACATACATACACACATAAGATCACGACTGTATCCCATAAGGGGTAGTCAGAGACTGGGCACTCACTGCAAAAACAGATGAATGCCAGAATCCACATTTCACCAAAACAATATAATGCACTTGGTGTGGCAGGTGGTGAGCCCATCGCCACCATGCGCAGCTGGGTGCACAGTGCAGTTTAATTCCTTACTCGCCTTTTACCATAATATGCAATGCTGTCACTATACTGCTCGTGGGAATTAAACTTGGTAACAATATTATAATAAATAAACCCTACAATTACGCTACTCCTGATACTCTGCATCCGTCTCATTATCTCGATTTAGTTTCCTGTAGGTTTCACTTCTAGAGCGTGTGAATTGCACACATGTTTTTTTAGTACATAGCCTATTGTATAGTCTATGACTTGACAGAATATGAAGTAAAAAAAAACTCTTACTGTCTGTGTATGTGGATTAAACTTAGAAACTAGGTTATGTTCATTAAATTTCATCCGATTACAAATTCGATGCGCACCCGAAACCGATATTGATAAGTTTAATAATAAACTAGCTGTGCCCTGTGGTTTCACCCGCCGTTTAATTTAAAAGAAATCACAACTGAGCGTTGTAGAGTGATGTTAATCTTCTTCAAGAATTTGTCTACCAAATACATAAAGAATTTTTCAAATCCGACTCCTTGTTCGAGAGATTAGCGCGTCCAAACAAACCAACTCTTCAGCTTTATTATTAGTATATAGATATAGATAAATAGGCAATAACATTCATACATACATTCACGCCTTTTTCCCTAATAAGGGGCAGGTAGAGACCACAAACGTAGTCCAGTTTACGCGCCCGCAGGAAAAGAAACATGAAGGGTAGCGAACCAAGTCGCCGCCATTTTGGTACGAGTCAAAAAATTCTTAATTCCCATTACATTCCCACGAGCAGTATAGTGACAGCTTTGCATATAATCGTGTTATTCTGCAGGAATAAAGGCTGTCCGTACAATACGCGTTAAATCATTGCTAGGAATTTGACTTAGGTCACTACTAAGCAAATTACATAAAAAAACCCAACTGTGAAGTGGATAAGAAAGAAATACATACCCACAGAACAAGCATGATCGCTGCAGTCAGACGGGACTCTTCGCCGACTTTCAAAATAAGCGATTCCGTAATCCTCCCGATCCAAGATATAAGACCCAGTTTAGAAAGTACCTGTAACCAAAAAAATAAGAATCAGCAAATTACTGGTGGTAGGACTCCTATGCGGGAATCCGTCTAGTTAGGTACCACACCAGGGCCAGATATTTTGCCGTGAAGCAGTTGTGTGCAAACGTTATTTTGTTTTGGTCTGAAGGCACTGAGAGCTAGCGTAATCACTGGGCATATGAGACTTAAGAACTGATGTCTCAGGGTTACGAACGCAGTGTGATGTCACACAGAAATTAATTTTAAGTGAATTATACATACTGTTTCTTCTGCGTTGAACTATTTTTTTTTATTGGATAAAGTGACGAAAGGAGCAAATCGTTCACCTGATGGTAAGTGCAACATCTGCTCATAACAAATGATGTGTAGAACATTTCTGTGTCGTCCGTCACCCCAAATTTTTAGTTCTTAAATCTTGTATACCCAGTGATGACACTAGCTCTCAGTGCCCTTCAAATCGAAGACACAGTCATGTTTGGTGATAAGTGAAACGTCTGTCCATAATAAATGCTGTGTCATCCAGAACATTCCTATGTGACACCACACTGCGTCTGTCACCCTGAGACATCAGTTCTTAAGTTTCATATAGCTAACTCACTAAAAAACCAATGTGGATTTTTTTTAATTTATTATTCGATAAGAAATGCGTAGGCACTGAGTTTCGGCATTACGGGGCCCTCATCAGGTCGCGAGAAATCTTTAACGTAAATCTTTAACGTGGGAGAGGCATATGTCCAGCTATGGTCAGTTAGTTAAAGGAAAACGACGACGATAGGATGTCGATCTTTATAGGAGGTAGAGACGGGACGAGCGAAACGTTCACCTGATGGTAAGTGCAACGTCTGCCCATAACAATGGCTGTGTCACCCAGAATATTTGTTTGTGACACCACACTGCTCCCGTCACCCCAAGACATAGATTATTAAGTACATTCTCCTCATGAAGTAAATAGTAAGTTACCTCCATGAGGACGAACAGAGCAGCAAAAAACAGCAAAGTGGACCATTCAACTCTAGCCAGGATTGGTTCTAAATCATCACGTTCCGCTAAAAGTAGAAGCAGAATTGCTCCAAGTAACGCCGTCCAGCCTAGAGAGAGCCGTTCTGAAACACAAAAATAACATTACAAATGATTGACGAGAGGCGAAAGTCGCTCGCAATAGTTCCGATTTCACACTACGCATATGCAGGAATCCGTCTAGGTCGGGACCACCCGAAGTCAGTTATTCTGCCGTAAAGCAGTAGTGTGCAAACATTACTGTGTTTTGGTCTAGTGTAATCACTGGACATATGATACTTGAGAACAGATGTCTCAGGGTGATGGCCACAGTGTGGTGCCATACTAAAGTGTACTGGGTAACACAACCGACAAAAAAAACTTCACCGCGATACATCGTTTCTTAAATCCAGCATTTACTCTAGCTTCAGTGCTCTTCCAACCGAAACACAGTTGTGTTTGCACGCCGCTGTTTGACAGCAGTGGCTGGCACTGCGGTGGTAAACCTTTGCGTAAGCCAGCATAGTAATCCTGTTATCAGTAAAAATGGGAATGAAGGGAATATTCACCACTTTTTAGTAACAGATCTTCGTTTTATAAGAATCGCTACTGTTTTTAAGTTGTGATAGAGTTAAAAAATAATAATCGTTCACCCGATGGTAACTCTTTATAAAGTCTTATTCCCGGTGATTTAAAACGTGTTCGGCGGTGAAGTCAAACATCGTTAGTAAACCAGCATATCTAAGAAATAAAAAATGTTTTGAGGACATGTGAAGTCCGCCATCCAGCACTGGAGCAGCCTGGCGGACTGTTCCCGGCTCCGAAACCCTTTCAAACAGTCCGAATGAGGCCCGCAGCCTCCCTCGGACGGTCATTAGACGACTTAAAAACTTTTTAGAGATATTCTAAATCACGCAAGCACGCAGCGAACGCGACAGTCCGAATTTCGAGGTTATTGTAGGAGTTTATTTATTTATTTATGTTTGGGTCAAACCAAACCTGGCACGCGGGCCCCTGGCCCGTGAGCACAGCATCCGATGAAGCTGTAAAAGCCTAACCTAAAAAAAAGGCTAACCGCAATTACATCACCGAAATTATATAAACCCTTTCAGAAATGAGACTGCTGAGCACAGGCCTCCCTGTTCTCAGCAGTGAGACATTTATAGGACTTTCGAGCCGCTGCGCAGTACTCTGGTACTGTACCACTAGGTCACGCGGTCGCTTATATAATAATAATAATAGGTAATAAAAATAAAAAGAAAATGCACTTACGCAGTTCAGGTATCGCGTGAAGGAAGAACACTATAACGACGAACGCGACGCACACTGCCGATTTCACTAACAGCTGCTTGTCTCTGATACGGTACTGTAAGCAAGAAAACAAACTTCACCATAATTTCAGCCCGTCACAAGACCAGTGCTGAACATATTGCTTCCCTCGTAAATTACAAAAAAAATATTTAACAACAGTTAGATAAAGAAATCACACAGGAAATTAAATTCCGCAGGAAAAAAATACACAGATAATAAAGAATACAGAAAACATCTTACTTGATAAAACACGTAGTAGCGCCACATTGCGGCGTAATATTGTAGGTAGCCGAGTGGTGACTTAGGAGAATCTACCACCTCATCTCGTCCCTTTGGTGTCGTAAAATTGAATAAATAAACTGCGGTTGCCAACCCGCCTGCCAAGCGACTATTGCATAATCCCCCCAAAATGAGAGTTACCTAACTACTAACTTTTGTGGTGATTGGGTCACTCGCGCGCCATAAAATTTAATACAGGCGCCTCTGCTGAGCTACCATCTGTTTGATCGGTACCTTCCAATGTTTCGGTACTCACCTTTTGCTTCATATGCGCTAGTGTTGAACAGAACAGCGGGTCCGATTTCGATTTCCCCTTGCCAGCTTCCTTCTTCAATAACGTTACGTGCAGTTTCTGCACCTACAATTGACATATTATTCTTTATTGTACAAAGTGATGAAGCGAGCAAAACTTTCACCTGATGGTAAGTGCAACGTCTGCCCATAACAAATGCTGTGTCACCCAGAACAACGAGTGGCACCACACTGAGCCCGTGACCTTGAGACATCAGCTCTTAAGTCTCATATGCCCAGTGATTACACTAGCTCTCAGTGCCCTTCAGACCGAAACAAAGTAATGTCTACACACTACTGCTTCACGGTAGAATATCTGGCCCTGAATGGTATCTACCTAGACGGATTCCGGCATAGGTCAGCTCACGTCTGATTACTGTGCACTGTCTTCTTGATGTTTCGTCGAGTACCAGTGCGTCTACATTTGTTTGTGAACAGCGTGGAAATTGTGATGGTATCTTTTTGGCCGATTTTTCACCTTGGCGACAACTTCCTAATCCTATCGGAAGCCATCAACTGCGCAGGAGATATTATAGTGCCACAAGTGTACGCGCAAACACAGAGCCAATACATTCGACCCTGCCTAACCGCGCACGATGTAATGCTCATGCGATAAGATCAGAAGTAGGCAAGGATGCAGTGTCAGAAACACAGAGACAACCAGACTCGGAAACCAATAATTTAGCACAAATGTTGGCATCGGCTGTTCTAGGATTTGAACCTAGAACCCGCGCCATAGAAGTTAGGTACTCTGACAACTAAAATAACTAGAATAATTGTTTTGATCCGGAAATCGAACCCAGGTTAATCGCGTGCTATGAACCTGAAAATGAGCGCTCTACTCCACAGATTTTTATAATAGAGACGGACAAAACGCTCACCTGATGGTAAGTGCAACGTCTGCCCATAACAAATACGGTGTCATCCTGAACATTTCTGTATGACACAATACTGCGCCCGTCACCCTGCGAAATCAGTTCTTAAGTCTCATACGCCCAGTGAATTACACTATCGATCAGTGCCTTTAATACCGAAACACATAAATGTTTGCACACTACTTTTACTGGTTGGATTCCTATTCAGGAATCCATCTAGGTAGGTACCACCCCGGGGCAGTTATACTGCCGTGAAGCAGTAGTGTGCCGCCCTGAGACATCAGTTCTTAAGTCTCACATACCCAGTGATTACGCTAGCTCACAGTGCCCTTCAAACCGAAACACAGTAATGCTTGCACACTACTGCTTCACGGCAGAATAACTGGCCCTGGGGTGGTACCTACCTAGACGGATTCCTGCATAAGAATCCTACCACCAGTAAAAATATCGCTTGCTAAGCGAATTACACATTATGGGTCGCCGATTCGATTCCCTCGCGGAATTTAAATAGTAATTTATTTCTGTGTAGTTTATATCTGTGGACGATGCTTCACAATAGCCTGTACCGTGAGCGCGTTTAACAAACGTATTCACTTGCACAACACAACCAGACCCGAAAACAAAGTGTTTGCTTTTGCACAAATGTTGGCACTGGATTCGAACCGTGGCCCCGCGGCGTTGAGAGTACCTCCCATCACTAGGTCATGCAGTATGTTGTTAGCTTTCCAATTACAAACAATGCGTTCCCCACAAACATATGCCAAACCTTTTTCTCTAAAGCCCTCCTGACGATGTCCTCATCCCTCGAGTACGAAGCTAGGGACGCGGCTGCACGACGCCATACCGCAATCTCTTGACGCATTTCTATAAAACCAAAAAACAATCAAATAATTTGTATTCATTTAATAACCCAGAATAAATGAAACTATTCTTATTATGTATATATGTATATAATAAAATGTTTTCTTTCTGTTCCTCTTTGATAATAATTATGTAGTAGTATATTTATATCTATATTTATATAGTAGTTATAAGTACTTATGTATATGTAGACATGTATACATGAATACAAAATTATCTTGTTTACATTGCCTTACATTCGGGGTATGCCACATGAAAATAATATAAGATATGAATTAAATTTATTATGGAATAATATAATATGTAACAATAATTTAAATTTGACATGTAATTCTAATAATGACAAATTCCATTTAATTGACATAAATAATTTATTCAGAAATATTTTAACTAATGATAGGTATTACCTATCCAAATATATATTAAGACTGGTAGCAAATGCGCTATATTATTGTTTATTTTTGAATACAGCCAAGAATTTGGCTATAAATACATCTGCTTTTATTGAACAGTCTCATTGTTTGACATTAAATTTGGAATCAGTTCCAAATAATTTAAATTAAGTAAGAAGACAATAGAGGAAATCTCTAGCAATAATTTTGACATTAATAAATTAAGACAGTCATATGTAAATAATTGTACCACTTTAGAAAGTCTTAATAATAAAGATTGTATACACCTGGTGCATCAAAATATACAGGGAATTTTAGGCAAAGAATTAGAAATTGAATTATTTTTAAATAGCAATCATATTCATATTATGTGTATAACTGAACATTGGCTAAAAGATTATAATGTAATGTTTAATTTTAGTAACCACCAGGTGGTTAGTTCTTTCAATAGAGAAAAAGTTTTACGTGGTGGCTCTTTAATACTAGTAAATAAATCATTGCGATTCAAAGAACGTAAAGATATCGTGAGCCTCTCTGTTGAGAGAACTATAGAAATGGCCTGTGTTGAGCTTGAGCACCTCATAGTTGTCAGCGTTTACAGACCCCCATGTGCTTTATATGATGATTTTGAAAAAAATATGGAAGAAGTTTTAATTAAACTTAATAAACAGAACAAACCTGTTGTCATATGCGGAGACTTTAACATCAACCTCCTAGAAGCTTCTTCCATCACTGTTAAATTTATTTCTTTGTTGCAATCATTCAATTTAGTTAACATGTTTTTAGAACCAACGCATATTACTGGATCTAGTGCAACTTGTATAGACAATATTTTTACAGATGTTAAGCCTTTGCACCGATCCATAATTCACAAAATAAGTTCTGATCATTCCGGACAGTTAATATCGTTACCTTACATATTATGTAAAAAAACAAATAATAAAAAAATTGTGTTTGTTCCTGTAAATAAGTATCGTTTGGAGAAGTTTAGAAGTAACGTTAATAAAAAACTACTATTACTTCCTTATAATAATAAAACTGACTATTTATATGAAGTATTGTTTAACCTGCTGAGCAAGGAATTTAATTCTATTTTTACTTCTAAAACTATCTCCTTGAATAGTCGCAAGACGTTTAATGAATGGGCGACAGTAGGAATACACAGAAGTAGGCAAAGATTGTATGAACTTTACAATGAAAGATCATACAATCATAGTAACACATTTAAGGAATATGTTAAAAATTATTCAAAATTATTTAAAAAAGTATGCTCTGAAGCCAAGTCATTACACTTGAGCAATAAAATAAAGAAAGCATCAGATAAAATCAAAATGACTTGGAGTATTATTAATAGTAAAACCGGGAAAGTCAAGGACCGAAACCATGATTACAAAATTAATTTTAACAATAAGCTAGTGACATCTGATCAAGATGTTGCTACAGCCTTTGAAAAGTTTTTTAGTGATATTCCAATTTCCATAACCAAGCCATTAAATTCTTCTCCTACTGCCGCTGAGACATTACTCAAACAAAATGTAACTTCTTGTACAAAAGATTTTAAATTCGATATGGTAGATGGAAATGACATTCTTAATACTTTTAAAAGTATTGATTGTAAGAGAACCGCGGATCTATGGGGTATGTCCGTGGAAGTTAGTGCGTCTATTATAGATATAATTGCACCTCAATTAGCCATAATTTTTAATTCCGGTATTGCATTTGGTGTGTTTCCTGATTTGATGAAACATAGTAAAAGGTATGATACCTTTATTTAAATCTGGTAGTACATCGGACCCTGCTAACTTTAGACCTATTTCTGTACTACCAACATTAAGTAAAATTTTTGAAAAAATTATACTTAATCAAATGTTAAAACATTTCAATTTAAATAAATTGTTTCACAAAAACCAATTTGGCTTTACGAGGGGTCGTTCTACAACCGATGCAGGTGTTGAACTTATTAAGAATATATTCGAAGCCTGGGAGAGTTCACGGGATGCCTTGGGTGTTTTCTGTGATCTTTCTAAGGCCTTCGATAGCGTTGATCATGAAACACTTATCAGGAAACTACATCACTACGGTGTAAGAAATTCTGCACTTCAACTTCTAATTTCATATTTGAGTAATAGAACGCAGACAGTAGTTATCAATAGCAGGAGTTCTTCCAGATCAGCAGTATCTATGGGTGTCCCGCAGGGTTCGATTCTCGGCCCATTTCTATTTCTTATTTACATTAATGACTTACCTTACCTAGTAGGGGACAACCATGATATAGTGTTATTTGCTGATGATACATCTTTGATTTTTAAGATAAAACGTCAACTTTTATTATATGACGAGGTGAATAATGCTATTTCAAAATTAGTACATTGGTTTAACGTTAATAATTTGCTTTTAAACGGCAATAAAACAAAATGTATTAAATTCACAACACCAAATGTTAAACAATTAGATGTAAATGTGCTTGTGAATGGGGAAGAGTTGAGCCTTGTGGATACTGCTGTCTTTCTTGGAATAACTCTTGACGCAAAACTTCAATGGAGCCCCCATATATCTAAACTAGCAAGTAGACTTAGCTCTGCTGCTTATGCTGTAAAAAAAATTAGGAATTTGACTAACGTTGAAACTGCTAGATTGGTTTATTTTAGTTATTTTCATAGCATATTGTCTTATGGTATTTTGCTATGGGGAAATGCAACTGATGTTGAAGTGATTTTTGTTTTGCAAAAGAGGGCCGTAAGAGCTATTTATAATCTTGGCTCTAAAGTGTCTCTTAGGGATAAATTTAAAGAAATTAATATCTTAACCTTGGCGTCTCAATATATATTTGAAAACGTTTTGTATGTACACAAGAACATAAACCAGTTCACTAAAAAAAGTGATGTTCATAATGTGAATACCAGGAACAAGCACAAATTAATTATGCCAGTTACCCGACTTCACAGAGTCAGTAACTCTTTTATGGGGCAATGTATACGTTTTTACAACAAAATCCCAGAAAGTGCTAAAAGTCTTTCAATCAAAAAGTTTAAATTTTATATTAAACAAAGACTTCATAAAAAGGGTTATTATAATATTAAAGAATACATAGATGATGATAACCCCTGGGAATGAGGTGATTGCCGCCAAGCCATTTCTACATCTTTATAATACAGCTATTGTAATACAGTTATTGTACATTATTTTAAAAATGACTAAAACAAAAAAGCCCGCTGGGTTTCTTACTGGTTCTTCCCAGGACAGAGGCATTTTTGCGAACCAGTGTATTCTATTCTATGTGTGTATATATAT